>CM033447.1:71345393-72545393 GCA_019425775.1 Rafetus swinhoei
GCAAATCCTGCACATTTAAAACTGTTCTTTTACTTCCCTTTTGCAAGCACGTGAATAAAACATTCGGTGCCGTTTATTTAATTTCTTGAACTTTCCTATCAGTGTAATCGACACAAAATGACTTCGCCCGGTCAACGACCAGCTTCCCCTGCTAACTAGAAATATTTACTAGTTGGCCAGACCCAGGGCATCATCTTTCTACTAGTCTTTTACTAGTCATCATCGTCTTTTACTAGTTGGCCAGACCCAGGGCATCGTCTTTCTACTAGTCTTTTACTAGTCGTCATCGTCTTTTACTAGTTGGCCAGACAACGGCGCTCGGATGCACTGAACTCCTCATCCACTCTGTCTCTTCAGGGTGAGTCATGCACGTTCCAGGATGGACCCTGAGGGATGCAGTCCGGAGAGGGCCGAGATGGAGTGAGGAAGGGGGACTGGAGCAGAGCTTAGCCCCTCTCTTTGTTGCACGTTGCTAGAGATCGGCTTGGAATGATCATTCTTGTGTGCCAGTTTTGCCTGCCTGCTGTCAGTGGGCATGGGTTGCCGCCCCTGGAGGAGCCGTGCTCGGGTTGCAGTAACAGCCCCTGACTGTGATCGGGAGAGAAAACGCCCTGGATTTAGAAGGGGTCACTCCTGGTTTACTGTGGAGGAAGCGGGAGCAGCATCAGGCGCTGCCAGTCCTGGCACTTCCTTCCCACCCCCGCACACGCTGATTCACCTCAGCCCCGCTGTCCAGAGAGGCCGGAGCGCTCAGTCCCTTATGGGGCGGGAGGGGATTCTTCGCTAGGCTGTGGTTTGCTGACTCGTGTCTCTTGTGCAACACAGCAGCGGCCCCGGTGCGGAGAGCCACTCGCCGGGCCTGGCTTCGGTGGGGTTTGCTTTCCCGGGGCTTGCTCTGAATCCGGTCCCAGCCTGCGATCGCTGGGGATGTACAGCAGAGCCCGAGTGCTTCCCAGAACCCTGGCACGTCACGGCCCGCAGCAGCTGTGGGCGGCCTTGTTTTCGGCTCCTCCGGGCGCCCCAGCCGCGGGCGGGGCAGCGCAGGGAGGGGGGGGAGGGTGCCCCTGCGCTTGACCCAGTCAAGGATAATGTCCCCTGGCTGGTCGGCGGCGGGTGCCGGTGGAGCTCCTCCCCTGGGCAGAAAGGCAGCGGCACAGGAGTTCGGGGTGCTGCCGCTGCCGCTGGGGGGCTCTGCCTTCCTGGGGATCACTGTGCTGCACAAGGGGGCCTGCCGGATGGGGCCATCGCGGGACTGGCTCTGGGGGCTCGGAGGGGGAGGAGAGGGGATGCTGAGGAGCCGGCTCTGAGGGCACCATGAGCGGGGGGGTGCCGAGGAGCCAGCTCTGGGGATGACAACGGATGGGTCGGCGTAGACGGCCACTAAGCCAAGACGTGCCTGGCGCTTGTGAGGTGCTGGTGGGAAAAGTCACTTCAGTGAATTCCTTGCCTGGGTCCCATTGGCTCGATTCTCACCGCCTTAGGCTATCCTGTCCGAAACGTTCAGCCGGTGGCCGTCCACTACACGCCCGGGGGAAATTAACCTAACGGGGTATCCTTTGCATTTAGGTCCGGGAGCGTCAGAAACCACTGGACGGAGATCTACTCTTTTGTGGAGAGCCTGGCGGAGAAGTTTATAAGGTAAAGATTTCGCCGGAGGATCCTTGGGTTACAATATATGCCGCGTTTCGCCTGCTGCGCCTAGGCTGAGACGATCTTGCGGGTGACGTGGGTTTGTTCTGTCTGTTTCAGCCCCATGCTGCGCATGTCCTTCATCGTCTTTTCCTCGCGGGGCACCACGGTCATGAAGCTGACAGAAGACAGGCAAGTCCCTCGCCTCCCTCAGCCCGGCCGAGCCGGGAACCCCTTAACAGCTGCAAGAGCGCAGGCCCCCGGCTAAGGTCCGTGTGTCGCCCGGATCCGCTCCCGTGCCTACTGGAATCCGTTTCCTCTGGGGCAGGATCGGAGGCCACGTCCGGGACAGTCCTTTGGCCTCCCCTTTGCAGCCGTAGGGCCAGAGAGAGCAGGCCAAGGTGCCGCATGCAGAAGACTCTCTGTGCGCCCTTCTCCTGAAGTGGCCCAAAGGACCGAGCGACCCTGGACCGCGGCTGACGGCTACGGCTGGCGGTTGTTTTGCACGGGGTGCTGCTCGCTCCCACCGTCTGCTTCCAACGCCACCCCGCTGCAAAGCCGGCCAAAGGCACATTCCAAGGAAAGGGGGGTCTCTGAGGCTGCAGCAGCCCCCCTCTTTCTGCCCCCTCCTCTCCCGCTTTATAACCAAATTCACCCTCTGTTGATGGCTCTCGGGCTGAACTTTGCCTGTTTCTCTCCCCCTCTGCTACGTATTTTCCTCTGGGGCCAACTGCTTTCCTGCACTGGCCACCTCTCCCTGTGTCAGGTGCTGGAGGTGCCGTGTGCCTCAGTCGCCCCAAAGCACCTCGTAAAGGTGGTGGTGGGGACTGGAATGAGACAGCCTCCCAGTTCCTTCCCCTGCATCTTCTGGGGCCTGGCCCGAAGATGACAGGAGAGTTTCTGTTGGCTTCGCTGGCTTCGGCTCAGGCCCTCGTGTGTGTCTAAGGACAGAGCGAGCTGGGGTTCACCTTGTCCAGGTGGCTTTGCCCTTTGCAAGGTGAAAGGTTGATGCTAAGCCTGTGGGGATGGTGGAAATCGGCGTTAAAACGTTCCCTGACCGACACCCCTGCCCATGTGCCTTTCCTCATGGGACATTTCAGCGCATCTTACGCTTGGAAAGGGCAGAACACGCCTCGCCCAGGGATGTCTCCCCTCGCCGCCTCCTCTGCCCCACTTCCCCTCTGTCCCACTGCTCCTCTGCCCCATTCCTCCTCTGCCTCTCTGCCCCATTCCTCCTCTGTCCCATTGCTCCTCTGCCCCACTGCTCCTTTGCCCCACTGCTTCTCTGTCCCATTGTCCCTCTGCCCTACTGCCCCTCTGTCCCATTGCTCCTCTGCCCCATTGCCCCTCTGCCCCACTGCTCTTCTGTCCCATTGCCCCTTTGCCCCATTCCTCCTCTGCCCTATTGCCCCTCTCTCCCACTGCCCCTCTGTCCCACTGCCCCTCTGCCCCACTGCCCCACTGCCCCTCTGTCCCACTGCCCCTCTGTCCCATTGTCCCTCTGCCCCACTGCTCTTCTGTCTCACAGAAACTCATGCTCCTCGCTTGCTCCTCGTTTGCTACTGCACCACCCAAGCATCTGGATCGCCAAGCAGAGGCTGGGGAGAATATCTTCCTCAGTGGTTGCAAATGTTTCCCTGCAGTAGTTGAAGCTATGTCCGCACGGGGAAGGTTGGGCAACAGAAGTGCTGTCGACACACAGAAGTTGCCAAACGTGAAAATAGACCAAAGCGGTTTTGCTGCCTCCCATTGTCAACATTTCCTGGCCAGATCGCTAGCTCCCCTGTTGACTGATAGAGCAGAGCATTGTGGGAAAGCATCCCACAAGGCAGTGTGGTGGGAAGGCAGAGCTGATCCCTACGCTTCTTGGGATTCCCTCGTTGCTCTGTGAACTTTCTGGAATATCAAAGCAGCACAGCCGTCTCCAGCCCTCCCCCTGCAGCAGCAGCCTGCCTGCCGCTGGGTTCCTAACAGAGCAGAACAGGAGCACTCCAATGATTTGCTCTTTGTTTGTTCCCCAAAGGGAGCAGCTCACTCAGCGGTCAGATTCTTCCTGGAGCTTTGAAAGGGGAGGGGCACAGGCCTGCAGGGCAGCAGAGATCACCCAACACTGAGCAGAGCCAGCAGGGCAGGCATTGTGTGATACTGGCAGAAACCAGTTCTCCCAACCAAATTGTGGAGTCCACACTGGCTCTTTGTCGACAATGAAGGGAGAGGAAAAGACAAAGTCTCTCGTGGGGGTGGACATTTTTTGTCACCAAAACTGGGTGTTTTTCCCAACAAAAGTCGCATTGCAGTGTAAACACGCTCCCAGTTTTGTCGCCAAAAGGCAGGTTTTGACCACAAAACCTGCCAATGTAAGCGAGCCCTGAGGCTGACTTCTTGGCTTCCTACGTCCTTCCTTTTGGGTCTGTGTTCCACATGGCTGTTTTAGTGGCCTCAAATCAGGATCAGGGTCCCTCTTGCGCTAGGCTCTGTACCTACATAAGAACTGTTATTCTGATTCCCTTGTGTCGAGTGGCACCTTCCATGAGCAGTCCTATCAACATTGAGTGAGCCATTCATGGAATAAGATGCTATTCGGGATGAGTGATAGTATCAGAGTCTGTCCCATACCGAGGCCCGGTCTGTGCCCAAGGACCTTATCAGGGGGCAAGAAGGTTGATCACTTTTCATTGGGCCACATTAGGAGGCCCACGGTATTCGGACCCTATTTCTGTACACTTTGGCCTCTCCTGGTAATTTTGGATCAGGCCTTAACTCAAGACCTCAACAGCTCTCAGAGCTGGTCCCAATCACAAATTTTGCTTTGAACTGGATCATGCCAGGGGCCCTCGGATTAAAGATTTGTGACATTTGCCAGAATTGAGATCTGTGATTTTTTTTAAAATTTGGCCTGTTCCCCCATTGCAGTATACCCACACTGCGACCGCAAAACAGGATCCTTACCGTGTATCTACCGTGGCGTTCTGTCTTGGGTCCATGTCTGTCCGCCATTGAGCGCAGGGCAGGTTTCAGAAGGTTGGATCAGGGTGTGCTTCTAAGGACGCTGGTTGTTCCCGACCCTTTGGCGCGCGTGTCGGGTGGGGGGGCGGTTCATTGTTCCATTCTGCTCTTGGGGGTTTCAGGAACATCTCAAAGCAGAAAAATGAAAATTTTTTTTTAAATTCTTCTCGTTTCAAGGGAAGCCATAAGACGGGGACTTGAGATTCTTCAGTATGAAGTGCCTGGAGGAGATACATTCATGCATGAAGGATTTAAAAGGGTACGCACCATGGAACCTTCTCGCTTGGATTTATACACTTGTTAACTTCTGCTTCTGTGGCCCCTGCTGCACCTACACAGAGCTAATAATGTTTTGCATTTTGTTGCAGGCGAATGAGCAGATTTACCATGAGAACTATGGAGGTAGGATCGTTTTCCACGGCTCTGATTTATTTTCATTGAGAAGCTGGGGGGGTGGGGGTGGGGTTGTCGGCATGACTTGTGATTAACTCATGGGGGCGGTGCTAGCGTGACCCTGCCTTTCCAATCCGTTTTGATTAAAGCCCTGCTTTCGAATTCATACATTCTCAGGCCGGAAGGCGCCGCTTGGGTTCTTCTAGTTTTGATCTCCAGCCTACCTCAGGCTGGAGAATTGAACCCAGCTCTCCCTGCTGGGAGCAATTGATCAGCCGCAGTCTAGAAGTACGGGGCTTTACGTGGAGCGTTCCATTTGGAACCCACGCCTGTCTGCCGGATGCACCCGAGACGCTCCTTTGATCTTCACCATCGCTGTGTGTGCGATCTGACTCCCACTGCAGTCAGGTGGAGGTGCCCCACTGATTTCAGCGGGTTTGGGACCAGGCTCTCCGTCCGTCAAGTAGCCTAAAGTGGCGGTGTGGGGTTTACATCGGTATAGCAAGGTGGCCTAAGATTTAAAGAATGTATTTTTCTTGCTTGCATTTTACTTTCCGTATTTGAGAGATGCCAGAGCTTTTCTTCCCGGTGTGGCTGGAGGTCTCCTGGGCAGTCACAGGCCCTTGCTCGGTCCCTAACTGAATTAGTGTTGGTTTTTGACCAAAAGTGCCTTTCTCCCAAGTGTTTCTTTGTTGTTTGAGTTAAGTAAGTGTTTAGAAAAATAGAGTTCGGAAGTTCTTGTGTAACCCACACACCTAGGCTACATCTATACTGTAGCCTTCTTGCGGAAAAGCATATGCAAATGAAGAGTGGCGTGGAATATCGCCACGCTTCATTTGCATAAGTAATGAGCAGCCGTTTTTGCGCAAGAGGCTTTTTTGAGGAAGAACGGCTCTTGCGCAAGAAGGGTTTTTTTGCGCAAAAAAAGGAGCCGTCTACGCTGCTCATTTTTGCGCAAAAGCCTCATACACAAAAATGGCTGCTCATTACTTACGCAAATGAAGCGCGGCGTTTTCCGCAAGAAGGCTACAGTATAGACGTAGCTCTAGTGTGGGTCGCTGTCCCATGTAGTGGCACTTAGATCACTTACAGTGAGAAATAAGAACAAGGGAACTCTACAGGCTCCTCCACTAAACTCCAGAGGTCCCAGGTTCAAATCTGACTGGTGATGGCTACACTTGCATAAAAATGGCCTCCTCTGATGTTCAGTGACCCTACTTCTGTTCTAGTTGTCAAGGGGGGGAGGAAGGAGACATGATCGCTAAAGTGAAGTACCTAGACGAAAGAAATGTACGACATAAAATAGCAACAATGATCTTTCCAGCCGTCTTCTAATATTAAAAAAATCGGGCAGCCCAGACCTATTTTTTTCCCAGCTGCAGGTCACCTTTAAGGCTTCGTGTTTGTGCCTCTGACATGACATGGGAAGCACTGCACGGCATAAGAAACCTGTCAAAACTCATCAGTCTCTTTAATTTCCGGTCATGCTGGAAAGGCATTTGGAAGGGAAAGAAACGGTTCTAAAAAACAACCCCTCTTGCCTCTCCCCCTTGCACAAATCCTGCTCACGATACTCACCCGAGTAGCCCTCTGACTGGCAGGAGGAGGCATAAGGGTGGCAGGATGCATCCCCTCGGGGGATCTCCCCAGCTTGCTCTGTTGTGGCGCAGGAATTGGACCCCCCCCAACCCCCGCCAAACAGTGTTCCCTCTAAGCTTTTCCATCCATGTGCAGAATAAATTTTGTGTGCACCAAGGCAGGTGCGGATGTGCACCACCAGTAGAAACACAGGCTGCTGGCTCTGGGCACTGTGGGCGCTCTGCTAATCAGCTGGGCGACATTTGAATCTCGCCTGGGTGCCCACCCAAGCGCTCAGCTTCCAGGGAACACTGCCCCCGAACCACAGATCCCTGCTGCCTTTCTCTGCCCTGGCCACACTCTGAAAGTCCCCCCTCCCTCTGGCCTCACCCCACCTCGGGCAGGAAAAAGGGGTGACCTGAGGCTCCCGGGGGTGTCTGTGCATGGACGCTGCTGGAGCAGCTCTCTCACTGATTTCTCTGGTGCTACGTGGGTGATGAAGACGGCCAGGATTTGGCTCCTAACACACTGTTCTGGGTCAGGTCGTTAGCCAACATAGTTGGGCACAGCCCCACTGCGGCCACTTGGCCCCCGCTCCGCCCCAGAGCCCTGTATTCCTCCGGCAGTGGAGAAGGAAGCGTTGCCCGGCCGTATTCACCCGTTGGCAAAGCTTCGCCGCTTCCCCGCCTAACCCTAGCCATGTTCACTCTGCAGGCCTCCGGACCGCGAGTGTGATCATCGCGCTGACGGACGGGGAGCTGCAAGAGGTTCAGTTTTATTACGCAGAAAAAGAAGTAAGTCTGCCTCGCGTTTCCCCAGGTAGCTAAGGGTCAGTCTACACGGCCGTTAGATGTCCAGGGCTGGCCCCTGCTCGCTGCCCCCTGAACTCTGGCACCCTCGCACCTTTCAGGGTCTGGCTCATGCCTGAACGTCCAGATCACGATTAAACAGCCCCGAGCCCGAGTCTGCTGGCACGGGCCAGTAGCGGGCCTTTATTGGCAGTGTAGGCGTGTCCTAAGTGGTTTGTGTCAAACAAGAGAGCATCTGCTCTAGGGATGTAAAATCCCATTTAATTGGGTAACTGGTTCAACTTTGTGTTTAACCGGTTAACCCATTAAACGGGTGGGTGCCCCCCCGCCGTGGCTGGGGGCTGCTCCAGCTGGTCTGGAGCGCCCCGGCCCACGGCATACCGGGCTGGACCCTCAGGTTAATTGTAACCAGTAAGCCGCACCCGTTAAGGATGAGTCTTACCAGTTAACCATTCACATCCCTAATCTGCTCTCGGTTCCAGTTTACCTGGCTTGGCCCGTAACGGTGTCTTTCCTGCAGGCCGACAGAGCCAGGAGCCTCGGCGCGATCGTGTACTGCGTTGGAGTGAAAGACTTTAATGAAACTCAGGTAATTTGGGGGCTTTTTTTAAAAAAAAAATTTCTCCCCACCTGCTACCAGCATTGGATGAGGGTGTTGAGGGAGCGTCTACACAGCACCCTGACCTCAAAATAAGCTACGCCATCTGCGCGGCGCAAATTGCGTCGCTTATTTCCATGTTATTTCAAAAAAGCTCATTTCGGCAAATTTCGAAATAAGGCGCGATTCCGAAACGCCCCTTATCCCTCGTGCAATGAGGTTTACAGGGACGTCGGAAGAGCGGGCTTGTTATATTTCGATATAACAGGCTTGCTCTTAAGACACGGAATAGCTATTTTGGGATACCGGAGGTTTCCCCCGAAATAGCTCCTCTGTGTAGACGTAGCCTTACTTAATTACTCAACCCTTACCTGACCCTGCTGTGCCTGGCAGGCCCAGTTTCATATGCTGCCGTTTTGTCGGTCCCGCGCATTAACGATGGTCTGTCGTTGCAGCTGTCGACAATTGCGGACAGCATCGATCACGTTTTCCCGGTGACGGGCGGCTTTTATGCCCTGAGAGGCACCATTGATTCGGTGAGTGGGGCATTCGGAAAGCGAGAGAAAGGAACCTTTTCCCGCGCTCGGGGAAGAGGCCAAATGACCTTGATGATCCAAAATCCCATTCTCTTCCTCGCTCAGATTCTGAAGAAATCCTGCATTGAGATCCTGGCAGCTGAGCCGTCGAGCGTCTGTGCAGGAGGTGAGCTGACCCTGAACTCGGAGGCAGTGGAATTACAAAAATGCCTCACTGCTCCCTACAAAAGTGTCCAATCCAAAGTCCTGGGATGTCAATGGAAGGTCTCCCCTTGGCGTTTAGAGAAGGCCCTGAAAGCCCACGCGCAGCTTCATGAAGGAAGCCACAAAGGCAGGCTCCGCTGTTCTGCCGCAGGGCCCTGAAAGGAGTGAGAATTGGGGTTCTAGTTTCAAAAGGGCCCAAGTGACGTAGGAGCCTAAGTCCCATTTTCCAAAATGACTTGGCCCGATTTTCAAAGTTGTCCAGCAATGTGGAGAGGCACCGAGTGCAGAATCCTCGCAGGATTTTCGGCTCTTTTCTCCCGCTGGCATCCCACTTGGCAGGTGATTTTGAAAGCCCCACGAGATTCCTGTTTGCATCTTTAGGCATCTGCCTGAGGATCTGGCCCTGAGGAGCTGGCGTGGGATTCAGGCTTCGGGGTGGTGCCGCCCCTTTTTAAAATGGGACCGAGCCTCTTCTTTCGCCAACCCAACTTTGGAAATTTCAGCCGTTTCCTACCTGGGTGCTGTAGTGTCGTGGTTATCACATTTGCCTAGCGTGCAGAAGGTCCCTGGTTCATAACCAGGTGGAAACAAGGCTGCCTTTCCTTCCTTTAAGGCCTGTTTGTTGTGGGTTGGCTAGTTAGAAGCGTGGTGCTCGTAACACTAAGGTGGTAGGTTCAAGCTCCCTGCTGGGCAGTTGATGCTTACGGGGTGGTGGATTGTCATTCTTTAGCTGTGATGGGCCAGGAGAGCAGAAAAGGAAACAGACTGAGCGGCTTGCGAGGAGCAGGCAAGAGTTACAAGGAAGGGGGGGAAATGGTTCTCCGTGGCTTGTGGTGATAGGACAAGACGCAATGGGCTGAAACTGCAGTGAGGGAGGTTTAAGGTCGGCCATTAGGAAAAACTTCCTGCCTGTCAGGGTGGATATTACTGGAATCAATTGCCTAGGGGAGGTTGTGGAATCTCCATCCCTGGGGATATTGAAGAGCAGATTGGACAGACATCGATCAGGGATGGTCTTAGACGGTGCTTGGTCCAGCCGTGAGGGCAGGGGACTGGACTAGATGCCTTCTCAAGGTCCCTTCCAGTTCTAGGATTCCGTTATTTAGGGTTACAGAATTAGGATCCGCTCTTACAGCCCTCATATGCATACGCAGACTTCACTCATGTGAGCCATCCTACTGACTATGCGAAGGCCTAGCTTGGGGAGGCCAGCCCCAGCCCCTCCCCTTCCTTGTCTATCAGAGCCCATCCCCCGTTGTGGCTGCTGGGCCCTGCCCTGCACCCCCATACTCCTCTATTATGACTGCTGGCCGCCTGGCCCCAGAAGCAGCCGCATTGTGGCCCCAGCCCTGCTCTGTCCCCGGGAGCAGCCGGGCAGCCGGCCCCAGCTCTGCGCCAGGAACAATTGGGCAGCTGCACCATGACCCCAGCCTTGCCACTAGCTGGAGGACTGGTCAGCCAGGCATGCACATCACAGCCAGAGCCTCAGCTGGCCGGAGCGTGGTGGGAGGGGCCACCCCCGTGTTTTATCCCCCACTGCCCAGGCTACTGACTTAAACTGGGCAACTCAAATGAGCCAAGATGGCTTTGTCTAGGCCGTGAAGCCACCCACACCCATCGCTGTGCTCACGGAGTACTTTTCAGGAGGCTTGTTATGTGATTACCTCCTAGCCACAACTGAGGCCGGACAGCTGCGTGCCGATTGAAAATGAAGCCTGAGCACAGCACAAGTGGATAAGGCTTCGTAAGCATCCGTGGGAGATATTTACACAAGGCAGGGTTGGCTTGCTCAAGTGTAACAACCCGGAAAAACATTTTGGAAGGTGCTTTGCATGGAATTCTAGTATTGTGGGGTCTAAACCCTACAGTCCTTACTCAGGAAAAATCTCTGGAAATCAGGCAGAGTGACACCTACCTGCCTATGGGCTCCAGAATGAAAATTATTAAGGTGTGTGTATGAAGGCAAAACATTGTGAATCGTTTTTCAAAAATGTGGCATTGTTTTTTTCCTCCAAATTCACAATTTTTTGACCGGTCAAATAACGTGTGGCGGTTTCATGGAAATGTGGTTTGCATTTTTCCTGATCTTTCCCCAGCGCACTGAAATATGGTCAACATTTCAAAATTAAAAAAATAGCGACAGGCTCTGACAATAATGAAAATAATAACAAAGTGGCCTCATATCGTGCCTTTCATCTGAAGGATGCCAAAGCTGTTTCATAAGCAGTGTATTTACATACCTGTGGCTTTAAAAATGGGTAGTCCTATGGCACTTTAGAGACTAACCAAAACATATAGAAAAAAACAGCAAGCAAATGGTCTGGTAGCACTTTATAGACTAACAAAACATGTCGTTAGTCTATAAAGTGCTACCAGACCATTTGCTTGCTGTTTTTTTCTGCAACAGACTAACTCGACTAGCCCCTGAAGCTCCAAAACATATAGGGTCATGAGCTTTCGTGAGTAAAAGCCACTTCACCAAATGAAACTAATGGGCAGCAGGTTTAAAACAAAGAAAAGGAAGTTCTTCTTCACACAGCACATAGTCGATCTGTGGAACTCCTTGCCTGAGGAGGTTGTGAAGGCTAGGACTGTAACAGGGTTTAAAAGAGAACTAGATAAATTCATGGAGGTTAAGTCCATTAATGGCTATTAGCCAGGATGGGTAAGGAATGGTGTCCCTAGCCTCTGTTTGTCAGAGGGTGGAGATGGATGGCAGGAGAGAGATCGCTTGTTGATCCTTACCTGTTCGATTCACTCCCCCTGGGACACCTGGCATTGGCCACTGTCGGCAGACAGGGTACTGGGCTGGATGGACGTTTCGTCTGACCCAGTATGTCCATTCTTATGTTCTTATCAGATGAATTGGAGTGGACATAACAGAATCCAAGAGAGAGAGAGAGATAACAGCAGAAGAAGTACCTGTCCATGTAGGACCCGTGTTAATGAGGCTAATTAAGAGGGCTGTAATGTGTCTCAAACATAGCTTTTAATGAGGAAATGCAGATGTTAAAGGCAGGAGAAACTGTCTTATACTCTGTCAGATGGGTCGCTTATTTTCAGAACAAAAGACCCACTTGCTCTACCTGTAGATAACAGCCAATGTCAGAATTTTCAGGAATTATTTGAGCGTTTGGCTCCCTTAGAAACCACAAGCAGCCCAAGCACGGATTCCGTAAAACACTCCCAGATGTTTCAGGAGAGGCGATCAGAGCGGTCCTGAAACAGAAATAACGAACAGCATAGCCCAAGACACCTGCCGGTTTGTAAAGTGTCAGCATTTTGCATATTCATAATGAAATAACTGCTCGCGTGTTGGGTACATGCAAAGTATCCCCAGGGAAGCTTCCACTAATGGCATGCCTTTCGTGTTTAGTAAATTGAACAGGGAACCCTTCTGGTTTGTGTGAACCATTTGTTTGCTGTGGTTTTATTTGTTGAGAAGCCTAATGCAGCAAAATAATAATGACACCATAAGCTTGCTGTAAGGTATAATTTACGGCATGGCTATTTAATGCTTAGGCTACTGTCTTGCGTTAGTTTGCTTATATGTTCTAAAAGAAGCACGTTTAAAATAGCAGTGGTGTATGAAAGCTGACCCTGAGCATTCCAGACCAAAGATGAAATTTGAGGAAAATCTAGTAAATATTGCAGAGAAGAGAAATCTTGGTTCAGGCTTCATCTCCACACGGCAGTTGCTGGAGGATACATGTTTCATTTTCAAACATCCTCTGTTGGTTCTGCCATTCTTTCCAAAGGAGCAAAGGCGGAGAAGATAGTTGCCATGAGACATTCTCCATGAATTATTAAAACTGGAAGCTTCCCGTTAAAAAAGGGAGAGAGAGTCAAAGAACAGGAAAACCATGTGGTGAAAAATCAGAACATTTCAAAACTCGTCTCAGTTCATTGAAGTGGACCCCTATGTTGTTTTATTTATTTTGCAAACATTTTCCATGTGTACGTGAATGGAAATTGGTTACCAGATTTGTTTGTGTGCAGAAAAACTGGATTTCAGTAACATGTTTTTATGCATTTTGATAAAACACTCTGTAAGTTTCATGAAAAATGAAAGATTTTGCCAAGTTGATCATTTTTCTTGAACAAGTTCATTTTTTTTTAAAGTCCATATTTCAAGAACAATTTCTCCCCCTTCTCCTTCCTGGTTTATTAGTGCTACAGCTTTCCCCTTTTTGCTGACAGAAATAAATTAAAAGCTTAACTGAAATGCGTATGTGACTTTTGAGAGCAGCGAAATGTTTGATTGGAGCCCAAATGATTTTTTTTTTTCAACTTTTTGATTTGCTGAACATTTTGAAAAAAATTACTTTTGGATCAACTCAAAACATTAAAAAAAATGAAGCAAAAATCAGTTATTCGCGCAGAGCTGGAGCGTTGTTTCACAGAAGAGGAGGGCATTGGTCATGGTGTGAGTTCTGTGCCTATGAAATGTTTTGGAGAATCAAGTCCTAAACCTAGTAGATATTCTCCAAAAACCTTAATAAAATGGCACATTCTTACCTGACTCAATATTCCTGGACAATAATATGCATTTATTATTCAGCTTCAACGCAGTACAAGTTATACATTTTATTACTTCGTTAACATCTAACTCATATATGTACACACATAAAGTACAGTCAAGATTCTGTCACACAGAGATATGTACATATACATTCCGATCTCTAGATCCTTTGGAAGTTTCCTTAAATCAACAGTGAAGTTTGTTTGCTCTCCCCTCTGAAATATGCACTTCTTGCTGCCAGCCGGACATTTTGCATGAAATTCACCAAAATGAGGGGCATAGTGGTTAATTTAATTATTCTTACTAGCCATTTTAATCTTTCTTCTCTAATGCCAGATTCTGTGTTACTCAGTCCATGGGACTTTGCTGGACGAGGGGCTAAAGCTGGTTTTGGGCTGTTCCTTATGAATCATAATTACTGTTATATGTGTATTGACTAGTTAGCGATGATCACAGCTTTGCTTTCGAGTGGCTTAATATATTGCGGAGGAAATGGCTTCTGCATGGCCCTAGCTGAATTCTGACTCGTTCCAGTCTGGGCGTTGCGTGTCTGAGCTGGAGCTAGATGGTCCAGCCGCTTGCAAATTGATCTAGCCGGGTTATGACAGCTCTCTGAGGCTTAATGCTTCTTGACCCTGCAAATGTACAGTCCCTTATGCGGGGGAACGTGCCCAGGTCTTTCTGTTCCCTCTGATTGAAAGTGACCAAGACATGCCGCCTGGAAACAGGCGATCAGCGGGGACTGGAAGGTGCCGGGTCGGCCATTTGACAGCATCATTGCTTTGATTATGCTCACGGGATGCAGATGTGATTGAAAGGTTTTGCTGGATGTGGCACCCGACGGGCCGCGTCAACGGCCAGGTGTGGATGCAAGCCGTCAGCTCCTCATCAGAGTCAGAGAAGCGAAGCCGACAGCCCAGCCAGCGCGCACCAGCTTCAACCCACCCTCTCGCTGCCAGCGCTGCCCAGTGATTTCGCTGCTGACCTTTTTCCCTGCGCCGTCTTGTCAAAAGCTACAAGCTAGAATCTGACAGTAACTCAGAAAGAAAAGGACGCAGCCCGAGCCAAGGCCCCAAATTAAATAGAATTAGCCATTTCAACAGGCCATCACCCGGAATGCATTAATGCTCCGTAGCATCTGACGGGGAGACTGTTCAATAGCGACAACCCAACCCAGCCTCGACGGTTTACGTTTCCACGCAGGGTTGTTATTGAAGCTGTATTGTCTCCTTGTGCTCATGGACAGATTATTCTGGGGGAGCTGGGCGGCTTTGGCAGGGGTCCGTACCGTGAGTGCAGGGGCAGGACGGATAAACCGTCTCGATTCAACACCCAGATGTGGCCGTCCCTGGGAACCTTTTGCACGTGGAGTCCTCTGTGTTCTCAGGGTTGGCGTTTTGGTTTGGAAACCTCTCCTGTGGTCAATGATTGCACCTCCTTGTATGTAAGGGACTATACATTTGCTGGGTGTGAGAGCCCGCTGTTTCAGAAAAGCAAAGGGCTGTTGCGTTTTAAGGTCGGGAGGGAAAAAACGAAAACAAACCCAAAAGCATCCTGCCCGGCGGTGAGATCGGCTTCGAGTTAGCTGGGGAAGCAATGTCAGAGAGCAAGATTCAGTCTGCAGGCTGCCACTAGAGAGTCCTCTGAGGGGAGACTGTCACCCACCTTCCCGGTCTGGGACAGACGTCGTTGTCAGTTGTGTTGGGGTCCAGGAGGTCTGAGTCTGAACCGGGGGTGTGTTTTCACCACTGACGCTGGTTGCATTTCCCTCTGCTCGGACCCGGAAATCGTCCTGGTCAGTTTCGTATCCTGGTGTGCGTGCCGGAGCAACCATGCTACCCTGCAGGGGAATGTCCAAGTGCACCCCGCTTCAGGTAGCGTGGAGGCAAAGTCAAGGGTGAGCCCCGGAAGGAGCTGTGTGACCCACAATTAAACGGATTCAGAGCCTCTAATGCACTATGCCAGCGGCACTGGGAGTTGCACTACAGCCCTGCATCCTGCTTCTTCTCTGGGCGTTGCCTCGCACCCCTTGAAACTCACTGATTTTAAAGCAAGAAGGACCCTTTTGCTCATCTAATCTGACACCTTAGATAACACAGGCCAGGGAATTTCACCCTGCCCCAAGCTCATATTCACTGAGTCATAGTTGTCATAGCTTGGTGGTCGAACTAGAGGAGTGATGAGCAACCGAGGCGAGGGACTGGGCCGCACGAGTGGCCCTCCTCCATCTCAGAGGGCCGCAAGGTTGTCGTATCCAAGACGGTCTCCCGGGCGAGGGTGGTTTTGCTACGTGCGCTTGTGTACCTAGCCTTTGCAGGGGGTGCCGACTGCCCCGGGGCAGCGCTGTGATTGGACGGCGAGTTGCACACGGCTCTCACGGTCACTGTTGTGTGCAGTTGGCACACGCCTCACCGCACGTGCCCTGGTTTTACACGCCTGCCGTACCGGTAAGCAAAACCCGACACAGACGGAAACCAGTGGAATCGTGGACAGCAGTAAACAAAGGGTCTCGTGGGCCGCACCTAGAACCCTGCCAGGTGCCCACCGCTGAGCGAGAGCGTAATTTTTAGAAAGAAACTTCCCATCTCCACGTCCCCTAGCCAAGGTGGCAGAGAGCCAGCTGCGTGCGAAGAGAGCGCTCGCCCGTCCTCTCTCTGGGCAGGAGAGGAAAGACCCACAGCTGCATTGCGTCAAGGCTGCATAGTGGGCAGCCAGACCTAGTGGTCAGAGCCAGAGCCCACCGTCAGCCACTGAGAGTCAACCGGGTCAGGATACCAGGGCTTAGAGACAGGAGACAACGCAGAGATCAAACTCAGAGGGCAGTGGGCAGGAGCCAAGCTAGGGGAGCAGAAGGTGCAGGGTGGGCAGTCCAGTGCAGGGTGAATCCCGGTCGTTCACACAGCTTCCTCTTGCGGGCTTACGTGGGGCTGGCAGGCCATTCGGCTGCTCTGGGACTCGGCTAACCCGGCGCCAGCAAGAGAGCCTTTGACTAGGGCTGGGCTCCATGTGTCTTGGGTCGGCAGGCCGCCAAGCGGAGGGTTGACACGCGGCTGCGGCTGTGGACCCGGCCCATGTATCATGACCATCTTAGGTGGGGAGCCTCCATCTATCCTGACTCAGGAGTCTCTAAAGCAGGGGCGGGGAACCTCGGGGCCGGGGGCCGGATGCGGCCCTTGGCTTGCCTGGATCCAGCCCTCCTGCTGCCCCACTGCAAGGCTGGAGCACCCCAAATCTACTAGGCTGGCCCCCCCTAGACTCTGGTGTGCCGGGGAAGGTGGAGCGTGTCGTTCTCCTTCTCAGTTGGGGGCCAGGGCTGTGAGGGCTGTTCCCCCCCCCCACACACACACTTGTGTGCGGCCCCCGACTGATTTTCCTGTGGGTCAGTGGCCCCCAACCCAAAAAAGCTTCCCCGCCCCTGGCTGCTTTGAAGAAAACCAAGCAAGTTAGCAGGGTGGGACAGACCTCCCTCTCTAGGTCTCCCCGTGCATCCTGAGTCCGATTAGCCTCTGCTGGCTTGGACCGTCAGCTTCTTCGGGTGTGTCTCATACAGGGTCACACGTGCACTGGCCCTGACTCTCCTGTACATAAAGGCCGTTTCACACCACTCCGGCAGCACTCCACAGCGTAACTGAAGCTCGTTTTCTGTGGGGGCTTAGTTAATAAGGATCTAAATGCAGTGCCTGCCTTTTGGATGACAATATTATCGGCCAGCGTCCCCGAGCTGGGGATCTGGGCCTGTTTGGATTGACAGGTTATTTTGCTGTTGAAATATTGGGGAGGCACAATCCCTGTGGACATGGATTCACAGGGGACAAAACGTGTGCAGGGGTGAGACTGTTGCAAGCAAATGTCCCTTTGGGGGCTAAAAAACCTCCCCGATTCTGTTACAGCAATGGTCTTTACATCTCTGGTCTGCACTAGCGACCCTGGCAGGGTTTGGGGCTCTTACCGCAGGAAAGCATAGCTATTTATAAGAGCCGGGGCAGAGTTAAAGAGCAAAAAGAGCTGCTGTCACGTCACACTTCAGACCCGGGATTAGAATGAAAGGCCGTGATGGGGAGGGGTGGGGAAAAGGTCGGCCGTTTCTCGGCGTTCATTCTTACTTCCCCTTGCAGAAGCCTTTCAGGTTGTGGTGAGAGGCAACGGCTTTTATCACGCGAGAAACATCGATCAAGTTCTCTGCAGCTTCAAGATTAATGACACCATCACGATCAGTAAGTTGACAGCGGGGGATTTGAGGCTTGTAAATTACACGCGGGCCCGGCCCTGCTCCTCTTGGCATCGAGGCAAGTCTTTGCTTTGACTTTGGCGGGTTTTCATTAGGACCCCGGTCGCACTGAGGGTGAAATTCATCCCATGTAAGCCCAACGCCTGGCGGTCACTGAGGGTCCAGGGTTCACGCTGAGTCTCTGCCCGGGGTGACTTTCATCCTCGCTGCGCCTGTTGATTTGCTCAGCTCCAGCCCGTGAGACGGGAAATGACCCCCCATTATAACCGTTGGTGTCCTGACCCTGGGATGCTGCGCTCCGAGACTTGCCCACACGGGGCTGCTTGGAATGCTCACTGGGATAGAAAAAGGAGGATGTGATCGGAGGGGGACGGCTAGAGGGACAAGGCGCGTGTTAGAGAGACGCGGAGGGCGAGGTCGCATCTGTGTGTGCCCCAATCTCTTTTGGCGAGAGACACAATCCAGGGGTTGCACAGTCAAAGATGTGACCTTCCCATACCCTGTCCCCGTGGGGGCCAACCCAGCTCAAACAGCACGGCATGCAAAGGGCCCAATCCTCAGCCAACCATCAAGGGGCCCCGTCCTGAGGGTGCCCTGGGCGATATCGCCGTGGAGACATGAAATGACAAGGAAGGCAGGCCCCGCTGTGAACTAGGCCCACGCTGGGCCGGATCCTGCACCTGCAGCTCTCATTGATGTCAACAGCACCCCTCCGGGCGGGCCCGGGCGGGAGACGCCGCCCTTCCCCTACATGACCGTCTGTCTCGTTTCCTTCCAGACGAAAAGCCGACCATTGTCCAAGACACCTACTTGCTGTGCCCTGCGCCGGTCATAGACGACGTTGGGCAGTAAGTGCGGCTCTGCGAGGGCTGAAGGAGAGGGGGCGTTGGCTGGGGGATCAGTGGGAGACTAAGCCCGGGGTTCGGGCAGGTGCAGCTTTTCAGGCTGGACATTGGTAGGTGCAATCCCAGGCTGGGCTCGGGCAGGGCGGGAGCCAGGAGCCCTTGCTGGTAGGTGGTAGAGCTGCAGTTGTCTTGCTAGCCTATTCTCCAGAGCAGTCTAGCACACTCAGTGGCTTCCTGGAGCAGCTGAGCCTTGCGGCGCATCGTGCTGACTAAATTCGCTGTAACCTCGCGAGAGAGAGATCTTGGCGTCACTGTGGATCGTTCTCTGGCAGCATCCACTCGGTGCAGCGGCCGTCAGAAAAGCAAACAGAATGTTGGGAATCATTAAAAAAGGGATAGAGGATAAGACAGAGAACATCGTATGCCTCTATATAAATCTATAGGACGCCCACATCTTGAATACTGCGTGCAGATGGGGTCGCCTCTTCTCAAAAAGATCTATTGGCCTTGGACAGGGTTCGGAAAAGGGCAACAAAAATGACGAGGGGTTTGGAACGGGTCCTATCTGAAGAGAGATTGAAAGGACTTGGACTTTTCAGCTTAGAAAGGAGGTGGCTAAGGGGAGATGTGATAGAGGTCTATAAAATCACAACAGGAATGCAGGAAGTGAACAAGGCAAAGTTATGTACTTGTTCTCATAACATAACTAGGAGCTGCCACATGAAATGAACAGGCAGAAGGTTTAGAACAAACCAGAGGAAGTTTTTCTTCAGGCAGCGCACGGTCAACCTGTGGAACTCCTTGCCAGAGGGTGTTATGAAGACCAGGATTTTAACAGGGTTCAAAAAATAACTAGATACATTCATAGAGATAGGTCCATCAATGGCTATTAGCCTCTGTTAATCAGGGGCTAGGAATGGGTGACGGGGAGAGATCGTGTGATGATTCCCTGTTCTGGTCCCTCCCTCTGGGGCACCTGACATTGGCCACTGGCAGCAGACAGGACGCTGGGCTAGATGGACCTTTGGTCTGACCCAGCCTGGCCGTTCTTATGTGCTGGGAGGACAGGGTTCAGGTGCTTGATCCTGTGATGTGTCACCTAATCACATGGGCAGAGCATTGCATCTGGGTCCGCTGGTAACATTCTGTGTCCTCGGAGCCCAGCCACGCTGCAGTGACTCCCCTATCCCAGCTGTGTCTGACAGGTGTGGGCCCCCACAGCCAACGGTTAACAAATTTGAAGCCAAGCCCAGAGGGCGCTGAAAGGTTTGCCAAAGTGGGCGGATTTTCGTGGTTCCCATGGTACCCGGTGTAATCTGTGGTTGCAGGGTCAAACCAGGTAATACTTGGGAGCTTTCTGCTCTCAGATTTCACCGTCCTACCAGCCAACTCCAGGAAAAGCGGAAGGAGAGGTCTGCACAGGCCCCTGCACCTCTGAGATCTTTTGCACAGCTTTGCACGAACGGCCCAAGATTAGATTCACATCTCGTCGTGTAGCGCCACGAACCCCCCCTGCATTGCACTGAGGAGAATGCGGCCAGGGCAGAGTCAGAGGGCTGGCTACGTTGGAGCTGGGATTGAATTTCAAGCAAATTTGGAAAGTTGTCTGCCCCTAAGAGAGAGGCGGGGTGGCTTTCACGTGGCTTTATTTCTGTATCAAGTTTGGTACTTTTGGATCCACTCTGCTCCCTCCAACGATGCAGCTTGTTTTATTACCCAGCCCCCCATTAAAGTTGGGTTAAATTGTGCTCTGTCTTATCCCTCTGCAGCCCCATGGGTGCTCAGGTCCGGCTAGGGAAGTATTTACGTGGCTTGGTGGGGTTTAAGCCAGGCAGAACTAGATTTCTAGCGACGGGTGCTACTCTGGTGTGCGTCAAAAACAATATACACCAGCTGAGGACATACCTTCTGACCACACTGTGTGTTCAGCCCCCCGGGTGTGAATCCAGGGAATGTCCATGGCGTTGTTCGGGTGCATCCCTGTGAAACAGAGCGCCCAGCGCGACTCCACGCTGTACTTACTGCAACTTACACCGGTAGCTTCCTGGTCTAGCACAGATCGTCTTGCAGATGTCTGAGCCGTAGCATCCGCAGCCACTGAACTAGTGCCCTGGGCCCCCCGAGGACAGTGGAGTCTCTTACTAGAGAACATATGCCCCCGCTCAGGTTAACCCGCGTAAAGACGGTGACTTTGGGGCAAGCAAAGCGCCAGATGCAGGTGAGGCCCTGCAGCCGTCGAGCCGGGCAGGACGAGCTAATGGCCTGGAAGAAGGGGAGCAGTGGGTATAAAGATGACACTAAAAGGAAATGCATCTGTTTGTGCTTTAGGGTGGTTTTCCTCCAAGTCAGCATGAACAGTGGGCTGACGTTCATCTCCAGCTCGGTCAGCATCACCAGCACGCAGTGTGTAAGTATGTGGCGGAGCCACTGGCCGCAGCTTGGAATGCCGGGGCTGCTCTCCGGGGAGGGCTGGCCGAGCGCGGCACGTCAGTGATCGCAGCCCGTGCACGGATCACGACCGATTTACGTGATAAGGGAGACCAGGAAAATCCTCCTTCACCTCCGGAAAGAGAGGCCTGCAGATCTCAGACCTGGGCTGGGGGCAGGACCCCGGGAGAAGCCAGCTTCCCAGAAAATATTGGTGGCCCACCTCTGTTCATCATCCATCCCCCTGTCCAGTTCCCAGTCACTAGGTGTTGGCAGCTGGAATGGGCCAGGGGTGGCCTTCCAGGACTGCATGGGAGGGACCGTAAAGGGGCAGTAGCCCAACATGACGGGATGGCCTTTCCCTTGATGGGCACTTCTGTCATCCACCCTAGGGAGAGATTTCTGGGAGAGGGTATGACGGCGATCCTGCACCGTCTGCAGCAAGAACAGACTCCACTAGCCAGTAGAATAGAGCGTTTATTGCTTCTCCAGGATACAGCATAGCCTAGACGTGATATTGGTACAGGAGTCTGGGCCAGGATGCCTCAGATCCCTTGGGTTAGGGGGGTCCATCACCCCCCTAGACCTCCAGCCCCCAGTTTAGGCTCGCTCCCTCCTGTTTCCCAGCCAGCAACTGACCCTTCCCCCCGAAGCCTCCTGTTGGTCTCCTCCTCTCTCCCTTTGTCTCTCCCCCTGGGAATCCCGTTGTCTCCTCAGGCTGAGCCTAGGTGTCTGGGTTAATACACATATGCGTGAGTCAGTGGGAATCACACATCACAGCGCAGGGGGACCCTGGGTTACAGAGCAGACAGCCCCCCCACTACGCCACAGAGGGCGAGAGATACGAGGCTTCTCCGCGGCTGACGTCAGCCTGGCGTCTGTGCACAATGGGGGAGCTGGACAGGAGTCACCGGCCCCAGGTGACCTTTTAGGGAGGATGAATTTTAGAAGCCCTCGCGTAATCCAAGCTAAGACGCCCCCCACGGTGCTGAGTGAGCTGAGCGCTGCACCTCGGGAGGCAGAGCAGGCCGCACCCCCAGCCGGTGTAAATCCACAGAGCCAGTGGCGCTGCATCGGTTTACACCAGGCGAGGATCTGGGCCCATGAGTCGAAGCGACAGGATGACTGGAGGGTTGGTGGCGGTGACTGTCCCAGTACTGCCTGACGGCTATTGGAGCAGGTGGATGGTCATGTGGCCAAGCTGAGATTCCTGCACCAGGCCCCTCCGGAGGCCGTGGATAGAACAGGGGCCGAAATCCCCAAGGCGAAGGTGGCTGACTTTTTCAGCAAGCCAGCTGGGAAGTTTTCTCCCAGTGCTGAGGGAAAATCACTGTGTTTAGTCACTTGGAACAAAGCCGGGACATTTTTGCCATTTCACCTGGTCCCTCGGCTCCCCCCAAAGGTTGTGAGAATTGCAACGAGGTGGGGATTTTACACCCAGACAGCCTGCGTTTTACACCTATGTCCTCTTCAAAACCTTCCCGGGGCTGCCGCCGCAACACCCTTTGCAATGACAGGCCCAGCGCTGAGTCGGGGACGGAGTGTGGCTTGGAACTCACTGTGCATTCAGGTCCCGGGGCTGCCTGCGCGTCTAATGACCCTGCAGATCAGCTCACCCAGGCTGCATTGCCGTCCCCCGGGGCAAGCCGATCCCCGCCGTCTCCACGGCTGTCAGTCTGGCTCTTCTCACCAGCCACTGCAAAGTCACTGGCAGCGTGGACCCGAGCGGAGTCTCAGCTGGTACGTGGCAGCCCCACACTACTGGAATCGGAACCTGGCCCGCTCTTGGCCAGGATGCGGGGCGGAATCTCCGCTGCCCGTTCTCTCTTTATCGTTTTAGAGGAGTCTTCCGCTTCCTTTCTCTCCCGGTTCCTTTGCTGGGAACGGCAGCCAGCCGGCCTCCTCGGCCCTCGCGCTCAGCCGACTTCTCTGTCCTTTTCTGTACAGTAAGTGCCTTTGCTTCGCTGTCCTCCCCAGGCTCCCAGCCGCTGCGTGAGCCCCGGCTTGCCTCTCCGCTCTGTCTGCCGTCGCCTTTGAGCATCGCGTCCCGCTGCGGTGCTGTGCCGGGAGGATCCTGGCACGGGGGGCGTTTTAGCCTCTCGGGGCCCGGCGCTTCTGAGCTCCTACTGGCGGGAACAGCAGCCTGTTCCAGGAGCCCTGAGTCTGCAAGTCCTGACTCCTGGAGACAAAGGGGGCATTTCGAGGCGGAGTCACCGCGGCGCGCGCCGACGCCTGGGTGGCGGAGGCCCCGTCTGTGCTGCTCTGCTGGGACCGGCGGGCAGTGGGGAGAGGCAGGAAGCCCCGCGGCCACGCTCCGATTTTACATGGGCAAACTGGTCCCGTTGGGAATTCGCCTGAGAAAGCAACGAGCGAGGCCCTTGGTGCTAGCCTGGAGTTTGCACAAACTTCACCAGTGGTTATCGGAGTCCTGCTATGGCAGGGGTGGGGGTCTTCAGGACCAGGGGCTGCATCCGGTCCCCGGCTTGCCTGGATCCGGCTCTCAAGACTCAGGGCTCCCCGGCCCCCCACCGTAGGGCCGGAGCACACACAATCAATTCTCCTGGGTGGGAGGGGAACGTGGGGAGTGTCTGTCTCCTTCTCAGTCGGGGGCCACATCCGTGAGGGTTTTTGGTGCTTTTTTGTTTTTGGGGGGACTTGGGGCTCTTTTTCTTTGCTTCTCCCTGGTGTGCAGCCCCTGATTTGATTTTTCTGTGGGTCAGTGGCCCCCGACCCTAAAAGTTCCCCCACCCCTGCGTTATGGTCTACTGCGGAGAAAGCAAATAATACCCTCGAGAAGCAGATCTCACTCCCCTCTTAACGTGAGGGTGTGGCAGATGCCAGCCGGTCCATCTCGTTCATTCAATATGCAGATTAGAGTTTTCACGAGGCAAACCTTGTGGATTTCAGCACCCCGCAAGCCTGCCCTGGCATTGGTTCCTCTTCCATTCTCCCCGCACTCTGTCCGGGCTCGCCGAACCGTATCCTGACGGCTCAGTCTTTTTTCCAGCCGCTCGCAATCTCTCCCGCTGCTCCTCCTCCTTCCTTGTCTTGAATTTGCTCCTCGTCCCTCTTCCATTTCGCGCTCAGGCCGGCTGGCCCTGCTGCACTTCTGACGCTGAGACCCGCCCTCCCACACGCGCGTGTCATGAAGCAGGCTGTGAGAAGGTTTCCAGTAGCGCAGATAATGGGGTCACGAAGGCAGCAGAGCTAACGTTTTACTGCCTGCTCTTATCATCCACAGCCAGCCCGAGGCAGCCCTTGGGAACTACACATCCCAGCATGCACCATTCCATCTGGTAGCAAGGGTGTGGGGGTTTTTTTTGTCAAAAAGGCTCCTTGTTCCATGAAGAGGTTGTCACAGGGGCCTGTGTGGTGTCACTTAGGAAGAGTTGTGGGGGGTGGCAGTTGCTGGGCCCCTGGGTAAAGTGTGTGGGAGTCTGGCTCTGTGCTCCGGGAAGGGGCGGGGCCTCGGGCAGAATGGGCAGGGCCTCAGGCAGAAGGGGCGGGGCCTGATGTGGAAGGGGCGTGGCTGGGGCTAGCCTTCCCCACCAACTCTTCAGTGACACCTGGAGCTCCGAAGGTGATTTAAAGGGCCCAGCTCTGGGGAGAGTGTTTTATTACAGCAAATCTGCTGAGGGCAACAGGTAGTGACTGGTTTTGCAGGACCTTCCCGATTAACCCACAAAGGCCAGAATTTTCAGAAGGGCTCGGAGCTCCCCATCCAGGAGAGACATCGCAACACACGGCTGGTTTTTCAGTTGAGGTTTGGGGTGCATGGAAAGCCTGCTCCCAAGGGGCACCATGGGAGCCTCCGGATGCCAGACCCTTTTAAAATCACAGCTCCACTTAGGGGAGCTGCACACTTGACCGGGCGGCCTGCCAGGCTGGAACGGTGTCTGCATCGGGGAGCAGATTGAAGACCCGAAAGAAATCGTGTTCCAAAGATGGCCGTCAGACGGCAGTCAAACCTGCCATCTGCTCCTAACACACGGCCCAGGAGCACCCTAGCAAAATGGCCCATTAGCGCAGATAACTCCCCTTGGGGATCGGAAGATACAGCCAGGCATGGCTAGCTGCTTGCCGGAGCATCCCCCCCAGGACCCTGCAGTCTGAAATCAGGCATAACGCCCCTCTGGAGACACCGGGGCATGTTGTCTTCCGGATCCCATCCTTAGGTCCCGATTCAGCAGCGCACTTGGCCGTGCACTTGAATCCTCTTGAAGCCAATGAGAGGCACACATGAGCACATAAGAACTAGGGGTCACCAAATGAAATGAATAGGTAGCAGGTTTAAAACCAACAAAAGGAGGTTTCTCTTCTTGCAGCGCACAGTCAACCTGTGGAACTCCTTGCCAGAGGATATTGTGAAAACCAGGGTTCAAAAAAGAGCTAAATAAATTCATGGAGGATAAGTCCATCAATGGCTATTAGCCAATGAGAGGCACATGAGCACATGAGCCGAACAGGGAGGCTGGCCTGCCTCCGGGCTTGAAATATGAACTCATGTCCCTGAGTGTAGAAGCCAGTCCCCACAACAATCATGGTGCATTCTGTAGTCTTTGTGCAGTCTGATTGAAACCTGTAGAGAAGCCAGCCGGCTCCCCTGTCCAGGTCTAGCAGTGCAACCTGCGGGCAGTCGCCTGCAAAACACGCGGCGAATGATTATAACCTAGATCTGTCTTGTTTGCAGCTCAGTGGGACGATCCTTTTCATCGTGCTCTTAATTCTGTTCCTGTTGCTGGCCTTGGCGCTGCTCTGGTGGTTCTGGCCTTTGTGCTGCACGGTGGTAAGTACTGACACATTGAGCTTCCTGACTTGGTTTCCGAAGCTGGAGGTAGAAGCCGGGGAGATGCTCCAGCGAGAGGAACTGACTTGAATTTCCTTCATCTTAGGCGAGAAACTGGCCTGTCCGTAAGGTCCCCATTCAGCAAAGCACATAAAACGTGTCTAGTTAGTTGACTTTGGGGGACTTCAGTACATGCTGGAATTGACACGGGTGATTAAGAGCTTTGCTCTTCCTAAATGCATGGGACGTCCACCTCTTGAACGCTGTGTACCGATGTGGTCGCCCCATCTCAAACATTGGAATCTCTTGGCATTGGAAAAAAGTCAGAAAAGGGCAACAAAAATGATGAGGGGTTTGGAATGGCTGCCCTGTGAAGAGAGATTACAAAGGCTGGGACTTTTCAGCTTGGAAAGGCGGAGACTAAGCGGGGAGATAATGAAGGTCTATAAAATCATGACAGGTCTGAAGAATGTGAATAAGGAAAAGTTATTGACTTGTCCCCATAACATAAGAACTAGGGGTCACCAAATGAAATGAATAGGTAGCAGGTTTAAAACCAACAAAAGGAAGTTTTTCTTCTTGCAGCGCACAGTCAACCTGTGGAACTCCTTGCCAGAGGATGTTGTGAAAACCAGGGTTAAAAAAAGAGCTAGATCAATTAATGGAGGATAGGTCCATCAATGACTGTTAGCCAGGAGGGTGTTCCTCGCTTCTGTTTCTCCGGGGTGGGAATGGGTGATGGGGGACAGATCACTTGTTGATTCCCTGTTCCGTTCACTCCCTCTGGAGCACCTGGCCTTAGCCACTGTCGGAAGACAGGACGCTGGGCTAGATGGGCCTTTGGCATGGTCAGTTCATTAGAGTATAGGTCAGGACTAGGAACTAGAAGATGTGGATTCTATCTCGGGCTCTGCTGAGTGACTTGGGCAGGTCACTTCCTCTGTGGCCTCTACTTCCTGCCTGTAGGGAATGGGAGGAGAGATCCTGGCTTCCCTGGCAGAGCGAGTTCAGATCTAGGGATGAAGAGGCCGGGTGAGGCCGGGTATGGGCGTGCTGCTACTTTCATTAGCAGGGCGGTTTTACATGTTTTCCTATGATGGAAATTTCCACTCCCGGGCTACTGTTTTGCAGCAGTTGGAGACTTAGATGAGCTGTGCAGTTCAGGGAAAGTTTGAACACACAAGCTCTGAGTCTACAATCTGGGTGGCTCACTCTGGTGTGTGTAAATTGGTGACTCATCCACACCGGTTTGACTCCAGTGTCAGGCCGCTGATGTCCGTGGCTTTGGTGCTGATTGCGACCCTGAAGCGAGGAGTGATGTGCATAGGGCTGGCTGGGGGGAGCCCCGTTCATTAGACAATAATCCTTTAATGACCCTAGACACTGAGGTTCAGACAGTGAAATCCTTAGAACCACCACACCACAAAGCAAGGCATGTCAAAACAGACAACGGGAAGAGCCTGAGCGGCTGAGTGCTTGGGCGGCGTTTCTCTTTCTTTTCCTGTCCGTAACTTCCAACGATCATGAAGGGAAATGGTTTTTCACCACTGTGTATGTGTGGAGCGTAACAGACGCTTGCCGACATTTACCGATAAAAATCAAATCCCTCTACATCGGCCTGTACTGTGAGCGCAGGGGGATAGAGACGACAGAGCAGGGGGCATGGGCAGCCACAGGGGAATAAGACGTACCTTTGACTCCGATTCTTTCCGTTGCCTGTGTGTCCTAGGTCATCAAGGAGCCTCCTCCTCCACCACCCCCAGAGCCTGTAAGTATTTTATTTTTCATTCTACTACGGTCTGCAGCCACCGCAATATAGCACCCTGGCTAGGGATGCGGGGAGAGTCATAACAACACCCCCGAGGCAGAGAAAGCCTGTCTCCAGGGTCAAGAGAGGGTTATCGATAGCTCCAGGTCACTGTGCTCTTCATCCGTGGAAAAATACCTGCATAATCCCCAGCAAGATGCCTAGAGAATCACACACGAGCGTGTTTCCTAAGCTGTGAAGACACTGTGCCCGGTGCTGCTGTCCTTGCTCGGGCAAAATTACCATTGCTCTCAATGGGAATGCAGCCCGAGGAAGGCGAGAAGGTGTGAGCGTCCGTCTTGAGGGACAAGGCTCTTTAGCGTAGGGTTGGGCCTCGCGGTGGGTAGGCACAATGGGGCCCTAATTCAGGTGAGGGGAGGTGCCAGCCTATTTCCGCTCCTCACACATGGCGTTCCTCTGTGGCACACACGACGGCCTCCCTCGCACGAGCGGGCGGCACTCGGCTGGAGCTTGGCAGGCCTCTGAGGAGGCCACACAGCAGCCATTTTGAGGTTGCCGAAGGCCACCATTACTGTCTCTGGGAGCCTGTGATTTGTCCCCAGCAGCGACTCTGTGGCAATTTCACGTGTGAGGCCTGGAGGTGCTGAGGGGGTATGGTGGAGAGACCTGACTGAACCTGGCTCCGCGCCCTACTCATTCTCTGCCCCCGCAACAGGCGTCCGGGTCAGACCGTCGGCCCAGCTCCGCTGAAATCAGTGCCGTGCTCCTCCGCTGAGGTAAATTGCATTGGAGGCAGCAAAGCTGCCCTAATTTACCTCAGCGGACGATCCCCCGACATGTCTCCAGGGATGTGCGTGCGAGATCTTTCCTCAGCACGGCATGAGGCTAAGCCAGGAAAGAGCTAACCCAGGTCTGGACTCCTTCACATTTTGGGTTTGTTTAAAAAAAACCCCAACCCCCCTTTTTATAATGGGCAGAGGAACCCCCCTACACCCCAGCCCCCCGAAGGTACAGAATCCAGTGCCAGATCTGACAGGTTGCAGCGTGAGCCGGGTACAGCTGCGAGGAAAGAACAGGCCGGTGTGCGTGTTAGGGAGTTCACAGAGATGCCCTTTTCTCCTGTGCCCAAAGCACAGCTAATAAAGGGTTTCGCTGGGTTAAGTGGCAGTCACATTCGATTGGAACAGAGCCGCGAGCCCAGAATAATGTACAATTCATCTCCCCTGGGTTGTCCACCCCCTTAAAGCCGGTTGTGCTTTTGCAGCTTTGTGCGTGTCTGACTGCATATAAAAGCAGCCCGAAGAGAGGAGAAGCGAACCGACAGTCGGCTTTGGTTTCTCTCGGAAAAACTGCAGCTGTGGAGACAAGAGACTTTTGTTCTCCGTCAACCCATAGCGATAATGCAGAGAGCCGGGGGGGAGGACCAGAGGACGTTTACATGAACAGCGTCCGCTCTTTCTTTCCCGCAGGATTCGGATGATGAAGATGGATTGCCCAAGAAAAAGTGGCCGACCGTGGATGCATCTTATTACGGAGGCAGAGGCGTTGGTGGTATTAAGCGGATGGAGGTACCTGGCCCTTTTTGATTCCTGAGCTGCTGTGGACAGAACCGTTCCTGGCAAATCACGGCGAGGCCTTTTTCCCATTCTTTTGACAGCGTGAGCATAATGGGACAGGCTGTTGTTTTAATTAGGAGGCATCTACAGCCATCCAGCTGCGGCATCGTGCAATTAACGGTGTCTGGAATTATTAGTGAGGGCAAGATTGTCGGCGGGGAGATGGGATTACGACCCGTCGGTTTGTTGGGTCAGCTCCTCAGATGGTGTCAGTGGGTCTCGCCCTACGACTTCAGTGGAGCGAGGCCAATTTATACCAGCTGAGTGGCCAGAGCTAATTGGCCAAATGGAAGAGAAATGATTGGTCCTTAGCCCCAGGGGTCGGGGTGTGACAAGCAGGCAGTGAAAGCTGATGCACTGTCAGAACGCAGACACGCAGGGCAAATTCTGCCCTTGCATGCATGGACTCAGCTCCAGTTGGAGCCCAGGAATCACAGGGTTAGGAGGGACAGGAAGGGACATCTCAACTACCCCACTGCAAGATGTTGTGTCTAAGCCATCCAAGACAGCCCTCTCGTATGCAGCTATGGAGAACCCTTTGCCGAGGAACCTGTTCTAGTGACCGTGCCAACCCTGTCTGAAAGCCACAACTCAAACCAACCTTTCAGGGCTCTTCCTCGTTCCTGGATGCCTTCCTCACCTCTGGCCTAGAGGGCCCCCAGCGTGGGGCTATTGGGTGGAGACCACTCAAGACTGTTAGCTACTCCCCCACCATCAAGAGACCATTGGTGGCATTAGTGTTGCTAGAAGACGCAGGCTCCGGCAGATTTCTGCCCGGCTGTTTTCAGGGGAGAGTCGTTGACTCTGGAATTTCGATAGGGCATGTCTAATGACCTTCAGAGTCTAGTGTAACATGCATCTGACTACCCGAGGTTTTGTCCAAGTAAAGATGCAGGGGAGAAGAGCCTGCTGGCTAAACAGCTGTCTGGGAGATTGGGTAGGGAACTGATTTTTTGACATTTCCTCTTTATGGAGCATGTTGGTACTTAATTAGGGGATTCTCCCAGCTCACTCGTTGGTGGCTGTGTGTCATGATGGGCTGTTGTGACCGTCATTTTGCTCTCAAGGAGGTCCGGTCTCCCGGAGGTCTGGGTGCCTGTTTCACAGGTACTGAGAGAAACTAGAAGTGGCTGGTTAAGACATCTGCCGGCCACGCTCACTGACACTTCTGCATCCACCATGTGCTCTTCCCCCGCCAGGTGAGGTGGGGAGGCAAAGGCTCGACAGAGGAAGGGGCCAAACTCGAGAAGCCCAAAAATGCCGTCATCAAACTGCCGGAGCAGGAGTACGAGCCGTGGGAGCCCAAGCCGAAGAAACCCCATGCCAGGAAGCCACCGTCGCAGAGGAAGTGGTACACTCCCATCAAGGTAATGCGTCTGCACGGCAGCTTTAAACCGGGGGGGGCGTGTGTGGCGTGCGTGTGAGCACGCCGTGGGTTCCTTAGTTCGATGTTTCTCGTGGCCGGCCGTGGGGTGGGAGAACTTTGTACGTGTCCCTGAACCTGCGTCCATTTCTGGGACATCTCAGCAGGCAGCAAAGGCTTGGGTGACTGCTTTCACCTCTTTTTCTGCCCCTGGATTCCGGCAGGAGATCCCAGGGTCTGTTCTCGGGACGGCACCAGCCCAGCGAGGCATGGCCAAGGGGGCAGAGGATGTGGAGGAAGGGCAGCCTTGTGGTTCTGGCCCTGGACTGGGACTCGTGGATTTCAGCTCTCTGCCTGCTCAGCTGTGACAAAACCCCCCTTGGCCAAGTCAATTTGGGTCAGATTTGTAAAGGTCTTCAGGCCCCAGCGGAGCAGAAAGTTCCCCAGAAGGCTTTGCAAATGCGCCACTGAAATCAGGGGGACTCAGGTGCCTCTAACTTTCGAAATACTTTGAAACTCGTAACCTGTCCCCGTTGCTGCTGCTGCTGATCATGCATCTTTAACGCCCAGGCTTGGTTCATTGATGTCCGTGTCGTGCACTGAGATCGTCCATTGGCGGGCCAGTGAATTTCAGAGTGTTACGAAGCAGGGGTGTCAAATCCCAGTTAACCGGTGAAGTAGTATGTTTAATTGCTTCACCAGGATCCTGCGTGCGGAGAGCCGTTCCAGCCCAGCGTGGCGCAGCAGACCTGGCCACGCTGGAGTGGCCCCCTGCCCGTGGGCCACCGGTTAATCGGTTGCCAGTTAGCATCATCCGGTAAAGGGAATGCTGACCGGTTACCCAGTTACATCCCTGTTATCAGGATTGTATATCTTTTGGATGCGTCTCTGTGCCAAATCTGTTGTCCTGTCTTTTATGGGGTAACCTATCCTTAGACTTACCCCAAGGGTCTTTGGTTCTCGGCTAGTTCTTAACGCCATCTAACCACCTGCACCTAGCTGCACCTGCTGGTCTCTGTTCATTGCTCAGATTAAGCCCGATGAATCCTCGCAGGAACTCCAGGCGCGTGGATTTGTTCCGTTGTGCGCACTGGCTGGGCCCCGAGGCACTCCAGATTTCAGCGATGGTTGTGCTATAAATACACCAACAGATAATAACCAGTCTACAGCGAGCAGCGGCCTGCAGGCCAGCCCAGGGGCCGCCGGTGAAACACGCGGTAATACCCCAGCACGCCGACTGTCGTTCAATTTCACGTTGTTCTCTGCAGCACTGTGGGCCATGTCCTGTTTTTCTGATTCCAGGGCAAGCTGGACGCGTTGTGGGCGCTGGTTCGCCGAGGCTACGACCACGTCTCTCTTATGAGGCCGCAGCCAGGGGATAAGGTAAGCCGTCACGGACGCACCGCCATGTCAATTCTTGGCAGTAATGCTCTTTTTTTTCCCCGCGTCTCTCTCTGGATTACCCTGAGGCTGAAACCCATCACTAGGTCCCCAGGTTTCGGGATGAGCTAAAATGTTGGCAGTGGCATCTGTGTAAATGGATTGCCCCGTGTGCTTGGTCACTGCCGCCCTGGCCTTTGAGCAGATGCAGGCAGGGACCGGTTCGCGCGAAGAGGCAGATTCCTTCTTTTGACAGATGCTGCTTCTCCAGGCTGCGTCTTGCCTTGGCTGCTGCAAGCCGAGAGGCCCTGGAAGCCGGCGTGGGGCTTCTCCGGTTGGGCTCGCGAAGAGGCCGGCGGGGTCCGCTGTGAGTGGGCAGCATAGCCGGCGGACCGATGGCTCACAAAGCGCCTTACCCGTGCAGCAGCAGAATTAAATGAGAAATCAGAAATCACGCCGGAGCCCCGCCCTTCTGGGAACATTCCCAGCCACTGAACAGAGAATAACCTTTCCGTGGGATTCTAGGGCAGGGCGCAATTCCCTGCCGCCATCCAGACGTGGCTTTACAATGCCGGAGCCAGGATCTCTGGCGTTGGACCATTCCATGGGCTCCGTCTGCTGGGAGTGAGAGTCACGGCTGTGCCAGTCTGCAGATCTGGCTCGAGCGCATTTATAGACGGACTCTGTCGGTTTCACTCCTTTATGTTCTGTCGGACTTTCCCATCGGGCAAGGCTCCTTTGCAGGGGGTGAGCCACGCTGGGGAGGTTGGCTCTCATGGGTTTTCCTCCTTGGGGAAGTGACAGGGACGTCCCGTCCCCAGATCTTCCCACTAGCCCAGGCTATTGGCCCAGATGCCCCATGCCTGCAGGCAGCCTCCTGGTTTAGGTGGCAGCAGTTTCGTTAGGCTCCAAGCACCACCAGGACCTGGTCTAGTAATACCAGCTCTGTCGGGGATCTTCTGTGGGGGAAGCATTGCCCAGATATTGTATCCTTCTCACCTGGGCCCTCCCACCCTCTGATCTGGGTTTGTAGAGCCCTGCAGATCCGTGGATATCTGCCATGTAGCCCCGGGTATCGGGCATCCCTGGGTGTGAATGCGGCGATCCACGGCTCGTCTTTGCGGGCGCGGATACGACTTTTGTACCGAGAGCCCTGGAAATGTGAGGCTACGGGATTTATCCAGGTGGGGATCCGCCTCCACGGCGGGGGCTGCGGATCCCTGCCGATTGCTTTGGCGGAGGCGGAACCACATTTGGATTTGTGCCCCGGAGCTGGAGATGGGCGGTGGGGAGAAGACGGAAGCTGCTCCTGTCCCTTTCTGTGCCTCTCTCTGGCCAGGAGCCCGGGGCCTCAGCCCCCCGGCTCCCCGTGGGAGCATCTGGCTGGTAGCTGCGACGGAGCTGCATCCGTGCTGTAGCAACCTGCAAGTGGCTGTGGCCGCGGGCTGGGCTTCCGCACATGGATGGATTTCACCCTTAGTGGCCAACAGGAAAGATGGCTCCAGTTTTCTTTTAAGGCCAATGAGGTACGTCCCTCCTGTTTGTAGCAACGTGCATCAGCAGAGTGCCCATGATCACCAGTGTGTCCCTGTAGCCAAGCAGGCTAACGGCAGATTGGGGTTGCATTAGGAGGAGCATTGCCAGCAGATCCAGAGAAGTGATTATTCCCCTTTATTCGGCTCTGGTGAGGCCACATCTGGAGTATTACATCCAGTTCTGGGCCCCCCACTATAGAAAGAATGTGGACGCATTGGAGAGGGTCCAGCGCAGGGCAACCAAAATGCTGAGGGGGCTGGAGCACATGATCTATGGGGAGAGGCTGAGGGATTTGGGTTTGTTTAGTCTGCAGAAGAGAAGAGTGAGGGGGGATTTGAGAGCAGCCTTCAACTGCCTGAAGGGGGGTTCCAAAGAGGCTGGAGAGAGGCTGTTCTCAGTAGTGAGGGATGGCAGAACAAGGAGCAACGGTCTCAAGTTGCAGTGGGGGAGGTCTAGGTGGCATATTAGGAAAAGCTATGTCCCTGGGAGGGTGGGGAAGCACTGGGATGGGTTTCCAAGGGAGGGGGTGGAATCTCCATCCCTAGAGGTGTTTAAGTCCCGGCTTGACACAGCCCTGGCTGGGTTGATTGAGTTGGGGTTGGTCCTGCTTTGGGCTGGAGGCTGGACTTGATGACCTCCTGAGGTCTCTGCCAGCTCTAGGATTCACTAGAGCCACTTATTTACTCCTTAAGCGCAGCCCTGGGCTGGTGAATAGGCGATTGAGGCCCAGCTGTATTTTGATAGCAGGCACATTGTACGGCGATGGGTTTCTATCCATGCCGAGCACAGTCCGGCCACTGTCAGAGCAGTCAGGAAACCTGTGAGGCGGTGCCTGAAAACAGGGATTCTCAGTTACTCGCCCACAACCCTGCCGTGTGCAGAAGGCACAGAACTGAGCCAAGAGGCGATTTCAAATGGAGCGAGCCGAGGGATCGCTGTGTTCGGGGGGACATTAGAAAATCAACCGTGCATCTGGGGAAATAGGCTGGAAAGAATCCCATTGAGTTACATTCAGTGGAAGAATAAGGGTCATCTCTGTTCTATGGGCTGTGAAATTAACGCTTACTGAAGAATATTGAAAGGGAAGCAAGAAGATGACAGGGCATGGTTCTGTTTTCCGAAAAAGGCGCTGACAGAAGTTGCTTCTCAGTCCAGAGCCAGCATTGCCGGGAGCGATGCCGTTGGGCGTTATTTGTATTCGGGAGCTCCTACAAGCCCCCGATGAGATGGGGTCCCTGGGCAAAAATATAGACCCTGATCTGAAGAGATTACAGGGTTGCAGGGCCTTTCATGTGTGTGAACCTCTGCCATGCAAGCGAAAAGAATAACCCAGTTAGCTCTGAGTGAATAGCAGGCTTTTAACCTCACCCGGGCCAGCCTCTGGAAGGAGACATGATCAGTTTCGCGCAGGCTCAGTGGCAGCGCTAGACGGGTTTTCTCATTTCATTTTCCCCCGGCTCGTCGGATGGGGCTTCCCGGGAACCAGGGTTGGAATGGGTCTGAAATTTCCCAAAGTGGAAGTTTTGCACAGGACTTTTGACCGATTCCTGCCCCTGGCTCCCCCTCCCCCTCCAAAAAAGGGGATAAAAAAAATCATGTCGACATTTTCCCCATTCGCCGCTCCTTCCCCACTTTTTGCTGTGTTGCCTACTCTCATGGTTTTACCCCGAGCCTCACCATATTGGGTGTTTTTTTTCAGGCCTCAGCTCCCGGAGTCAAGTGGTTATGTAAGAATCTTGATTTTCTTGTGTGTTTTTTTAAAGAGAGACATTTCTCGCCCGCCTGGTGGTGGGAAAATGCTTGAACACACAAGCCCTGACAGCAGGCAAAAAGAACACAATGTGTATTAGTGTTTAAAAAAAAACTTCATGGTTTTTTAGCCAGTCTTGTGATTTTGGGAGGCGTGGGGGTAGCACTGCTGTGTTTTGTGACCAGCTGGAATCCTGGTGTTGTGTCTTGAATGCACAAAACCTGCTCAGACTCAGGCATTAGAAAAGGTTCAGAGAAGGGCAACTAAAATGATGAGGGGTTTGGAACGGGTCCTGTATGAGGAGAGATTAAAGAGACTGGGACTTTTCAGCTTGGAAAAGAGGAGACTAAGGGGGGATAGGATAGAGGTCTATAAAATCATGAGTGGTGTGGAGAAAGTGAATAAGGAAAAGTTATTTACTTGTTCCCATAATATAAGAACTAGGGGCCACCAAATGAAACTAATGGGCAGCAGGTTTAAATCAAATAAAAGGAAGTTCTTCTTCACACAGCGCATAGTCAATCTGTGGAACTCCTTGCCTGAGGAAGTTATGAAGACTAGGACTATAACAGGGTTTAAAAGAGAACTAGATAAATTCATAGAATCCATTGATAGCTATTAGCCAGGATGGGTAAGGAATGGTGTCCCTAGCCTCTGTTTGTCAGAGGGTGGCGATGGATGGCAGGAGAGAGATCGCTTGATCATTAACTGTTCGGTTCACTCCCTCTGGGACATCTGGCATTGGCCACTGTCGGCAGACAGGGTACTGGGCTGAATGGACCTTTGGTCTGACCCAGTATGGCCGTACTTATGTTCTTATGACTTTGAAGGAAGATGGAAGGTGTCTGTTTGCCAGAGATCTAAGAAACTGCATGTGGGGTGAGTTTCTGGCCACTGGGCTGGGTGACGCACTGGGATATTAACTCAAAAAGGAAAGCGGGTTTTGCATTTTTTTTACATTTACAATAAGCGTCCAAATTCCCCCCCAACATCCTTTTGTTAATTGAAAGTGTAGGACTCTGCTGGGGGGTGTTTTGTGACACGATCTCGTGGCGTCCTTTTTGGTGAGCTACACAAAGGTGTGTTTTTCCAGTTTTCCAACTCCGTTCTTCCTCCTGGGCGTTGTCTGTGCTTGGAGCCAAGCGTGTAACTCCCAGCTCATAGAGACGTACCCCATGGTAGCACTGCTCTGCCAAGTGCACTACAATAGCAGTGGATTTGGGGGCAGCGCAGCTGTCTGAGTACAGTCCAGCCCGAGCCCCTGGATATGTACTCATCTGTTGCCTGTGCCAGCCCAACGGTGCTGCTATCCGGGAGGAAATCAGAGTGGGGATGGTGGGGGAGGCTGGAGGGTCTAGTGGTTGGAGCACAATTAGTCCCACCCCCTTCCAGTCTCCTGCATCTGCACAGAGCCCAATGCAGGAGGAGAGGACGTTAGAGCAGCCTTGAGGGCTGCCGTAGCCTGCACCAGGGCCAGTCCCCAGCAGCCCAAGGGAGGAGCCAATCACCCTCTTTCCCCGCCCTGCTGGCAGCATGGGCCTGCCTTCCCGAGCAGGGCGGGGGCTATAGATGTCGGCTCCCCGCCCCCCTCTGCGTGGGGATGAAGGCGGGGTGCCCCCGTTCAGGGCCGACTTCAGCAAATCCGCCCTGGTTTGCAGTTCAGCAGATCCTGCGCCAGGAAATGTTCCGCGGCTTGGTTTGCCAAAACCCTCCGCTGAAAAAAGCAGCATTCTTTCCCCGCCCGCCAGCTCTGGTGCCTTGACGCTTTCAGAAAAGGAGCTGATTGTTGTCCCTGAAAATGACTCCCCGGGAAGTGAAATCTGACACCTCACGGCAGGCATCCTGCCCTCTGTCACACCGCGGGTGAGTCCCCGGGTCCATCAGCTGTGAGCCAGGGACCCTTCCCCAGTGTTCACCGGTGGTTTGCAAGTTCAAGACTCATCCCGGGGAAAAGGGGGGGGCGACGGACTCGGTCAGAGAGCCGGAAAGTTGAATTGAGCCTGGAATTTTTCTCATTCCTCAAAATCAGAGGAACGCTTCCAAAGCATCAAAGCTGGGCTGCCTAGGATTATAATCACTGACAGGCAGAACTCTGGCGTACTCTTCTGCGCTTAGCCACTGACTCCCGGTGGGAGCTCGAGTGAATCCCTAACAGGGGCCTGAAATCTTGGGAACGTTAGTAGCAGAGTCCATCTAGGGGGTGGGTAACAAAGGGGCCAAGTCCTCCCTTCCCCCACTAAAGTGGTGGGTGCCCCTCATTACAGGGACCCAGGTGTCCCAGCCTCACTGCCCCAGCTGGGCAGTTGCTTTTTAAATGGTTGGCTTTTACTGCTCTGCCTCAGTTTCCCCATCTGTACAGTGCTTATGGGGCAGTTGGAGGCTTAGGAGGCACTTAGGACCCGGTGAGTGAAAGCTGCTATAGAAGGATCAAGAGTTAATTGCTAATAATTATTTCCAAATTGGTGCCCATTAGTCATCAGCAGGTTGGGTCCTGCAACCAATGTGCCCTCTACTTTTCTCCATCCATGTGTGGAATAAATTTTATTGTATGCACCAAGGCATGTGCAGATGTGCACCAGCACTAGAAACACACACTGCCAGCTGTGAGTGCTCTGCTAATCAGCTGGGCGGCACCAGAATCTCGCTCGAGCGTTCAGCTGCCAGGGAACTCCGTCTGCCGCCCTTACTCACGTGCGTAACCCTTGCCCACAGAAGTAAGCCCATGGGCACCACTTGTTGGATCACGGCTTGTGAGCACCGGGAAAGCACGTTGAGATCTCAGGAGGGTGCAAAGCATGATTGATCCACAGTGATTCTTTGCTCCTCGCACTCTGTCTGGGCTGTCAACCCAGGGCACGGCAGCCGCTCAGCTTTGATTTGTCGATGGCTGCGGCATGTGCTGTGAAGAATTTGCTGTTGCAGAAGCCGATCGCTGGGTGCCAGCTGCGATTGGAGGCGTGCGCCGATAATCTGTTGTGAGGCGATGTCACAGCCCATCCATCGATCACCCCGGTCGCGCTCTGTCAAACTCCAGACCCAGCCGTATTTTTCATGACACAACGCGATGCGCGGCCTTTCCACTTCCCGGCTGTCGGACGCGTCAAAGAGTCTGGCAGCCCCGGGACGTCATCGGTCACTTTCACTGAAGGGAAAGTTACGCAGACTGATTTCTGGGCCCTCTTTTGAGCATACACGCTGCACCCATTTGAGGCTGATGCTTGGGGGTGAGGAAGGGCACAGGGGCAGCCAAGACTTGCAGGCTAAAATCGTGCTGTGTGTGTGGGTTGAGCCTGTCACAAAAGCTATGAATGGGACACTTCCAGCCCACTTAATTATCCTCATTAACACAGGTCCTACAAGTGACAGGGAGCTGCTTTTGCTGTTACATATCTCTTGGATTCTGTTCCACTCCAACTCATCTGAGGAAGTGGGTTTTACCCACGGAACCTCGTGACCCTGTATAGTTTGGTTTCATCTCTGAGGTTTTGTCTACACGCCAAGCATTGCTGGAAGAGGCAATGCAAATGAAGCACGGATTAGCATTTTCTGGCGCGTCATTTGCATATTCTCTTCCGATCCGTTTTTGCGCAGAAACAAGCAGTGTGGACGTTTCCTTTTTGCGCACAAAGGAAACGTCCCGGGAGGCATACGGATCTTGCGCAAAAAGGGGTTTTGGCACAAAAAGGAAACATCCACACTGCTTTTTTTGTGGTGCAAAAACGGATCGGAAGAGACTATGCAAATGAAGCACGAGAAAATGCTAATCCGCGCTTCATTTGCATTGCCTCTTCCGGCACAGCTTGTAGTGTAGCCGTAGCCTAAGGGGCCGCAAGACCGCTCATTGTTTTTAAAGTTACAGACTCACACGGCCACGCCCTGAGGCTTTTATTTGATGGTGAAGGGCCTCTTGGGGCCGGCTCCATAGCTGCCAAGTTTAGCAGATCGACCTGGGACACTGGGGATCTGCAAAGGATGTCACGAGATTCCCCTAGCCGTAGCAGGGGGTAGGATGGGCAGCGGACAAGATCTGGCCGCTGCGAAGCTGGGGCAGGTTAGGAGGTGGGGGAGCGGTTGGGGTGCTAGCATGTCTCTGGGATTGCTGGATGGGTTCTGGTGTGAGCTGGGTGCTTCCTCGCTGGGACGTGGCTGGAGGGAGCCCTTCCGAGCTCCTGAAGGCCTAGCCCACACAATAGGCCATGCCCATTTCAGAATCCCCCAATCGGGAACCATGTTACTCTGTGGCGTGACTTGTTGGGGTTCTAGGTGTAGGAGCATCATAGGGCTAAAGGCCCCAGGCCATGTCCCGTATAACCCTACTTGCCGGGCAGAGAACTGGGCCTCTTTTCCCTTGTAAACCAGGCCCTGGCTTTGCTGCTGTATTAACTGTGTTGCTTTTGAATACTAGCGTGTGTGATACGCATGTGCTGGCCTTACCATGGGCCTTGTCTTGGGGCAAGTCATGGGGCTAGTTTTCGGGCAAGGGGTAATGATTTCTGTTGCACAGACAATGGGGTGATCTTAGCTTAGATCTAAATAGAGGAGCCAGGCAAGGCATGGGACTCCTCTTCCTGGAGCAGGCGTTGGCTTGTCCTGGCTATATCCCCAGTCATTAGACACAGGGAGACGCAGGGAGACGTTACCTGAATTCCTGGGTAGGCCTGTTTCTCACTAACAGGCTGGAGCCGAAACGGTGTCGGAACAAGCTCTGAGGCACAAGGAATGTCCCTGTGGATCAGTGTCTCTTAAACTGTGTTCTGTGGTACACTGGTGTGCCGTGAGGCAGTCGGAGATGTGCCTTAAAGGGGCAGGAGACTTTTTTGTTGTTGTTGTTCAACAAAAAATCCTTGGTGTCCCTCATAAAAAAAAAAATATTGTTTGGTGTTCCTCCGTCTTAAAAAGTTTAAGACACGCTGCCGTGGATGAAGATCTCCAGGCATTTCCAGAGCAAAAACCCACCTTCCAGCGCTGCTGCCGCAAACGCCTTTGGCACCGGGCTTGCAAAGCATATGGAGGCTTTACAAATCACGATTTTTTTTCTTTTAACCAGGGACGCTGCATGAACTTCACCCGGGTCAAATCCGACGGAAGCACCGCCCCCTACCGCCCGCCGCCGAAGCACGACGATGCCCCGCTCCACAACGCTCCCAGAAGCCCCTCTCCCCCCGTCTCTCCGCAGCCTCCTTCCAGGCAGCCGCCGCCTGGACCGCCCCCGTCCCGCATCCCCCCGGGACCGCCTCCGTCGCGCCCGCCCCCGCAGCCCCTGGCTTAGAGTGCAGGAAAACCAAGATTGCTCTCTGCGGAGCGTGGCATATTTATTCAGTCTTGGTTTACAGCCGAAAGGGAGCGAAATTTGTTGCTGGTCAGCAAAAAAACCCCACAAAAATTGCGATTGGCAGTTTTACTGTATAAAACGTATTTATGCCACACGTGCAGAGTAAACATGCAGTGGGTGAGTCTGCCACTACTGGCTGTAGAACAAAACCAAAAGAATTGTCTAGACACAGTAGCGGTGTTTTATGGACACACACACACATAGAGTTACTTGGATTTATCCACGCGTGACGTTTGTATGACTTTTTATGTCCCATCATACATGAAAACCCAAGCCAAATACACATGTATCGGTCAACCGAACGGTGCCACATGCAAATGAGCTGGGGAAATGTAGTGAATTGAAGCTCGCTCTTTTCCCTGCCCTTGGTAGCGCACAGCCATGCAAACAGGGACCAGTGATTCCCTGGGCGTGTTCATGGTTTGTTCTGCAAGGGAACTTTCCCTGGCTAATGGTAACAGAGCAAGGTGAGGCTATACGCTGTGCGGGTCCAGTGATTTAGGGTGTAGAATCTGCCCTGTGGTTTTTTTCCCTCTACCCTCTGAGATCCACGTTGAAACCATAAGCTTTGAATTCAACTAGATTTGGCCTTTGTTCTTCCTTTTCCTCAGACACCGCTCTTAGGTGTGTTCTGCAAACCTCTGCCTGGGGCAGATCTTCCTAAAATTCAGGGGAATGAAGAAAAAAAGTTTCTAGGTTTTTTGCCTTCTTTAATTTTCATTTACCTAAGAAGGTCTCTCGCATGGAACAGAAGTGTGTGTCCCTTATATGTGACTGCTACTGTGTGTAAGTAGCACGTTGGGTACATCAGACATACATGGGAAGAGCAGATAGGGACCGATCCCACCTCTGGTTCCCATTTCACTGCTAATAAGACTGAACGATCAATTTCTTCTGTGATTCAGGTGTGGATACACTCTGTGCCACGGCCCCTCCCTTCCATGTGGAACATTACCACGGACCTGGGCGTATAAAGCACCCCAGAGTCGGACCTGTCAGGGTGGACTTTTCTTTTGGTTTTTCTTCTTGCCAAACCTATGAGTCTCGGTTGTGTTGGACGCTAGGCAGAGACACACGCACATGGGTGGGGGATATCTGACGTGGGATTACGGGGAGCCCCGCGATTGGGGCTTGCTAGACGCTAACGCCTGAAGGGGGTTGGACCCAGCGCATCCCTAGTGAAGCAAAATAACTCATGGACTTGCATTGCTCGCCCCATCGTGCATTATTATGTATCAGAAAGGGTGTCTGCAGAGCCACATGTCAGGGGGGTAGGCCTACAGAGGCGGCCCATGTTATGTTGCAGAATTGTAGGCCTAGAAGGTACCATGAGAGATCTTCTGACCCAGCCCACTGCTCTCCTAGCAGGACTAAGTGTTACATCTTGTGGTGGTCTTTCTGTTTGTGTGGGAGAACAGATACAACCTAGCGCCTCTTGGCCGGATTATCCCAAGAGGAAACCCCAGCAGTGCCTTGCCTTTGTGCTCAAGTTACGGTCCCTGCCCTGCTGGGGTCAATGAGATGCGGGCTCGTTCGTCCCAGAGGAAATGCCCAGTTGCAGAACACAATAACTAACTTGTTCTTTGCTGGTCAGTCTGTGTTGTGTGTACAGACCGGGGGAGCTGCACCTGTTGACATCAGCAGAGATCTGGTCCTGTTGCCTGCTCCGGAATTGCTCCTGATTTAGATATGCGTCTGCAAAGCATTTGAGACTATGGTTAACGTTGAACCCACGGTTACATCCAAAGGGAAAAGGCTTGGGGCCGGGGGAGAGGGAGAACCCTGCATTGTTCTATCTGGAATGCTGCCCCTCCGTTGGAAGTGTTTGCTGGGAGAGCGGTACACCCACCAATGGACTGCTCGCCTGCAGCCAGTGTAGCATCCAATTAGTCGCTCGCTGTTTGCTTGCTCTGCTTTGAGCTGAAAGGCAACGCGAATGGGCCTTGTTCTCCATTTCAGTCGCTGCCACACGCCCCTGTCTCCTTCAGTGAAGGGGTCTGGATGGCCGGGGGGCACCGGGAATGGGCTGCCAAGTTTTCCAGGGCAAGATCATCTAGGTAGCCAGGACTGGTCATGACGGGAAGTTGGTAGTGCCTGATAGCTCGTTGGCAGCCCCCCGTGGAATGAGTTTGGTGGGTCTCCGGGGCTGTCCGACCTTTTACTAACTCTTAATTCGCCACCATGGGGGAACCGAGGTACTGTTGAGAGCCACAGCGCCGGGCGCTGATAACAGGCAGGGGAAATTAGCTCACAAAAATCGTTCCTATGTCTAAAGTTTTTCTTGGTGGGTCAGGATTTTCGCCAGTGAGAAAAGCAGGCAGCCTGATTCTGTTATCACTTACTCCTGTGTAAACCCAGAGTAGCGCCAATGAGTGGAGCACTGCAGCTGCACTCCAGCGGAATGGGCGTTCCCTACGCTGTCGATGAACGAGGCTGTCATAGTACCTGGAGGTTTTGTACAAGCTGCTCAGACAGCCGACTCCTCTGCAGATTGACAGGTATCGCAGTGCTTTTAATGGTGCAAAAATGGGTCTTGGCCGTGCAAAACTCGGTCTGCAATCAACTGCTGCAGAGCTGGGATTGCACTTGTTTGGGATGGATTCCTGCTGGTGCGATCCATTCGCAGTGCTAGGCCCATCGCTGCATTGCTCTAACTTTGCGCTGCTCTGGCGCCGTCTCAAGCAACACCAGCACACAACTGGTGGGGCGTTTCTGTGACTGTCTCTAGCTAGAGAGTTAAATTCCCAGGACATCAGCGTTTGGTTCCTTTTGCAAACCTGCCCCTGCAATATTGGCCACCCAAGCTCTGCAGCAGCAGTTCTCTGGCTGTGGGTCAGCACCGGAAAGTGGATCACACCCCCATTTTAATGAGGTCCCCAGGTCTGGCGTTCGACTTGCTCGCACCGGTTACAATCCGTCCCCCGCCTGAGGCCTCAGTCAGGCTCAGGCTTTGATCCCTTCTGGGGTCACACAGTTTGTTGTTGTTGTTGTCAGAAGGGGGCTGTGGTACAATGAAGTTTAATAGCCACTGGACTACAGCATTGGGCGGGAGCTGGAAAGTGAAATTGACAAGAAGTTAGCATGAAACTGACCAGGGTATTTTCATTGTTCCAAAGGCAGGCAGCACTAAATGTAAAGTGGGTGCAAAAAGGTCATCTGAGGCTTGTACAGATCTTTTCCATTGTAACTATTTCAGGGGTTACAATGCTGCGAGGGAAGCACTTTTGTAAGTCTCTTGGGTGAGATCCTTGGCTGATTAAAATTGGCATTGCTCCATCGGACTTCCACAGAGGACCTGGGCCAGGACAGTGTCCCTTTCACTGGCCTGCCATTTGAATAGGCTGTTGTTGGTTTGGCCTGTACATTGGGCCGATTGTGATTACAAGCGCTGTAAAGAAGTGTTTCAAAGGACTGATTTGCCAGGACCTTCAAGCCTTGGTTCTGATTATTGTCTGTGTCCTGTGTGTGTCTGATGCTTCCCCTGACTGAGTGGAGTATCTGGCACACACTTAACACTGGTGTAAACATTAGTGCAAAGCAGTGGTGAATCAAGCTCCAAGCGATGAAGATTCATCTAAAACCACTGCGGTTTAGCCTGTTAACAGCTGTGTACCACCCTGTTTATGCATCAAGATCAATATCTGAGTGGGTCAAACAGTCCTAAATGTACAAAGGTCGGTTCCTCTTATTAGTGAGTGAGCTGGGTGATGGATTGATTTGTGAACTCTACCAGTTCCGATGCACATGCACCATTTCTAAGCCTTTATATTCATGTCACGGCTTTTGTCAATGCGATCGGTACCATCCTTTGACTTTTTCCTTTAAACAAAGCATTTCGTGGAGGAGAAATTCCTGCTTCTGTAAATATCGAGAGTTTCATGCAGAGGACACCGCACACTTCTGGACTTTACTGCTGGACAGTTAGAGTAATTTATTAAAAGGGGTCTTAAGGTGGCCTCGGATGCTCTACAGGTCGGTGTGATAATACGGTATGGTATTCTCAAATTGTTCTCTGTAGTTTAGGATCTGGGAATTATTGGGTACTGCCTAGTACGTTTAGACATTTGTTACTGATCTGCTGCTTTTGAGTAATGCAAAATGTAGTGTAATTAGGAAAACCAGGAGATGTCTAACGTTTATCAGTGCTTGAACAGATATGTAGATAATCGATTCATGTTTTGGGGAAGAGAGAAATTGCTTGGTTATAAGGGAAACCAATGTACTGTACCAATATTTTCTCGAAAGCTGTATGCTCTCAGACATAGCAGGGACATGGGCTGATGCGACTGTCGTGAAATGTTGGGGTGGAGACAGAGGAAGTGGACGGAATGTGTTGGATTTCTAATTTCTAACGTTCAAGGGGGCTCTCCAAGCGGGCTTGTGGCCGGTACATGCGGTACAATGTTCTGTAACTGACGTGCTGCTTCCATGTTATAACTGTATAACCTTCATGCCTTTGTGCGCCTGCTCCATTTCTCGGAAAACTCCCGCGCCATGCAAATGTGGGAAATGGAGCCAAAGTCTCATAATCCAACGTAATGTAGCCTTAATGGATTTAAAATCAGCAATAAAAGTGCTTAATGGTGACTCATTAGCGCAAATGATTTCGCTCCAAGGGACGTTTGAAGCAGGGGAAATTATCTGACCCTGTGCCTCATTAGTCCGGTCATGCTGTGGGCGGAGCAAAGAACCGGGGAGACGGGGTTTCTGAGAGCGTTGCTACTCTGCAAAGGAGTGTCCTGCCTCTGATGGAACAGCCAGGTCCTTGCAGCCCCATTGGGAGATTTCCTGCCTTACCCTAAGGCTGACCTATTGAAACAAAACGTTTCAGGAAAGAGCTGGACTAATTGGAGACGATCCGGAAAAGAGCAACGAAAATGATGAAAGATCTAGAAAATGACCCATGAGGGAAGACTGAAAGGAGTGGATTTGTTTAGTATGGAAAAGAGCAGACTGAAAGGGGACATGAGAGCAGCCTTCAAATTCCCAAAAGGATGTTACAAGGAGGAGGGAGAAAAATGATTCTTGACCTCTGATGATAGGACAAGCAGCAAAGGAGGTTTAGGTTGGACGTTAGGAAACCCCTCCTAACTGTCAGGGTGGTTAATTGTAACACCGACAGGCAGGATCGAACCTGGGATCTCTGGAGCTTAGTGCATGAGCTTCTACCACTAGAGCTAACAAGCCAGTGAAGGTGATAGAGCACACTCATTCTACCGCTCTGTAAGTGGGCTAAGTGCCACGCCGGGGAACAGTGCATCACCCCCAGAAGGCGTGTGGGTTACATAAGCACTGGAATAAATTGCGTAGGGAGGTTGTGGAATCTCCATCACTGGAGATATTGAAGAGCAGGTTGGACAGACACCTGCCAGGGATGGTCTAGAGCAGGGGTTCCCAAACTGGGGGGCGTGCCCTCCTGGGGGGGATGTGAAGAAATTCCAGGGGGGTGCGAGGCGACCCAGCCACCCCCCGCATCAATCTCCCCCCCTAAGTTTCGCTGCTATTTTTGTTTTTCGGCCCCGGTCAGTTCCTTTTTTTTGCTCAACAAGTTTTGCTGCTATGGGGGGGGGGGGGGTGGCATGGGGGTTTCTCAAAAATCAAAAAGGGGGCATGATGCCGAAAAGTTTGGGAACCACTGGTCTAGAGGGTGCTTGGTCCTGCCGTGAGGACTGGACTTGTTGACTCCTCGAGGTTCCTTCCAGTTCTATGAAAACCAAGGAGCTAGCAGCTGTCCAGGGGGAGGGTCGCCCTCTCCCCGTCAAACAGGACAGGACACTCACCAGAGTGAGCAGGGACTTTGTCTGACGACTGGAGCTTTGAACCTGCAGCCTCCACACTGTGATTGCCCTGCTCCTGCCATTTGGGTTGGTTTTGGCTTCCCTTGGCCCTGCTGTGCCCCAGAGGGAATATTTTGATGCCCCAACCATGGAACATAAGGGCCGGGTCATCTGCAGTGCTACACCTGATCCCGGGCCGGGGTGGCGGGGCGGTTGCAGGGGATGCGCACCCCTCTACATATTGACTCGGTGGGCCCCTGCGAGCCAGCTGCTTGCTCTAGGCCTCACCTTCCCCTCGTGCTGATCGGGAATCCCATCCCTGGCCTATCCTGCAGGGCTTAATCCCTCAGGTCTGATCTCAGGGGTGTGGCTGAAAACGCAGCGTGATTCCAGTCGGGTCTACAGCCACGTCGGCCGCACGCAGGTCACAATTCCAAGGTTATTTCTGCCACCCGGAGCCAATTTCGGGTCCAGTTCTGCAGCTCCCAGGATGCCGGCGGCTCTCCCTGGGGGTGAGCGCTTGCATCCCTTGCCCTGTTGATTGGGGGCAGTGTGTCTGTGCCATGATGGAGGGATTGGCCTTGTCCCTCCCCTTGCTAGCCTAGCAAGGCCTTGATTTTCTCACCGGCCACATTTCCTCTGCATCGCTCTGCGTCCCGATGGGGCAAGGGAAAGGGGCTGGAGCAGAGCCGCACCGGAAGCGGAGAGGTCAGGGGCCAGGCCAGAAATAGCCGCCGGCCCCGCGGGCGGCAAGGGCTGCCCATAAAAGCTGTTGCAATGTGCAGAGTCGGCACGGCACGCCAGCCGCAGCCCCGGTGGAATGAGAGGGAGGAGAAAGCCGCCAGGAAGCTGATCCGGGCAGAGCTGAGTGGACAGATGTGAACACAGAGCCAGCTGGAGAAGGCAGAGGCCACAGGGAGGGAAAGCCGGGGAACTCACAGAGCCAGTTTCCTCCCTACGCTGGCCTGGGAGGCAGCCGTACGTTCCCTGTTCAGGGGCTGTTGCTGCACAGTCCGAACAGGGCACAGAATCCCAGAAAAGGCAGGGGGGAATGGGCTGGTCATGACCCCTCTCGGCCTCTGCCACGCCCACCACTCCCTGACTCCTCTGGCCCTCTGCATCACTGCAGCTTTGGCAGAAAGTCTGGGTCGAGACCAGGGTTCCCTGTAAGTTGAGCACGGGGGCAGCCACCCAGGAGAAATTGACATGCTGCCCAGCTGTTTAGCAGAGTGCCTGCAGCCTCCCACAGCTGGCAGCTTGTGTTTCTACTAGTGGTGCACATGCCTCGGTGCACACAACAAAATTTATTCCACACATGGATGGAAAAATGAGAGGGAACATTTGTCAGGGCTCTGTGAGCCAGGGGCAGGCAGGACCTGACCTATGACCCCTCTGCATGGTAAAGATGCAGGGTCAGTCAGGCTCAGGGATGTGCCTCACGGCAGAGAACGATCCTGCTTCCCCCGGGTCACCGTTAAGTACCAAGCCGGGGCAGGCTCAGCTGGGTAGAACCCGAGCGCCTGTGGCCAAGCGTCGGGGCCGTGATGCTGTTCAGCCCTTTAACCCGAGCCAAGAGCCACGTCCCTCCCTCAGCCAAAGCCAGGCCCTTCCCTGATCTCTCCCCCCCCCCAAATCGGCACAGTGCGCAGTTCACCCCATTGGGCTGTGCGGCCTCCCCTCTTTGGCCCCACCCCCACTAACGCTGTGCCCTTGGGGAGTTACGGGAAAGGCAGCTCCCGCTTCTCAAAGGAACAATGCTCATAACCCCAGCTACCGGCCCGGCCCGAGACGCCCAATTCAGCTCTGACCTGAACTCCTCTAGCTTTGGAGCAGCCTGCCCTGCTGAGTTAGCATCTCCCAGCCTGGGGTGGGGCCCCACACTGGCCCAGAGGCGTTAAAGCAGGCTGGAGGGCACGAGTGCAGAGCCCCGGCCAATCAGGAAAGGGCTTAGCGGAGCCAATCAGGGTGGGGCTTGCTGGGGCGGCCCTGTATAAAAGGAGCTGCTCAGACGAGAGCAGGCAGTTCGGCCCTGACCAGAGGGGGTGCAGGACTCAGAGAAGCACCTTTGGGAGAGCAGGGCTGGGCAGGTTCAGGGCGGAGGGGCTGAGAGAGGGAGGCTCTGTCCTGATCCCTGCCAGGCCTTGCTACAAGGGCCAGAAGGGTGCAAAGGGTCGCAGGGGATGTGGCCCAGGGAACAAGAGTGAAGGGGGGGCAGGACAAGGCTGCTGTCAGAGGGTCACTAGGTCGGGACCCAGAGTAGTGGGTGGGCCTGGGTTCCTCCTTGCACCGTCTCTGGCCACCATTCACATGTGGCTGGGAAGGACTGTGGCGGCCCCTGAAGTGAGGGGCTAGACTGAAGCTGCCGTTGACCACGGTGCTAGACCAAGGATGGCTGATACCCCCAGAAGGGGGATGAGAGACCGCCGGAGCGGGCACGCCAGAGGGCGGTATCCTGAGGAGGACGTCGCGGTCTGGGAACAACGCGGGCCTGGAACACGAGAGCGGATCACAGACGGGGAAAGACCCCAGCCGGGAGGAGGTGCCCTGTTGACGACCAACCTCGTTCCCTGGCGCTCCCAGCAGGAGGCACCGCAGCGCTGAGTCCCGCCCTGCAACGCAACCCAACATGCTGGTTCAGGAGAACAACCTACTCCCTGATCTGCACTAGGGAGTTATTTTGAAGTCACAAGCGGCGCGTCCACACTGCCAAGCCGGTTCTGTCCAAATAACAGGCTGGTTATTTTGAAATCTGCCCTCCTGCTTTCCTGGGGGAATCACGCTTACTTTGCAATAGTTATTATGGGTGTTCGTATTTTGAAATAATTTCCTAGTGTAGACATGCCCTCTGCGATAGACACAAACTTCCCCTACCCCCTGCCCCTGAATCAATGGCAGGAGCCGAGGGGCTGCAGCATTTGGGACAGGAAGTGATCTCGAAGGAGCACTCTGGCTTAGCCAATTTTCTGCAGCTGAGCAGTACAGCCCCAAGCAGAGGTGACGACTCAGTTCTGTTCACTGAGAACTGGACAACTCACTCCATGCAATGCTCTGGCAGTCCCCGCCTTCAGCTCCCACCCACGGGCATGTGAGAACTCCAAACGTGGCCGCCACCCTGGCAGCTGGCATGTCCGGGCTCTGACACGGCCACTCTTAGAATCATAGAACCACAGAGCTGGAAGAGACCTCAGGAGGTCATCAAGTCCAGCCCCCTGCTCTAGGCAGGACCAATCCCAACTAAATCAACCCAGCCAGGGCTTTGTCAAGCCGAGACTTAAACACCTCTAGGGAGGAGACTGCACTACTTCCCTAGGGAACCCATCCCAGTGCTTCACCACTCTCCTAGTGAAATAGTTTTCCCTAATATCCAACCTAGACCTCTCCCACCGCAACTTGAGTCCATTGCTTCTTGTTCTGCCATCTGTCACTACTGAGAACAAGTAGTGTTCTCAAGGCCCAGCTGCTCCTAGGAACCCAGAGTCCCAGCGGTGGGAGGTCTGTCGAAGGAGGAGGGCAGGTCTCAGTGTGGGGACCGGCTGAACGGTGAGTCTCTCCCATGTGGAATGGGCTGGGGAGACATCCCCGCTTCCCAGCTCCGTTCCTTTCCCTGCATTTCACCAGACATCGGTCGGGGTAGCAGAAATGCTTTCCAGCCTTAAACTGCCCCAGCTCCACAGTGAATTCTAACCCTCTGCTAATAAATACACAGGGAGGCAATGCCTATGGCCTTCAGATCAGCAATAGGCCTCTTGCGCCTAGGACCCTGGCAGCTGAAACCTTGCTAGGTTTAGATGAACCACTGGAGGTCAGTGCATGGCAGTGTATTTCCAGCAGACATCCTGCTGCATAGATTCCAAGGCCAGAAGCCACCCTTGTGATTGTCTAGCCCAGGGGTCTCCAACCTTTTAAAGCACGAGATCACTTTTTGAATGTAAGTGCAATCCAAGATCCACCTCAAACCCAAATACCCTGGCCCCGCCTCCTTTGTACTTCTTTTGAGGCCCCGCCCCTACTCACTCCATCCCTCCCCCATCCTCCCTCACTTTCACGAGGCAGGGGCAGCGGGTTGGGGTGCAGGCTCTGGTCTTGGATTAACGGATTTGCAGTGTGAGGGGCTCTGAGCTGAGCTTGGGGCAGGCAGTTAGGGTGTTGGAGGGGGTTCTAGGTGCAGGCTCTGGCAGGGCATTTGGATGCAGGGCTGCTCAGGAATAGGGCAGGAGCTTGCGGTGCAGGAGGGGGTTTATGACGTGGGCTTCAGCTGGGCCCTGCTGACCTCAGGTGGCTCCTAGGTGGGGTGCAGTGGGGCTAAGGCCGGCTCACCCCTGCCTTGGCCCTGCACCGCTCCCAAAAGCAGCCAGCAAACTCCCTCTATCCCAAGCCCTGTTGTACCCCCTTCTCTGCTCCGTGGAGATAGGGTACAGAGGGAGAGGGGGCACGCTGACATCAGCACCCCCCTTCCTTCCCCTGCCCTGCCCAGCAAGCAGGTAGCTCCTAAGGGGAACAGCTCCAATGCAAAGGGCAGGAGATGCACAGCAGTCAGGAGAGGGGCAGCTGAAGTGCTGGCACTTGATAGCCTCTTGGCCAAACCAGTCAGGATCCCCTGTCAGAGGCTCCAAGATCTACCAGTAGATCCCGATCTAGTGGTTGGTGACCACTGGTCTAGCCTGACCGGAAAAACACCTGCCAGCGGCACCTGGATCTTCTAAGCTGAGAGAGGGAGGGGGAGAGGGAGAGGGAGAGGGACCGACCCCCGCAGCTTGTGTCTAGGAGAACAGTCTGCTGCCCAAAGTCTTTCCACTGATAATTAAGAACATCTTATTGGAATTACAGCGGCAAACAGGAGTGCCGGTCATGGACCAGGGTCACCGAACGAGATGCGGGACAAGTACAAAATACAGTCCCTGCCCCAAGTAGCTTGCAGTCTATGCAGAGTCCATGTTGCTGTCAGCTTGGCCAATGCAACCCCATCTAGAACTAGGGGGCTGATGTGCGATAACAGTCCAGCGAGAAAGGGAACATGCCCATTTAGTAACATGTGTCGCAGGCCACCTACGGTGTTCGGAAACACCCATCCTCTCCTAGGCTAGCAGGCGTGTTGTGCCTTGCGAGGAGTCCAGCTGGGTGGAAAGTTTCCAACAACTTATTTCTGTTGGAAAATGTGGAGCTGATGAAATTGACACACCCTGCAGCCATGTGTCAATTTCAGGGACATTCCTCTGGAAACCAGGCAGATTTTTGGCAGACTCCAGATAAGCAGGCTCCCAGAGAGCCAGAACCCAGGCCTGCTGGCCCCATGCTGCCAGATCTCCAGCAGCCTTGTTCTCCCAGGGCTTCCTAGCTCCTGAGCAGTTCACCCCCCAAAACACTCCCCGAGCTGTCCAGCTGTTCTAGTGAGCTGCCAGGGTACGAGGCAGTTCTCGGCATTCACCAGGGAGAAAACGAAATGTTGGGGAGTTTGAACAAAACTTTGGGAATCTCACTGACTGTTTCATTGGTTTTGTTCCATTTCAGGACAAAGTGGTGCGTTAAACTTTGGGCTTGCCCACTGGAGGGAGTTTCTAGACACCGCTGATAATGCCCTGCCCTCTTCCGTGAGGCAAGCTTTTGATCGGCAGAGCTGGCTCTGATTTGTGGCTTGCCTCCTGCCGTTGTGACAATCAACCCATTCATGTTTGCCAGGCATTCGGATACTGTGGCAATAGGGCCGTAGAAGGCCACACAGTGTATGGGGAAACTGGAGTTATTGTTTTAGTAGCAAAGCCACTTACATGTTTTGTGGACAAGTTTGTTTGTTTGTTTTTTTAAACAGCATTTTTTGCCTATTTTCCCATCTCACTGGTGCCACAAATGATCTCTGCATCATGGTAACTTCTCCCCCACACCAGCCCTCACCTCTTATTTTTTCCAAGTTAACAATAAAATGTGTGTGGGGAGAATCCTGTATTTCAAGTAGTTTTGCATTTGCCCAGATGAAAACCAGTACAGGTTGAACCTCTCTAGTCTGGCACCCTCGGGAGCTGACCGGTGCCGAGCCAGAGGTCAATAGTGTGTAACAGTATGACTGACACTTCCAATGCTTACTAGGCTCTGAGAAGACATGGAGGGGTAAATTCGAGCTAAATCACAGCACAGAACACTGAAAGCCAAGCCTGGGGGCTGTGAACAAACTTTATGGGTCTGTGGGAAACTTGGCCACACCCATGGTAAGTGGACATCCAGCTAACTCAAATCATTCCGGACTACAGAGGTTGCCGGATTAGAGAGGTTCAACCTGTTCTCGGGAGTAGCCTCAGCCAAGGCTGTCTAGATTTGCTTGTCCTACAAGTAAGCGTCTGTTGCTATGAGCTCTCCTGCGAAGAACTACCCCATATCTTTGAACTGCAGGCGGAGTTCACGGTGCTGCTATGCTGGGGCTGCAAGGGAGCAAATGAGCCATTGGCGTCACTGGGCCCGCATCTCCAAGCCTTGCTCATGTCCGGGAGTACAGTTGCGCAGAGCCAACGGGTACAGAGGTCAGCCCAATCTGAGCGGGGGCTGCTGATTCAGCCTCGGAGCGGGGCAAGCGGCGGCATGTTTCTATTTAGTTCTGCCTCCTCCTGCCAATCGGTTAGCAGGGAAATGCCGTTGCTGTGATCAACCGAACAGCTGACTGTACAAAACGAGGGGGCCAGATTCTGGTCTCCACGGAAATGGGGCCCAACTACGCTGACTTTGGGGGCGTTGGCCTGGTTTTCGAGCAATGCAAGCGAGGAGGATCTAGCCCACAGAGCTGAGGGTCTGGGCAGTGCCTCCCTTGACTTCTATGGGTGTTGGATCAGGCCCCCGGGGAGCATGGAGAAGTAGCTGCTAAAGCAGCTGATTAAGGAATCTGCCTGTAATATTTAAAAGAGCCTGTTTCTTTTGCTGAAGACCTGAATTTACAGAGCGTCTTATTAGCTTGACAGTTCCCTGGGGCAGGGACCATCTTTGTTCTCTGTCTGTTTTGTTGGGGGGTCCACTCCAAGATTTTGGTAAGTACCAAGGGCTGCACTTCTATGGAACAGGTGCGGTGCATGGGACAGAGGCTGGGTGCAGAAGCGGGCTTGGGGGAGGGAACTGGGGTGCAGGAGAGTCTGTGGGGTCTTGGGGGAGTTTGGGTGAAGGGGGAGGTTGTGATCTTGGCCTCTGAGGCTAGGACAAGAAGCAATGGGCTTAAACTGCAGCAAGGGAGGTTTAGGTTGGACATTAGGAAAAACTTCCTACCTGTCAGGGTGGTGAAACACTGGAATAAATTGCCTAGGGGGGTTGTGGAATCTCCATCCCTGGAGATATTTAAGAGCAAGTTAGATAGACATCTATCAGGGATGGTCTAGACAGTACTGGGTCCTGCCATGAGGGCAGGGGAACTGGACTCGATGACCTCTCGAGGTCCCTTCCAGTCCTAGTGTTCTAGGATTCTATGATCTGGGGCAGCGGTTTGGGGTGTAGGGGCTGGGAGGGGCGTATGGGAGCAGGAGATGATTCTGGCCTAGGGGAGGGAGTACAGTATCTGGGAGGGAGCTGTGACTTGGAGTGTGGACAAGGGGGGGTGAAGAGGGTTTGGGGGGGTGACCTGAGGCAGGGAGTTGGGTGCAAGAGGGGGTGGGGTGCCAGCTGCAGGCTCTGGCTGGGAGGCGCTTACCTAGGTGGTGCCAAGTCTCTTGGGGCTGGCAGCGGGCAGGGTAAAGGTCCCTTCCAGCAGCCTTCGCATCTTCCCCAGTGTGGGCATGCCCCCCTTTAAAAAAAACGTTTAAAATCCGTTAAAGTTTGAGCAAAGTCTGGCCAGTCACATTGGACTTCCCCACAGCTGGCAGCGGGGAAATCCGCGCAGCGTTCACCCCCGCCCCAAACCTCTGGCACCCGACGGCAGCCCTGAGAAAACCCGGGCGCGACGTGAACCCCGGCACAGGCAACTTGGGCAGGATCCTGCACTCCTTCCGGGGAAACCGCGGGCGGGGTGGGGCTGCAGCCGGCTGCGGGCAGGGCCATTGCTCTGCAGAAAGGAATGTAACCGAGACAGTTCCTGACCCCGGCAGGCTGGGCCCCGCGCTGGGCGTGGGAGGAGCCCTGGTTTGCCCAAGCCCTGCCTGCTCCGTGGTTCTGCGGCATCCGTGGGAGCCGCCGACCCTGTGCTCCCACGGAAGAGAACGACCGCACTTCCCCCAGGGCGGCTGGTGCGCCGGCCCAGCCTCTGAAGGGGACAGTGTCTAAAGCGAAGAGCCACCTCGCCAGGCTGGGCTGGGCGGCCTACGTCTCGGTGGAGGGGGTGGGAGGGCGACAGCCCCGTCCCTCACTGGAGCGGACTCGCAGTTCACAAGAGTCCACCCCCCAGGTTGTACCGGGTTGTATCTTGCCCACCGCCCCCAAGGAGTCGGAGCTGCATATCTCAGCCCCCCAGCAGCCTGTTTGGCCAAGGGTGGGAGGCGAAGGGCTGGTGAATCCCTCCCCCCTCCGGAGGAGGTGCTCACAATGGACTCTCCACTGGCTTTGGGCCTGTCCTCACAGACCGCTTCTCGCCTCACGTCCTTCTGGTGCCGCTGCCACTGTCTGGCGGGGGCCCTGGAGTCCCGACACCTCGCTACCACAGGCAGAGCGCGCCTGACAGGGCTTTCTCCACACAGGGCTTGGAAATGCCCGTCCCTCCGGGGTCCGCACAGCCTGGACCTCCTGAGCGCCGGCATGAGCTGCCGGGCACCTTTTTTTTTTTTTTTCTCTTCAGTGTGGGTGGGAGGGATGAGGCGCGGGACGGGGATTAGCTGAGGGAATGAGTGTCCTGTTTTAAAAACAACGAGGAGTCCTGTGGCACCGTAGAGACTAATCAAACTTAGGGTTGCCAGATGGTTTAACAAAAAATACCGAACACCACCTCTCCCCCCCCCAAAAAAAACATCGGGGAAAAATTCTGTTGAGCAAAAAAAAAAAAAAAAATGGCCCCTTTAAATGGCCCTGCACTCCTCACTGCCCCGCCCCTGCTGAAAATTGTCCCCAATGGGCTTCCGTCCAAGGGAAACAGGAAATGCCGAACATTTCACGTGTCCGGTATTTTCTGTTGGGTTTTTTTTTACCGGACGGGGGATCCAAATAACAGACAGTCCGGGTGAAAACCAGACACCTGGCAACCCTAACCGAAATAAATATATAGGGGCATGAGCTTTCGTGGGCAAAACCCACTTCCTCGGATGACGGTGCTGGAGAGGAAGAACAGGAACCAAGTATTTTTGGAACAGTCTCCCCTTCCAATAACAGCTCAGTTTTACATCAAGAGCTAAGAACGGGACATTCCCAGCCCACTCTCAATTAGCCTCATTAGCACCGTTCCAACAATTGACAGGGACCATTTTTTTCTGTTACAAAATACTTGGTTTCTGTTTTTCCTCTCCAGCTCATCATCGGAGGAAGTGGGTTTTGCCCACAAAAGCTCGTGACACTATCTATATATTTTTGTTAGTCCCTAAGGTGCCACAGGACTCCTCGTTGTTTTTAAAGTTACAGACTCACATGGCTGCCCCTCTGCATGTCTTGTTTTGTTAGGATACGGGTAGAGAGAGTCCTTTAATAATTAGCGAGCAATTGATCCAAGCAGGGTAGGCTGCGCTGGGCCTGGCTGGTCTCTTGACGTTATCGGGCTTGCGTTTCCATGTTGCACAGGCCCCCTGGGGCGAAGGCAGGCACACTGTAAAACTCAGAAGGGGAAACTCGAACTTTAGTCAGCCAAGTTTGAATGTGAGCCTCCTAACAAGGAAAGTTCTGTTACTAAGAAACCGCCTCTCTGCCAGGTACAAAAACAGGTCGAACCATGTCTCGAGGGTGTTGCCTTGTGGGATTTATAGAAGAGGAAAGCACGTATTTGTACATTTTTGGGGCAGAGGTTCCAGTTAGACCTTGCAGCCACCAGTGTGAATAGACCTCTGAGAGCAGAACTATTTTTTCTCGTTTTCTAGCGGTGAGTTTGCACAGGTTTCTTTTTCTTTTCTGTTCACATGCGCTCAAGCCCTTTAACGTTCAAAGCCCTCATGCGGATCTTGCTTTATTTGCAGGAAAAAGAATTGCTACCAACACTACCATGGCGTGGTGGAAGGGCTGGGTGAGTAGAGAAACACTGCTGTCTGACTCTCTCTATGTGATTTTAGAGGCAGAATGTCGCGCCTGATACACATAGAAGGTAGATTTTTGTAGAGACAGAGTAAAATCCTTCCCCTCCCAAAAGGAGCCCACCTACTGCATGATCACTCTGTGTGTGTATGTGTGTGTGTGATTGTGAGGAATTTCTTAACGATGTTGACTGGCTTTAAGAAATGGATTGGCGCTTTTATTGCCGCTTGTTGTGAGGAGGGTGTGCCGTGCGGAGAAGTCCCTGACCGACAGCTACCCTGAGGAAAGTTGTTCTGCCTTTAGCTCGGAGAGCTATGAATTCTTTGGTCTGTCTTCTCTCTTGCGGGGGTGAGTTCCACAGCTCAGGTCCTGCAAATATACGATCCCTCGTTGTTACAAGCCTCTCGATTGGCCAGCAGGCTGGTTGTTCCAGCTGTGGTGGTAGGTTCTGGTCCAGGAAGGAGATGTGGTCTCAAATAGCCATGTGGGGGGTTGAATTTCAGGACTGGTTGCTGGCCTAGAAGGGGAGCCAAACTACACTGTTTCTTTAAAGTTCACGTTACTTTGAAAATGGGTGTAATCTAGACCCCACTGAAATCAGTGGCCAAATTCCGGGTACTTTCCACGGGGCCAGGATTCTACCCTGTGACTTTGTACTGATTTACCAAGAGCTGGAGATAAAGAGGAGACCTTCTAGGTGACGGCGTGCTGGTAACCGGGAAAGGGTTGGCTGCCAGTCACCTGCCAGCTGGCAGAGCTATCGAGGCTTTGTCCGAGTAGGTCCAAAACCTTCTGATGAAACGTTTGCTTCCGGCTCTTCGGTAGCCTGGATTCTGTCATTTCCACGGTCTCTGGATCGAGGGCAGGCAAACTGCCTCCGATCCGGCGCGCCCAGCAGAGCGGGGGCAGAGGATAATTTGCTTTTTGCAGAGAACTTGAACGTTTTTGGCTCTTGGTCCAAACCGGAATGAAACCAAATTGGGAATTTTCCGAACCCTGCACAGAATGGCATCCCAGTTCTCTGCCCAGCCGCTGTCGGCCACGTTCCAGACCCCCATGGCAAACAGTCACATCCTTACGGGTTAGGGCTGTTTTCTGTTAACTCTTCCACCCCAGTGCCACCTTTCTGTATGGCCCAGAATTGGGGCCTAATGGTTCTCATGTGGCATAGATCAACGTACGCCCCAGATCATGTTTCTCTTGGTGCTTTTACTCTCCCCAGCATAAAATACAGAGAACAGCGAGGGTGGGACAGAACAGGTTTCCATCTTGAGTGAGCAAAGCGTGTACTCTGGTTTTTTACTCTGACTGCTATTGTTAGTGAGAAAAGGGACAAACCATCTCATGAAAAAATTCAGATTTGTTTCCATTGTGCAGGACTCAAAGTGACAGTTTTCTGTGGGGTTTGTCATTTCCTCCTGCCCACGTTTTTCCTCACATTTCTCCATGAAACTTTTGAAATGTCAGCATTTTCCTCCCCTCCATTGTCACTGGGACTAAGAAGATGTTTGCATTTTGGGGGGTTTGTTTGTTTTGTGGCTTGTGTTTTCAGGGGAGCGGGTTTGGTTTGTGGTGTGTGTGTTGTGTTTGGATGGTTTTTGTTCTTTGTTTTTCTGCTGCTCTCTCCCTCTTCCAAAGTTGAAGGTGCTTTGGAAAATGAGAATGGAAAGAGGCACAAAACACAGAACCACAACCGCTCCAAAAACCACTCCAAAGCCCTAGAGACACTTTCTGTTCAACAAAACATAAGCTGGGGAGTGAACCAAAGTTAGAATTTTCTTTTACTGTTTGAAAAACAAAGTGAAAAATGTTCAATTCGAAATGCAAAATGTTCGTTATGTTTAAACGCCTTCCATTTAAAAAAATCTAGGGGAACCTCACGTTTTCCATGGAAAACATAAGATTTTGGACAAAACCCCACTTTGCAATGAGACGAAAATGTGTTTGGAAAAATGGAACTCGCAATAGTCACCAGTAAATAGTCTAAATCAGGAGCTTGTCAGGTGGAATAGATTTCTCCAGGTGCCTGTCTAGGGGTCTTGGCAGTGACACATACACTGACTCATTTCGGCCCGTTAGCTGCGGGAGTCACCTGGAACCAGAAAGCCGGATGAGTCCCAGCTAGATTCCTGTCCTAACCTGATGTGGCCACGCCTTTCTCGTTCCCTCTGCTACGACAGCCAGAGAACACAACTAGAGGACCTGTGGGGTTGTGAGTCACGGCTGATTCCTTCTCGCCAGAACTGACTCAACTCCCTGGTGGGGATTTTTCTCAAAAAGGCTCATTTAAACGTATTTGCCTTGCTCCCAAACCTCTCTACATTTAAAACTCCCCTTTGCACTCCCCCAGTCTGAGTCATGACCTATGTAATCTAGCCTGCTCTAACTCACCCTCAGGCTGCTAACAGCCCATAGGGACCGAAACCCCAGCCACCCGTGGGGTATCCCAACCTTCCCTCCTTCCTTCATCCATGTCCCGTATGCTGGTAGCAAGGAGTGAAGGGCGTGGGAGTCGGGGGGTGGATTATAAGCAGAGTGCAGGGATCATAGAATCCTAGAGCTGGAAGAGGCCTCAGGAGCCATCAACTCCAGCCTCCGGCCCAAGGCAGGACCAATCCCAACTCAATCAACCCAGCCAGGGCTTTGTCAAGCTGAGACTTAAACGCCTCTGGGGATGGAGATTCCACCCTCTCCCTAGGGAACCCAGCCCAGTGCTTCACCGCCCGCCTAGGGAAATAGTTTTTCCTAATATCCGACCTAGACCTCCCCCACTGCAACTTGAGACCGTTGCTCCTTGTTCTGCCATCTGTCACTACTGAGAGCAGCCTCTCTCCATTCTCTTTGGAACCTCCCTTCAGGGAGTTGGAGGCTGCTCTCAAATCCCCCCTCACTCTTCTCTTCTGCAGACTAAACAAACCCAAATCCCTCAGCCTCTCCTCGTAGGTCATGCGCTCCAGCCCCCTCAGCATTTTGGTTGCCCTCCGCTGGACCCTCTCCAATGCGTCCACATCCTTTCTGTAGTGGGGGGCCCAGAACTGGACACAATACTCCAGATGTGGCCTCACCAGAGCCGAATAAAGGGGAATAATCACTTCTCTGGATCTGCTGGCAATGCTCCTCCTAATGCACCTCAATATGCCATTAGCCTTCTTGGCTACAAGGGCGCACTGTTGACTCATATCCAGCTTCTCAGCCACTGTAATCCCCAGGGCCTTTTCTGCTGATCTGCAACTTAGCCATTCAGTCCCCAGCCTGTAACAATGCTTGGGATTCTTCCATCCCAAGTGCAGGACTCTACACTTGTCCTTGTTGAACCTCATCAGATTTCTTTTGGCCCAATCCTCTAATCTGTCCAGGTCACTCTGAACCCTATCCCTGCCCTCTAGCATATCTACCTCTCCCCTTAGCTTAGTGTCATCTGCAAACTTGCTGAGTGTGCAATCCATCAGGTCATTAATAAAAATGTTGAACAAAACCGGCCCAAGAACCGATCCTTGGGGCACTCCGCTAGAAACCGACCGCCATCCTGACATCGAGCCGTTGATCACTACCCGCTGGGCCTGACAGTCTAGCCAGCTTTCTGTCCATCTTACAGTCCATTTATCCAATCCATACTCCCTTAACTTGCTGGCAAGACTATTGTGGGAGACCGTACCAAAAGCTTTGCTAAAGTCGAGGTATATCACATCCACTGACTTCCCCATATCCACAGAGCCAGTTACCTCATCATAGACGCTAATCAGATTGGTCAGGCACGACTTGCCCTTCGGGAATCCATGTTGACTATTCCTGATCACTTTCCCCTCTTCCAAGTGCTTCAGAATGGATTCCTTGGGATCCCCTCCATGATTTTTCAAGGGACTGAGGTAAGGCTGACTGGTCTGTAGTTCCCTGGATTGTCCTCCTTCCCTTTTTTAAAGATGGGCCCTACATTTGCCTTTTTCCAATCATCCGGGATCTCTCCCGATCTCCACGAGTTTTCAAAGATAATGGCCAAAGGCTCCCCAATGACATTTGCCAACTCCCTCAGTACCCTCGGATGCATTAAATCCGGACCCATCGATTTGTATATGTCTAGCTTTTCTAAATAGTTCCTAACTTGTTCTTTCCCCATCAAGGGCTGTCCACCTCCTTCCCATACTGCATTGCCTAGTGCATTTGTCTGGGAGCTGACCTTGTCCGTGAAGAAAGCATTGAGTACTTCAGCTTTTCCCACATCATCTCTCACTAGGTTACCTCCCTCATCCAGTAAGGGCCCCACACCCTCTCTGATCACCCTCTTATTGCTAACATGCCTGTAGAAACCTTTCTTGTTACCCGTCACATCCCTTGCCAGCTGCAATTCCAATTGCGCTTTCGCCTTCCTGTTAACTCCCCTGCATTCTCGAGCAATATATTTATACTCCTCCCTAGTCATCTGTCCAAGTTTCCACTTCTTGTAAGCTTCCTTTTTTGTGTTTAAGCTCACCATGGATGTCCCCGGTAAGCCAATCTGGTCGCCTACCATATTTGCTTTTCTTGCTGCACATCGGGATGGTTTCTTCCTGTGCCTTTAATAAGGCTTCTTTAAAATACTGCCAGCTCTCCTGGACTCCTTCCCCTTTCATGTTAGCATCCCAGGGGATCCTGCCCATCAGTTCTCTGAAGGAGTCAAAATCTGCTCTTCTGAAGTCCAGGGTGTGTATTTTGCGACTCTCCTTTCTTCCTTTCTGGGACCGAGAGGCCTGCCAGACTGACAGGTCCTACCAGATGGACAGTACAAAGCAGCAGCCCCTTGCCTGGCTCGTGAGCGTGGTGAAAAGGCAGAATTTGAATGGGTTTGAACTGTGTGCAGTGGAAAAGTGTGGGCGGGGGGGTTGGAGGAACAAGCGGGAGGGAGAGATTTAGCAGGGCAGCTAAGCGTGGGTGCCCATATGACGTAGATATTGAGGACAAGAAGAAATGAAGACCGAGAAACAGGAATAAACCCAAAAGTCAAATGATGGGCAAAGTAAACCTCACCCCGGTTCAATAAAGCTAAGTAGAGGAACCCGAATTGCCCTTAATACAGAAGGAACCAAGCCCCAGGAAACTACGCCAATGAACCTCCGCATTCCACCTGCTTCTTGTCCTGGGTTGCCTGACCCAGGGAGCTAGATACAGTAGCATGGACGTATGCAGACCTTCCATTTCCTCTGTTTCTGCTGCACAGAACTAGGCCACCTGCAAAGCTGGTTTCAGGCACATGTAGGCAGCCGGCAGGAACCTTTGTTTCAGAAAGAATAAGGCGGGAAGAAGCATCATGATCATGTAGCGAGTCTGCCCTCCTCCTGTGTGATCTGGGCCACAGCATTTCACCCTCATGTATCCTGTGTGGGCACAGATCCCTTCTCCTATCACCACTGGTGCAGCCGAGGACTCCCCCCAACCTCCTTTCGTAGAGATTACCCAGCAGTCTAAGTTCTTCCCCTCTGCTGTCCATCCCCTTCCGACCCGCGACTGTCTCCACGTCGTCATGGCCAGGTAGAAGAGCTTGAGAAAAGGGCACCCATGCCGGGTTGCTAGCGAGATTGTGCAAGGTCACCAGCAAGGCGCTGCACCCTCGGGTGACTATGGGCCTGGTTCCATTCTGCTCCCTGACGGCGCTGCTGGAAGCCGAGCAGGGGTGACTCCCGGTTCCATTCGCTCTGCTTCGGGAAACTGAGTCCCAGGTTGGCTAGCGGCTCTCCATGAGAAGCGGAATGTAAACAGACACGCCTGACTAGTCACTGAAGAACGTTGACTTCCCTTGTGGTGCGAGATCGACGTGGAGGCAGACGACCGGAACGTCCAGCAAGATACGATACGATGTCGTCTCCTGGGTTTGCATCCAGCTGGGCTGGAGACGTTGGGGTCTGCTCCATGGCAAAGTTTCACCAGTGATACCGACAGGGCTATCCCTTATGGGCTCTGCATCTGGCACGTGTGCTTCTTTGGGGCTTCACTTCAACCCCTTCCCAAGCTACGCGATCCTGAAAAGGCTTTCTCGTAAGACTGTCCACAGGGGGGTTATGCCGGAACAGCTGGACTGGGTGAAGTTTGCCTTTGTTTGTACCAAAAATCTTGCCCATGTAGACGAAGCCCCAGGCCCTAAGCTATCCAAAATGGGTGGGTAAATCCAAGCCCGTCCCCAGCTAGCTGCATGAGGGGAACCCTACGCTGCAAGGTTGGGTTTGGGATCACAAGGCTGGGGTGTGTTTCAATGCTAATATTTAATGAACAGCGCAGGGAGGGAGGGCTTGCCCAGAGAACCTCTCTAAGCCAGGACCCCAGGCCGTGGATGGAAGACACAGGGTCTGGCTCCGGTTTGCTAACCCTGAACTTCTCCAGCTTCATCCACCCTTGCAGAATACAGTGGCTCCATGGGTGGTGGGTGAAGGCAGGGCTGGGGGAGGCACGTCCTCAACCCCGCTCTCAGCCCCGCCCCTTCTGCTCAGGCCCCGCCCCACAGCATCACGGAGAGGTGGGGCAATGCGCGACCCCAGCCTCCCCGTCCCAGAGCATGGGAAGGTCGGGCGCCTGGGGGCAGCAACACTCCCCTCCCGGTATGCCTACAGTCGGCGTTCTGGGGGCGGAGTCTGGGTGGGGCCAGGTGGCTGGAGAAGGCAATGCCTTCCCCTGCCTAGTGTATGCCTTGGCGCACATGAAGTTCTGCATAAAACTCTCCAGCATTATAACACCCTGGTTACAGCAGTGGTCTAATATTGCACACAAATACTCCACCCCGCTCGGGATTTACGTGGTGTTTGGAGAACTGTGTTTCCAAGGGCAAGCCAGCGCTTTACGAGCTAAGAGTTTTCTGGTTCTGCTTGCGGGCTAAGGGCGCAGTAGGGAAGTTTGCGATCTGGGGCTCTCAAAGTCAGTCTGCAGAAAGGTAAGCTAGGACAAGGCAGGGTGAGCTGTGCCTCTGTTTTAGGGCTGCTTTATCCCTCCCTGCTTTGGGCTCTCGTGTGTTCCCCTGGATTCAAAGAAATAAAATAGTGCTTGGTTCTGCCGGGACGGCAGGGGACTAGACTCGATGACCTCTTGAGGTCCCTTCCAGTTCAAGTATTCCATGCTTCTATGATTCCATGAAAATTGGGTTACATTGCAGCCATTCGAGCAAGAGAGAAACACACAAAATACTACCGTGAGTGTGTGGGCTGTTATAACAAAACTACGTCTTCCAGGGCAAGAGGAAAGTCTAGTTTCAAACATCTAGACCAGTGTTTCTTAAATTGTGTTCCGCTGCACACCAGTGTGCTGTGGAGAACAACAGAGTTCAAAATGGCCACCCTTAAAGGGGCAAGGCGACTTTTTTTTTTTTCAACAAACTTTTCCCCAGCCTCTTTTTTTTTTCCCCCCTTAACAAAAAATCCTTGGTGTTCTTCATAAAAAAAAAAATTATTGTGTGGTGTTCCTCTGTCTTAAAAAGTTTAAGAAACACTGGCCTAGACCCCACACTGTGTATGTCCGCTGGAACTGGCACTCATGAACGCTTATTATGGTAAAGTCTTTTGTGCTCTAGGTCCACTGGGACCTGTGTTGAGCCCCATCAAACTCATTGCACACGGGAGACAGAGTTGTTTTTTCTTTCAGAGTGAGGAAGATGGCAGCTCACTGAAAGGCATCCTGCACTTTGACCCCGCGCCCGATGCCCAAGTTCTGTATAAAGCCATGAAAGGACTTGGTGAGTTGACTGTGTTCCCAGCCATGTATTTCGAACTTTCTATGCGTCGATTAGAGCATTAGCGCAATTCCTGATCGAAAACGAGAGCCATTTGTGGCATTACATGGGGATTCAGGCTCCAAGCTGCTCCACAACGTGCCTAACCCCCCTCTCCAGGGCAGTGGGTTTGGGAGGGAGGGAGAGGTCACAGCCGAGGGATTTTTAGATCCATCTTATTTTATTCTCCCACCCCGTGTATTTACACCCTTCTGGCATTTGGTTCCAGGGACAGACGAACAAGCTATCATCGACGTCCTCACCAAACGGAGCAACACCCAGCGTCAGCAGATCGCCAGATCCTTCAAGGAACAGTTTGGAAAGGTAATGCAGAGAGAGGATCTGGCTGATCCGTTTTCTCTTTGCGCTGCATGGAGCTTTGCTGGAGAAGGGAGGTGTCAGACCGAATGGAATGTCAGAGGCTGCGTATTAGCGTCGCCTATTGGCTGGGCCGGTGTTGGAGAGAGGAGGTCGGGGCTGGAGGGTAATATCTTCTGTCGGACCAACTTCGGTTGGCTACAGGGACAAGTTTCCAAGCTTACACAGACAAAGCTGGTCCAATAAAAGACATTCCTTCACCCATCTGCTCTACCCAATTCACAGCTGTGCAAGACGCATCTTGGACCATGAAATCTGGTGTCCTCCTGTGAAATCAGGCCTTTTATCGTCTTCCCCCTTGAAATCGGTTTAATATACCAGTGTTCTCAAATAGGGGGTTCTGACCCAAAAGGGAGTGACGGGGGGAGGAGGTCACAAGATTATTTTAAAAGGGTCATGGTATTGCCGCCCTTACTTCTGCACTGACCTCAGAGCTGGGTGACTGGAGAGCAGCGGCTGCTGACTGAGAGCCCAGCTCTGCAGGCAGCAGAGCAGAATTAAGGGTGGCAATAATGTACCAGGCTATCCTTCCTTCTGTGCTGCTGATGGTGGCATCTCCGCCATCAGAGCAGGATTCCTGGCCAGCAGCTGTGTGGAAATAAGGGTAGCCATACCACAACCGCATACGAGAACCTTGCAATCCCCCAACTCCTTTTTGGATCAAACCCCCAACAATGACAATGCCGTGAAATTTCAGATTGAAATAGCTGGAAGCATGAAATCCTATGACCATGAAATTGACCAAAAGGGCTCCTGAATTTGCTCAAGCCCTACCTTGGTCAATTTCAAGCGTTTGGGTTTGTGAAGGGCCCAGATATTGCAGGAATTGAGGGAAGCCCTACAGAAATGCTTCCAGTCATAAGATCTGCCTGCTAATCAGCCCGTAGGGGCTTTTGTAATAACCCAATTCATACAACGCTGTAGGTCACGATGGTGACGGAAGTTGACGCGGGGAAAGGGATGCGCAGCATTGGATGTGCTCTTTCCTTACACGTATCCTTCATGTTTACCAGGACCTTATTGAGAGCTTGAAGTCTGAACTGAGTGGCAATTTTGAGAGGCTCATCATAGCCCTTCTGTACCCGCCTTCCAAATACGACGCCAAGGAATTGCACGATGCTGTGAAGGTAAATCAATGACAGGCTGGTTAGTAACGGTAGCAGGAGCACTGGTCTAATTTCCTGTGCTTAGTAACTTTGCCTGGTATCGCTTCTCAGCAGGCCAAAGTCTGTAGCAAATGTTTGGTTGGCTCTGCTGTTACATCACGTTCTTCGATGGAAGGGGCAACCCTTCCAAATGTTGTTGATGCCTTTTGACTGGAGGCCAACAGCAGAACGGCGCAAAGCTCCCTCATCCTGGTGTCAAATGGTGGCGGAAAATTGCAGCTCTCTGGTATCTTGCCGCCACTTACTCTATACGATTCCAAGGATCTGTCCTCTTGTTTCTGTCCACAGCTCTCCACTAGGCCTTCCGCTGCTATCTTGGCAACCATAGCCTCCTTCTCTCTGGGGCCCCCGTAACAATGCCAGGTCTTCACAAAACCCAGCTGCGAAGATCAGCCTCCTCCCCATCAGCGACCACATCACCGCCTCCCTCCGAGGGGTCACGTGCAAAGTTCTCATCGTCCCCTTCCGGGCCGGTCACAACTCACCCCCCTCCCGGCTTGTCCCCTGTCGTCGGTTGCACATTTGCTCCGCAAGGGAGGCCATTCTCAGCCGCTCATTCATCAGTTTCTAACCTCAACCTCCCTACACCTCCTCCCAGCCTGCCCTTTGTGTGTGGGATGTCCTGCTTGGACCAATCCATCAGACTACTCCCCTTCTCCTCTTTCAAACCCCTAACCGCTGACATGAAGCCCATAAGAAGTCAGCCAGCGACACCTGGAGGGGCCGGCTGGGGTGATGTCATCCTCCAGGTCGGAAGAGGACGGGGTGGGAGGTTTGCATCCCAAGGTGGTGACGTCGGACTTGGTTTTTTCTACTTCTGCTTATAAAGTTGCAAGCAGACCGAAGCCTATGAAACTGTAGGCCGGTGGCTAGATTTCATTGCATCCCTGCCTTCTAATACCACTTAGCATCGAAAGCCCCGATCAATGCATTTACATTGGCAGAACCCCAGAAAATCAACCTTAACTCTAGGGTCACTCAGAGGCGCTTCAGCAAACCGATCGCTAGTGAGACTGAACAAGTCGCAAGCGGTTCCCGGTTCCATAGTGCCGATTTCTCGCAGCCTGCGATAGACGCTCCAACATGTTGGTTTTGCGACCTACTTTTCCAAAGAGAGCTTTAACCGCATGGCAAAATATTTTCTCCCACTCTTTCCCCCCCGCCCTTTTCCCACTTCTCAAGGGCCTCGGAACAAGCGAAGGTGTCATCATTGAGATCCTGGCGTCGCGGACGAAAGTGCAACTCCAGGAGATAATCAAAGCTTACAAAGAAGGTAAAGCCGCTTCCGCCGTGCGGTGTGCAACCGGGGCACGGTGCGGGTGCGTTGTGCAAATTGATCTTTTGTGTAGTAAGGCAGGATCTTCCAAAGAGCTTGGTATCCGCTTCCCAGTGGAGTCAATGGGAGTTGGGCCAACTCGGGCTGCTTCTGAAAAATTCCACCTTCCATGTAGCAAACCTCAAAGGTACAATGGGTATAGTTCAGGTGGGCAGCAAGCAAGTCGCTGTCGGTGTAACGGAGCCTTCCTGTCTGTAGCGCTTTGTTTGTTCACTAGCTTTCACTTTTGTGCCCCAGCTGGGAATCGGTCAAACTTAGAACATAAGACCGGCCAGACTGGGTCAGACCAAAGGTTCATCTAGCCCCATATCCTGTCTGCTGACAGTGGCCAATGCCAGATGCCCCAGGGGGAGTGAACAGAAACAGGGAATCGTCAAGTGATCCACCCTCTGTCGCCCATTCCCAGCTTCTGACAAACAGAGGCTAGGGACACCATCCCTGCCCATCCTGGCTAATAGCCATTAATAGACCTAAGCTCCATGAATGTATCTAGCTCTTTTTTGAATGCTGTTAAGTCCTGGCCTTCACAACATCCTTTGGCAAGGAGTTCCACAAGTTAACTGGGCACTGCGTCAAGAAATACTTCCTTTGTTTTAGATCTGCTACCTATTAATTTCATTTGGTGACCTCTAGTTCTTATGTTATGGGAACTGTCACGTTCCGGAGTCTAAGAATGGAGCCTATGCGCCCATCAAGGTCCCCTCAGGGTCTTAACACACTACAGAGTCTGCGACTTGAACCTATGCTTCTTTTGGAGTCCAATTAGAGTCGCCTATTGACACGCTGTCCCTTCACTGCTGCAATGAGCACTGCAAGGGGGTGGGGAGACTCGGGCCCGCCCTCACTCCGAGTCTTGGCCCGGGTCCCTAAAGACGGAGTAGCCTTTTCTCCATCTTGGTTGACGGGGACTCCGCCCGTAACTTGTCAACCCGCGGGTTATTCACTGGCCCTGCCCTGGGCCACTTCCTCCCTTCCCCCCCAGCTCCTTAGCGAGGGCACCACTGGAGCTCTGGCCAGGCTCCCCTCGGCAGACCTTACCTCCCAGCTGTTGGAGGCTATGGAGCTCTGCAGCCCTGGGGTCCTCCTCTCCCCCCTTTCCAGCTGGGCTCCGTGCCCTTTTCACCCTCCGCCCCACGTAGGTGTCTGGGACGACGCCTCCTGACGCTCGGCTCCGCCCCCTTCCCTCTCGGGGTCGTCCTGCGTGGCCGCGCATGCAGCGCAGGCCGCTCCCGAGTCCTTGCCGCGAGCTGGAGACTGCCCCACCACAGGAACAAATAAATAACTTTTCCTTATTCACTTTCTCCACATTTCTCATGATTTTATAAACCTCTAGCTGCCCTCCCCCCTTAATCTCGCTTCATGTAGGAGCCGTTCCAAACCCCTCATCATTTTGTTGCCCTTTTCTGAACCTTTTCCAATGCCAGGATATTTTTTTTGAGATGAAGCCACCACATCTGTAGGCAATATTCAAGATGTGGGCGCACCATGGATTTATACAGAGGCAATAAGATATTTTCTGTCTTATTCTCTATCCCTTTCTAAATGATTCTTTAATGGTGAGGTCCATGCCCATCCCTTGTGGCTCAAGGGCAGCATTTGGCCTAGAGAGAGGGTTTCAGAAAATAAGGGCCTGATTCAATAAGGTTCTTTATTAAACACCTGCTTGGCTTTTAAGCATGTGCTTGGACACTTGGCCTCAATGGAAATAGTGATCTACTTAACCTGCTGGCCAGCGTCCCCATGAATTGTTTCAATCAATGTGCGGAATAAATTTTGTTCTCTGCACGGAGGTATGTGCAGATGTGCACCACCTGGATAACACGTGTTACCGGCTGTGGGCACTCTGCTAATCAGCTGGGCAGCATTGGCATCTCTCCTGGGTGCCTGCCCAAGCACTCAGCTTCCAGGCAACACTCCTGCTGATGCATGTTCTTGAGTGAGCGTTAAGAGAGCCGCTCACAGCCATGCGTTTCTCCCGGGTTTCCTTCCCGGGGCCTGGCAAGCATTGCTTTGTCTCTGGAGGGCATGGTGTCCCCTCGGTGATTCATTGCACCCTTCAGTGAGCGCCCCTCCCACACGCCCCTCCTTGGTACCTTGCAGAATACGGGTCGAACCTGGAAGAGGACATCAAATCGGACACAAGTGGCTACTTCGAGCAGATCTTGGTTTGCCTCCTGCAGGTAAGGTGGTGATGGAAGAAGGCGGGGGGGGGACAGGCCGCTTCATCTCCCCTTCGTGGGACGGGGGCTAGCAGTGAGAGCAGGCCTGTCACAGGCCCGCCCACTGCTGGTAGCCACGGGGAGGACAAGATAATTCATCCTCGCAGAGTGATCCGCAGAACTAGATCTCGGTTTTAGCCGCTGAAGCAGAGTCGATTGCTCCTTTGGGCACTCGGGCAGGGGTGGGCTGAGCTTGCTTTACGTTAGGAGAAGAGGAAGCTGCCTGCCTACCTACATTTGGTGGCCCTAGCTCTTACCATTTAGGAGGAGTTCTTTAACAAACAGACAGGCACAAAAGACAGAACTATGTAGCACTTTAAAGAGACAGACAGACAGACACTCTAAATACATAGATATAGATACAGGTTATTTACCTTACAGGGCTGGAGGATAAATTCATCCATCTTTACAATGCTTTGAGAGCCTCATTTGGGCAACGCTAGAAAAGCAAATAACCCTGTTCCCTTTGTACCCCCCTAGGGCGAGAGGGACGACCCAAGGTACCATGTGGATTCAGCGCTGGTCCTTCAGGATGCCCAGGTATTTCTGCAAAGGGATTGGTCTTTTACACTGATGCTTAGGCTGTGGCCGGAATGGAATGGAGTTACTCACCCTGCTGCAACAAAGAGCTACTCTCCCAGTTTAGACCAGCCAGGGGTTGTGGCGTGAAAGGATCTCGCTTGCCTGACAGCATAAAACTGGAGATCCAAACGACATAATCCTGCTTGGCCCCAAGTGCGTGAACCCCTCCTCTGCGAGATCCAGGCATCCATCGGCACTGGGAGTTGTAACCCACGTGTTTCACTCACAGGCTCTTCACGCCGCCGGGGAGAAGATATGGGGCACCGACGAGATCCAATTCATCACCATCCTGTGCACCAGGAGCGCCATCCACTTGCTAAGAGGTACGGGGAAAAGGAGAAAGTGCCCCCCGTGGAAAGCAGAGCACCCGGAGGCCCAAAGGGAGGCTGCTAAATCCACATTTAAGCACCTAAATACGTGCCTTGATAATTTTTTCCCAGAGGTGCTGAACACCCAACAGCTCCCATTTGCTTTGGTGGGAGAGCAGAGCATTCGGCACAGCTGCAAATCAGTCCATTTACTGAGGCATTCGGACACCGCAGAGACCGGGGTGTTAGACAGAGATGGCTGGAGAGTGGGACACGCTGGGGGAGGGAGTAATATCTTTCATTGGACCAACTTCTGATGGCAGGCACAAGTTTTTCAGTTTCATGGAGTTCTTCCTCCAGTCTGGAGATGATACCTCTTCTGCTCACCGTCTCCAGAGCCAAGGAGGAAGGTCAGTGATGCTCAAAAACGTGTCCCTTCCACCAACAGAAGTTGGTCCAATAAAAGGAATCACTTCAGAGACAAAAACAAGGAGGGGTCGTGTGGAGACTAGCAGATTTATTAAGGTATGAGCTTTCATGGGTAAAACCCACTTCATCAGATGAATTGGAGTGTAAGTTACATAGGCAGGGGTGTATATATAAAACAAAAGAAAGAGGGAACTTGTATAAATGAGGCTAATCCAGTTAGACTGGAAGTGGCTCATTCACAGCAGTTGATGTGGAAATGTGAATATCAAGAGAGGAAATTGCCTTTGTAATGCGTTAGCCAGTTAAGATCCTTATTCAATCCTAAATTGATAGTATCAAATTTGCAAACGAATTTGCAAAGCTTAGGATCTGGGCCACAAGACTCAGGGCTCCCCACTCCACTGCAGGAAGCCGGCGCTTCAAACTTGGGTGACTTGCTGGAGCACCAACATGGGCTCTCCACTGCAGGGGGGCGGGCCAAGTCCACAGCCCACCTGCAAGAAGGTTAAGGAGTCCTGTGGCAACTTATAGACTAACAGATGTATTGGAGCATAAGCTTTCGTGGGCAAAGACCCACTTCGTCAGATCCGAAAGCTTATGCTCCAATACATCTGTTAGTCAATAAGGTGCCACAGTCTGGATCTGCAAAAGCGACAAGGAGTCCTAACAGGGCTATCCCTCTGATACCTGCAAGAAGGTTGTGGACCACTAGTGGTCTGCAGACCACACTTTGAGAACCACTGCTAGAGTCTATGGGCTTTGGATCAGGCCCAGTGGAAACCATGCACAAAATGCCTGGGGAGTTGTTTGGCGAGGATTTAGCCATCCTTTGTTTGTTTCCCACAGTCTTTGATGAATACCAGAAGCTTGCTAATAAAAGCCTAGAAGACAGCATCCAGAGTGAAACCCACGGCTCCCTAGAAGATGCCATGCTGGCTATTGGTGAGAGATGCGGGCACCCTTGCTCTTCTCCTGCAGTAGTGGGCTAAACATCGTGAAGCACATCCAGCCCATAATGCCAGGGCACTTTTTAGCCTCCTCGATCACCTGGGCCGGTTTAGGGAAGGCAATAGAGAGTTGACTTACTCTCCCCTGCTGTCCCTGGGTTAGACTGATCCCCGGCACTAACGGAACCTTCTCTTGTGTCTAGTGAAATGCACGAGGAACATCCACAGTTACTTTGCGGAGCGGCTGTACCACGCCTTGAAGGTAAGACTGTCACAGACGTGTCATCGGATTTGCACGGGGTGGGGTTAAATCCAGGCTGGGTTTTGTTGTTTGAATAGTTGTAGTACCACGAAGCCGGCTGATTTTTTCAGATGCATTTTTTTTCTCAGTGACATGAAAACAAACCAAAGAATTCCAGGGGGGAGTACATGGAAATCCACAAAGAATTGTGTCCGTACTAGGGGAGATCTTTAACTCACAGATTAGGGATGTGACAAAGAAGTGTGTGGCCTCCTCCATGCAAGACTTCCCTCACGTTTTTTGTTTCCATCGAATATCCCCTTCATAAGGGTAAAGGACTCAACAGATTGGCTGGAGCCCTGGGCAGATGCTGTGTAAAGCTATGATGCTTGGTGCACTGTATACACCAATAAATAATACAAAAAACCAATAATACACTGTATACACCACCAGGGACCAGGCTGAGCGGCAGAGCAGGGCTAACTTAATTCCCAACAGGATCTGAAACCTGATCTCTTCCATCTTGGTCCAACTTCTCCCCACCTCCAACCCCCAAAAGAGAGAAACTGAGGCCAGGCTACATGCGTGGCACTGCCACAGTGATCAATGTGTCATTGCAGGGGGCAGGCACTAGCGATGGGACGCTTATACGGGTCATCGTGTCCAGGAGCGAAATTGACTTAAATCTCATCAAGGCCGAGTTCCTGAAGATCGCAGGCAAATCCCTCTCCGCCATGATTGTGGTAAGCAGCCGCCTTGGTGTTCTGAATCGCGTACCTGCCTTTCTAGCACGCCCCTCCCCAGGGTGTCTGGGGGCTGTCAGACGTGTTGGGGAGAACAAACCCCTGGAGAAATCCTCCGAGAAGGGTCAGACTCCAGAAGGAGTCGGGATCCCTCCTTGTCCAACAGGGAACCACCTGCCCGAGCAGCTGAGTAGCGGAATGTCACCCGCTCAGAGGCGTTGCTGATGGAGGCTGGTTCTAGGGCCATGTGCTTTGAGCCCTGCGAGCTGAAGCATCAGCCAGGGGCCGGAGTCGACCGCAGCCCCACGCCTCCCCCGAAGCAGGGAAAGCACAAGCAGGCACCGGTTGTATAAAACAAACACCAGTCGCCTGTTCCTGCCTCTCTTCTCTCCCCACTCTAGGATGTTCTTTGAGCCGGGTGACAGACCCTTAGGTTGTCCCTCAGTGCAGGGCTCATGGGCTGCCGCAGGCTGTGTGGCGTGGAGGAAAAATGGTCAGGGTGATTTACATCAGCTGGCATATATTCATGACAAGTCTAGAAATGGACCTTTTTCTAGCCCCACACCCCTCAAATGCATTGGAGTTGGATTCTTCCAGTCTCCACGCTGGTTTCTCATCCCTAGTCAAAATCCACCTTCCAGACTGGGGTTGAAATCCCCATTTTCTCCCATCCTGTCTTTCTGGTTTGTTCCCTGCCCCTGTGCGAACGGCACAGAGGCCCCGTACGACCCGTCTCCTGGGAAATCTTTCTGCAATTAAGGCCCTTTTTCTAATGGACCTTGTCAGCATCTGTCATGTTGATTAATGATCCGCCGTCGAGGGTCCTGCCTGGATAATTCCTGCTGAGACGTGGCAGCAGGTCCCCCGCCCGCAAATCCCCAGAGAGGCTGAAATGAACATCTCATCACGTTCCCGTTAACGCTCCCCTGGACAGAGGCTGGGGGATTTGTCTGTTTCTTAAAAACTTGACTCACTATGCACATTGAGCATGGAGAATGGTTCATAAATCCTCAGGCGGCTTGAACCTTGAATGCAATGGGCTTGGTTTGACTTATGTTTATGGGATTTCCCCCCCGCCCCCTTGAGTTGTTCCAGGGGAGAACTGGGCTCAAAATATTACACTGAAGGGAAAACACATTCGGCCTGTTTTCTCCTCTCCCTTATAAATTAGGAGTCTGTCTTTCTCAAAGCCCCTCAGATGCGAGTTTATCCCACGGAGCTAGCGCACGTCCGTCCATGTTCCATTCTGATTTTGTTATTCTCTCTGCCAGGAGGACACGAGCGGCGATTACAAGACAGCCTTGCTGAATCTCTGTGGCAGCAACTAAGTGCAGAAATCTGAAGGGCAAAGGCAAGATGTGGAAATGAAGGCCCGGAAAACTTTGGCCAGGAACAAATGTCTGGGAATGCATGTCTAGAAATTCCCTAGCACTGAATAAATAGAAAATGGAAAATCTGCGCAGAGGCTAAGACTTTTTAAGGAACCTATGGGTGCCCAGTATAGAGTTGGTTAAGAATTTTTCAACACATTTTTTTCCACCTAAAAATGCCAATTTCTCCAAATTGAAACGGTGTGCAAAACAATGTCCATTTCAACTGATTTTTTTTTAACTTCCAAAGTTAGCCAAACATCCCATTTTGACACTTTCGAAATAAAAAGTGCTGGTGTTTTTGTCTTGAAGTGCCTTCTTTCCTTCTGGCATTGGAGCGCATTTAGCCTGGGGGGGAAAAAAGTTTGAAATAAAAACCAAGCAGCTTGAAAGGCTGAAATTCACCGAGACTAAATTTCCCCCCACTTCGCTGGTTCCCGAAAGTTTTTGAGATTTCACCTTTTGTTCTGATATCAGGTGGGAAAAATAGGGTGAAACCCTACATCATCCATCCATTAGCTCTTGCAGGATTGGATCCCAAACTTGCAAGGGGGTATCCGAGATTGGCCTTGCGAGTTCAACCCTAGAGGAGTGGATCTCACAGCCTTTATTTGCAGGAGGAGGGTCGAAGGTTTCAACAGGACTGCTCCCGGAAGCAAAGCCTGCAGAGAAGTTCTGTTAGGCACGGCTGTGCAGGTCCAACTGTACCATCAGGAGTCATGCTGTAGGGTATTCTGCCAGGGGCTGGGAGATAAAATGGACCAGACACATGAGAACCGGCTCCCAACAACAGTCGGCTTGTCCTGTGCAGGTGAATGGGGCTGTTCCCCAAGAGGCACTTTCCCCTGCTGAGAAACAAGCCGGGGTCCCGGGGGATGCCCTTGCAAGCACAAATTCGTGGCTGTACCTGCCATGGAGCAGCTCATCTCTTCCCATTTGTGTGGCCAGCTGGCCTCTTTTCCCAGGGCATGTGCACGGGAGTGGTCACTTCTGTCTGGTGCACGCAAAGCTTCCCCCGCTGCTAGTGCCAAATAAGGGAGGGGGACTTGGACCACACACCTCTGCAGGACACGGGGGTGACAAACCCCACCCACTGTTCTCTTTAATTTTTTTATCTGTGTGCAGAATAAATTTTATGTGCACTTAGGTGTGTGCAGATGTGCACCAGCAATGTAAACACATGCTGCCGGCTGTGGGCGCTCTACTAAGGGCACAATCATCTAGCCCTAAAATGGTAACCTTTGCTCTCCCTCCCTTTAAACCGAAGCCTTCAAAGCGCTTCCCAAACACTAGCCACTAATTATGATAATTATTAACTAGTTACTTGTTTTCTGTCATTTCCACTCCCAATCATCTGAGGAAGTGGGTTTTGCCCACGAAAGCTCATGAGTCTATATATTTTGGTTAGACTCTAAGGGGCCATAGGACCACTCGTTTTTAAAGTTACAGACTAACACGGCTCCCCCTCTGAAACTAGCCACAAGCGACACTTCGCCCTGTCCTAGAGCGTTCGTCTGGATTCTCTTGCCCGCTCTGGGGTAGGGAAGTGGTGTTATCCAGCACTAATCAGGCCTCAGGCACTCTCTGGGAGCAGCTGTATGTTAGTGATGTAACAGGGACCGTTTCACCTCCTACTGAAATGCAGCCACCTCTGGGGTGGAACAGGGGAGCGATCTCCCAGTGCAACAGCCACCCTGCACAACAGCTGAGGTCAGGAAGGAAGGGAGGACTGAGCCAGCGTAAGCAAGTAAGGGGCTGTCTAGCTGTAGGGCATAAAACTGAGGCCCTGCTCCTGCAGTCAGATGCACATGGTCCCCCCGCACCAGGGCCCAGAGGTGCAGCAATAACCTATCCCCACCCTCACTTGCCCCGATGCCCTGACAGCTGGTGGGCTCAGCTCTGGAGGGTGGGGCAGGATGGTGCGTGTACCACCTCCACGGGGCTGCCGGCAGCCGACCACACCAGCCAACGCCCACCTTGTGCCCTGGCGGAATCAGCTGTTGTTTTTTAAGGGGGCCGATCCTGCTGGCTTTGAAGTCAGTGGCCGACCTCCCAGTGATAGCAGCGAGGGCAGGATCAGGCCCCAAGAAATGAGTGAAAAACCCGGCCAATTTCTAAGCCCTGTCGGATCGAGGAGCTGGTCGATGTTGGCAGCCACCAAGCAAAACTGGGTTTGCAGCACCACCTTGTGGATCGCTGCTCCGTACACACATGGAGCAAAGTCTATTGCGTGGGTGGGCGGCAGGGAATACATCCAAGACCGGGAGGACCAGAAATGTGGGGGGAGATTTTCAAAGGCAGCTGGACACCTGGCGTCCAACAAGTTTGATGGAGACCGGGCACCCAAATCCCTTGAGGGATGCTGAAAACTGACCTGCCTCCTCTCAATGGTTACCCCAGAGAATTCTTTGCCCCATGTCTGGGGTCAGGAAAGAATTTTCAATGGGTCCGATTTGCAGAGCCCTTGGGGGTTGGGTGGGCAAAGTTGCCTTCCTCTGCAGCTGGGTTCAACTAGAGTAAATAGTGGATTCGCCATCATTTGACATCTTCAAATCATTATTTGAGGCCTTCAGTAACTCAGCCAGGGATGGGGGGCCGGTGACAGCAGTGGGTGGGTGAGGTTCTGTAGCCTGCAATGTTGCAGGAGGGCAGACCACATGATCACAATGGTCCCTTCTGCCCTTCAAGTCTGAGACTGTGGGACCTGCCTTTTGGCTCGTCCTTGGACTCCTGACCCCCAGCTCTGGCCCACGTCTCTGAATCCCAGTCTCCGACTGCAGTTGCTCTGACTGCTAGGCATGACTGCTCGAGCTGTGGGTCTAAGAGGGCTTTGTTTGGAGCGGTGGTCGTGTTGGGCCAGCAGAAAAACTTCTGTGCACATCAGCTGCAGCTAGGCTAGGGCGGATGCGTTGGTGGCATGCCAAGTCACTCCCCTAGGGGGCGCTGTGCTGCCAGGGTGCCCTCCTGTGGATGGGAGGGGTGACTGAACCCCATCTCGAGGGGGACCAGGTGTCCCGTTTTTAAAGAGACAGCCTCGCATTTAAGCCCTTCAGTGCCCCTACTTTAACAAAAAATGACAACTTGGCCTGGATTTTCCGTCTCTTCCCTTCCACCAGCACTGGTGGGCCCTGCTGCCGGCCAGATCCTTGCTGGCCAGCTGCCCACCCACCAGTGGTGAGTGGGGGGGTGTGGTCCAGTGGCTGACAACAGGGCAAGTGTGCAAGGCTGGTGGTCCGGCAAAGCTGCAGTGTGCAAGGCGATCAGCCCCCCTTTCCAGCACTGGCTGCTGGCTGCAGTGGCTGGTGAGTGTGGGAAGGTGGTGACTGGTTACGTGTTGCCTACCTAACAGCCCTTTGCATGCGCCTCCATTTCCGCCCCCGCCCCCCAGGTGTGTGTCCCACTTCCAGCGCAGTGAGGGAACCAGCCGCGGGTCAGATCGTTCAGCTCCCCAGCAGCCTGGCTGGCAGGCTCCTTCCTTCCCCCACAGCCTCTGGCTGGGCTGGCCCCCAGGGAAAGCCCAAGACCCTCTGGCCTGGCGTGCTGGCCAGGAGCAACCAAGCCCTGCATGTGTCAAAGCCCTGCACAGCGCTGGCAGGAGGGAAGATTCCCTGCCTCCAGGTAAGCTCTGCAGTGGCAGGGAGGAAGCGATTTCCAACCTGTTTGCAACCCAACTCTGCGGGTCCCCAGGCAGGTGAGTGTTGGACATGGATAAGAATTTAATTATGTATCGATCGCGGGCAGTCCGTTCGCTAGGCGAAAGGCGCTTTAATAAAGAGGAATCAATTCCTAATCTATTTGAGCTGGTCTTTCCAAACGGCAAATATTTACGTGGGGGGGCATTTCATTTGCCATTTAATTAATAGGAACAACGTGAGATAAACACCAGGAAGAACAAAATGCAAAGTAGCCCGGGGCACAAGAGCCCTGGTGAATAGCCAGCCGTGCCAGGGGCCTTCCACGAATCCTAGACAATTGGGGCGGAAGAGACTTCCGGAGGTGATCTAGTCCAATGTCTTGCTCAGGAGGACTGGGGTATGCGGTCCTTCTACCCACCAGCACGTTGCCTGGATCCAATCTCGCTCGGCCATCTGAAGATGGTGAGCTGGGACCGTGCGACATGGTGAGCTGGGACCGTGCGACCAGAGAAGGTATCCAGGGGCTACTCTCCGGATAGCTTCTTCCTATAAAACCCTGCCAGAGCACTGAGCAAATGGCCTGTTGCTGATACGGTTGTTGCCTGGCTGCCCCTGGCCCCACCCCTTCTGCCCAAAGCCCCGCCCCTCAAGGGGCACAGAGCCAGGCCCCATCTTGCCCAGGGAAGCTGTCGGTCCCCCCGATTCAGTGAGTAGGTTTGGGGCTGTAGCAGCACATGGTAGCAGCAGGAATATTCCTAGCTCTGGTCCTGTCCAAAATAAATAAACAAAATGCAGTCACTGATTTCATTCTCACCCAGGTCTAGACTGTGTTTGTCATCCTACCTCCCCTTACAAGCCCTAGGTTTAGTTGGCACGCTGGTCCCAAATCCAAGTGCGAGGGGGTGATCCCGAACCAAAGGGCATATTAATAGTCTTTTCTGCTGCCCACAGTTAAAACCCGACACCAATCTTGCAAGCACTGGTTGTGCAAGATGCATATGGGAAGACAGATTTCAGCCCTTTATAGGCTGTCTTGCTTCCCAGCTGCTTACACAAATTAATCTACACTAAATCTCGGGGACTTCAACACAATAGCATTTTGGATCGTTATCGGTTCCTCCAGGAAACCTACAGCACCTGGAGCACGGTGGACTGGTGGGATGTTCGGGACTCTGCTACACAGAAAGGACTTTGCAATCCCTTGGAATCTGCTTCTGCATGTCCAGCTGGAGGAAAACAGCTGTTGTGAAATGGTGGCAGATGTCCCTACGTTCTCCGACTGAAGCAACAAAAGGGAAGGAATTGGACCTTTGGCCAAATAAATAGCTCACAGTCACCCAGGGGAAAGAGCGCTGGTCCCCCAGGAATGATGAAACCCAGGGTATGTGGAAAGCGCAGTATGAATCATGAGCGATTGTTGCATTGTGAGTGTAATTAGATGCAGGGTTTCAGATGAAATTGCTCTTTGGGGTGACCATTGACAACAAGCCTTCAAATCAGGTTACAACCTTGCCAAGAGCTGAGTTGTGGATGGGATTGTTCTCCAGGGTAACGAGGGTTATGGATTACAGGTAGAAGAGGCTTCTTTGGCTTAAATCTTGCCTGCCATTTCCCCCTCCTTCAACAGTGAGTCCACACAACTTGGCGGGAGTTTAAATCGGCTCTGAATTTGCAAAAGCAACACCAAAAACAAAACAAAAAGGCAAGAGAAAGGAAAATTAAAAAGGGCCACATAAAAGTCAGATCAACTTTTCACTTTTTCCAGTGTTTTCCATCCCAAGATTTTACAACACTTAAGAAACTCCCCGAATGGCTTATCTGGCTTGCTTGATTCTTTACCTTCGAGACATTGACAGCTTTTTTTCTTTTATTCTTTATTCCATTACTTTATTAGGCTCAATAGCAATAAAAACACTTTCCGTTTATTTACTGCTTTCCACGTGACTGCCCCAAAGCGCTTTGCCATCATTAATAATTAAGCTTCACAACCACCCACAGGGCACAGAGTTCCCCATTAATGCTTGTTCGATCATTTTTCGTGGGTAATTTACCCAATATCTGTAGCTCCTTGTGTTTTGTTTGTTTGCAAACCCTCCCTAAAGCAGCTGCGATGGCTGGGAACATGTTCATGATTTGCCTTGATGATTCAATCAGTGGATCATTTGTATACACAAGGACTGATTCCTGTATACATTGAGGCCTCTTGATGCAGCCAGGGTAGGCGCTAGAGGCCTTACTATAAATAAAAATACAGGTTCAACCTCTCTAGTCCGGCACTTTCTGGTCTGGCCACCTCTGTAGTCCGGCATGATTAGACTTAGCCGGATGTCCACTTTTCACAGGGGTGGCCAAGTTTCCCGCGGTTCCATAAAGTTTGTTTACAGCCACCAGTCCCGGCGCTCAGTGGTCTGAGGAAAGGTGTTGGCCTGTCAGGTGCTGGCCTGAGAAGACTGAAATCCATCCCGCTTGCAGAGAACAGGTACAGCCACGACCTCGCTCAGGGCCAGCCTTACCCATATGCAGAATACACAGCTGCGTGGGGCACCCGAAAATTTGGGGCACCACTGGGTTTTAATGTCCACCCTCCCAGCTCTTCCCATCCCTGGCCTGCATCTCTGCTTCCTTCAGAGAGGATCTAGTTAACTTAACAGTGACAAGGCCTGCCAGAGCTGTTAGCGGGACACTGAGGCTACGTCTACACTCGCGGCTTCTTGTGCGAGAAATATGCAAATGAGGCTAAGTGTGGAATATCGCCGAGCCTCATTTGCATACTTAATGAGCCACCATTTTTGCAGAAGAGGCTCTTGGGCCAGAAGGAGCTGTCTACACTGCCCCTTCTTGCACAAGAAAAACCCTCTTGCACAATGCCGTTTCACCGATTATTTTCAGGAATAATGGCATTGCACAAGTGGGTTTTTCTTGCGCAAGCAGGGGCAGTGTAGACAGCTCCTTCTGGTGCAAGAGCCTCGTCTGCAAAAATGGCAGCTCATTAGGTATGCAAATGAGGCTTGGCGCTATTCCACGCTTAGCCTCATTTGCATATTTCTCATGCAAGAAGCCGCGTGTGTAGACATAGCCTGAGGGTGTGTCTAGACTACAGGGTTTTTTCAAAAAAAGCAGCCTTTTTTGGAAAAAACTTCACCTACGTCTAGACTGCAGCCGTGTTCTTTCGAAAGTAAATCGAAAGAACGCAGCAGTTTTTTCGATCGCGATAAACCTCATTTTACGAGGAGTAATGCCTTTTTTCGACCATACTTTTTGGAAAAAAGGCTCTATTGAATGCAAACTGTGCTTTTTCAAAAGAGAGCATCTAGACTCTCTTTCAAAAAAGCAGCTCGCTTTTTCAAAAACTCTGCTTGTAGTCTAGACGCTCTTTTCCGAAAGAGGCTTGTAGTCTAGACGTACCCTGAGCCTGGGAAAGAGCCATTCAAGTGGTCACAAAGGGATTTCACTGGCATTTGCCAGCCCCAGGTATATACTGTCTGTTTCTGAATTTCCAGTGTTGGTCAATGGAACCCGAGTTTAAAATTTACTTTGAAACTATTTCATTACTGTGTTGCTGGAGATTCTAAAATCGCATCTCTCAAAAAACATCTCCCCTCCTCCCCGATTGGGCCGAGGGGCACCAATTTAATAGGTCTGTGTAGGGCCCCATCCATCCTGAAGACAGCCCTGACCTAGCTGCACACACGCAGGGCAGAAAGTTACGGTAAAACTTTTCACACAGCTCTAGCCATGACGCCAAATCCCTCTGTAAAATGTTACTGATGCAGCAAAGGGGACGAGAAAAGATTGGCTTGTGAGTATTCTGTTTTGGAGCTCGCCCATTCGCTCAGATGCTTGTGGCTAACACCCGGTGGCACTTGGGTGACCATCCTCTGGCTGCTCTTCCAGTTGATCCTAATACTCAACTCTAGTCTAAACAAGGGTCGCTGTTTGTAACAACAACCAGTCAAGTGCCAATGCTCCGTTGCCAGCGTGAGGATTGCTGCTGGCAGGAGCCGATGTCGTTGAAAAGGCAAGAAACTGCCACCAAATCTATCTGGACTGGGGCTGCCTGTGGTATCTTTTAATTGGGTGTCCTTTTCATTGTGGGGGGGATGAAATGACCCAATTCATTAGAGGCAGAGGCTGGTGATGAGGGGGGCAGCGTACCGCGTGGATGGCATTAATTAAATGGCCCCAAGCACAGACAATATCTGAGCAGGAAACAGGAGCAGCCGGAAAAGTTCTAATGTAAATATGGCGCTAATAAGAGAGCTACGAGATGGCTAGGATTTCTGGCACCAGCTGATTTTTTTTTTGTGTGTGGAGTGGTTTGAAGAGTAATTATGAGTAATTATTATTAAAGTTGCACCCACCAAGATCTGGGCCATCCACAGACCTCCCGTCCCTTGGACACTATATGGTCTAAATAGGCGAGCCCCGTAGAGGGTAGGAGAAGACACTGTAATTATCCACACTGGTCACAGCTGGACTTGATGGAGAGTGAGAACAGACAGCTGTGTGACCCGGGAGCTGAAGGTCAGATTGAGTAGAGTCGTTAGGGGCAGACGTATTAGGCAAACAGGTTCCCAATGGGCCCTACGTAGCAGCTATGTAAGGTGCCCGCCCCGGATGCTGCTTGCTGTGAGTAGATTTGTTTATTGCAAATGCTCTTCCGATTGATTTTTTGGCAGTGGGGCAGCCCTAAACGTTTGGGACCCGGCCTTTGGGATCAGAGCTGGGTCCTGTAGGGGAGAAGGGACGCTAAGGTGACTTGAAGCCCATTTGTGCCCTCTGACTTCTGGCCTCTGATGGGGACCAAACCATTCCCTGGTGTGATTTACTCCGCCCACGTCCTCCCACTCCTGACAGATCCTTTCCATCCCTGCAGTACCCCTATTCTGGGGCTAGGAGCAGCTGTCCTGAGCCCTCCAGAAGCATTCTCCTTGGTACAACGTCTAGGGGCTATCGCAGGAGGAAGATGTTGTGATGAAGCTGGATCCAGGCATCCCAAACTTTGTGGGTGGGATGAGCGGTACAAAGGTTGTCTCCACAGTAACAACTGGATTTTAAAGAGCACATTTTTCAGCTGTAGATCGCACCGCGCTGTAAGCCAAGCAGGCATCATTTCCCCCATTTTACATATGGGTAAACTGAGGCACGGAGCCCCGGTGATGAATCAGCAGGCCAGAGAACCAGGTCTGCTGATTCCCTGTCCAGCACACTGCCTCTGTTTACTGACCCCATTTTCTTCTCTTTCCAACATGTGCTTTTCCTAAGGCAGCGGTAGGGAAATGGTTTCCCAAGGAGGTTGGAAAAGATTAAAGCTGCAACAGCCGAGTGACATAGATTTCCATTAAAAAAATAACCATTTCAGGGCACTAATTTCATCAGCAAGCTAATTACAATGATTGCCTCTCCAGCCAGCTGCAGGAAGGGAATGCGCTAGTGCTCGAAAGGCAGTGTGTATTTCTCATTGTGTCTAACTGACACATAAATCCCCAGTCGGGGGGTTTTATCTTCCCCAAACTCTTCTGAGATAATATCCCCATCTTATAGGAGTAAACCTTGGGCTATGGTGAATGCGGTCGCTGGATTCCCACCTCCAGCCCCGCCTACTGCTGGAATGCCACGCCGCATGATCTGGGAAACGCTAAGGGTGGGGGGATGGCATGCTCCGAGCAGCGCAGCTGGCTGCCTGGCAGCCGGTACGGTGTGCTCCTGGAAGCCATCAGGCCCCGCCCCTTCCACCTGAGGCTCCACCCCTTCTGGAGCACAGAGCTCCCATGTTGCCTGACCCCAGCACCCTTTAAAGCTCAGGCAAACTTCTTTCCAAGGCTGTTGATGGTGTGGTCGGTTGTCAGCCTTGACAGCATCCCTTTGCAGCCGCAGAAAAAAAACGATTCACAGCACTCTCCCCCTCCCCCGACCTCAAGAACGCTCCTCGTCTCTTCTTGCCAGGGCTGCAACGCTTGACCTGTGACTTGGGCGTTCTGCCAAGGACAAGAGTGTCGCCACAGTGGGACAAAGTCATGTTCTTGGAACGGGGCTGACTCATTCCAAGAATGAGGGTGTCCAGGCCAACTTGGCCCCAACTTCTTACAAACTTGCTTCATCTCTCAGCCGGCTGGAACGGCTCGGGATGCCACGCTTATTTTAGCCCATGCCTGCCAGGCAGAGCGTGATCCCGTGCAAAAGGGGAGCCGAAACCCGTTGAGCCAGGAACGGGCCTTCAAAGGACTGAGCATAGAGCCCGATCCTGCACCATGGTCCTTCGCGTGCTCGACCATTCACACACAGAACATGCCGACATACCTTGCTGAGTCATGGCCCATAGGGCGGAGTGAGCGAACCCGATACAGGACAGGTAAGAGCAGCTGGAAGCAACCTGTGTGGAAATTGAAGGGAGGGGCCCAGGTGGCAAGAGGGCGGAGTTTGGAGAAGGCCCAGGAAGTCAGTCTGGGTGCACGTGGCTGGAATGTTAGCTGCAGGTGAAGCTTCTCTGTAAGCAGTTCTCTGAATAGAGAGCCGGGTTAGTTTTAAGAACATGGTGTCTGTGTTAGGGATGTAATATAGTGTAGTTGATTAATTGATTAACCGATAAGCAAAAGCTTATCAATTAATGCTATGGACTACACACATTTCCCCCACCCCCACCCTGCATGCCAGTACATTTTTTAGCGGGCTGGCCAGCAGCCCAGCTCAGCTCTGGCTCGCACTGGGTCTGGGACCTACCCCTGCTATGGCTTTGCATTTAAAGTGTATTAGGAGCCGAGTGGGCAGGCAGCCTGGTTCAGTTCCGGCTCATGCTGGTCCGGGAGCTCGAGCCTTCCCCTCAGACAGGGATTGCCTCTGTATCAGAGGCAGCAGTGTGGAGAGACAGGCAGCCGGTCCCCAAAGGGGAGCTGGTTTTTAAACTGGCTCCCCTCGCGGACCAGCTCCCACCTGGCCCCCCACGCTGCTGCCTCTGATACAGAGGCAGCAGCGTGGAGTGGCAGGGGGCTCCTCGGGAGTGGGGCCGGAGCGGACTGGCTGCCAGCCCCATCCCGGGGACTATAGAATAGTCGAGTAACCGATAAGAATTCATGAGGCTAATCGACTATTCAATTAACCGATATTTAACATCCCTAGTCTGTGTAATTACCCAGTACATGCCATATGAACATAAGAACAGACCTTGTCGCCATATTGAGAGCCAATAACTTTGCTCTGTATGGGCGCAGGGGGCAAACACCCATGGGACAGCTTGCAGCATGGGGCTTACAGGGCTGATCCTGAGGGGTGCTGAGCACCCCTGGGTCCCATGGGCGTCAGGGAGAGCTGTCGGAACTCAGCGCCTTTCACCATCGGGCCCTCCCGGTCCCGCAGGAACATGGCCTCATGAGGGAAGACAGTGAAAATAACCAGGAGTGGTCAGTGATGATGAGTCACAGAGGGGAAAGTCATTTTAGCGGCCTGGAGGTATCTACTCTCTGAGGTAGTTCTCTTCCTGACACCAGTACTTTCTTCCAGCCTTAGGCGTGGCCATGGATTGTGTGCTGTGATCACCAATGTGCAATGGGGAAACTGAGGCTCAGAGAGGGTCAGTGACAACCCAGGAAACCCACAGCAGAGGGGCCCTAAGCAGAGGGGGGGGTGTCACTGCCATGGCACAGTGAGTGTACCGCAGAGACCGGGCTGCCGCCGTGCCTGGGAGTGACAGGAGAACCGCCCCTGCATTTTCCAGAGGAAGCACTATTCCTCAGTTCCCGCCCTACACCACTGTGTAGCCGCTGTTCCACAGAGGCAGTGTGTCACCCCAGAACAGACTGCATGGCCGGGATGGGGCAGCAATTCCTGCCATTAAGCTGTTTTTAGCTGAAAAACGCTGCGGGCAAGTCTTTATTGCCAGCGATTATTATAATTATAGCATCCTCTGTTTCATGTTTTATCAGGGTAGCCATGTAAGTGGGACATTTCCCAGGGAGTCTGGGTTAACCTACTAGTGTGGGTGCTGTTTAATCAGGACAGCTTAGGAAAAATTCAGGTTTTTTTTAAATCTTAACATGGGGAAAATATCAGCTCCTGGTAGAGGGAAACATCACCCACCCTGCTGCCCGAGTCGGTCCATGGCTAGCCAAGGCGCTTAGACACCATTCTCTTTAAAGCCACAGGACAAATTTGTATCCATTCCCCCTTCTGCACCTGTTCATAGGCCTGGTGCCACCTGATTTGGATTGATTTTGGTGGAGTTCCACCAGGATAAAATTGGTAACTCCAGTCCATCTATCCTATTAAGTCCAAGAGAAAAAGTCCTGTTCCCCCCCCCAACAATATAAATCCAGTTATAAACACTGTCATGTTTCCACCATATAAATGACAATCCACCCCCATTATCTCTATTTGCTAGGTACTTCAGCAGCAAGCACCTAACTACTGATGTTTATTGACACTACGAAGACATCTGAAATGCTAATTCAACAGGGCGCTTCAACACGTGCTCAACTTTCCGCGCTGACGTCAGTGGGACCATTAACACCCGGAACATGCCGACATACCTTGCTGAATCCTGGCCCACATGACGGAGTGAGCTAACCCGATACAGGATGGGTAAGAATAGTTGGAGCAACCTGTGTGGAACTAGAAGGGAGGAGCCCAGGTGGCGAGAGGGCAGAGTTTGGCAAAGGTCCAGGAAGTCAGTCTGTGTGCACATGGCTGGAATGTTAGCTGCAGGTGCAGCTAGCTCCTCCATAAGTAGTTCTCTTAATAAAGATCCAGGCTAGTTTTAAAAACGTGGTGTCTGTGTTATTACCCAGGAAACAACAGCCATATGAAACAACAGCCATAATCTGAGTAGCGCCAGCATGCCATTAACGTTGGAATTTCAAAGAGCATCAAGAGATTTGGGGCTAATGACTCTGAACTGGGCACAGACCCTTTGCTGATGAAAATCAAGGAACTTCCATTGAAACCAGCTGGCCCTGGGACAGTAAAATGAATCAGTGATCCAAGCAAGAGTCTGGTCTCATTGGGTACATCTAGACTACAGGCTTTTGTCGACAGAAGGTTTGTCGACAGATACTGTTGACAAAGCTTCTGTCAACAAAGAGCGTCTAGATTATATCCAGTTCTGTCAACAACGCAAGCCACTTTGTCGACATGACAGTGTAGACGCAAAGGACAGTGTAGATGCAATAACACCTTCTGTCGACAGAACTCTGTCGACAAAAGGCGTTATTCCTCACAGAATGAGGTTTACCACTGTCGACAAAACTGCTGAGTTCTGTCGACGTTATGTCGACAGAAAGTGGTGGTAGTGTAGACGCAGGTATAGTCTTGTCAACAGAAGTCCACTTTTGTAGACAAAACCCTGTAGTCTAGACACACCCATTTAGTCCAATGTCACTCCAGTACACTGTGATTCACGCTGGTGGAAAAGAGGTCAAAATATGGCCCAGTACAAGCAGAAATAGGCGCAACCTGTTTTTAATTAAAAGACACAGATGGTTACTGCTATTCAACAGTACAGGTTGAACCTCTCTAGTTCGGTATCCTTGGCACCTGAACGGTTCCAAACCAGAGAATTTGCCGGACCACAGGAAGTCAATGTTGTCTAGCAGCATTGCCAACACGTCCACTGCTTGCTGGGCTGTTAGAAGGCATGGAGGGGTAAATTCGAGCTAAATAACAGCACAGAACACAGAGAGCCAGGACTGCGGGGCTGTAAACAAACTATGGAACTGCGGGAACCCTGGCCATACTCATGAAAAGTGGACATCCGGCTCACTCAAATCATGCCAGACCATGGATGTTTTCAGACCAGAGACTTCTGGACTAGAGAGGTTCAACCTGTACTTTTAAAATACTCTTTGTGTGGATCTAGATAGTGCATGTAAAGCCTGCTCTGCCTTTCCCAGCTAGGTAAAGAAGGTCTCATAGTTAACAGTACAGGAATAATAACACTGGAAATAGATCCAGGCAGCAGTACGGGAACGCATCCTTTGGGGACCAAAGGGTTCATTACCTGCCACGAAGCGGGCGACCTAACTCCACCGAAGTTAATTACAAAATCAAACGGCTCCCCGAGAAGTGCACTGGGGCTAATTGTGTCACTGCACAGCCTCATTAATGTCACCTTGTACTGTCTTTGTAATCCTCGTGTCTAGGCAGAATTCGAGATCGTCCCCTCTCTGGGCCAGACACTGTGGTTTTTAGCTGGAGGCGCAGGCAGGACTTTCCCCTCTGTGACCCATCATCACTGACCACTCCTGGTTGTTTTCACTGTCTTCCCTCATGAGGCCATGTTCCTGGGGGACCGGGCAGCTTGCAGGGACGCATGTGGGGGTGGCAGGAAGTGTCTGCAGCCCACGTTTTACACGGGGCCCCGGACTTGGCTCCCTTACCCCCTCCCACAGACACCCTCACTCTTAAAAATGCCCCACGCCACAGGTCTGTGGCTGGTGGTTAGAGCGCGAGAGGGGGAAGAACCGGGATCTAGGGCCCTGCTCCAATGTCACTGTACATGACTTATCCACAGTGGAACAGCTTCAGCCAGCGCGACGGGGGATGGCCCACCTCCGCCAAGGGCAAGCTGGGAGCGGCCTCCTTCATCTCAGCCCGCCAAAAAAGATGGTCGCAACCAAGACGCTCTCCCCGGAGAGGGTAGCTTCGTTCCCCGCGCCTGCGTCGCTAGACTTTGTGGGGGGTGCCGACTGCACCGTAGCAGCGCTGTGATTGGACGCGGAGGGAGCGCACGGCCCTCACGGTCTCGCGGGCCACACATAGAAGCCCAGTGGGCTGCATGAGGCCCGCAGGCCACAGGTTACCCTCCACCGGCCCACATGGTATCTCCCATAGCCCATTGGCCAGGGCTCTCACCTGAGAGTGGTCCCACCCTATATATATTCCATAGCCCTGTCCTCAGCCCTTTCTCCCCCTCATGCCGAGGGGGTTATGAACCAGGGGGTCTCCCACATCCCAGGCGAGCCCCCCCTGCCGCAGGGCTACTCGTCTCCTCTGGCCACACGGTATGTCTGAGGTTGTCTCCGGGGCTCAGGCCGGGAAGCAGGCTCTGAGCACACCCACTGGATCTGGCCCTACGGGCCAGTGAGGAGGAATTGCTCGGGACTGAGGAGCCCGGCTGCTCAGAAACATGGCGCTCAGGGGGGTTAGGCAACTTCAAGGTTTGGCAGCGCCGGCGTGGGGAAGGGGTGGCTCCCAGGAGGGCTGGATTCAGGTTCACAGAGTGGCCATTAGGCACCTAAGTCCTATGGTGCAGTGAGCCCCGGGTGTGTCCGATGCCCGTCTCCATCCATTCAAACAATCCTGGTCAGATCTCCAGTCGGAGCAATTCCACGCGCTCCACTGACGTCCGTGACCCAGCAGCCAGAGGAGCCAGGTCAGCCCGGTGGGTGTCTAAGGGCCTCTCGGCCTTTCGCTGGCCTGTTTCCGTGGCTCCCCATTCAACTTGCCGACTTCTGGGCCTCCCTTCCGTAGGCACCAGACGCTCCCCACGCATTGTACGGGGCGCTGTGACGGGGTGTATCAACCCCGCACTGGGCCTGCAGGGGTTCACCTGGCTGAGGAGGCCCCGCCCCACAGCCCCACTGGGCATGCTCCAGCGGGAGGCCGGCTATAAAGGCCTGTGGAGCTGCTCAGTCAGGGCTGACAGCCACAGGGGGAGGCGGTGTCGCTGGAGCTCCAGGGGTGGAAGCACCGATGGACCAAGCCACGGTGGCCAGGCCGACAGGGACTGCAGGGAAAGCTCCGGCGCAAAGAGACCATGAAGACCACCTACAGGATACGGGTAGGAAGTAGCCCAGGGCGGGAAATTGTTCCCCAGGAGCTCGGTGTGTTGCGGTGGGATTCCCCGCTGAGCTAGCAGTGGACCGTGCCACTTCTGACAGGGCCCCGGACGGGGACCCAGTGGAGGGGGAAGGCTGGGTCCCCCTATCCTTCCTCACCTACCCCACGCGGGGAGCTTTGCCTATTGTAGTGATTCTGTGGCTGCTAGGCCATACTACCTGGATCACAGGGGGAATTGTATTGACTCTGTGGCTGCTAGGCCGTGCTGCCCGGACCGCAGGGGGAATTGTATTGACTCTGTGGCCGGTAGGCTGTACTACCCAGACCACAGGGGGAATTGTATTGACTCTGTGGCTGCTAGGCCGTACTACCCGGACCACAGGGGGAATTGTATTGACTCTGTGGCCGCTAGGCCGTACTACCTGGACCACAGGGGGAATTGTATTGACTCTGTGGCCGCTAGGCCGTGCTACCCTGACCACAGGGGAATTGTATCAACTTGTTTGCTGCTAGGCCATATTATACCAACCCCAGGAGGAAGACTCTATAGCTGCTAGGCCATACTACCCTGAACCCAGGTGGGGAAGTGCATAGACTCTGTAGCTGCTAGGCTGTACTACCCTGACCCCAGGGGGAGGTGCATAGACTCTTTGGCCAGTAGGCCTTGTTGCCCTGTACTGGACTCTGGCTGTTAGGCCATACAACCCTGCGAGAGAGTTTGAGGGGACGCAGAGGGCCCATCGCCCCGCTCACAGGGGAAAGGGCAAAACGCTCCTCGACAGGCCACCTGGGGGGCGGGTTAAGCATTGCAATGCTATGCCGAGCAACAAGTATGTACGAAGAACAGAAGCCAGTCATGCTGGTTCTCAGTGCCCTAGCTGGCCATGCATCACAGAATGTTATTCACGGGGTCCCTGGTGCCGCCTCAGTGAAGCAGGGCAAATTGCAGAGGAGACAAACACAGAAAACCAGACACTTTGACCTAGTGTGCTTGTGCCTCAGTTTCCCCACATGTAAAATGGAGATAATAACTGCCCACTTTGAGAACCAAGCTAATATCTATGGATGAAAATAAATCCATGCAGAGTGAATATTATTATTCTCTACTATTATTTTTAGCTTGAAGGTTTATTTATAAGTAGTGGTAGCAATAGTGGTGGTATTTCTTTGGCAGCCAAAATGTATGTTCCTCACCTTTCCATTCTTAGTGTGAAATGGGGATTTGTCACACGGCTGTTTTGAAGTAACCAGGCCTGTGCGAATTTCCATTCCCTATTAGCAAGAATAGACTATTGAGAGCCGCACAACCATAGCCAGCCCAGCTGATGGCAGATTCATAGCAACCCCGTCGATTCATTTGTTTCCAAGTCTAAAAAGCTAATAAGAACCCCACGTAATCTCCTGGATACAGCAGAGTCTCTTACAGGATCTTAAATCGGCATCTTACACGTAACTAATCCTAAATGTAACCAAATGAGCCTCTGGTTTTTTGCAACTATTATCATGACTTATGTTTGTCATAAGTAAATGAATGTTTACTTAAGATAGCAATAATCAAAAAGCAAATTCCGTCTTATTGTATTAGAGGGAATGCTGATTAACTACAATGCACAAACCCATGCCGTTTGCTTAAAATCCAGGGACACGACTGCATTCAGATCCTCCCTTTACACGGCAGCATTTATCAGTGTCCCAATTTCTTTGTGATCCCGTGTTCAATGAAAGCAAATGTTTGCCGTTGTAAAGATACAAACATACAGTCCAAGCTGGAAAGGGGCTGCGCTCTTCCTGTCACATCATTATGGTCTAAGGAACACGGCATTGATTCGGTTCAAGCTTTTTTGCTAAATGGAGGACTTGGTTCCTTCCTATTTATTGCTGGGAGACGGCCAAACGGAAACAAAACCGAAACAAGCCATAAATATTTCTAAAATATCTTAATTCCGTGTTATTCGGTCACATTGTGCCTAGATCTGTAATCATTACAGTACCCTGTTTCCTGTTCTTGCTCCACTTGTGAGTTACACAGCCGAGAAGGTGAATTGTGGCCTGCTGGGGGGCCCGATCCTGGAATCACCGAGGGCCCAATCCTGAGTCAGTGGACCTACTCGCAGTGCATGGAGTTAAGCACATGCACGATCCAGGCGTTACTTCTGGACATGGTGCTTATCACTACTGCTGTTGTTATAGTGGCCAAGTACCTGCCTCCAGATTCTGCTCATGTTGGGTTTCTTCCAAGGAGGATACTCACAGGTGAGCTCTAATGTGACTGCTTCTTTATCTGGCTAACAAGCAGTCACTCACCCAGATATGGAAGGCAGTTACATTCATGCAAAGCTCTCCATATAGGCACATGCAGAGAGGAGACCATCATCTCCTAGATGAATGGGTTCCAAGGCCAAAGGGCTGCTGAGGTCATCTGGTCTGACCTCCTGTGTAAACAAAGGATAGAGAATAAGACAGAGAATATCTGCCTGCCTCTGTATGAAACCATGGGATGCCCACATAGAATCCTAGTACACTAGTGCTGGAAGGGACCTCTAGAGGTCATCAAATCCAGTCCCCTGCCCTCATGGTAGGACCAATCATGGTCTAGATCAGGGGTTCCCAACCTGGGGTACGCGTACCCCCAGGGGGTATGCAAAGCTTCTCAAAGGGGTAAGGGGAATATTTGGTACATAACTAGATTATCCTAATTGAAATATTCCAAAAGTAGTAGTGTTAGTGAAAAAAGTTGTGGATTCTAGAGTCTAGAATTTATTTCCTTTCATATTGAATAGAGGGTACAAGAAGGTTTACTAAAAGCCAAGGGGATACGGGGACCGAAAAAGGTTGGGAACCCCTGCTCTAGATCATCCCTGATAGGTGTCTGTCTAACCTGCTCTTAAATATCTCCAGGGATGGAGATTCCACAACCTCCCTAGGCAATTTATTCCAATGTTTAACCACCCTGACAGGTAGGAAGTTTTTCCTAATGTCCAACTTAACCCTCCCTTGCTGCAGTTTAAGCCCATTGCTTCTTGTCCTATCCTTAGAGGCCAAGGAGAACAATTTCCCCCCTCCTTCCTGTGACACCCTTTTAGCTACCTGAAAACCGCTATCATATCCCCTCTCAGTCTTCTCTTTTCCAAACGAAACAAGCCCAATTCCTTCAGCCTTCCCTCACAGCTCATGTTCTCTAGACCTTTCATCATTTTTGTTGCTCTTTTCTGGACCCTCTCCAATTTCTCCACATCTTTCTTGAAATATGAGGTCCAGAATTGGACACAATACTCCACATGAGGCCTAACCAGCGCAGAGTAGAGCAGAAGAATGACTTCTCGTGTCTTGCTCACCACACTGTTAATGCAGCCCAGAATCATGTTGGCTTTTTTTGCAACAGTGTCACACTGTTGACGCATATTTAGCTTGTGGTCCATTATGACCCATAGATCCCTTTCTGTAGTACTCCTTGCTAGACAGTCACTTCCCATTCTGTGTGTGTGTGAAACGGATTGTTCTTTCCTAAGTGGAGCACTTTGCATTTGTCCTTATTAAACTTCATCCTATTTACCTCAGACCATTGCTCTAGTTTGTCCAGATCATTTTGAATTATGACCCTGTTCTCCAAAGCAGTTGCAACATCTCGAATACTGTGTGCATATGTGGTTGCCTCATCTCAGAAAAGATATCTTTGCATTGGAAAAAGTTCAGAAAAGAGCAACACAAGTGATGAGGGGTTTGGAATGGCTTCCATATGAAAAGAGGTTAAAAAATCAGATTTTTCAGCTTAGAAAAAAGGAGAATAAGCGGGGAGACAGATGTGGAGAAAGTGAATAAGGAAAAATTATTTACTTGGTCCCGTAACACAAGAAGTAGAGGTCACCAAATGAAATTAATAGGTAGCAGGTTTAAAACAAAAACAAAAAAAGCAAGTTTTTCTTCACGCAATGCAATGTCAACCTGTGGAACTCCTCGCCAGAGGATGTTGTGAAGGCCACAGGGTTCAAAAAGAGCTAGATAAATTCATGGAGGATAGGTCCATCAATGGCTATTAGCCAGGACAGGTGGGGATAGTGTCCCTGACCTCTGTTTGCCAGAAGCTGGGAATGGGCGACAGGAGAGGGATCACGTGATGATGCCCTGTTCGGTTCACTCCCTCTGGGGCACCTGGCCTTGGCCACTGTCAGCAGACAGGACCCTGGGCTAGATGGACCTTGGGTCTGACCCAGTGAGGCTGTTTTTGTGTTTTTATGCAGGCCAGAGAACAATAATCCCTAAAGCAGAGCTTTCCAGAAAACATCCAGTCTTGATTTAAAAATGGCCAGTGATGGAGAATCCACCCCGGTAAATTGTTCCAACGGTGGATTACTCACTGTTAAAAATATAGGTCTTGGATCATGTTAGTCCTTTCTCTACTAGACTGAAGCGCCTGTTATTCAGTTCTTTTCTCCAGACAGTAACCAAGTCATCCTTGAACTTTCCCGGTAAGACCATGCCCCATCGGGAGTGAGGATCACTGAGAAAGAGGGAAGATTTGCCAGTTGCAGCCCCAATTAACTGGAAGACTCCAGTAGATGAATGTACGTTATCTGGGGGGCGATTGGCATTGTGCTTTGTAGGACCTGTGCGCCCTTTGGGGCATGTCTGGGGCATGTGTCACATGGGATTTGTGTGACGGGAACATTGCGGAATTTTTACTTATTATGTGGGATGCTGGGTTTGGTTGTTTTTTTTTATCATTGTAACAGCTTAGCTGTCAGCCCAACCTGTGGACTTTGGTACAGGCCGAGAGCAAAATGGAATTGAGCATCCACATCCCTTAGGCAGCTCTGAGCATCTCTGCCGTGTCATCGTAATAAACAGACACGAGCACTTTCAAGCCACTCTCGCTAGATCTGTGCCGGGGTGGCTATTGTGACGAAGTCAGGGGGCTGCAAGAGAGGGGGAGAAAGGCAGCCCTAGGAGAGGCGGAAAAAGCCAACTCCCTTGTTAACAAGGATGGGCCAGTTAGGAGCAGCTGACAAGGAGTTATCTCAGGCAGATTAGAGATGGGCTGAGACAGGGCTCCTTTAGTTCAATTAGGGAGAGCTGACTCCACTTCAGGCCTGTTGGAGATTTTTTAAAAGCCTCCTGTTAGGTGGAGGGGGACAGAGGGAAAGAGAGAAGCAAGCAATCTAATTAACTAATTTAACTAACTAACTAACTTACTCATAGTTACAGAGCGAAAAACAGGAGGGGAGTAAGGAGCTCCAGCAGGAGAGACTGGGATTCCCCCTGCCCCCAGGCTAACGTGCTTCTTGGGGGAAGGCTAACTGCCCCGACAAGACGCACCCAAGTGGAGGAGAGCAGAGTCGGGCAAGGGTAAGAGGGGCCCTGGCCACACTATGCCAACAGCAATGCAACGACTGACACTGCAGGTCAGATGTTGCTCTTTTTGCAGTGCCAAGGCAATGTATAGAATCATAGAGCTGGAAGAGCCCTCAGGAGGTCATCAAGTCCAGCCCCCTGCCCAAGGCAGGACCAATCCCAACTAAATCAACCCACCCAGGGCTTTGTCAAGGTGAGACTTAAACACCTCTAGGGATGGAGATTCCACCACCTCCCTTGGGAACCCATCCCAGTGCGTCACCACCCTCCTAGTGAAATAGCTTTTCCTAATATCCAACCTAGACCTCCCCCACTGTAACGTGAGACCATTGCTCCTCGTTCTGCCATCCGTCACTACTGAGAACAGCCTCTCTCCATCCTCTTTGGAACCCCCCTTCAGGAAGTTGAAGGCCTCTCTCAAATCCCCCCTCACTCTTCTCTTCTGCAGACTAAACAGACCCAAATCCCTCAGTCTCTCCTCATAGGTCATGTGCTCCAGCCCCCTCATCATCTTGGTCACCCTCCGCTGGACCCTCTCCAATGTGTCCACATCCTTTGTATAGTGGGGGGCCCAGAACTGGATGCAATACTCCAGATGTGGCCTCACCAAAGCCGAATAAAGGGGAATAATCACTTCTCTGGATCTGCTGACAACGCTCCTCCTAATGCACCCTAATATGCCATTAGCCCTCTTGGCTACAAGGGCACACCATTGATTCATATCGTTTCTCATCCATTGTAATCCCCGGGTCCTTTTCTGCAGAACTGCTACTTAGCCATTCAGTCCCCAGCTTGTAACAATGTTTGGGATTCTTCTGTCCCAAGTGCAGGACTCTACACTTGTCCTTGTTGAACCTCATCAGATTTCTTTTGGCCCAATCCTCTAATCTGTCTAGGTCACTCTGGACCCTATCCCTGCCCTCTAGCATATCTACCTCTCCCCCTAGCTTAGTGTCATCTGCAAACTTGCTGAGGGTGCAATCCATCCCCTCATCCATGTCTTTAATGAAGATTTTGAACAAAACCGGTCCAAGAACAGATTCTTGGGGCACTCCGCTAGAAACCGACCGCCAACCTGACATCGAGCTGTTGATCACTACCTGCTGGGCCCGACAGTCTAGCCAGCTTTCTATCCATCTTACAGTCCATTTAGCCAATCCAATCCCTTAACTTGCTGGCAAGAATATTGTGGGAGACTGTATCAAAAGCTTTGCTAAAGTCAAGGTATATCACATCCACTGACTTTCCCATATCCACAGAGCCAGTTACCTCATCATAGAAGCTAATCAGATTGGTTAGGCACGACTTGCCCTTCAGGAATCCATGTTGACTAGTCCTGATCACTTTCCCACTAATTTCCCGGAGTTGCTCTGGATTTGCTCCATGTAACCCGAAACCTGAGCTTGACACAGCATTTGAGTGGCAGACCCTAATTATACTCGGCTGGAGTCTTCTGGTTAAATACCCCGGGGATTTCTTGCAAGGAAAAGGAGCTATTTCTGTCTTTGCTAAAAGACACCAATTCAGTTAAAAACAAGAGATTTCTCACAGAGCCATCCATTTTAAGACCAGAAGGGACCATCAGAATCCTCTAGCACGAAGCCATGAATTTCAACCAGTCCCCTCTTTACAAGGTCGGCTGATTTGGACGCCAAAGTCCAGAATTCAAACGTCCCAGTACATTAATTTTCTTTATAACTACCTGCAAGCATTTAGTTAACCTCCCCGGCACATGAATTAAAGGCAATTGCTGTAAAAAAAAATCATAAACACAAAGTAATTATGCTGTCATTACAGCTACAGACTTAGAAAGAGTAACCAACGCAAATGATTGTGAATGATTGCAGGCCCCATTAACCCAGCTGTAGCTGGCAGGAAAGCTTCCTATCACCATGTTCTGGGCAGGGGAGTTAATTAGACTTGAACTAAAGCTAGCGTATTCCAAGGAAACAGAGATGTTTACCTGAGATTCTAGCTGCAAGAGACGATGCTGCCTTTCAATATTATTCAACTTTAAAGTTATGTGTTCCATTTGCTTTCTCGTAACAAAGGATGTGTGTCCGCTGCCTGATATTTAATCCTGAACCTAGTAGAAACAGGCTACATAAGAACATGGGACTGGCCACACAAGATCAGACCAAAGATCTATCTATCTCAGTATAAAATGGCAAACCTTCCCTGATAATCATATGCAAAAGATGTTCATTCATATTATTATTTCTGCACTTCTGCTTAGGTGACTGATGTAATGAAGTGGGGCTTGTGGGGATTTTATTCCCCTTGCTATATTGCCAGTGAGTTCTACTGTCCGGTAGTAACCCCATGTGTGTGCCTCAGTTTCCCTGGGCACTGGAGCAATGTCTAGATAGTGATGGGAATTTTGGGTGTGATAGTCTCTCGCATGTACACATTGGCTCATGCCCTTTGTAACCCAAGCCCGGGTGGGAGTGTGACCAGGTGACTCCTTTTGCTCGGGAAGCAGGACAAAGATCAGAGGAGGAAGCTGGCTGGAGGGCTAGGACCAGAAACAGGTAGGGCTCCACATTTGCATATGTCCTGGGCGTTACTTCTTGTTATTAAGACAATTATCCGGTCGTGTAATCGCCACAGAACCACACATTTCCTACACTGTGGCTAATAATATAAATCATTCAGCTGGACAACTTTTGTAAACAGTCAAATTGGCCTGTTGCGTTTTATCGATTTCAGTCCAGCAGCAAACGCTGAGGTTTAGTTCCACACCAGGCAACGAACTACCTAAGAATCACTGCCCTGGGTGTGGGGTACACATTTGCTCTTAGGAGCACAATACAACGGCCATGTTTCACAGACCTAGCGAGTATTGGCCAGCAGAAAAACATATTATACCCATGTGCCTTATCCTCTTTGTGATTTAGAGGGTTCAAAGTGCCACTGTTAGGAAACAAACTATGGCAGAGAAGGGGAGGGAGTCATAACACCAACACGGATGTTGGTTTACAAAGAGCGAGGAGCTTGATTTTTCAAAGGTGCCAAGGAAAACTTCCATGGGAGCTGCAGATGCTCGATCCTTCTGAAAATCAGGCCACTGCCAGCTGAGCTGGAAAGCTCTGGGAAGGGACATTCCTGCAGACCATGTGAGAAGGCAGGTTAGAGCAGTCGTGTGGCTAGAAGAGTCCTCTTAGATCGTCTGGTCTCTCTCTCGCTGTTGGGTCTCCCGTATAGGTCTTCTTGATATAGACCAAATCCCAATGAGTTTACCATGCTGAGAGGCGGTGACTGTACTTGGGGCAATTTTTTGTTCTCCAGATATTTCCCATGAAGGTTAGACAAGACATCTGTTGGGGATGGTGCTTGGTCCTGCCGGGAGGGCAGGGGACTGGACTTGATGACCTCTCGAGGTCCCTTCCCGTGCTAGTGTTCTGTGATTCTGTGTTGAGAGAATAGAAGCCCCTCTGTCTGGACAAGCTCAGAACTTGATTCAATACATTCACCTTATCAGAAAGCAGCTTCATTCTCAAAGGATGTAGCCCTCACCCTTACTAGGACTGGCTGCCCCAGGACTGTGCCAGCTGACTTTGGAGCTTTTCACCTGTCGGTCACCAGTTGGGATCCAGATTGGGATTAAGGCATTCCCATTGAATGGACATCTGGTGGCCCCACAGGAGACGAGTTTGGTGGGTCTCCGCTCCAGCTCTCTGTCACAAACTCACCACCTGGCAGATGGAACAGAAAGCCCACGGCCTGCGTGGTCCTTGCTTGATGCTGTGATGAAAGGGTGAGCCTGGCTCCAGTAGTGGCAGGGCCCCGGGCCATCCTGCAGTTTGGACCCTCCCCCCGTCCTCCTCACACACACACACACCTGAGAGCACCTAAGTTTTAGTCAGGGGTATTTATATGGTACAAGTCTTGGACAGGCCCAGGGCCATGACTTTTTGTTTAACATGTATGACCTCTCCATGACTTCTGCTGAAAACAGCTTAACTAAACAGTAATCCTGGTTGTAATGAATCGCTCAGAAGACTCTGCACATCAGTGGCACACACAGGTCCCCTGAATGACCACAGGGCTCTCACAGAAGTTGTTAATCACCAAGGAGCCTTATCCCCCATTTTACAGAGGGACAAACTGAGGCACACAGAAAGGATGTGATTGGCCAACATTATTACTTTATTGGTTATTTCTGAGGGCCTCACAGCATGCCAGGCACTGCTCAGATACAAGTAACAATAAGCTCAGAAGGGCTTTGCATTTACATTCATTGTGGCCCAACAAGCAGAGCCAGAAAAAGACAAAAGCGGGGCAAAAGGACAGGATGGCCGAAAGTGGCGATAGGAAGAGTAAGGCAGGTATGCATGATGATGCATCCATGCCCGCCTCGTTCTCCCAATGATAACACTGAGGGTAATTATCCCAAAGAAGCACTCCAATGCACAGCAAACGTAACAGAGCCCAATGCTCCATTAACCCGCACATCATTAGTTATTTACACCTGGGCAGAGGCAATTAAAACAGGACTATAATGACACCCCAAGCCAGAGGCTGCTCTGAGCTAATGGACTTGGACACAGATGCTTTGTGCTTCATCTAGCCACTCCAATGGGACAAACCCACAGTGTGTTAGCATGGCTTGTGCTCCCCCACCGATCTGTTAGCCTTTTACAGATGCTTTGCACTCACAAGTGCAAATGACTGTCCCAAGTGCAGGGCAAAGCAGAAGCAGACAACGCAGCTAACTCTGCCCTTCACGAATGCATCTGGGACTTGATGAGGCCGCCCAATGCAAATAGCTGCGTCAATGCATCACCGTTACAGACATATATGTTTTCTGTCAAATAGGCTTTGCTTAGCATTAACTTCTGGGAGCTTTTCATGCTACACACAAGCCTCACGCACAATGCACGCAGCTCGGAAGCAAAACTTCCATGGCTAATTGTGCTGTTGCCTTTCACAGACAAGATCACCTATGTACAACTCCGGGTGCATCTAGACAGCACCCTTTGTCGGAATAAGCAACTTGCGCCACACATAGCTTATTCCGAGTCTAAGTCGAAAGAGCTTATTTTGAAATGTGGCGCTTTTGCTCTGTCTACACAGTGCCAGATTTTGGAATAACACGCTATTTCGACAAATCCCTTAATGTTACAGGGACGCCGGAATAGTGCGCCCACTATTTTGGGAAATAGCAGGCACATTTAAAGATGCGGCGTTGCTATTTCAGGATACTTCCGGTATCCCAAAAGAGCAATGCAGTTTACACGTACCCGCACAGAGCAGATCACTTTCTGTGCTGATGTGTGATCAGAGCTCGGCAGGCAGTTGTTAATTAAACAGTCGCATTCTAACAAGTGCAGGGAATAAATAAGTAGAATTACTCAGGGCTCATTGGGGGAAACTGGCCTCCGGGAAGAAGCCCAATGCATGCACTACTCACATCCCACTTGAGCCCTTGAATCAAACACAGTTTATACAACGTTCTGGTAAGTCAAGGAGGCTGGTCGGCAGGAATATATTTTGTGCTTCTCAGCAAAGATTGGTAGGACCATTCTGGTTTCCGTGACTGTATCAAAGGTTGATGTAGGGAGCCCGCTCGGCCTGTAAGGGTAGAAAGTCTTCTAGTGGACTCAAACTCTAGCCCAGAAGGGGCATCTTCACACAAAACAAGAGAAACAATTTGCCTCGTCGGCATGGCCTCCTGCAAATTTCCAGATGGACTGGTAAAGATACAAAATGAAATCATGCCCAGACCAGCTGACCACAGAATTCTGAAGGGAATCAAAAGGCCAGCCGCCGCCAGACAGTTTAGGCACGGTCAAGAACTTGGCAGCCAATTCCGTAAAGTGAGGAGCATCCTCAACTTCCTTGGATATCAGTGAGTGAGATGCTAAACATATGTAAATTGCCTCCATTGAACTCAGTCAGGCTGCTCCCATTCAGACCACCTGAGATCTAGCCAATGGGCATTAACGGCTCTTGCTACTGTGTAGCACAAGATAGTTTGGCTCTCATCTTCACAAAATCTGGCCCAGAGAAGAGCTCTGTGTGGCTCCAGAACTTGTCTCACTCACCAACCCGAGTCGGTCCCACAAAAGATGACCTCACCCACCTTGTCTCTCTAAACTCCTGGGACCGACGTGGCTACAGTGACACTACAGCCACAAGATCTGCCCAATATGCTGTGGTCTCATGGAGAATATGCCTTTTGTCAAATTCTGCCCTGACCTACCGCTTTGTCTAAGGAGGTAGCCAATGTTCCCTCTAATTTTTTTCCATCCAGGTGCAGAATACATTTTGGTATGTGCACTGAGATGGATGTGCACCACTAGTAGAAAAACATGCTGCCAGCAGTGGGTGCTCTGCTAATCAGCTGGGTGGTATTTGAAACTCTCCTGGGTGGCCACACAAATGCACAGCTTACAGGGAACACTGGAGGTATCTACTTAGCTATTGTATTTCTAGGGCCCCGCTTTCTATAGTATATATGCATTGAATACCTTCCACCATGTGCAAGTCCATTGACTTGGATGAGATTGCACAGGGTGTCAAGTCATGACAAAATGTGACCTTCTGACCTAGGGCATACTATTGGCTTCCACCCTGTCAGTGTCCGCGTCTTGGTTTCCCAGTAGTTGCTGCAGAGCGATGGCTTGATAAAGAGAGGCGCTCTGACTCCAGCCACTTGATGTACTGCTGTTTCCCAAAGAAGGAGTACATCGTTCCTTATGGTGTGCAGGTGGGCTGCCCAGACTAACGGTACAAATATCACTGACGTGAGAGAGCACAAAGTTACATCCATCACACAGTTGGCAACACTCTTGATGTACACGGGGCTTGGATTGAATGTGCCACTCAACCCCCTTCATGCCTTTTCATTGCTCTTTCCCTGACTTTTCACAATGTTCCAGCCATTCCTCTTCTTGGGGAAACCCAACGCCCTGGTGTGGTTCCCAACCAGGTGTTTCACTCTTCTGGAAGTGTCACAGCACATGACAGCTGGCGTTTCTACGTCAGACCTGTTCTCCCCCAGTCATTTGCTCCTCCCACATGAGAGAGCCTGGGTGCAGAGTGAGATGCTAAGCACAGAACAGGTGTGACACTGGCTATGCGTCACCTTGGTCCCCCAGCTAAGATAGGCCAAAGTCTCCTATGATCCAAACATCTTACAGTGCCCAGGTCCGTGACTGGACCTTTAGTAGCATTGAGGTGTTAGGTCTACAGCCAGAAGAATGACAACCAAGTCAACCGGACCAAGCACCCGTGGAAATCTGCGATTGTTTTTACATCACCTTCAAAAAGAGGTCACCTGCGTAGTTTAAGTGAAGGGTAACAGAGGCAATGAACAGTGTAGCACCTCCCACTGCTGGCTGTCCTAATGGATGGCGATTGTTCTCAATGCCTTGTTATCGGGCAGTGGCTCTGGTTTGTGTTGGCTCAGTGTGCTGTGTGGTGTAGTTTTCTGGCTACTATCTGTGTAATACTGCTGGCAAGGAGTTGGCCAGAAGAGGGCTCACTAGAAGTCCTGGGATGAGCAGAGATTTCCCTGAAGCTGAAGCTTGTGAGGGGTTTGAAGTGACAGGGCCGTGGTGACACGTCCCCATGCTGTCTGACCCTCCCCACCGAGTAAGTCATTAAGGATGTTACAGATCTGCTGGATGGGAACTCCTGAGAACCTCATCAGGAGTGGTTCCTAGCCGTGGGTGAGAGGAGGGGCAGTAACGCACAGGTTAGACATACCCGTGCACCGAGAGGAATGTAGGGAGAGTGGGCCTATGGCTGGAAGGAACCTTTTAGATCACTGAGTCCAGTCCCCTGCTAATGCAGGCAACCACCTCATATACTTCCTCTCGTCAACATAGCGGTCAGCCTATAGCATGTCCGCGTGCTACTAATACTGACAGAGAAGAATTTCCACCAACACGGGTGTTTGAGTTGGACATCCAAGGTTTTATCCTCAGGGATAAGGGTGTGCAGCTTAGCTGATGACCCTGCTATCTGTGTGCAACCACGGATAGCTACAGCTTCGTTAGGGACAAAGCAACTCCTTGGGCACATGCCCTGTCTCCATGAAGTCTGTTTCCAGTGCTGCCCCGCCTCATCAATACAGGATCGCCTTTTATCTTCCTCACTTATCTGTATGGAGTCTCTTGCCTTGCAGTCAGTGACGTTTCTTCCCAAAACTGGACAGCAGCTGGCTAGAGTGCACATGTTGGAGTCAGACTATGGTGCCCTTTGCTTTTAGCACCCAAGTGTCATAGCCTTCCTGGAGGCTCTCCAATGGAGACGTCAAAAGATGTTTCCCTAGTGGAACTAGGTGGAATTCCTAGATGGAATTATGTCGACAGCTCAGCCTCACGGAGCCTTTGGAAACTTCCGTCTGCATGGTCGACAAGGGTAAATGCTCGTATTCTTCCAGCGATGAATTGTGCTGGCAACTCAGCATCAGCGACTTCACTTCTTTTTTAAAGTTACTGTTCAGGAACCCGTAGATAACCGGGTTGACACAGGCAGAAGACATGGCCACCAGGTGGCACAAGGAGAAGATCAGGCTGTGGTAGCAAGGGGAAATTGCCTTGTAATCCCAGTCCTCGATACTGTTGAAAACGTGCAGAGGTAACCAGCAAACAGCAAAGGCCACCACCATGGACACTAACAGCACGTTTATCCTCCTCAGCTGAACCGCCCGGCCGCTGTAGTCATGCTTCTCACACATGTCCTTTCTCTTCTGCAGGCGCAAATAGATACGCAGGTAGCAAGCCAGGATAAAGAAGAGAGGGATGCAGTATTGCAGCAGCAGCAAGGCAGTGGTGTAGATGAGGCGGTGCTGGTCAGACGGCCATGCGTCCATGCAGATGGGCTTGTCGGCAGAAGCCTCCGTGATGTAGGAGAAGTGCTTGTACAAGTCATACATCAGGACGGAGGTGGTCAGGAAGGGCAGAGACATGAGGCTAGCGATTGTCCAGATGACTACAATCCCTAGATATGCTTGGGGGATGCTTGGCCTCCAGCCGGTTGGGTTTATGATGAGTTGATGTCTTTCCAGAGCAATGAGGACCAGGGAGAGAATGGACACGCTCACCGAAGTGCACTGGATGAAGGAAGTCATTTTGCACAGGACCTCCCCAAAGATCCAGTAGTCCATCAGGGTGTAGACGATGGTGAACGGCAGGCAAACGATGCTCATGAACAAGTCCGAGATGATCAAGTTGGTAATGAGGACGCTGGTGACGTTGGCCTTCTCCTTCTGCCGGACGATGACGCTAATCAGGCAAATGTTTCCCAAGATGCCGAAGATTGTTTCTAAGCTATACGAGGTGACCAGAAAGACCGTGAGATCAGTTGTGTTTGGGCAATGGCCTGGGATCTGTGTGGGAAAGCCTCGCTCTGCACTCCAGTTCTTGTTGAATGGAAAGGGAAGGACCATGTTAAAATCTTTGGTCTTGTTCATGCTGGAATCAGAGTGGGAAACTAGGAGGATCCGGCTCTTTAGGACTCTACCGTAAGTTCTTCTGATCAGTTATGTAGACTCTGGAAAAGCCTGCAAAGGAAAGGGACAGGTTAATTTAGCTCGAAAAGATGAACTAAGCAGAATTTTCTGGGTGCGTTGAACTTTTTTTTCCTCCCATGAATACTTTTCCCTGTTCCTTTAGTTCACTGCATTGGATCATAAACTGGCGCCATTTGCTGGCCAGTGAAATGGAACCAAATGCACTACTGGAGCAAACGCTTCAGTTCCATTGGAGGCAAGAGTGTTGTGTCTGAACAGGCCAGTAGGGAGGTTAAACCAAAATAACTTCCTGAAAGTCCACAGCACGGCCAAGTTTCACGGCAAGCAAGCCAATGATCGTTTAGGGGTGAAAACCATGTGAAACTCACTGGAGTTGCAAAGTTCAGGTGGCAAACTGGATGAAATGAGTTGGCTTTGGCCATATTTCACTTCTGGTTTGGTTAACACCCAAGTCTCGGAGGGGTAGCCGTGTTAGTCTGTATCTGCTAAAGAAGTCTGGTGGCACCTGAAAGACCAACAAATGTATTTGGGCATAAGCATTTGTGGGTAAACACTACTTTGTCAGGTGCACCTGATGAAGTGGTTTTTACCCACTAAAGCTTATGCCCAAATAAATCTGCTCGTCTTTAAGGTGCCACAAGACTCATAGACTCATAGACTTTAAGGTCAGAAGGGACCATTATGATCATCTAGTCTGACCCCCTGCGCAACGCAGGCCACAGAATCTCACCCACCCACTCCTGGAATAATCCTCTCACCTATAGCTCAGATATCGAAGTCCTCAAACGATGGTTTGAAGACCCCAAGATGCAGAGAATCCTCCAGCAGTGATCCGTGCCCCATGCTACAGAGGAAGGCGAAAAACCTCCAGGGCCTCTGCCAATCTACCCTGGAGGAAAATTCCTTCCCGACCCCAAATATGGCGATTCTCGTTGTTTGACAGAGTTTTTCTTTGACTTTAAAAATGGAGTAAAAAACACGCGGTAGGAATTGTCCATGAATGGAACACACTATTACAAGCTTAACCCCCTACATCCTGCACCTTAGAATCATAGAAACATAGAGCTGGAAGAGACCTCAGGAGGTCATCAAGTCCAGCCCCCTGCCCAAGGCAGGGCCAAGCCGAACCTTACATATTCACACCCAAAACCTCAGCAGGTGTAAACTGGTCTAGCTTCCCCAAAAAGTCAGAAGCACTATGCTGATTGACTCCAGCTGACGTAATGGCCCTCCATTTTTGCAGAGTTCAGGCTCAAATCTTCCCTTTCGTGAGAGGTTCACAAAGACTTGAAATTGCTGAGTCACAAAATCCAAATCAACATTTTTTTCACGCAGCCTGGTAAAAAGTGGTTAGTGTTGGACGTCACAAAGAGTGACCACGGGTGATGTCAGAGCGTGAGGAGATGAATGAACTAGTGGGATGCTGAAGAGATGTTTTTTGTTTTAATCATGCAAACATATAGTCAGACGAGGGTGCCCTGGTTGTAGAAGAAAAATGGAGGCATGTGTAACTCAGACTACAACTCCCATGATGCAATGCAGCTACTCCTGCAGCTGCAGTTTGGTGTTGAACTGACCTTCCATGATACGAAAAAAAAACGATATTTTGACTTTTCATCCTGATTTGGAATGAAAACGAGCATTGATCTTGGAATTTCCAACCCGGCTCTACAAGTTTGTTTGTTCCCATTGTGAAACCACCATATAATTTGCCACAATGGGAAGTCCATACTTGGTGGGGGTCCAGCATTTTAATAACTGCATAGCTCCTCCCAGACCTCCCCCTGTTTGGAGAATTCCATCTTTCATGAGCCTAAAGCAAGGCCCATTTACCTGGGAGCCTGTGTAGTCCCTGTCCTCCACAGAGCCATGGTGCTGTGCTAGAATCCAAATCTTCTGACGCTTGCAGGCAGGGAAGGAGAAGACATCGTCCCCAGCGGGAGCTCACCTGAACAAGCAGGCTCCTCCGTGGACTACTGAGGCTCACAACATGCAAGGTAAATATATACTCACCGGAAGCCATTATTTACTGATTGCATAAATCGTTACTCTGTAATAACTGCTACCCAAACAGGCTTGTAAGTTTGAGATAAACTTCTTACAGCTGCCAAAAGCAATTGTCGGGATATTACCATGTAAATAAAATGATCTGGCAAGTGTAGCTTGGTGTTTGAGTAGCATTTATTGCTGAGGAACCGAACGTGCCAAGGGGCACCACTGTGGTGTGGAGAAAGGCCAGGTGGCTGGGGGGTTTTCATCTTTATGATTGGTATCAGTCGGATCAGAAATTGTGGCCTCTCATAGAATCATAGAGCTGGAAGAGACCTCAGGAGGTCATCAAGTCCAGCCCCTGCCCAAGGCAGGACCAATCCCAACTAAATCAACCCAGCCAGGGCTTTGTCAAGCTGAGACTTAAAAACCTCTAGGGATGGAGATTCCACCCCCTCCCTAGGGAACCCAGCCCAGTGCTTCCCCAACCTCCTAGGGAAATAGTTTTTCTTAATATCCAACCTAGACCTCCCCCACTGTAACTTGAGACCGTTCCTCCTTGTTCTGCCATCCGTCACCACTGAGAACAGCTTCTCTCCATCCTCCTTAGAACCTCCCTTCAGGAAGTTGAAGGCTGCTCTCAAATCCCCCCTCACTCTTCTCTTCTGCAGACTAAATAAATCCCTCAACCTCTCTTCGTAGGTCATGTGCTCCAGCCCCCTAATCATTTTGGTCGCCCTCCGCTGGACCCTCTCCAATGCGTCCACATCCTTTCTACAGTGGGGGGCCCAGAACAGGACACAATACTCCAAGTGTGGGCCTCACCAGAGCCGAATAAAGGGGAATAATCACTTCTCTAGATCTGCTGGCAATGCTCTTCCTAATGCACCCTAATATGCCATTAGACTTTCCTTCTCTCAAGGAAAGAAAAGTTTCAGTCTCAAAGTAAAAGGAGCTTCAATCTTTGTGCTGCTTGGTCGGAGAACATTTAAAGCGCGCAAAAATGGATTGTTCTCCAAGGCCAACAGGCAGGAATGTCTAACCGCGATCTTCAATCGCATGGGTATGAGTTGGTGTTCTTGAGTCTGACTGGCTGAAAAGTGATGTTCACCTCTGACACACACACCCTTTTCCCTCCCTCTCTCTTCCTACCTTTCTTTTCTTTGTCACATTGGGAGTTTGGATCATTCAGTCTTGGAGTGAATGGAGACTGTGAAAAATGGCCACATTACCGTCTGGGAAGAGTATGTATGGCTCAGTTTCCCCCCGCTTACTTCTGTATTGTTCCCGTGTGGGTGTGAAGGGGTTGATTTCCTTTCTGGGATGGCGGATGAAGGCATGAGGGGACTGGGTGCAAGACACACCCTGAAGAGAGCTCTGTGTAGTTCAAAACACCAACAGAAGTTGGTCCAAGAAAAGACACCTGGTCTCGCTAATATCCTGAGCCAAGAGTGGTTACAACCATGCTGCAAACAGCCCATGAAAGGGGTTGCCTTGGAGGCCAACCCTCACACCATTGATTGCTCCCAGCTGTTAGACATGGGGGAGGGGTCAGGGTGTGTGAAAACAGCATGACCAGAACTTGAGCCCCTGGAATGGAAGATCCTGGCATACCAGGGCAGGGGTGCAATTGTGGACATCTGAGCAAGACAGGCAGGTCATGTTGCCAGCATGCATGTGGGTCTGTTGGCCTCGCAGGACTGGCAACAGACTTCAGTGGGCCCTAGGCAGCGTGGGCAGGAAGGCTTAGCTCCAGGTCCCCAGAAGGGGCGTGGCCTTGGGCAGAAGGGGCGGAGCTAGAGGCTACCCTTCCCCAGGCAGCCCTCAGCGCTGCTCAGAGTGCCTGCGCAGGGCTCCAGCGGAGACTTAAAGAGCCCGGGGCTCCAACTGCTGCTGCTGCTGCCATGCTGCACAGCAGTCTGGCGCTTCAGGCCCTTTTAAATCACCAGGCCCTTGGGCAATTGTCCACTTTGCCCCTTCCCCTTTGGTAGCCCTGAGGCCTGGCGTTATTGTTCTAACCTATGACCCTCGCTGCTATAGGCCAGGTGACTAATAGATGAGATCTCAGGGTTGTGAAGGCTGCCTTGTGCCCGGCAGCCATCTCCCAAAAGGGTACGCCTCCAGTGGGGGGTCCAGGTTCATCTGGACCTCCTGAAAGAGCCCAGGTGAGAAACAGGGACATTGGAGCGAAGGACCCAACCCTGGGATAACTGGGACATGAGGCTTCCCCTTGTAAAGAGTGGAGGTCCGGGACCTGTCGCGAAGGGTACGTTTGAACTGGAATTGGGCAGCGTGAGAGCAGCCCATGTAGACGGACCCTAGTTAGCTTTGTGACTGCAGCACATGCAGACACGTCTGAATTACTAACTCTGATACAAATGCGCTGGGATACACACCCGGGGCTACCCCTCGCCACTGCAGCTTCATTGCTATTGTTTCTCAAAGCTAGCTTTCAACAAGCAAGGTCCAAACTCGCTCAGGTACGCCTATTCACGCTGCAATTGCAGCTCCTGCACCGCAGAAGAGGGTGTTCCCGGGGGGGCTAAGACGAGGGGACAGCTAACGATCGCACCTGTGAGGTACGGCTAATGATCGTTATCATGGAGTGTCTCAAACAGGGCTGGCTTGAGCCATTCCTGTGCCCCGGGCAGCGGACACGCGACGCATGCGTGGCTTCGCCCCCCGGCACGCTGCGCACCTTACAGCTGCAAGTGGGCACGTGGCGCCTGATGGCAGCTCTGGGGCGCCTGACAGCCTCAGCCCCGGGGCGTGCGGCGCCTTACAGCTGCCATCAGGCACCCCCCATAGGTTGGCGCCCCGGGCAGCTGCCCGGCTAGCCCCCTCCCCTTAATCTCAAAGCTTTGCAATGCATTTTATGGTCCAATATTTTAAACATTTTGCTTTTCTTTGGATGATCTCAAAGCTCTTCCTAGACACCTACTCTCACGACACTCCTTTGCGGTAAGAGGACTTGTTACCCTCAGTCCACAGAGGCAGGAACTCCCTGGCGGGGGGTGAGAAATTATTTGGCTAATATCCAGCGGACATCCGTTTCATTCTGTCCAGGTTTGCATGCCCATTAGCCTGGCATGTGTGATAGAGGCCGGAATAAAACCCATATCTCTGGGGTTCACCCTTCTGTGCATCTCTTCCACCAGCGATCATAACGGGAAAAGTAGTTCTAGGAAAATAAGGGACAAGAGGAGATCCTGCCTTCTCCCCTGAAGGATCTCCAGGCTCTGTCACCTATTCACTAGCATCGCTTCATGAATCACGTGGAATTGTAACTAAGTGCTCCCTTACTATCTTGAGCCTGCCTGGACCCTTATTTATTATTGTTAATACTCATGTTTAATATAATACAGGTTGAACCTCTCTAGTCCGGCACATTCTAGTCCAGCAACCTCCATAGTCCGGCATGATGTTAGTGAGCCGGATGTCCACTTAGCATAGGGGTGGCCAAATTTCCCGCAGGCCCATAAAGTTTGTTTGCAGCCACCAGTCCTGTTCTGTGCTGTTATTTAGCTCTAATTTACTCCGCAATGTCTTCTCAGAGCCCAGTAAGCAGTGGAAGGGTTGGTGATGCTGCTAGACAATATTGACCTCCAGTGGTCCGGCAAATTCTCTGATTTAGCACCGGTCAGGTCCCGAGGGTTCCAGACTAGGGAGATTCAACCTGTAGTGTGTAGGGATCACCCAAGCACAGATCCGCACTGCTCAAGGATTGCTCGAATAGAGCGTTGCACACAGTCCCTACTTGCCAGGTCTAACTAGCAAGACAGACAAAGGCTGGAGGAAAGAGCTGTAACATAGAACAAGATCTATTGCCATTTTGCCATTCATGTCACCCTCTTGGGACCCGATTCACAGCTCGCTGAGGACAATGGGGGTGTTTCCACTGACTGCAAAGGATCAGGCTTCAGATCTGGCTCTAGGAGTGTTTTGCCTTTGGAATGGAGTTGAATCCTAAAAAAAAAGCCCACAACTCATCCACAAGGGACTGGAGGGAGGTAGGGGAGTCCTTTGTTTCCGGGAAGCTAGCCTATGTGAACCCTGCATTCCCGGAGGGTCTCTGGATTTCACACTGCACACCCCAGCCAGCAAACATCGCTCTGTTTCTAACTGAACCACGACTTGAGTTAGATGCCTAGAGCAAATGGGCACAGAGTGCTAAAACCCCACTCACTGGCCCCCGTATTGCAAAGCAGTCTAGACGCTCCCGTTTTCCCTCCTTGAGTGTCTCCCGCTTTAAACTTTTTTCCTTTCTTAAAAGCCTCTGAGAAAAGAACAGCCCAATATGGCAACCGCACCTGCTTCCAATCATGATGCTGGTGCACAACACCCCTCGCCCAAAGATTTGAGTTCAGATCTCTGGGGGATTTGTTTTCTGATCAGGAATATCTGGCACCAAAAGGAAGATCAGAGCAAGACGCAGAATCATGATTCCAACACAAACTGTCAGCCTCCCCCCGGTTCTAAGGTCAGCAGGGACCAGTGATGTTGTCCAGTCTCACCTCCTGCAAAGCTGAAACACACGTATTCAGAAAATGCTCACCTGGTCACATCCACGCTGATTCAGTAGTTTGCTGCTCGTGCTCGGTATCTGTGCCGCAGCAGCACAGAGGAACTTGAGAGCAGCAGAAATTTGCTGTCCTCTCTCCGTGGCGCTGCGCGGTTTGGAGGGCGTCTCTCTCTCTCTCTGTGCAAAGAGACTTTTGCAGATGAGTTTTGTTCTCTGCTCCCAGCCCAGATGTGAAGTGCTAGCTCCCTCTGTTGCTTGATTCATGCAAGACAAACAGCAGCTGTGCGAAAGAGATAGGAAGCTGTGGGTGCGTCTACGCTGCAGAGTTTTTTTTGGAAAAACAGCCGTTTTCCCGAAAAACCTTCAGTTACGTCCACACTGCAATCGCGTTCTTTCGGAAAAACATCGAAAGAACAGAGGGGTTTTTCCGACAGTGGTAAACGTCTTTCTGCGAGGAAGAAGGCCTTTTCCGAAAGAGCTCTTTCGCAAAAAGGCATGTGTGGACAGGGAGGTGGGGAGGTTTTCGAAAGAAGAGGCCTCCAGGAAAAAGCACAGGTGCCCTGGTGGCGACTCCATCCACAGCAATCAGAACGTAAATGCGAGAGAGCGTCCAATGAATGTGGACGCTATCTTTCGAAAAAGCACATCGCTTTTTCGATGCACTTTGGCAGTGTCGACGCTCTCTTTCAGGAGAAGTTTTTCCGGAAGATCTCTTCTGGAAAAGCTTCTTCCAAAAGAAGCCTTCAGTCTAGACGTAGCCTCGGTGACGCACGACGTGCCGATGCTAACAGTTGGCAGACAGGCCAACACCCAAGGAATAGAAATAAAGCTAACGGCCCTGATGCTGTGATCTTTCCTGGGGCAAGTCTCCCTTGGGAAGCGATGGGGAGTTTGTCTAACGGGCATGATCAGGTGATGGACACTTTCCAACGGCACCTTACACTGGCTGTCAAAGCTCAGTGCACAGAGCGGGGATCGTCTGGGTAAAGCACCCAGAGGTTCCTGAGGAATTTCCTGAAGCACCGTGGTGGCTCAGAGCACCAATCCCATTGGCTTCTTGCTGAACAAAACCCAGTTCCCGGGAGTGGGACTGTACCATTGCATCCCAGGCCGTCAGTCCTCAGGCATTATGCTGCCAGTGACACCTCCGACTACCCCCGTGGCCACCCTCATGCGGCACATTACAGCACTGCAGCAAATCTGCGTTTCCACATGTAGACCCTGTGGTTTTGCACGGGGCTGGAACGGATGGGCTTTCAGCACCCCAAAGAACGAACTCTGTTCTTTGAGCAAACAGGGTAGGGACGGGGGTTGTTACTGAGTTACAGGGTCTTCTGTTGTCTGGAGCCGGCCGTTCTCAGGGAATACAATCACTTATGCCAGACCGGGGTGGGCACATACCGGCCTGAGGGCCCGATCTGGCCTGCCAAGGTTAGCTGCTGGCGGGCCCCCACACCGCCATATTTCCCTGCACAGCTCCCATTGGCCGTGGATCCCCGTTCCCGGCCAATGGGAGCGGCGATGGCCCGGAGGTGCAGGGAAATACAGCAGCGGCGGCCCACCGTGGGCTAATCCTGGTGAACCGCTGCCGTTTTATTGCTCACCCCTGCACTATCCTTGCATTACATCACTACATAAGCCAGCCCTGAGTATCTGAAGTTCACACCAAGTGCCATGGCCGATTCAGACCCCCTGACGTCTGCCACTTGACTTCACTGGGCTTTGCATCAGACCCATGTGTATTACAGGGAGGTGTCCTCCCACCCGCTGAGCCAGGCCACTCCAAGCAGACAGCAATGCCCCAGCTGTAAGTTCAGACCTAGCAGGTGGTGAGTCCGACTGAAAATGTCACTGGCATAGGAGAGACCTGTGCTTCGCTTGGGCACAGTGGGAGGTGGAGAGAGGTTGCTCTCCTGTCAGCCTGACGTCTGGGATGGTTTATTTAACTAGCTTGTTCACGTCTATCCGTATTTATTCAGCCTCTGTCTGACTTTTAATTCGTGCCGTTCCCAGCCACAAGTGAAGTGGGGGGTACTCTAGAGCAGTGTTTCTCAAACTTTTTTTGCTCATGGCCCCCTTGTGAGCCTCGTGTACCTCTGTGTCCCCCCTCATAGCTGCTGTTAGTTGGAAAAAAAGGTACATCATTTACCTAATGTTCTGTTTTTTCCATGTGGCCCCCTAGAGGTAGGGCGTGGCCCCTGGGAAGCCATATGGCCCACAGTTGAGAACCACTGCTCTAGAGCAATGTGTCTTCACCTTTTCGATACCCGAGACCTGTGTACCCTGTAAGCTGGGCACTTATGAGGCCGCTCTGGAGCAATTCAGATGCCACCCAGGTGATTAGCAGAGTGCCCATAGCAAGGTGTGTTGTTTCTCCCGGTGGTGCACTTTCACACCTGCCTTGGTGCACATAAAATTATTCCGCACATGGGTGGAAAAAATCCTTGCGTGGATGGAAAAGATTAGAGGGCACATTGCCTGGGACTGTGTTCTTCAAGTGATTCATTTGCTTGTTCTCTCTTTCTATCCCCCTCTGCTTGGGGGATAGAGGCTGAGCTGCAGCTGGAAAATCTGAGCTTTGCATGTGGTGCTTAACGCTTAGAAGAATCCAGTCCTGGCCACTTTGTGTGAGGCAAGTTGTGTTCACCCCGGTGTCCCGGCCATGTTCCCACTGGGGTAATACCAGCGTCGGCCCGTCCATGGGACGAATCGAGGAAGCAGCCTCAGGCCCCACACCACAGTGGCCACCCAACCGTCCTATGGACAGGAGGGAGTGGGGTACTATGGGGGTCTGGTGCGGGGCAGCAGCAGGGGTCACCCCCCAGCACTCACTACACGGGCAGCAGCAGCCAGAGTGACCTGGCAGCCTGCTCTGCCCTGCTGTGCTGCCCTCCCAGCCCCCGACTCTCAGCTTCTCTGCGTCGGTGGAAAGCAAAGGTCCTTAGCCCCGGGGCGCTCCGCTTCCTGTCACTATGGAGAAGCGGGGGCACTGCAGGCCGGGAGGGGGCGGCCTGCCAGGCTGCTCTGCTTCCTGCCACCTGTGTGGTGAGGGGTGGACGATCCCTGCTGCCTCTGCACCAGGCTCCCCGTAAGCCTCCATGCCACGTTGCTCGGGGGAGGGGCAGAGGGCGGGGCTTGGAGGAGGGACAGGGGCGGGGCTTGGGGAAGGGGAGGGGCTTGGGGAAGGGGTGGAGCAGGGCAGGGCCTGTGGGGCGGAGGTTGCCTCCCCATGCTTGGGGCCCTGGAGCCGGGGAGTTGCCCCAGGCCCTGCGCTGCCCTCGGGACAGCCCTGCGTAATACGGACGACTTCCTCACACACCCCTTTGCACTTCCTGGTGGCCCGTGGCGCTTTTCTCGACGTCCTGCTGTGTGGGCTGGCCCTGCCGCGGAGGCCGGGCTGCGTGTGAGTGGCGAATGAGAGGTCTCCAACACTGCACATGCCATCCGGCCTTGTCCAGACCTCGTGGCCCCGGGCTCGTAAGCAGATAACATGAGCTGTGAGGACCGTCGTCTGCCACCCACTTACCGTGTGTCACAGGGAACCAACAGGCGTGCCAGAGCTCAGTCACTGTCACAGGCGGCAGATGTTGTGACACAGTAAAAGCGCCCCCGACCTGGTGGCTACACTGCGTGCCCGGGGCCACGTCCCAGCCACTGGGAGGATACACGTTAGTGGGTAATGGAACCGGCCCTGTTCGCAGCTGACCGTGAAGGTGAAAAAGAAGGCAACACAAAGCCATGGGAATACATTATCCTGGACCTCCGCTCCCTGCACGAGCCCCTGGAATAATATCTGATCCCAGGCAAGCTCCCCGAGCGGGATGTAAGCTGAAGATTCAGAAGCCAGCTTTCTTGCTCTGGGATTTCCTCGGTGTGACGCTTGCCCACCCCAGAGTCTGTTCTCTTGCAGAAGAGTGTCCGAGATCCTGTTTCCGGGGGCAGCAGGCGCTGGTCGGGCCCGGGGAACCTATTGGGGAGCAACGCTGTAGTGCGGGGCGAAGGCGTCCCAACTCCGTGCGAGAGGCGCCGCACCCGCCCACTGCAGCAAAGCGCCTTCCAAGCTGAGGTTGCTCCACCAGATTGCTCCTGGCTGTCCCCAGCGTGTGTCCTTTCTCCGCGCCCTGCTGGACGCAGGGAGGTGGAACTGCCAACCTGGCGCCCGTTCAATAGGCTGGCCCTGGAATGGAGCGATTGACTTTTGCCAAAATCCGAAATGATTGGTGGGTCCAGCCTGAAGGAAGCTAGGGCCTGTTGCCTTTGTTCTGACTCAGTGAGCAGGACCTGGCCGCCTCGGCTCTGAACTCGGTGGAAAGACTCTGTTGAATGGGGTTCCGGATCCACCTCCCGGCCCCACCTGTGCAGAATTCTCCTACGCAGCACGTTCTCCAGGACTTCCACCACAGTTGGCCAGAATATACCAAGACTGGGGTCTGGCACCGTACCCCTGAGCGGGTCTTTGTAATACTGGGGCGACTGTCCCAGTCAGCCAGAGGCTAGGACCATGTTGGTGACAATACCATACCGCTTCCTGGGATCTTCAGCAGAAACCTCACCCTACTTTACATGGAGGACAAGTACCACAGCCCCATTTTGCCAGTGGGGAAACTGAGGCACAGAGCGCCAAAATGACTTGCTCGAGGTCACATGGACTGGAACCCAGCTCTTTTTGACGCCTCGTTCTGTGATGTAGCCACAAGAGGGCAACCCTCTCCTACGGTTGCTGTTTTCCCCAATGCTCTGATACCCTGTAATCATGAGCCAAGCCCTGGGTTTCTTAACCCCATTGAAATCGCAATAATACCATGTTAATGCAAAGATGTCGGGGGCAGGGGGACTAACAAAAATTACTTGCTTTTTAGCTATAATTTCTTAGCACTGTTTCCCTCTGGAACCCAGTCTCATAGGGCTCACTGTGTGAGTCTGTATCTGCAAAAACAATATGGAGTCCCAGGGCACCTTAGAAACTCTCAGATTTATAAATGTTATAAATCTGATAGACTTTAAGGTATCTCAGGACTCCTTGTTGTTTCTGGGACCTAGTCACCCCATACTTTGGAAGTAATATCCCATAAAAATCACCGTGGCAAAATGGTCACAAGTCGGGAAACACCAAAGTGTTTGCACAGCCTTGTCACAGAGTTATCCTTAACTCTGCCCCATCGTGCATATGCATTAAGAGACAGGGCCAGAGTCTCTGGCCAACTAACTCCACTATGCGCTGCTCAAGGGCCATAAAGTGGATGCAAACTGGTCAGTAGAGAATTCCTACCTTCTGTGCCAGTTCCCTGTGCATCCACAGCCTAGGGGAAGGCCAGGGCACCATGGGCATGGGTTGGGAGGGGCACAGGGAGCTCTGCTGCACTGTGCCCAATCTAACTCTGATATAAGATCCCAGAGGGTCCCTACTCTGGCAGAACTGAGCGGCAGAGGGCTGGGCAGCTGCAGTCACTGGTCTTTCTTGTGTGACTTCTCTAGTCAATTTCAGCTCCAGGATTCCAGGGGCTGGAGTGTCTTCCTTTGCAGTAGGGGGTCTGTTTCCTTTCTCGGGGAGAATGCATTGCATATTCCTGGCCCCAAAACAAGTACTACCATTTGAAATGGAGACGGACCATGCATTGTGCTACAAAACTGTGTCAGCCTCTCCAGGTGTTGCATTGTGCTGCGAGGGTGTAGCAGGAGCGGCACGGCATGAACAAAGCGCCCCCGTGGTAATTACTGACGGAAGTGATGCCGTTTTTCGATTCTAAAGACCGGGCTGCACCAGCAGGTTTGTTGCTCTTGCTCACTACGTGGTTCCATTTGATTTTTAGGCTCCTGGCCAAATATATTTTATGGGGTGTTTTTCATGAAGACTTTCATGGACTTTGTACCAAACCAGATTATACCACAAGATGCTCCGCGTCTATGTAAGGCTGTAAGGAAAAAAAAATCTGATCTATCTTTCCCCATCCACGTCTGTCTGTCTATCCCCATACACTCTGTCTGTCTCTGTGTGTCTATCCCCGTACACTCTCTGTCTGTCTCTGCGTGTCTATTCTCGTACACTCTCTGTCTGTTTATTCCTGTACACTCTCTGTCTGTCTCTGTGTGTCTATCCCCGTACACTCTCTGTCTGTCTGTCTATCCCCATAAACTCTCTATCTGTCTGTCTCTGTGTGTCTATTCTCGCACACTCTCTGTCTGTCTGTCTCTTCCTGTACACTCTCTGTCTGTTTGTCTGTCTCTGTCTGTCTGTCTATCCCCGTAAACTCTCTGTCTGTCTCTGTGTGTCTATTCCTGTACACTGTCCGTCTGTCCGTCTGTGTCTATCTGTCTATCCCCATACACTCTCTGTCTGTCTGTCTCTGTGTGTCTGTCTATCCCCGTAAACTCTCTGTCTGTCTGTCTCTGTGTGTCTATCCCCATACACCCTCTGTCTGTCTGTTTCTGTCTGTTTGTCTATCCCCATAAACTCTCTGTCTGTCTGTCTATCCCCATATACTCTCTCTCTGTTTCTGTCTGTCTGTCTGTCCCCATACACTCTCTGTCTGTCTGCCTCGGGCTGTCCTTATATTTTGGTGCCCTATGCAGCCCGAACACCTGTGCCCTCCATCTCTTGCTACCTATGAGCGGGGGGGGGGGAGGGTCACTCTGTAGGGGCAGCTGCACTCAGGGTTGTGGGGGCAGCAACAGTAGGGGGCAGAAGCAGGCCAGGGAGGCTGGTGGGGGAGCTGGCAGACCGAGCAGCACAGCCAGCTGAGCTGCGGGCCAAGAGCAGAAGCCGAGGACCGGAAGATTGGGGACGGTGGGACCAGGAGGTGGGGGAGGCAGGGGATTGGGGCCGCCAGGGCCAGCATTGCCCACAGCTGGCGGTGGCCCTAGGCATACACAGCATAGGGCACGACTAAGTTTGGGGAACCTACATTTAGTGATGCCCTACATGGCTGCACATACTGCATATGCCTAAGGAAGTCCATCCGTCCATCCATCTGTGTGGTTTGTATAACGTTTGCCAACACAGTATCTAAGCCAGGGGTTCTCAACCTTTTCCTTTCTGAGCCCCCCCCCAAGAGGCTATAAAAACGCCCCGGCCCATCTGTGCCCCAATCGCTGGATTTCTGCATCCAGAAGCCAGGGCCGGTGTTTGGGGGTAGCAGGCAGGGCAATTCCCCGGGGCCCCACCCCGCAGGGGCTCCCACAAAGTTACGTTGCTCGGATTTCGGTGGTGGGACTCAGGGCCCCAGACTTCAGCCCCATGCAGCTGGGATTTCACTTTCTGCCCCGGGCCCCTGTCAGTCTAACGCAGGCCCTGCTTGGGGGGAGGCCCCCCTGAAATCTGATCATGACCCCCCAGGGGCCTCAGCCCCATCCCTTGGCAGAGAACCACTGATCTAAGCGATACCTAGGTTCTTAGTGAACTTCCTGGATTTGCCCATTTATGACCCGTTGAGGAGGAAAAAAAGACGCTGGATGCGTATGTCTTTATTGCACCCCCAGATTTCACCAGAGAGGCCGTTCCCGTCAGGGGTCTGGGACTAGAGCTGTCGCAAATCGGTGCAGAGCAGACGCAGCCGCGCGTGTGTGGAAAAGGGGGGCACGAGCCGGTTCTTCCCGAAGCCAGGCCGAGTCGCTCCCCTCCTCCCCTCTCCAGAGCTGCGGAATAAGAAGACCCCTCCGGGCCCACCCTAGCCCACTCCAGTAAAGACGTTGCAGAGTCGACGGGGATCGGTCCTCCACACCACGCGCATGGAGCAGGTCTTCTGATGGAACAGGGCGATGCAGTTCTCCCGGTCGTAGTTGGCGGGTCTGAAAACACTGTCGGGGAGGAGGACACAGACACGGTCAGGCCACGAGACGTAGGTTAGGAAAAACGCCAGATTTACTGGGCCAGATTCATCCCCGGTGCCAGTCCAGGGAAAGTGACTTCAGGGATGAATTTAGCCCATATGGGTATCACTGATTGTTGCTATGGAAACACAGGGCGCTGATCTCCAGTCTTAGCATGGGAATACATTTTTTTTTCAATATATTACAACTGTGGAGGAAATGGTTTTCCCATCCAGTGAATATTTTCCAGCATTCTAAACTTTCCCCATCTAGAACCAGGACAAACATCAAAATCTCAGAAATATGTGTGAACCCAAACCCCATTGTTTTTCCACTTTGGGTCAATCCAAACGTTATCTTCCCATCATGTCTTGTTTTGGTGCTGATCTTTTTTTTAAGCCTTTTTCTCACTCTCCTGAGCTTAACTTTCTAAAGGTGATTTGAACTGGCAAAGTGGCATTTTTTTTTCATTTCTAAATGCCAAAGAGCAAACATTTCAAGAAACTGGAGACGTTGGGGGATTTGTCAAACTTCCGTTTTGGATGCAACGAATTGGCGTTTTTCAGCCACAAAACAATGGGTTGAAAAATTCTCCACCAGCTGACGACCTTGGTTAGGATTCCTACCACAAGCGCCCTCCAGGGTTTTTTTTCTTATCCTCAAGACAGGACCATCCTTCCTCTGACCCCATCATCAGCCCCGAACATAATCATGATTACATTCTGGAAGGCACAGGCAGTTTCGGCAGGAACTCCCAATGGGATTGAATACTTGGCTTCTCAACCTAGGGGGCCATACCTACCCTGCCCCTCCTACATTAGAGGGCACAGAGTCTCAGCTACCTCCTGGCTAGATGGGAAGGCACTCTGGGTGTACAGAAAAGTTGCGAAGAACTGATCTAGAACAATTAGCCGTGAGATGCATGCAGAGAGGCTGTGCCTTGTGCCGTACACTGCAAGGGTCCACACTGCATATCCGTGACTTCTTGCCTGGTGAGCTGTAGGGAGGAGTCCTGCATCTCCAGAAACAAGACAAGCTGCCAAAGAGAGGGAGAGCCAAACATCCAGGGGAAAGAGGGTCTTGCTAGTGGCAAAGCCAAGAGAAGGGGTAAGAGGAGTGATACAGAAAAGTTTGGGGCTGCGTGGTTGGAGGTGTGTGGTTGTGCATTTTCCCCCACAGAAGACTGGATACAAAGAAAAGTGTGTTGCTTTGTCCAGGGGAGAGCAGGAGGAAGGATGTTGCTCCAGTTTTGCTGAAATTCCAGTGCAACTGTGCTCTGAAATTTCAGCATTTGGCAAATGTCAACCCTCTCAAAAGTAGCCCTCGTCTGCTTGGACTTACAGGCTGCAGCAGATCATTGTGCGGGGCTGACATTCGCATCGGAAACAGTCCTTGGTCTTCCACACGACGCCGAAGTGATACACCTTTTGGTTTTCCACACAGCCTGGATACACGCAACAGAACACAGAGCCGGGTCAAGTGCCAGTGCCATGTAGAGGGAAAACGCAGCTATCAGGAGGTTAATTCAAGCTCTGGCTATGTAGGTGGAGTGACCCCAGGAATGAATGAAGGCCATGTTCAGTGTTCCCTCTAATTTTTTTTTCATCCGTGGGCGGAATACATTTTGTTATGTGCACCAAGGCATATGCCAATGTGCACCACCCATAGAAACATGTGCTGCCAGCTGTAGGTGGCTGCAAGCATTCTACTAATCAGCTGGGTGACACCTGAATCTCTCCTGCGTGGCTTGAGCAGGTGGACAGATTATTGGCTCTGGGTGCCTTAACATTCTGCTCTAAACCAGTAACAATGAAAAAGCACCAACATGTGGTGAGCACATAGGTTCAGATGCTCAAAGGTATTTAGGCACCTCTCGTTAATGGGTGTTTGGTGCCTCAACACTTTGAGGATCTCTTTTGAGAATCTAATAAATCCTGACAGCAGCCCTTGGACGTAAGGAATAACACGCCCATTTTACAGATGGGGAAAACAGAGGCCCAGAGCAGTTAAAAGACTCACTCCAACTAGTGCAGCAAGTCCATCGCAGAGCTATGAATGGAATCCAGGTCTCCTACTGCCTAACTCCTCCCACCCCCCCGTCCCGTCCCATCCCATCCCACTCTAACCACTAGACCACCACTTCCTCGTGACACAATAAAGCAGGCAAGTAGCATAGCTTGAAAAATTATCCTTCCAGCCTGGTGTCCATGTTTGACAATGAGTAGTAATGGGAACAGGGAAGCCAGAATGGAAAGGTGCAGATTTTTAGCATCTTTTGTTCTTTCTCCCAAGTGATAGGCAGCCAGCTGTCCCATACCCCCAAAGTCAATAAGGAATTCGGCCATGCCTTTCTGTTCGGGGCTACGCAGCTAGCTAGCTGTCTGGCTGGACACGCTCTTGTATGACACAGCATCTAACTGCCCCTGTATCTTCATCACACTGCAGCCAACGGCTCACCCCCCCCCACCCCCCATTCCTAAGCCAGCGAGCCATTCCATCCATTGCATGGAAGTCCTGAGCGGGCGTGGAGAATTCGCCATTCTTACCGTATTTGTTGGAGGGTCTCATGTAACACTGAGCAGCACACCGGGACCCCGAGACGAGCAGGATGAGGAAGAGGAACAGCAGAAACCTCTGGAAAAGAAAGGGAGACTCGCTGCAAACTTGGCTACCCGCGACCGATTCACGGGCGGAGGGCACGGCTCACTGTTCACCAGTGAATGGGAGCGCCGGTCCCACATAGGTGGGCGGCTGTTGCACAGACAGGCAGCCCCAGACCTGGACTTACCATAGCGTAGGCCACCTTCCTGGGCCGCTGGCGGGCTGCGGTGAGGAGCCGTGCGTATTTATAGTCCCCGTGGAAACAATAGCTGCTCCAGGGCCAGCAATGAGGCCAAGTCGTGCCAATGGCCGCTCTCACCTGCCCCAATCACTGCTCTGGTTGCAGACGGCGTCACTGGACGGGAACTCGAAGGCCAGCGTTACCCACCCGCAAAGACAGCAGAGGCGTGACTCCGAGCTCAGCGACGTGGGTGTAACGCTGGAATCACGCCAGTGGCAACAAAAGAATTACTCCGCCGCCTGTAACCGCAGAACCTGCCCCTGTCTAGCCCTGGCAGGCCGTCAAGAAGAAATTTGCAAGCTGGCTTGTGATTGTTCCCTTGACCTGTCACAGAGCGAGCTCCGCCGCGCGGCATGAGGAACGGGGTATTCACGCGGTGCAGCAGTGTGGAGAGACCTCTGCTCCAGGACAGATTGACGGATTCTGCCTCGCGGCTCGTTGGTTTCTGGCGCTTGAGTGCGCTTGGCTCTGACAGGCCGGACCCGGCCAGCGAGTGGGAAGCCGGAGCCTGGAACTGCGAGGGTGTCGATTCAAAGCCCGGCCAGAGCGAGAGGGGCTGACGCTTGTCAGTGTCTGACGGCGGTGGGAGGAGTGGGGGCCCAGCCCCTCGCGGTCAGGCGACCGCCTCGGTAGAAACAGCCGTCGCAGTCCGGGTGACACCCATCCCTCCATGAACATTTCAAGTCAAAGGCCCAGGCTGAATGACACCTGCCTGAGGCTCCAGGGTGGCACCCGCCTCTCCCCATTAGTAGGGCAGCTGAGGTGCACCTTAAGCCCCGCCTCACCATAAAGTCCCACCCCTTGCTCCTCCTTTGCCCCCTCTCCCCACCCAATGAGGCCATGCCCCTGGCCAGGCCAGAAGCCACAACTGAGCAGGAAGAGTTGCCCGGGGAACCTAGTTCTGCTGTGGGGAGCTACAGGGTCCCAGAGCCTCCAGCTGCCCTGGGTGGCGCACGCCGGGGGGAAGGGGGCAGGGGAACAGGCCAGGGGCTGCTCTTGGGCATCCCAGCACCCCACCAGGGCAGGTGGAGAATCCAGGGCTCCTCATAGCAGCCTGGTCTCCCCATGCGGCTCTTCCCATGGCTCGTCTCCAGCTTCCGACCTGGCCAGGAGGCGGGGCCTCCGGGAAGAGGAGGAGCCAGGGGTGTGGCCACAGAGGGCAGCTCCTGCAGGGGCCCTGCTTTGCATTTGGAAAAGGCGCTCGTCTTCACCACAGTGGGCCCGCTTCCTGCCAATCAGCAGAGAGGCGGAGCCCCGAGTCCCCAGCCCTTTCCCATAGAGCTGGCCGCTCCAGACGCCGATGCCAGCACGTTGGCAGGACCGTTGTACGGATGGTGGCATAACGGGAGGCCTTCCCTCTGCAGGGCCAGCTCCCTGCCCCCGACACACACAGGTTGGACCAGCCCCAGGCACTGCTGTTTTCTCTCCTGAATTAGGGGAACCCCAGTTCCTTTTAGGCACCTCCCACCAGCATGGGAGAGCCGATGGCAGCTGTGCCCAGGATCTGCCCTGGCTACTCGGCAGTGTCTGGTGGGTCCCCTCTTGGTAATCAATTTACATCTGGGCACTCCAGCAGGAGTGTAGGAACCTCCCTTGCCCCGCCTCTGCCCCCTGAGGCCCCGCCTCTGTCCCACCTCTTCCCCCCTGAGGCCCCGCCTCTCCCCCTAAGGCCCCGCCTCTTCCCCTGAGGCTCCACCTCTCCCTCTAAGGCCCCGCCTCTGCCCCCTAAGGCCTTGCCTCTGCCCCACCTCTTCCCCCTGAGGCCCTGCCTCTCTCCCAAAGGCCCCACCTCCCACCTGGCTCAGGAGGGACTTGCCTGTGGAGCCAGGGCTGGGAGCTGCAGTGAGGCAGGAGGCTGCCCCAGCTGACTAGGGACTGGGTGGGGTGACAACCTGGGACCTTCACATCCCGCTCGCAGTAACCGGGCGTTGGCTGTGCAGTCAGATACCCTGTTCCTTAGGCCAGCGGATCCGAGCGGAGACTAGCAGAGCCGCAAATGGTCTGGCACCGCCTGGCGACGGAGTCGCTACCCTCCCCAGGCCAGACTGCCACCGCTGTGGTCAGCTGCGGCGCGTGCCCCAAATCCCCCTTGCTCTACCAGAGAAGAGGCAGCTGGCAAGACATCTGCTGGGGGTTCCCCACCCCGGGCAGGAGCCTGGATCTGGTGATTTTCGGGGCTCGCTGCAGAAGCCCCTTGTGTGGGAGGGGAAGTTAGAGAGGGCTGAGGGGGCGACTGTGTGAGGCCACTGCACCTAGCCCTTATTTGGGGCTTTCCACCCACAGAGCTCATCTCATTCCCCCCATTCTACACAAGGGGAAACTGAGGCGCGGGGCTGCGCTGGGACTTCCCCACACTCAGCCGGCCAGCGGCCTCGAAAGAGGGTCAGTTGAGTCCATAGGGCTCTTGCCAGTCCCTTCCCCCACGGAGCTTGCAATAGACACGGCTGGCCACGAGGGCGGGGGGCAGAGCATATTCGTGCCACGGTTTGAGGGGGGGAATTGCAGGCGGGGCTGGATCTGTGTTTGCTTTGGCTGTTTAGATTGTTTCGGGGGGTTAGTATGAAAGAGGCTAACTGGAGATGAGGGGAAGCAAGAGGGGGCGACAGGCCGGGGAAGGGGCCAGCAATGGGCACGGGGAGGGAGGGGCTGTCAGCTGTGTTTGGGGCCACACATGATCCTTGGGACTCACTTGCCCAGCCTGCACTGCCCAGTCTGTCTGGGCTCCCTGATTGACACACCTAAGGTCATTAGCGCCCCTGTGACTGACAAGGGATTAGACCAACCTGCCCAGGGCTGGGAGGGGGCGGTACGGGTACAGCTGTGGATAAAAGCAGGGCGTGGGGCCAGCCAAGAAGCTGCTGGTGGACCTGGAGCAGAGCAGAGGACAGAGCTGTGTTGGGGGCCTGCTGGTGAGCGATGCTTTTCTAGGCCTAGCCTAGGGGCTAATGCTGATTCTTCGGTTATGTGGCGTTTTACTCCTGTGGCGTGTGGTGAGGTAGCAGCTCTGCATCCTGCCGGAGGGACCTCCGCCCTGGGGTGAGACTTGGGGGGTGGCTGGGTGGCGTTTCCACTCGAGCGCCTTGTAAAGCCCCACGCTGGGCGAACAGTCTTTACGCTGGTTCTTGCAACCTGCTCGCGCCCGCAGCCCTGTTTAACGTGACCCCTGGCCTGCAGGGGGTGTCGCCCAGGGAGCTGAGTGAAAGGGACTTGATTCCTTAGGTGCTGAGAGAGGCAGGTGGAGCCCACAAGTAATCAGAGTGCTCTGAACCCCCTTTCGCTGTCAGCCACACACACCTACGATGGCCCCTGCCTTACCGCACAGCGGTGTGACGTTGTCACCTGGGACACATAAAAGGCTTAGTGAGAGTCGCTTTGACTGACGAGCCTCTGGGTAAGCAGCGATTCCTTTGGCTAACGTCTCCATCCCGGGGAGGCTCAGCCCCTGCCGAAACTAGTGATGCTGCTGGTTGCCAGAACCCAGGAGCCCTGCTAGGGCAGGGCTATAATCAAGACTAACTCTTGCGATACAAGACTGGCTTCTGACATGTGAGGTTTACGCCAGGTGTGTTAAATAACATTTTTAACCAGGGTTCCTATCCCCCATGACGCGATCTGAGCACCCCAGTCTCTCCTGCCGCTCTCATGAGGCCAGGCAAAGGCTCCGATCCTCGAAGGGGCCGAGGTGCTAAGAGTCTTTTTAGGGACGGAGAAAATCCCAGACCCCTCGGCTCCCATCCGGCGACGGGAGGGAGAAGCCTGGTGGTGTGAGCCGCAGAGGCCAGAGCGCCAGGTGCGGCGTGGGCTGCCATAGCGGGGGCCCAGGCGCTGCTGATGTGGGGTATGTCCGAAGCACTGCCCCTCGCCTGGTGCCTCCCTGCGAGATCAGACTGAGGCCTGGTCTGTGGGAATACTAGGAGCCTGCTGTGCTCCATACAAAACAGCAGGGGGCGCCAGCAGCGGCAGCACTGGTGTTGCCTTAGGATGTTTAGTCCAGTGGTTGCAGCGCCTACCTCAGATGTGAGAGATCCAGGTTCAATTCCTTCCTTCTCCCTCAGGGGAGAAAATATCCCCCCCCCCGGGGTCAGATCTTACCTCAGTAGGTGGGGCTCTCTCAGGCTCTGTGGGGACGTGGTTCCACTTAACTAATCCTAAGGCTGGAGAGAAATAGCGACTGTGTATCCCACTGGTTAGGGTTCTGGGGTGGGAGCCGGTATCTGTGCTCTGCCCTCTTTTGTCACACTGATTGTTACAGCACAGCAGGGGGCTCCAAGTGCACCCCAGCAGGGTCTACAACAGGGCTACTCAACATGCAGCCTGTGGGTTTGTTTGCAGCCCGCGGTGCGGTTTGGGTTTACGTGGGGCTCAACACACAGCCCGTGGGTGGGAGCCAAAACAAAAATGTCGTCAATATAATGGTCTTCTGTTGAGATGTGTTTTAGTAGTTACATTCCTGGACTGTCAGTGCTGTCATACGCGTGGAAATCGGGGAGCTGTTGCATTTTATTAATGTCAGCAGAACTGACTTAAGTGGGGCCTGCATGTTGTGTAGTCTTGCCTTAACCTTTGTATTCATGCCCGTCAGTGTGAAAGAAGCTATTTGCATATATATTTGCATGTACATGCAACCACACTTAAGTTTTGGTCCTTGGCATGTGCTGTGAGTATCATTGTGGCCCCCGGGGCTTCCAAAAACTGAGTAGCCCTGGTCTACCAACTTGTGTGCAGCGCTGTTGCAATCACACCCCTACAGTGTACATCCTGTAGACAAGCCCCTAGATGCACCCCTCCAGGATTCTGTGTGTCTGCTACCACACAATGAATCCACTGTGGCCAAGAAACAAGCCAAACCAGAATGCCCTGCGGCCCCAGTGTGAAACACTGCACGCTTTTCCCCAAGGGGAATGAGTGAGCGGACGATGCGTCCTCTGTAGGGCTTGTTGTTAAGGGACCCCAGCGTGAGTTGAAAATGTGTCTCAACCCACAACTCCTCCTGGCCCAGCCAACTGGCTGCAGTGTGATGGCCCCCCACACACATACATACACACACACGGTGTGTAGTGTTGGAATGGTTCCTGATGGATCTCTCTGAACCTTGACTTAGCACTGAAGCAGCAGGCAGCTTTGCAAGCGTGCTAGATGGTGATGCAAGGGAGACCAGAGGCCTCTCTTCAGGTGTGGCTCTGGAGACGCAGTAACAGGTGAACTTCAACGGTTGCCCCTCTCGACTGTATTGATCTGTGGAGCTGGCCAAATGGCTTTTGAAATGGTATAATGAAGCTGGAGGAGTCATGCTCAAATAGGCCTAAACTTTGCAAAACTCTTCATTTTACTATTTGCCATAGGGGGCAGCCAGGTTGGGCTGTAACAAAGAATAAAGTGAAGAGTTTGCAAAGTTTGTGCCTATAAAGTTTAACCCGTTAACTAATTAAATGGGATCTTGCGTCCCTGGGGTAGAGCCAGCCGGACCCGTGTGTTGCTCTCAGGCTCATGGTTACCAAAGAGCCCACTCCTTGCCGCTTACCACCTCCTCCTCGGATCACCATGCGCGCCCCCAGCACTGAGACGTACTTGACTTCACTGCAAGTGTGTTTATTGGGCAAACCCTGGAGGTTCAAGGAGACGCGTTGGAAACAATGGCTGCATATTTCAGTCCTGATGCGCTCTAGAGCAATGCATTGGGTTACTTTACAGGATACTCTGTGCGTAGAACATCGCCCACCCAAACACGAGGCATTGCTCTCCCAGGATCCTCCTGTCAGCTGGCCTCTCGGGTATAGGCTCCATGTGTCTCTGAATTCCAGGAGGTTCCAGACCAACCCCTCCTCTTCATTCATAAACAGGAATTCCCTCTCCCCTCCCCCTCGCCCGCCCCGGCCACTGCTTGCTGCTGCTTGCCATATCCTCTCATGGGTATGCGGACGCTCCTAGGGTGAATTCCCATTCACAAATAGCCAGACAAGGAGAGAGGTGTCTGTTCCCTCCAGCCTGGGGGAAGACACCTCCCAGGTGACTTGTTTTAACTCCAAGACCATAAACACAATTTGCAGACTAATTGACTACTGGGCAGAACGTGCCTTTTGCAACGATTGACAACCTGCAGGCTCTTGGTGGAAACTAGGGATGTTAACTAGTGATGAATTTACTAGTCGAGTAGTCGATGGAATTTCCGTCGACTAGTCGATAGGCACTGCCGCGTTCCCTCATTGAACTGTACAAGAGTCCCCAGCGAGGGCTCTTGTGGATTGCCAACTTTGAAATGCACATGGTGCCCAGAGCCAGTGGGAAGTCCCGCTGACCCCGGGCTCCACGTGGGTGCTTCTGCTTTGAAATGCACAAGAGCCCCCGCTGGGAATTTTTGTACATTCAAAGCTGGCACGCCGCTCGGAGCCTGGAGTCGGTCCCCAGTGGATCCCGGGCTCCAGGCAGCGGTGCTGCTTTGAAGTACTCCCTCTTTCCTCCCCCCTCTTGCTGCCTCTATCAAATAGAGGCAGCAAGGGGGTGGGGAGCAACTAGTCCTTAAGCATTTGCTTATTGGATAGTCGACTAGTCCTTAACATCCCTAGTGGAAACTTCCCGTATCCTCCATTGGTGAATGACGATGCAGCTATCTGGCTGGGGGATCCCTGTAAAACACCATGCACACCCTGTGCCCTCTGCCAATTGGTACCAAGGGGTCCCTGGTCACCATGCCACGTTGGTGCTGATCAAGCCAGCGCCCTACAACCTGAATAGGCATGGCAGCACGAGCCGTGCAAAGGACTAGCTGGGCCAAGCGTGTGCCCAATATCACGGCTGGGCCAGCACTACTTTTTAGCACACCAGCTCGAGTAGCATGAACAGAAGCACAGGTCCTTGCTCAAAGTAGAGACGTGCCTGGCCGCTCTGAGGTCTAGTGCCCTTCCGAACTGACCCTGTAGGTCCAGCTTGCCCGGAGCTGAAACCTCACGCCTTTGCTGGCCTGCAAATGCAGCCTCGGTCTGCTGGTCGCTTGTCACTTGACCGCGCACGCCTTGATTTAGAACGATTGGCACATAATTTTAACAAGCAGTAACAACAATGGTGGGACTCTGCCCTCTGTGCATGAATGAGAGCTGACCTGGCCCTGAAATGGTTCTGCCAGGTCTACACAGAAGCTGGAGGAGGCTGGGAGGGGAACTCTAATGTAATTGACTTTTGTCATGGCTGGTTTTTGTCCATTTCTAGATCTCTCATGCAAGGGGATAAGGTCCAACTTTCTGCTGTCAGAGCCATGCATCTCCATCTGTCTGGGCCCAAATGGGGGAGGCCCAAAATGAAGGATAACAGACAACTCTTCCTCCTATGTTGTCTGAGAGTGATTTGATTTTCGCCTATAGGTTGAGCAACTTTTTACTGCTTCTGCATCGTGGGCGTCTTTCTGATGCGCTTTGCATAAGTGAAAGGGTGTTAAACTTCTGTGGAATGCAGGGGACTCGGACATAAAAATGAGCAACACTGGAGAGTAATAGAGATGTAGCTGTGTTAGTCTAGTCTAGCTGAAACAAAAAACAGGACTATGTAGCACTTTAAAGACTAAGAGTAAGGAAGAGAACACGCCTGGGGAAACTTGCACGAGTAATTAAGACTTGGTTGCTTCTGTCTCGAACCCTGGTGGTTCTCTGGCGGAGCCGTACCAACGCTGTCCATCCGGCGGTGATGGAACGATCCCCTCCACACGGTGACTCTCTTTTTCTCATTCCAGCTGTGACTCTTGGATGCCAGAGCCCCACGAGCAGCCATGGACGTCTTCTTGATGATCCGCCGCCACAAGATGACGATCTTTGCCGACGCCAAGGAGACGACCACGGTGCGGGAGCTGAAGAAGATGGTGGAGGGCATCCTGAAGAGGCCTCCGGAGGAGCAGCGGCTCTACAAGGATAACTGGCTGCTGGAGGACAGCGACAGGACCTTGCTAGAATGTGGGTTAGGCAGCCAGGCTTCCCGGCCCCATGCACCAGCCACGGTGGGCTTGGCCTTGTTCAGAGCTGGCGACGGCTCCTTTGAGCCGTTGCACATCGAGCCCTTCTCCAGCATGCCCGAGCTGCCTGACCTCTTGAAGTCTCAAGAGTCCAGCAGCAGCTCCAGCGAGCTGCCCATGCAGTGATCCCAGGGTCAGCTGTTCTGTCTCTCAGAGCTGGTGCTGGCTACACCCCAGCGAGGGCTTTGATCTCGCACGTAACATTCAACCCTTATAACTTGACCTAATAAAGCATTGCTGGTAAATGTCTCCCTGGTGCCCACATCTTCTGTCTCCAGCTCTAGAGAGCCAGTTAGCAATGATCGTTTGCTGGCTTCTTGCGTCGTATCCTTGGCAGGGGCGTGTGATGGTCCATGCGTGTCTACACCACAAACGCTCAAATCTTTTTGTTCCGCCCAATGTCCATTGACTTCACCTCAACTTTGGCATCTTCCAAGAACGGGGACATGATCTGCCACCTTTCCTGTGGAGTCCCATCGCATCTGGTCTCTTTTTCCTCAGTCCCGGCTTCTGCAATCCTGTGACTTCTTCTTCAGACTCTTGGCTTGAATTCCTTTGGAAAGCTTCTAGACTGGTGGAGAGAAGCTTGAAGAAGATTTAACCCAGGGGGCTGAAATAGGAGGCAAGCCACTGCCACACCTCATGGTGGTTTTTCAAGCCAATCTCCTGACCCTCTGGAAGCAGCCTGCATTCCTGGGACACGCAGGGTGGCAATATTGTACCAGCCCAGTGTACATGGCAACAAATCTCTTTACTCTAAAGGTTGGCTCCTCCCTGAGGGACCTGCTGGAGACAATTATTCTTCAGTTGAAGAGGGAGCAGCCAGGGTGTTACTCAACCAGGGATGTTCAACTCGGAGGGCAGGGAAAGAACCCACCCACCCACCCACTCCAGAGAGAGGAGGATCTCAGGAGAGGGGAGCCTCTGATAGAAGTGCCGCTATTCTAGCTTGGTGCTGATCTCGGGAGAACAAAAAATAGTCAGTCAATGAGAGCTGGAGCTGAGAGTGAGGCTGCAGAAGGGGCCGTGCAGCTTGGCGGGGCTGCAGAGGCATCGCATGGTGTGATGGGAGATGGCACCGGTAAAACCCCATCTGGAAGGACCTTCTGGGCATCTCGTTGGCCGAGGGCGAGAGCTCGGAGGAGAGAGACCCTTCATTAACAGACCAGAGGGAATTCCCCGTCCGAGTCACACTTCGATTTCCTTTGCTCGGTACTTCTGGGCTGGAGAACTGTAATGTGGGAAGTCTACAACCTGGAGGTGGGGAGGCGGGAAAGAGATGGTGTCAGGGTGTCTGGCAACTGGATCAAAAGTTGCCTGGAGCCCACTTCATGTAGACGTATCTGGTGTAAAAGCTCTGACGCCTAGGAAGGGAGAGCGTTTTTAACTGGCTTAAAGGAGACGTAGGATGTTGTTAAAGTCCTGATCCTCACAGGGCTCAAAGGAACTAGATACATTTGTGCAGGTCGGGTCCATCGATGGCTGTTAGCCAGGATGGGTAGGGATGGTGTCCCATGCCTCTGTCTGAAGCTGGGAATGGGGGACAGGGGAGGGATCACTTGAGGGTTCCTTGGTCTGTTCACTCCCTCTGGGGCACCTGGCCTTGGCCACTGTTGGCAGACAGGACCCTGGGCTAGATGGACCTTGGGTCTGACCCAGCCTGGCCATTCTCTTGTTCTAACTACTTGCAGTGGGGTAAAATTGAGACTAACTTCCTTGGGAAAAGCCTGTGGTGGGGAGGGAGACTGACTACACGATGGAACTGGCTCTAAAGGAAGTAGTGGCAACCCTAGGAATTGGTGCTTTTGTGCCGACAGACAGGACACCGGAGACTTCCCCTCTAGGGACCAGTCCTGAACTGGAAGGAGATGGCTGAACAGAACTAGGCCAGCTCTAGCGATGCCCGCTTGATTGAGCAAGTCCAACGGGATTTCCTTATTCTTTCCTTCCAGCGTCTCAGATGGGTATGGCATGGGTCTAGAAAGCGTTGATTGTTCGCCTTCTGCCTGGGCTGAGCCTGGTCCTAATATTTTACTTCCTGAATTAAGTTCTGAGGTGAGATCTTGTGGCTTTGTCCTCCTCTCGCTGTCATCCTGGGTTTGTTTCTCTGGCATAGAACAGTCATCCCCATTTTCCCTGTGTCTGCCTGGAGGTTTCAGTAAGTACATAAGCTAAGGGAGTATCTTAAAAAACAACAACTAAGCAGGCCATGGTCCAGCAGCATTCATGCGTGTGAACAGTCAGTTGAGAGACCAATGAAGCTACCCGTGGGTTCCGAGTTAAGCAATGCACGTTTTACAGAGCAGGGTCTGGGCTTGCAATTCGGGTTTGGGAAAGACGGCAGAATTACGGTGCCATCTAGTGGCTCTAAAGCAAGTAGCTCTCAGGTTCTGGCTAAGGATGTTGAGTATCGTGTAGTCACTAATCAAATAGTCGATGCATTTTTGCATCGATTATTCGATTAGTCGATAGGGCAGCGCCGCACAGCTGATCCTGGGCTCTGTGCGGTGCTGCTGCTTTGAAGTACCTTCCCTTTTCCCCTTCCCTTGCTACCTCTATCTGAGGCAGCAAGGCAGGGGAAGCAGCTAGTCAACTATCCGATAAGCAAATGCTTAGTGGATAGTTGACTAGTCCTTAACATCCCTAGTTCTGACCCAGGCTTTCCTCCTGAGAATGGAGGTGGATACAAAGGCCGGGGAGGCCACGTCTACACTAGGGCTACGTCTAGAGTGCATCCCTCTGTCGACAGAGGGATGCAAATCAAGCACGTTGAAATTGCTAATGAAGCTGGGATTTAAATATCCCGTGCCTCAATAGCATCAACGTGGCTGCTGCTTTTTCGAAACGGAGGTTTTTTGGAAAAAACGGCAGTCTAGACCCGGATCGGTTGACAGTAAACCCTTTTTCAACAGATCCTGTATTCCTCAAAATGAGGTTTACAGGATCTGTAAACTGGGAGCTCACGGCACAGCACTCGGTTTCGAAAAAAGCGGCAGCCATATTTATGCTAATGAGGTGTGGGATATTTAAATCCCGGCTTCATTAGCAATTTAAATGTGCCTAATCTACATCTGTCAACAGAGAGGTGTAGTCTAGACACACCCTAGAAGACGACTCCAAATTTACTAAGTTCAACTACTAGGCACCTGATTTTACAAATTCAAACTTCTGTGTTCTCACTAGGGAAGCACTGACTGTAGTCTGGGGCAGGCTCCGTTCATGTGGATGCGCTACCTCCGACTTCAGAGCCCCAGAAGCACCCTGAGGTGTTGTGGGAGGCTTTCCCAGAGCCCAATTAGTTCAAATTCACACTGGCGTGTCCCCACGAACAGTTTCGGACTTCCGAGTTCGGGAGCTGGTGTTATTCCTCGTGAAAAGCAGGACTGTGGCATTTGAATTCTGCGACCCCTCCTTCTGGAATAACGGGCTTGAACTGCTGGGTGCTGCGTTGGGACGGCGGGATTCTCCAGGGTTGACGCTGCTGGAAATGGGAAGGCCTGATGCTTCAGGAATAAACCCACCTCCGCAAAGGGTGTTGCGGCTACAGCACCCAACCGTAGACTTTGCAAACCTTGAAAGGGTTGATTTTGTTCCTCACCACATAGGTGCAGTTACCTTCTCTGTAAATCGCCAGGCATATCTCTTGGTCGTAGTCAACCGGGAGGGGAACTCTGCCCCGGGGGAAAGAACAAACAGCAAGGTGAGAGCAGCACAGGGCCTGGCTCATCCTCTACTCCCCGTCCCCTCCCTCCCCCCGCCCCAGGCTGGGAGAAAAGCACCTGAGGCCGCTACAACCTCTCATGGTGCCAGAGTAAGTGCTGCCGTTGGGCCTTGAGACTTCTCCTCTTCTCTTCCCCTTCCTACTTCCCTCCCCTCAGCAATAAATGGCTTTCCCGCTCCTAATTCAGTTGTGTAAATGAAACTCCTCTGTCCCCTGACCCCCCCACCCCCTCCCACATACCAGGTGAATGACAGGTGCTGCCGGGGGTGTGCTAGGGGCCTGCCCACACTGGCTGAGGACAAGTTCACTGCAGCAGGTTGGGGCCGGGGCCAGTTTAGGATCCGTCCCAGCTGAGAGGAGTGGGGTGAAGGCAGAGGAAAGGGGGCAAGAGACCCAGAAGGTAAATAGGCTGGGCGTGAGCAGAGCCTCAGGAAGAGGAGAGGATCGGGGTGGGGTGGGAAGCCAGCCCGTGCTGCTGCCTGGAGGGTGTCACACACCTTCCCCCTTCCTAGGGTTGCCAGCTGGTTTCAACAAAAATACCGGACCCACCTGACTTTACATCACATCTTATTTAGAAAATACGGGACACTTCTATTTTCTCATTTCTGTTTTTTCAATTTGGTTCCCGAACAGAAAGCTCCAATACTGGATTGTCCCGTTCAAAACTGGACACCTGGCGCCCTCCCCCTTCCAGCCCTCAGAGCCACTAGGGGCACATGGCACAGCACTCGAGGGGGGGGGGGAGAATTTAAAGGGGTCTGGGTGCTGATGCAGCCACAGTAGCAGTGGGGGCAGCCAGGAGCCCTGGCCCCTTCTGAAGCGCCAGGCCCAGGGGTACTCCCCCTCCCCCCGCACTGTTAGCAGGCCTGAGTGGAGGGATCTCCTGAGGGGAGCCTGGGCAAAAGGACCTGGGGGAGGCAGCATGGGGGTGCTGGTGAGGAGAGCCTGGGCAGAAGCAAACAAGGAGCTAGCCACCCACGGCCGCGCCCCCCCCGGGAGTCTGGATGCTCGGTGGTCAACAGAAGCCTTTGTCAACCGCCCCATTATGCATGGGGCTGCATAGTGGCCAGTCGCTGCTCCCCAGGGGAGCAGGAGCTGAGTTGTCAGCCAGCCCTGCTCCTCTGATTGGGGCACTTGCTCCCCCTGTGGTCATTTCTGAGTAACCGTCCCTGCTATCACACCCCTCCCGTTCCGTTTGATGTGAAACAGTCGCTTTCCACACGCATACCTTTGTCCTGGCACCACCAAACCTGCACCTTGCAGTAAGTTATGAGACGAGGAAGCTGCCTTCTGAATGTAGTGGTCCTAGCTCTTACTGTTTAGGAGTAGTTCTTAAATGACTCATGGACAGGCAGACAGATGCATTAACTCTAAAATACATAGATGTACTCACTCCACAAAGAGTGTTTGTCTCCATCAAAAAACAAACAGTATTTTGTTTTAATTTTTGCACTCACGTGCTGCAACAGGAAGTCAGGTCTGCATGGCAAATACAGCGAAGGCAATCATCAGTGTGCCAGAAGGTATTAAATGCATGTGTCTTTCCATGCCAAGTGCATCCTGGATAGATGAAACATGATACAACTTGTGGGAATACAGAATTAAAAATGAGTAGTCCTGTGGCACGTTAGAGATTAACCAACATATATAGGATCATGAGCTTTTTCTGGACAGAACCCACTTCCTCAGGTGAGTTGGAGCGGAAATAACCGAAACCAAGATCTATACAACAGCAAAATAAGTGCCTGTCAATTATAGGACCTGTGTTAATGGGGCTAATTAAGTGGGCTGGATGGGTCCTATTAATAGTCTTTGATGTGCAAATATGAGTGTTAAAGGTAGGGGAAGTTGGCTTTATAGTGCATTGATCAGGTAATGTCTTTATTCAAGCTCATAGTAACAGAGCGAAATTTGTAGATAAATTGCAGTTCTGTAGCCTCGCTCTGTAATTGGGTGGTAATTAACACAGGTACCCCCTCAGAATTAAAAGTGTGTACTAGGGACTAGATGCTTCAAATGCAAATTTTGGTCCAAAATCTGGATGTAAATTGCCTGGTAAGAATTTCCTGGCCCTCATGACCCCTCCTCAAAAAGGTCTCCTCCTGCAGAGGTGTCTACTGGGGACCGCTTAGTAGCAACTAGGAGGTTTGTTGAAGTGTGGCATGGCATGGCATGGCACGCCTACACTCCACGTAAGCCATGTCTAGTGTTCTTAAATGACTCACGGACAGGCAGACAGATGCATAACCTCTAAAATACATAGATGTACACACTCCACGAAAAGTGTTTTGTCTCCATCAAAAAACAAACAGTATTTTGTTTTAATTTTTGCACTCACGTGCTGCAACAGGAAGTCAGGTCTGTGTAGCAAATACAGCCAAGGCAATCCAATGGTAAACGTGCCAATCCAATTTCGTCCCTCCTGGCACAGGCCTCTAATAGCCTAATGGAGTCCTCCACTAACATGATGATACCAACACCAGTCCCTTTTGGGCCACAAGTTTCCCTGTGTCTAGGGATCCCCTGGTTGCCAAAACAGCAGTTGTAGGCAGCCTATGCACATTGGAGCAGCCTTAAGGCTACTCTGATGTGGGTAAGGACTTAACCCTGAGCTAATTCACCTCTGATCAGAGGTGGCTAGTAGCTCACTTTTGTCCCATCCAGCGTGAGACGGGCCAGGAGCTCCACTGGATGGTGGCTGGACCTGAAGAGCTTGGCCTTCGGCCTTGTGTCTATGGTTGCTGTCTGTCTTCATGACTGCACAACGCTGTGGATTGACTCCGGTTAATATGGAGACTGTTGGTACCAGTGAGCCAAAGCTCAGATAGCCTTCCCTTAAAGCCGAGTGAGAGGAATGTTTGCCTTGATGCTCTCCATCCTTCCAAGGGTGGATTTATGACCTGGCCCTCATTCCATCCTATAGTTTTACCCTCCCTGACTCCTGATCCTTCTACCCACAGTGACTAGAATGGCCAAAACCCAACGGGCCATGGATTCTATTGTAAGTGACTGTGACCATGGAGAGGATGGAAGAGGTGAGTTTGCAATTCCTACCTTTGTCGCTTACTTGCTCAGGTGGGAGGTTGTCATGAAAACACTGGGCCCTGGATAAGGTCATTGGAATCACAAGGGTCAGAAGGAGGTGCAAGAAGTACATCTGCATCAGAAAGAAGCATCATGCTAATTAGACACTGTTAGCTAACAGGCAGTGAACCGGGCGTTGCCCATTTAACATAGCCTCTTCTTTTGCCAGCAACATATCCATGATTAGATCGGTTTCCTCAAATGCACTGGTCATGAAACTCCTCAGCCACTGGTGGGATTACACTGGTGTCAAGTCAGATGAGAAACCAACCCATTTGAGGTAGTCCTTGAATCCCACATCAGTGCAAACACCGTTCCAAAGAGAACCAGGGTGTTCAGTGATGCTAATGCACTCGTGTTATGACAGAGGAGTTAAACACTGAGGGTATGTCTACACTGCATAGCTATTTTGGGATACCAGAGGTATTCCAAAATAGCTACCCTGCATCTACACAAGCCGCCTGTTCTTTTGAAATATTTTTCAAAATAATGGGCATCCTATTTCACCATCCTGGTAAACCTCGTTTCACGAGGAATAAGGAATGGCTCGAAATAGCAGTTATTTTGAAATTTGGTGCTATGTAGACACGCAAAATTTCAAAATAACCTATTTCAAAATAGATTTGATTTGGGGGAACCTGAGTTGAATTTCCTGCTTCACTACAGAATTCCTGTGTGAATGTGGGCATATTTCATCTTTCTGTGCCTCAGTTTCCCACCCGTAAAATGGGAATAATAGCACATCCCTCTGCACAGTATAACATGGCTTAAACAGAATTCCACAATACTATTTAGGAAGCTAGTATTGTAGAATGCTGTTTAAACCGTGTTATATCACAAAAATATAACAAATATAAAATACAAATATAAAAAGAATAAAACTTTCCATTCCAACAACCGGGGCAGCGTAAGGATAAATATTTCAAAACTGGAGAGGTGCTTAGATACTGTGGGTAATGTAGCACCTAAGCCAGATAAAATGTTGTGTCCAAAATTTTCAATCCTACAGTTAGGCCCTGTAATTTATAGTTGGGGGTCCTCTGTCAGCACTTCAGATCAGAACACTGACTCCCCAGCAGCTCCTATTAAAGTAAATGGAGATGTTATTACTTATAGCCACAGCTGAATTTGATCCAGTATGCGCAAAGCATGGTACTGAATTAGTACTGGTGTTGCTGCTATGTATGTTGCATTGAACTTCCTGCCTTTTACATTTAAAAGAATTTTATATTCTCTCCCCAACAGCCATTGGGTGAATAGTTCCTTAGCAGCCAGGACCCTGGAAAAGTTTAAGCAGATACACCCAGTCCTACAGACCACAATAGATGCTTAAAAAGAAAAGACTGATTTTTTTCACAGGTGGCTGACACCTGTGGTTCCCTCGACTTCTGTTACAAATTCTCAGCACCTCAGAATTCAGGTTGTCGGTGAACTCTGGTGCGAGAAGTAAACATTAACCATGCTTGACAGTGTCTTCTTGATTTGTGGGTCCCCATCTACCAAGAAGTGGACAGAAATCACCCAACAGTGAGCCAAATAACCAGCCCATCACGTGGTCCATGATTTTTATCCTATCTGCTGAGATTGTGTTCAAAGCGTGAACCAGAGACCAAAAGCATATTTGTTACATGCACACCAGGATGTGAGCTCATGCAGGGTGTTCGTACTATTAACTTACACATTCATGTTCAGGGCCAAATTCTCCCGTCTCTTCTATGTGTACAATTTCCACTGAAGGCCGTGGGCATTCTAGATGTATAATCAAAGGCAGACTTTGACCCCTTGTTTTCCAACTGACCCCGCTTCATTGACTTGGAGTAAATATGCCCTAGAGATAAATATAGCCTCTTCTTTGCATAACCAGCCATGTAATTAACTCCGTAAGGCCTTCGAAATCAATTGTTGAAGATTCAGAGCTACTTTTAACATTCACATTTCTCCTAAGCCTCATCAAGTTGCACACAAACAATATAATGACTGCACCAAACACTTTTTAAACTCATTGGTAAGCTATAAAATGCCTCTGGTTTCACTAAACCTATATTGCACCATTAAAATAAATAGCAGGCTATGTTTCCCGTCATACCTTTAAGCTTTGGAGTGCACGCTTTGATTTCCCTCTGAAGTATTTCTCCTGCAAAGAGCACAGAGGTGTGTCTGCAGGGTCTACTTCAAGGACTTGTCGTCTTTCCACCCCCAGCGCTTATCAGACATCTGAATATTAACCCACGCTTGGATAAAATTGCTTCTCTTTGCACTCAGAGGTGGAGCAACTCGTTCCCGGAGATACCATTTTGCTCCAAGATTCAGGTGCAATTTCAGAGGGGTGAGGGGAAAACCTTTACACCAATACGACTCTTTATTTCTTCCCCACTCACCTCCAACAACAGCAGCCAAAAGTCAGAATCCTGGCCAAAAAAAAATCAGAGGTGGCAGTTTCATGGTTTGATACAATGTTCAATTAGATGTCTTTCAAATACATGAATAGGTGTTACAAGGGGGACATAGGAAAATTGCTCTCCTTGGCCTCTGAGGATAGGACGAGAAGCAATGTGCTTAAACTGCAGCAAGGGAGGTTTAGGTTGGACATTAGGAAAAACTTCCTGCCTGTCAGGGTGGCGAAACACTGGAATAAATTGACTAGGGAAGTTCTGGAATCTCCATCACTGGAGATATTTAAGAACAGTTTAGACAGACGGCTGTCAGGGATGATGTAGATGGTGCTTGGTCCTGCTGTGAGGGCAGGGGATGGGACTTGATGACCTCTCAAGGTCCCTTCCAGTTCTGGGATTGTATGGTTCTATGTTTGCTCCCAAACCTGGAACAAGAGCAGAGATGGATCACCATTGCCAAATTCCCATTGCAATCTCGAATCTCCCAGTGTGTCAAGGGGGTGTGGAGTTTGAGGACTCCTTGCGATGAACTAGCTGTGAATTTCACATCCTGCCCTTTGTTTCTGACCCATCCCCACCCTCACCTTCTGGGTGTGGGTCTGGGGTTCAGATTTAGACTGTAACAAAGCCACTCTCTCCCTTTTATTAATCATTGCTCAACCTTCTATTCCCCTGCTACTTCCCATCATCTCACGAAAACCCGACACCCCTCCACCCCACCTAAGTAAGCAGGGGAGCGGTACGTCCTCTCCTACTTGCGTGTACTTCATACCATCAGTTCATTCACGCCCTGTTGCTTCCATAACCATTAGGGCTGCCCACCACTGGAACATCAATCTCCTTTGGTTACCATCTGTGTGTTCAGGAAACGTTCTCTTCCCCTCGGGCACTGGTCATCAAATGATCTCCCTGCACATACCAGACTGTCCTGTCCTGATCCTCTTGTCTAGCTTGCCGGCCCACGGCATTTCTCAGGTGGGTGGAATGTTTTTCCTTTGATGTTTTGCCCTACCTGCCCTCTGGAGCAGTGTTATGCTCTCAGCTCTTCCCTTTCAGGGGTACGCCTAAAACTTCCGCTTTCTGGTTTGCAGTGATTATAAACTGGGCTCTCCTTTAAAAACCTAAAATTTGAGTGTAAGTGGTTCCCTCTAATCGATGTCTTGGATTTTGTGTTCACTGAGGCATCTAAAATGACCCATTTCTTTGGGGTCTGGAGGAAGAGTCTTGTTCAAACAACCCATTGAAGAGGTCTTTCTTATAGTCAAGGCAGAATTCCTTGTAAGTTTCCCGCTGTCAGTTTGTTCTTTGAATTGATGGCCCTGCGGTCTTGTAAGCATACTCTGAATTCAGAACTACTCGGCTCTCTAAGAAAAGGTTTTAATGTTTTTGTCCTTGTGTTTTGATGACTAACTTGCAAATGTATCTCTTGGTTTTCCCATCCCTCATCTGATGAGGTTCAACAAGGGCAAGTACAGAGTCCTGCCCTTAGGACGGAAGAACCCCAGGCATTGTTACAGGCTGGAGACCGACTGGCTAAGCAACAGTTTAGCAGAAAAGAACCTGGGGATTACAGTGGATGAGAAGCAGGATATGAATCAACAGGGCCCCCTTGTAGCCAAGCTGGCTAACGGCAGATTGGGGTGCATTAGGAGAACCATTGCCAGCAGATCTAGAGAAGTGATTGTTCCCCTTTATTCAGCACTGGGGAGGCCACATCTGGAGTGTTGCGACCAGTTCTGGGCCCCCCACTACAGAAAGGATGTGAACACATTGGAGAGGGTCCAGCGGAGGGCAACCAAAATCATGAGGAGGCTGGCGCACATGACCTGCGAGGAGAGGCTGAGGGATCTGGGTTTGTTTAGTCTGAAGGAGAGAAGAGTGAGGGGGGATTTGAGAGCAGCCTTCAACTTCCTGAAGGGAGGTTCCAGAGAGGATGGAGAGAGGCTGTTCTCAGTGATGGCAGATGGCAGAACGAGGAGCAATGGTCTCAAGTTGCAATGGGAGAGGTTTAGGTAGGATATTAGGAAAAACTATTTCCCCAGGAGGAAGCACTAGGATGGGTTCCCTAGGGAGGTGGTGAAATCTCCGTCCCTGGAGGTTTTTAAGTCTCGGCTTGACAAAGCGCTGGCTGGGTTGATTTAGCTGGAATTGGTCCTGCTTTGGGCAGGGGGCTGGACTCGATGACCTCTTGAGGTCTCTGCCAGCCCTAGGAATCTGTGGTCGGTCTGTCTGCCTGGCTAATGGTTTTCAAATGCTTCCATCACCATGGTGTCTAGGAGCCACAAAAGCATAGCCACATTTGTTTAATTTTTACGAGGCATTTCCCTACTTTCGCCAGTAGTGTTTTGTAAGAATTGCTGCTGCTACCAGCCTGACAATGGACTTTACAAGTCAGTGGACGCAGAGCTGTGAGTTCAATAGACTTTCTGCGGTATACCACGCCCTGCAGCATGTCTTTTACCCAGTACACATGGAGCAAGTACCTGCCCAATTATTGTTTTACTAGAAGCCTTACCCAGTGTTGCCCAGGTCCGGGCATGGGTGGGGCTCCATGTCCTGGCTGCTGGCTTCTCCTCAGATCGGGAGGAGGAGCTGTGGAGGAGGTCACAATACCAGAGGGCAGGCGAGGGAACAGAATGGAGCCCACGGTGGGCTTGTGGCACACAACCAAATTCACTTTATCTGAGCATTGTCTCTTTTAGCTCAGGAAATGTCCCACAGGCTGCGGAGGAAGGAAGGCAGGAAAAGAAACAGCTGAACGTGCTGCCAAGCTGACCTGCGGGAGAATTTCCTCCAGCCCCACCTCTGGCAATCAACTAGACCTGGGACAGGGGGGCAAAACTCAGCCAGCCAAGCACCTGAGACCGAGAACACTCCGTGCCCCCTCAGAGCCTTGGCCTGCCCCATCCAATGTCCCATCTCTAGCTGCAGCCATCCCTGATGCTTCAGAAGAAGTAGAGGGGGGGAAATACATTGGGGACACAAATTCCTTCCTGACCCCTGGGTGTGGCCAGCTGTAATCTTGAAGCATGAGCATTGGAAATAATTAACGCCAAGGGGACCCCCCCCGGGTTATGCAGCCCTTCCCCTTTCAGCACAAGTAAAACCGTCGTACCATCCCACTCACCCGTTTGTCCATCGCTTAAAATGAATCCATGTCTTTGCCCCCACGACTCCAGGTGGGAGGCTATTCTAGAACCACCTCCCCTCTGTTGTTAGTCACCTAGAACCTCCCCTGCATATTACCCCTTCCACACACCCTTAGCCAGGGCTCCGCGGAAGTTTCACCCACCCTCTGGTGTGATGTAAAGCACGTTATGGAGGGGTGGGGAACGACACAACCACTCTCTTTGCTCGAGGATGACTGAAGGCCACTGTTGCATCTGTCGGCATGTCGATTTATTCAGCCGGGCTCTCTGGCGCTCAGGCGTTCGTATTGCAAACCCGGCTCCCTCACGCCAGAGCAAAGTAAGAAACCAGCCCTAGTTGGAAAAGTCACCGTGTGAGGCATTTTTGTTTTCAAAATCCCAGTTCCCCAGGCGTCCAGGAGGCCTGCGGCCTACCAGCAGTGTGGCAGTAAAAGGTGGGGCGCCGCCTGAGGGGCGTGCTCCTCTCTCAGCCCGGCGCCTCAGTCGCATAGAAATGAGCCAGGGTGAGTCGGCAATGCGCCACGGAATAAAATTCAACAGAACGGAGGCGGCTTGGCTCTCGAACTGAGCCCAGCTCTGCTGAGCCCCCAGGAGACCTCGGTGATCGACCCTCAGCAGACAGGAGTCCCTGAGCACCTGTTGGGCTTGATGGGACGGTAAAGAGGGGAAAGATTCACTTTGGGGGTTAATTAGTGACCTGCTTGCCGCTGGGTTAGGACAGGCCCAGGCCACGGGGAACCGTACATGGGGAAGTAGCGCCCAACAGCCTTGCCCCTGGGGGTCTCAGCCCCAGCCCAAGGCTGGGGGGGGGGGGCCCACAGGGATTTTTCAGAGAGTTCTCACCTCCAGCCACCTGGGCCCGGGGTTCCCAGCTGCTGTCGCTGTTGCTGCTGTGGGAGCGGCGGCAGCCAGAGCCCTGGGCCTTTTAAATTGCCGCCAGAGCCCCACGCCACCTGGCCCAGGCAGCTCCGAGGACTTCCAAGGCCCTGGATCTAGCACGGTTCAGATCGTTGGGCAGTCTAAAGCACGGACCCAGGAGTCGGGGGCCCTGGGCTCAGTTTCCAGCTGCATCACAGACTCCCTTGCGTGATCGTGGGCAGATTCCTTGGGTCCGGATCCTCAAGGCATTTAGGCACCTAGCTCCCCCTGAAATCAGTGGGCAGCCCATGCTCCGGGCAGCATTAACCCTCTGACTGCTGGAAGACGGGGGTGGGTCATTCCCAACTGCCCTGTTGTGTTCAGGCCACTGTCTGAGACAGGAAACTCAGCAAGATGGGCCATGGCCTCAACCCAGGGTGGAGGCTCTTATGTTCTTAAATACCTTTACGGAGCCAGGCCTCAGGCGCTTCGTGCCTCAGTTTCCCCTCCGAACACTGGGGAGAATAGCCCCCCCACCCTACCCCACACAGGTTTTGTGGACATATTTATGACCGTGGGGGCTCGTAGTTTTAAAAGGTTGAGAGCCAGAGGTTAACACCACCACCTGATTCTGCTTCTCCACAGTCGCCCCCCAGGACTGCCTTCCCTTTTGCAGGGTCTTGTGACTCGGGAACTAAGTCAGACAGGAAATCTGGGCCCCGTCCTTTCCCACTGTCCCAGTGCTGAATGCTTGTGCACCGCTGTAAACCCTCTTGTGGGCGGACAGGTTGGATATTCAAGGCGTGCGAGAGGATCAAGCAATTCTCACCACAGGTTTCTCTAGTGCAAACAAGGCCTTAGTTCTGGAGTTAAAAGCAACATTTACACACACGCAGCCGCCTCCGGTGCCGGCACTAGCCGTGAGTTAAATGCCCTGGGCTATTGTTCCTCTGACCTGCCACACCGAGACCTCTCCAACCACCAGCCATTCACACAGTACGGCAGGGCGGCGAGGCCAAAGGATTTATTATCCTAGAACTAGGCGCTCCATCTGTCTTTGGAAGAACGCCCACCTGGTGCTGGCAATCAAAGGTCACTGAGACGGATGTGAAGAGGACCACAGCCATTGGACACCAAGGAGTCACCGTGTTCGTCTGTCATTTTAGAAACAACAAGGAGTCCTGTGGCCTCTTAAGGTATGTCTACACTACAGCATTTTGTCGGAAAAACGACTGTTTTTTTCGACAAAACTTGAGGAACGTCCACACTGCGATTGTGTTCTTCCAGCATTGGTAATCCTCTTTCTATGAGGAAGAAGCCTTTTTCCGAAAGAGCTCTTTCACAAAAAGGCGCGAGTGAACGGGGAAGAGGGAGTTCTTTCAGAAGAAGGAAGAGGAAAAGCACAGGTGCCCTGTGGCCATTCCGTCCATAGCAATCACAGCTTACACGTGAGAGAGCGTCCATTCAGTGTGGACGCTCTCTTTTGAAAAAGCAGATCACTTTTTCGATGCGCTTTTGCAGTGTGGACACTCTTTTTCGGAAGAAGTTTTCCCAGAAGATCTCTTCGGAAAAAAGCTTCTTCCGAAAGAAGCCGGCAGCCTTAGAGACTAACCAAAATATTTATAGAAGTGTGAGCTTCCGTGGGCACAGCTCACTTCCTCAGATGGTGAGCTGGAGAGGAAACTCAGAAACCAGATTCGCAGTGGTGGGCATCAGAAGGTTTTAATGGGATTAGCGAGACAAGGTGGGTGAGGTGATATTGGACCAGCCTCTGCTGGTGAGCGAGAGCCACTTTTGAGAATTCCTCAGGTCTGGGAAAGGTCCTTGGAGTGTCCCAGCTAAATACAAGATTGAACTTGTCCTAGCATAAGTAGCACATCTTTCGAAGGGACCCTTCAAGGTAGAGAGGTCTGTGAATACACCAGGGGCATGTCCACGCGAGGAAATTATTTTGAAGTAACTTATTTCGACATCATACCTCCTGAAACAATAATTTTGAAATAGCGTGCCCACGCTACGGGGAAGCCTCGAAATGAGTCCGAAGCAGGCTCCCTTAATGTGGGCGCATTACCTCGACTTTGAGCCCCAGGAAGCACTGGGGAGGAATTAGTTCGAAGGAATCTGGGGAGTCGTTATTTCAAAATAGCTGCACCAGAGCGTCCATGCTACCGCTATTGTGAAATAGCTATTTAGCCTTATTCCTCATGGAAAGCAGGAGTTATTATTTCAAAATAACGGGCTTGGTAGTGTGGACGCTCCACTTGTTATTCCAAAATAAGGGGAGTAATATTGAAATAACTCCCCAATGTAGACCAGGGCCACTAGGACTAAAAGGCAAGTTAGTGGGCTATAGATTGTTGCAATAAGTCCCAAATCCAGTGTCTTTATTCAGACCATGGTTTTTAGTGTCTAGCACAGCACTTCCCAACCTTTTCCAATGGGGACCCATTTGGACAATTCAGGAAGACTTGGCAACCCAAGGCAATTCAAAAAATGTGTGAATGGCTCCTTAAGAGCCACCTTGTGATCCTTTTGAAATGTAATGGCGACCCATATTTGGGTCCCGACCCATAGGTTGGGATACCCTGGTCTAGCAGAATAACATACCGACGCCCCCCAGCTCCTCTTTGGAAGGTGCTGAGTAAGTTTCCCTTAAGGCTGAGACCTGATTGGTCAGATATAGAGGGATCGCTTTGTGAAATAGTCCGACAGTTCCTGCCCTCCTCCCCAAACGACATGCACAAAAGGGCACCGTAAGAAATCAATACAGAGCCAAATCAAAGGTGCTCAGAGAGAAAACAGGGCAGAAGGATTTATGAATTCAGAGCCTGATCATAGGAAATTTGAGTAAAAGTTATTTGAAATTTGCAATATATTATCATTATTTCCTTGTCTCGGTTTCCTCTTGTTTGGGTAGATTACAGGAATCTAGAGTCTGATTTTTGATCACCTATTTATAACAAAAAAAAAGCATGCACTTCAAATAGTGACACATCTTTTTTGTTAGCATGGTTCTCTGAGTCTTTTATAGCATGTGTGCTTCCGCCTCATATGTCCAGTGGTTCCAGCCACAGTGATGGTGGGGGGGAAAGGAGCCCCCCATGCTTTAGGTAAAACCAAATTCTTAAAAAGATTCTCTGAGAGACCTTTGATGCTTCAGCAGAGTTTATTTTAATCACATGATCATCAGGAAATAAATTTACAAGATCTGTGCTCAGGGTTCAATTTAGCCCCCAACCCCCATCTGTGTTTAGATAGTAATAGACACACCCTAGAATCACAGAGAGGGCTGGTATTCTCACCCGCTGAATTCCTTAAGGAAGCTTAAAAGTGACTGTGCTCCGGAAGGATTTGCCCAGATGATGATCTTGATTCTGAGCGGGTTGGTGGTTAGCCCACCGTGCCATGGACCTCGCAGAGTTTGGAGGGGTCGGCCTTCTCCACCACTCGGTAGCTACAGGTCTCCTGATCAAAGATACTTTCACATTTCTCTTTGTCGTAGTCAGTAGGGGTGGCAATGCTGTTGTTGGGAAGGACAAAGCGAGCAGAAGGGTGTGAGAGCCGTCCGGATACACAGAGATACAGCAAACATGGGGTCTGGCTCCCCACTTGGTTACGCGGGGTTTCTGCCAGCCTCAGTTCCTGAATGAGCCGTGGGTTATGCTGCAGCAGTAGGGTAGAGAATCGGGCCTGGAGCCCCTTATTGGCTGCAGATCTCAAGCTTTCAAGGTTGGCCAGTGGCAATTATGGAAATTGTTACTGTGTTAGACATGTCCTAGCCCGATAATATTTCATGAGGCTTCGTGGAACTCGAATTGAGCTACTCTGAGTTCTAGCAAACATTTGCCCTTTTAGTCATCTCTGGCAAACCAAGAGCAAAGGTCCATTTTATTTTATGACCACATAACAACGGCCAGACTGGGTCAGACCAAAGGTCAATCCAGCCCAGTGTCCTGTCTGCCCACAGTGGCCAATGCCAGGTGCCTCAGAGGGAGTGAACAGAACAGGGAATCATCATGTGATCATCCGTTTCCAGCCTCTGACAAACCAAGGCTCGGGACACCATGCCTACCCATCCTGGCTAATATGTATTGAGAGCTCTAACCTCCATGAATTTATCTAAGTCTTTTTTTAAACCCTGTTGAAGTCCAAGTCATCCCCACATCCTCTGGCAAGGAGTTCCACAGGTTAACTGTGCACTGCGGGACGAAGAAAACTGCAAGCAAGTTTCTGGGAGAACTTCCCCCAGTGTTAAATTCTGGCATTCAGAGCACTTGTGGCTTCCCTTCAAGGTTTGTGAGCAGTTGTTATGGCTCTCAACATTGCTACATTTCTGTGCCTCACTGGACAAGGGAAGGGAGCTAGTTACCCGGATGTACTGCGCTTCACTGGGGCTGGTGAGGGTTAATGAGCAACAAATCTCTCTTTACTCTAAAGGTTGGCTCCTACCTGAGGGACCTGCTGGAGACAATTATTCTTCAGTTGAAGAGGGAGCAGCCAGGGTGTTACTTAACCAGGGATGTTCAACCCACAGGGCAGGGAAAGAACCCACCCACCCACTCCAGAGAGAGGGGGATCTCAGGAGAGGGGAGCCTCTGACAGAAGTGCTGCTATTCTAGCTTGGTGCTGATCTCAGGAGAACAAAAAATAGTCAGTCAATGAGAGCTGGAGCTGAGAGATTGAGGCTGCAGAAGGGGCCGTACAGCTTGGCGGGGCTGCAGAGGCATCGCATGGTGTGATGGGAGATGGCACCGGTAAAACCCCATCTGGAAGGACCTTCTGGGCATCTCGTTGGCCGAGGGCGAGAGTTCAGAGGAGAGAGACCCTTCATTAACAGACCAGAGGGAAGTCCCCGTCCCTGAGTCACACTTCGATTTCCTTTGCTCGGTACTTCTGGGCTGGAGAACTGTAATGTGGGAAGTCTACAATCTGGAGGTGGGGGAGGCGGGAAAGAGATGGAGTCAGGGTGTCTGGCAACTGGATCAAAAGTTGCCTGGAGCCCACTTCGTGTAGATGTATCTGGGTGTAAAAGCTCTGACGTGTAGGAAGGGAGAGCGTTTTTAGCTGGCTTAAAGGAGACGTAGGATGTTGTGAAGACCAGGACTTTAACAAGGCTCAAAAAGGCACTAGATAAATGTGTGGAGGTTAGGTCCAGCAATGGCTATTAACCAGGAGGGGTAGGGATGGCGTCCCTCGCCTCTGTTTTAATTCCTGAATTTAAGTTCTGAGGCGAGATCTTGCAGCTTTATCCTCCTCTCGCTGTCATCCTTGGCTGCTTTTCTGGGATAGAACAGTCATCCCAATTTTCCCTGTGTCTGCTTGGAGGTTGTATTAAGTACAGTAAGCTAAGGCGGTATCTTAAAGAAAAAGCAGCCCTGGTCCAGCAGCATTCATGCGTGGGAACCGTCCATTTAAAGACAAATGAAGCTACCCACGTAGCTGCAACTTTGAAGTACCTCCCCCCACCCCTTGCTGTCTCTATCTGATATTTGCATTTGCTTATCAGATAGTCGACAGGTCCTTAACATCCCTAGTTCTGACCCAGGCTTTGACCCTGAGAATGGAGGTGGATACAAAGGCCGGGGAGGCCACGTCTACATTAGGAGACGACTCCGAATTTACAGTAAAACTCCGATAGTCCGGCATCCAACTGTTCGGCACTCCCGATACTCTGGCATCAAAATGCCAAGCGCTCCTGACCAGCTGATTAAAAAGCCTGCCGCTCAGCACAGGTGCTGGCTGTAACCAGACAGAGCATAGGGTTGGGGGGGGAGGTGGGATCCTGTTACAGTATGGAGAAGAGCGTTTTGCTTCAGGGAAGGGGAAAGGGGAGGGGAGGGAGATTGTGTCCTGGCCAGCTGTTAAGCCCTGCAGCTGTACCGGACCTCCCGATTCTCCAGCAAATCTGATAATCCGGCACCACCTAGGTCCAAAAGGTGCCGGATTATCGGAAGTCTACTGTACTAAGTTCAACTACTGGGCATCTGATTTTACAAATTTGAACTTCCGTGTTCTCACTAGGGAAGCACTGACTGTAGTCTGGGGCAGGCTCCGTTCATGTGGATGCGCTACCTCCGACTCAGAGCCCCAGGAAGCACCCGGAGGTGTTGTGGGAGGCCTTCCCAGAGCCCAATTAGTTCGAATTCGCACTGGCGCGTCCCCACGAACACTGTTTTGGACTTCCGAGTTCGGGAGCTGGTGTTATTCCTCGTGAAAAGCAGGACTGTGGCATTTGAATTCCGCGCCCCCTCCTTCTGGAATAACGGGCTCGGTAGTGTGGACGCGTTTACAGATGCGACCTGGGGTAGGGGGTGGTTGTTTCGGGTCCTAGTGTAGACCAGGCCTGAGATTTGAGGACTTTCATGTTTTGCTTTGTCCCTTCCCGGTGTCTCCAGAGCCAACACATCCCTCCTCGTTTTCGGGGCTGAAGCAGTCCCCCCTTCTCCCCTCAGGCACGGATAGGGGTGGTGGGCACGAGCAGTCGACTCCTGCTGAGGGGCAGGTGGGAGAGCTGCTTCGCCCGCCAGAAGCAAAATCATGTCAGAGGCCCGATCTCTTCACACGTCGGCAGGATGACGGCTGAACCGCTGGGTGCTGCGTTGGGGCGGCGGGCTTCTCCAGGGTTGACGCTGCTCGAAATGGGAAGGCCTGGTGCTTCAGGAATAAACCCACCTCCGCAAAGGGCGTTGCGGCTACAGCACCCAACTGTCGACTTCACAGAGCAGGAAAGGGTTGATTTTGTCCTTCACCAGATAGGTGCAGAGACTTTCTTTGTAAACCTCCGTGCATTTCTCTCGGTCGTAGTCAGCAGGGATGGGAGTTCTGCCCCGGGGGAAAGAACAAACAGCAAGGTGAGAGCAGCACAGGGCCTGGCTCATCTGCCTCCCCCCCCCACAAGCCTGGGAGAAAAGCCCCTGAGGCTGCTACTGCCTCCTGGTGCCAGAGTAAGAGCTGCCCTTGGGCCTTGAGACTTCTCCTCTTCTCTTCCCCTCCCTACTTCCCTCCCTCAGCAATAAATGGCTTTCCCGCTCCTAATTCAGTTGTATAAATGAAACTCCTCTGCCCCCTCACCCCCCACCCTGTGTGACAGGTGAGTGACAGGTGCTGCCGGGGGTGTGCTGGGGAGCCTGCCCGTGCTGGGGGGCCTGCCCACACTGGCTGAGGACAAGTTCACCGCAGCAGGTTGGGGCCAGGCCCAGTTTAGGATCAGTCCCAGCTGAGAGGAGTGGGGTGAAGGCAGAGGAAAGGGGGCAAGAGGCCCAGAAGGAAAGGAGGCTGGGCGCGGCTCCCCCAAAAGGCGGCTCTGGAGCAGAGCCTCAGGGAAAGGACAGGATCGGGCTCAAGGGGAGCTGATGGCCAGGCCCTGGGCTAGGGGGGTGAGATTGGGCGAGCTCGGGGCAGGGGAGCCAGCCTTTGGTGCTGCCTGGAGCATGTCACGCGCCTTCCCCCTTCCAGCCCTCAGAGCCACTGGGAGCACACGGCACAGTGCTCAGGGGGCGATTTAAAGGGCTCTGGGTGCTGACAGCCACAGTAGCTGCAGGGGCAGCCAGGAGCCCTGGGCCCTTCTGTAGCCACAGGCCCAGGTGCTGTTCCCCCCCTCTGTCCCCTACTGTTAGCAGGCCTGAGTGGAGGGATCTCCTGAGGGGAGCCTGGGCCAAAGGACCAGGCCTGCTTGAGGCAGCCTGGGGGTGCTGGTGGGAAGAGAGCCTGGGAAGAAGCAAACAAGGAGCTAGCCCCTCCCCCCCCCCCCGAAAGCCCTGGGAGAAAGCTCCTGCGGTGCCCAGGAGTGGGTGAAGAGTTGGCAGAGGCATGAGCCCAGGGGGAGGCTGAGGTAAAACATTTACAACCAGGCAGAGCAGGGGGTGGGGTAAGGGAGGCAGCAGCCTTGAGCTGTGTGCTGTGGAATCACAGAAGCATAGGGCTGGACGGGACCTTGAAGTGCCGTCTGGTATAGCCCCCTCCTCCCTCACAAGCGCTCGTCTGGCCTGTTCTTACACCTCTCCAGTGATGGAGATTCCACAGCCTCCCAAGGCGATTCATTCCCGTGCCCCGGCGACGGCAAATTTGTCCTAATGTCCAGCCTAAGTCTCCCTGGCTGCAGTTTAACCCCGTTGCTTCTGGTCCTGCTTTCAGAGGTTAGTGAACAATTTTTCACTTTCCTCCTTCTATGTACTTGAAAAATCTCTCTCCCCTGCCTCGGTCGTCTCTTCTGCAGACTAAAGCAGCCCAGTTTCTTCAGTCTTCCCTCGGAGGTCATGTTACGTAGACCTTTAATCCTGTTTGTTGCTCTTCTCTGGACCACCTCCAATTTCTCCTCATCTTTCCTGAAGTGTGGTGCCCAGAACTGGACACAATGCAGTTGAGGCCTTATTGGCAGAGAGAAGGGAAGAATGCCTTCTGTCTGTCTTAAAGACTCCTGCTAATCTGTCCCAGAATGAGCTTTATTGTTTGGGGGTTTTTTTTCTCCAGCTAACTTATTTAGCTTGTGGTCCACCTTGACCCTCAGATCCCTTTCCTCAGTGCTCCTTCCTACGCAGTTTTTTCCCACTTCGGGTGTGTGTTCCTAACTCCATGGAGTACTTTGCATTTGTCCTTCCTGAATTTCATCCTCTTTTACCTCAGACCATTTCTCCAGTTTGTCCAGATCATTTTGAATCGTAATCCTACCCTCCAAAGCAACCCCTTCCACTTGGGTGTTGTCGGCCAACTTTACAAGTGTACTCTCTCTGTGTCGTTATCTGGGCTGGAACCCAGAGGAGTGGGAGGCCCTGAGGTTCACCAGTAAATGTGCCCTGGTCTAAATGAATTGAGGCCCACCATGCTCTGTGCTGGGCTGAGGGCCAGGTGGAAGACTATCGGACTGTTGGGTTTTTTTGCTTTTTTTTTTTGAGGGGAGGTGTGCTCTGTTATCTCCGAGGCAGTGGAACCGAGCAGCACATGGCCAGGGGGCTGAGTTCTGAGAGGAAGTGCCTTGTTGGTGCGCTACCAGCAGGGGGAGCCAGAGGAGAGGCGCTGTGATGGGGCGGGCGGGGCGGTTAGCTGATGAGCCACAGGTCTCTTGGCGCTAGAGCAATAGAACTACTGAATGACGAGGGGCCAGGTCCTGCTGTTGTGACCACGCGGTGATTCTTCAAGGGGCCGGGGGGGGCACAGTCCCATTCACGCGGCGCTCTGCGCACACTTCAGTCTGCCAGCCCACCAGGGCAGCGGTCTGAAGTGATTCTCCATGTTCCTTCCTCGAGATGGGCTCTGAGCCCCAGAATCTACAGCTGGCTTTTGGTCGCCTGACGTTGATGGCTATTCTGATAGTGGGTCTTGTTTCAGCCGCTTCTGAAGCCAGTAGTGAAATTCTGACCTCAGACTTTGCTTCTGGGTGTGAGCCCCTCCTACAAAGTTCAGGGCTGGTGTAGCCTCCTTTCTAGCCTCTGTGAGAGTAGAGAGGAAGGACGGGTCAGGGATTAGAGCAAGGATTTGGAGATCTAGCTTCTGTGACTTGGTGCCTCCATTCTCCATATGTGGAACAGGCACTACCGTATTTTCCTACCTCTCTGGGAGCAGAAGGGAGCTGAGGATGGATCCACCAAAGATCATGAGGTGTTCAGATACTCTGCTAATAGGAACAAATAAATATGTTCCAAAGCAGTAGAGCTGTATTCTGCAGGGTTTTCTAGGGTGTGTGTATAATATACTAGAAGACTTACCCTGTATGGGCCAAGGCGTGGAGAAGGGGCCATGCAGGCTTCTCCCTGGACTCTGCCTGGGTTGAGAGGGGGCACATGACAAGGTGGCCTGGGAGCAGCATAGTCTGCATGGGGGCCGGTAGCTGCTCCCCAGGGTGGCAGCAAGTGTGGTGTTGGTCAGCCCTGCTTTCCAGGATTGGAGCACTTGCTGCCCCTGTGGTCATTTCTGAGTATAACTGTCCCTGCTATCACACCCCTCCCTTTCCGTTGGATGCGAAACAGTCGCATTCCACACACACCCTATTGTCCTGGCACCACCAAACCAGGACCTTGCTGTAAGTTCTGAGAGAGAATCATACAGCTGGAAGAGTCCTCAGGAGGTCATCAAGTCCAGCCCCCTGCCCAAGGCAGATGAGGAAGCTGCCTACCGAATTTGGTGGTCCTAGCTCTTACTGTTTAGGAGGAGGTCTTGAAGAAATGACTCATGGACAGGCAGACAGATGCACAAACTCAAAAATACATAGATGTACGCGCACCATAAAGAGTATTTGTCTTAATAAAAAAAAAACCTTATTTTTTTTACATTTTTGCACTCACATGTTGCAACAGGAAACCATTTCTCGTTCGCAAATACAGCGAAGGCAATAGTCAGTGTACCAGTAGATATTAAAGGCATACGTCTCACTATCCCAACGGCAGCCTGGATAGATGAAACATGATACAACTTGTGGGAATACAGAATTGAAAAGGATGAGTAGTTCTGTGGCATCTTAGAGACTAACCAAAATAAATAGTGTTATGAGCTTTCAGGGGCAAAACCCACTTCTTCAGTGAGTTGGAGTGGAAATAACGGAAACCAAGCCCTATATAACAGCAAAAGAGGTGCCTGTCAATTGTAGAACCTGTGTTAATGGGGCTAATTAAGTGGACTGGATGTGTCTCATTCATAGCTTTTGATGTGCAAATGTGAGTGTTAAAGGTAGGGGAAGTTGGCTTTATAGTGCATTAACTAGTTGATGTCTTTATTCAAGCTCATAGTAACAGAGTGAAATTTGTAGATAAATTGCAGTTCTGTAGCCTCACTCTGTAATTGGGTGGTAACTAACACAGGTACCCCCTCAGAATTAAAAATGTATACTAGGGACTTTATGCCTCAAGCTCAAATTTTGTGCCAAAATCTGGATGTAAATTGCCTGGTAAGAATTTCCTGGCCCTCACTACCCCTCCTCAAAAAGGTCTCCTCCTGCAGAGGTGTCCACCTGGGACTGCTTAGCAGCAACTAGGAGGTTTGTTAAAGTGTGGCATGGCATAATTGCCTAATGGAGTCCTCCACTAACTCCAACACCAGCCCCTTTTGGGCCACAAGCTTCCCTGTGTCTAGGGATCCCCTGGCTACCAAAACAGCAGTTGTAGGCAGTCTACGCAAATTGGAGTAGTCTTTGGGCTGCTCTAATGTGTGTGAGAACTTAACCCTGAGCTAATTCGCCTCTGATCAGAGATGGTTAGTAGCTCACTTTTATCCCATCCATCGTCAGATGGAGCAGGAGCTCCACTGGCTGCTTGGTTGGTTGGGCTTGAAGATCTTGGGCTTCTGCCTTGTGTCTACGGTTGCTGTCCATCTCCAGGACTGCACAGCACTGTGGGTTGACTCCAGTTAATATGGAGATTGTTAGTACCAGTGAGCCAAGCTCAGATCCTGAACCAGCTCCCCCCCTGACAACCTTCCTTTAAAGCCAAGAGAGAGGAATGTTTGCCTTGATGCTCTCCATCCTTCCCAGAGCAGATTTATTACCCGGCCCTCATTCCATCCTATAGTTTTACCCCCCCCCCCCCCCCCGCTCTCCCCACCAACAGAGACTAGAATGGCGAAAACCCGACTGGCCATGGATTCTATTGTAAGTGACTGTGACCAGGCTGAAGATGGAAGAGGCGAGAGGATTTACAATTCCTACCTTTGTCGGTTACTTGCCTAGGTAAGAGGATTTTATGAAAACACTGGGCACTGGATAAGGTCATTGGAATGACAAAGGCCAGATGGAGGTGCAAGAAGTACATCTGCGTAAGAGAAAGAATAATAGAATCATAGAACACTAGAACTGGAAGGGACCTTGAGAGGTCAAGTCCAGTCCCCTGCCCTCACGGCGGGACCAAGCACCATCTAGACCATCCCTGATAGATGTCTAGCTAACCTGCTCTTAAATATCTCCAGTAATGGAGACCCCACCACCTCCCTACACAATTTATTCCAGTGTTTAACCACCCTGGCAGATAGGAAGTTCTTTCCTAATGTCCAACCTAAACCTCCCTTGCTGCAGTTTAAGCCATTTCTTCTTGTCCTATCCTCAGAGGCCAAGGAGAACAATTTTTCTCCCTCCTCCTTGTGACACCCTTTTAGATACCTGAAAACCGCTATCATGTCCCCCCTCAATCTTCTCCTTGCCAAATTTAAGAAGCCCAATTCTTTAAGTTTTCCTTCATAGGTCATGTTCTCTGGACCTTTAATCATTCTTGTTGCTCTTCTCTGGGCCTTCTCCCATTTCTCCACATCTTTCTTGAAACGTGAGGCCCAGAACTGGACACAATACTCCAACGGAGGTCTAATCAGCGCAGAGTCGAGTGGAAGAATGTCTTCTCGTGTCTTGCTCACAACACTCCTGTTAATGCAGCCCAAAATCATGTTGCATCATCAAGAAGCATCATCATAATTAGAAGCTAACTGACGGTTAACGTGAAGTGAACTAGGTGTTGCCTCTTCCACCTGCAACATCCATGACTAGATCTCTGTTTCCTCAAATACGCTGGTCATGAAACTCATCATCCACTGATGGGACTATGCTGATGTCAAGTCAGATTAGAAACAGACCTATTCAGTGTAGTCCTTGAATCTCCCATCAGTATGAACACCATTCGAAAGAAAACCAGGGAGTTCAGTGACGCTAATGCACTCATATTATGGATGAGGATTTAAATGCTTAAAGGGCAAGAATTTAAATTTAGGGGCACACAGCAGTCCTATCTCTGTGTGAGAATTTTATTAAGGCATAAAGGGAAGTAGGATGGTCTAAGGATTAGGGCGCAACTCTGGGATGTGGGGGAACCTGAGACACTGAAGTTGTTCCAAGGGAAGAGAGTATCAATATAGAGTGAAATGCAACGAGGTAAGGGAAGTGGCCAGAATGGATAAGGCGAAATGGTTAGAGGAGCAGTGTGAAGATATAGAGTGGTATTACGGCGAGCATAAGACCAGGGAGGTGTATAAAATGATTAGGAATATTAAAAGGAAGTGGCAGCCAAAGCAGATGACGATCAAAGACGAGAATGACAAAGTGCTCGTGAACAAGGAGAAGGTTGTGCAGCGATGGACATGATATTGTACCAATCTGTACAAAGCACAGTTGGACCCGAATGTCTCAGAGAGACTGACTGAAGAATTGAAAGAGATATCACCGCCGAGCATTGAGAGCGAGACCGATATTTTCAAGGAGGCAATAGAAAGAGCAGTGAAAAGACTAAAGATCAACAAGAGCTCTGGAAATGATAACATCACAGGAGAGGATGATCAAATACGATGGAGAAAGTATGATTCAGGAAATACACCGACTATGTAATATAGCGTGGAAAGAAGGGAAGGCACCTAAGGAATGGACAAGATCTGTGTTAGTGACAATACACAAGAAAGGAAGCGTGTTGGAGTGCAAGAACTACAGAACTATTGCCCTAACAAGTCGTCTAGGCAAGGTGCTGCTGATGATACCGATGGAGAGCTTGAGATCGCAGATAGAAGAACATCTAGTGGATGAGCAAGTGGGATTCAGACACGATAGACGTACCATACAGCAGATATTGGCACTAAGATTGATGGCAGAGAAAGCTCGACGAAAGAACAAAAACATCTACAAGTGCTTCGTCAATTTGTCAGAAGGCATTTGACAGTATAGGTCAGAAAGTGACTTGGGTGGTGTTGGAGTCGTATGGAGTGGATAACAGACTGATACGGTTGTTGAAGGATATGCGGATATACGGTTGTTGAAGGATATATGGTTGTTCAACGATAATGCGGCGGCAGCAGTGACAATGTATAGAGAGTTGGGAAGCTGGTTTAGAATGAGTAGAGGTACGAGACAAGGAGATCCGCTATTGCTGAGTATCTTCATAACGCACCAAGAGATAGCTATGAACAAGATCAAAGAAGAGGTGGAAGGGATATCAGTGCACAGGATGAGAATTAACAATTTGAGGTTCGCGGATGATATAGTTATCATCGAGGAAGATGAAAAGAAGTTAGCAAGAATGGTGTAGCTGCTAAATGAGGAAAAGAAGCAGTACGGACTGATTATGAATATTGATAAAATGAAGACAATGGTATTTGTAGATAAGGAAGTAGAAAGAAAGATCAGTGTAGATGGGATTGAACTAGAGAACGTAGAGAAGTTCACGTATTTTGGGAGCAACATGACGTATGATCTAGACTGTAAGAAGGAAATAGCGACTAGAATAGCGAAACCAAGAGTGAGCTTGAAGGCGAGGGATAAGATCTGGAAAAGCAAAGTGATTAGCTTAGGAATGAAGCTGAGCGTCTTGAAAACGTCTGTATTTAGCAGCATGTTGTATGGGTGTGAGACATGGGTGATAAGGAAAGATTCAAAGAGAAGGATATTGGCGTTCGAGAGAAGTTGTTATAGAAAGATCCTGAGAATAGGATGGATGCAGAAGGTCACCAACGAGGAATTCTATAGGGAGATACAGCCGAAAGAGAACTCACTGCAGAAGGTTCTACCACGGAAGTTACAGCTATTCGGGCATCTCTGCAGAATGAATGACAAGCGAAAAGTGAAGACCCTCGTATTCGGCATGTTGGATGGTCCGAATAGGAGAGGCAGACCCCACAGAGAATGGGTAGATGATATAGTAGGTTGGTGCGGAGCTAGTCTACAGAAACTAAGCCACTGCGCACTGGACAGGGAAGGATGGAAAGAAATAGCGAGGGAGGCATCAGACCCCAACGGGCGTTGAGCCCATGGTTGTTGATGATGATGAGTTGAATTTCCTGCTTCACCACAGAATTCCTGTGTGAATGTGGGCACATCATTTCATCTTTCTGTGCCTCAGTTTCCCACTAGTAAAATGGGAATAATAGCACATCCCTCTGTCACACGGGAAGTGTGAGGATAAATATTTTAAAGACTGGAAAGGAGTTCCAGTACTGTGGGTAAGGTAGTACCTACGACCAAATAAAATTTTGTCCAAGATTTTCAATTCTACAGTTAGGCCCCTTAATTTATAGTTGGAGTCCTCCATCAGCACTTCAGATCAGAACACTGACTCCATGGCAGCTCCTATTGAAGTAAATGGCATCATTATTACTTATAGCCATGGCTGAATTTGATCCAGTAAGTGCAATGCATGGTACTGAATTATTACTGGGGGTGCCGCTTTGAACTTCCTACCTTTTACATTTAAAAGTTTTTTAAATTCTCACCCCAACAGCCAGCGATTGTGTGAATGGTTCCTTAGCAGCCAGGACCCTGGAAAAGTTTAAGCAGACACACCCAGTCCTGCAGACCATAACAGATGCTTAAAAAGAAAAGCTTGATTTTTACAGGTGACTGGCATCTGTGGTTCCCTCGACGTCTGTTACAAATTCTCAGCGCCTCTGAATTCAGGCTGTCGGTGAACTCTGGTGCAAGAGGTAAACGTTAACTGTGCTTGACGGTGTCTTCTAGATTGGTGGGTCCCTGTCTACCAAGAAGTGCATAGAAATCACCCAACAGTGAGCCAAATAAACAGTCCATCAGGCGGTCCATGATTTTCATCCTATCTGCTGAGATTGCATTCAAACCGTGACCCAGAGACAGAAAGCATATTTGTTACATGCACACCAGGATGTGAGCTCACTCAGGGTGGCAGTCACACTAGTGACTTTCACATTCATATTCAGGGCCAAATTTTCCCCCCTCTCTTCTGTGTACAATTTCCACTGACAACCATAGGCATGCTACATGTATAATCAAAGGCAGACTTTGACCCCTTGTTTTCCAACCAACCCCGCTTCAGTGACTGGGAGTAAATATGCCCCAGAGATAAATATAGACTTCTCTTTGAATAACCAGCCATGTAATTAGCCCCGTATGGCCTTCTAGATCAATTGTTGAAGATTCAGAGCTACTTTTAGCATCCACATTTCTCCCAAGCCTTAGCAAGTTGCACACAAACAAAATACCGACAGCAGTAAACACTTTTTAAACTCATTGGTAAGAGAGCACATACATCAGATTTCACTAAACCCATATTGCAACGTTAAAATAAATAGCAGGCTATGTCTCCCATCATACCTTTAAAATTTGAGGTGCACGCTTTGACTTCCCTCTGAAGTGTTTCTCTTCCAAAGAGCATAGGGGTGTGGTTGCAGGGTCTACTTCAAGGACTTGCCTTCTTTCCACACCCAGCGCTCATCAGATGTCTCAATATTAACCCACGCTTCGATAAAATAGCTTCTCTTTGCGCTCAGAGGTGGAGCAACTTTTCTCCAAGATTCAGAGGCAATTTCAGAGTCTCTAGTAACGGTGGTGAGGGGAAAACCTTTACACCAATAAGACTCTTTTAATTTTTTCCACATTCACATCCAAGAACAGCAGCCAAAAGTCAGAATCAAGGTAGGAAAAAAAAATCAGAGGTGGCAGTTTCATGGTTTGATACAATGTTCAATTAGATGTTTTTCTAAAAGGGTATTACAAAGAGGAGGGAGGGAAATTATTCTTCTTGGCCTCTGATGCGAGGATAAGCAGCAATGGGCTTCAATTGCAGCAAGAGAGGTTTAGGTTGGACGTTAGGAAAAATTTCCTACCAGTGAGGTGGTTAAACACTGGAATAAATTGCCTAGGGAGGTTGTGGAATCTCCATCGCTGGAGATATTTAAGAGCAGGTTAGACAGACACCTGTCAGGGATGATCCAGGTGGTGCTTGGTCCTGCTGTGAGGGCAGGGGTTGGGATTCGATGACCTCTTGTGGTCCCTTCCCGTGCTAGTGTTCTATGATTCTATGTTTGCTCCCAGACTAAGCACAAGAGCAGAGAGGGGTCGCTGTTGCTGAATTCCAGTTGCAGTCTGGAATCACCCAGTGTATAAAGGGAGTGTGGAGTTTGAGGACTCCTTGCGATGAACTAGCTGTGAATTTCACATCCTGCCCTTTGTTTCTGACCCATCCCCACCTGCACCTTCTGGGTTTGGGTCTGGGGTTTAGATTTAGACTGTAACAAAGCCACTGTCTCTCTTATTAATCATTGCTCAACCTTCTAGTCCCCTGTCACTTCCCATCATCTCACCAAAACCCGACACCCCCCCACCTCACCTAAGTAAGCAGGGGAGCGTTACGTCCTCTCCCACTTGTGTGTACTTCATACCATCAGTTCATTCACGCCCTGCTGCTTCCATAACCATTAGGGCTGCCCACCACTGGAACATCAATCTTCTTTGGTTACCATCTGTGTGTTCAGGAAACGTTCTCTTCCCTCGGGCACTGGTCATCAAATGATCTCCCTGCACATACCAGACTGTCCTGTCCTGATCCTCTTGTCTAGCTTGCCGGCCCACGGCATTTCTCAGGTGGGTGGAATGTTTTTCCTTTGATGTTTTGCCCTACCTGCCCTCTGGAGCAGTGTTATGCTCTCAGCTCTTCCCTTTCAGGGGTACGCCTAAACTTCCGCTTTCTGGTTTGCAGTGATTATAAACTGGGCTAGCCTTTAAGAACCTAAATTTTGAGTGTAAGTGGTTCCCTCTAATCGATGTCTTGGATTTTGTGTTCACTGAGGCATCTAAAATGACCCGCTTCTCTGGGGTCTGGAGGAAGAGTCTTGTTCAAACAACCCATTGAAGAGGTCTTTCTTATAGTCAAGGCAGAATTCTGCTAGGCTCTAAGTTTCCCGCTGTCAGTTTACTCTTTGGATTGATGGCTCTGTGGTCTTGTAAGCATACTCTGAATTCAGAACTACTCGGCTCTCTAAGAAAAGGTTTTAATGTTTTTGTCCTTGTGTTTTGATGACTAACTTGCAAATGTATCTCTTGGTTTTCACATCCCTCATCTGATGAGGTTCAACAAGGGCAAGTACAGAGTCCTGCCCTTAGGACAGAAGAATCCCAAGCATTGTTACAGGCTGGGGACCGACTGGCTAAGCAGCAGTAGGACAGAGAAGGACCTGGGGATTACAGTGGATGAGAAGTAAGATGTGAGTCATTATTGTGTCCTTGTAGCCAAGAGGGCTAATGGAATATTGGGCTGCATTAGGAGGAGCATTGCCAGCAGAGCTAGAGAAGTGATTATTCCCTTTATTTGTTGCTGGGGAGGCCACATCTGGAGTATTGCATCCAGTTCTGGGCCCCCCACTACAGAAAAGATGTGGACACATTGGAGAGGGTCCAGCGGAGGGTGACCAAAATGCTGAGGGGGCTGGAGCACATGGCCTACGAGGAGAGGCTGAGGGATCTGGGCTTGTTCAGTCTGCAGAAGAGAAGAGTGAGGGGGGATTTGAGAGCAGCCTTCAACTCCCTGAAGCGGGGTTCCCAAGAAGATGGAGAGAGGCTGTTCTCAATGGGGGCAGATGGCCCCACCCCTTGTAGGCATGCAGTGCTGGGTCCCCCACACACCTTGTCCAGGGCCTCCTCCCCCCCCCCGGCTCCCTGCAGATGAGGATTGTCCATTCCCCTCTCCTCTCCAACTGAATCCCATTGTGGGCAGGTATGTCATGGGCTGACCCAAAGCCACTGAAATCAATGGAAAGGCCATTGGTTCAGGCCCTGGATCTAGCACGGTTCAGATTGTTGGGCAGTTTAAAGCATGGACCCAGGAGTCAGGAGCCCTGGGCTCGGTTTCCAGCTGCACTGCAGACTCCCTTGCGTGATTGTGGGCAGATCCCTTGGGTCCGAATCCTCAAGGTATTTAGGCACCTAGCTCCCCCTGAAATCAGTGGGCAGCCCATGCTCCGGGCAGCATTAACCCTCTGACTGCTGGAAGACGGGGGTGGGCCATTCCCAACTGCCCTGTTGTGTTTAGGCCACTGTCTGAGACAGGAAACTCAGCAAGATGGGCCATGGCCTCAACTCAGGGTGGAGGCTCTTATGTTCTTAAATACCTTTAAGGAGCCGGGCCTCAGCCGCTTCGTGCCTCAGTTTCCCCTCTGAACACTGGGGGAAATATCCCCCCTCCCACCCTACCTCACACAGGTTTTGTGGACATATTTATGACCTGTGGGGGCTCGTATCTTTAATATTGTGAAAAGATCTTGTGTTCCGAGACAGAGGTTAGCGCCTCCACCTGGTTCTGCTTCTTCACAATCACCCCCCAGGACCACCTTCTCTTTTGCCCTTGGACTGATCTTTTCAACAGGGCACTGGGCATCGCACAACGTCGCAGCGAGGACAAGGGCCGGGAGGCAGCCCACAAAGGGTTTCTATGAGACAGGGAGAGGACTCGTCGTGGTAACGAAAGGGTTGTCGGCTAACCTCGTGGACTAGAGGATCAAGTGATTAGACAACAGGTTTCTCTAGTGCAAACCAGGCCTTAGTTCTGGAGTTAAAAATGACATTTACACACACACAGCCGCCTCAGGTGCCGGCACTAGCCGTGAGTTAAACACCCTATGCTATTGTTCCTCTGACCTGCCACACCGAGACCTCTCCAACCCAAACGCAAACACCAGCCATTCACTGTTCACACAGTACGGCAGGGCGGGCGAGGCCCAAGACGGATTTATTATTCTAGAACCAAGTGCTCCGTCCGTCTTTGGAAGAACGCCCACTTGGTGCTGGCATTCAAAGGTCACTGAGAGGGACGTTAAGAGGAACACAGCCTCCGAGGGGTTGCCGTGTTCATCTGTCACTTTAGAAACAACAAGGAGTCCTGTGGCCTCTTAGGGTATGTCTACACTACAGCATTTTGTCAGAAAAACGACTGTTTTTTCAATAAAACTTGAGGAACGTCCACACTGCGATTGTGTTCTTCCAGGATTCGTAATCCTCTTTCTATGAGAAGGAAGCCTTTTTCCGAAAGAGCTCTTTCGCAAAAAGGTGCGTGTGAACGGGGAAGAGGGAGTTCTTTCGGAAGAAGAGGAAAGAGGAAAAGCACAGGTGCCCTGTGGTCATTCCATCCATAGCAATCTCAGCTGACATGCAAGAGAGCGTCCATTCAGTGTGGATGCTCGCTTTTGAAAAAGCAGATCACTTTTTCAATGCACTTTTGCAGTGCGGACGCTCTCTTTCGGAAGAAGTTTTTCCAGAAGATCTCTTCCAAAAAAAGCTTCTTCCGAACGAAGCCTGCAGTCTAGACATAGCCTTAAAGACTAACCAAAATATTTATAGTAGCGTGAGCTTGCGTGGGCACAGCTCACATCCTCAGATGATGAGCTGGAGAGGAAACTCAGAAACCAGATTCGCAGTGGTGGGCATCAGAAGGTTTTAATGGGATTAGCGAGACAAGGTGGGTGAGGTGATATTGGACCAGCCTCTGCTGGTGAGCGAGAGCCGCTTTTGAGAATTCCTCAGGTCTGGGAAAGGTCCTTGGAGTGTCCCAGCTAAATACAAGATTGAACTTGTCCTAGCATAAGTAGCACATCTTTCAAAGGGACCCTTCAAGGTAGAGGGGTCTGTGAATACACCAGGGGCATGTCCACGCGAGGAAATTATTTTAAAGTAACTTATTACGACATCATACCTCCTGAAATAATAATTTTGAAGCAGCGTGCCTACGCTACTGGGAAGCCTCGAAATGAGTCCGAGGCTCCCTTAATGTGGGTGCATTACCTAGACTTAGAGCCCCAGGAAGCACTGGGGAGGAATTAGTTCGAAGGATTGTGGGGAGTCATTATTTCGAAATAGTGGGACCGGAGCGTCCACGCTACCGCTATTCGGAAATAGCTATTTTGAAATAAGCATTATTCCTCACGGAAAGCAGGAGTTATTCTTTCAAAATAACCAGCCCCTTATTTCAAAATAACGGGCTTGGTAGTGTGGACACGCTGCTTGTTATTTCAAAATAAGGGGAGTAATTTCAAAATAACTCCCCAACGTAGCCCAGGGCCTCTGGGACAAAAAGGGAAGTTAGTGGGTTATAGATTGTCGCAATAAGCCCTAAACCCAGTGTCTTTATTCAGACCATGGTTTTTAGTGTCTAGCTGAATAATAAACCGACACCCCGAGACTCCTCTTTGGATGGTGCTGTGTAAGTTTCCTTTAAGGCTGAGACCTGATTGGTCAGATATAGAGGCATCGCTTTGTGAAATAGTCCAACAGCTCCCGCCCTCCTCCCCAAACGACATGCACAAAAGGGCCCTGTAAGAAACTGGCAGAGAGCCAAAGCAAAGGCACTCAGGGTATGTCTAGACTACATGCCTCTGCCAACAGAGGCATGTAAATTAGACATACCAACATAGTCAATGAAGCGGGGGATTTAAATATTCCCCGTTTCATTAAAATACAAATGGCCGCCGTGTTGTGCCGGCTCAGCTGATTGTCGGCACAACGCAGCAGTCAAGACGTGGATTGGTCGACAGGGAAAGCCGTTGTCGACCGATCCCTTATGCCTTGTGAAACGAGGTTTACAGGATCAATCGACAACGGCTTTCCCTGTCGACCAATCCGCGTCTTGACTGCCGCGCTGTGCTGACAATCAGCTGAGCCGGCACAACACGGTGGCCATTTTTATTTTAATGAAGCAGGGGATATTTAAATCCCCGCTTCATTGACTATGTCAGTATGTCTAATTTACATGCCTCTGTCGGCCGAGGCATGTAGTCTAAACGTACCCTCAGAGAGAAAATAGGGCGGGGGGGGATTTAAAAATTCAGAGCAATGTCACATGCCTGATCGTAGAGAATTTTAAGGAAAAGTTATTTGAAATTTGCAATATATTATCATTTCTTCCTTGACTGGGTTTCCTCTTGTTTCTGCAGATTACAGGAACCTGGAGTCTGATTTTTTTTTTATAGCCCATTTATATTAAAAAAGCATACACTTAAAATAGTGACATCTTTTTTGTTAGCATAGTTATCTGAGTCTTTTATAGCATGTGTGCTTTCTCCTCATGTGTCCAGTGGTTCCAGCACAGTGATGGGGGAAGGGGCCCCCATGCTTTAGGTAAAACCAAATTCTTAAGAACATTTTCTGGGAGACTTTTGATGCTTCAACAGAGTTTATTTCAATTCCATGATCATCAGGAAAGAAATTGACAAGTTCTGTGCTCAGGGTTCAGTTTAGCTCCCCCCCCCCACATAGTAATAGACATACCCTAGAATCACAGAAAGAGCTGGTATTCTCACCCGCTGAATTGCTTAAGGATGCTTAAAAGCAACTGTGCTCTGGAGGGATTTGCCCAGACGATGATCTTGATTCTGAATGGGTTGGTTGTTAGCCCACCATGCCACGGACCTTGCAGAGTTTGGAAGAGTCGGCCTTCTCCACCACTCGGTAGCTACAGGTCTCCTGGTTGAAGATACTTTCGCATTTCTCTTCGTCGTAGTCAGCAGGGGTGGCAACACTGTTGTTGGGAAGGACAAAGCGAACAGAAGGGTGTGAGAGTCGTCCGGATATGCAGAGGTACAGCAAACATGAGGTCTGGCTCCCCACTTGGTTCTGCCAGCCTCAGTTCCCTGAATGAGCGGTGGGTTATGCTGCAGCAGTAGAGTGGAGAATCGGGCCTGGAGCCCCTTATTGGCTGCAGATCTCAAACTTTCAAGATTGGCCAGTGGCAGTTATAGAACATAAGAACGGCCACACTGGGTCAGAGCAAAGGTCCGTCAAGCTCAGTACCCTGTCTGCCAACAGTGGCCAATGCCAGATGCCCCAGAGGGCGTGAACTGAACAGGCAATGATCAAACCATCTCCCTCCTGCCATCCATCGCCACCCTCTGACAAACTGAGGCCAGGGACACCATGCCTACCCATCCTGCCTAATAAGTATTGAGGGATCTAACCTCCATGAATTTATCTAAGTCTTTCTTGAATCCTGTTAAAGTCCTAGTCTTCACCACATCCTCTGGCAAGGTGTTCCACAGGTTAACTGTGTGCTGCGGGATGAAGAAAACTGGAAGCGAGTGTCATTTCTAGGAGGACCCCTCTCCCCAGTGTTAAATTCTGGCATTCGGAGCACTTACGGCTTCCCTTCAAGGTTTGTGGGCCGTTGTTATGGCTCTCAACACTGCCAAATTTCTGTGCCTCACTGGACAAGGGAAGGGAGCTAGTTACCCGGATGTACTGCGCTTCACGGGCTGGTGAGGGTTAATCAGCAATCTGAAAATAAATCTGCTTCTAGATGTTAATTATCACGAGGGTAGAACTGCAGAGCTATGAGCCAGCACCCTGGAATAACGTTAGAGGGGCGTCTAGAAATGCCCTGTGTGGAATGTATAGCGAGTGAGATTGGATGTTCCCCTGCCATAGCCACAAAGGGTTGTTAACAGGTGGGCTAGCTGCTTCCTCCGCCGCTGTTAACTGCGGGGACGTGGACAGCTGACCCAGGAAGGCAGCAGATGAGGCGAGGGGCGGCTGCTAGCAAGGCTGGGAGTTCTGGACACGAGACGTCTCAGCAGGACCCTGCATGGGGTGTTGAACTTCTGGAGAGAGCTGGGGTGGGGGGGTCTGGAGGGTGCTATGGGCCAGCGGAGAAGGAAGCAGCATAGGGCAAAAGCAGGGAGTGTCAGGAGCAGGTCCTGGTGGTGTAAACCCAGCGATTCTGGGCAGGACCCATAGATACTGGACAGGGCCTGGGCTCTGCTACCATGCTTGGAAAGCCTCCATGAAGAAGGGGGTAGGAGCCTGAGGCTGGGGCTGATGACCCTGTATAGGGGCACTGGCGTTTGAGCTTGTAGGACACTTGGGCCCTGGAAGGGGTGTGATTATAAGAGGCCCAGTGTTACGAGGTCCTGAGGCAGAGCCGCTGCAGGGCCACGTACAACTGCGACGGGATGGGCTGGCTGTAAAGTCACCCACAAGAGCACAACCCCCCCACCCCCAAAGAAATCAGAGCGTCTGGCCTGCAGGAAAAAACGCCGGGTATTTCTTTGGCACTCACAGGCTGCAGCACCCCACGCTCTTCTTGGTACAGGAACAGCTGTAGCAATCTGCGGTGCGCCATTCGGAATTGAATGGGTGTAGCACTCCGGTCTCGTCGATGCAGCCTGGAAGGCCAAGGGGACAAACCGCTTACAATTGTTTCTCCGGTCTGGGTTTGAGCTTTGCATGTTTAATAGGAGGCTGGAGAGCAGTTTGTTAGTTCCGAGTCTTACAGAGCGCCTGCGTGATGGATACATATAAGACCCATTTCCTGCCCAAAGCACTTAATGTAAAGAAGAGGAGACAGACCAATGTAAGATGCTGGACGGATCCTTCCTAGAATGGAAGGGACCTCGAGAGGTCATCAGGGCCAGTCCCCTGCCCTCCCGGCAGGACCAAGCACCAAGTAGGAGACTTAGAGGATTGCAGATGAAGAGGGATTGTTTCGAAAGCTCATTTCCTCTCAGATCCCCCTGAATCAAATTCTGGGCACCCATTTCTAAGGCCTGAGCTAAAGCCCATTGAAGTCAATGGACAAATTGCTGTTGTTTTCGGTGGCCATTGATTCAATCCCTAGTACATTTCCAATGTGGGTGATTAAGGCATTAGCTTGGCACTCAGGAGATGTGAGTTCAGTTCCCAGCTCTTCCAGAGTTTCCCTGTGTGATCCACGGTAGGTCAATTATCTCTCTCTGCTTCTGTTCCTTACATGGAAAATGGGAATTACTTTGGCCTCGGGAGGTCATGTTTCATTCTGGGTCATTTTCCTTCCCTCACGGCCTCTCTCTGCTTCTGTTCCTTACATGGAAAATGGGAATTACTTTGGCCTCGGGAGGTCATGTTTCATTCTGGGTCATTTTCCTTCCCTCACGGTGGAGTTGTGAAGACAATTAGTGTTTGCAAAGCTCAGAGATACTAGGAAAATGGGAGCCCAGCAGTAGATATTTTTCTAACAGCTCTATCAACATGGCTTGTTGTTTTGGTTTTTTTGGGGGGGGTGGAGGTTGTGGGGGGATGGATGAAAAATCCCCACACTGAAAAATCAAAACTGTCTATGGGAAAAATTTCATCTTTGCCAAAACAATTGTGTTTTTTGCTCCCATCCGGCCTGCTGGCCTGCACTCTCCCCTTCCCTCCCCAGGGAACTATGACACGTCCTGCAGGGGCCCTTAAGGATGCTACACTAGTGGCTTAGAGCAGCATCGGAGCTGCCCGGGGCTTTTTACAGTGACCCATGCAGATGGTCCCTCAGGATCCGTGATCCCCGCCCCCAGGCCCGAGCGTGGGCACAGAAGAGAAGGTAGCTGGCAGGATTTCTTACCCTTTGCAGCCGAGTTGATTTTTTTCTGCCAGCACTGCGCATCGCAAAGCGTCACGGAGACGACAACGATAAGGAGGCCCCACACATGCATCTATAAATGACAGACTCGGAGTCACTGGAAGGTTCATGCCTAAAAAAACCTGCTTACTGGCATAGACATAATCCAGACCCATCTCCTTATGGGCGAATAAATTCACAGAGGGAGAATACTTGGCAGCAAAGCACCTCAGCGTGTCCTTAATTTGAATTGAACTTAATTAGCATGATTAAGCCTGTGGTTACTGGCTCTGCTGGATACAAGCCTTAGAATCAGCTGGAGGCTTTTTCTACAGTGGTGGAAGTCCCTGGCAGCCATGGTGGGTATGAACCTTATCTTCATATAATCAGTCCATTTGTTAGAGTAACGTTCCACCCTGTGCAGCTGGAGGATTTCGCTCCAGCCACATTGTTACTTTGTTTAGTTACGCACAACCCTGCCCGACACGCACACCACAACGTCAACTTTCAGTGCGTTTCATGTCCACTGAGTATTGTTCCAGCCGCTGGCAACGCTTCAGAATTCCCCAAGAGAGCGTGTGACCCACACACCTGCTGGGTGTTTGCTCTACAGCATTCGCAGAGAGCCAGCTGGCTCCTAACACAAGCTGTAGAGACCCATGCACTGAGGTTCAGTTCCGCCTGGCGGGACAAGTCCAATAGCACTTGGCCATCTAATAAAAAATCAGCCTTGGACCCCTCCACGCCGCTGCATTGTCGAAACGATTTATGCTGCATTACGGCAGGTTGGGAATAACAGCATATTGCCTAGGGGGTGTGCTTGCCATTTCTTTTCAGCCTGCCTAGGCTAAGAGCCATCGTTGTGCGTGGATGCCTTTCAGACAGCCCCAGGACTTGATGCATCTTTTGGCCTGTCTATATTACAGAAGTTTGGCCCAGCCCATTGTCATTCACGTGACGTACAATGACAGTGAATCATGCCAGCCTCGGACCAAAACCCAGCTGATTCGAAGCCTCTTTGCATCAGGGACCGTGGTGCAAAGGGGCCATCATCTGGCTGCAAACAGGCCGTGGGGAATTTGGCAACAGGTGAACTCTCTGCTGGCCAAAAAAAGTCTGCAGCCAAGTCTTGGGGGAGCTTCTTCCTCACACCAGTAGCCCCTCAGTTTGCACAGGGAGCCCGCTCGGGTTTCCTGGTGCTCCCCCTCCAGAGGTCGGGAGCAGAAAGAGAATCCAAGCCTGAGGCAGAAGCTGTCACCTTCCGTGCCTGCTTGAGTTTGGAAGGGTGACACCTCTTGTCTGTCCCTCTTGTGTTCTAATCAGGCGGGATTTGATGGCCGTTTTAGGCTGAGCGCCTCCTGGTTCCATTTTAGAGGCTGGAGCCTGGGTAACCTCTCAGCACCTGAGTGAGTTTAGTGCTAGTCAAACGAGGAATACATGGCCTTTGCTGCAATTGCCAAGAGTGGCCATTAATGGTGGTTCTGCAGGTTGAACCTCTCTAGTCCGGCACCCTCAGGACCTGACCAGGGCTGAGCCAGAGAATTTGCTGAACCACTGGGCTCTGAGAAGACATTTAGGGGTAGATTAGAGCTACATAACAGCACAGAACACTGAGAGCCAGGGTTGGTGGCTGTAAACAAACTTTATGTGGCTGCGGGAAACTTGGCCACAGAAAGAAAGAAAGAAAATCATGCCGGACCACGGAGGTTGGTGGACCAGATAGCGCCGGATTAGAGAGGTTCAACTTGTACTGCAGCCATTCTTCCACTCGGCACTGCATGGAGAATACAGCTGGTGTAATAAGTCACTGCACATAGTATTCTGTACAAATGTGGGTGCTTTCCACACAGCCAGTTATTTTACAGATGAATTATTCCAGATGAATTACTCCCAGCACAGTTCACACAGGTGACCAGCAGCCATCAGGTGGTACTAGCAATTTGTGATTCCCAATAGCCCAGGGAGAGAGTGAAACTGGCGACCTAGAGAACACACCACCTTAGTTTTCATTGTGTCTTTATGTAGAGCTGGATAGATGCACATCTCTCATGTGACCTCGTGGCTGGAGCCCAATGGTAACTTTGTTCTATATAAATGAGCTTTATTTAAATATGTCTGGTCTGCTAGGCATGGTTTGGGAAATCTGAAGTTGAATCACCGTGACGGCAGGTTGTATCAACTACCAGGGCTCGACAAATACACTCGCCCGCTTGCCCGGGGCAAGTAGATTTTACCAGCTGGTGAGCGCAGGGGCGGACTGGCCCGGTGGGCCGTTGTGACGGGCCGGCGGAAGCCCGCACTACAGGCGGCGCGGCCCCATCCGATCCGCCCGCCGGCGGAGGAGCAGAGCGCCGCTGGGAAGGGGGAAGTGCGGCGATTCTTGCCACCGGGCTGCCTGTGTGCAGCTCCGGCGGGAGGAGGCGGGGCGGGATGCCAGGATGCTGGCGTGACATGGCCCCGCTGATTTTAAAGGGCCGCGGCAGCTCGGCTCTGGCCGCTGGCTGCGATGCATGGTGCAGCCAGGGCCCGCCCCACCGGCTCCAGTCCTGCCACGGCCCCAGCCCCCCTTTGTCTCCACGCTGCCTGTTCCCCACACCAACCCTGCTCCCCTGCACCCTGGACCCCCTGCTCTCCCTCTTCCCTTTGGCTCTGCGCTGCCCTTGCACCCCGCACCCTGCTCCCCCCGATCCTTGCCCCCCCAGCTCTGTGCTGCCCGTTCCCTGCCCCTAGACCCCGATCCCTCTGCCCCTCCTGTTCCCCGCGTCCCATTCTCCGTGCCTACCCCGCACCCTGCTCCCCCCGATCCCTGCGCCCCTCTGGCTCTGTGCTGTCCCTGCACCCCCTGTGGGTCGGGAGTGAAGGGTGCTTGTCCATAGGGAGGGGCTGGACAGGGCAGGGAAAAGGCTGCTGTGACCCAGCAGGGCGTGAAAGGGGGAATTCACTTGAAGCGCCTTTGTCTTTATGGAAAAAAATGAATGAAAATGCTATTTGCTATTTATAGGGCTAAAATGCTGGGACAAAAATGAAAACAAACAAAAAAACCCATTGCAAAATGCAAACGTGTAAAGACAACAAAAAGGGGGCAAAACCTAGAGCTGGCCCTGGGGAGGGGAAGGGGCTGGGCTGGGCTGTGGGGAGGGGAGGAGAGGGGAAAATATGGGGAAGGGGCTTGTGCTGAGGGGAGGGGAGGGGAGGAGTTCAGGAGAAGAAGAAAGGGGAAGGCACCAAGGGACAGGGGTGCAGGAGACACAAATGAGGAAAAGGGCAGGAGGGGAGGTGTCAGTGCGAGGGGGGAACAGGGTGATGCTGGGAGAGGAGAGGGGAAGGGCACTGGGGCTAGAGGGGAGAGGGGGAGGTGCTGGGAGAAGGCTTGAAAGAAGGGGTGGGCAGGAGGAAGGCGGGATGGAGCAAGGCATGTGTGAGGGCACAGGGGCATGAAGGGAATGGGGGCAGAGGGTGGTGAGGGCTGGGTATCAGGAAAAAGAGAGCAAAGGGGGCAGGGGCAGTGAGGGAAGGGGGAGGCACCAGGAGGGTGCAGGTGTCAGAGGATTCTGGGGGTGAAGCAGAAGGGCAGACACCTGCAGGGGAGGGACCAGCACCAGAGGAGAGAGGCAGGGCAGGTGTGTAGAGGGAGGTGTTAGGAGAGGGGACGAGGAGGGGTAGCTCACATGATCAGAGTGGGGCTACTGGAGGAGTGGGCACAGGGGGGAAGAGAAGGGCTGGCGGGGGCAGGTCTCAGGAAGGCGAAGGGCAGGAGTCAGGACAGCAGACGAAGGTGAGGGGTTGGGGGGGCAGCAGGCCCCAGGGGAGCTGATGGAGCAAGGGGAGGAGACATGGCAGCAGAGAGAAAAGGTAGAGGTTTATAAGATATTTATTAATAACTTGGGTGATATTTATTAATAACTTATTAGTAATTACTGTTCTTATTCTTATTAGGAATTTATGCCATTAAAAAAAACACTTTTTGTGGGGGAGAGCGGCAAGTTCCTTTTTTGTCTGGCGAGTAGGGTTTTCCATAATTTGTCGACCCCTGTCAACTACAGTTCTCAGTCCGTGAGCGTTTAGACGCCTGTCGAGGCAGCAGCGTTTGGCTTTTTGCTCTCGTTTATAATATGAGCTAATCTGCCAGGAGCCAGCCTTTTAGATCCCTTTTCATGAGACAGAAGAGAGTGATTCGAAATATCCCAACACTCGGACTTTTAAGGTGCTGGCAACGAAAAATCTGAAAATCAAAAATCATCCTCTGTGTGTGTGTGTGTGTCTCATGCGTAGTGCCCGGCAGTTTTCTTTTAAACTCATTGCTGTTTTATAGTTAATTTAAACTAAATTTGAGATCCCCTCAGATAAGGAAATATACAAGTTAGACCAGAATTTCTGCAGCAGCTGGGAAGCGTCCCTAAGAAAATCCCAAATCGGTGCTGTAAAATAGCAGCGTGTCCCTCCTGTTCTTATGAGAAGAAAGACGTGTGTTGACTCACCATTCCACCACCGTGCGTCCCTTCCAAAGCACGCACGCAACCGGAAAAATGCCTTTGAATTATTGCAGAGCGTGGAGAGTCTGGAGACGGATCTCCTACAAAGCCGAGCCCTGCACAAACAGACCACAGGGAAACAATTCACTCCCCGATTGTGCGGGCTGGACTCACATATATAGGCATCGCTGAGATGTGGCCAATGTTTAACAAGAAGGTTGGGTTCAGAGCAGCACCCACTGGCTGGTCCTGCCCCTTTGCAGTGGCTGCCAAGAGCCAAGAGGCAGTGGAATGGGTGCAAATGGACATGATTTGGGATGTCTTTGCAGGGATTCCAGCATCCAGGCCTGTCGTGTTCCTGCAGAGCAAGTTTGTGGGCAGGCCAGGTTGGGCGGAGGACTTGGCTCCTTGCAGGTGAAAGAAAACAGAGGAAGAGGGAAGGGCTCTATGGTTCCTGTTCCCATCATACGGGCCGCTGGGGTTGCATAAGAAGCTTGGTGGCCACTTCCTCTCCGTTTCAAAGGCTGGACCTTGCAGTTAAGTGAAGGGAAGTGGTTTGGGGGTGGCGGGGGGCCTGGTTGCAAAAACGGAGAAGGACGTGTCCTTCATGAACAGCTGTTATCCTGCCCAAAGGGCACAGAGGGGGGTCAGGAAATACAGCCTGATCTCAGTGTTTTCCTGGCTCACCCATCCCAGTTAGACAAACTGCAGAAATTGCCCCCTCAAAGGAAGACAAAGGGGCCCTGTGACGGGCTGCTAGCGACCCGCACTCCGGACCACGGAGGGAGGCGGGAGGAGAACAGGGCCGTGGGCAGAGAGCCCGGACTGCCCGGCGGCGCCGCGCCAGGTCAGCAGGGCCAGAACCTGCCCCCGCGCCTGCACGGCCGGCAAACGGCCGGCTCCGCCCCCAGCGTGCGGCCGTGGGAGGCGGGCACCGGGAGTGACGGCCAGGGCGAGGCAGGAGAAGCCGCCACGTCACGAGGGGGCCGGGGGCTCCGAGCCCCGTCACAACTGGCGGGCCGGTTCAAAAGCGCCCGCCGGCAGCGAGGCAGGGGGCAACCTCCGCCGCCACCGGTCAAGAAGCACCAGCCCCAAGCAAACCGGTGCAGCCCCCACGACCCACCGATGGTGGGACACCGCCCCCGGCCGGCTGTGGACAGCCTTCACAGGCGGCTGACGGCAAGCCCGGGTGCAGTCGCCGGGTCGGGGCATCCTCGGCCCCAACGACTGGACGTGGGTGGAGTGGACCCTGGGACAGCATAGCCGCGGACCGGTGCCGACGCAGAGCTTCGGAACCCCGGTAGGCACAGGGGGGCCAGAGGGCAGGCCCCAGGGACCCGCGGGGGGGGGGAGGAAGTAGCCTGGGGCGGGACCCTTCTGGTGCCCGTGGACAGACGCGTTTTGGGAGTAAACCCCCATCTGTCGTGCAGGGGCGATGGCGAGCCCCTGCACTTAGGGCCCCGGGCTGGGACCCGGTGGAGAGGGCGGGCCCGGGTTCCCCTCCCCCTACTCCTCTTCCGCACAACCCCCGCAACCCAGCAGACTACACAAACGTGCAACTGTGCCGGCGGGCCAACCAGGCTCAAGCCGACGGGATTGGCCCCCCGGAGGGGCCAAACCTGAGGCCTAGGGCCCACACACCGAGCCGCGGTAAAGACGGCGGGTCCACTGAATCCCCCCTGCTCGGCGGAGAGGGGGTGATCGCACCCAACCTACTGGCCCCGGGGACCGGGAATCCCGCCAAGGGGTCAGACCGACAACGAAGGGGTTCACTGAACCCCACTGCCTAGCCGGCAGGGGGTGATCGCACCCCGCGACTCGTCCACAGGCCCACCGTTATATGGACATTGAATGTGCACTACTGGAGACGCTGAAGGACTTTTGTCTGAGTTATTTTATTCAGCTGAGTATAGTCAGTTATATCAATGCAGAGCAGGGGAGCCAACAGCCACGCCGGGTCCCTGGGCAGCGGAGGGGAGCCAGCTTCATGCTCCTGAAAGGGGCGGGGCATTGGGTGGAAGGGGCGGAGCCGGGCAGCTGGCTCTCAGTGCCCCATACTGGTCCTCCCCAGCCCGCAGAGCTGCTCGGAGTGCCGGGTGCAGCACTCCGGTGGCGATTTTAAAGGGCCCATGGCTCGAGCGACGGCAACGGCCAGGAGCCCCGAGCTTTAAAATCACCAAACCCTGGGGTGATTGACTCCTTTCACCCGCTTGTTGATGGGCCTGATGCAGGGAATAAAAGAAACAATATAGACTCGGCTGCAAGTGCAGTCTCACCCATTGCCTTGCTATTCAGCAAGGCACGGAGTAGCCAGCCGTTGGTAGTGCTGCATAAAACACCACCATGCGCCGCTCCAAGACTCATCCCAGGAGCGGCCATCTTGTAGGAGGGAACGGGGAGGTTCTGAGTGGGTCTGTTGGTAGCTCACCCAACTAGGACTCCTGCGGCTTTCGCGGGGGTTGGCTTTCTCCACCGATGCTGCAGGAATCCTTGTGGAAAAAGCATGCATGTTTCCTATTGTCATAGGCATCAGGGAAGGGGAAAAAAAGCAAATATCAGGCCGGGAGAGCAGGAAGCAAACAATCGCCGGGAAAGATGGTAGCTGCAGTTTTGGCAGGAAGAGATGGCGCTGAGTGATTTGCACAGGCTGAGCTATTTGAAATTCACAGTCTGAGGGATTAAGACACCTTTCCTGCTCACGGGCAACGTCTGACGGTTGCAGGCTGTTCCGTTCTTTGTTGTTCGACAAACCGCCTGCAAGCGACTGTCGCCCAGAATGGGTGGCTCTTGAAATGGGCACGCTTTGTTGATTTCCTATTAGATGGCCATTCCTGCCACTGTCTGGTGGCCGTTTCTGCTCTCTGAGCGAACGGATGGAATTGCAGGTCAGCGGGCGAGCAGAGTGAAACCCCTGGACCCTTGTTTCTCTCTCTTGGGGTACGTCTAGACCGCATCCCTCTGTCAGCAGAGATATGCAGATTAGGCAGGTCGACATTGCAAATGAGGCAGGGATTTAAATATCCCGTGCCTAATTTGCATAAAAATGGCCACCATGTTTTGCCGACTCAGCACTTTGTCGGAAAAAAGCGGCAGTCTAGAGGGGGATCTGTCGAGAAAGAAAGCCTTTTTCAACAGATCCTGTAAACCTCCTTGCAGGAGGCATAAGGGATCTGTCGAAAAAGGCTTTCTTTCTCGACAGATCCCCCTCTAGACTGCCGCTTTTTGCTGACAAAGTGCCGAGTCGGCAAAATGTGGTGGCCATTTTTATGCAAATTAGGCACGGGATATTTAAATCCCTGCCTCATTTGCAATGTCGACCTGCCTAATCTGCACCCCTCTGCCGACAGAGGGATGCCGTCTAGACATACCCTTGTCGGTGAAGAGAGAGAAGCCAGGTGCAGAGAAGAAGCTGTTGGCAGTGCTTAGAACATGACATCTGCCCCTTTCCGGGGCCCTTGTGTTCATCCTGACCTGAGACCTCGCTGCCAGGAAAATGGAAATCGAACGCCAGACGTCCTAAGTCTTCTCTTGAAGCCGTGATTTTTGAATTGGAGCTAACTTTTGGCAAAGGAAGTGTTCCCGTCCCTGGTACTAATGTGCATGGGATTTATTCCAGGTAGCTGCTGGGTGCCGTGTAACGGGGCGGCACTCACCTCTCGTGAGCGCCCCCTTCTGGCCAAGTGTACCTGCACGCTCTCTTATTGAAGCCTCTTTGGCAACTCAGCCCTCTGGCCAAGTCACACACACTCTGTTGTGAATCACAAAGCTCTTCCAGGGTAAATGTCTAAGAGGGGCCCATCTCGGTACCTCCTGTAGTATCCCTCAGACTGTTCCCCACTCTGGAAGATAGAGGTGTCCTCAGGGCATCCCTTCCTGGAGGCAGCCTCCTCGCTTGCCTCAGGGCTGTGGTGTCCAACCAGTTCTGAAGCAGTAGCTATTACTGCTACAGCAAACTAGCCACACTCAACTGGCCAAATAGCCACTTGTGGCTAGTGTGTTGGACACCACGGCCTAAGGGCTTTATCTCAGATCCCAACATAGTGTGTGGGTCTCCTATAAGCTCTCCACACGGAGCTATCGGCGGTGCTGCCACTCTCCCAGTCAGCTAGTCACCCGGCTGCACATCTTGAGCTCTCCAGAGGAACTGACTGACTCTAGTCCTACCGCTCCTTTTATAAGGCCTTCCTGGCCCCTCATTGGCTACTTCCTTTGTAGCCACTCTAGCCTGCTTGGAGCACTTCTCTATTATTTTTCTGGGGCGGGATGTGGCAGGACCACACGGCCTCTAACAGAGGGTCCCAAGGCCTGGTCCACCTTGTCATAGCCTGTTATCCTAGCCGTGAAAGAGCGGTGTCATTGGGGTTTCATTTTCTCAAAGGAAGCTATATCTCAGAGAAGTGCTTTGGGACAAATGCTCCCTCCCCTTATTTTGAACTCACAGGCTGCGGCAGGTTTTTTCATCTTTGAAACAGGGTGTCCCATAAGGGTGGGATTATAATAAAAGACTTTTATCTGGAGCCAGTGCTAGCAGGAATGTACTGTCATGCAAATCCTTTTATTTTCTTTGCTACCTTCGCAGGTAAAATAATAGTGGATCTGGGTTTTTTTTCCCCCAATGGTGATGAGCATGTGCAGCTTTTATTGACACTGTTTGAAGCTGTGCACACCCAGCACGGGTACAAATCAGGCCCCTTATATTTGTGTAGCGTCAGTAGCAAGGTGCCAGTGACAGCTTGAAACACAGGCGCTTCCCACTCTTGCAAAGTGTTCTCAGGAGCAGGCTTGCTGTGGGAAGACTGTTTGTTGGCAGTGTGCTTATTTTACGCTGCATTGTTTGCTCAGGGCTTGGGATCATACACAGAAGGAATGAAAACAGCTTTGAGGGAGGATTCTGCGGAATGATCTTAGATGGGTGGACACCGCACAAATGTTGAGTCTGTGATCAGCAGGAAGGTGTCGCCAGGAAAGGACACGGCGCCAGAGAGAAGCCACGAGGGGGGGTCGTAGTCAACGGTTCTCAGGATTAGCAAGTGCGAGGGAGAATTTTTATCGGTCTTTATCAGAGCCTGGCCTGCAGGGAACAGATTCACCTCTGAGGGGTGATATTTCTGTCTCTGGGCCGGTATTAGCGAGTGGGGAAGCCACTGGAACTATCCGGCTGTTCATAGCCAAGATCTGCACATGCAAGGGCCAGTCAGGAACAATGACAGGAGTGGGACGGCTGATTTATAGGATGTCTCCACCAACAGCCCCAGGGTGAGATGGAGGCTGGGAAGAAGTCCTCACTATTCCTTGCCTTTGCCGTGGGTTGATGTTGGAGTCCTGCTGAAGATCAGCTCTGAGCTGAAGGTCAGAAAATAAATTCAAGTGCCATTTAGGGTTAGAGTTAGGGGTCTGCATCCAAAATACATTTCCTGCTCCTGTCTCCACAGCGTCACTCGTGCTTGTGGGCCCATTAAAGCCGTGCAGGCGGGCTCACAATTCAGGCAGCCGAAACTGAGATAAAAGGAAACCAGCGATCAATGAAAAACTTGCAAAAATGTTTCATGGATCTTTATCTGAACTGAGCCGCTGCCCCCTTCCTCCCCACTAGTGAATAGGGTTGTCAGGTGTACGGTTTTTGCCTGGACAGTTCAGTATTTTGGCCTTCCGTCCAGTTTAAAAAAACCCAGAGAATACCGGACATGTAAAATGCCCTGTATTTTCTGTTTTCCTCAGATGGAAGGCCAGTGGCATCTGCAAGGGTGGGGGGGAGTGAGGAGCATGGTAATTTAAAGGCACAGCGACTTTTTTTTTTTTTTTTTTTCTTAAAACTTTGGTCTCCCCCTTTTTTTTTTCTCAACAGAATTTTTCCCGGTGTTGTTGGGGGTTTTTGGGGTGGGGGTGGGGAGGGGGTTGTTAAACCATCTGGCAACCCTACCAATGAAAAGGAAGGGCTGGATTCTCAGCAAGGGAATTTATACCTCTAGGGATCCGCCCCCCAGATTTTCAGCCGTAGGGTCTTTCTGTCTCTTGTTACTCCTCGGACAGATTTGGACTGTGGTTTAGCTCAGTTGCCGTCAGTTATGTGGCCAAAAGAAGCACAGCATGTGCACGCGGTCGCTGCTAGGAACCATGGGCTCCCTTGGGAGGTGTAAGGGACGTAGGAAGGCCAGCCAGCACTGAGAGAGCTCTGGGAACCCTCGGTCTCACTCTGTGCGCTATAAAGTGTCCCATCTGTTTGCCTTACTGATAATTCCCCTCCCCCATGCCCCCGGCTTCCTCTGTGAACTACAGACCTTGCACATCAGGCCCCTGCTCTCTACCCTGAATGCTTGTGACCCTCACACGTGGTGCACACCCGCAGTGTACACACTTCCAGGGAACTGCAGTCATTGTGCAAGGAGTGCTCCCGCCGGATGCCTGATCCCTGATAACAGCGCCTGAGGCTAGGCAGCTCGCCCCAAGCGTAGCACACGCAGCAGGGTTACAGGCGGGGTGGGGGGTACCCTGGCTACAATTCTCTTGGTACAGTTGGCTCCTGCAGCTCATTCAAATGGGAAGGAAGATGCAGACCCTCTTACGCAGTGATGGCTCAGGGCTGCAGGCTGGCCCCTTTCTGGTTTGTTTTACAGTCAAAAGAGAAAAGCCGAACCAGGCACCGTCTGTCTCCAGCAGCTCTCCAGGCCCTGCCCCGGCCCTCTTCCTGCTGGGCTCCTTCCCGTGGTCTAGGAGGTCGGGGTGAGGAACCATTTTTGGGTCGGGGGCCGCTGGCTGGCCCACAGCAAAATCAGTCGGGGGCCACACACAAGAGAGAAGCAACCAAAAAACTCCTCACTGATGTGGCCCCCGACTGAGAAGGAGACACTCCCCACATTCCCCTCCCACACCAGAGCCTTGAGGGGCCCAGGCTAGTAGATTGTGTGTGCTCCAGCCCCATGGAGAATGGCTGGGGGTAAGGGGCTGGAGCGCCAGAGCGGGCTCCCCAATACTGGGGGGAACCCTGAGATTCAGGGGCCGGATCCAGGCAAGCCAGGGGCTGCATCCGGCCCTCAGGCCTTAGGTTCCCCACCCCAGTTTAGGGTCAAGCGGCAAGCCACGCTGGGCCTGGCAAAGTGCAGCTCTTCCAGCACCTGGATTTGACTTTGGGGAGCTGCAAGGAGCCGCAGTGCACAGGAATAGGGCAGCGTAAAAAACCGGCCTCTGCCCAGGCCAGGAAGGGCCTGTGGCCATGCCCAAAGCCTCTTCTGGGCAGCTTTGTTGCCCCAGGCTTCAGCAATACAGAGGGCTCCTCAGCTCATGGTGGCCTGCGGTCCCCAGAGGATATTCCCCTCCCAGGGCTTCCTGGCAGGCCTGCTTCTTCCAGCTCCCTCGCTCTGCCTCGGTGTCCCATAACAGCTAGTGTGGGTCAGCCGATGCCGCCACAGTGGTCCTGTGTCCTTGTGGCGGCCTTGTTCCTGGGGCAGGACTTCACCTCCGGGCCTTTTACCGTCGGAGCAGGACCTGACACACAGGGGGCGTGACGTTGTTCGGGGCATTCTACCTACCCTCTTCCAAAGCAGCTGGCCAGTTAGTAAAAGCAGCCCCTCCCAGCCATCTCCTAGCAATGAGGGAGAAGAAGGGACCCCATCATTTCTCAAGGAGGAAAACACTCGCACGTTGTTGATGCTTTAGCTGGCTGTTTTATTTGATCAGGTGTGAGCCACAATCTCCGAAACAACACTGGTTGCCTTGATAGGAGAGTAAAGGCTACACAGGGGACAGGGAAAGTACAATCACACCGCTCGGAGAAAGGAATTATTCCAGGAGTGACTTAAACCTGGAAGGGAGGCATTCCTTAACCCACCATGCCTGTGAACTCACAGGTTTTAGAGGGGTTGTTCTTTTCCACCACTGAGTAGCTGCAGGATTTCTTATCGAAGATGAGTTGACATTTCTTTTCATCAAAGCCAGTAGGGCGGCCGTAGCTAGCATGGGGAAGGAAAACAAGCTTAGCGTAAGATGTGTCAGGCAGCTAAACACAATCAATCACCAGGTCTGGGGAACGTTTTCCAGGCGTCTCCCTCACTATCTCTCCACCAGCAGTTGGTTTTAAAGCATATGAAACCAAAACGCCCTGTAAGTACAGATGGCTCCTGCCTCGGACAGCTCACAATTTCAGTGCAAGGCTGTAGATAATCAGGGGATAAAACAAGCAGAGGAAGGAAGTACTATGAGTCAGCAAGAGATTTGGTCCCAGCAAATCAGCTGTCTCGCGCAGATGTCAAGCGTTTTGTAGATATCTCAGCAGAGAAGAGTTTTATGGCAGTGAGACCTCTACATGTCCTCCACCACACGGCATCTGAAAACCTCACACCCACTAGCATTGTTATCAACTCAACACTCCTACGAACGTAAGAACGGCCAGATCAAGTCAGACCAAAGGTCCATCCAGCCCCGTGTCCTGTCTGCTGACAGTGGCCAATGCCAGGTGCCCCAGAGAGAGTGAACAGAACAGGCAACCATCAAGTGATCCTTCCTCTCCCATTCCCACCTTCTGACAAACAGAGTCCAGGGACACTATCCCTGCCCATTCTGGTTAATAGCCACTGATGGGCCTAACCTCCAGAATTTATCTAGCTCTTTTTTTGAACCCCATCAAAATCCTGGTCTTCACATCGTCCTCTGGCAAGGAGTTCCACAGGTTGAAGAAGTACTTCCTTTTATTTGTTTTAAACCTGTTATCTATTCATTTCATTTGGTGACTCCCCCCCCGCCCCGGTTCTTGTGTTATGGGAGAAAGTAAATAATTTTTCCTTATCAACTGTCTCCGCACCAGTCATGATTTTATAGGCCTCTATCCTATCCCCCCCTTAGTCACCTCTTTTCTAAGCTGGAAGAGTTATCCTGGGTCTCTTACCTCCCAGAGACAGCCCTGTCCAATGCTGGAGTGGCATGTGGGGGAGTCACATGAGGGTGACGGTCATGTGTCCGGTACCCCCCTTGTGTCCCTCCCCAGCAGGGCTGCCTTCAACACCATTGGGTTGGTGGTAAGCTAAGGAGAATGCAGCTATAGGCCCAATGTGGGGCAAAGCCATCACGCAAGACAAGATTTGGGAGTGATCCCATGACTTGCCCCAGGGCCATGTTGAAGACCAGGTCCACGGCCCTTGGTGGGGCTGTGCCTTGGGGGGTTGGTTTATTCAGTGCGTGGATGGCACGAGCATCACTGGGATTTTCATTGTGGAAATGCTGCTACTGGTTCGGTGGAACTTACGTGGTGCAGCACCGTGCTCCATCCTGGAAACAGGTACAGCTGTTGCAGTCCTTCACCCACGTGGCACCGTACGGGTATCGAATTCCATCTTGCATACAACCTGCAATACACAGAACACAGCAAACCCCCCGACCCGTCAACGAAACTGCAACACCAAACGCACAGCTGCAATCCGGCCGGGCATGTTCCAGCTGAACTCCCGGCCTCTGTTGTCAAGTCCGCCCCGGGGCCCATCAGAACGACAGCTCAGCCTCGTTTACAATGGGGAGAGCCTCCGTTTTCTGCTCTCCTGGGATGGCTCTTTTGAGGCAGCGAGGTCATGTCCTGCCCTGGTGGCGCATTCAGAAGGACCATCTGCTCCGAGGGGGAGTGGTCTTGTGCAAAATGATGGGGGCATCACGCCATCTCTTCCAAAATCAGCGAACCACTCCCCCTCCCCAGCAGTCAACAGCACCCTGGAGTCTCCTGTCTTTGATTCCTTGGAAATAGGGTACAGGGGAGAGACTCCAGCGAGGATGGGTGGTGTCATTTAGGGAGGTTGTGGAATCTCCATCTCTGGAGATATTTAAGAGCGGGTTAGATAGACATCTATCAGGGATGATCTAGACGGTACTGGGTCCTGCCATGAGGGCAGGGGACTGGCTTGATGACCTCTTGAGGTCCCTTCCAGTTCTAGTGTTCTAGGATTTTGCAGAACCAGAATTCACACACCCTACGTGCCTGAGCCAAAGCCATTAGAGGGCACACAAGATGCCTTCTGAGTACTCCTCTTGCCAGCAGCCCGTTGCTTTAAAACTAATTTAATACCATTCCCCTCCTACAGATGCTGCCTGGCTGTTCTCGGCTAATATACAACAATCGAGAGAACTACTGTGGTTCTTACCTTTGATGGACGGGTTAGCTGGTTCAAAGTAACAGGCTGCATCACAGAGTGTCACCAACATGCCAAAGGCAAGAAAGAAACCCAGGAAGCCCTTCTGAAAGAGAGAGACAAGGCCTGTGGCAAGAATGAGGGGCCTTTTTAACGGTTACCAGCTAACGTTGGTTCCTTTGTACGGAAACGAACAGGACAAATCTTGGCACATGGAACAAAATTCAAAAAGGAACCTGTTCCAAAGAGGACGCAGAGATAACCATATAAACCTCAGTAAGCAAGTGAACAAGAATTCATCTTTCTGCTGAAGTGGGTTTTACCCACAAAAGCTTATGCCCTGATAAATCTGTCTCTAAGGTGGTTTTCGCAAGCAAACAAGGTTCCTCTGAATGGTCTCCCAACCCGCGATTCTGGAGGCAGGCAGAGACATGCGTGTGTCCAGAAAACCAAATCATAACATTTCCCCTTCCTTTTTAATCTGCACACACCACAGAAACTGCCATGCGGTCTGTAAAGCCTAATCTCTTCCAGACTTTGTGAAATTCTGCTTGCCATTACACCGGCAGTGGTCACGGGGCTGCGTGAGCACAAACCAAATGTTAATCTCTGTTCTTTTTCCATCTTTGGCCAGCCTTTGGGTCTGCCGCAAGCGTTTGCAAGCTCCTGAAAACGAGTGCTGGGAAAGGACACCCTCTTGTACATCGGAAGATGAATAATGGGACGAACGGTTGCGTTTTCCCTCTGTAGCTTCCGATGGCGTGGCTCTAAACATCTCCAGAATCGGAAAGTCTTTTTACAAAGGTAACTGTTCCCAAGAGTAAAATAACAATAGGCCAAGACACCCCTCTCCCAGTTTACCTGTACAGCTCATAACAAACCAAATTTATTGTCACGTTCATAAAATTATACCCAGTGTCTTAATCTCCGGATGGATTCCTGCAGGTATGCAAGAAAAGATACCCATGTTTCATCTGGTGTTTCTCTCCAGTGCACCTAAATAGCACGTGTAAAACAGCGTGTTATAGGACTATCAGTTCGGGAGATATGTATCCTGGGTTTCCTTTTGTACAATGTGTTGCTTCCGAAGAGCTCGGGGCCTGTGGGAAATTTTCAGCAGTGAATTTCTGCACAATGTGAAAAGAAGTGTTTTGCCCGGCCGGATACTGAGCAATAGAAGACTGCTCTGGAGAAGTCAGAGGGGGAAGGTGGCAGGAAGGGGTGGTTTTATTTTGGTTTGTGTTCCCTTCCTCTGAAGCATCAGGGATGGCCAGGCCTGAAGATGCAACACCAGTCAGGGAGACCACAGGACTTGGAAGTGGCTCCAAACATTCTCCAAACATTCACTAGGCAAGCTGTGCTTGCCTAGTGGTCTGGCCCATGTGCTCAAGGTCTAATACAGGGGTGGGCAAATACCGGCCTGCAGCCAGATCCAGTACATCAGGGTTAGCTCCTGGCAGGCCGTCACTGCTATATTTACCTGCATGAAGATAAGAACATAAGACCGGCCAGGCTGGGTCAGACCAAAGGTCCATCTAGCTCAATGTCCTGCCTGCCAACAGTGGCCAAAACCAGGTGCCCCAGAGGGAGTGAACAGGGAATCCACATGTGATCCCTCCCCTGTCATCCGTTTCCAGACAAACAGAGTCCAGGGACACCATTCCTACCCAACCTGGCTAATGGCCATCGATGGACCTAAGCTCCATAAATCTATCTAGCTCTTTTTGGGCTGCAGGTACTGGCAATTGCAGCTCCTGTTGGCCATAAATCACCATTCCCGACCAATGAGAGCTGCGGGAAGTGTGTCCTGATTCACGCTGCTTCCTGCTGCTCCCATTGGCCGGGAACGGTGATTCACAGCCAACAGGAGCTGCGATCACCGGTACCTGCGGCCGTGCAGGTAAATAGAGCAGCAGCAGCCCACCAAGAGCTAACCCTGATGAACCGCCACCATGTTATTACCCATTCCTAGTCTAACAGACCCCAAATTTGGGAAGCGTTCCCCAAGTCAGATTAGCAGGGACCCTGGGTCTTTTTTCATCTTCCTCTACAGCATAAGGGAGGCGTTCTTTGCTGGGATTATCTGGGTGTATTTCCTAGAATCAGCATGCACCATAGTTCCTTCTGTTCACTCTCCTGAGGATGGCCATATTTTCCTTGGATTCTGGTTGTGGAGTTTGGGGTGCAGGTGGTCTGTGATATACAGGGAGTCAGAGTGGATGAGACGGTGGTGTCTTCTGGCTTTCAACTGTATCTCTGTGTGTGAGAGGCGCGCTCTCTCATGGATTAAAAACAAAGAAGTTGGCACACATTCATTGCAGTGTAATGACCATTGGCAGGACCACAACAAAACACATCCCCCCTCAATGTGATGGGATACACCCCGGTATTTGTACCCTATGCACACTTGTCATCATCTTTGTGCAAAGGTTGCCTTGTGAGGTATCTTCTGAAAACTCATAATTTGCCAGTTGGTATTGTCCTGGTAAAATATGGGTGGTGACATTGTATGTGAAGTTATAAGTTTTTATTATTCACATGTGCCAAACCCCAGAGCCCTGCCCAAACAGGAGTTGGCAGATAGGTCTGTTCTAAACAAAGGAATGTGTGTACTCCTTCATTGTGTTTAATCAATTAATAGAGTCATCAAGCAGGAAAGGGGCAGACAAAGGAAGTTCCCAAAGGTGAAAAAAATGATCGGGGAATATCCTTCCACGTAGATTCCTGGGCTCCTAGTCCTCAACTGGAAATATTTGCCAAGAAAAACAGGACTGAAATTATAAGGAGGAAGAAAAATTCCCAGGCAACTACCCCCCCGCAAACACACACACACCCGCACCCCTCCTGCCCATTCACTTCACTGGAAGAGACAAAGGAAGCAGCCGTTGGAGAGGGGTTTTGACCCGAGTGTTTCATCAGGAATCTGCTGGACTCGTGGAACAGTGTTTGTTAAATCAGGCATTAGCACCCGTCTGGTCTTTGTTTTCCTTGTACTCAGGTCTGACCTTTATGGCTCATTACGTCTACTCACTTACGAGCCATCTCCCTGGAGCTGATACATTTGCTTTGCCATTTTATTTAATCCGACTCTTCACACTGAAGTGTCTGAATGAGTATTTGAGACGATAAGGCGGCTCGTTGTTCCCTTAAAGGAATAATGGGCTTGAAATGTCTGTACTGTTCCCGAGAAGGCTGGGCAATACAAGACCTACATCTCTGGTCAGGGAAAACCCAGGCCTGTGGGTATGTTGGGGTCACCCCGCAGCATAACCAAGGTTGGCAAGAGCCAAAGCGTAACCCAAGTCTGACCGGCACGCTGGTGGGAGTTACGACTGCCGGGCATGGTAAAGCACCCAAGGGTGCAGGACAGGGGTGCCGCTGCCTCCCACTAGTCTGGACTGCACCCTGGTATGTCACAACCTCCCTATAGGGTCCCTAATGAAATGTAATCAACTGGGTCTTGCTGTGGGCAGTCTAGTGTAAACCAATTGCTCGGTGGGCAGCAGCAGTCCAAGCCGAGCAAACAAGGCGCTAGGCTGTATTAGGCAGGCTAGTAAACCTCAGCCTCAGCCCCCCTCCTGGAGCCTGGATTCTCACAGTATGTGGGTTACACACCCTAGGCCTAGATCTACACTAGACCAGGCAGGTCGGCTTGAGTTATGCCCCCCAGCTTCGCAAAACACGTAGCGGGATTCTGCTTACCTTAAACCGAGTCTCTACCAGGTCTACACTGCGGAAGGCTGACGGGAGCCCGTGCTCCCATTGGCTTCCCTTATTCCTCTCAGAATGGGGAGTACACAACACTGGTGGGGGCTGCCCTCAGCATTCAAGTTGGGGGTCTCCACGAGACCTGCCAAATGGAACGCTAGAAGATTGACCTCCGGAGAGTCGATCTTCTCCATAGTGTAGACAAGCCCAATGGAACCCCTCAAGTCTCCTTGTGAAGCAAAATGGCGGAGGGGTTTTCCTCAGGCAGCCAGCAGATAGGATGTATCCCTGCTCTCCTGAGCCCTCAGATATGGACAGGCCTTGGTAGCTTTCCCTGGAGGGGATGGAGGTGTCAAGCAGGTGTGAAATCAAGACACAGGGCCTCTCACGTTCAAGGGTTTGCGGCGTTGTTTTAAACAAAGGAAAGGGCCTAGCTCAGAATAGGACTGGAAATGTCCAGAGGTAAAGTCCGGCTATATTTGAGCTGAGGGTGACTCCAAACAAAAATGCAGAGAAACATTCACTTCAAATGGGAAAATGCTCTCCTCTCCTTAACTATGAAAGAGCTGGACAGCTTTGGCCTAAACGCGCCGCAATAAACACCCAACATTCAAGTCCAGGCTGAGGGCAAGCAGGGATAATTTCAGCCAGAAGTTACAAGCATGTGAAAACTGGAGTGGGGGGCGGAGTATAATGAAAATGCCTGGTTGAAACCTTTTTACTCTCTTAACGTACCCTGGAGCATAGGTGTGTGCACAGGGTGTGCCGGGTGTGCCCAGGCACACCCTAATGTCTCGGGCCGGCTGGTGGCTGCTGGACGAGGAGGGGGATTTGTGATGGGGCGCCGCAGCCCCGCATTTTAAATTCCCCGGCGCCGTGTGCCGGCCATCTCTGAGGCACTATGGGACAGAGAGAGCACATGCGCGGTGTGCTCAAACGCTGCACAACAGGTGAGAGGGGAGATGCCCGGGTGTGGTGTGACGTCAAGGCCCGGGACTTTAAAACTGCCCGGCCCAGCGTTGCGCCGCGCGGTCTGGAGCCCCGGAAGCAGCTGGGGCCCAGGCTGCGGGGACTTCTGGGGCCCGACCACAGAGTCCAGCCCTGCAAACTGGAAGGCAGAAGCCGAAGGTAAGGTAAGGGAGGGGAAGGGGGGAAAATAGGGGGAAGGTGTGGGAGAGGAAGGGGCTTGTGCTGAGGGGAGGGGGACAGGTCAGGAGAAGAAAGGGGAAGGCACCAAGGGACAGCGTGGAGGAGAGACAAATGCCAGGGGGCCAAGTGCAGACAATGAGGAAAAGGGCAGAAGGGGAGGTGTCAGTGGGAGCGGGGACAGGGTGATGCTGGGAGAGGAGAGGGGAAGGGCATTGAGGGCTAAAGTGGGAGGGGGAGGTGCTGGGAGAAGGCTTGAAAGAAGGGGTGGGCATGAGGAAGGTGGGGATGGTCAAGGCATGTGTGAGGGCACAGAGGCATCAGGGGAACAGGGGCAGAGGGTGGTGAGGGGTGGGCATCAGGGAAAAAGAGGGCAAAGAGGGCAGGGGCAATGAGGGAAGGGGGAGGCATCAGGAGGGTGCAGGGGTAAAGGAAGGTGCAGGTGCCAGGGGATTCTGGGGGTGAAGCAGAAGGGCAGACACCTGCAGGGGAGGAACCAGCACCAGAGGAGAGAGGCAGGGCAGGTGTGTAGAGGGAGGTGTTAGGAGAGGGGATGAGGAGGCGTAGCTCACCTGATCAGAGTGGGGCTACTGGAGGAGTGGGCACAGGGGGGAGAGAAGGGCTGGTGGAGGGGGGCAGGTCTCAGGAAGGCTGAGGGCAGTGAGAAGGGCAGGAGTCAGGACAGCAGAGGCGGGTGAGGGGATTGGGGGCAGCAGGCACCAGGGGAGCTGATGGAGCAAGGGGAGGAGACATGGCAGCAGAGGGAAAAGGTCGAGGTTTATGAGATATTTATTAATAACTTGGGTGCCACAGTGGCCCATCCAAACAAGCCACATGAACTCAGTGCTGGTGCACAACACAAAATTCATTCTGCTCATGGGAGGAAACTCTTAGAGGACACTCCCCCCAGCCTCTCCGCCCCGAGTTAATGCCACACACATTGGGTTAATGCAATTGCAGGAGAGTTGCATGCGGAGGGTTTGGTGGGGGCCAAACTAATCCCTATTGGTAGGAGGATGGTGAGAAAAGTCCCTGGGGGGGGTCCCATGACACCTTTTACTTCTGGTCATGTGTCCATCTTGCCCCGAGAGTGTTACCTCCAGAGGCGTGGCCAATGGGAGTCAGGAGGTGTGGCCAATGGGGGTCAAAGAGTACATTAACAAAAATACTTTAGGTGCACACCCTAATGAAATGTGCTGCACACGCCTATGCTTGGGAGGTCAAATCCTCGGGAGCGTGATTTTTTCCCCCCAGTGGCTAAGTACCTACGTCTTCCATTATGTCATTTAGAGCTAAGAGCACCCAGGATTTGGGCAAATCGGGCCCCAAATTAAAATTGGTAGCAATGTGCAGCCACCTTGGAAAATACCAAACACAACTTACCATTCTTGCAAAGTCTTTGGCCTCAGTGAAGCAGGCAGCCTGTGGGTAGCGGGTGTTTGCAACATGCTTATATATGGTGCGAAGACAAGTTGCTAGCAGTGCCGATCCTTGAGCAAACAAAATGTGATAGAGGGTTACGCAGAACAATCTTACACGGGTCAGACAACAGGAAAATGTTCAGCCCGTGATCAGCAGGAAGGTGTCGCACGCCTGGGGGGGTTGCCGTCAATCGTTATCAGGACCAGCAAGTGCAGGGGAGAATTCTTATCGGTCTTTATCACCCAAACGTCTCTGGCCTCGCAGTGCGTCTGAAGCACTAACCCGTCAGCCCAAGCAGCCACAGTTGCATGCAGGAATCCCATTGTACAGCGACTGTGTGCACATGTCGAATGGTCAGCCCTAGGACAAGCCTCTGGTGGGGATACTGAGTGAAAGGAAGGATGACCCGCCTCTGCAGGGATCACCCCAAACTTCCCTCTTCCCGCCCTGCCTGTCACACACTGGCCAGCCTGGCGTTTCTCACAGCGCCGTGGAGCCTGGCTCGCAGGGAACGGACTCATCTCTGGGCCTAGGGGTGGCATTTCCGTCTGGGCTGGGCTGAGTGAGAGGGGGAGCCGCTGGAGCTATCCGGCTGTTCATGGCCGAGGCAGCGTTTGGAAGTGTCTGGCACTGCAACAGCCTTGGGTCCTTTTCTGCACCTCTCCCCCTGCCGCAGGGGCAGACGTTGCTCCGTAAAGCTCAGCACAGTATTTAAGGAACCAGATGTCCATGGACCACCCCCTGCTCCCTGCCAGGGGACAGTCGCACCAGGCAGTGCATCAGGCCTCAGTGGGGAAATGGAAACTGCTCATCGGAGCAAAAGTCCAGCTAGCCCCAGGAGAGGCAGTGTGGCCTGGGACTTTGGAAATCTATGTTCTCTTCCTGCCTGGACCACCAGCCTGCTATGTGGCCTGTGGAGATGGAGGGCCACTCATCCGGCCCACTCACTGCTCTTGGTTGCCCATCGCTGAGCTTAGAGGTTGGCGGAGATGGCCCACTGGGTCCCATACAGGTGTGGTGAAAGTCCTGGTCCCTCCTCCTCAGAAGATACCAAGATATGAGATGTGTATGAGGGCTGTATGGACCAGGGGATGGATGTGGAGAAGAGGGGAAGGGATGTAGAGACTAGAACAGCCCGGCTCTGCTCATTTTCATGGACCTACTGATCATTTCTGCTTGCCGTGGCATTTCTGTTCTGTGCCCAGTTTGGAATGTGCCCTGAGACATTGTGGAAGTCAGGGGGTGCGATTTGCACGACGGGCACGTCCCCATTTGCTTTCATCTTCCGTGCCCCGTGGAGTCTCTTTGGGGGCGTGTCGGGGACAAACGGGGCTGAGACTTGGTGGCGTTTGGATTCGGCTTGCAAAAGAAGAATGGGCTTGTTAGTCACTTTCAGAACATCTAACCCCTGTTGGTCTCAAAACATTCCCGCCCCAACCTCTTCCGTCTGGGATCCGGAGGAGCAGTTGTGCATCCAAACGATCTTTTCTGCTCCTCTCCCTCTGTAACAGTGTCTGGGTGCCCGTCAGAGGCGTGCGGCTCAGCGAGAGAGCTTTGCCAGGGCTCAGGATTCAGGCGACGGGCTAAGAGAAACCGCCAGTAAAGGAAAATGTGCAAGACGTGTCACGGAGCGTTATCAGAAATGAGTTTCCGTCCCCTTGCTCCCCACAGGGCCAGATCCTCAGTGGGGTGCTGAGCAAGTTGACACCAGCTGACTTCCAGCCCTAGGATCTTTCATTGGCTTGTTATCCCCCCGGCAGATTTGGGCTATTGTTGGACAGTCACCATCACCATGCCCGTGCTAGGCAGAAAAGCTCCCCCCTCAAGCATAGACAGGCAGCGTCTGCAAGAGCACGAGGGTCACATTCTGCGGAACAGGGGGCTTTGGTGTCTGGGAAGGCCAGCCTGGACTGAATTTTGGGAGCCGCCTGTTGCAGTCTTTGCTTGTTGACGTGTCTGATGGTCTGTGCGCCCTTTTAATTGTTCCTTTCCCTGTCCTTGTACCTTTTTGTCAATAAACTTCACCCTGGGCTCTTTACAGTAGAAGCTGTTAGGTATTCAGGAAGATTTATTGCTTCCCGAGGGCAGGAGGGAAATTATACTTGCCTATCAGCGGTGTGGCAGCACCTGCTGTGCACACCCTTCCCGGGAACTGGGGACCGTGTGCAAAACAAACACCCAAGTGATGCCTGATCCGGCCACAGAGCCGGAGGTTGGGTAGCACCTCCAACCTGGGATCCCCAGCCTATTGCATCCTGCAGGATTCCCTGGCGACTGCCCAAAACCGTTGGCTCCTGCAGCTCCTTGTAGCAGAGATGAAGGTGCAGAGGGGCCCTGTGTGTCCAGAGATCGCTCTGGGCAACCAAAATAAATCTACTCTTCAGAATGGAAGGCAAATACCACTTTTGGAGGGGGGCAAATCTCTTGCCTGACCCAAAATAAAATACATCTGAGGCTCGGGGTCACTGAAAAATCTGAAGAAAAAAATCTCACTTTCAGGTTGGACCCCCCAAATAATTTTCCCCCCAGAATTTCCAGCAACCTGAAACTCAGTTACCCCCAAAGCTCTCCTGCAACTGTGGGCAGGGGACATAACTGAGTTGGAAGGGGATAAAGGCCCGGGTTCAGGGCCTAGGTTAAAAGGTCATAAGAACGGCCGTACTGGGTCAGACCAAAGGTCCATCTAGCCCAGTATCCTGTCTGCCAACAGTGGCCAGCACCAGGTGCCCCAGAGGGGGTGGACCGAAGACCATGATCAAGCGATTTTTCTCCTTCCATCCCTCTCCAGCCTCTGACAAACAGAGGCCAAGGACACCATTTTATACCCGGGCTAATAGCCTTTTATGGACCTAACCTCCATGAAATTATCTAGCTTCTCTTTAAACTCTATTATAGTCCTAGCCTTCACAGCCTCCTCTGGCAAGGAGTTCCACAGGTTGACTATGCGCTGTGTGAAGAAGAACTTTCTTTTATTGGTTTTAAACCTGCTACCCATTAACTTCATTTGGTGTCCTCTAGTTCTTCTATTATGGGAACTAATAAATAACTTTTCTTTATTCACCCTCTCCACACCACTCATGATTTTATAGACCTCTATCATATCCCCCCTCAGCCTCCTCTTTTCTAAACTGAAAAGTTCCAGTCGCTTTAACCTCTCCTCATATGGGACCCATTCCAAACCCCTAATCATTTTAGTTGCCCTTTTCTGAACCGTTTCCAAGGCCAAAATATCTTTTTTGAGGTGAGGAGACCACATCTGTACACAGTATTCAAGATGTGGGCGTACCATAGTTTTATACAGGGGCAGTAAGATATTCTGGGTCTTATTTTCTATCCCTTTCTTAATAATTCCTAGCATCCTATTTGCCTTTTGACCGCGCTGCACACTGTGTGGAAGTTTTCAGAGAACTGTCCACGATAACTCCAAGATCTCTTTCCTGATTTGTCGTAGCCAAATTAGCCCCCATCGTACTGCACGTATAGTTGGGGTTATTTTTCCCGATGTGCATTACTTTACACTTATCCACATTAAATTTCATTTGCCATTTTGTTGCCCAATCACTCAGTTTGGTGAGATCTTTTGGAGTCCTCACAGTCTGCTTCTGTCTTGACTATCCTAAACAGTTTGTATCATCTGCAAACTTTACCACCTCACTGCTTACCCCTTTCTCCAGATCATTTATGAATAAGTTGAACAGGACTGGTCCTAGGACTGACCCTTGGGGGACACCTCTAGTTACCCCTCTCCATTCTGAAAATTTACCATTTATTCCTACCCTTTGTTTCCTGTCTTTTAACCAGTTCTCAATCCAAGAAAGGACCTTCCCTCTTATCCCATGGCCATGTAATTTACACAAGAGCCTTTGGTGAGGGACCTTGTCAAAGGCTTTCTGAAAATCTAAGTATACTATATCTACTGGATCCCCCTTGTCCGCATGTTTGTTAACCCCTTCAAAGAACTCTAATAGATTAGTAAGACAGGAGTTCCCTTTACAGAAACCATGTTGACTTTTGTCCAACAAATTATGTTCTTCTACATGCTTCACAATTTTATTCTTTACTATTGTTTCGACTAATTTGCCCGGTACTGAAGTTAGACTTACCGGTCTGTAATTGCCCGGATCGCCTCTAGAGCCCTTTTTAAAAGGTCCAGCCTCACAGGTCACTGGGTTTGCATAAGAAGCGTCCTGGCCAAGTCCTCCCTCTTGGCAGAGCTAGCGCTAAAGACTTATCTTTCACCAGGAGCAGAAGAGGCATGTGGGAACCCCCTGTGTGGCGAGCCCTCGGAGAGAGCTGTCATCCAAGAAGGGGTTACCTCAAGAAAGGGAATGTCTTCGGAAGCCTTTTCCCTTTCCTCACTGCTCTATAACACGCTATGGTGCACGGATTCCTCACACCTGCTGCACTTGTGTCCTGTTACCAATGCACGGATGATGCCGAGCTAATGCCACGCCAGCCAGCGAGCAGAGGTTGCTCAGGTGACTTGGCTAGTACCCCTCGGAGGCACCGCAGCTACAAAACATGCTCCTGCCATGTTCCCAGCTAGCCGGAACGCTGTTCCAAACACCGAGGCTTGGCCAACGTGCCAGTTGGGTTTCCCACTGGCGAGATTCCGTTCAGCGGCCCAAGGATCATGGGCCAGTAGGAAGGTTGGCACCTGGCATGGACAAACACGGAATAATGCTGATGGCTCTGGGTACCCGCTGGCGCTTGGCAGTTGATTGGATGCATGAGAGACATGGAAACTGAGAAGGGTGGGTCCTTCGTGAACATATAGAAACCCGGACAAAAGTGGTTCGGGAAATACAGGCTGGTTCTTATTATTTCCCGGAACTCATTAATCCTGGGTTAGGAATGGTGTTCTTAGCCTCTGTTTGTCAGAAGGTGGAGATGGATGGCAGGAGAGAGATCGCTTGATCATTGCCTGTTTGATTCCTTCCCTCTGGGGCACCAGGCATTGGCCACTGTCGGCAGACAGGATACTGGGCTGGATGGACCTTTGGTCTGACCCAGTGTGGCTGCTCTTATGTTCTTATCCATCCATCCCAGTTAGACAAACTGCTGACACCCATAGGCTCTCCTCACACAAAGGAGAGGAGCCCCATCGTCACCTAGCTCTTATTAAGAAGCCACTCAGGGACTTTGGATGCTTCATCTGAATTTATTTTACGCAGGAGATCAAAGCTCAGTTCTGTCAATGCAGGGACTCACAGAAACAGCATAGAATCAGGTACAGGGTGTTCTCGCACACTGAACTACTACGCGACAAGGGGAGGAAAAACCAGCTGTTAGTAGCAATGCTCAGAAGACCAGCCTGGCTCTTCAAAGAACAGACTCATTCTGCCGCTAGATGGGGAAGGAGAGGCGCTCGGCGGAGAAACTCAGCGTGGGCTTGTAATTAACCCACCCAACCCCGGACTTCGCAGGTTTTCGAGTGGTCGGCCTTCTCCACCACGGTGTAGGTGCAGGTCTTCTTGTTGAAAATGCTTTCACATTTCTCTTCGTCAAACCCGCGAGGCGAATGGAAGCTATCGTTGGGAGGGGAGACAAGCAAACAACAGGTGGTAAGAATGAGAAGCAAACAGTCTCTAATGATGAGGAAGAGACTGTTGGGAGGTGTTAGAACAGGCGGAGTGGTTTTCTAGAGAACAATTTGATCAGCCCAGCCCGCTTTACTGCTCATGAACAAAGACTGATGTTTGCTGGTTGATTCTTTCTTTGTCATTCGACAAACAGCCTGAAGGCTACTTTCCCCTCTTGGATTATTCTTAAAGGCTACATCTAGCCTGCACTGCTTTTCTGGGATACCAGAGGTATCCCCAAAGAGCAACACCGCGTCCAAGGAACGCGTCCGCTTTTTTGGAAAAAATTTCGAACAAGTGGACGTGCTCTTTTGCCATCCCCGTAAACCTCGTTTTACGAGGAATAAGGGATATGTCGAAAGAGCACTTTTTTCTGAAATTTGACACCAAATTTCAGAAAAGCCTCTTTCGACAGTAAAGTGGAAAAAGATACATTTCGTTGTCCGACTTACCATGGCAGTGTAGACCTAGCCAAAATTTGCATGCTTTGTTTGTTTATTTTTCAGTTTCCATTATCCCATCATCTGATTGGTCAGTTTAGGGGCGTGGCTTTCTGTTTCTGTTCTCTGATTGGAAAGGTGTCATGGGAAAACATGGGAAAGCTACAGTCAAGGCGGTGGGCCTTTGTTCCTTGCCTGGAGAGAAGGGGCCAGCAGTTTGGGGGGTTAGGAGAACTTAGACCAGCAGGCGGACAGTGTGGTCACACCCCTGCATCCTGATCCTATTCCCTGGCAGGGATCTTGGCTGGGTGGGTGGAGCAGGTCGGTGCATGGGGGTGGCCATTTCCCCACAACCCCCCGTTGGCTGGGGTCTCTAGATATGGGGCCCGTTGGCTCAGTGGCTAATCTGCCACTGGTTACATCTTCTCCTTTCCAGGCTAGTGGTGTCAGCCCCTCTCTGAAATCGGAGGCTACAGGAGCTTTTTGAACAGGAGCTACATGGGCAAAGGAAGTTTTCCCATTCCTGGAAATATCTCGGGGGTTGGGGGGGGAGCAGCTTGGAGTGTGTAATCAGTAAGGCGCAGGACTTGTTAGGCCATTTATTTTCTTCACGCTTTTGTGAGGCAGGGCAGTGTCCTATCATCCCCATTTTACAGATAGAAGATGGAGGCAGAGAAAAAAGTGACTTGCCCAAGAACACCCAGGAAATCTGTGGCAGAGCTGTGACTTGAACTCAGGTCCCGAGGTCCCCGCTAAAACCCTAAGCTCTGGATTATACTTCCTCTTTGATCATCAGAAACCCTGTGGCATTTTTAATAAAAGCAGGGGTGTTTGTTGCCGGCACCAGACCAAATTTCCTGCCAGTGGGTTGGATGTAATCTGAGGAGAAAGCAGCCGTTGATCTACCGGGAAGAAAAAAAGGCTCTTGGTGGAGCTGTGATTTGGGGAATGTGTCTATTCAATGGAGCATCATGCGGTTTTCAAGCAGGAAAGACACTGCAGGTTCTGTTGGACTTACATGGAGCAGCATCGCATTCCATTCTGGGAGCAGTGACATCTGTGGCAATTTGAAATCCAGGTGGTGTCAAATTTATGCAGCTCTCCATCGTCTAGACAACCTACAATAGAACAAAAACCCGCCCTTCGGTGTTGACAGATCGCTAACGACTTCAGCATCTCTGTGCAGCTTGTGAATGATTGATGGGCATGTGTTGGTAGGGTGCAGCTGATGCCCAAGAGCGACACTCAATTGATCTTTTGGGGTTTGATTTAGTGAGTCTAGTAAAGACTCACTAAATTGACTGCTGATGGCACCCCCATTGGCCCTGGCACTCCACGGGGTCTTGAGGAGTAAGGGAAGTCAAAAGGAGAGTCTCTCCCGTTGACCTCCTGCAGCAGAGACGCCGCAGAAATTCGACGTAAGATAGGTCGACTCCAGTTACGCTAATTTCATAGCTGGAGCTGCGTATCTTAGGTCAACTTTTTTGCATAGTATAGACCTGGCCAAAATGTAATTAATTCCACTCCTGTGTCCACCTGAGTTACATTTCAGCTTTGTTTAGTCCTGTGAGAGCATGAGTTTCTTTGCTCTTCATTTTCTGCGCGCGGGGGACAAATCTTTTGGGACACTGAGCAATAAGTAGCTGAGCTGCCAGACGAACATATTGCCTTTAATTCCAGGGGGAGTTCTGCTTGGAAAACTGATGGCCACATCACGCCATCACCCCAACCCCACTAGAAAATCTACACACACACAGGAACTTCTTTGTCAGCCACTTACGCACGGGGGAAGTCTTGTGTCCCTTATTATGGGTTTGGGTTCACGTTCTTCTTTGGACTAGTTCCGAAAGGGAAGGGGATTCAGCTAGATAGAACGGACACAGCAGCAGACCAAGCATGAGCTACTTGCTCGAGCCAGATCCAGAAGATGTCTGCTTCTTGCCTACTGCCTTCTCCTCAAAGGGTACATCTACAAAGCAACATTATTTCAAAATAACTAGCGTAATTTTGAAATAACTTAGTCCACATCTACACAGCAGGTAGTTGTTTCGAAATAATGTCGAAATCCTGTCAAGCTGGAGGACTTCTTACTCCGACTCCTGTAACCCTTCTTGTACGAGGAGCAAAGGAAGTCCGAGGAAGAGCGCTCTATTTCAAAATAAGTGCTGTGTAGATGCTCCCAATTTCAAAATAAGCTATTTCGAAATAAGCTACGCAATTGACGTAGCTCAATTTGCATAGCTTATTTCGAATTAAGCCCTGCTGAGTAGAGGCACCCTAAATGTATAATTTTGGGGGGTCTTCTACATTCCCTTCTTGCTCCCTCCCTCACACCTTTCCTGACCTCAATGGCGGAGGGCTAACTTGGACCAAGCCGGAGAGTGTGTTTGTGATTCTTACCTTTAGTAGATGTTGGTGGTTCATTTAGTCGATAATAACAGTACGCATCACATAGTGTCACCCAGATGCCAAGGGCAAGAAGGAAACCCAGAAGGCACTTCTGTAAGTGGGAAATATGGCAAGAATTAGGAGGTTTTTCAATGGGTAGGGACTAAAAACGGATTCATTCGTAGAGAGACAGCCAGATGGAATCTTGGCATGCCTAAAAGCAAAAATCAGGAAGAAATAATTCCATAGAGCAACACACTTTTTTTCTCAGCCTATGCGACTTATTTCTGAAAACAAACCAAGAAAGAACCAGTATGAACCTGGGCAAGAGAGCTCAGAGAGGATTACTTTGAATAGACCCTCAGCTGTGACCTCTACTCCCCAGCCGATACACAGCAAGATTCGAGATGCTTAAAAGTGTGCTGTGCCGCAAACTGATTCCTACCGTGTCCTCTTCACTTACAAATCCATATACCTCGGAACTGCCCCCTATTCTGCAAACCCTGCACTCATCAAGAGACTGCCAAATGCTGCCTTCACTTACACCTGTAACACTCATGGAGTTGCATGGGTGTAAACCAGAATAGAGTGTAGCTTCTGTTCTCTTCTCATCTTTTGAGGGATGCCGAAGTGGTCAGCTTTTGCAATGTCCTGGCGAGGACACCTCCTGGTATCTCAGAACAAAGGGACGAAATAAATTACATAAAGTTTGTATTTTCCATCTAGAACTTCGGCTTGCATTGTTCTAACCAGCTCCGAAATCAGACATGCTTTTATAAAGGGGCTGACTTTTCCCTGGCTTAAAATATCAACAGGCAAAAGAGCCACAGAATTACATGGGCAGCCCCTAGCAAACAAGTAAACAACATTCACTGTCTGCATAAAATGAGGGCCATGGTCTGAGTCTCCTTTTAGACTCCTGCAGGTATTCCGGAAAGCACAAGCACCTCAAACACCTCTCGAGTCAGGCGTTTCTCTCTAATATGGGTTGAACATCTCATGGCCGGCCCCCTCAGGACCTGACCGGTGCCGAACCAGAGGATTTGCCGGACATCCACGAACTGGCCACAAACAGCTGATGCATCGTGTTCCAGCTCCGGGGACAGAGCACCAATCAGGTGACTTGTGGTGCTCTGAAAGTGCTGGAAGGGTGGGGAGGAGTAGGAAGTGCGGGGCTCCGGTGCCTCAGTGCACAAGAGGCATGCGGGGGCAAGGAAGTAGACAGGGGGTCCACGGGCCGCAGGTGGATTCCCAGCAGGCTGCATTCGGCCCGCGGGTCGCAGGTTGGCCACCACTGGATCAGAGGCTATGCTAGAGAAAATCTCAAGAAAGAACCAGAACAGCCACAATGGTGACGGGGCCACAATGCCCAACTTTTAGCTGGGAACCAGAGTCCTGTAACTTTTCCAAGCTTGGAATCCAAGGCCCCTTCCAGGTGATCAAGAAAATGGAGACTGTGGGCTACTACTCGGCCAAAGGGAAGACAAAGGAAGAGCAATGGTAATAGAGATGCAGCCATGTTAGTCTGGTCTAGCTGAAACAAAAGACAGAACTATGTAGCACTTTACAAAGATAGCTTCCCCAATTATCACCCCTAATATCATTACCTCACAGGCACTAACCTTCCCCCCTCACTCCGACTCTGTTCTAAAATTTGATTTGTCAATTTTATGTGTGTTCACTTTTTTCGATTGTATCCCTTTGGTATATATGGTCATGCCAATTTTCTTCCACAAATTGATCTGAGGAAGTGGGTCTAGCCCACGAAAGCTCATCACCTAATAAACCATCTTGTTAGTCTTTAAAGTGCTGCATAGTCCTGTCTTTTGTTAAAGGAAGAGCAAGTTTGCTGAAGCCTTGGAAAGCCAGGGAAAACCTTTTCATCTCACCTTATCTGGAGGAACCAGAACTAGCCCCCCTAGTTGAAGATGACCTAAAAGAAAGCTCGGTGCCCCTCAGAACCATAAGCAAAAAGAACTGGCAAAAAGGGTGGCTGCTCGCCCACATGTATTCTCTGGTCTCCCCAGGAAAATGTTCTGGGCACAACCTCGCATTAATACAAAACCAGGGAAAGTAGCACTGAAGGGCACCAAGCAATCCCCAGCAAGATGGGAGGCCATGGAGAAAGCGATTGTGGCCAGGGGAGAACTCGGGGTGATGGAAGAGCCCCAGAGTGACTGCTGGAGTCCTATCATGTTAGTCCCAAAGCCGGAAGGCTCCCAGATTTTTCACATAGATTTCAGAAAAGTGAACACAGTTTCTAAATTTGATGAAACCCCCTGCCTGGAGCTTCTCCCTCCCGGGGTGGGGGTGCAATACGACAGAACCTGTAAGAAATGTAAGTGATTTTCACCTCTGCGTGCTATGGAGCTGAAATCACTGATGTCTAAGAATTAGACCTGCTTTGGGACAGGGATGTAAAATCCCGTGCAATTGATTAAGCAGTTCGCCACTTAAGAACATAAGAATGGCTGTACTGGGTCAGACCAAAGGTCCATCTAGCCCAGTAGCCTGTCTGCCGACAGTGGCCAGCACCAGGTGCCCCAGAGAGGGTGGACCGAAGACAATAATCAAGCGATTTGTCTCCTGCCATCCTTCTCCAGCCTCTGACAAACAGAGGCCAGGGACACCATTTCTATCCCCTGGCTAATAGCCTTTTACGGACCTAACCTCCATGAAATTATCTAGCTTCTCTTTTAAACTCTGTTATAGTCCTAGCCTTCACAGCCTCCTCTGGCAAGGAGTTCCACAGGTTGACTACACGCTGTGTGAAGAAGAACTTTCTTTTATTAGTTTTAAACCTGCTACCCATTAATTTCATTTGGTGTCCTTTAGTTCTTCTAGTATGGGAACTAATAAATAACTTTTCTTTATCCGCCCTCTCCACACCACTCATGATTTTATACACCTCTATCATATCCCCCCTCAGTCTCCTCTTTTCTAAACTGAAAAGTCCCAGTCGCTTTAACCTCTCTTCATAACTAACTAAAGGGGGGGCTGGAGGGGCTGGAGCAGATAGGATCTGCTACGGCCGGGCTGGAGTGCCTGTGTCCATGGCTGGCCCTGTAGGGCTGCAGCAGTCCCTGGCCTATGGCCAGCAGGGAGCTACTCCAGCCTCCACCAGTTAACCAGAACCAGTAAGCATCAATTTGTTAAGGAGGATGCTTGCTGGTTAACGGGTTAACGGGTTAACCTTTCACATCCCTACTTTGGGACAGGGTCTCTGATGCAGGAGAGTATCCGGTGTGCACCAGCAGTGAGGCGCCCTCACGAACAGCTGAACCCTCCCGAGTGCCGTGTTCAATGGTAGGACCTGGAGATGCTTTGGTGATTGGCCGGCAAGGCGGCTGATAGAGGGGCGGAGAGTGTCTCCTGGCCCTGCCTAGGATGGGAGGTGAACTCTGCACATGCACCCCTGAGCTCTGGGTCTGTCTGACCAAGGACAGCAACTGTGAGTGGGGGGGCAGAGAAGGGACGGGCAGGGGGCAGGTTCAAAGGACTTTTGGTTGCTGGACTTAAAGGGGCAAAAGGCCCCTGCATCCCACACACACCCCAACCCTGTGCCCTGAGCCCATCATACACCTACAGCCCTGCCCTGAACCCCTCATACTGGGGGTGAGTCTTTTGCTTATGTTTATGAACCCCCTTTGTGGTGTATTCCCAAATGAATGCTGAGTTTTATTAAAAGTTCCCCTCCTTTTAATAAAAGCTTTTAGCCACACACCGACTCTGTGCTTGCCAGAGGGAAAGGACGGCCACTAAGTCACCTAATGGTCCCCAGTCACTGGGTAGGGGCTCGAGCCAGTTTTGTGCTGTGTTGTTGAAAAGGATCCCCTAGATACTGAACCCAGCCCTCGTGGCAGCCAGCTCTGACTGGCAGAAGGGTTACAATGCAAAAAGCCCCCCATTTGCAACTGATTAAAGAGAATAAGGACACAGGGAATAACTACAGAAGACCTTGCTGCCACAAGAGACAAAGCATGAAATCAGATTCTGTCAAGGATTAGATGCTGACATGAATAATAAACATATTTGGAGTTACATTAGCAAAGTTAGACATACGGATGGGAGATAAGCCATCCTGATGCAGGGTGTAAGCCAGCCACTAATTAATGAGGTTAAGAAGATGCTTCCCCTATGGGCAGGTTATTCCATCATTGTCCGTATCTGGCTTTCTTGTACCTTGCTGTGAAGCTGCAAGTACTGGTCATAGAATCATAGAATGCTAGAACTAGAAGTGATCTCGAGAGGTCATCAAGTCCAGTCCCCTGCCCTCACGGCAGGACCAAGCACTGTCTAGATCATCCCTGACTGATGTCTATCCAACCTGCTCTGAAATATCTCCAGTGATGGAGATTCCACAACCTCCCAAGGCAATTTATTCCAGTGTTTAACCACCCGGACAGTTAGGAAGTTTTTGCTAATGTCCAACTTAAACCTCCCTTGTTGCAGTTTAAGCCCATTGCTTCTTGTTCTATCCTCAGGGGCTAAGGAGAACAATTTTTCTCCCTCCTCCTTGTGACACCCTTTTAGATACTTGCAAACTGCTACCATGTCCCCTCTCTGGTCACTGTCAGAGGGAGGAGGTTGGAGTAGATGGTCCATTGATCTGAGTCAGTCTGACTATTACTATGGTCCATTTTGAGATGGACTAAACATCCAGGAGACAATTTAACATCAGCCCTTTTATGCCCTTTTATGCCCTTGTGAAAGCATAAGATGCACATTTTGACTCACCATTGTGAGAGCTTCCACTGCCGGAGGTCATGCAACCTGCAGGCAGTGGTGGCTTTGCAGATTTATAAACCATGTAAGAACAAGTCTTTTGCAATGCCGAGAAAATAGAATGTGTGTAATTAACTCAAATATTTGCTCAGAGATCATGTCAGTTGGGTATGATTGAAGTGGAGGCCAGCTGGCAGGGGAATCTTTGACGCTGATAGATACGTAAGCTGATCCAAAGTCCTCTGAAATCAATGGAAAAGATTCCCAATGACTTTGGCAGTTTTTGAATCTCTCCCTGGGGCCCTGATCCAGCAAAGCCCTGACACACAAACTTAGCATTAAGCATTTGAGTAGTTGGGTTGTCTCCAAGGAAACTATGCCATCTGCTTAAAGTTAAGCACGCACTTCAGTATTTTGCCAGATTAAGGTGTAAAACACCTTTAGAACATGAACTGGCAGCCATCTTGTCCCAAAATCTTCCTGTAGTGAGGCTCTTTGGTGCCGCTCTGACCCGGAAGGGGAAGACCCACCTCTCTGTTCTTTGGTGGGTGGAGCTAGACCAGTTTCGCCCCGCCCCTTGGAAGTAAAGGGGCGTGGCTGGAAGTATAAAGGGTGGGGTGGACGGCTTAATTGGAGCACAGCTACCGGAAGAGGCAGAGCTCCTGTTTTGGGAGATGGCAGTAGATCTGAAAGAAGATGAGAGCCGACCCAGAGCACCCAGCCCTCTGACTGACAAGACCCTGGGGGAAGCTGATGACTGCTCTGGGTTTCCCAGACCTGACCTCGAAGGAGCCACTTATAGTGACCCCTGTCGACTACGACACCCCCCTACAGTGACAGGTACACGTGGAGGGGGAGTGTGGAGTGAGTGAGCTTGCATCCCCCCACAGCCAACCCTTGTGGTTGGCAATCTCCCCCCACATCAAGCTTGGCCCTGCTCTGAGCCAGAGCCCAACTATGGACTGTTACTTGCCCAACTCATACCTTGGATAGAGGACACTGATTCCCCAGCAGTGGACAACACCCATACCCTAGTGAGTCAGGTTGGCTCCCCTCTTATCCAGGAGCCCCACCCCAATCGACCCCACTTCCCAGTATATATCACATGCTTGGTCCAGGGCAAGCCTGCAGCTCTGGGACTCGGAAGAGGTGGGATCTGACCCTGACTCTGCCATGGATCTTGTGTGGGCAAGTCACTTCACCGCTCTGTGCTTCTGCTGGGCAGGAGGGGCTCCCTCGCCTCAGCAGGACCTCCATGCCGGAGAAGGAAAGCTCCAGTTCCAAACTAAGACTCTCCGCCCCAGCCAGCTGGTTTGTAAAAGTTGGGCCGGTCATAGGTGCTCTCTGGGTCTTCACCGCCAACCCCCACTAGCAGGCCATGCCGAAGCAAGCAAGCCTTTTTGGATGGTCTTCTAGACCCCCACCCTTGGAAAAGGGGGAGCAGATGGCATGCTTAGAAGAATGGCAGTGCTCTCCAGTCCCACAGCTGTGTGGCAGAAGTCCTAGATGAGATCCTAGATGAGGTCAGAGGTTCTAGGTGAGGCATCATTGCCAGCAGTTTCTTGTTTCTTCAATCAGCTGAAGAAAAGTGCATGGGACTGAGAGTCCAGATATTGGTGGTGGGGGCGGGTTTCTTAGCTCTCACATTGACTTTCTGCGTGACCTTGGGCAAGTCCCTCACGTACAATTACTTACATCCCTTCCAGGGGTGTTGTGAAGTGTAATTAAAGACTGAACTGCTGTAGATTTGCACTGTGTTATTTTCCGGACATACAGGCTACATCTAGACTACAAGCGTCTTTCAAAAGAGATCGTCTAGACAGCAACCACTTTTTTCGAAAAAGAGAGACGCTTTTTCGAAGGAGAGCACCCAGGCAGTCTGGATGCTCTCTTTAGAAAAAGCCCTGTTTGTGTTCAAGAACACCTTTTTAAAAAGCACTTTGAAAAAGGCTATTCTTCAAAATGAGAGTTTATGCGGTTGAAAAAACTGCGTTCTTTCGATTTACTTTGAAAGAACGCAGCAGCAGTCTAGACGCAGGTGAAGTTTTTCCAAAAAAAGGTCATTTTTTCCAAAAAAGTGTCTAGACTGCCGCGCGTTCTTTCGAAATTAAATCGAAAGAATGCAGCAGTTTTTTCAACCGCAGTAAACCTCATTTTACGAGGAATAGCGCCTTTTTTCAAAAGTGCTTTTTCAAAAAAAGGCGTTCTTGAATGCAAACAGGGCTTTTTCGAAAGAGAACATCCAGACTGCCTGGGTGCTCTCCTTCGAAAAAGCGGCTTTCTTTTTCGGAAAAAAGTGGTTGCTGTCTAGATGATCTTTCAAAAGAAGCTTTTTCAAAAGATTCTTTTGAAAAAGCCTCTTTTGAAAGAGACTTGTAGTCTAGATGTAGCCCCACAGTGTTAGCATCTGCTGCAAAGTGTGAATCTGATAGTCACTTTTACAGATTCCTTTAAAATGTGACCCTCTTATTTTACTCTTGATTCAACCGGTTCCAGGCCAGGCTTCCTTAAGGCTATGGTTCTACACTCATATGAGTGCTTGTGATCTAGGTTAGACAGAACCAAGACAGTTGAGGAAGAGTCTTGATGGCAACAAGCATTTTGAAGTTTTCCACTAGAAGGCAGGGCCAGAAGATGATGTACTCTAGGTTTCAGGTTCCTTCTGGACCCTTAATAGCCTGGAATGTGTTTTATACATACCTAAAAGGAAATACACTCATCTGTCAGTTGCCTCTATAAACTATTTTTCCTGCAATCATCTAGGCATAGTAATGAACCTAATGAGTCCTCATACAGGGGGCATTTTTAAAAATTGGTATTGTCTAATCAAGATCTGCTTGTTCATGACAGACGGGTCAAATAAAAAACCACCCACCCTACCTAAATCTGACTTTCTCCCTGCTGAGCATGTAATTAGAGAAACGGGTGACAGTCCGTGTTATCGCTTCTTTTTGCATGATGCAACAGAACACAGTCCCACGTGAAGCAGAGAGAGAGGCCTTTGTGTTGACTTTCTGAAAGGTCTGTCCACAAATAGGGTGATGGGAGGCCGTGGACATGTTTCAAAGGCTTTGCTTCCGCTGGCACGAAGTTGGCCTATTGCATTAATGATTTTTTACCTGTTGTGCCTTCAAAACGGCCCAGATTGCACCAAGCCTCAAGTATTTTTGAAAGTGTAGGCAGGAGAGGATGGGGCTGATTTCTTCTTCACTAGAAACCAACCAGGAAGACCCCCAAACCCACAGATACTTGGCAAAGGGATTCCATAAGTACATAAAAAATATAGGCCCCAATCTTATAGTTCCGTAAGTACATAAGAAATATAGGCCCCAATCTTACACTGAAGGTGCAAGGACCTCAGACAGACCTCATTGGCTCGGGGCCACACTGAGTAAACCTGGAGATTAACTGAATTTACCAGAGACAGCCTGCTACGTTCCTTAATGTTGGAGAGCATGAAGAGCACTGAAACTGAGCACTGAAACTATGAGAACAATCTTAGCTCCAACCCGTCTGTCTGGCTTTACATTCTTGTTTGCACAAAACAGGATTATGAAACAATTTGCCACCCCACTACTACAAACTATTAGCAGTTTGTCGACTCTCTGCTCTATAAAAAAGTCTTTGTTCTATTATGGTTCAAGTTTAGGGCCAATGTGAGATTAGAAGTTCCTCTGGTCCCCATCCAGCAAAGGACTTCAAACATGTGGGCAATCCCATTGAAATCCACTCCCTGCAGGTTTCTGTGGGGTATTTTTTATTGTTTAAATACACCCAACATCCCAGAAATGCCTGGCACTTAGATGACAGGTGAAAGACAGATCTCTCCGGGCCTTTGGTTTCTCACAAGACCTTTGGTGGCACGGCTGTGGCCAACCTTGGTAGAATTCAGGCTGCTACAAGTTGACCTTACTAGTCTTAAGTAACTCAGGGAATATGATGTGTGTGTCATTTCCTTTCCCGTGAATTCACCTCCAGTCAAAGACACTTGTGTTACATGAGTGTCAAGGCCCTTTCCCCTTGGGCTATGTCTATACTGCTGGCTTTTGCTGGCAGAGAACATGCAAATGAAGCATTGATTAGCATTTTGTCATGGTTCATTTGCATAATCTATTCAAGCCGTTTTTGTGCAAGGGATTTTCGCGCAAAAAGGAAATGTCCACACTGCTTGTTTTTGCACACAAAACCAGCTTGCATAGATTATGCAAATGAAGTGTGACAAAATGCTAATAAGTGCTTCATTTGCATACTCTCTGCTGGCAAAAGCCAGCAATGTAGACAAAGCCGTGCAGGAAAAATAATAATAATATATAGAGGCAACTGACAGACCAGTGTATTTCCTTTTAGGCATGACAGATGCAAGAGGAAGTGAAGGCTCTGGCAGGGGATGTGGGCTCCAGGGTGAAATAAAAAATGAAGGGTGCAGGAGAGGGTTCTGGGCTGGGGCAGGAGGTTGGGGGGTAGGCTCTGGGGTGGGGCCAGGGATGAGGGGTTTGGAAAGCAGGAAGGGGGTCCGAGCTGGGGGATGGAGCAGAGGGGTTCAGAGTATGGAAGGGGTCTCTGGGCTGAAGGAGGAGGATAGGGTGTGGGAGGGGGTACGGGTTCTGGACTGGGGGTGTGGGTTCTAGGGTGGGGCCAGAAATGAGGGGGTTCAGAGTGCAGGAGGGGGCTCCAGGCTGGGGTAGGGGGTTAGGAAGCAGGAGGGAGTGTGGGGAGCAGGAACTGGGTGGTGCTTACCTCATGGAGCTCCCCGGAAGCTGTGACATGTCCCTTGGCTCCTAGGCAGAGGTGCGGCCAGGCATCTCTGTGTGGTATACGCTGCTTCCGCCTGCAGGCACTGCCCCTGCAGCTCCCATTGGCTGTGGTTCCCAGCCAATCAGAACTGCAGAGCCAGTGCTCAGCATGTGGGCAGGGCATGGAGCCCTCTGGTCGTCCTTCCGCCTAGAAGCCAGAGAGATGTTGTCGCTTCCGAGAAACATACAGAGCCAGGTAGGTAGCTTACCAGTGCCAGCCCTACCAATTGAGGGCAGGGCTGCTCCTAGGTCCAGCTCAAACACGTCACTGGGAACCTCCCCTGGCTGCTAACTGGATGCCCAGTTCTGAAGGCAAGGCTTTGTGACCCCCATCTTTGCAACACTGGGAAATTTCAGCTTTCAATATTGGAAACTGAAATTCATGATTTAAAAAAATCATATGCCCATGAAATTGACCAAAATGGGCCAGGAATTTGGTAGGGCCCTACTAATATAGAAGCACTAGCTGATTTATTCGTCTTTGCTTGGGTCCTTAATTCAATTAAGGTTTGGTTGGGGGTGGAAAATAAAAGGAAAATGTACATGCTTCATTTAAATTATTGTATTTTTCAAAAATGCAGTGTTATTTTATGAAGTTAATGTTCATTTCAGATTCCTTAAAAAGGGGATTGCTAAAATGTGTCCGTTTAATTTTTTTAGTAATTTTTTAAAAATGGTAATTCCATCAAGTGTATTTTTTTCTTTATCCCTATAAATTCTCATCATTCACCATGGTTTAACAAAACAGAGCTATAGTCCATTTGGTTTCCAATAACATTTTTCTTCTAGTTTTCAAACCTAATGCATTGAACTAGCTGGGCCAAAAGAGAGTATTACTCCACATTTCTCCATTGTCTCTCTTTTCTGCAAGGAGAATAGTACTAGAGATGTAGCCGTTTCTTCCACAATTTGATCTGAGGAAGTGGGTCTGGCCCACGAAAGCTCATTACCTAATAAACCATCTTGTTAGTCTTTAAAGTGCTGCATAGTCCTGTCTTTTTTTTCTGCAAGGTTTCTTGAGAAGCAATCCTACTGCAGGCTCATCCTGTTTTCCTGGCTCATCTTGGCTTAGTCTCTTTCGACGTTTGCTCAGTGATGTCAATTTTGAGGATTGTTTTTGCTTTGGGGATTCTGTCTCCTTGTGTTTGGTTTTCTGAGAACCAATCCCATTCCAGGCATATCCTGTTTTCCTGGCACAACCAGGCCCTGGCCTTGCTTTAAGTTATGAGAAAAGGAAGCTGCCTACTGCATTTGCTGGTCCCAGCTCTTACTGCTAAGGAGGCTAGATAGTAGATCGCCAGGCTGGGAGTCTTGCAATGAAGTGGGACTTCCTTGTTCAATGTGTGTTGAACATCCCCACCCAGTGGCTGGATCTCACAGGACATGAGTCTGCTGCAACAGCCAGCTAAGGCAGGATGCAAAGGCCACAAGGATCAGGGGAGACAACAGCCTCTGGGCAAAGGGGGGGAGGGTGGCTCTGTGTGCCCAAAAGGGGCGGGGCCTCGGGCAGAAGGGGTTGAGGGCTGCAAGCCCTCTGAGCCACCCAGAGCGCAGCGCCCCCTCCTCTCCCTGTCCATACTCAGAACGGCATGGAATATGCAGCATGGCACTCCAGCAGCGATTTAAAGGGCCCGGGGCGCCAGCCTTCTCCGCTGCCACCCCAGACCCCTTTCAATTGCCAGGCCTCAAGGAACTGCCCCCTTTTCCTCCCCCTTTATGGCACGACTGATAAAGATCAGTGGGAGTTTTTCTTTTCTCCGACTTCAGGGGGTTTGGGGATAGGCCATACCTATATGCTGCAGATGCCCATCTTATGGTGATGACGGACTGCAGGGTACCACACAGGCCTGTAGTTTGCAGGGTGTCAGTAATCCCCGAGAGGGGTGAGTGCGGGGTTGCTAGCTTTCTACTCGTACAAAACCGAACACCCTAGTCCCTGTCCCTTCTCTGAGGTCACCCCTGCCCCCACTGACTACATTCACCACCACTCATTTTCACTGCGCTGGGACAAGAATTTGGGGTGCAGAAATGAGAGGTTCTGGGTGAGGATGGAAGCTCTGGGCTTAGGCAGAAGGGTTTGGTGCAGGACGGGGTGGGGCCAGGATGATGGGTTTGGGGTGCAGGAGAACACACCAAGCTGGAATGGGGCAGAGGGATTCAGAGTGGGGAAGGGGCTGTGGGTTGAGTTAGGGGGCATGTATGAGGGGGTGTCAGGACTCTGGGCTAGGGGTGCAGGCTCTGGGCTGGGGCCAGGGATGAGGAGTCTGGGGTGCAGGAGGGGGCTGCAGGCTGGGGGGTGGGGCTGAGCGATTCAGAGTACAGGAGAGGGCTGCGGGTTGAGGCAGGAGTTTGGGGTACAGGATGCAGCGAGGGCTTTGCCTTGTGGTGCGGGCTCTGGATGGGGCTGGGAAAAACGGGTTGGGGGAGAGGAGTCTAGGGGGTGAGCTGTGGGGTTGGGGCGCTGTTGTCCCCAGTGGGAGGGAAGGGGCTGTGATCCCCAGTAGAGGGCAGGGAGGGGGACAGATCAGCCTGGGAGGTTCTGGGGTACAGGAGCCCCAGGCACAGGCCTGAAGGAGCCGTGTTCAGTGATTTATCGGCGCTGGCGCTGAGCCAGGCTTGGCCGTGCGTAGCCCCAGCATCTCCGGGGCTGCACCAGTTATGAAAGTAGAAAAATTGCTTGAGCCCCGGCACCACTTTTGTTCCCAATAGGTCCTGGCCCCTGTGCCCTGGGATGGGGAGGGTCCCTGGCGGACGGGGTGGGCTCATGGGGGGGTGGGGCGAGTCAGTGATCCCAGGGGTACAGCCTCGGCCAGGAGGGTCGGATCAGGGATGGGGGGCGGAGTCAGTGATCCCAGCGGTACAGCCTCGGCCAGGAGGGTCGGATCGGCAACGGGGATCCCAGGGGTACAGCCTCGGCCAGGAGGGTCGGATCGGGGACGGGGACGGAGTCAGTGATCCCAGGGGTACAGCCTCGGCCAGGAGGGTCGGATAGGGGCCGGGGGCGGAGTCAGTGATCCCAGGGGTACAGCCTCGGCCAGGAGGGTCGGATCGGGGACAGGGGCGAGTCAGTGATCCCAGGGGTACAGCCTCGGCCAGGAGGGTCGGATCGGGGACAGGGGCGGAGTCAGTGATCCCAGGGGTACAGCCTCGGCCAGGAGGGTCGGATCGGGGACGGGGCGGAGTCAGTGATCCCAGGGGTACAGCCTCGGCCGGGAGGGTCGGATCGGGGACGGGGGCGGAGTCAGTGATCCCAGGGGTACAGCCTCGGCCAGGAGGTCGGATCGGGGACGGGGGCGGAGTCAGTGATCCCAGGGGTACAGCCTCGGCCGGGAGGTCGGATCGGGGACGGGGGCGGAGTCAGCGATCCCAGGGGTACAGCCTCGGCCAGGAGGGTCGGATCGGGGACGGGGGGGCGGAGTCAGCGATCCCAGGGGTACAGCCTCGGCCAGGAGGGTCGGATCGGGGCGGAGTCAGCGATCCCAGGGTACAGCCTCGGCCGGGAGGGTCGGATCGGGACGGCGGCGAGTCAGTGATCCCAGGGGTACAGCCTCGGCCGGGAGGTCGGATCGGGGGCGAGTCAGTGATCCCAGGGTACAGCCTCGGCCGGGAGGTCGGATCGGGGCGGGGCGAGTCAGTGATCCCAGGGGTACAGCCTCGCCAGGAGGGTCGGATCGGGACGGGGCGAGTCAGTGATCCCAGGGGTACAGCCTCGGCCGGAGGTCGGATCGGGACGGGGCGAGTCAGTGATCCCAGGGTACAGCCTCGGCCGGGAGGTCGGATCGGGGACGGGGGCGGAGTCAGTGATCCCAGGGGTGGGGCTGGGTAGGGGTGGGGTCAGTGGTCCTAGGGGGCGGAGCTATTGCTGAGACTGGCAGGTCAAGGTGGGGAAGGGGGCAGGGCCGGTGGGCCTGGGGGCGGGGCTCAGGGAATGGGATCAGCCATGGGAGGGGAAAGGGGCGGGGCCAGCGGGGCCGGGGGCGGGGCCAGCGATGAGCCGGGCGGAACGAGTGACGGGAAGGGGCGGGGCCAGAGGCCCGGGGGCGGGGCTGAACTGCAGGCCCGCAGCCGGACACCGCGGCGGCCGCGGAGTCACGTGGCGGGCGGTCACGTGAGCGCGCTCAGCTGACGGGCGGCCATGGAGCGCGCGGGGCCGGTGTGGGAGCGGGCCTGGGCCCTGGACGAGATTCGCAAGGGCAGCCAGGGCTGGTCGCTGGCCGCCGACGCCGGGGTGAGCGCGCGGGGGCTGTGGGGGGCGGGGCTACAGGGGGGCCAAGGGGGCTGTGGGGCGGAGTTCAAGGGGCTATAGGGGCTGTGGGGCAGGGCTACAGGGGCCAAGGGGGCTGTGGGGGCGGAGTTCAAGGGGCTATAGGGGCTGTGGGGCAGGGCTACAGGGGCCAAGGGGCTGTGGGGGCAGAGTTCAAGGGGGCTATAGGGGGCTGTGGGGCAGGGCTACAGGGGGGGGCTGTGGGGGCGGAGTTCAAGGGGCTATAGGGGCTGTGGGGAGCAGGGCTATAGGGGCCAAGGGGCTGTGGGGCGGAGTTCAAGGGGCTATAGGGGGCTGTGGGGGCTGTGGGGCGGAGTTCAAGGGGCTATAGGGGGCTGTGGGGCAGGGCTACAGGGGCCAAGGGGCTAAGGGGCTGTGGGGGCGGAGTTCAAGGGGCTATAGGGGCTGTGGGGGCAGGGCTACAGGGGCCAAGGGGGCTGTGAGGCGGAGTTCAAGGGGCTATAGGGGCTGTGGGGGCAGGGCTACAGGGGCCAAGGGGCTGTGAGGCGGAGTTCAAGGGGCTATAGGGGGCTGTGGGGGCAGGGGCTATAGGGGCCAAGGGGGCTGTGAGGCGGAGTTCAAGGGGCTATAGGGGCTGTGGGGCGGGGCTATAGGGGCCAAGGGGCTGTGGGGCGGAGTTCAAGGGGCTATAGGGGCTGTGGGGCAGGGCTATAGGGGCCAAGGGGCTGTGGGGCGGAGTTCAAGGGGCTATAGGGGCTGTGGGGGCTGTGGGGCGGAGTTCAAGGGGCTATAGGGGCTGTGGGGGGCAGGGCTACAGGGGCCAAGGGGGCTGTGGGGCGGAGTTCAAGGGGCTATAGGGGCTGTGGGAGCGGGGCTATAGGGGCTGTGGGGGCTGGCGCCCGGAGGCTAAAGGGGGCTGTGGGGCGGGCCTAAAGGGGGATTAGGGGCCGGTGTTATGGGGAGGCTGTGGGGGTGGAGGTTAAAGGGGCTATAGAGGGTTGTGGGGGGCCAAGGGGGTTGTGGGGGAGGCTGGTGGCCATGGGCTAAGAGGGACAGGTGGGGGGGCTATGGTGGGTTCCCAGCCTGCCTTAGTCTCTCTGGTGCCCGCTGCCCCCTCCCTGCCTGTGGGCACTCAAGGCCCCCGGTGTTTCTCTTCAGTCTCTCCCCCGCTGGGCTGGGCCCATTTCACACTGGTCCCTGTGGCTGGGCCCCTCCCTATCGGGTCAGGTCGGGAGGGTCCTGGGAGCAGCGGGGCGCTTGTGGTGGGGGAGGCCCAACGGCTGAGCCAGCTGGTCCCCAGAGTTGCAGAAGTTGGGGTGTGCTTATGGGGAGGGGGTCCTGGGTCAGCTGGCTGTGGTGAGGTCTGCCTTTTGATATACAGACCTCTGCCTGGGGCAATACAGGGCACCCAACATGGGACTAGGGTGCTCATGACACCTCCCACCCCCCCCCCTCCCCACACACCAGTACAAAAATGAAACTGGTCTTGCTCTCCAAACTGAGGGCCATGTTCCCTGTGGCTCGGGGAGGGAGCAACCCACAAATGTCTACAGAAATGTCTCAGGTTGGCAGCACACCCAGGATGATGCTGTGGACAGCTGCCTTCCTGGACTTTGCCCACCCTTCCCCTGGTCACATTGAATTATAGCGCCAGTGATGCCAGGTGGGAGTACCATGGTGAAAGGAGAGGGCTGTGATTTCCCCTTAAAACCAATCCCTTAGCAAATCAGGGGTGTGTTCTTCTATTTTAATTCTTTCTTGTTTTATGAAAGTAGTAATAGAGATGTAGCCGTGTTAGTCTGATCTTGCTGAAACAAAAGACAGGACTGTGCAGCTCTTTAAAGACTAACAAGATGGTTTATTAGGTGAAAGCTAAACTTTAAAGTGCTGCATAGTCCTTTCTTTCCTTTTATGAAAGGAATGCCTTGACCCTTAGTGAAGTGCAAAATACATTTAAAAAAGGCGGGGGGGAGAAATCTCAGGGACATTTGGGATACAAGTAACTCGAGTCAGGAGTTTGCCAGTCTAAAGCGACTTTATTTTGTCAATTCCTGTTTTTAATTCAATTGACTGAATGGCTAAGGCCTTGTTTTGTGGTCTTTTGATTGTGACCAATGTTATCTGAAACTAAGCACCGCTCTCTTATGTGTTTTGTAAATAGCTTCTGCATTTTCTGAAAGAGTTTTCCCAGCAGACCATCTCCAGGACGCATGAAATTAAAAAGCAAGTAGACGGACTCATCCATGAAACAAAAGCCACAGACTGTCGCCTACGCAATGTCTTCAATGACTTTCTTATGCTATCCAACACACAGTTCATTGAAAATGTGAGTGCATGGGAGCCTAACAGGCTTAGCTGTCCAGTATGTGGATGGGAAATCAGTTTCTCTGTAAGAAAATGGTATAGTTTGGAGTATGTTAAAGGGAGCATTTCTCCTGGATCGCTATAGTTGGATCATTTTTGTTTGGCAATTTGTAACTGCTAGTGGAATGATGTATTGTTCTTGATGGTTTTGTCTGTTCAGCAGTTACTTGCCTCATTTTTTCAGGCATGATTTAGAGATGTTTCTGTTTCTGGTTTGTTTACTAATACAACAAGTAAACAGCACCTGCCTTCCCATCCCCTTGTGCTTCATGGGTCCTTGTCACTGGGGTATTTTTTTGTTTGTTTTTAAAATAGCTGGTTAGGTCTGACATGGGGCATCTCCATGTGATTCACTTCTGGGTCACAGCCTTCCTTCTTTTGAGACTGGCTCATGTCGCTCACATCTAAGGATTGTACTCCACAGTGTATTTTAATCTTGTTCAGCCTGAGCTGAGGAGGCCTAAAATAGCATCATGCTGACTCTTTGAGTTCAATGATTGAATTGTTGGGCTGTTTCCTATAAATGTAGTGGGAATTGAGAGACTCAGAATGTTGATGCATTTTTCCGTACCTTGTGGACAGGATTTGTGTTTTCACTAACTGCAGCAGAACGTTCTATTGATTTGAATCCATTCTCTTGACTCCATAGAGAGTATATGATGATGAAGTGGAAGAGCCTCTTCCCAAAACTGAAGTAGGAGACAAAGCAGAGCAGGTAGATGACTTATATTATTACGAGTGCTGACAGTGTGTTTGGAACTGTGGGGGTTGCATTGCAACTTAGGAACATAAACAAGATTGAGACCCTCTTGCAAGAATCCACTGGCTGAATGGATGACATCTCTCAACACTAAGAACTCAGGAGCACTGTTGAGGATTACTGGAGCATCCTAACCTTTCAGTGTCCCCGCTAGCCCAGTGTCTTGTCCAGCAGCCAAGCTTCAATTCTAGCTTTCTAAGTGTAACATGTAATTCTAGCAAAAGGGGCCGAGAGCTAAACAATCTTCCTGAATCCTGGCGGTGTTACAAGACATAGGATTGTGGCTGGAATCCTCTAATGGTGCGAAGCCAGGAACCCTTTTCTACATTTGGTAATTAAATGCATTTTAAAACTAAAATATCTCTTGCATTTTTAGGCTGGTAAAAATGCATTGAATCTTGAGGTGAAAAGATGCATTAAATTCTGTCAGTTCTAAGCTTACCTCTGGGTTCTTGTCATTTTAGCGCTAGTGAGACAGCTCTGTTGAAATACAGCTATTTTCAGTCTCACTGCCATGGACACATGCATACTTGAACCTATGATGAGGACTTGAACAACAATTAAACAGAAATACCCTCTTTGTCGCTTACAGGAGAAAACCCGGGAACAAAAAGAAGCAGATCTGATTCCTAAAATCCAGGAAGCGGTGAACTATGGGTTGCAAGTGCTGGACAGTGCCTTTGAGCAGCTGGATATCAAAGCGGGCAATTCAGACTCTGAAGAGGAAGAAACGAATGAAAGGGTAGAACTGATACTAGAGCCAAAGGTAAAGGAGCCGGCTTTAGTGGGGAGCGCTGGGCCTGAACGTGATAAAATTCCGCCGTGCAAGTGGGGAGCAAAGCCAGCCAAGTTGGTTATGGGGGTGTAAAACTGATACAAGTTATACCAGAATCAGGCCTGTTGATTGGGGCTGTAGTGGTGGCCGTAGCTGGATATATGTAGCTAGCTTCTGTGCCTTCCAGCCAAGAGGGTAGTAATACAGGTTGAACCTCTCTAGTCCGGCACCCTCGGTACCTGACCGTGCCGAACCAGAGAATTTGCTGGACCGCAGGAAGTCAATATTGTCTAGCAGCATTGCCAGCACTGCCACTGCTGACTGGGCTCTGAGAAGTCATGGAGGGGTAAATTAGAGCTAAATCATAGCACAGATCACTGAGAGCCAGGACTGGTGACTGTAAACAAACTTTATGGGATTGCGGGGAAACTTGGCCACACCTATGCTAAGTGGACATCAGCTAACTCAAATCATGCCGGAACACAGATGTTGCTGGACCAGGGAGTGCCGGACTGGGGAGGTTCAACCTGTATTGTGTGCTTGCGAAAAGGCCCTGTGCCCTTTTCTGTGGCACGTTCAAGTACAAGGGGGGGAGCTTATGTTGATAGGTTTACGGGAAGAGGCACGTTCAGTTTTTGTGTGGGGAGAAGGTCTAAGGAACAGGAACCTTTTTTTTGGACCCTTTATGGAGTTCAGAGACTGTGGTCTGTCTCCAGTGGATGAATAACAGCCCCACCCATCAATTAATGCCTCTATTCTTCCACTCTTCAGGAGCATTATTCAGCCCCTGATTTGGAACCTAAAGCTGTCCTGGGAATAAAGCAGTGGCTGATGGTCGGCCGAGCGTTGGGCTCTTATAGAACAAAACGGCACTTTTGTTTTGAAATAGGAACCATAAAGTGTCTTCTCCATGGCATAGAGCTAACCCCACCCCCTTTGTCTCTTTACAGGATCTCTATATTGATAGGCCTTTGCCTTATTTAATTGGCTCCCAGCTGTTCCTGGAACGTGATGATGTTGGGCTGGGGGATTTCTCCAGTGAAGGTGTGTGCAGATGTTGGTTTTATTTCTGCTGATAACTAGCACCTGGCTTATTGCTTTGGCTCATGTTGAACTGAACATTTCTGACTGTGTTATGTGATGGGGGTTTTGGTGACTGATGCACCCCCTCCTCCCCCCAACCAATAAGCATATGCCTCGTACCAGGTACCTGCTCAGAGCTAAATGTTATATGAACCAGCCAAGCTTGTGACTAAGCGCTCAGTACTTAGGAGAGCTGATGCTTGTAGGCATGGAGTGGAGGGATTATCACCTGTGCTTTTCAAACCAATCTCTCCCTTGCACAGTGTTTAATTCTTTTATCAAAGCCTGCTTACCATGCTGTAGGTTAGATGTCTGTGTTTTGGGGGCTGGATAGTTGTGTGTAGGGGTGTTGGATATCGTGTATTTTAGTACTCATGTAGCTGCAACAATTTTTAGTGATTACACGCGGTTATTAAAATACTCCCTGTGGGTGGGGCTGGCAGCCAGTGTGCTCCCAGCCCCACTCCTGGGGAGCCCCCTGCCACCCCGCACTGCTGCTTCTGAATCAGAGGCAGCAGCATGGGGTGGCAGGCGGAGCAGGTCAAATGAGGTAAGCCGGTTTAAAAATCAGCTCCTCGTTCAGGCCAGATCCCGCCTGCCACCCAACAATGCAGCAGCACAGAGTGGCAGTGGCCCCCGTCCATGGGGGGGCTTGAGCCTCCGGTGGACGGAAGCTGTATTGGTATCCTGTCATTCTCTCCCCCCCCCCCCCCGCTGCTTCTGTATCAGAGGCAGCAAGGAGTGGGGAAGATTAACCGATAAACCTAGGCTTATCGGTTAATCATTTCAATGGCTGTACGCTGACATCCCTAGTTATGTGTCCAGTGTGCTGTTTGAACTGAGCAGGTTTTTCTGTTTTGTCACTTTTGAACTTAAGGCTCGGTAGACAGCGATCGTGGGAGTGTAATTGACAGTGAAGAAAAAGATGAAGAGGTAAGAGGAGAAGAAAACTGGCAGTTTAAGGTCGTTGGGATCGAGATTATCGCCTGCTAGGGGCTGTGATGATGCAAATAACTCTTTGCACTGCTTGATTGTGTCATTATATGATGGTTTCATTATTTGGAATATTCTGCTCAAACATCCCTGAAGAGCCCTGTGGATACAAAATTTGTATCCACAAAAATGAGCTGTGGATATCCATGCTGACGTCCACAGACACCGATACTCACAGATATCTGCAAATTTGCACAGTTCTAGATACAATATTTGTATCCCCATCCATATCCATAAAAATGAGCCACGGATACCCATGCATATAAAGCAGATATCCGCAGATTTGCAGGGCTCTAGCTGTATATCTGGCTTTTAAAGTCGTATACACATATTTCGCTTTGTGTTCTTGTGCAGTATTTTTTCCTCAAAACTAAATCTTTTCTACGGAGCAACAAAAAGACCCTAGTTCTAGTTCTGCTGCCTGTATTGAGCCATGCACATCTGCTAGGAATAGTGTCACTCTAATCACTTTCTGGGAAATCACCGAAAATTAGCCCTTCCTGTGGCTTCTAATGCGCCATAGGTATATGCAGTAATCCAGTATGGGGACAGAGGACCGTGCTCTGCCTGCTCTGTAAACCTGCATGGTTCCACTGATTATGGTGAACCAGAACTTGTGGTTTTATGCGTTTACTGTATCACATTTTTCGTATCTGATGAACGATGTCTGGATGTCTAGTACATGCGCCATCTGCATTCTGATTGGTGGACGCTTGCTGAAATGTTTTGCTTTCAGCATTTTGTAAGGCTTTTGAGGTTGTCCTTTTGAGCCAGACTAAAACGTCTATTAAGGCACGTTGAATACTTTTATGCAAGTGAAGCCTTACAAACTCCTGGGCACGACCTATTATGCACTCCGGTGCTTAGTTATTAGATTTCAGGGTTTGGTGACAGAAAACCAGCCGAATCCATGCAGTGAGGTGTTTTGGCAGGCAGGATTGCTGCTGGTGAGGAATTTTAAAGCATTCTGCTTTAGGCCCGTCTCATGTCCACGTGGCTTGTCTGTATTTAGCAAATCGCTTTTTTGCATTCTAGGAATCGGATGACGAGTTTGGAAACCCAAGTGAGGAGGACCAAAAGCCAGTACGGGCAAGTACTCCGAAATGGAACCAAAGGCTGTCTGATTTTTTCAATCCAGATTGGATGCTTTTTTCACTGACTTGCTCTAGGACTGACTTTGGGGAGGTTCTGTCTGCTGTGTTATGTAGGCTCGGCGATCACAGTAGTCCCTTCTGGCCTGGGAATTGATAAATCTATGGTTTGTATATAATAATGATGCAAGGGAGAGGAGAGAGGATTTCACAGGGATGGCGACTGAAAGTCTAGGTCCATGGCGTCCAACTGTGGCTACTGCTGTAGCGAGCTAGCCATGCTCAACCAGCCAAGTAGCCACATGTTGGACGTCACAGGTCTAGGGTAAAACATGTCATGTCATCTTTGAGAGATCTTGTGTGTGTTTGGACCCAGTGGTCTCTGGTTTGGTGGGCGAGTAAAGCCAACTTGCAGCTCAAGTCCAAGGCTTCAGAAATCTAAACAATAAATAGAAGATGAAGCCGGAAGGTAGAAACCGGCGAAAGGGGTGTATGCGTCATGGTGAACACACTGCCATAATGATCAGATTCTTTGTCCTCTCTTCCCTTTAGTCAACTGCAGGAACAGTTAGTGCTGGGACCAGGGGAATATGGTGCATTGCTTGTGTCTTAGACCACTTTCTTCCCGGTCATCCCCACCCCCAAAATAATTGTACCCCTCAAACTAGTTGAATGTTCTCTAAGCAAATTCAGCGCTGTTCGCTGGCCCTTCTTGTTCTAGCTGCAACGGAAAATGATGGTTTGTGTTGTTGCTTCTCAGAGAAGGACCTTCGGGAGTGATGAAGAGGAGGAAGAGGATGGCTGTGACCTCTTTGGGGACTCTGAGAAAGAGGAGGACGAGGAAGAGAACGTGGAGGAAAAGAGGCCGGTAAGGGTTTGCGGGTGGGAATGGGGCACGATCCCCTCTTGTAATGTAGAGGAAGAACCGCAGTACTATCCGGGTGAGTAAATAAGCTCAGCGCTGGCTAATGCTCTGGCTCGGGGTGTTTGAGGTGCTCGAGACTCCCTTCTAGCTGTATTGGCTTTGCGTGATACTGTCACCGAGGGGTGCGCAGCCACTGGGCCCTGCACCGCACCCGCAGCCAGATGTGACTCTCAGCCGGCAGGTAAAACAGAAGGTTTATTAGTTCCCAGGGACACGGCGCAGAACAGACTTGTCAGCACAGGAACCAGAAGCAGTTGGTACAATCCATCTTGGGAAGAGGGGGCCCCTGACTCACTCTCACACTCTGAAGCCCATTCCTGCCCTGCAGCCAGTCCCACCTCTGGCCTTTGTCCAGCTTCCCGGGCAAAAGGTGTCACCTAGAACATAAGAACGGCCCTACTGCGTCAGATCAAAGGTCCATTTAGCCCTGTATCCTGTCTGCCGATAGTGGCCAGTGCCAGGTGCCCCAGAGGGAGGGAAGACAACAGGGAATCCTCACGTGATTTCCAGACAAACAGAGGCTAGGGACACCATTCCTACCCATCCTGGCTAACAGCCATTGATGGACCTAACCTCCATGAACCGATCTAGCTCTTTTCTGAACCTTGTTAAAGTCCTAGCCTTCACAACATCCTCTGGCAAGGAGTTCCACAGGTTGACTGTGTGCTACATGAAGAACAACTTCCTTTTGTTTGTTTTAAACCTGCTACCTATCAATTTCATTTGGTGACCCCTAGTTTTAATGGGAACAAGTAAATAACTTTTCCTTATTCACTTTTTCCACGCCAGTCATGATTTTATAGACCTCTTTCATCTCCCCCCTTGGTTTCCTGTGGTCACACCCTCTTCCCAAGGCTCAGGTTACAGAAAGCATCAGTGAGGGAGATGCTCACACCGAAATTCCCATCACCATCTGGATATCGATGCAGTGCCCCGGGAAACTGAGGCACACACGGGGTCACTACAGGACCTTTTACATAGCAAAGTGAATACGATTCCTGCTTCCTCACAGATACCCCCCTGGGGCAGCAGAGGCGCAGGTTGGCTCCGGAGCAGCCCTGAGGCTGTGCAAAGGCGCTTATTGCACTCCTCTATGCAAATGTTGTCTGTCTCCCACTCTGGGGGCTGCCGAGTGCCGCCTTGGGTGTGGCGCTCGGCAGCCAATAAGGGAAGGGAAGTGGTTAGCTCAGAATGTGGGGACAACACCCTTCCTCCTACACACCGCACTAGGATGTGAGCTTCCTCCCGAAGGGTCTGGTCTGAACTCCCTTTCTGGCCAGGGAAATGATGGGATTGAAACTCCTTGGATTAGCCTCCAGTGAATGAACAGCTGTTTGATGCTGTCGGCTTCTGTACCTGTGTTGACAGGTGTCCAACCTGTCATGTGCGCCGCTCTGCTATCCCCTCAGGGCATGTTCTTATCTCTGCCAATCGGGGGTGAGGCAAACGTCCATTGAGACGCGTCTGTATTCCTTTCAGTGACTTCCCCTTGATTCTCTTCCTTCTCCTTCTTGTGCCCTCAGAGAAAGAAAAGACCAACCTCGTTTGCCGACGAGCTGGCGGCGCGGATTAAAGGGGACGTGCCTAGCAACCAAGAGGAAGTGCAGTCCTGTAAGCTACTCTTCAGCACCTATCTGTGGGCCGCCCTAAGGGCTTGAGGCTGTTTTGAGGAGTCTTTTTCTCATGAGTGTGTATTGTGTGAAAGCAAATAGGATGCACCAGTCATCTTGCCAGCAAGGACAAACAATGCCATGCTAATAACGCAGCATTTGACTATGGGACCCTAAAGGGGTTCTAGCCTGGTATAGGTATGAATGTTAGAATTTGTAGAGAGAACCAGTAACGTTCTTCTCCGTTTAGGCATATGCTGACCACCTTTCTCCACGTCCCTGCATATGAGGTTAGGAAGGGGTTCTCGCCAAGGCTATTGTCGACTGGGGTAAAATTGCACATTTGGGCTACGTCTACACTATGAGTTTTCTCGGCAAAAAGTATGCTAATGAGGGACTCATTTGCATGAGTTGCAATCTCATTTGCATATTTTCTGCCGATCCGTTTTTGCGCAAGAACAAGCAGTGTGGACGTTGTCTTTTTGCGCAAAACCCCCTTTTTCTGCAAGATCAATATGGGTGTTTGCACAAAAAGAAAATGTCCCCTCTGCTTGTTTTTGCACAGAAACGGATTGGCAAATGAGATTGCGACTCATGCAAATGAGTCCCTCGTTAGCATATTTTTTGCCGAGAAAACTCGTAGTGTAGATGTAGCCTTGGGGTAAAATGTGCACTGTTGGCTGTTTCATGTGGCTTACAGGGAGGCACGGGCCACTGGTCTCTTTCCCTTCTGGCTGCTCTAGGAATGAGAGAAACACTATTATCCTACTGCTTTGGCATGTTCAGGCTTTTATATAAAAGCAAAACTGTCAGTATTACTTGTGCTGTGAGAAACGTTCCTTGCTACTGGTCTTAGTCCCACCATAGGCTAATATTGGGAGAAATTTTAGCATCTAAGTTGCTCTTTACGATTTGGCCCCGGCTCTGTTTTTCTACTTTGCTCAGCTTAGAGTCAAATTAGACCGGTCAGTTTCTGGCTTATTTTGCAAGATGTGTTTGTTTATGAAAACGAGGAATCTTCCGCATGCATCCCCATCACATACTTTTAATTTTAAAATTGTTAATCTGTAAAGTGCCTGACATGATGGGGCCCTGATTTGAGGTTTCTAAATGGAATAAAAAAGGACCAATTTCTATTCTCCTCAGGCTCTGTGAAACTGTTCACTCAGTTGAATAATGGGCATAAAACCAGCTTGCAGGGTTGCTTCAGGAAACTGTGCAGCATAAAAAAAACAAGCAGGCTCTTGTTCTGACTGCTCTGTTTTCAAATCCGTTTATAGCAAACCGGCCTCAGGGCAAAAAATCAAAGGGATAAAGCGGGACACTGTTTAATGATCTCCCATCTTTTCTTCCGCAAGCCCTATCAGCGGAAATCAAAACAAAGAAGACCGTGAAAGCAAAGGACGTTAGAGTTCCATCAGATGGTAGGGCTTTCTCCGCTGCTACTGTCGTTTGTTTCCAAAGCAAGAGAGATTCCATAATTCCCGCTTCTGCTGTGTATCCATTAGCGCTGTTTGATTTGCATGACCTAACCCATGTTCATGTCTGCATCAAGCAAGAGTAAAACTGGGTCTAGAGGAAGTTCCTTGCTCTCACGTGACCTCCTTTGGAGGGGTCCATTTGCTACTGCTTTTGTGCTTGGTTGATAAGCATGGAATAAGAACTTCTATAGCTCCAGCCAGCTGATTGTTCCCTGCACATGTACCTCTGTAAAATCAAAAAGGGTTGTGATCATGGCGCTTGTGTTGGTTGTTTGTCTCCTTCTCCATGATGCTGTATCTGAGAATGCAGAGGGACAGGCAAGCGGCTCTCTTGCAGTGTGTGTGTGTGTGCTGTGTTTCTAGATGATGAGGACGACATCTTCAAACCTCCCAAGCTGACGGATGAGGACTTCTCACCGTTCGGTTCGAAGGGTGGCCTTTTCAGCGGCGGAATGGGACTCTTTGACGATGACGAGGAGGTTAGTTATTGGTGGGGTAGAGTCTTTACTAGACCCGCTAAATCGAACCCTGGAAGATTGATCCCTGGAGTGTCGATCCTCCGGTAACTCGAGATGTAGCCTTAGTTGTGGGCGCTCTGCTGATCACCTGATGGCAATGTCTCCTGAGTGGCTGTACGAGCACACAGCTTACAGAGAACACTGTTCCTGACCCCTCATAGACTCTTTTGGTTCCCCTTGGTCCAGTTACCCAGGAGTTGTACAATCGCAAGTTACCTGCACTTCAAGAAAACTTAATGTGTACATTTGTGTGTGTGGGGAAAAATAGTACTTAGTTCTAGGCAGAAAAACGCCAGTATTGTGAAAAGAATCTAATATGTAAGAGTCGGAGGTAAACAAGAAACAAAACTGCTTGTGTTACGAGCTTCAGTCAGCTGACTGACTTAGAGCAGCAACGTACTGGCTTTTGTGGCTACACCCACACAGCTCCTCAACCTGGCTGTTGAGTTACCAGTCATGACGGATGAGATGAAAGATAGAAGCATGACATGAACAACACACCCACGGATTCAGAGGTTTCCTGAGGACAAAACTGTTCCTGTGCTTGTTTCATTTAAATTAAGAAGGCCAGGTCTATACTACCCTGGAAAGTCGGCTTAGGACACTCAACTCCAGTTACAGTAGCTGGAGTCGATGTACATTCAGCCAAGCATGGCACTATCTCCACAGTGGGACGTCGAAGGGAGCAAATACTACTGTCGACTTCCCTTACTCCTCGCGAATAGGAGTAGTGGTGTCGATCGGGGGCATCTTCAGCGTTCTATTGAGCGGGTCCTTATTAGACCTGCTAAATCAAACACCTGAAGATCAGTCTCCAGTGTGATAAGTATAGACGTGGCCTAAACGCAGCATTTTTCTTCTGCAGTGTAAAGTTTCAAAGCTGTGTGAAGTCAAAGCTCAGTTCTAAATTTTTGCAAGAACAACCATAATGTGGTGTTCAGTTACAAACACCTGGGGAATGGAGGTTGTTTGTAACTCTTGAGGTTCGACTGTTAAAACCACTGCAAACCCAGGGGATTCTTAGCTCGGTATAGAAGTGGCTCTTTGGGTTAGTGTAAACTGATTGGGACCAGGTTTATTTTAAACTGAACAAAGCTACTCTTACACCAAAATGTGTCCATAAAAGTTCGCACTGGCTTAACTAAATTGATGCAGGTTTGGGTGGCTAAATCCTTAGAGCATGAAACGAAGCAAAGGGGAAGAACTTTCCTCAACCAGGACAAAAATGGGACCATTGAAATCTGTGCATTTTTACTGCTCCGTTGGCTGTTGCCGCAAGTCTGTGTCCTTGCAGTCAGTTGATAAACTTCTCCTGCTCTTCTGATGTGCGTCTTTATCGTCAACCAGGGCGATCTTTTTGCTGAAGCACCGAGAGGGGAAAATGTGAAAGACAAAGAGCTGAGAGTCCCAATAAATGATGGTAAGAATTGATTTCTACAAGGAGCACACATCTGTTGCACTGTAGGGATCTGGGTTCTCTATGGTTGGTAATCGTCTCTCTGAAAGGATGAGAACGCTTCTAAAGTTTGCAGATGATACCAAGCTGGGAGGGGTGGCAAGTGTTTTGGAGGATGGGGTCATAATTCAAAGGGATCTGGACAAGCAGGAGAAATGGTTCTGAGGTCAATAGAATGAAGTTCAATAAGGACAAATGCAAAGTGTTCCTCGTAGGAAGGAACAATCAGTTGCACACATGCACAGTGGGACGTGACTGTCTAGGAAGGATACTGCAAAAAAGGATCTAAGAGTCATAGTGGACCACAAGCTAAATAGGAGTCAACAGTGTGGCGCTGTGGCAAAAAAAGCAAACCTCAGTCTGGGCTGCATTAACAGGAGTTAGCAAGACATGAGAAGTTTCTTCTGCTCTACTATGCACCGATTAGGCCTCAACTGGAGTGTTGTCTCCAGTTCTGTGTGTCCAGATGTTGTTCAGAAGTGTTTATGCCTAAATTTAGGTGTCTAAATTCATATTTAAGCACCCAAATGAGCAGCCTGACATTGCAAAATGCCCGAGCTGCTCCTGCTGAAGTCCTCTAACTCCAAGGGTACATCTAGACTACAGGCTTTTGTCGACAGATACTGTCGACAAAGCTTCTGTCGACAAAGAGCGTCTAGACTACATCCAGTCGACATGAGAGTGTAGACGCAAAGGACAGTGTAGATGCAATAACGCCTTCTGGCGACAGAGCTCTGTCGACAAAAGGCGTTATTCCTCATAGAATGAGGTTTATCGCCGTTGACAAAACTGCCGAGTTCCGTCGACATAACGGCAACAGAACTCGGCGGTAGTGTAGATGCAGGTATAGTGTTGTCGACAAAAGTCCACTTTTTTCGACAAAACCCTGTAGTCTAGACACACCCCAAGGGTTACATTTTTGAATGTACCTTAGGCCCCCGAGTAATTGCCATTGATTTTGGGGGCACTGAATGGCTTTTTAAATGATGTACAGCTTGTGGAAACAAGCACTTGTAGCTCACCTTTTTATTCGTAGCTTTTTAGTTTCATGGGCATGTTTTGCAACATGGAAGGGAACATCTAGACTCACTTTGTGTCTAAGAAAAACAGCCACGGAAATTCATATGTGTCTAGAGCATGTTGAACGGAAGTCATTTGGGCTTCTGAACAAAAACGAGGGAGCGCAGTATAGTGGTCGTGTTTCTTACACGGCACTATGTAAGGCATTAATTGTACAAAACGTTTGCATCTCTAAGTCATTGGCGTGTCTTGTATTTTCCATCATTTCAGAGCCTCCCACAAAGCCTTCAGCTTCACGGAAAGTGCCTGCAGGCGCGGTCTCTCTTTTCCCAGGTATGGTTGCATTGGTAGTGACCTGCTTCCTGGAGAGAATGCATCTCTTGCTTGAAAATACACTACAGTGGTTTTCAAAAAGCGATGCGAATGTAGCGCTGCTGTATCAGAGTCAGCATCAGACATGGGAATGGTGAACACACTAGGCCTGGACTTCACTATGTTCTGGGCAATGGCAAAGGTTTTGTGGGGAGTCTTTGGGAAAGCAGGAATGCCAGTAAGGTTGGAAGTAGCCTTTCAGAAGTAGCGTATTCTTGCATAGCTTTATTTAAGAGTTCTTGTTGGTTGGGTCGGTGATTCACAGACTGAATGCACATTGCCTAGGTACAGCTCAGCCCTCTTCCTCTTTTTAAGCGGTAGTATGAGCTGCATTTACAGAGTAGGCTAGATCTCTACAGTATTGTGCCTTTGTGCGCGCAGTTTCTTCGTGCTAGCTTGTTGGGTTTCTTTTGAAGGAGGTGGTTAAACTTGTTCATAGGTCAGACAGTTCTCTCTTCGATCATGAGGAAAAGAGGGAGTTACAGATCTCTCATCCCTCTTAGTTTCTCTCAGGAAGCTGATCTGTGTGGGGAAGATCTTATAAAAATACCTTGAATTTTTATACTAGACAGCATGTTGCACATGTTAAGTATAGTAACAAGCACACTGAGGTAATGTGTTTGCACCAAGGGGTCTCGTTCAAGAACTCCTAAATGGAAAGAACTAGGACCACCAATTTTGGTAGGCAGCTTCCTTTTATCATAACGTAAGGCAAGGTCAGGGTTTGGTTGTGCCAGGAAAACAGGCTCTGCCTGGAATGGGATTGTTTTCCATCACGTGGAAAGGAAGCGGGGGGGGAGAGAGAGAGGAGGGACATGATCCTCATACTTACTCCTGGGGGCAGCGAGCCCACAGGGGAGAGCTACACTGCAGAGTAACCACCGGGGGCAACCGCACCGCAAAGAGAGTGACCAGCTGGGGATGGAATTCCACCATCTTGCCTGGCTCCGGCCCTAAGACGGCCTCCCCCCTCCACACACCCACACGTCCCCAGGCCAACCTGGGGCGCGCCGGTAGGAGGCCTTCACAGTCTTTCCCTTCCCTCCCCCTCTAGTTTTTATGTATTTGATATATTCCTGTTTTATGTTACACTGACTGGTTCTAAGACTGGCTCGATGCAAGTCCTTGGAGACACTAATGCCCCAGAAATGGCTTCGGTGCTGGGATAGGTCAGATGCCATCTTGCTGCTCCGGGGAAGTTGTCCGTACTGAGGCTGGTTAGAACGATCTGTTGCAAACAACTGAGGTGATTAATTTAGTCCTTTTTTCCTGTTCAGGAATTTTGCAACTAGATTGTGACTTCTATGAATTGAATCCCTGTTCAAAACGACCTAAATAGCTCTTAATCTTTGTAGCGAGAGTGTTGGTCAGTTATTCAGTGCTCTGACTCACAGGTGGGAATGATGTGTTTAGTTCCGCCTCCGTTCTCGTGGAAAAAGAAAACAAGAAGTCCCTGGAGCAGAGCGCAGAGAGAGCCCCCAAACCGCCAGGGAACGTCAGCCTGTTTGATGACAACGACGACTTTTTTGTGGAACCAGCTAACCAACGTTCAAGATCAGGTAAAGTGTGGGCAGAACACTACAACGGGTCGGAGAACCTAGGGCCGTGAAATTCCATCTGAACCTGGTGACTGTTCCACCTCCGCTGTTGTACTGTCTCATCTGTATCGGATTCCCTCCGAACATTACCGTTGATGTCTGATCTCTCTTGGAAGCTGTAAGCAATTCTCTTCCTCTCCTTTTTTTTTTTTTGTTTTTTTGTTCCCCTGGGAGGCTTTATAAACCCAAGGAGATATCTGTTTTTGGTTCAGAACAGCTGTGTGTGTGCCCGCATATTCAGCGTGTGAGAGCGCCAGTACCTGATGACCTTTTGGCTAATGACCGTTGTACCCAACTGACACTTCCCTTTGAAAGAAAGCCCATTCCACCCACCCCCCCAAACCGGAAAAGGGCTTCTGTTGTCTCCGGCTGTCATTCGGCTCTCTACAAAAGAGGCTGTCCTCCTTCTGTGATGTCACAGCTTCTCTTTTTTGGATTGATGATAGCCGATCTCTTCCAGTAGAAAACGCTCTCTGATATGAAAGTGTATTTTCTCTTCTTTATTTAAACAAAGCCAAATCCGCTGCTGATCTCTTTGACAATGAGGAAGGCGACTTTTTCAAGGAAAAGCCTGATGTTCCTGCAGCTGTTAGCAAGGCAGCCGAAGGCCGTAAAGAATCCATGGGGGGGAATAAGGTAACGTTAGAAGTGGATTTTTCCATTGTGTGCAAAGAACTGAGCCATAGGTAGGCCCCTGCGGTTCTAACTCTGCTGGAGTTTATCCCTTAGATAGAAGAACAGGAAAGTGGCTTAGTTTCCAGATTCTGGGTTACCTGTGTGCCTTCTGCAGTTGTTGGATTTAAGGAAGGTTGGTCCCTGGGAGTCTTACCAAGTCGAGTTGGTTTCCTTTATTATGTGACTTTCTTGTTCCTCTTCTATCAGACTGTGAAGCAGAGCTGGGAGGAGTTTCCTGGTGACTAATTGTGTTGCCAAAAATGCAGTTTCAGGTTGACCCGGAACAATTACCAAATTTGGGTCAAGCTTGGTGAATAGTTCTGCCTGACTAACAATGGGGAAAACATGTTTTCAAGAGTCAAAATGATTCTTTTTGCTGTTTTGTTTAGAAATGTAGCAAGGCTGAGTTAATCTTTTTTAAAGGGTAAACACCCAAACATGAAACCAAGAAAAAAAGCAAATGGAAATTTCACATTGGGTGAAATGTTTCAGACTTGGTACTTCTAGCTTAGGGTTAGAGAGCTCTCACCATTGGCTAGTTCATCTGTTGTCTCTAAGGGGGTGGTTGGCTTATCCAAGAAGATATAACCACGCCGCGCCTTTGAATCCCTGTAAGCGCTGGCTGTTGAAGTCCATGGTAATTGTATGCAAAATCTATGGCCAGCTCTCGAAATAGTCCTCAGGCAGCTGAGGCTCCACAGAAAGATCTGCCTTAAAATAAAGAGGATGTTGGATTGTCTAGTGTCTGGATCAGAATTTCCTAGGTTTTAGTCGCCCCTTTTCAACAGCTGGGGCACTTGGTAGCTGGCTTGCTAAAGAGGAAATGTCAAATGTGCCGTTTGCCTTGATTTCAATGGCTGCTGATGTGTTCTTGTTTTGAAGACTCACTCGTCTTCCGCAGAGGACTTCAAGCCTTTATCTGTAGTCCCCAAAGCCCAAAGAGGCCTGTTTTCTGATGAAGAAGATTCTGAAGTAAGTGCTAAATGCTCTTCTGGGTTCTAAATGGCATGCTAGGGGGTCTAGGCTGCTCTGTGGTTGCATTTCGACTGCCACCTTACTTCAAACCCCAAATCGTTTGCTTAGCTCCAAGGAGTGGGATCTCTGGTATGCGGTTCCCCCAAAACTCTCTCCAGCAGGAGCAGTGGGTCTCCCCCAACAGTTTGCATACAGTTCTATTTTGTATGGACACAGAGGTGTGAGATGGAAGGTTGGACGAAGCATAAAGGGAGGAAAGAGCATCCGACCCTTGAATGTGCTTCAGTACGTGCAAGGGTCATCGGTCCTTGTCGTCTTGCTTCCCAGCTTGGACTTCCCCTGGAGCCTTCCAAGAGTCCCAGGAGAAGTTGCATGTGTACAATATCTCTGAATTGGGCAGGCATCTTGTGTAGGGCCCCAACATCAGTGACCTGTTCTGACTGTGTGGGCCTCTGGGCTAGGCCTGGTGAGAATCGGCCATCTTTCTCCTCTTCAGTAGCACACGGAAGGGCCTCGTTTTAAATGAATGCAGGGAACATGTTTTTCTGAGTTCCTAAGCCCTGCCTCTCGCCAAGTGACTGTGCTTGGTTCTCACAGGACTTGTTTTCACCGAGTCAAACGCTCAAGTCGAAGAGCACATCTCTCCCGCCCAGCAAGTCTGCCCCCAAAGCCCCGCTCTCCCTCTTTGATGATGAGGATGAAGAGGTGAGTGATACACACTTTCTCTTTAGCCCAGTCAGTGGGCGCGGAGTCAGGGAAATCAGTTACAAGGGCCACTGTTCACATGTGAACAAGTAACCGGTTAATTGGTACCCGGGACCAGCCCCCAGAGGGCTGCTCCAGCCTCGCTGGGGTTCCCATGCGGGGCTGCCAGCTCTCAGGCCACGTGAGGCCAGCAGCTGGAGCGGAAGCTGTTCTCTTTTGAATGGCTGATGGTTGGAGTCTTTATTTCCTTAACTAGTTGAACTAGCTGCTGTTAGGAACCTGAATGCTGATATACACTGAGTACTGGGCAGAGTTACCTTTCTGGACTTGAATATTTTTAGGATCTCTTTGGTACTCCACCTGCCAAGAAGCAACCGTCGAAACCACCCCAGGGGAAAGCAAAACAATCGGAGTCCCTCAAAACCACTTCCATCTCGTTGTTCAGCAGCGACGAGGAGGTACTGATGCATTTTAAAGGGGGCTACTGGGTGTACTGCTCTCCAAAAGGTGAAATGTTCACTAGCGCGTTCACTATGATGCATTTGAGTGTGGAGTGTTCCATGCCCGCAGGCAACACGCCACAATAACTGGGAGGAGCATCAGTGTGGCAGGGGGAGGTGTGTGTGTGTGTGTGTGTGTGTGTGTGTTGGCTGTGTGTGCCATGGGGTTGGATGGCAGAGGTACTGTGCCTGGGAAAACTTGCAGGAGGTACACTATAAGGATCTAACAGAAAATAACACCACAGAGTCCTACCAAGTAGGGTGACATAGAGATGACCTCTAGTGTGTGCTACTAATGTGTGTAAAGAGGGTCTGAAAGTTTTGGGCCAATCAGGGTTTATTTAGAAATTTGGGGGAATTGGAAAACAAGAGTTTTGACCCACTTTCATTGGGCAGGCTAACCTTTAATCAAGGAGTTAGAGGTGTTGAATCCTTTATTAAGCTTTGCAGCCAAGTCATTGAATTAACATAGTGTTGGCGTGGCCCAATTTAAAGGAACTTTACTATGATTAAAAGTCACTTCCCTGCTTAATTCATCAGCATTCATTGCTGCTTTAGTGCCTGTCACAAAACTACTGGATCTCCAGTTAATCTATTGTGGCTTTTGTTTTTGTTAAGGTAGATGGGCCATGAGTATCTAATGTAAAAATAAAGCAAGCCCAGATTTTTAAAAAGCCTCTGTTGTTTTTAATGCATCAGGAAGTAGGAAAAGGGATGTGGTCTTCCATCTGCAGACCACCTGTAACACACGAGAAACAAAGAGGCTCAATGTAAGCATGAAAACAGAAAATATTTTCTGCGATTTGCAGTATTCCATGCTAATGCAAATTCTGACTTCTGTCTTAGAGGTACTGTGTTAATTTGTAAATAGCTTAGTTCCCAAAAGAGACAGGTATGCCATTGCTCTGCTAACCTTAGCACCTGCCAAATGGGAGCCAGGCCTCCGTTCTTATGAATGCTTAGAAGTGAGGGTTAATTGTGTCTTTTCTGGCCTGGTGTTGCATTGATGTTTGTATTTAATATACAGGTGTAAAATCAGCCCATTTGCTCCTTGGAGCAAGTGCTGATTCCAGTATGCTGACTAAGGAAGAAAATAAAAATGAGTCTTGTGATATCTTAAACACTAACTGTCTGCTAGGCCAGGTCTATGCAGGCAGAGAACATTGATGCAAAATATGCAACTCCAGCTGTGTGAATTGTGTAGCTGGAGTCGACAAATCTTGCACTGAGTTTTCTGGGGCAGCCCCACAGCAGGAGGTCAGTAGGAGAAAAACTCTCATCGACTTCCGTTACTCCCCACGACAGCAAGGAGTACTAGGGCCCTCAGTGTTTGATTTAGTAGGTCTTTACTAGACCCACTAAATCGAACCCCGGAGGATTGATCAGCAAAGCATCGAACCAATGTGGCCTTAAGTCTTTAAGGTGCCACAGGACTTGTTTTTGCAGATACAGATGAACACAGCTGCCCCAATTTGTATATTTATTTATTTATTTATTTATTTATTTTTTTTAAGGACCACTGGAACGTCAGCAAGCCAACTAAACCAATTTCCGAAGAGCGCCAAAAGGGGGAACCTGCGCCACCTGGCAGTGCAGTGGATCCGGCCCAGGCTGTGAAAAAGACCAGCCTCTTTGAAGAGGATGAAGAGGAGGAAGATTTATTTGCCATCACTAAGGACAGGTGAGAACACTCGACAACAGAGCAGCACGTTTCTCTCCAGTCATTACAACCCCGCTTACATGCTCCAGTAGTTATGTTGAAGATATTGTGGGATTCCCTTCCTGAAATGGCACAATGCCCGTTGCCCCAGGAGGGGGAGGTGCCATCAAGAAATCCTAAAAATCCATTGTTTCCTGCTGTGTATTTCAGCAGCTGTTACGCTGATGATCCTTAGGCTGTGTTGGCTGCATGTTGATTTCCAGGGGGATATTAAGGTTTTGGTTCAGACCCTGCTTTCCCATGTGCTGCTACCACAGCTGGGCTCACCATCGGCATGTAAGCTGGAGAAACTTCTTTTAAGGGAGAGGGCCGCTGACTCTGGACCTCCCCATCCTCCCGTGGGCCCAAAATAGCTCCGTGGGTTTGCCTGCAGGGCACAGGGCAAAGCTCGCCTGTTCTCGGGTGGTTATGGAGTGCTGGCTTTGGTAAGACCCCGGGGAGTGCTTTTTCACTTGTCTCTCTGGGGTGGGTGTTCGGAGAAGGGCAGGCCTGGAGGCGCTCTTGCTTCGTGGGGGGACTCTGCAGTTAAAATGTTTGGATCTTGAAAACTTCAAATTTTAGGCAAAGAGTCTCGTCAGCTGAAAAGGTCAAAGAAAAGCCCCTTCTTTGAGATGTACAATGAGTGAGCGATTCTCTTCCTGTTTAAAAAGTTGCAGTCATCCAATCAGGAAGCAGAATTAATATCCAGTGACGTAGGTGACTGACACACAGGTGGCTAATCATGTGGTGTAGAGATGGATCCTTGGATGATTCCCTGCTCTGTTCATTCCTTCTGGGGCACCTGGCATTGGCCACCGTCAGAAAATAGGACCTTGAGCTAGATGGACCTTTGGTCCTACCTAGTGTGGTCTTCTATTCTTAGCAGGTTGGAGCACCAGGTCTACTGCTAGACTGGAGTAGCAATCCTGGGCCTCCGTAGCCTAGAGAAAACTTGGCCCTGATCATACTTTGTTCAGACTTCATGCTCTTCTATACCATCTCCCTAAAGAGGACCGTCTAAATGTACCATTTGACCAGTTAAACATGTTGCCTGTGCCTGGATGTCTCTCTACAGTCAGAGGAAGCACCCAAAGGCTTCTCTTCTGTTTGAAGAAGATGCTGTTAATGGCGGATCGCTCTTCAGCTCCCAGCCGACGTGTCTTCCTTCAGCAGCTAAAGCCACAACGGTACCTCCTTTTCCTACTTAACCCCAAAGCAGGGGATTCACTGAATGGCAGTGTTGCAGAAAGTCACCGGCTTCTCCATAGCACACATGAACCAGGGCCTTTCAGACAGGGTGTGTGTAGACTACAGGGTTTTTTGGAAAAAAGTATCCTTTTTTTGAAAAAACTTCCCCTGCATCTAGAGTGCTGCTACGTTCTTTCGAAAGTCAATTGAAAGAAAGCAGCCGTTTTTTCGACCGCAGAAAACCTCATTTTACGAGGAAGAACGCCTTTTTTCGAAAGTGCTCTTTCGAAAAAAGGCACTATGTAATGCAAACTGCTTTTTTGAAAGAGCATCCAGACTGCCTGGGTGCTCTTTCAAAAAAGCGGCTTGCTTTTTCAAAAGTACTCGTTGTAGTCTAGACGCTGTTTTTCAAAAGAGGCTTTTTCGAAAGTATCTTTTGAAAAAGTCTCCTTCAAAAGAGGCTTGCAGTGTAGACGTAGCTTTAGAGGAGTTCCGACAAATTTGTAGCAGTTTTAAAGTAGCTGGCATTTTGGGCTTAAAACTGCTTGACTGTATTAGGTTACAGTGGAATTGGAATGCTACAGTGGAACCCCAGCCTGCTCTCTGTAAGGGTTTCTGGTCTCCCCCAAGTTCTGATCACCCCCTACCAGAGACCTCTCTCCCTCATAGATCCAGGCCTTTTATACGCGTTTGTCCGTGCAGTTCTGTGCCGGTCCTCCCCGGATGAGTAGTGCCAACCTTTCGTTTCCCAGGAAAAAGCAAAACCCCTTCAGGTGCCACCTTCGTTATTTGATGAAGAGGCGGAAAAGGAGGATCTGCTGGAGACCTCGAAAACGAAAGTGGTGGAGAAGTCAGGACATTCAGAGGAGCATAAAGCCGGTCCTGTGACAGGAGGAACAGAGGTTGCAGGGCAGCAAGAAAACGAAAAGGTAAGGGAGTCTTTTTTTTTTTTTTTTTTTAAAGTTACAGGTTTGTTAAAAACTCTTTCGCCGTGCGTTTCATAGAATTCTTCTGTGAATGGCCGATAGCTGTGAGCAGTACTCGCCCCCCCGTTTCAAAATCAAGGGTGCAGGCCCGTTTGATCACCACCAAACAGAAAACGGAATCATTAAAACCTGTTTCCAGTTGGGTCAGATCGAGAAATACCCCTGCACGCAAGTGGCCAGTCACTGGCTGGGGGGCGTCGGCGCCCACACAAACACTTGGCTGCAAACTCAGGAACTGCTGGGAGGCTGCGGAAACATCCTGTTTCCCTGCGTCACACCGGTGTGCCCAGGGTAGTATAGACCCGCTAAAGCCATCCGGGTTTCTGCCTTCGGCAGCGCTGTTTGCTAGCGGAGATGGTCCCCAGGGTACTGTTGGAAAGGGTCAGCCAAACGTAGGCAGTCTGCTGAATTGCCCGCTGACTGTTGTGGGAATTATTGGGCAATGAATTTCTTGGTACTTAGTGCCGCTGACAAACCCGGTGCTTGTTGAGAAGTGCTCTGCGCGCACACAGCGCTTTCTGCCTCCAAGGATCCCACGCCGTTTTGCTGGCGAGCTGCATGGCCATTGAAAAGCCGCTGTCTCTGTAGTGGAGCAGAAGCAGCCAGGGCAAATGCACCCCCATGCACAACGTGCTGTTGGTACCAGGGGTCTCAAACTCCTGGCCCGTGGGCCATCTCCAGCCAGAGTGATTGTACAATCCAGCCTGGGACTCCTGGCAGGCTGGAGGGAGGGGCTGTCTCCCTGGTGATTCCCAAAGCAGTGTCCTTGGGGACGGTACCATGGGGGGAGAGGGCAGGGTGATAGTGGGAGGGGCGAGGTTTGGAGGCCTGTAATGGACAACCACTCTTCCCCCCTGGGAAGGATGGGTGTCTTTGGCTGCTTGCCATGATATTGGGTCCCAGAGCTCTGGACACTTCAAACGTCCAACCCAAGGTAATCCAGCAAAGCTGCGCCGGATGCTAGTCCGTTTTTCTCTTTACAGTCAGAGCCTTTCGCGGCATCGCCTTTGGGGCCGGGCAGTCATTTGGGTCTGTTTGCGGCCTCGCCGCCGCCAGTGGAGAAGGAAGCCAAACCCAGGGCTAAGAATGTGCTGAGCTTGTTTGAAGAGGAGGAAGAAGAGAAAATGGACAATCAAGACACCAGAAGGGTTGAGCAGAAAGAAGAAAGAAAGGTGAGCAAAGGGGAAAATGGCTCCCTGGTTCGCTTGCAGATCCCCTCTCCCTCTGACCGCCCCATTGCAACATCCCGGCCCCCCCGTGTCTCTTGCTGTCTAGAACGACCGCCTGGTGTTTGTACTTCATCAGCTCTTCCCAGTCCTGTCTGAAAACAGCTTTCCTTGGTTGCCGGTTTGTCTGGATCTTTCTTCTCTTCTCAAGCTCTCTGTAAATAGCTCCGACTCTGCAGAGAGTTTCAAGGGGGCGCTGGGCATGTCTGATACCTCCTGCAAAGCTGCAGGGGTTTGGCCTGGCACGTGGGGCCAGAGCTCGGACCCCGAGCTGGCTCTGCGATTACTGTGGGGGGAAGGGCTGGGACTGCAGAGGTGCGTCTCATACCTCCCTTGGCTCCCTCCGCAAATCGGAGCAGGTGGATCTACCAATGGGAACCGTTTCCCAGTATGAAAGGGCAGCTTCTCTGAGCCGCCCGTCCGTAAGGGTATGTAACGGAGGGCTTGTCTTAACATGCGAGTTGCGTTATTTAACGGGTGTTTAAATTAGGGATGTTAAAAATCGGTTAAGTAAGTAACCGTGTAACTGCTGAAAATCTCTTTGGTTACATGCTGTGGGCTTTGCAATACAATAAAAAAGTATAATTAAGTAAGCGTTATACTGTAGAGCCTGCAGTGAAGCCTTCCCGGGAGCTGGCTGAGAGTAACCGGCACCATTAACCGATAAGCATCAGTTTATCTGTTAAACGGTTAGTTGGTTACGCTCTACCATCTCTAGTTTAAATCAGTAAACTAGTACAAAACTCTGTGAGAACACATATGTGTCTAGACTATGTTCCATTTTCGAAAGAGGATATGCAAATTCCGTGGGATCTTTCGCAAGTGAAAGTCGTCTGGAAGCAGTTTTTTTTCGGGGAAAAAAACTCTTTTGCGAAAAAAACTGCTCTTAAAAAATGAGGTTTACGTGGTTTTTTCGAAAAAGGTTTTTTCCCCCAAAAAACGTGTCCAGACGACTTTCACTTTCAAAAGATCCTTTCGAAAGTGAGATTGGAAGAAGATATGCAAATTCTGCAGAATTTGCATATCCTCTTTTGGAAAAAAAACGTAGTTTAGACGTACCCTCTGATACCTCAGGGTTATATCTTTGCATGTCATTGTGTGCTGCAGAAGGCCTTAGCGTTTCATTGGATTGGCGTCATTCAAGCGGGGTGCGTAGAAAGACTGGCCTGGATTGCATTGTAGCCCTGCGTCATTAGCGCTTGAGCGTAGTGCTGGGAACAAACCATTAGTGGAGCTTTGTCACAGCCTATGTGGGGGGGTTCTCCCCTTCCCTCCCCTCAGCCGGCTGAGAAGAGCGCTCATTTGAAAAGCACAGGCGTGTTCCAAGACGAGGAGCTGCTCTTCAGCCGCGAGCTACAGAAAGACAACGACCCCGACGTTGATCTCTTTGCCAGGTCGAAGAAATCAGGGGTGAGTTGAAAGCCCTGTTCTGACCCTGCTGTTATAAGTGGACTTTCTGGACTGTGCCAACTGTAAAATGGCTTTGGGGGGGGGTGTTCCTTACATGGGATAAGACCACCGGCCGCCGGAGAGGATAGGCAGAGGCAGTAGTCTGCAGCTAGGTGCAAGCCAGGTTTGTGTGACGCAGCCTGTTTTTATTTCAGCCTGCAAAACTCCGTGGGACGCTGCCAGCCAGCGGGGGGCTCTTCGGAGATGACGAGGACGATGATCTCTTCAGTATTGCGAAGGCGAAGCCTCCGGTACTTGCCTTTTTGTTGTAAATGCCGGCTTTCTGCAGTGTAGAAAACTCATTTCTTAATCCTCACACAAGCAGGTGTACCGGCAGCAGTGGGGGCACCCTCTGAGTTTGATTTAGCGAGCCTTAACTAGACTCGCTAAATCAAACTCCAGAAGATAGATCGCGGCCTTATCGATCTTACGTCTAGTGAAGACATGGCCTTAGGCTGTGTGTTAGCAGGAGAGTACCCATTCCCCACCTTTTGCCCTGAAGAATTCTCTCTCTAGAGCTTGTATTTACATGGTGTTAGCTTTAGCAATGGCTCCATTGACAACCACCAGTCGTAACCCTTCCTTTAAGCTTCTTCTGCAGGCCTGACTGTTCTAGGCTTTTCCATGTGGGACTTCTCCATCCCAGACCTTAGTTCCCCTAGGCCAGAGAGCCAATCCTTATCTGCTTGGGTCTAAGAGAGTCACTTGCCAGTAGTAACCTTTGTGCAGGACTCAGAAGATCCCGCCTCCCCTGTAAATTGTCCTTGGAAACCTTTTGCAGATTGACTTTAATATAAGGCTTTAGGTTGTTTTTAATGACCGACTCCAAACGTCATCATTTAGGGACCCATCAGGACAGCTTGATGTACAGCAACAGCCAAGCAAGATTCAGGATAGGCCCAAATAAACTCATTGCTGTTCAGAATGCATTTGCTGACTTCAAGTATTGACAGGGCTTTAATATATACAGAACTCACTTTTCCCCCTTAACTTTAATCTTATTTTATGTCTCAGTCCATGAAACGAGCAAAGCTGTAAAGTCAGTAAGAACGTTCATAACTTGGAAGTGATCTAATACCAAACTCACTTGGAAAAGTGTCCCCTTGTCCTAGTCATCCCACTTAGGGTCGTGTTTACCCAAATTAAGAGCCTTTGGCACTTAATCAGCTTGTTTTGTGTCCAAGCAAAGAGCCAGTCGTAAGTGAAGGTTTTGCCTATTAAAAGCCCCAACTCTTAGCACTTCGTTTTGCCGCCTTGAAGGTGAATGGTTTATGTTACATTAGTTTTTTCATCAGGCTAGAAAAGCTTGATTGGAAATCAGAAGGGGGGAGAAGGGATACACAGCATGCAGAAAATGACAGTCTTCTACCTGCACATAAGAGAAAATTGTGGTGTAAAATCTTTTTGCCGACTTGATTTTAAATGTTTTCTAATTTCAGAAAGTAGCAGAAAAAAAATCAGTTGTGAAAAGGGCCAGCTCTGGTTCCTCTACAGAGAGCAGTAAGGATCCGGAGAATCAGCTGAGTGCCAAACAAGATGAGATACCTAAAGCAGAAACCTCCGAGGTAAGCCTCGAAGTTGAGTGGTTTGAATAAAGCAAGCGGAAGAGGGTTTGCCACTGAAAACTGATGATGGAGACTGACTCGTTGCCTCATCCATGGCATAGCAGCCTGATCTGCTGTAACTCAAAGAGTGTGTTTTAAAATTCTAGTTTTCCCAGGAACACAAATTCCCCTTACCGGAAGGTTGACGCACTGGGTTTAAAATGCGATTGAATCGGCACAGTGGTGTATTACAACCACTTAGCCCTGGTGTACATTAATGCATCAGGTGTAGGGTAGTGAAAAAATTAGGACCATGGGATCATAGAATACTAGAACTTGAGAGGTCATTAAATGTAGTCTTCTGTCCTCACAGCAGGGCCAAGCACCGTCTAGGTCATCCCTGACAGGTGTCTGTCTAACCTGCTGTTAAATATCTCTAGTGCTAGAGATTCCGCAACCTCCCTAGGCAATTTATTCCAGTGTTTCACCACCCTGACAGGTAGGAAGTTTTTCCTAATGTCCAACCTGAACCTCCCTTGGTGCAATTGAAGCCCATTGCTTCTTATCCTAGTCTCCGAGGTCAAGAAGAATAATTTTTCTCCGTAATTCTTGAGACACCTTTTTAGGTATTTGAAAGCTGCTAGCATGTCTCCTCTTAGTCTTCTCTTTTCCAAACTAAACAGGCCCAATTCTTTCAGCCTTCCTTCAGAGGTCCTGATTTCTTAGACCTTTCATCATTTTCATTGCTCTTCTCCGGACCTTCTCCAATTTCTCCACCTCTTTCCTGAAATGAAGCACCCAGAACTGGACACAATACTCCAACTGAGGTCTAACCAGCAGAGAGTAGAGCGGAAGAATGACTTCTTCTGACTTGCTCACTGACTTGATTTACTGAAAAAATGAAGATTTATTGACCCTTCCCTCTCCCATTTGTGCAAAAAAACCCAAACCAAAAAACCTCAATTTCTCTCATGGACCAGAGCTTTAAAACATGGTTATGGTGTGAAGAGACTTTTTTACTCTGACACCTGCACTCCCCTCCTCTCGCTGTGTGTTCAGTATCCTGTCTTGGGTTTTACGGTCTGCTAATAAGGCTCCTGCTGGCCCTGCAGAGCCAACACAGCTTTTGGAGAGGTGGCTGGATTGTGTGTTGGCTTATGCCTCCCCAGAATTATCCCTTTGATTCCAGCAGTAGCATCTTACGGCTAAGAGAGCGGAGCCCAGGGCGAGTGCAGGGAGAGAGTCCGTCGTTGTACTGTGATGTGGAGACTCTGAGGCCTGGTCTAGACTACAGAGCTTGGTTGACGCAAGGCAGCATCCGTGGACTGACCTCCACCTGCATGAAAGGCGCAGTGCGGGCCGTGCGCTGAATTACTTACATTGGCTGTTGGCTGGGAGCATCAGCGAATGGCTGTGCTCCTGATGAGGCTGCAGGCCCCGGACCGAAGGAGCAAACACAGACACAAACCACCGCTTTAATCGGTGCCTGTCCGTTGATTTAATTTTGTAGGGGAGACACGCCCTGGGAAATACGCTTTTCTGGTCTCTGTCAGCCGTTCCAGTCCTCCTTTCTATGGATGCTGGCCTGAAGAGACCCCATTCGGGGATCCACCAGGATTCTAAGCTGCGTGGGTCTGGGCAGGGACTGATTGCTAGTTCTAGCTCCACGTCCCCCTCAGGGGCATAGCCGATGTCTGGCACCCTTCTTGGGCAGCAGGACTTCAGTCTGGCTACCTTTAGACCAGAAAGCCAGTGCCCCAGCCCTCCTGAGCCCCCAGTTACTTCGACATCTCCCCGTCTGCCTTCCCAAGAGTCCATCCGGCTGTGGGTGCTCTAGTTGCCTAGCTACCCCCTTCAGGGACCATGCGGCAGTCAAGCAAAGCTCATGGGCTTAGCAAAGGGATTTCCGACAAAAACAAGCAAGTGTTGGGGATCTGTAGAAAGCAACACATTCCTGAGGGGAACGGCCTTCCGTCTGATCGCCCCTCTCCTGTGGGGAACGGCCTTCCGTCTGATCGCCCCTCTCCTGTGGGGGAACGGCCTTCCGTCTGATCGCCCCTCTCCTGTGGGGGAACGGCCTTCCGTCTGATCGCCCCTCTCCTGTGTGTTGTGGGTTTGGGCCGCGTTCTGGGGCCACGCAGCCCTTTTTGGTGGCCTTGCTTCTGCTGCTCTCTGGCCTCGCTTACCTAGAGAAAGCTGCAGTCTCTCTCCCCTCTTAACCGGGTGCTGCAGCTAGGTGGAGATCCAGACCCACGTCACTCGGCCAAGAGCCTATCTGTGCGGATGGCCCTAGATTGCTCTGTCCCGGCTTTTCCAACACAATCTGTCCACAAAGCATCGTGGCCTCCCTGCCCCCCCTCGCTCCCGCAATGGAGGTTTTGTTCCTGACTGTCACACCCTGCATATGGGTTGTGAGTTCGACTTTTGTACCCGTGGGGGTCCCAAGACCTCCCCAAGCGGACAGCCACTTCTTTTAGCATTGACGCAAATGGAACAAGACCAAGAAAATGGCTTGAACTAGAGGGTTGTGTGTTGAGTGGAGGCCCTTGAGCGCCCTTGTTTTCCAGCTTTGATATTCCTTGGTGCAGCTTGCGGGCGAGACCACAATTGGGTATGTGGGTGTATTGCAACTTGACTTCTTTCAAGGCCTCACGGCCTGAAGGGGGCTGGTGTAGGGACCGGTGGACGGATTTGAGCGGGAGCAAGTGTAAAGTAGGGTCTAAAATAAAAAAAGCTGCTTTGGTATCGCTGGGCCAGACCGGCATGTTGTGAGGATGAAGCCGGACTGGAGGCTCTGCCGGTAGGGGACATGCCAGTGGGGTTTCTTTCAAGCACCTCGAATTGGGGCAGGCTCCTTGCAATCAGACACATGGACTCTGCCCTAGAGAGCAGTCCTCTTGACTTGCCCAGACCTGGTGGGTCACAGATCGATGTGAGGAGGGTGGTGACAAATTGGTGCCGCAGTGGGACATAGACCTTCTTGGATAGCTTGGCTCCTTTCATTTGGCATCCGTCCTTGTGGCGGGAATGGAGAGAGGAGAGGGAGGCCTGACCGGTCAGACTTGAGGCAAGTGTTCCGGGCACCATGAGCCACAGCGGGGAGAGGTCCCCTGGCCTCCAAGAGAAGCTGAGGGCAGTAACATGGCTGGCAGCATCAGCCTGACAAGATGCCGCGTGGGGGGAGGTGAAAGATGAGGCGAGGTGTGCGGGTAGGCGCTGCATGCTGCCAGGCCTCGGGGACCAAGCCAAGGCGCGGGACAGCTGCTTGCTTCTGAGGGCTGCAGGGAGATGAAAGTGTGGTGAGAGTCGAGCGTGCTTGGCAGGGCCACCTCTCCGGCACATGCTGAGCAATGAGGGAGACCAGAACCAGCTCCTTGTAGACGTGTTAGAACACCGCTTCCGAGCAGCGTGACGATTTCAGTCTCGTTTATCCAGCTGATTTTTAATTCAGTGTAATTTTGTGCAGAAATCCACAGGTCCTGCTCCCATTAAAACCAAAGAGCCCTCGTCTCGGATTGGAAAACTACAAGTAATTATTTTACTGGAATTTTGACTCTCTCTCTCTCTTTCCAAAAAAACCAACCAAACACAAAAACCAACTTCCCTACCTCACTAATGGCTCTGTTTTTAAAAAAAACTTTTCTTTTTAATTCATCTTCTCGGGGTTCTTTCCGGCTGCAGTTTCATTTTCAGTTGTTGCTTTCTGTATACTGCATGTTTAATGCTTTCTCCTCCCCCCCCTGCGCCATACGGAGGCTGATTCTGGGCAGCAGTATCTGTAGTTCTTCACCTGAAGGGGGAGGACTGTTCTGGAACATTCTTCCACGCTGAATTTCTCAAGAGACTTGCAATTTGGCATTCCGGGAGCCTCTGACTGGCGCCCCCATGCGCTAAGCGCCGGACAGACCTAGGGAAACCAGTGAAGGAGGGAGGGAAGCACCAGCAAGGTGAAATGATTTGGACATGGTCAGTGGGCAGAGCTAGAATAAACCCAGAACTCTTGAGTCTTAGCCAGTGCCCTGCCCACTAGACCATGCTGTCTCTTGGGTGCTCGTCTCTCTTGAAGGAAACACTAATGCAGTTCTCTTCGTGGTTTTTTTTTAGGCTAATTTAGCTATTAACCCAGCAGCCTTACTACCCAGTGCAGTTGCAAAGATCTCCACTCCGAAGCCTGCGTTGCCAAACTCGGAGCCTCCCCTGCACGAACCTCATGGCCTACGAAGCGCTGACGCCTTTGCTGCTGCAGGAAGCAGCGAGGAGGCCGGCGTGAGCTTCGACTACCCCATGCAGGCAGATACCTTACACAGTGCTAATAAGGTAATCTCTGTGCCAAGGTAACCCAGTGCTTATGGAGCGAACCCATCGTAGAGAGCTGTGTGTTGAGCAGGAGTTAGGGGAGCCTGTGGGGCGGCTGTACACTTACTGAGTCCAACGTGGTGGTGTGGGGAAAATGATGCTGCTGGATTTTCTAGATAATTGAGGAATGAACCTAATTTGCGTAAATGTACCTGGTCTCGCTCGGTGGCCCTGATTCTCCAAGGCACTGAAGCGCGTCCCTTCTGTCCCCTCACAAGTGAGTGGGTTTTGTGGCCTTACATACTTTGCTTCATGTTGGGGTAGTTTGCTCCATGGCGGGGGGGTCAATAGAAGGAGAGGAATTTCCTCCTTTTAAGGACACAGCATTGTCTAGGCCACAAGGATAGCAGCTATACCTCAGAGTAACTCTCTGCCAGACCACACCATGCCAGGCAGGAGCCTTACCTGCCATGTGCCAAACCACCTCGAGGGCTGCAGAAGAAGCCAGCGCTGTTTGTCAGGGCTGTCCCTGTTCTGCGGATAAAGAACGTCGCTTTCCAGGGCATGCCTGCCATAAAACCCCTCTGGGGTGCGAAGGGGGAAGCTGCTTCTCTGAGGTGATAGCTCTTCCCTCCCTCCGCCTCCCTACGCTGAGGCACAGCAGACCTGTCTAGCTTGGCTTTCGGCTCCAGGAGAACATGGAAAACGTTACCTTTACCTTTTCCCCGGCTCTGTAATCTCCCTGCCTACGCACCGCACCAGAGAGACTAGAATAAAATCTCCAGGTTTTAAATGTTAATGGAAAAACTCCCCATGTTCCAGTGTTAGATCATATGACTAATAAAAGCTGAAAGGAGCCGGAGGAACTGAAGAACAAAATGGCAGATGAAATTCAGTGTTGATAAATGCAAAGTATAGCACGTTGGGCAACATAATCCCAGCTCTACACATAAAATGTGGAGGGTGTAAATTAGCCGTTACCGGGCAAGAGAAAGATCTGGGACTCCTTGTGGAGAGTTCTCTGCAAACATTCGCTCAGTGTGCTGCAGCAGTCAAAGAAATGAACAGAAGGTTGGGAATCATTAGGAAAGGGATCGATAGAGCACAAGATATCCTGTTGCCTCTCTCTAAAACCAGGATGCACAGATGTGGTCACCCCATCTCAAAAAGGAAGTATTGGATTTGGAAACAGTAGTGAAAAGGGCAACAAACAGGATTAGGGATATGGGACACCTATATGATAAGGTGGGGACTTTTCAACTTGGAGAAGAGATGGCTAAGGGGGTTTACGATAGGGGTTATGTCTAGTAAGTTAAGTAGGGGAGTGTTTACTCATAACGTAAGAAGTAGGGGTCACCTAATGACATTAATAGGGAGCAGGTTTAAACCAAACAAAAGGAAGGACAGGTTGAACCTCTCCAGTTTGGCACCCTTGAGACGTAACTGGTGCCGAAACAGAGAACTTGCCAGACCACAGGAGGTCAGTGTTGTCTAGCAGCATTACCAACCCTTCCATTGCTTACTGGGCTCTGAGAAGATATTTAGGGGTAGATTAGAGCTACATAACAGCACAGAGCCAGGGCTGGGGGCTGCAAACAAACTTTATGGGACTGTGGGAACGTTGGCCACACCCATGATAAATGGCCATCCAGCTAACTCAAATCATGCCGGACCACGGAGGTTGCCAGACAGGAGTGCCAGACTAGAGAGGTTCGACCTGTGCGTTGCATGAAGAAGTACAGTCAACCTGTGGAACTCTTTGCTAGGTTTTGTGAGGGCCAAGACTGTAGCAGGGTTCAAAAAGGGAATAGGTGGATTCGTGGAGGATGGGTCTTTCAGAGGCTATTAACCAGGTTGGGCAGGGATGGCGTCCCTAGCCTCTGTTTGTCAGAAGCTGGGAGTGGGTGATGGGCTGGATCAGGTGATGTTTTCCTGTTCTGTTCATTCCTTCTGGGGCACCTGGCATTGGCCACTGTCGGCAGACAGGACCCTGGGTTAGATGGACCTTTGGTCTGACCCAGGATGGCCATTATGTCCTAAAAGAAAAAAACAAAAAGCATTCTGCCAATCCTACTGCGAGACAGCTGCGGGATTGTGGTCCAAGCCAATAAAGAGCCTTCATATCAAGACTTCCCTCGGGTGGGGGGGACGACTCCCCCAAGAGTACGCCTAACACAGCTTGATTTCCCTTTTCTCACAGAGCAGGATCAAGGTGACGGGCACACGAAGGCCTCCCAGCAGGACAGCCCGGCGGCTAGCCGCACAGGAGTCCAGCGAGAACGAGGAGCCCCAGCTGTCCCTCCCCAAACAGAGCTCTGTGTTCATGGATGCGACGGAGCCAGAGGCCAAGGCAAGCACAGAAGACGGGTTGGGGGTGAAGCTACCATCCCCCGTGCATGGCGGGAGCCGGGCACCTGGAGTGGACAGAGACGGTTCGGGGAGAGGCGCAAGCCACGAGGACAACGTGTTTGGGTCGGACAGTCTCTTTGTGAAAAATTCAGTGTCCAAGCCTGCAGCCCCAGCTAAAACCCCCGAGAGCGTGGCCAGCAGGCCCCGGAAAGGTGGCGAGACGAAGCCTGTCCTGTCCTTTCTGGAGGACCAGGGCCCTGATGAGTTCTTCCAGCCCATCCCGCAGAAGCCGCCCAAGAAAAGCAGCCCCGTCTCTTTCCTGGAGGAGGACGATCTCTTCACCAGTCAGAAAACTGCGAGGAGGAAGGAGCTGAAATCCGCCCCCCGGCAAAACCTTGACCCGAAAGCCCAAGATATCTTTGAGGTAATACCTGACTTTCTGGCCTGTTCCTCCCAGTAAAGGGAAGAAATGTATCATCTGGGCTTTGGGTAAAACCATTCTGCCTTCCACATGGAGGGAATGGGGCCTGTGAGGAGGGGTAGGAGGGATGGCCTGGGGGTAGGCAGGAGGTGTGTTTGGGCAGACCTGGCTCTCTCCCTGGTAATAGGCTGCTTAGTTCCCTCTGTAACCTGACTGGTGCTACATGACAGGAGTAACCGAGCTGCAGAGCAATGCAGGAATAAGGCCCCCATCCTGCCAGGGCCTGTCCGTTCCCCTTCACCTTGCTTGCCCATGTGCCGTGCCTGGCCTGGGAAGTGTCAGCGATGAATAGATCTCTACCAGTGCCAGGCTGGAGACAGGATCCTAACCCAGTAGACTTGTTAAGAAAGGAGAAGACTAAGGGGGGATGTGATAGAGGTCTATAAGATGATGACTAATGCAGAGACAGTGAATAAGGAATAGTTATTTATTTGTTCCCATAAGATAAGAACTAGGGGTCACCAAATGAAATGAATAGGTAGCAGGTTTAAAACAAGCCAAAGGAAGTTTTTCTTCACGCAGCGTGCAGTCAACTTGTGGAACTCCTTGCCACAGGATGTTGTGAAGATCAGGACTTTACCTGGGTTTAAAAAAGAGCTAGATAGATTCATGGAGGTGAGATCCACAAATGGCCATTAGCCAGGATGGGTAGGAATGGCATCCCTAGCCTCTGTCTGTCTGGAAATGGGTGACAGGGAGGGATCACTTGATGATTTCCTGTTCTGTTCCCTCCCTCTGGGGCACCTGGCATTGGCCACTGTCAGCAGACAGGACACTGGGCCGGATGGACCTTTGTTCTGACCCAGTACGGCCGTTCTTATGCAATGCCCAGGAGAGATGTGAAAAGTTAACTAGTAAGCAGCCCCCTTCACAGGTGATCTTACCAGTTGGTTAACCATTAACTGGTGGGATTGGAGCAGCTCCCCACCTGCCCGGGCAGAGGGTCTGCCACAGAGAGGGGCTGCACCAGTGGTCCAGAGCAGCCGCTGTCCACGGCAGGCCCGGATGCCCGGCAGGCAGGGGCTGCTCTGGCCAGGCCCGGCCCCCTTTAACCAATTAAATGGGATTTTTCATCCCTAATGTTGCCCAGAGGTAGTTAGAGGATTCCAACTCTCTACTGCTGCATGGAGCGGAACCCGAAGGGTCCTCTACCGGCACGTGACCCCTACTGATGCTGTCCAACTTCTGCTTTGCTCCAAGGACAACATATTTGCGACGGAGGCCGGTAAACCCCTGAACAGGGCGAGAGAGCACGCGCTGGAGTCTAACCTGTTTGAGGACAGCATTGACATCTTTGCGGATCTCACCGTAAAGCCAAAGGAGAAGGCGGCCAAGAAAAAGGTGGACCCCAAATCCATCTTTGAGGACGAGATGGGTAAGGGCCTTGTTGTTACTTGATTTGATTTGAGAAGGCGGTCAAGTCCCCAGGCACAAAAGCTGGGTTTCAGGCCTTCCTTGTTCCTTCCCCACCTCCTCTAAAGACTTAGCACCAACTGGCTTGAGACTCCAGCGGTGTGATTCTAAGTCAGGGGTGGGCAATAATTTTTGATGGGGCCGGGGGGAGGGGGCACACCAAGATTTTGGAAAGTGGTCAAGGGCTGCACTCTTCTATGATATTAATGGAGGAGATGTGGGGTCTGGAATGGAGGCTGGGTGCTGAAGGGAGCTTGGGGTAAGGGACTGGGGTGCAGGAGGGAGTCTGGGAGGGAGTTGGGATGAAGCAGGCGGTTGTGACCTAGGGCAAGGGACTGGAGGGCAGGGGTTTGGGATGTGACCTAGGGTAGGAGGGGATTGTGATCTGGGGCAGGAGATTGGGGTGCCACATCTGGTAGAGGGTGTGGGTATAAAAGGGGAACAGAGGGTTTGGATATGTTGAGTGGGGTAGGGGGGCAGAGAGTTGGGGCAGGAAAGGGCTGGGGTGCCAGAAGCAGACTGTGGCCAAGAGACTTCTTTGCCAGCTGTCAAACTAGCCAGCCAGCCTGCAGAGCTTAAAATGTTTGCCAGCCTGCTTGCCGGGCCATGTGCTTTATGACTAACTGAAGCCCAGGAGAGGGGGCGTGATTCTTCTTAGCTGCCTGTTATTTCAACAAGCAGCTCTCATTGGCCGGTTTCTGCCAGAAACCAGCCAATGGGAATGTGCTGGGGGCGGGGCGGCTCCTAAAACGTCCCCCCCCTCCCGTTTTAAAACCGAAACGGAGCCCTGCAGCTGTGTTTCTGCCCGGCGTGTGGGGCAGCCTGCCTGGGGCTCCCTGCTGCCTCCGCGGGCTGGATCCCGTGGCTTGACGGGCCGGATTCGGCTCGCGGGCCGTATTTTGCCCAGGCCTGTTCTAAGTGATGGGATGCACCCAGTCAGGAGAACCTGGGACTATTTAGCCTCGATCGGTTCTACAGGGACACCCCTTCCCAATGGCCAGCGAGTTGAGCACTCTGGGCCCAGACTGTCCCAGCGCCTGCCTTCTGATCGTTGCAGTGTCTTCCTGCCCCGATGGGTATTGCAGCTGCGGGAACGGTGGCATCCCTGTGTGTGCCTGGTGGGATGGGGCGCGCCTCTGCAGGCTGTGCTGCTTTCGTGGCCGCAGAGCACCGGCTCCCTCCTGCCCTTCCTCCCTGCCCCCCTCTTGCAAGCGAGGCTGTAGCATCGCATGGCCGTGAAGCGAATCCCTCAGGAGGCGTGTTTTGGAGGGCTGCCAGCTGCCTTTCTAGGCTGCTCCCTTGTGCTGAACCTCGCCGGGATTAAAGCCGCGCAGCCCCTGTGCTCAGCACCGCGGCGGAGGGGAAGGGGCGGCGAGAGCAGACCCCTGGCACAGCAGGCTGGCCCGCGGAGACCGTCCACCTCTAATCTCTGGCCCCCGTGTCCGAGCCTCCCGCAGGTGGAGCCCAGGGAAGGGGCGTGGTCACGTGGTTCCCACAGCTGCTCCCTGTCCACTTTGGGTAGGGTTTATTCACCGGGTGCCCCGCTGCGGGTTGAGTGACAGCGGCTGGCTTGCCGCACCAACACACGGGCGAGAACGCGGCATCTGTCCGTCGAACAATCGACACATCCCACGTGCCAGCTCCTCACTCGCCCTACTGCTCTACATCACTCAGGCTCCGCTTTGCCCAGCTGCTGCTCAACCTTTCTCCTCTTCCTCTCCTCCCCCCCCTCCCCCCCAACCACATCTGGGCCACGTCCATCCCATTTCAGGACAGCCCCCGTCAGCAGTCGCCTGCGGTAAGCCCTGCTGAGCCAGATAATCACTTCAGTGCTGCTGCTACCCAGATGCCACGCCCCACCTTGCATGGGGAAGGGGTGGCTCTAGGGTCACTCCAGCAGGAACACAAGAAACGAATCGACTCCGTGCTAAGTATTAACGGCCCCTGGCTCGCACGTGAATGAGCACGACCGCGTCTGTGAAAGAAACTGGAGTTGCTAAACCTCCATCTCCCCCTGTTGTGCCTGTGAGCCGTACGTGGCACTAAGTCCACCCTGGTCCTTATCCCGGGCGAGCCGTGCTCGGCTTGACGCTGCTGCCTTAAGGGGCCTGGTTTTCAGAGCCAGACACACCAGCGAAATTGTAGAAGTTCCCGTCAAGTAAGTGTCTGCCACCCCCCCCCAAGTTTCCCAGCTCACTTTGAACAATTCTGGCAGCTTTTGCTGAGTGTCTTTTAGCAGAAAAAAGTCTCTTCGTTCTTTGAGCCTGGGTCTTCCCAGACTGCCGGCCGCAGGAGCGCCGTCGTGGGCAAGGGGGGCGGGAGTGTGTGTTTGTAGAGCCCATAAGGTCCCACGGGGATAATACATTCTGCAAAGGACCAATCTGTTGCCAGGAAGTAGGACTTCATGGTTCTACAGCCCCGGACCAGAGGTGCGTCGAAATCCTCTCCCAGCTGTGCCATTGGCTGCGTGTGTGGTGCTGGGGGAGGGGTCGAGAAGTTGAGTGACCTCTGTGAATTGCCAGACTCAGCATTTGGGGTGCTGCAGAGGTCCTCTGAGTGGAGTCTGGGGGCCACCAGTGGGGGGCGAGCTCTATTCAGGTGGTCTGTGGCTACTTCCCTCTACGGTCCATGCCTGGTGCATGCCAGGCTGCCCACTTAATTATCAGAGGGGTAGCTGTGTTAGTCTGACTCTGTGTGAACAAGGAGGAGTCTTAATTAGTGGCTCATGGGTGTGGCTCCCCTGATTAGGTACCTGGGCCCTCACAGGTGAGGTGGTGGCCTTGGGGGAAATAGGGGGTTGGTGGGGAGGGACACTAGGATGAGGTGGGGAAATAGGAGGCAGCGCAGTGTGAGGAGGTGGGGGGGAATTTGGCATGTGCAGGGCTGCGGCAGCCAGAGTAAGAGGCAGCTTTCCCCAGCTGCAGCTGCCAGGGCGTGACCGCTCTTCCTTTCCAGCCTAGCTGAGGGGCTGCTGTGGTGGTGGGGGAGATCCCTCCTGGTACTAAAGTATGAGTTCTGTGCTTTGATTTACGTTTTTATATGGCACATTTATCCAAAGCGCTTTACGATAGGGAGCTAATGGCGCAAGCGGCATTTGGAAGCATCACTAAGTGATCTGCCGAGATCCTCCGCAATTTTCAAGTGGTCCACGAAAAAAAGGACTTGAGAACCACTGATGTAGTGCTTGCCTGGTGCTTTGAGACCTCTGTCGGGAATAAATGCCAAGTATTAGGGGGGGTTGTTCCTTCTCTGACTATACCTGGCAAAAAGCTCCCCTCTACGCCCTCACAAGTATAGTTACACGTCACGCGCAGCAGGGAAGCGTTTGTTTATCAGCAGTGTGTCCTTGGCAGTCCCACTATGCGTGGGGCACTTTTCTCGCGCCCGGCAGCGGTTTCTCTCCATTTCAGTTGCTGGTTTTCTCTCTCTCCAGATGATATCTTCTCCGCTCACAGCCCAGCCAAGGCCTCCACCCCCAAAGGCCGACCCTCTCTGGCAGCCTCCGAAGCGAAATCGGAGAGCAAGGCATCGAGTACGTTTGATGACCCACTAAATGCCTTGGGAGGCCAGTAGACAGTGGTGGCGTTGCAGAGGGAGAGGGCCCTCTGCGCGGGGTTTTTCTTGTCCCGGAGTCGTGCTCTTCTGTTGACGGTTTGGGCAGAGAATCGGACGATCGTGGACATTCCGATGAATGGCTTTCCGCTTTACAGGGTTAGTATTTCTTCCCTGACCTCCGTCTAATCATGCTTAACACTGTAAAAAAGACTCTCTCCCGTCATAACTTTCTGCAGTCCTGCCCAGAGGACATCGCCTGTGCAATACCCGTGATAATGTAATCTATTCTACAAAGTGTAAGTTCTTTTATTGAACAGATCTATGAGGGGGCCGGGGGGATAAAATCACTGAGATTGTGAAACAGTAAATGCTGTCTGCTAAATCCAGTCTAGCCGTGCTTGTCTTGCTTTCTGCTTGATTTGCGAGCAGCCTCTTCCTCCAGCGCCAAAAATGGAGAAGGCCCGTTCCACATCTCTCCACTGAGTCATGATCCTCTGGGCACATCCTGGAAGCTCATGTCGGTTCCTCCCATCCGGGAGCAGCTTTACCTCTGTTTTTTTGCAGGTTGGAGCCTCTTGGATTTAACCGATAAATTCTCCAGGAAGAGAGGGTGCCCTGGGAGGACTAGAGGAGAAGGGCAAACACATTTTTGCCTATGACTTTGTGAGCTGCTATTAGCTGCTGAAAAATACGGGATTGAGGCAAGTTTCAGACTTTGGCTGGGGAGGCGCCCTGGTGCCGGATGTGCTTTTCACTGTCCCGCTGGCAAATGTGCCCAGATTTGGCCCTGTGCTAAGCCTCGAACAAGCAGCTGCTGAACGTGCGCCACTAGAAACGTGGTCCGGCCCCTCCTGATCTCCTATACGTGACGGGACTGGCCGTGCGCCATCGCCCTGGCGACTGTGTGTGTGCCAGCTCCAGGACTTTCCCTGCAACTGTTTCTCCTCCTGGTGCTTGAACCCCAGTACTGAGAACCGGAAGAGTGTCTCCTGGCGCCCTCTGCTGGTGCCTGTGCAGGAGAGGGAGGCGTTAATTCCCTTCTCGATGGCCTAACTTCCGAGTGCTTGACTTCACAACCTTTGTGTTCTTTTAATGCAGGGCTTTTGGCTGCAGTGGCTGTTCCACAGTTGAAAGCCTCCCAGTGGGATAATGCCACTAGAAAGCAGAACCCGGTGCAGTCCAGGTGGGTGGGCGGTGTTGTGGCGTATTTCAAAAGAGGGAAAATGGGGTGTTCCTGCTTTCTGAGCCTTCCTACCCTATGTGTGTCTGGATCTACTGTGTTCTTTAAGAACCAGGGCCCAGGCATGTAACCGTCTAATCCTGGTGACTCAACATCCATCTGCGAGGCAGCCCTGTGTCGGTAACTGAGTCTGCATCTCACTGCCCCAGGCTGCATGCCGGAGGGGAGTAAAAATCCACTTCAACCCAGCACATTTGGGATGACCTCCTTCTGGATGTTGAGAGAGAGTGAGAGCCTGAGCGAACAAGAGTTCAGCTAGATGTGAAGCTGAAAAGACCCGTCACCACTTAGCTCTTCCGCTACCGCGTGAGAATCGATGCTGAACTCGTGTGAATTTTGCGCTCCTTCCCGAACTGGCCATTCCAAGCGGCGTCAGCTGGAACGTTTGCCAGCTTGTCCCTGATCTAGTCAAGGACGCATCGCGTGGTCCCGAAGAGCCCTTGAAATGCGAAATAGCCGCCGCCTCGCATCTCAGGACGGTCACCACTTAGGCCAGACTCCACGCACGGCCTTGCGCTAGGTTACGTTGTCGTCCCTGCATTGGGCCTTTTGAGTGCCAACGAAAGATCAGAATAGATGAGGGAGGAAAAGGGGTTCTGGGTGGGATCCCGGTTGGGCTGGAGGGATGATCAGCAAGGAAATAATTAGCAGTGTTCATGTTAAGCGTTGAGGCTTAATGGCCAGCATCCTGTGAAAATTGTAAGAGCTCAAGGCAGATGTTGTCGTGGCTTAGAGGCGGCTTCATACTTGGGCAGGACGCTTGTCTAAAGAACAACACGTGGGCCATTTGGCGTCTGAGCGCTTGCGGCAGCCTGCAGATACGGGCTTCGCCTGCCGCGGTCCTTTGGGAAGTGAGGGAATGGCCTTTTGCTGTGTGCTGCTCGTGCCTCATTGCTCTCCAGCCCTTCATGCCGAGTTGACGCACAGCATCACCGCGCCGTCATATTGCTACCAACACCCAGGATAATAGAATCTCCGGGAGCGCTGCAGTCAACCAGAGAGAGTAGGAACTTGACTAGTGGCTTTCCCTCCACCCCCACTTGCTGCCCCTATCAAAAAGAGGCAGCACGAGGGGGTGGAGCTAGCTTAAAAGCCGGTTCCCCCCAGCAGTGTCTCCAAGGGGGGCAGCGGGGAAACGGCGCGAGCGGAGATTGAAACAATCTCGCATTTCCAAGGGAGAGGAGCAGAGGGATAGCAAGCGCCCCCCATTGAGTAGTCGATGGAAATTCCATCAACTACTCGATTAGCTGATTAATCGAAATGTAACATCCCTGCTGCGCACTAGTGTGTGCTAGCAAAACGAGGTGTGTGGAAGGTTTCCTTTGTGAGCAGGGCGAGTGTCAAAGCCTGCCTCCAGCCCAGTAATGAACACCTGCCTTTGTTCTCTGCTTTCTGAGCTGCATCAGTGTCAGAATCAAAATACTTCTTGTTCCGCCTTCGCTGTCAGCGTAGGAAGGAGGGCTCCGAGCAAGTCGCTCCGCAGACATGCCTGTGAGAGTGAGCCTTGTGACGGAGGCTCAGCCCCCCGTGGTCTGTAACTTGTGCGGTGGTCTCGGGAATTGGGGCTCCTTGCTTTCTGCCCTCCCAGCCCTTGAACGTGCTTGATTGACAGGGCCGCTCAGAATGTGTCTAGAGGACAGAAGCCAGCAACAGCAAGGGGAGGGTGGCGGGGGGAGCGGCAACGCAAATGTGAAGAGTTGTGCTTGTTACCGTGACGACAGCGCCATTGACACGAAGGGGAATAATAGTGACAGTTTGAAATGTGCGGGGAGGAGGACGTGGGCGTCCTCGTGGAGCAGGTTTTCAACCGGAGCTAGCGGGGCCGCCCTGATACCTGTGCGATAATACAATGCGGGTGTCACGGGGGGACGTGTCCTCAGAAGGGTTCATGCATAAGCCTCACAGGGCTGAAGATGTGACTGGCTGGAGTTTCACCTTCATTCCCTTCCCTTGTATTAAAGGCTGATAACTGTACTCAGAGAGTAGTTATTAATGGTTCACAATCCTGCTGGAAAGGCAGAACAAGTGGGGTTCTGCAGGGGTCTGTTTTGGGACCGGCTCTGTTCAATATCTTCATCAACGATTTAGATATTGGTATAGAAAGTACGCTTATTAAATTTGCAGATGATATCAAGCTGGGAGGGGTTGCGACTGCTCTGGAGGATAGGGTCCTAATTCAAAATGACCTGGACTAATTGGAGAAATGGTCTGAGGTAAATAGGATGAAGTTTAATAAAGACAAATGCAAAGTGCTCCACTTAGGAAGGAACAATCAGTTTCACACATACAGAATGGGAAGCGACTGTCTAGGAAGGAGTACGGCAGAAAGGGATCTAGGGGTTATAGGGGACCACAAGCTGAGTATGAGTCAGCAGTGTGATGCTGTTGCAAAGAAAGCAAACATGATTCTGGGATGCATTAACAGGTGTGTTGTGAGCAAGACACGAGAAGTCATTCTTCCGCTCTACTCTGCGCTGGTTAGGCCCCAGTTGGAGTATTGTGTCCAGTTCTGGGCACCGCATTTCAAGAAGGATGTGGAGAAATTGGAGAGGGTCCAGAGAAGAGCAACAAGAATGATTAAAGGTCTAGAGAACATGACCTATGAAGAAAGGCTGAAAGAATTGGGTTTGTTTAGTTCAGAAACGAGAAGACTGAGGTGGGACATGATAGCAGTTTTCAGGTATCTAAAAGGGTGTCATAAGGAGGGGGGAGAAAACTTGTTCATCTTGGCCTCTGAGGATAGAACAAGAAACAATGGGCTGAAACTGCAGCAAGGGAGGTTTAGGTTGGACATTAGGAAAAAGTTCCTAACTGTCAGGGTAGTTAAGCACTGGAATAAATTGCCCAGGGAGGTTGTGGAATCCCCATCTCTGGAGATATTTACGAGTAGGTTAGATAAATGCCCATCAGGGATGGTTTAGACAGTACTCGGTCTTGGCATGAGGGCAGGGGACTGGACTCGATGGCCTCTCGAGGTCCTTTCCAGTCCTAGTATTCTATGATTCTATGAAAGGGGCTTCAGGAAAACCACAACAATCCCCCCCCCCTCCCCCTTCCTCCTCCTCTCATCCATTCCTAACCTTTTGGTGTTGCTGAGAGAGTGTTTAAATAGTGCAGTAGAGTCCCATTGTGCCAGGTAGCATCCATGCACTGACCAAAACATCTCTGCCCTGAAGAGTTTATTCTTCAATTGCAAGTGAAAATGTGGTAGCCATGGGGCAGTTCCCACCCCGCTCCCTCACCAACCTGCCTTGCCCCTGGAGAGCCTACCTCTGCGGGTTTGTTGGGGTGTGGATGCGTGGTGCTGTCTAGTTACTATGGGAGTAAAAGCTCATGTGGCCGCTCCAGATTTTTGTGTCTGCTCTGGTTTGCCCGCTGGCTCAGCCTACGTCAGGGGTGGGCAATAATTTTTGCCCGGGGGCCACTTCAAAAATTGGTCTGGGGTTGGGGGAGCCCCTTTGCCCCCCTTCCCACTAAGCACCCATGCCCTGGAAGAGGCTTGGCATGCTGCCCCACCTTCAGGCCAATCAGGGGAGTGCCCGAAGCTGCCTCCCACCCTGCGAGGAGCACGGGGCCCTGAAGTGCTGCAGGCTACTTGCAGGGCAGGGCAAAGGAAGCTTCATGCAGCTCGCTCTCTCCCCCCCGGCCTTTATTGGCTTGGGGGCAGGGAAGCAGCAGGGCCTCTGTGGGCTGGATCTACCTGCTTGGCGGGCTACATCTGGCCTGTGGAGGCCCTTTTGCCCACCCCGGCCTAGGTTAACCCCTGAATTTTAACCTTGCACTTGTAAGAACTTTAACTGGTAATCGGTTAACTGCTGCTAATACAGGTCTACTCACTCTGGAAAGGGTAGACTCCAGGGTCTGTGGCATATTTAAATCCCCATTGTGCAGTCTTCCAAACGGCGTGTTTGAAAGTATTTATGGTCCGTGCCTGTGTGAAATCATGTATAGTTCAGGCTGAGTATATTAACTGGGTGTGAAGCCAAAATGCTGCAGTGATTCTCACTTTGTGCATAATTTAAAAGCCAAACTAATCACTGTCTAAAGTGAAGCAGTTAACTTATTAACAGGTGCTAACTATTCCTGCCTTGTTCTTTTTGATGAAACTGTGTTGCCAAGAAACCAGTCTTGTTTCTGGGTTCTCTCGGGTGCAATGAGCTGTTCCATGTCTTACTGAAAACAGACTTGGTTTGGCAGGCTCAGGGCACTGTACCAGGGGCCTTGGAAGTAGAGCAGCCCTTGTACAAATGTATTTTCCGGCTATTAATTTCCAGTTTCAAAATGTCTGTCTGGTGTTGACGGATGCTGTAAGCTAGAGCCGCAGTTCTCTGCACAGTTTGCTAAGAGTTTGAGACGTGTGGGTGAATATTTTGTAAAATATTACACGCAGTTTGCAGTATGGTATATTGATACGGTCATTTGTGTAAAATACCAGTACACAGCAGGTGCGTGTCACTTTGGGGATGCAGTTCTCTTGCTTATGCTAGTTTTATGCTCCTGGGCGGGTGAGCAGCCATGATTCCTACAAGAGGACCATGTTGCTTGGGGATTTTTCATTCTTTCTACATCCATAAGAGCCACCTGTGTGGGTATTTGTCTGCTTCTCACAACAGTGGGTGTCTAAATAAGGATATCTGCCTCTGTTGTGAGAGAAATGGAGATAAGACAAATCCCTGTTGTGGATGTAGAGACCTGTGCTTCACACGAGCCCAGACCAAGGCTCCTTCTCCTGTTTTCTCTTAATGCCCTCTATAGCCAGCATATCAGCGGTAAGAACACTCTATCTCTTTTATCTCCAACTCCCTTTCTTCCTCAATAGCACATCAGAGTGTTGTTGCATAGTTGGGCTCTCATTTTTTTAGAAGTGACCTGTGATTGTGCGGGGGCATTCTGAGGCACATTTAAAAAATCCCTAGCTTTTTAGGGGGCCAGGACTTGCCAACAATCAAGGTCCTGTCAATTTCACATTGGGTAAAGAAACTCACTGGTCATAGGAAAATGTTGGCCTTTAGACACTAAAGAGTTGAAGTGGGATTATTCCCTAGCCCCTTAGCCCTGCTTTTCACACTTTCTGTAATGCCCCTTCTTTTTTACCCATCAGCCACCGAACGACACCTGGTTTCACTAGCGGTCTGTGCTGGTCTTATGAATGGATACTTTCATACAGAAGTGTAGTTTGACTTAAGCTGCTATCTCTTATTTCTGGGAGTCACTGACTTTGATCCTCATTAGTAAAATCCTGAAACAAAAAAACAGGACTATGTAGCACTTTAAAGACTAACAAGATGGTTGATGAGGTGATGAGCTTTCGTGGGCCAGACCCACTTCCTCAGATCAAATTTCGTGGGTCTAGCCTACGAAAGCTCATCACCTAATCAACCATCTTGTTAGTCTTTGAAGTGCTACATGGGCCTGTTGTTTGTTTCAGCTACACCAGCCTACTGTGGCTACATCTCTATTACTAGTAAAATCCTGTCTGGGGAGGTGGGAGGGGTGGTTTTGTGCTCTGCCTGTAGTGGGGTGGGGGGGGTCAGGCTGTACTGCAAGACGGGGGAGAGTAGATTTGACCGTGGTAGGGGAAGGGGGAGTGCCCCTTTTTACTCATTTTTCTTGTAACTACTTTTTGGGAGCCTTTCTTAAGCGCCGGGCTGGGGGGGTAGCTGACGGGAGAGAGTCCAAGGTGAGCTGGCCTCAGGCTAGAGCAGCCCTCGTGGTCACTAGTGCGTGGCTGTGAGCGAGTGGGGCCGCATGCCACTGGAAGGAGCCCAGCTTCAACCCCCGCCCTTGTGGCTCGTGTCCTGCTGGTGGCGGGGGCCGAAGCGGGGGCTGCACCGGGCCGGGCTGGTCCCTGCGGCCCCAGGGGTCAGGGCCTGGCCATAGGCTGGGCCTGGCCCCTGCAGCAGTGGCTGCCGGGCTGCAGTCTCCTTGTCCCCATCCTTCCACCAGCCTGGCCCCCGTGAAACTACGTTTCCCATCAGCCCTGGGGCTGCCACACTAGAACGGTGTCACGTGACGGCTGCGCGCGGAGAAGAGGCTGCATCCGGGTACTCCCTCACCCTGCTCCCCCCGCCCCGTAACGACCACAACAAGCTGCAGCGAGGAAGCGCTAAGGGCGGGCGGACACCCGCCCCTGCTGGCTAGAGAAGCGCCGCCCCCTGCGGCGAGCGGATTGGGCAGCGCTGGCCCGGCCGGCCGCCTGATTGGCCGGCGGCGCGTGCGGGGGGCGGATGTCACAAAGGCTAGGTAGGCGCGGCGGCGGCACAGGGAGCGGGCGGCGGCGCAGGCGGAGGGGGCGGCTCCCCCCTCCCGGTCTGTCCCCTTCTCCCGGCGGCTCCTCCTCCATGCGGGCGCCCCGGCCCGGCGGGATCCCCTGAGGCGCGGTGGGCGGGGCCCGGCGGCAGGTGAGACCCGGCCCCGCCCCGCCCCGCGCGGGAGGGGAGGGGCCGGGGGCGCCCGCAGCCTCCTTTGTTCGCGGCCCGCGCGCGGGGCCCCGCCCTCCCAGCCCCGGCGCCACGGGGATGGGCGCGTCCTCCTGGCGGGCCGCGGAGCTGCCGGGCCGGCCCCCCCCCCCGGGCCTGGCTCGCGCCGCCTTGTGTTGTGGCACGCCGCCCTTGTGCGTTGTGTTGTGTTGTGGGTGGGTTGTGTTGTGGGTACAGCCTGTGACACGCTGCCCTTGTGGGTTGTGTTGTGTTGTGTTGTGGGTGGGTTGTGTTGTGGGTGCAACCTGTGACACGCCGCCCTTGTGTGTTGCGTTGGGTTGTGTTGTGGGTGCAGCCTGTGACACGCCGCCCTTGTGTGTTGCGTTGGGTTGTGGGTGGGTTGTGTTGTGGGTACAGCCTGTGACATGCCGCCCTTGTGAGTTGCGTTGTGTTGTGAGTGCAGCCTGTAACCCGCTGCCCTTGTGGGTTGTGTTGTGTTGTGGGTGCAGCCTGTGACATGCCGCCCTTGTGTGTTGCGTTGTGTTGTGGGTGGGTTGTGTTGTGGGTACAGCCTGAGACATGCCGCCCTTGCGCGTTGCGTTGTGTTGTGGGTGCAGCCTGTGACACGCTGCCCTTGTGTGTTGCGTTGCATTGAGTGCAGCCTGTGACACGCTGCCCTTGTGCGTTGTGGGTGCAGCCTGTGACACGCTGCCCTTGTGTGTTGTGTTGTGAGTGCAGCTTGTGACACGCTACCCTTGTATGTTGCGTTGTGTTTTAGGTGCAGCCTGTGAAACATGAACAGCCCGATGCGCTACCAGCTGGCAAAGCGGACTCGGCTGCAGCTGGGACCTGGGGGCCTACGACGTTTCCCAAAGACCCTTTCCGCCAGCAATTGGTAAATCCCTGGGGATGGCCAACAAGAAGGAACCTCCTTTCTTCAACGATGACAACGTGGGGCAGCTTCACTACAAACTCCCTTTCTATGAAACGATGGAGCTCTTCATCGAAACGCTGACGGGAACCTGCTTCGAGCTGCGAGTGTCTCCCTTTGAAACTGTGATTTCGGTGAAAGCGAAAATTCAACGATTGGAAGGTACCGACCGGTCTCTCTCCTTTATACAGTCAGCACGGTGTCAAGCACTGTGAAGCAAAAGTCAGTTTGCAAACGATGCTTGCGCAGAATTGTGCTGAAGATCAAGCTAGACAATTAATTTAATGGGGGATGCTGTCCATAACTTAGTTCGTAGCTAACGATTTAGTAACAGTTGGCTTATTTTGCTTCTCTTTGTACATCCTGATGAGGTATTATAAGGACACAGTTTATCAGAAAACAACATTTAACAATCTCCTTTTTTGGAAATCGTGTTGGAGAGCTAGTTCAGAGGATTTTCTTAGATACAACCTTTTGGCTCACAGAGTTTTAAATCATTGGAGTTTTAACGTGAAGTTTGAATCTGCTGATTTGTCTTCTCTGTAGTTCACTGGGTGTTTATAGTGTGTTTCTTAAAGACCTTGTATGCTCTTCTTAGTCTCCAGTACCTCAAAGCTTTATTCAGTGGATGGGGGCCTGTTGATAACTGATACAGGTGGTATGAATTCTTATCAGTTACTGGGCTATTCTGTAATCCCCGGGGGTGGGGCCGGCAGCCAGTGCGCTCCAGCCCCACTCCCGAGGAGCCCCCCTGCGTTGCTGTTGCCTTTGTATCAGAGGCAGCCACACAAGGTGCTAGGCGGGAGAAGGTCTGCGAGGGGAGCCAGTTTAAAACCAGTTCCACTCGTGGACTGGCTGCCCTGTCGCCCTGTGCTGCTGCCTCTGATATAGAGGCAGCAGCCCCTGTCTGGGGACCGGGGGGAGAGGGTCTGAGCTCCTGGACCTGGCGTGAGCCGGAACTGAGCTGGGCTGCCTGCCTACCCAGCTCCTAATATGCTTTCAATGCAGAGCCGTAGTGGGGTAGGTTCCAGACCCAGTGCAAGCCAGGACTGAGCTGGGCGGCTGGCCAGCCTGCTAAAAAAAAATTTCTGGCAAGGTGGGGGAGGGAGGGAAATGCGTGTAGACTGTAGCATTACCCAATAAGCTTTTGCTTATCAGTTAATTGACTACACTATTACATCCCGAGTAGGGAGCCTTTATTTTACCACTGACCCACAGAAAAAACAGTTGGAGGGGCCATACCCAAGCAAAGCAAAACAAAAAAATACCCTCACCTGTAATCAGGGCTAGAATCACTCTTCTAGGGCCCCAGAACTGTTAGATTTTGTGGGACCTCTTAGGCTCTTGGGTGGGGCCAAAAACGAGAGGTTCAGAGGGCAGGAGGGAGCCGTAGGTTGTGACTGGGAGGGGCTGAGGAGGGTGCAAACTCTGAGGTAGGGTTGGTAAAGAGGCTTTTGGGGTGGAGCCGGGGTCTCCAGGGTGGAGCCAGTGGCTTTGGAGTACAGGAGGGGTCTACACACAGGAGGTTGGGGAGAGGGAGCAGGGTGTGGGCGGGAGTTAAGGTGTGGGAGGGGCCTTAGGGCTGGGGTAGGGTAGTGGGGTGCAAGACACTTACCTGGGCCAGCTCTCATTTGGTATGTGTCTGGGGGAAGCAGATGACTCAGCATGGGTTGCACTCTCTGCTCGTGTTCCAGCCCTGCATAGGCGGGTAGCACGAAGGCTCGGGGCTCCTGACCCATGCCACAGACTTGCCATGGGTTGGATCAAATTAAGCAGGGGGCCAAGATCTCACCTAGCATGCTGGAGGTTCCCCAGCCTTGCTCTAAAGCATCATGTAAAGTAGGGCTTAGCTCTAAGGCTTAACTCTACTGCCATGAAAACTTCCACTGGTGCGACTAGATCAGTGGGTTTGCAACAGTGTAACTCAATGGTGGACAACCTGTGGGTTGCACGTGGCAGGCTGCCAGACAGGATGTTTACCTTGTGTCCACAGGTACAGCTGCCCGCCACTCCCACTGGCCACAGTTCACTGTTCCTGGCCAATGGGAGCGGCGAGAAAAAGCATTTGGTGAGTTGTGGCAGCCGGAAGGTCCCTGTGGCCAGCGTTGCTTCCGGCAGCCCCGTTGACTGGGAACAGTGAACCACAGTCAATGGGAGCTAAAGGCGGCTTATCAGATGGCCTGTCAGCAGTTTATCTTGACGAACCACGTGAGATCGGTGGCCTCAGAACTTGCACCCATTTCAAAGACAGTTGTTCTATAAATCTTTTTTTTTTTTTTTTTTTCTTTCACCAGTTTAGCATGCCTGCATTAGGAGTTTTTTGCAACTACGCTGCTGTAGCCATACAGATGTGAATTTCCTTCATGTAGATAAGGCCTTAATTAGCTTCACCAGATACTAACTTATGGAGAGGTGGTGATATGGGTTGAATGATGGGGGAGGAGGTTTTGTGTCCCCAAGTAAATAAGTGTTTGGCAGAATATAGCCAAATTAAGTGAGTTAAAGGAGTAAAACAGGGTCTGTGCACAGGCCCCTCCACCTTTGGCTCCTTTTGTGCTCACAAATCAGCTGGAGAGCCTTCTTTCGATGCAGTCACCCGTGCCCTTTATTGTCCATGTCAATTCACTTCCCATCACTATGTACAGAGCTTCAGGGACTGCTAGCTTCTCCAGCTAGCTGGAGAGCACAACTTTCCACTCCCTGGCTCCTCCTCCTTTTCCCCCTTCCTTCCTTTCTGCTAGCCTTATATAGCCCTGTCACTAGTGAGGCCAGCAGCTGTTCCCCATTTACCCCTCAGGTGTGGGCTTCCTCAGTCAGCCCCAATACTCTATCTTGCTTGCGTCAGGTTGCTTAATGTACAGGAGCAGGAGAGCTGCTGTTAAGAGGAGGAAAGGGGGAGATAAAAAGAAGGAAATAGCATATTAAGGTAAGCAGAGCGGGTGGTGCTCAGGGAGGAAGAAGGGTAAGGAGAATAGAAATCCTTGAAGGTGATGAGGAAGAAGAGCTTGAATTTCGTGCAGGAAAAAAAAAAGTGGAGGCTAGTGAATACGCATATATTGCACTAGGCATGTGTAACGTGTGAGAGGATCACACATGAGAATTTGATTATCATTAAAGGTTCCACTTCAGCTAGAGATGTTAACCCTTATTGGGTTGGTGCTTACCAGTAACCCATTAACTGGTGGTCCGGCCAGGCTGGAGTAGTTATTTTTTAACCAGCTATTTTTTAACCAGTTATTTTTCACCATGATTTTACATCTGTAGTTATAGCTACAAATAATACCACTTACTAGAACTTGCTGGTTTATGTATTGCACTTCTCAGAGCAGGAAAGTGGTAAGCTGCTTGGCATTCCTGAATAATGGACCTGATTGTATAGGCTTTAAAATGACTGATAAATACACCCCACAAAAATGTGTAAGACACAGGAGTCCACCAGCGCTCGTTTCTGAAAATCGTGTGTATGACTTAGGATGGGGCTAAAAGATCCCAGCATGCTGTGTAGGGGGCAGGAAGGGAGGCAATTCTTTCCTGACTTGTAGTTGATCAGCTTGTACATATAACTAGAATGCTGTGATGAAATAGCCCATTTACCATTGCGGTGGAACATCCCATTGTGAATGCTATTGCTTTTGCAATTAAATTACAGGCAAGTTATTACTCCCTATAATTGTATATGATCTCTGGGGGGAAATACAGAATCGTGTTGACAATTCCCTTGCAAGGTCCTCACTCAAGGGTCAACTATAACAAATGCTGTTAGCAGAACTAAAAACTATCAAAGAAAACTGATCTTTTGTCTGTCGTTGTATTATCAAGAGAGACCAGTGCATTGTAATGAGGCCTGAAATCAGACAGACGGGGACTAAGTAAATATGACTATTTCAGATACTTCCATAGCCATTTTCCTACTCCGTTTCATAATCTGACCTTCTTGGGCAGGTTTAGGAACGTGGAAATAGTTGATGTCTGCTTTAAGAAAGCGGGATCTAGCCCCAAGAATAGCCCCAACTCCTGTCTGCTGACTTTACCAGGCATGAAGAGCACAGGTAAACCTTGATAACAGGTAAACGCCCACAGCTCCTCTAGCCCATCTAAATCCTTAGTGTGTGAAACTCCTTGAAGTTCAACCAGGGTTGATGTGGTGGCCATGCTTTTCAGCCACACATCTGTTCCGACACAAGCTGTCTGTTCCATGTTGCAGATCACATGCAAAGATTCAAACTTGTCCCAGCAAAACATACTGGATTATCTTCAAGGCAGTGGCAGCCTCGATTCTTCCTTCACCCAGGATAGTTCCATTGAATGTGTCTTTGCAGATGTGTTTGATAGCAATGGCATAAAAATTTAAATGTTGTCAGTCAGTCTTCCTCAAAATAGGACTTCCATCAGCAGTAGCCTGCACTGTGTCAGTTTCGCGTCCTTCAGGAATCCTGTCTTAAGGTAGAATGGTATGGTGTCTAAGAAACAGTATATTGATTGATCCTAGACTGGACAATATAACATTTTGTAGCTGTAGATCAAAACTAACACGAACAGTGGATTTGGACTGCAATACAATGAAATCATAAATATGAATTCTTGTACTAAAAATGCGCACTCTGGAATGACTGTTATCTCTTCTGTTGCTGTTGGACTGAAAGTGATCCCTACCCAAGTTTCTCTAATGGCCCCCAAAGTGAACCTTTTACACTTGTGAAGTCACCTCTCATCTCATAGTCGTCTTTCCTTAACGCAAAATACAGAATAATTTTTTTTCTGCCTCAGTTTGATTCTCTTTTTTGATTCTACCTTTTTATAAATGTTGGTTTAGAAAATCATGTTTCCTCGAGTTCTCTTCATATTCTGTATCACAAGTGCATTGCATGTAAACTGCATCAGTCTTGTTCCTTACTACTTGGAGTCATAATCAACTGGTAGTTACTTTTACAGCAACCAATTGTGGTTAGGGATTTGAAGGTTTAACTGGTAAGCCTCACCCTTTCATGGGTAAGGCTTACTGGTTAAGGTTAACCAGTAAGGGCTAGAGCAGCTTCTTGCCTGCTGCGAGCAGTGTGCAGTTCCAGCCCTGCGGGGGTGCTTGTCGCGAATAGGAGCTGCTTCGGCAGGGCTGAAGCAGCCCCTGCTTGTGGGGCGCCCTGGTCCATCACAGGCAAGGGGCTGCTGCAGCATCCAGGCCAGGGCTGCTCTGGCCAGGATGGAGCCCCTACCTGCTGGATCAGCTCTCTTCCCCCCCTCCCCACCCCTCATTTAATTGATTAACCAGTTAAACAACATGTTTAACTGGTTAGCCAATTAACAGGGATTTTACATCTCTAATTGTGATGTCACCAAATTGAGTTGAAAAGCAAGCACTGGGAGTGGACTGAACTTTGCAGCTTACTTTGGCTTCATGCAGAGGCAAGCTCTGCCACTACAAATGATGTCACTGTCCACACTGTGGTGTATATTAGCTGTAGAAAGTAGTTCTGACCTTGTCTGAGTTCTTGCTCTAAGATGCTTCAAAACTGGTTTGCATTTTTTGGAAACCTTCCCCAATGTAGACAGGGTCTCCTAGACCAAGCAAAGATTGCTTTGCCAGCTCAACACCTGCAGTCAGGGACAGTAAATGTGAAAAAGTCAGTGTACCCTTCTTCCAGCATGTAGTCACACCTGGAAGGTGGTTTGAAAAGACAGGTTTGAAAGATTGTATAGATTTTGACCTGTAGAGGAATATTTGGGGTGATGAAATGCAAGGTGAAATAATAAATGGGAGCAGGCTGTTCAGCTACAGCACCACATATCGTGGGGTGAAAGATGTTTCTGGTATGTTAAAGCTGGCACCCCAAGGAAGCCAGGAAGATGTAGCAAGACGGAATGGGATTGACCTTCAAGGCCTGTGCCTGACAGGCTGGCACCAAAATGGCACCTGGTTTTGAGGGCAGAGAGGCAGGGAGAGGACCTGGGTTGGCTCTTGCAAAGCAGGTTGTCACTTAAGAGTGGCAGTAGGTGTATGGAGAGCGGCAAGACCCGAATTAGCTATCATCCCCTCCCTTGAGCTCCATCTGGCCCACTGACCTGATGCAGCGTTTAGTAACATGGCTGAACTCTTATTTGCTCATACGGATTAGAATTGCCCAGTGGCAGGACTACATGCTTCATCGGAAGAGGCAGTTTTGCGTGAGCCTCATTATCATTGCCAGTTTTGTTCTGAATCTGTATGCAGATTTGCCTACACGTAGAATATAAACCACAATCCTGCAAAAGGCACCTAATGCAGCTTTCCTTGCATATGAACCTGCAGAAACGGATAGTACTTTATTTGCATTTTAAATGTAGGATTATAGGAAACCACATAAAAATGAGTGTGCCTATGCTTCCCTTATTGCAGACAGTAAAATATTTTTACTCAGCATCCTCCACCAAAAGGGTTTTGTTACCTTTAGAAGAATGAAAATCATGTTTGCCTCTATAGGATTCAAGTTGAATCATTTGTTGCAAAAGAACATTTTGTAACAAATGATCTATCAGTTTATGAAAGTAATTAGAAATCACCCCTTGAAGGCAAATGAAACCATGACAAATTCACACAGTAAAGACTGTAACCAGAACATTTTATTGTAGCACGCTGCCTTTTGCCAGCTCTTTTTGTGTTTGCTTTTGCTCATGTTGCGGTCTCGAAATATGACCACTTATTAAATAGCCAGCTGAAGAAAAGACATTTGCTTCTCTAGCATGTCACCATGTCTCTTTCATATGTGACTTTGACAGATTACATACAGGCATTGCCGCATTGCACTAATGTCATTTCATGCCTTTTCTTTTGGCTGAGGTAAAAATATGTTGGAACCTTCTAATGTTGATAAAAACGGCCTCTCCCATAACCTGGTGGGGACAGTTCCTGTAATTCACAATTTATTTTAAAAAACATTGACGTTGGCTGCAAAATGTGAGCTCTGCTTCAGAACTGTGCAAATAGACCCTATAGCAGCAAACAAACCAACTGCCTCCTTCCTCCCTTCTCATGTGCTGTTGTCTTCTCAACTCTAGTTTTATGGGAGTTGACTGCAGTGCTATGACTGAGAGCTCAATTGTATTCTCATATGTGCATCAAACACAATTGTTTAAATTCTAATTGAAGGCCAAAGACTTTCTTCCAATACACCTGTGCAGCCTCAGTGTGCAAGAGTGTAAATCTGTGATCCAAATTCTGCCATCACAGTCAGTCAGCTTGATTTTTCAGGTTGCAGGATGAGTTTACAGGGATGGCAGCTAGAAAAAGAAAATCTTGTTAATATCCAGAGTCATTGAGAAGAATGTAGAACCCTTACTTTCGTTTTGTCACTTTTTTAGTGCTCATGAAAGTGATGTGTCTGCATCACCCTATTTTACTAATTATTTTAGTCTTACCGAACGGAGTATTCTTGATCTGTCATAACTGTTCCAAATGGTTTTGCTGTATCATACTTTAGAGCTTATATTTTTCAAAATACTAGGCAGATTTTAAAGGCATTTGATAATGTTGATAAACATTTTGCCTGCTCTAAAACAATATGTAATAAAATAGCATGCATACACACAGGCAAGACCACTTTAAAAACAAAGTTCTGAAAGTTGTATCTTGCTGCAGTTGACCATAAACGTTGCCCAGTGTCCCATAACAGAAGCTCAGTGGAGGTGGTGAGTTTGGGGTCCTACAGAAACAGAGTTGAAGTGTAGTGTTTGGGAAGCCCTAGAATATTTGATCAGCTTAAGCTATGCTAGCATGGGTGTGCCTACCTGGGTTGCAATATAGCTCAGCTTGCAGCGCAGACAAACCCTGACTATGAGTGGTTGCCCTTTAGTCTACATTATAGCATTTGCAGCGTGTTTAAATGCACACCTCCTGTCTAGCAAGTGGTGTGGCTGGAAAACAACCATTTTTAGTCTCTCTGACGAAGAATCTACAATGACATTCTACCAATTGACTGACTTTAATGTTGTCTTTTCAAAGGTATTCCTGTCTCTCAGCAGCACTTAATTTGGAATAATGTAGAGCTGGAAGATGACTATTGCTTGAATGATTACAAGTGAGTATGAGACAAAACTAAAACAAACTCTTCCAAACGTAACTATTGCTATTGGAAACTGAGAGGACAGTAAAACTTCATCTATTTTGTTGACTTATTTGCAGCATTTCGGAAGGTTGCACTTTGAAGCTGGTACTGGCTATGCGAGGTGGGCCTATTAACACTAGAAGAGGTAGGTACAAGTTTAAGTCTGTTGGTTTTGTGTGAAGAATCAAGACAATCTAATAATGACTCTTACTCCAGTGCTCCTAACTATAGACCATTTTATTTTAGCTAAGCTTTTCGGCCAAATGGGCTAATTGTAAAGGAATTGGAAGATTTTTGAGGTGCATGTAAGGGTCTGTTCACCCATCTCTTTGATTTGTCGTATTTTGTGGTTTTAAATGTCATTAGCCTAAAGGAAACTCTTGATGTGAAGTTGGGCTAGAAGTTGAAAAGCGATTATTGCAATAAAACTATTGACTGGCTCCCTTACATAACTTACTTGAACTGCATTTCTCTACAGTATAGATTTAATGCAAAAATAAGGTATTAATAAGGTATTAATTAATTTAACTAGGAACATTGGAAAAGATAATAAGTACACATGATGGTGAGATTTCCAAAGGAGACTTACGGAGTTGGATGCCAATTGAAATTCCTAACTAACTTAGAAAAATCTCAGCTAGCGTGACTAAGTTACCATCCTGTTGGACTATGCAGTTTAGCACATCCTAATTGTGTAATGTGAAATGTGAAAATGTCATTTATTGGTAAAAGGACACCTCTTAAAAATCAAGCGTACCTAAAAATGTATCTTCTGGTGTTGTTTGTAACACTAAGATTATTACAGGTTGACCCTCTCTGGTCCGGCAACATCTATGGCCCGGCAAGATTTTAGTTAGCTGGATGTCCATTTATCATGGGTGTAACCAAGTTTCCCATAGTCCCATAAAGTTTGTTTACAGATCCCAGTCCTGGATCTCAGTGTTCTGTGCTGTTGTTTAGCTTTAATTTACCCCTGTCTTCTCAGAGCCCAGTGAGCAGTGGAAGTGCTGTCAATGCTGCTAGACAATATTGACCTCCGGTGGTCTGGCAAATTCTCTGGTTCAGCACCAGTCAGGTCCTGAGAGTTCTACACTAGAGAGATTCAACCTGTATTAGCAAAGTGATTTAACTTTTCTTTCATTTAACACACTTGTGCATAGTCATTCGAATGGGTGCTACGTGTTACTAACTTCATGAAACAGGCTATATTTTAAGTCTGTATCCCTTTTTAAAAATAGTTAAAAGGGAAAGAAGAGTAGTATTAGGAATCCAGAGCTATTTGGTATGTCGCGTTTATGGGAGTCTTTGCTTCAATATATGTCAGTGTGCTTTGACACCACATTAGCTTCCCCGTGAAGAGGTTTGTTTTTTCTTTCCGTCCAAATTAGTCAGAGCTTTGAGGTTTGATTGTTTCTATTATCTTTATTGCTTACTATCAGTGGCAGTTCTTCTTCAGCTTGAGATAAGTTAGCCCTTTGTTTTATCATCTACTTTTTCAGGCTGAGTACCTGACAGCAGAATTCTAGAGGAGTTGCCCTAATCAGATCCACCCTTGGCTAATAAACTGAAGTTCTGTAGTGCCGCCTTAGCAGTAAAGGAAAGGGTAGGGCAGTAATTTAGGCAACATGTGGCCTTGCCATCTTATACATTTCACTCAACTGAACACATTATCAGTTTGCACATAAATTGTTCTTAATTTTTAATAGTCTCGTGGAAAGGGAAGCAAAAAGGAGGATATAAAGCCTAATCGTTGAAAAAGAAGAATGGGTTTTGAGGAAGGCAGCGAAATGGAGCTACCCCCTTCAAATAATATCATGAATGAACTGCGCTTTGAATGCTGATGGAAATACACGTGCAGGACTGCACTGATTCTCAGCTAGAAATAGGATAGATGAATTGGTTTTTGCTGTCTAATTTTCAAATGGACAATGCAATTTTTAGGCGACTTTCACTCAAAGTGGTGACTGTTGGGAGCCTGGGTGGGAGAACAGTTCATACTTGCAAAGCATATATACAAGGATATCCAGATCTTTATGCATAGGCCCCCTTCAGCAATACTCTGAAATAACTTTGAGGCCGAAGAGCAATATAGGTTGAGCATGAGAAATAGCGCACCAAACAGCCTCTTTTGACTTCAGAATCTCCGTGCCCTTGAACAACAGCTGGGGCGCTGGTTACCCAAGCATGTCATTCTGGCATGTGTTTTGTTGACTACTACAGATGGGGCGGCAGCCTACCCTAGGATAGGTAAAGCATTGTTATGTGATAAAACCCACAAAGGCATGAAAGCTGAAAGTGAGGAAATCCCTTTGCTATTTTCACTTGTAAAGCACTCTGTAGAAGAGACCTCTACACATCCTTTGGGGATTCACATCTAATCAAGCTTAAACGAGTTCAACTTTCAAAGGCAATTAAAAATAATCTGCCTGACACTTAGCTTTCATATAATGAAACCTCCATTGTAATGTCACTAAGTGCAATCTGCTATACAGAACATAAAATGCCTTGTTTTACAAAACTCTGCTCTTGTCTTCTCTCTGGGTACATCTAAACTACATCCCTTTTTTGATAAAGGGATGTAAATCAGACGTATCGAAATGAAGCGCAGGAAATTCAAATCCCGGCTTCATTTACAATTTCGATATGTCTAATTTACATCCTTTTATCGAAAAAGGGATGTAGTTTACATGTACTCCATGTGTTGTAGGTTATTTTCATAGGAGAATTACATTAGTCTTTGTTTCTAAAGGAGCTACTTGCTCTCTCTAATCATACTCTGGCGAAACTTAAAGTAGAATGGTTCCAGCCTTTCTAAATAAACTTTGTTGTAAACTTCAGTCTCTTAACATGCTTCTTCTAGGATTCCCCAAAAACTAATCTTTTGCCAGAAAAAAAATACTGTGCTCAGAGTAATTAAAACATAGTGAGTGCTGTTGGGATTATTCTCTCTAATTCAAAGTAAAGAGTAATCAAATTTAACCTCACTCTTTCTTTTTTTAGACTGGAAAAAATTAACCAGGTTTAAAACATCAAGATGGGTCTGATTTCATTTGTCTCTGGATTTCCTCTGCTCACTGTAACATGAGTTTTAAATATTTTAGGGGGGGGAGCTTACAGTCCTTAGTTTCTTTAAGTAGTGGTGATATATTTTACTTATAAATCTAGTTAATAGAATTTTCCATCCTTAACCAACTAACTTTGTTTCTCCTCTGTCTTTCTATCCCCTCCTTGGACATCTGAAGGCCCCTCCCTGTTTGGTATGCCTTTGCCTTTTGTGTCCCGCTCTCCATCCCTTATGCATGTGCTGCAGAGCTGTAGGAAGAGGTGTGCTTTCAGTAGTAAGCCACCAGTATGCATGGGACTTCTTCCGTTGTTGCAGGTGGCGAGGGAGAGGCAGGTCTAATGCCAGATCTTCAGTAGCTAAGCAGGATCCTATGGTCTGCTCATTTATCTCATTCCATCCTTTCTCATATGGAGTTCTGCTCCGAGCTAGCGAGGTGGGAGTGTGCTTCAATGAAAAGAGAAGGCTAGTAAGGAAAGTGCAGGAGAGCCTGACAGATGAATAGGGGATAACAAATGCCTAAATTTTTAGGCTGTGCTTTGTACCCTTCCAATCAACTGTTTCTGGCAGCTAAGCTTTAAAAATAACCCTACCTCTGCGCTGTCCCCAAACACAGGCAATGATGTGGTTAAAGCATTCATGCCCTAACTTCCTTAATAGCTGTAAGCAGGTGGACTTTCTGTGACTAGGTTTCCTTTGAAGAGTAGTGAGCGACTCAGTGAGTCACTGCAAGGAAGCTGTGGATTTTGATGACTCTGACAGGATGAATGGAGGTGCTTGTGAAGTGGGATGATAAAACCCTGGCTCAGATATGATAGCTAGAGGCTGACAGCTGGCCCCATTCAGACTTGTCAACACAGGGTGGTTCCATTGGCACCTCTGGGCTGACTGCCAGCAGTCACTGAAGTGCCCCAGACTAGAGGGTGGGGATTTAAACATAGCAGGGAGAGGTAGGGGAACTTGAGCCAGACACTAGAGTGCTTCAGACTCTTGAAACACTCACATAAATGACATGGAACCACAGGGAATTCAAACCACATCTAAGCAGGTGTTTGAGTGCTGGCTGAAAAAGCTCATTCTAGGCTGACACGAAGTTGTGCAGGTTATTGTTTTCTTCCTGAAGACTGTTCCATCAGAGACATTTTCAGACCATTTTTTTAAAATGCAGTATGCAGGCTGAGGTCTTCTACCTCAGCCTCTTCGGAGGGATTAGACTTCAGAGCTGAAATAGACTGTTTTTCATTCTGTTTTCTCCTTATAGTTCCCGTGGAAGACCCTATTAGGGAAATGGCTGAATACATGGACCCCAGTCGAGATGAGGTCTGGGAGAAGGGGCCTTCCAACAAACAAGTTACCTTCTTGGTGTACCGGGAAGGAGATCAGTTGAATTTCTTCCGTGTGGTAGACAGGGGGGATGGCACTTTAACACCATTATCTGAATCTTTAAGGTAAAAAGTGTGGGGTTTGATTTCCACGTCTGGCTGCAGGGGTTGGGGAAGCGTTACAACTTTTCAGCTGTTATTCCTTAACTTGCGTCCAGAGAATATTTAGACTTTCTCACACAGTACTGTCACTGATCAGATTTGCAGATGACACAAAACAGTCTGGGATGGGGGCATTGCAAACACTTTGGAGGGTAGGCCTATTCTGGTACTCTGTGTGTAAACAAGGTTGAAGTCAGGCTGTTCTCAGTACTGTGACTGGCACTGTTTACATAAACGAGGAATCCTGTGGCACCTTAGAGTCTAACAGATTTATTTGGGCATAAGCTTTTGTGGCTAAAAACCTCTTCGTCAGATGCATGCACGAAGAAGCATATGAGGAAGTGGTTTTTGTCTACAAAAGCTTATGCCCAAATCTGTCAGTCTCTAAGGTGCCACAGCGCTCTTAGTTGTTTTTGCAGGTGATGACTAATAAGCTTATTCATTGGCCCTACTCTCCAGGATTCTCTAGTCTAGTTAAAGATCTGCTTAGTATTGACTAATGATTACACTGTGTGGGGGGTGTTTTCATTACTGTAGTCCCACTCTGTCGGCTGAAGGACTTAGCAGAGTGGTGGCTGTGGTGGATGGAGCAGCTGGCATCCGTAACTTGTCCTTAAATATATACTCCTGGGGGAATTCCGTACCACTGCACAATGCAGTTTTGCAGAAATTCATGTGTCCCCCCCTACCTCCAAATGGGCTGCAGAGGTGCTGGCCGCTCATACCCCCTCATCATTTTTGTGGCCCTTTTCTGAACTTTTTCCAGTGCCAAGATATCTGTTTGAGATGAGGTGACCACATCTGCATGCAGTATGCAAGATGTGGGTGTACCATGGATTTATATTAGATTATAAATGTCCAGATTAGATTAGATTAGTATTGTTTTGACAAATAGAATTTGAAGAACTTTTCAGAATTTTTAATGTTTTGGCACTGAATGCACCCAGGAAAAAAATATAAAGAATAGGAACTTAGCAAAATGTAGTGCTGAATGTGTGCTTTCCCAAACCGCTAAGTGCTGCAGAGAAAGAGAGAATAAAAATATATATTAAGTGGAGGGAATGGGGAGAAAGTGAAGTTTTTTTATATACTTTCTAATATCTGCCAGGGGTTCTAATTCTTGTTCTTAAAAATTAGCGATCTGAATTTCCCTGCCTGTTAAGACTATGGTATTCTAACATATGATTGAAATATGACTGTATTGGAGTTTAGCCAGGTTCTTTATTTCCAGGGAAATACATTATGCTGACTGGGTGTTTTTCTAGGATCTCCTGTAAAGACTCTTAGTCAAATTAGTGTATCAAAATGAGGGACATAAATAACGAGTAAAACCAGTAATGGTGTGACCAATTAAAAGTCTATCAGTTACTCAGTTAAATATTTCACCAGGGAGTGAGGGATACTGTAGGGCACACTGGGACTCCCTGCTGCTGGTCAGCAGCTGGGATCCTGGGCAGAGTTTACATCCCTAATCCAAGCAGTAACAATGTATTGTTTCTAAAAAGTGAGTTTTGGTTTTATTTTTATTGCACGAGTATCAACCAGAGAACCTAACCAGGTTATGGCCTAGTTGTGTTAGGTGCACCGAACTAGGCTACTCTTCTGGCTGTGTTTAACCACAGTACTTTCTGGGAAACATAACAAAGAACATTTCTGCTAAAGACACCCCAGTCTTTATGCAACTTAAAAGAAAATTGTCCGTTTTATAATAAGCAACCAGGAAGCTCATGAGGCCAGATTTCGTGTGGGACATGGAAGAGTGGAGGAGGAAAGGGAGGAGACAAATTAAGTTTTCCTTCCAGTTGAGCTTCATATGAAAAGGCTCAGAGTAATCCTTAGAACATTAGCATTTTCCAGATTGCCCGCAAAGTCAACGCTTAAGAACATAACGTTCTTTGTCAGCAGTAGACCATCTTGTGACTCAGTAAAGTGTTGTTTCATGCTGGCTGTGGCAGCCTTACAGACCCTCCAGCTGCCCCTTAGTTGCTCTCTTTTGGAAGGTAGGCCAGGGGCCGTGGAACGGCATGGGAGACAGCTTCTTTTCTCCATCCCTTGACTATGGGGTTGAGGGTTTAGGGACCATCTCCTTCCATTTGTTACATACATGTGAGCTTTGGTGGAGAGTGACTCAGACTTCTCCCTCACCCTGCCCCATTTTACCTTGTGCTCTCAATTGCACAAAGTAAAATGGGGCAGGGGGAGGGAGAAGAGAACTCTCCACTCTTTTGTTATAGTTACTGTTGGTGTCGGTTTTAACAGTAGTAGGTGAAAACCAGGCAAACGGAACTGACTTGTTTATTATTTGCAAGGTTGTGAGTCTGCATGGGTTCTTTAATGTAGAACTAATAAAGGTATGAAGTGTTTGTTGCTTTTCTTTATGCACAGTTGTTCAGTTTCTAATGAGGAAATACATGACTTACTCACATTCTAATTTAGGATTTGCCATCCTATTCATCTAAGAACTGTCCTTGATCTTTGCCTAGAGAGTCAGCACAAACACTGAATCTTCATTTAAGTGGAGTAGACTGCCTCTGAAAACCAGGGAAGATGCCAACTTTAATTTGTGGTCATATGATTGAGACATATCTGGCGCTCACAAATTTAAGATTTGGCATCCTTTGTAGTAATTACACCTTTTTGACCTGTGATGATTTTCTCTTGGATTTTAGTTCTTTCCACATCTCTCTTGAAGAGAAAATACTTCTGTTAGACATAAGACATGTGTGAATCAAACTCAATACACTTCTTAATGTTTCCATGGTTGCACAGTTAAATGTTGGGGGTGTATTAATAGAATGCTTGCTAAAGGAAAAAAATCAGGGATCAGATTTAAAACATATTGAGGTCCATTTTCTACTTTCACTCTGTGTATTTTAGCAGATGGTGTGATGTTACATTATTGCCAGTGATCCATTCCAGTGTGTTTTGTCTGGTTAGATCTAGTGTTCTTGGAGGAGTGTTTCCTTTTTCCAAATGAAATTCTTTAAACTGAGTCTTTTTATTTTAAAAAGCAGAAATAGAATGTCATATACACATGGATGACCCCTCCATTTCTTTTTTTCTTTAAAAACAAAAACACACACACTATACACCACCACACCTTTGGGATGTATCGAAATTAGGACTTCCTTTCTGTGACAGTGTCTGAGTAATGGGAAAACTGATCAGCTTGTTGTCTGAGTCAGGTTTCCTGCTGGCATATCCAAAGCTGATGACACTAATGGACTGAGTGCTGACTTTTTGGGGAAAATATACAGTGGGTGCAAAACTACATAAAGTACAATTTCCAGGTACCTTGGCTATATTCTAATCTCCTCATTACCAGTTCATGGTGTGAACATCCCGTTAAAGAATTCTTGTTTTCTCCAAAGAGAACTGCTTTTTGAAATACCCTTTCGTACAGTTCCTATAATACTTGTTAACAGATGGACTATTGGCTTTGCCTTTCTAGTTGTGTGGGTGTACTCTACATTGATAAGTTATGGATAAGTCCCTTGATTGTAGAATGTGAAAACACTAAAACTTTGGTTTTTTTCTCATTTCAGTGGTGGCTCAGTTTATAATTTGTATGCAGAAGACGAGGAAGAAACAGAGGCATCTCCTTCCGGCCAACAGATTATTGAGAATTCAATTACTATGAACAAAATGAAGCTGCTCAAGGCAAAGATGGAAAACATGAATCTAAGTAAAAAGGTGAGGCTGTGTCCCAATAACCCCAAGAGAAAATGATGCATCTTCCCAGTGTAAGTCTTTTTAGAGCGCTGACTGGTATTCATTTTGTTAAGTGGCGGGTTGACGTTCCAGTGGTCTTCAATAAATAATAGTTTAATTGGATGCCCTGCTTCAACAGCCAAAGAATTCAGTGTGTATCAAGGATAATTTCACCTTTTGATGCTTCACTAACATAAAGTCTAGTTAATACTTACAGTAATGCTATAGTGTCTATAAGTACAGTCAAGAAGCAAGTGGTGTCAGTTGCAGGACACGAGACACACAAGGAGGGTGAGGTAATATCTGTTGGTGCATTGGACAAGCCTTTTGAGCAACACAGAATGTGTAGCTTGAAAACTTGTCTCTTCCACAAACAGACATTGATCCAATGAAAGATATTATCTCCCTCTTTTCTTAATCAGCAAGATAATTAGCTACTGAAAAGTATTGATGCCTTAATTAGAGTATGAACAAGAGAGTGAGGCTCTAGGCTGGGTTCCGTTTCTACCTTTCAAGCAGAAATAAGGTAAGTTGCTTTAGTTTCTGTGCCTCAGTCCCTTGTCTGTAAATTGTGGACAATAGTACTTCCTTTATCTTCTGTGCGGGGACAGTCTCTTGCACAATGGGGCCCAATCTCAGTTGGGCTCTCTGGATGCTACTGTAACACACATAATAATAATAATGTCTTTTTTCCCTTTGAAATAGCCTAAGAAGACTGTCAAGGTGAAACCTCGTCCACCAATGGTTCCTCGACCGTCTAGCGGTTCGACAGCAGCTGCTCGTCACCGTTTTTTAAGAGTACTCCCCCACATTGGACAGTCCTGCCTACCTCCTCCTGGGAATTCATATCCCTCGGAGTCTTCCCAGAATGCACTTTCAGCTTTGGCTACTTTGGCCACTGCTGGTAGAACAATGCCATCCATTCCTAGTGACTTTCTTAAGGAAGATGACAACTGGGAGAGCACCTCCCGGTCGCAGTCAGTTAATAGCATTCGACTACCGCCGAAAATATCTCGCGTCGAACTCGACAATACAAAACTACCTGCAAACAGCTTCCTTCCCCCTGTCCCATCGCTGCCTACGAATTCTGAAAAAGCTTTAGAAAATGTGACATCCACAAATGAGGAAGAACCTGTCTTGTATCCACTTCTACCAAATGTAGAACTGTGTGCAACAGAAGAAAAGCCTCTACCTGAAACAGATGCTTTTGCTTTATTAGCGGAAGCAAATGCTGCTGAGCAGTACAGTGAACTGTATGGAATAGGGAAGGTAAACCCAGAGCTTGGACTGTCTGATGCGGATGAGGAGTCTAAAGCTGTAGAGCAGCATAGCAAGCCCATTACAAAAATCCTGAGCGCGGCAACAGTGGAGGCTGGGTATCTCAACACTCGTGAACTAAGTCCTCAGAAGAACACACTCTTGTCACCTCTTCGGTATTCAGCCCAAATGGCACATCACAGTTCTCTGAAACCGCAGACGCAACCCAAATGCTTTGAGGTTGGTAACTTGAGGCCTGCTGCCTCCCCAAATCTGCTCCGATCTTTGGAAGTCCACAATATGGCCGACTCCTCTTTCCCAAGGACTACCAGATTTCGTGGTGTGAAGGTAGACTCGCCCGGCAAAAGACCCGATATCATTTCTAAAATGGAGGCTCGGGACATCACAGAGGTGGCAAACAAGGCATCCAAAGAACCTGTGGGTTCTGTAAATAACTTAGAATTTTTAGCTTCGCTGGCCCGAAGCACGAGCAGGGAAAGTTTACAGAATTCCTGCGGGACGGGCAGGTTTCGGACTTCTGGTATTGCACTACCTACAAACCTCCAGCGTTTTCAGGAAGAAAGCTTTAAGAAAGCCTCTCCCCCAGATGATGCTGCTGAATATTTCCTAGTAAGTACCAGTATTTCCTGCCCAATTGGGGTTTTCCTATATTCTCTAGTGAAGACTGCCCCTAAATGCCTCTTCAAGCTGGGGGACTATACATCTCATCTGATGCCATCAGTACTTCAGAACAGACAGTGTTCTAGACTTCTTTGGCACCTTGCTTGCATGTTTCGCTAGTGGGTTTCTAGCGGCAATCTCCCTACAGATTTACAGTGACGTTAGAGTACGTTTCGTTCAGAGTGTAAACTCCTTTGCTACTTGTAACTCTCCTGGCTAAACACTGTGTGTGTGGCTCTTTCTGCTATTCATTAATGGTGAGCCATCTTAAAGGTTGACCTGTAACTCACATGCTTAGCCACAGAAGTTTTTAATATGCTGCACTACATTTCATAAATCAGTCCTTTTAAACAAGGTTTAACTTGGACTTTATAGTCAAAATACTTCTCATAGCTCTCTTCATATCTATATTGACTGATACAACATGAGCTTCAGACAAGCCGCTGTGAAATTGCTTAATCTTGTATTTGTTGTCAGTCGTCAGTAATTCCACATAAAATATTTTTATTTTTAGTCTGCCCATGGGCTTGGAATGAACGGAAATGTTGCAGCTACAGGGAAAAGAATAGGTAAGTAGTATGAGTTTGTTGTTAGAGCTGAAAATGACTCTTTAAATCTTTTATCAAACACTCACAAAGCAAGAATTAGACCTTTGTAGGGCATAAAGCTTTGAACTGCTTTCTCTGCACTAGATTTGTATAAAATGGTGTATTAAACCTGAATGTTTTGAATTGTGCTCTCATATACAGATCTTATTCTAGCCTTGGGTAGAGTTTGGGTCCCGGAGAATATCCTGGCTCTGTCACTGCCCTGGTGGATGACTGTGAGCAAGCCACGTCCTGCTTGGTGCTTCAGTTTCCCCATCTGTAAATGGGGGTGATGATAGTGCCCTTCTTTGTAAAGAAATTTTCATCAGTGTAGTACAAGTGTTTGGAGGTGGCGGTGGAGTTGTGTTTTCAGCTGCATTATTTTTACTCTTCACTCAGCATCCAAGAACGTTCTGCAGTAGCGATGGGCAACCTAGGCTAGTGAGTTGGGCCTCCTTCATCTCAGTGGGCTGCAAGATTGTCATAACCTGGGTGGTCTCCCGGGAGAGGGTAGTTTTGCTAATTGTGCTGGCAAAGCTAGAACTTGCAGGGGGTGCAATTGAATTGGATGCAGAGGGAACGCCTGGCTCTCATGGTCAATGTTGTGTGTGATCAGCGTGCACCTCTAAGCAGCAGCCAGCACACGCTCTCTGTCACTTGCCACACACCCCCAGTCTGTGTCACAAAGTCTGTCTGTTTCATGCAGTTTCTCTCTCTCTGTCTCTGTCTGTCTCTCTCTGTAGTCCCAGCCACACCCTTTCTGCACAAGGTCCTGCCCCTTCTGGGGGCGGGAGGGACTGAAGTGAGACCATGACCGTGTACCATAATTCATGAAGTCGCCCCCGCTGCCAGAATTATTGCCCACCTCTGGTGTACTGTCCTTTATGGGCATGTACAGATGTAGGCATTGTGGTATATAGTGTTGTGATTTGCAAGTGTCTTGTATTTGGATATTCAATAGCATTAAATATTGTTTAAGAGGAGTATATATCTCTGGAGAAGTTCCTATGACTAATCTTCTTTTTGCGTATTAGTGTATTTTGATAATGTGAATGTTAAACAGTCACTGGTGTGTGGTTAAAAATTCAGTTCTTTGTAATAGCTGTTTCTCTGAACAGTTTGCTTAGTTCCATAGTTAGAGAATAAGAACACTGCACCTGGCCTACTTCTGTGTGTGTCAGTAGCTTTGCAGCCTGAAACAAGCCTAGCTATTCCTTAGGGAGAGGTGGGAGGATACTACTAGCTACTGTTGCTTTAAACAGTGATTGCGCCAACACGTGGCCTGAGAAGACCTCACCAGATCTTTCGTGTCTGTGAAGCTTTTTCCTTGTGCGTCTCAGGGAGTGTGTTGCAGGATAAAGCCTTCGTGGATGAATACCTGTCCGTCAGTCCTGGAGATGGGCTGTATTTAATTCCTTATTCTCAGTGTGTTCATTCTGTCTTCCGACTAGCTTGAATGGCTATTTTTGTGTGTGTTGGCTCAGTAAACTCAAGGGGTTTTAAAAACTCTTCCACCTTTCTCACTAGCCAGTATCTGGGAAGGTGCCTACAGGTTTCAGGCCTTTCAGAGCTTTCTGGTGCAGCAGTAGGCAGTTAGTGCTGTATCTCTAGAGTTCCTAACTTTCAGAGCCCGCAGGCAATCCCTAAACTTAGGGCTTGTCAACCTTCAGCGCACAGTCCCTCAGGATAATCTGCTGGTGGGCTGCGGGGCATTTTGTTTACATCGACTGTCTGCAGGCAGCCCCCCTCCTGTGGGCCAGGAACAGTGAACCACAGCCGTTGGGAGCTGTGATGGTCAATATAAACAAAATGTCTTGCCCCCACCAGCTGGTAACCCTGGTAGGCCGCTTGCCGGAGGGTGCCACCCCCTGCCCTGGACTTACACACAGGTCCAAGGAACTCACTCACAGTAGCAGTTGCTCTTCTTTGTTTGAGAAATCCACTGAGCATGATTGCCCCCTTCCTCTTTTGCTTCACGCCCTTCACAGCTGTGGTTTAGTCTTTTCCTCTCCCTAGCATGAATTCGGAAAAAGTGATGAGCAATAAGATCTTAAGAGCTGTATGCGAGGAATCAACTAGAAGATCTTGTTCCTCAAAGGGGAATAATGACTTTCACAGTTAAAACTGCTGAAGACCTATGGGCAGAGCAGTGGACACTCTCCTCCTTCCACTGTTGGTGGCATGGTTAGTTAATCCAAAGCTGCATTAATGTCCAGTTGTCTCCTTTGCACCTTTCTCCAGGCCAAAGGGTGTCTGTGTTACAACGGTATTTACAATAGGGATGTAAGCGACTAGTCGACTGTCCGATATGCAGAAGCTTAGCAGATAGTCAACTAATGATGCGGCTAGTCACTTTCCCCACTTCCTACCTCTGGGCAGCAAGTGGGGGGGAGGGGAGAGCAAGAGCAGGTGCTGCGGGGAGCTGGATTAAAAGCCAGTTCCCTCCAGCACTGTCTCCGCAGGGGGCAGGGAAGGCAGAGGCACAGCGGGAAGTGGCGCAAGCGGGGACTGAAGCGGTTTCTGCTTGTGCTGCGGTCCTGCTTTTGAAATGTACAAGAGCCCTGCTTCAAAAGCAGAAGCCTGGCAGGGAGCGCGGAACCAGCCCTGTGCTCCCTGCGCTCCCTGCGGGGCTTCCTTTTGAAATGTACAAGAGCCCCACTAAGGCTCTTGTACATTTCAAAGGTTGAGGCACTACAGGAAGCGGGGCCAGCAGGAGTCCCCCACTGGCCCCACGCTCCTTGTGGGCCTTCCACTTTTGAACTGCAGCAAGAGCCTGGCAGAGCTCTTGCTACAATTCAAAGGCAGAGGCGCCCTTATAGAATAATTGAATAGTCGATGGAAATCCCATCGACTATTCAGTTAGTAACTAATCTAAATTTAACATCCCTAATTCAGCAGAGTCAAGGAAGCTATTGCTTACCTAGTCGACTCCAAAAAATGAGTTTGGGGTGAGTAATTTTGTGGGACTTTGTGCTATTTTCTTCCCTTCTCCCCTGTGATTGTGTAAAGCTGGTAAGAATAAGTGGGCTATCAAAGTTTCTCCTCCATCTGGACTTAACGTGCTTGCAGTGTCGAAGGTGGCTTGTACTTTTCTGAGGCCCTACTCTTGGTGCTGTTATCTGTGCCGGAGCAATGTATTCGCTTGGCAGGGCCTTACAGATAAAAAGAATTGTTGTATTTAGTGGTGGGGAGTACATGTGGGTCATTTAACTTTGTGAGCACACTAGCTGACTCTGTTACTCTTGGAACATCTGTCATAAGAGCAGTATGTGCTGTACTGTAACCTCCAGGTATTACTGGTTGCCAAGTAGCTTGACTTCTGGTATGTTTGTCATTTTAACTCTGCAAACAATCTTGTTTGCAAATTGCAGGGGTGTATTTAATAGGCTCTTACACAGTGTTCTCCATCTGCTTTGAAGCATTTTGAGTGCATCAAAGTGGCAGCATTTGAATAATCAGATAAAATACAATTGAATGTGCTTGGAAGATCAGATGTAAGCAGTCTTATCGGAGACTGACAGGGTCGAATTTATTACCAGGCGTTTATTTTGGGGGCATTTGTGGCAAGCCAGGCAGTATCAACTAACACCATTGTCTTATAGAGCTATACCAGTTTACACCAGCAGAGGGTCTAGCCTGGTGCACATTACACCAGTGGTTTTCAGCCTGTCATCCGTGGATCTTTGGAAAGTGTCTAATTTCCACAGGGGTCCCTCTGTAGGGGTCTGCTGATGAAAAAAGGTTGAAAACTACTGTTATGACAACCAACAGCGTGTCTTGCAAACAGTTCCAGACATCTGAGAAGAGGAGAGGCTGATGTTGCACTGTACAGAGCCTGATGAGGTTTCTTCTGAAACCAGTGTGGTGTACTGCAGACTTCCCTGTGCAGTGGCTGATGTTGCTGGAAATTTATCAGCCAGGTCAATCGCACTGGAAAGAGCAAGCCAGTAGTGAAAACACCGGTTCTCAAACTGCACTCTGCAAATCACTGGTGGTCCATGGAGGACTGGCTAGTCACATGGTGTTGGCTTCTCTCATTTCCAGCTGTTGTACCACATTAAAGACAACTAACAATGAGCTAACCCTTTGTTAGTTTGTCGTATCCTTGTAAGCAGTTGTCATAAGAGCATCAGGGATATTGTGTGATCACAGATGGGAAGGCATTTGTCCATGAGGCAGTCTCTTTTTTTGAGGAGTTATTTTGGGGGAGTTCTCTGGTCTGTGGAATACAGGAGGTCGGAATACATGATCCCAGTGGCTCCTTCTGGCTTTGGGATCTGTGAATCAGTATGGTCCGTGGTAGGAAACATTTTAAAATCCATCTGTGGTATAAACCCTTAGTATATACTGCTCTCAATACCATTTCCAAACTGGGCTAACTGAAATCCCCTGGTAAGCGTGTGAGGACAGAACCTGCTCCCCAAAATGGAGTCCAGTCAAGTATGCGCAGTTTTAGAGACTGAAACGGATCGTGCGGACTAGTTAGATCTAGAAAGTCCTCTGTGTCAGCAGCCGTAGCTTCAATGGGACAATCTCAGCCCTTGCGCAAGCAGGCACAGCTACCACTCAGTGGCCCAGTGCACTGAAAGCTACGGTCAGCTAGCGTAGGGCTGAATTTGGTCCCGTCAGTTACACCTCAAAAAGACTGGCTATTGGAAACTGAGATGTGCTGTATGTGAAGTACTAGTGGCTCACTGCACCATGGGGATGGGTGCAGGAACAATACCTTTATAATCCTCTGTGATATTAGTATTTTCCTCTCCTGATTACTAACCATCACTTGCCACATAGCATAATACAACAGGACTGACTGAAGGGTTGCTCTGGTGAAGGGGAAAATGAGGGCATGTCTTCACTACCCGCTGGATCAACAGGCAGCGACTGATCCATCGAAGGTCAATTTATTGATGGTATAGACACAATAAATGCCTAGTAAGACACAATAAATCAAGCGCTCTCCCACGGACTTTGGTACTCCACCAAAACAAGAAGAATAGGTGGAGTCAACGGGAGAGCATCAGTTGTCGACTCTCCACTGTGAAGATACCACAGTAAGCAGACCTAGGTACGTCGGCTTCAGCTATACATTATTCACGCAGCTGAAGTTGTGTAACTTAGGTTGATGGCCTGTGGTGGCATAGACAAGGCCTGGATAGCTTGTCATTTCCTCTCCGACTTTTCCTGTTAACTCGCAATGTGTCTGCAAAACTTGAAAATGGGAACTTAATGTAGCCAGGCGCCTGTAATATTGTGATACGTAAAGGGCCACATCTCTGAGCTTACCTTCTGCTGCGTATGCTACGTACTGGGTAAATACTAATGGTCCACTGATTCCATTGGAAAGTCACTGGTGGTCAAGGCTCTGTTCCAACCACAAAATAAACATACACAGTGCAGCAGAGAGACAGGCTTGGCACTGCACTCCATTAATGTGAACTTAAGACCAGTTGCACCTTCACTTCCCTAAGATGCATGCTGGGAGGTTTAACTGATGCTTGCAAAAACAGAGTGGGAGCCCCACTTGAAAGGCAAAGTGTGTTCTCTGGCTATGAGGAGAGTTGAATATCATCTCCTGAAATACAACCAAGGAGTCAGCAGAAAATGTAACTATCAAATCTGTTAATTTTATGTTTTACTTTTGAAAGCAGGTGAAGCAACCCATCTCCCACCTGTGAATGGTTCAATGCAAACAAAAAAGAAAATTACAAAGCACTGCTTTCTCTGTGGCAAGAAAACTGGATTGGCAACCAGCTATGAATGCAGGTAGGTTGAGCAAGTGGTTAAAATGTGTGGCTGTGGGGGGGAGAGTGTGAGTGTGTGTAAAATTTTGAGAGAATTGTTCCTGACTTGACTTTTCCATGAACTGTGAGAAATGAGACTCAGATAGGGAATGCATTCTGTGCTTTCAAGGTATCCACCTTGTGCCCTGTCAGCCAAGAGGTCTGGGCTCATAGGAGATTTTAGCTTGCTAGGTACAGCCCAGAGAAGATGATGGGGAAGGAGGGGGGAATGCAGACAAATGTGAGAAGAACTTGGCTAAGAATCCATCATCAGTGAGAGAAAATTAGGAACATGCATTAGTAGCATCTTGGAAAATAAGCTGTTTTGGTTGGTGTTTCTGTGTAAATCTGCCATTGACTTCCAGGTAGTATGCAGTGGGCGTGTAGCTGTGTCAATCCCAGGATCTATAGTGAGAACGTGGAGAGGTAATATCTTTTATTGGACCAACTTCTGTTAGTGAGAAACCAGCTTTTGAGCTCACTCAGAGCTCTTCAGGTCACTCACCATCAGAAGTTGGTCCAATAAAAGATACAGCGCGCCCCCCTGTGCCTCTGATTTCGAGGATTACATTTGACTTGAGTAAGCCAACAAAGCAACACCTCTATTGCTTTGTATCCAGCAGCTCGCTGCTGTTAAATGTGTGCAAAACAGCAGTCCCCACTGAACCCTTTTCCACTTCTCCTCTATTTTTAATTAACTTTCATAAAGTCAATGTAAAGGTGAGGAAAGAGAAACCACTACAGTTCAAAATTAGTTGATGAAATCTCGTTGTTTTGTGTGATCTAAACATACCAAGGAAAAAAGAAAAATGTGTTTAAATGTTTTCTCTCAAAGCAAATACATTTTACCATTAACTCCAGTGAAGTTAGCCCATGTGCTAAAACAAAGCCTAAAATAAAAAGGAGGGGGGAGGAAGGTGAGTGGGGATTAGCAAAAGAAAATGTCAAAAATCCATTACTAGAACTAATGAGGATAGTTTGAGGCAACTTCCTCATAATGTAAGTATCAGAGGATTTGATGCAGGAGGTGCCAAAAGAGCACTGGTGTAATAAAAGAATAAAATCAAGCTACCTTATCTGTAAGCCTTTATTTGACTGTGTTTCTCTGCTTTAATTCTATTCCAAGTCCGAAAGATTGGAAGGCAAATGAGTCTAGATGGCCTTACCCACATCAGTAAAGATATGGATGTTTATGTCTTTAAATAAAATTTTACCTTTTTCCATGCATGTATCTTGCCTTCAGTCACTCTCAAATCAGATTTTATATTAAAGCTTCCAGAGAATTGAAGAAATTAACAGTAAATCCAAATAAACCTTCACTGGGTGCTGAAGGAGAAATACTGGCATTTAGATCTTTAGTCATTTTCCTGATGTTTGATTTTTTTCCCTGTAGTAGAGTTCTTCTGAATTAAGTCTTCTGAAAGCATTTGAACTTTAACTCCCTAGCACAATAACATCCCAATTTTTATTTTCTTTGCTTACATCCTGGCTTCTCATTACGAAGTTCTGTTAGCCAAAATATCAAACTTGGGTCTGGGAGAATCTGTTCTTTAGATGCTAGCTTCTGAGAAGCTTTGAATTTTCTTCAGAGCAACTCAAGGAAACGCCTGAACCAGATGGGGGTTAACATAAGGGTGTGACTACGCCACAGAAGCTATGCCAGCATAGTTAGAATGCCAGAGCTATACCAGCATAACCCTGCTGTGGAGCTGCAGCCTGCACCAACGGAAAGTGTTTTCCCGTCAGAGTAAGAACTCCAGCTCCCTGAACAGTAGGGAGGAGGTCAATGGAAGCATGTTTCTTTCAGCATAGCTGTGCCTACCCTTTAGCTGCTCCTCCATTACAACCGAACATAACCAAGGAAGGAATGTTGTTACGCAAGAGACTTTCCCGTTCTAGACCCAGGTCACTGACCTGAAAAACCAATACATCAGCTTAAACAAGGAGGAGTCCTGTGGCACTTTAAAGACTAATACATATATTTGGCCATAAGCTTTCATCCATCCGGACCATCCTACAAAGAACTGAATCGAGTAGGTGGATAGCCTATTACTGTCAGACGCAAACTCAGCAACCTCCTGAGTTAAGTTACTTCTGATTTTACGTTAGTTTTGATGGGCTGTTACTCTCAGCTGTCTTTTAAAGGGCCACAAGCCACTGCTTGTGGGAGAGTTTGTCAGGGCATTGATTGCAATTGGTAGCTTGACTTAGCACACTTAACTCACTGTACTTGATCTAGCCTCATTTGAGAGGGGACCCCTGCTTCAAAACTGAACTTGAGCCTCACAGCTGCTGCTACTTCTAACTCACCTTGTTGCTTCCCCACTGAATCACTCACTCAAACATCCAAAACACCTGAGTGTCATCCATCCCACCCGCCCCTGAGGGCTTAGCTACCTCATGCTGATTTGCTCAAACACGCGATTTCTGTGTGGCTAGGAGTCGAGGAAGGGCAATACAAAAGGTCTAACTCGCTAACTGCCATGAGGTCACACGTGTAGTCCTCTTCCCAACCAGCAGATTGCAGCACGCCCTTCTCCCTTCTGCCATGCCAGGAGCTGTAGCTGTAGTCAAGAGGTCAAATTGCAAAGCCAAACCATTCCCTTCTCTTAATGCGCATCCGCTGCTGCTGTTAGGGGAAAGCAACGCTTGTCTAGTATAGCAGAATCGTTGTCTCCATGTCCATCCCTGGCCTGTGATGGGATAATGCTTGTGGCTGGATTTTAAGAAGTTAGTTGATTTCCCCCACCCCATGAGCCCAGGGTGGAGTGCCTGTCTAGTGATTTGGGTTTGCTGAATGAAAGGGTGCTGTCTCCAAGCAGAAACTGAGTGTCCCAAAGTAACAGGCTCGTGGAAGGTGAGTCCTAATGTTTCATGTTCTTTGTTCTTTAGATGTGGAAACAACTTCTGTGCTACTCATCGCTATGCAGAGACTCACACCTGCACCTACGACTACAAGAGCGTGGGGCGGAGGTACTTGCAGGAGACGAATCCCGTTGTTAGTGCACCAAAGCTTCCCAAAATCTAACCGTGGTTGTGCTGCCATGGCAGAATTGTATTACATTGAGAGAAGCAGTGTTTGCTTCGACTGCATTTATTTTGCCCTGCTCCATACCTAAAGATTTGCCAAGTAACAAAAAGCACACGAGGATGCATCTGATTGAAGAATAATGTGAACACTACTGTTGCTGACACCTTTGTCCTTTAGTGAATCAAAAGTTTAAAAAGTAGTTTTTAAAAACTTACACTACGATTTAACTGTTCTTGCACGTCTTGTGTTAAGTGTTTTATATCTGAAGATGCTATTTCACTAGACAAGTCTTTAAAAGATGCACTTTACTAAGTTTCATATTTACTGTATAACCAGACTTGAGGGGGCGCTGTAACGAGGGTGTCATGTAACGTCTCTGTACTCTACCTTGTGTTTCGTCCATTGTGTGGTATCTTAAGTTATTTCACTAGGAAGTCTCCCCCTTACTTCAAACCACCTGTCCAGAGCTTCAAAGAGTGTGGTACTTTCTGCACTTCTGTTCCGTTCCGATTGGCATTCATATACTGTGTATCCATTCTGCAAATAACATATCATGGTAATCACACTATTTCTTAAAATACTACTCTTTATATGGCAGTTTTTTTAAATAGAGAAATCCCTTTGTTGCCATTAAATACAAGGAACAGCTTATTTTAACTTTTTTTGTAATCCTAGATTTTTTAAAACTTCACAACTTGATTTGTTAAGATGTTGAGTGCTGTTACCAGAAGAAATTCTAATAAATATTAAATTTTATTCTGGTTTGCATGCTCGTATCCTAAGCTCAGTACTGACGTTTCCTAGTTTACAGGGTGCTGGAAGTGAAGGGAAGGTTATCAAAAGTGTATAGTGTTGCCCTCATGGACATCAGTGGTAAAACTCCACTTCAGTGAGAACAGCTAGGCCAGAAATGAGTGCCTTGTAAGTCCCTCTGCCTTACAAACAAGCCAATGAAACACAGCTAATCTGGGTGTTACCAAACTTCAGCAGATGTTTTTAGCACACCAGGCAATATTGTTGGCACCCTTTACTACTTGGTGCCAATGTTGCACTAAGGAGAAAACAGAAAGCAGTGTTAGAACACCACCTACTAAAACCGTTTCTCCTCCTACTCATTAAGTATTGAAACATTCTGGTCCGGAACCAAGGCACTATGCTACCGGAGAGGCCCTATATGTATATGTTTTAACACTGCACTCCCAGCCATGTCTGGCAATGACAATGTCATGGCCCTTCTAAAAGCATAGGGTGTTGAGCAGAAATGCAGCCAATTCTGACTAGGCTAGGTTGTCCAGCGGCATTTCAGTGGGGGCTAAAGGTGAATCTCCACAAAACAGGGTGTTCTTGGTCGGAAGAGAGAAGCAGTTGAAGGGCACGCTTCCTCGGTAACATTCCCCTTCATTGAGGGCTCCTGCAGCCGCCAGGTCTGTTGGGATATCTAAATAGCCATGGCTGGCCATGATGGTTACAGGTGGTGGGGAGGGGAAGGCACCGATCTGGCCTTGGTGACACAGCATTTGAGACCTCTAGGCTCAGTTACAACCACACTCTGGTAAAAGCTCCGTCTAATGTAAAACACAACGGTCCAGTTTGTAGCAACACTAGTCACTGTGAACACATCACCTTAGTGCTTTGCACTGCACCCTTTCCATACAATACAGACTCCAAGATATGCCTGATTTCAGTACACATCATGACATGGAAGGCTTCTGCTAGGGATCATGCTCTTGATCCTTTAAACTTTTTATATTTTTCACTTAAAACAATTACTATCAAAATAATACAATCCAGGAAAAAGCTACGCTGGGGGACGCACAGATGTACAGCTAAGCGAGCACATCAGGAAATGCTCACACTGTTTGCATATGCAACTGTCCTTCTTTGTACTTGTGCATCCTGCTGTGCTGAATTGCATGTTCTTACTGTTTAGCAAATATAGTACATTTCCCTAACAGAGCTTCTAATATTCATTTCCCATTGTTGTATTTTTATTCATGTAGGTTTCTTGTATAATGAGCTTTAAGTTCTCCTTATTGTGAGCACTCTTCTGTGTATGCCCTTTTCCCACCAGAAGCGTAACCTTAAGTGCAATTAGCAGACGAGTTAGTTACAAAACTAATTTTCCATAGTCCTCCTGTCAGACTGTATGACACTGTTTACCATGTAAACTTTCATAGAAGTGGTTTGCCCGTCTCTACACAAAGCCGTCCCTAGTGCTGCACAATGCTACTAGAGAACTGTTGAGTTTTTGTATTTGAGTCTATCTGATCATGTAATTCGATGGTGCTATAAAGCATTTACACAATGGCAGTTTCCACATGACCTTGGTTTGTGCCTGCTTCCCCTTTTCTGTTCGGCTTGCTGTCGTTTTTGCCCAAGAACTCCGAGGAACACAAGCAAGAGAGCCATGCTGGAATACAACAGGGGTTGTGGGGGCAGCTGTGTGGCCCGAGCTCTGGCACCCTAACGGAGGGGGATGTTGGGTCCAGAGAAGTGGATTCTTTCTCTGAAATCTCCATAAGGTGGCAGCAATAAGAATCTCTCTGCCCCTATTAAACTTTCTACGTCTTGGGGTAGAATTGCGCTGCCTCCTGCTGCCATAGGCTTCAGTAGTAGACAAAACTTGAATTGTTAATATAAAATGAACACAAAAAAGGCTTTCCAACCTCCTTTATCCCCTGGTTTCCTTACCCGGCATTCTGACTCGTGCCTTAGACCTGCTTGTGCCATGACAAGTGCAACAGTTTAGATGCCAGCTGGGTTCACACCAGTGGTTCCAGTAGGAATCGAGCAGCTCGTTCTGAATCATGGTACCATTTGAGGGGGAAATTGTGGGGAGGCAGAGGGAGAGTCAGCTGCTCTGAGGAGGAGGTTTTTCTGACGGTGCACTGGCAGGAATGTGTGAGCCTGCACAACTCAAACTGCCGCAATTCAGCTTCAGGATGGATTATGCCAATTGTTTCCTCCAATAACTGCATGAAGCTCTGGTGCGGGGATGTAACATGCTGATTAATCGGCTGCCGGGTGGGCAGTAAGGACGTAATGAATGCAACTTCTGGTAGTGGCAAGGGCGAGTTAAAAGATGGTCACAGAAATGGAAGAGGTGACAGAAGTGTAACCTGTTTTAGTGTCTTAGGAAATAAATGCCCACTGGGAAGAGTGTTTTGTTTCTGGTGCAGAATTACAACTCACTTCTGCAGCCCCTTCAGTTCACATCTTATGCGGTGTTAAGTAAACTGGAATCCTGGGACACAATGTTCATTTGAAAGGCAGAAGGACTCGAACGCTGATTGCATGCGTCTTTTTGAACGACGTGTATGTAAAAACTCAACTGTAGAACTGTTTGCTCAGTGCTGAAATGCAGAAGTGAAAGTACGCACACACTTCGGAACGGTGCGAAGGTACTTTCGGGACCTACCGCATTAGAAAAGGTGTAATTGCTTGTCTAATCATGTGGACTGTGCTCTGTGCTTAACTTGTGCCAGGGCTTACTGGGGTTGAACCGCAGCACTTCAGTCCCAGCACCTTTGGTTTTGCCACATCAGCTATGAAAGTTAAAAAGCTGGAACCCTGGCACCTAATGGCTGGAGACCCAGCACTTCTTGGCTGACAAGTTAAGCATTGCTTGCACTACAACAACCAGTCCTGGTCCTATGGGAAATCCTCTAGATTGTTGTGTGACAGCCAAGGCCACTAGATGTCAGTAATGTCACCAATATGAGAGCAGATGGAGAGGAAAACTAGAGCAAAGTGCATCCTCCAGATAGTGCAGATCAGTCTGGTTCTAGCAGTGCTTGCTGTGCTCTTATTACATATGGCCTGACTCAAATCTAGGGGCTTTGCTTTTCTGTTCCATCTCACCAGAGAAATGCAGATTCCTTTAAGCAAGGCCTGGAAGCTGAGTTAATTATAAAGGGTGTGAAAGAGACAGAATTATTTGCATCAGTTAGTAGACGTGAACCTCCTGGTTTGTTGGTTCCCTGAGTAGGAATTTTAATGGGGGAGAGCAGTAGCAGGATGATGAAGAAGAGTATGATCCATGTGTTTGCGGCCCATCTGGAGTGGGCCTTCTGTGTGAAATTGCTAAAATAAGACAGCAGGAAGCTGTGTGTATGCACTTCTAAAACCTGGTGAGGAGGTTCGCATGCTACCTATAATGAGCTTAGTCTATACCTAGGAAATGGTGATTTTTAACAGCGTGTAAGTCAGTCAGATCTGAACAGCTAAAGACACCTCTGACACCAGTACATGAAGCCAGCTAAAGACACCTCTGACACCAGGACAATCCCTCTGCCAAATTTCAAAGTCTTTCTGCAAACCGTGGAGTTGAGTGAGGGTCATAGCTTTTAATGACAGGTATTGCTAAACGTCAGGCCCTTTAAACACTCAGCATTTTTTGCTGACAAACTTCCACTCCTTAAGGTATTTGCTTTGTCAGCAGGAGAGCACTTCTGCCCCCAAGCATTCCTCAAAAAACGAGGTTTACAGGATTTTTCGAAAGAACCACGTCGAGACGGCAGTTTCACTTTTGAAATACCCGTTTTCGAAAGAACGTATGGCCGCCATTATACAAATGAAGCACGGGAAATTCAAATCCCGGCTTCATTTGCAATTTCGATCTGTCTAATTTATATCCCTCTTTCAAAAGAGGGATGTAGTCTAGCCATAGCCTAAGGTGCCACAGGACTCCTTGGTTTTTCATATATAACAACTATTAGTGTTATAACTTTGCCTAGCACTTCCCAACCACAGCAAGATCCATTCTCTGCCCACAAAGGCTACGTACACTACATGCTTCTTGCACAAGAAGGCTTTTGCGCAAGAGCATGTCCACACCTCAAAGCACATTGCAAAAGTGATGTGCTTTTGTGCAAGAGAGCTTCCACACTGCATGGACGCCCTTGTGCAAGAAAGCTCTGATGGCCATTCACAGAATGGCCATCAGAGCACCTATGCTTTTTCTCATAGGGATTGCGCAAGAAACTCATGGAGCGTCCACACTTGCCTTTTTGCGCAAGAACTCTTGCGCAAAAGGGAGTTATGCTTCTTAAAAGGAGGTTTACCTACGGCGGAAAAAGCCCTCTGTTCTGCCATTTTACTCTTGATTTCCTAGTGCAAAAGCACATTTGAGGTGTGGACGCTCCACGGGTTTTTGCGTAAAAACCTTGCAGTGTAGATGTAGCCAAAGAGTTTACATTCCAAACAGGGACAGAAAAAGGAAGTACTGTACTGTTGTCCCCACTGTACAGCTGCAGAACAGACATTAATTTTGCATGGAGACTTGCTTAACATTACATGGAGAGCTAGTGCAACGTCCAACAGGCAGTACCAAACCTGGGACCGCTGGCGCTTGAGAGTAATTAATTATTGGAACCATTTATTATTTGAGTGGCTGTTCACGTGCATTCTAATCAGGTGTTCGTGTGTGCACGGGCACGTTAGTAGGAAGATTTTCCCCCTGGACTCCCACCTTCATAGCGCCCAACCTAACATCCTGCTGACCCCCCTTCCTCAGTTTTCCTCCCACCAGTGATGGGTAGTTAGAACTCACCTGTGCTTTTGCAAGTGCAGCAACGTCATACGTCCTTGTTCTATCATTGAGTGTTAGCTTAGCGTTGGTTAGTTCTAGTTCGTGGTAGTTACATTGATCATTTCAGTTGGGAGCTATTTTTCCTCCTGCGTGCTTCAACGCCTAAGGATCCTGTTAGGCACCTGCCGGGCTCCTCTCGGGGTACACACTGATCACAACCGCCAGCACCACAAGAAGAGACCAGAAAGGGGGAGGTATCCCACAAGCAAGGCTAGAGACAAGCCTAGGGGGCGACCCGAGTCAGGCCACCAGACTTCACCTTGCCTCTGCAGCTGAGCCGACAAAGACAGCCCAGAAGCTGCAAACCCCAGCTCCAGTCCGATCTCTGCCGCCAAGAGAAACCTGTGTGCCTCTGACGCCTGAGGCTTTTCAAGTAGCCCAGGACCTAATGCAGAGCACGGCACCCTTCTCCTCACCGGTACAGGCCGTGTCTAGGGCACCTTCGAGAGGCAAACCAGCCACGATTGCTTAGCGATTGCCTACACCGACCCATGGCTCCCTGGCACCGCAACTGGATCAAAGGAGCAAATCTTCTAAACTGGTGCTCGCTGCCTAGAAGCAGGGCCCCTCCTCAGTCTTCCCGCGGAGACCCCAGAGTCAGAGTGGGACTCTGGTAGGTCCCGCCACAGCAGGTACAGACGGTCCATGTCCACCCACGACTGACACGGCTACACAGCACCTTGGCCAGCCCAATGGCAGGGCCCCGCGCAGTGGCCCTTTTGGACTTCCTGGTTCTTCATCAAAGCCAAGGTCAGAGCCATAGCCCAGAGCATCACCACACCTATCAGCTCTGGCCTCAGCACCATCTCTGGCACAGATACTGCCAAGACCGTTGGCACTGCCACCATTGTCCTTTGCGGCCCAAGCTGTCTTCGGGGTGCGCACTATTCGGGAGGCTCACCTGGTGGGCACCACCTTGTCATCTTCCCAGATGAGGTGCTGATGAGTATGACCCCTGCCCCAGCCCTGGAAGACAATAAGGTTCTGCAGCAACTCCTCAGCAGAGTCGCCCAAAGTATCAACATCCAGGCAGAAGAGATGATAGAGGATGCCGACCCTGGCGTGGGCATCCTCAATCCCAGCCCGAATCGCTTTGGCTCTCACCAGGACTATTTCACACACCACTAAGACACTGTGGCAAACCCGGTCTCATTGCCACCCACAGCGAAACGCAGTGAGAGGCGTTACTTTGTACCATCCAAAGGGTATGAACACCTTTACACCCCTCCTCCTCCTATTCCTTGGCGGTAGACGCTGTTAACCAGCATGAGTGTCAGTGGTTCCAAGGTCAATCTCCTCAGAACAGAGAGGCAAAGGGGTTGGACTTGTACGGTGGAAAGATCTACTGGACTGGCAGACGACAACACCGTATCTAGAACCAAGGATAGCCAATACAGATTCAATACCTGCAGTGCAATGGCCAAGTTCACGGAGCTGCTCCCGTAGGACTCCCGCACTGTGTTCTCAGCCCCCCGTAGAGGAGGGCAGACTTATCTCAAGAACATCCCTGCAGGCTGCTCTGGATGCGGCGAATGCAGCTTCAAGAGCTATGGCCACTGGCCTTGCCATGCACAGGAGGGGCTTGGCTACAAGTTTCGGGTCTGCCTTACAATGCCCAACAAACCACCCAGGACCTCCCGTTTGAGGGCATATCTCTCTTTTCAGAGAAGACAGACAAGAACCCTTGGTCAGTTATTTCTTAAAGGGCCTAGACAGACTTTACCTGCAGGTCCGCAAGCTGGTCCCTTGTTGGAATCTCAACTTAGTCCTGTCTACACTCATGGGCCACCATTCAAGCCACTTGCCACGTATTCAATGCTTTACCTGTCCTTTAAGATGGCATTTCTGGTAGCTAACTTCTGCCAGAAGGGTGTCCGAGCCCAGTGCTCCCACATCGGAATCCCCTTCCACAGTTTCCTAGAAGGGCAAAGTGCCACTCCCGCCACATCTGGCTTTCCTCCCAAAAGCGATCTCCCAGTTCCACATGAATCAAGACCTCTTTCTTCCTGTGTTTTATCCTAAATCACGTTCTAACTCCTGTGAGCAGAGGCTACGCTCCCTAGATGTGTGCAGAGTACTGGCCTTTTATACTGAGGAGTAGGGAGGTTGGTAGCTCACTTTATTGGGCGCCATGGAGATGCAACTCCAGGGGGCTCCCAGGCCGATCGTACTTTCCAGCTAACATGCCCCTGTGTGCGCCAACACCGGACTGGAATGGACAAGAACAACACATCTCCAACAACAGCAGTTACGAGAAGGTGAGTAACCATTTTTTGTTGTGGTTGATTCTTCACTGCTGAAAATTCTTAAATCAAGATGAGATGTTTTTTCTATAAGACCCATAGATTCCAAGGCCAGAGGGGACCAATGTGAACATCTAGTCTGACCTCCTGCTTAACACAGGCCAGAGACCTCCCTCGAAATAATTCCTAGCGCAGAGCTTGTAAAAAAACCAAGTCCCTTCTGGAGTCAGAATCTATGAATACATCGTGTTCTGGCTAAAAGAGCTTTACAACTGGAAGGAAACTATTTTAAAATATACTTCTTGGCCACCTTTCAAATCTATTTTCTAATCCTCTCCTTAATCCAGGCCTCAGCTCTGCACACTATTCTACACCGTTGCATCGGGATTATGCATTCTAATCACAACTGCACAATGAATACTTGATGTAATTAGATGCTCTGCATAGAATCAGAAATTTAAAACAATACATAATCAGCAAAACAATTTGAACTGCTTGGGATTTGATTAAGGGGGTTAATAGGTTGGAAGCCAGATGCAAAAGTGACTAAAAGGAAGAACACGGGGTTTAAAACACCTTTTTTTGCTCTTCCCCCTCATTTTTAAACAAAACACCACAATTTTAGAATAAAGGGCCAATTAATTCTCCTTCCTCGTTTCCCTCCATAAAGCACACACACATATACGCAAGATGTCTTTTTCCTTTTTAAACTGCTTTTTCTGTTGGATGAAAGAATGGATATTGTTCTGTGCTTCCCGGTCAGATACTTACTGGAACTTCAGATCGGAAGGACTAAAGTGCAGTCATCTTGCTTGGGGTACAGTGTCTGTTCACTAAACCTCAGTAGCGTGATCACAGCCATTTAAGATACAGGTGAGTAATAAAATACACTTAAACCTCTGTGCTCCAGCTCTCTCTGACCAGGAACAGCGACCCACAGCCAATCGGAGCTGCGATCGCCTGTACCTACAGAGGCTCAAGTAAATATAGCGGTGGGGGCCTGCCAGGTGCTAACCCTGGCAGACTGGATCTAGCCCGTGGATGTCGCCTTGTTCTTGTATAATCTCCCTTCTCGTTCATTCAGTGTTTCAGGTCCTCTTTTCACATCCCCTGTTAATCTCTTTTTTAAGGTCTTTTCAGTCTCTCATGTCATAGGTTTTCTAGGTCCTTCATTCTCATCACTTTTTTCAGAACCCCCGCCCATTCCACAATATCCATGTCAAAACCCCTTTCTGTGACTGTTACCCCCAAACCACGTCTGTCTCTTCTGTTAGACTGTAAACTCTTCAGGTCAGGGACTGTCACTTATGTATTTGTACAATGGGATTCTGATCTCAGTTGGGGCCTTTAAGCAATAGACCTGCAGAGCTTGTCAGATGGGAAGTGGTACAGGAATGCTCCGGACTTTACTCCAGCCCATCTGTTCTTTTTGTACAAGATATAACTGAGTGTTAGTGGAGGTTCGGCGAGGGCAGAAAGTGGCACACCTCTGCAGAGGCCAGCCAGCCGAGACGGCTCAGCAGAGTTCTTAGCAGTGCAGCTGGGGGAAGAGCCTGTTTTGATGGCCCAGGAAGAGCACAGGATGCCTCCGTAGAAGGTCAGCGGCAGTAGCACGCAGGATGTACAGTCTGTCTAGCTAAGCTGGAGTGTACTCTGCCAATCGTTTAACTCCACTTCAGAGCTTGACCACCGGGGGCAGTCACCACAGAACTAGATTCTCCTATGGTGTTCATGGCTGTGAAGGGAGAGGCTGCTGGGTAATTTAATTCTACACACATCTAAATATTCTCACTCACAAGTCAGAGATAAGGATGTAAAATCCCCTTCAATTGGTTAACTGATTAAACATGTTTAACCAGTTAACTGATTAAAGGGGGCACGGCAGGAGGTAGAAGGGGGCGCTCCACCCCGAGGCCAGAGCAGCCCCCGCCTGCGGGGCACCCGAGCATGGCCACCCGCCTCCGCAACATTTGATCCAACATACGAGACATTCCACTAGACAAACTCAAGCTGGTCAATAGAAAAAAATGGACTTTGATGCGAAGGACACTTATTACATCCCCGTTATCTAGGACTACATGCCTTTTTAAGGACTTTGGGCTGCCAGTTCTATACGGCTGCACCACGCAGCTATTTCTGCATCTGAAAGGTGCAGTCTTTTCCTACCCACTAGGACTGATTTCCTTTAAGGGCTTTACCTGTGAAAGGAATCCTCCCCTTCACCCTCCTTCCCCCTCGCACCTTAGTTCTGGCAGGTTCGACGGGGGCCCCATTTGAACCTCTATTAACCTGCTTCCTTTTGCACATCTATTATAACTTCCGCTTTGGTAGCAGTTACATCAACTAGAACAGGGTGGGCAATAATTTTATTGGGGGGGGGGCTCACCAAGATTTTGGAAAGTGGTCAAGGGCGGAAAAATAACCCCAACTATACATATAATATGATGGGGGCTAATTTAGCTACAACTAATCAGGAAAGAGATCCTGGAGTCATCGTGGATAGTTCTCTGAAGACGTCCACGCAGTGTGCAGCGGCAGTCAAAAAAGCAAACAGGACATTAGGAATCATTAAAAAAGGGATAGAGAATAAGACGGAGAATATCTTATTGCCCATATATAAATCCATGGTACGCCCACATCTGGAATACTGTGTACAGATGTGGTCTCCTCATCTCAAAAAAGATATACTGGCATTAGAAAAGGTTCAGAGAAGGGCAACTAAAATGATTAGGGGTTTGGAACAGGTCCCATATGAGGAGAGATTAAAGAGACTGGGACTGTTCAGCTTGGAAAAGAGGAGACTAAGGGGGGATATGATAGAGGTCTATAAAATCATGAGTGGTGTGGAGAAAGTGAATAAGGAAAAGTTATTTACTTGTTCCCATAATATAAGAACTAGGGGCCACCAAATGAAACTAATGGGCAGCAGGTTTAAATCAAATAAAAGGAAGTTGTTCTTCACACAGCACATAGTCAATCTGTGGAACTCCTTGCCTGAGGAGGTTGTGAAGGCTAGGACTATAGCAGGGTTTAAAAGAGAACTAGATAAATTCATGGAGGTTAAGTCCATAAAATGGCTATTAGCCAGGATGGGTAAGGAATGGTATTCCTAGCCTCTGTTTGTCAGAGGGTGGAGATGGATGGCAGGAGAGAGATCGCTTGATCATTACCTGTTTGATTCACTCCCCCTGGGGCACCTGGCGTTGGCCACTGTCTGCAGACAGGGTACTGGGCTGGATGGACCTTTGGTCTGACCCAGTATGGCCGTTCTTACGTACTGGGGTGCAGGAGATGGTGTGAGGTCTGAGAGGGAGTTTGGCTGAAGGAGGAGGTTGTGACCTGGGTCAGGGGATTGGGGTGTAGGATCAGGGAGGGAGTATGGATGCAGGAGAGGACGCTGGCCGGGGGGAGGAGCTTTAGAAGGGGGTGTGAAGTCTGGGAGAGAATTGTGACCTGGGAAAAGGGGGTGTGGATTGCAGAGGGTTTGGATGGTGACCTGGGGCAGGGGATTGGGTTGTAGGGTCAAGAGAGGATTCTGGCCTGGGGGAGGGATGTAAGAGGGGGTACAGGGTCTGGGAGGGAGTTGTGACCTGGGGCAGAGGGGGTTCAGAGGGTTTGGATGGTGACCTGGGGGAGGGAGTTGGGATGCAGGAGGGGCTGGGGTCTCAGAGGTAGGCTCTGGCTGGGAGGCGTTTACCTAAGTGTCTCCCAGCCAGCAGCCCTACAGCACCCCCCAGGCAGGCTGGGCTCCCTGCCTGCTGCAGCCCCAGATCACTTAATACTGCAGGCTGTTCCCTCGATGTGGCTCTCAGCTCTGGGAGGGGGAAGAGGCTTGCGCTGCCCCCATGCCCAAGGCCAATCTCTCAGCTCCTATTGGCTGATTGTTTCCAGCAATAGGAGCTGAGGATTGGGCTGGGGGTGGGAAGATCACACGAAGCTTCCCCTTCCCTCCAGAGCAGAGAGCCACATGGAGCAGCCCTGCACTTAAAACGGCACCTACTGCATGCCTGAGGGTCCCAGCAGGGTGGTCTGTGGGCCGGCCCTGGCCTGTGAGAAGTATCTTGCCCACCCCTAAGCTAGAAGAATCGGGTGAAGTACAGGCTGTCATATTGTGTTCCATAGATATGAGGTATTGCTCAGACTTCATTGCAAATTCCTCCCCAAGGTAGTTATGGCCTTCCATTTAAACCCGGTAACTAAGCCCTTCCACCCTGCAGATATCTGTCTTCTATCCACCGGCACCTGCGGACGTGAATGCAGATAGCCGCAGCTCGTTTTTGCAGATGCAGATACAAATTTTGTGTGTGTGCAGGGCTCTCCAGAGGACTCATTTACCACATGCTGATAATCAGGAGAGGCTGCGCGTTAGCTGTTCGCAGGGCCTTCCCCTTTCAGGATTTTCCGGAATCGTTGACAGCATTTGCTGAAGGAACGGAGGGGTCAATCAATATCACCTCAGGTCCTCGCCTAGTCGGTGTCGGTTTGTATTAAATCAGTTATGATCACAGCTAGTTTTGATCCCGCTAACTCAGGTCAGAGCGCATTCAAAAGTGCTGATGCAGCTTGTGAAGGGTTCCCGCTTCAGACCTCTGCAAAGCTGCTGCAGGAGGGTCAGTCCATACTGCTATTCCGTGGCAGATGCAGCAGCCTGATTGATTTGAGTAGATTCTGAGCAGCCCCCTGCTTATAGCAGTTGACTGCTTTTGAGTCAGCAGCAGTGGAACATACCTGTGGCCAAGCACTCAAAGAAGAAACAAAGTTGGACTTTCCAGTAATTGGAGTCCTCCCGGGTGTGCTGTCCATGCCCCTCCCTCATTCCTCACTATTCCAGAGCCCTAGAACACCTGAGTCTGGCTTGGTGAAGAAACTGAATGGCAGATGGGCCCGCTCCATCCTGTTTTCTGTACGGGAACATAAGGATACTCAGTCTCACCGGCCAAAATCCCCTGGTGTGTCTAGCACCCGGACTGCATGCACCCCGAGAGGAATCTGCGGGGACGGCGCATCTCAAGGAGTGCTAGTTACTGTAAAGGTAAGTCGTTTTGCTTTTCTTATCCAAACCGGAAGCCATTTTCATATGCATCAGAATCTGGGACAGGCAGGACATGCCCGTGCCCTACTAGTCACCACACCGATTCCTTTTTTTCTCCCCGGCACGTTCCCTTCTCCCCCTTCCTCTCCCACAGACCAAGCCAGGGCTGGTGAAAGCATCCTAAAAGTGGGAGGCCACCGCCACCCGAACTGTGTCCCCACCACGAGTGTCCTCCCAATCCCTGCCCTGCTCACTCCCCCCGAGGCCTCACTCCCACACCACCTATTTCCCCCGAGAGCCTTTCCTTGCCCCCCCACTGCTCACCCTATGACTGGTAAAAAATGTGGAGGGGGGGCATGGCTGCCCAGTTTGGGTGCCCCTGGACCAAGCTGATCTCCATTTTTAGCAGCAGTGCAGGAATCCTGCTCTTTGGTGGATTCTCACGTGGCAGGATACAGAGGGCTTCAGAGAATTGCATTTTAGTCACTTTCAGTCTTCTGCTACTGATGCACACATGGGAGAAGGAACAGATGGGAAAACACACAGCACAGGAAATACAGGTGGAAGGGAGGAGGGGATCTGAGCTGAATCCCAGAGAAATTAGAGAAGAAACAACCTTGGGCACTCATCTTGTCCTTTCTCCACACAGTGTGTGAGTATGAGAGAGAAATGAATGATTGTTCCTAGCAGAATATTCATCCACAGGGGCTGCACCCAGTTTTAAATGTCCTCACCGATGAAGCTTCCTCCACTTAATAGATCATACTGCAATGGGCCCTGCATTTTCATGTGCTGTATTTTTATATAATTAGCGATATTGGGGATGGGGTAGGAATGCATATTCAGAGCTCCCTGCCCGTTGTAAGGGAGCTCAAGACAGCTATTCTTTGAAGCCAAATGATGCAACGTTGCACATTTTAGGGCATGAAGTTGCATCAAAATTCTGCCACAGAAGCTAGGTCTAGACTACGGGGCTTTATCGGAAAAAGCTACGCAAATTGTGCTGCGCAATTTGCGTAGCTTTTTCCGATCGCTTTTCTGGAAGAGGCTTTTCTGCCATTTGGCCCACTCTAGACGGCGCCAAATGGCGGAAAAGCCTCTTCTTTTGGAGGAGCCCTTATCCCTTGTGGACTGAGGTATACAGGGCTCCCGGAAAGAGCGCGTTTGCTCTTCTGCGAAAAAAAGCGGAAGATCAAACGTGCTCCCTGGATGGGGTTTTAAGCCCCCAGAGTCTAGACGTAGCCACAATGTCCTGCAAGAGCAACCTCCCACCTCAGGTGGAATGAAACTGGTCTAGCCTGTTAAAAATGTAGCGATATTAACGCAAACATCACTAAAACACTAAATTTAAGGGCTGCTAAAATAACTTTGCTGACCAGTACTCTGAGGCTATGAGTCCAGTACTGCCAAATACAGTACTCCTTTTTTGAGAGGATACTTACCCCAGTATAAGAAGTTGGCTACTATCATAATGTACTCAAGAGTATAGTGGGCAAGGGGGATTTTCAACACGGTGCACTTTTCTGACATGATATTTAGCTCTTATTTCTATGCTTGTAAGTCTCCGGTTCTAGAACAGCTCTGAAAGTCCATGCTGCTTCTGAGTAATATTAGGGGCTCACTCTGGGGATCAGAACTTTCTAACAAAAATGAGTATGTAGTGTTGGTGAAATATGCCTGACTGGTAGCCCTGAAGGCCATGTCTACCTACCCACAGCACACGGAGGACACCACAAGCTTCACCCGCGCTCACCATCAATGTCTTTATCGACTCTAGCCTTCACAGCTGTTTCTTAGAGCCTCATCAGCGCATACCAGGAATTGCGTGTAACTGTGAAGGTTAATCCATGAGCCTAGGCTCATCTGTTAACTGTGTACACAGTTACACATTCACATCCCTAATACGTAGGGGTTACAGGAATCTTCCTGAGTCTGGTATGTACATTGTAACTCACCAAAAATTGTCATGTGCCATTTCAACTACAAGCTCTTATCACACTGGTCCTCAGTAACACTGTGAAATGTACAGATAGCTACTTATGCAGAGATGAGGGATGTCAGTGTGTAACTGAATAGTCATGCAACCACATCAAATTTTAGCAGTCACACGACTATTCCATAGTCCCCAGGGGGCGGAGCTGGCACTCACAGGGGACCCCCCTGCCATCCCGTGCTGCTGCCTCTGTATCAGAAGCAGCAGCATGGGGTGGCAGCAGCCCCATCCCCGGGGGGGGGCTGAGCTCGAGTCGAGCTTGAAAGCCGGCTTCCTGTGTGTACTGACTCCCACCTGCCCCCCTGCCCTGAGCTGCTGCCTCCCGATCAGAGGTGGGGGGAGAGGCGGCTCTGCAGGATGCAGTGCTTGTGGGGAGCCGGCTATAGGCACCGGTTCCTGCACCCTCCCCCCACTGCCTCTGTATCAGAGGCAGCAAAGCGGGTGGGGAGTGTGTGTAGTCGATAGGATTAATCAACAAGCCTAGGCTCATCAGCTAATCGTTTAGACAACTACATGTTGACATCCCTAGCAGAGACTGAAAATACGTTCTTAATGTTTATGTTGGGGGTCGGTCACTAGCACAGGTGACAAACAAGTTTTCGGTCAGCCAACAGATGAGAGAGAGTGCACACTGAAGGGAGGCCCCATAGCAAATAGAGAGATTTCTACGAGGAGATCTCATCCAGAGTCTGCAAGAAAAGAGACACCTCAGGCAGACCAGCTCAAGACCAGAAATGGGGAGAAGACTCCAAGGTAGCTGAGAGAGCAGGGCAATGAACACACAAATCCTGAGGAAGGTCTGATTTGTTGAGCTGCTATGGACATAACAATGAACTATTGTTACGACGAAAGGGATCTGAAATAGATGCTGGTCATGAGGAAGGTTGAACTCTGCCCAAAAGCAGAGGTGTTACAGCAGCGCTAGAGCAAGAACCTCAGCAATGAAAAGCTCGGACATGAGGGAGTGATGTGACAACCACTTACAGGACCTATTGTGCTAAGCACAGTACAAACCCACAGTGAGAAACTGCCCTTGCTCCGAACTGCTTACGATTTAGAAGCCAGACAAAAGACAGGAGGGGAAACAGAGGCACAAAAACTTGCCCAAAGTTACACAGCAAGTCAATGGTAATGCTGGGAATAGAATCTAGGTCTCCTCTCAGTCCACTCTGTTTTCTATTATACTTTGGGGCTTCTGATTTTCAGTTTTAACTAATGAAACCCCCCTGATTTGAAAAAGCGAGAGAGAAAAAGAAATTGGTCTTTATCTAATAAACCCTGGAAAATGTTGCTTATATCTAAGGACTTTGGCATAGCTACATGGAGCAGCAATGTTGGCTACAGGGGTGTGACTTCTCAAGTGCACTGATGTGATGGGCATTAATTGATCCACACAGACCCTGCTGGCTTGCACTAAGGGCTCCCTAATGCTCTTTAACATAGTGCATTTGAAACCGTATTGCCCTAAAGCACACTAAGGAAAATCACAAAGGGATTACTCATTACATACTGTACTACTATTCAGTGTTGTATTTATTATATACTTCCATGAATAATCTCATTGCAAATTTCCCTGCTGTCAAGTGATGTTTAATGTACATTACAGTACACACAGAGTAAGCCCCCAACCTGATTTGACATCTATATACACTCAAAAATTGCTAAAAGTATCCCTCACAATTAAATAAATAAACTTTGAAAACCAGAAGCCTTAATGATATCACACTGCCTGCAAATCATATGATTATTATAATCTATACGCCAAATCCAGCAGTGGAAAAAACTTTGGATTACAACCAAAGCTTGGTTGGCCTTATTCAATAACTGAATGAAGAAGCCAACACATCTCCATAGAAACAAATGATGCTGCCCGGAATAGTGCTGCTTAATCCAGCAGGTGGCACATTCCCTTCCGCATCAGTACAGGTGCAATACCCCAGCCTGGAGGCAAGAGACTTTGTGATGCTTTTCACAAGAGTTCGGAATATTGTTAATTCTGTCGCCCTGACCACATTCTAATCAGAATTCCAACTTGCCCTCCACCTGAAATTTATTCTTCAGTTTCTTTTCAGAAAAACTACTCTAAAGTGTTGCTAGGAGAAAAGAGTTGCCAAAATTCAGAGCTGAAAGAGATGCCTTTTGGTGGCCTACCTCTGGGGTGTGCCTCAGTAAGGTTGTCACTCGTTTCAGTGCCATTTCCTCCATCCTGCAATGGGTGGGTGGAATTGCCCTGCACTCCTGTAAATCAGTGACATTAAAATGCACTCAGGATACAGATTACAGAAAACTTGAACCATGCTCAGAGAACAACTCTCACATGGCCCTCTTCTGTTTTGTCAAGTTCACATTAAAAGTTGGCAAAGTCAGCTTTCTTTGGGAGTTTTTCCCCCCACTTATTCCCAGGTCTCATTATAAAATTTCTCATTGTTGGGCTGGGGGGTGAACTGTCTCTCCCTCTTTACATAATTTTCATTTCCCTTTATTCTTATTTTACAAAGACTGGCAGACTCCAAACATATCTCAGAAAATAAATGTGAACAGCTCTGGCCCTCTGGAACAAGTATCTACCATTTATGGAATGAAAGCAAGAAATTACTACGGATCTTGCAGCAGCCAGAAATAACATTATGGTGCAATTTTATCGCACCAAGGATCTTTCATAAGATTATTTTCTTAAAGACTTCCACCTTTTCTTTCTTGCATAACCCCTCTTTGTGTGTTTCTTCCTTTGACTATATCTATTTATTAATCATTTTCTTGATAGCTTTTCATTCTCAAACCTCTTGGATTAATTTTATGCATTTAGAAACTGAAGCCTACTATTACATGACTTAAATAGTCTATCACAAAAGAGCAAATGATGACACAAGAATATTTGCTATATTCTTTAATGCATGTTTCCATCTGGATAGTTGGATACCTAATTCTCTCCTGACTTGTGTACACTAGAAAAGTGTACCATTGTAAATATATTAGTGTCGTTAAACTGATAAGCCCCCAGCTTCTTGGGTGGATGCACTTTTATCAGTATAAATGTTTTTTGTATCAATAGAACTATTCCTGTCTAGGAAGGGAATAACTTAACAGTGTAAGTCACTTTGATACTAATATAACTACATCCATGAGGTTATACTAGTAAAAAAGTCAGATTGCTATCCAAAATAGTTATTCATCTCTCAAGTGTTGCAAAAAAGCTAGGTGTAATTGTTTTTATGCTTGCATTAGAACAGGAAGAACTATTGGAGTGGGTGATGTGGTTTATATGTGGGGTGGTTTTGTTTTGTTTTGAGGAAGGTGGGCGGGGATGGTTGATGGAAGATGGTGAGGCTACTCGAATACAGAAGCCAGGTCACTATATCTGGGCCCTCTTACTGGCTTTGCATCTGACTCATTGTGTCAACATAGATAAGTCTCTGTTTCCTTTCTATGCATCAGCTTCCTTACCTGTGAAACGGGGAGAAAAACTTCTTCCTGGTAAAGTCTGAGATTACGTGATGATGACTGCAATGCTGTTCTCTGCCGGTCATCAGCTGCCCATGGGTGTGACATGCCCCTGGGGTAGTCCAAGGGCATGGTGTCCCAGGTTGCAGTCTTCCCTCTCAATTGGTCATCCCTCATAGTGGGAATAGGACACTTGCATGCACCTTCCCACTGGCATGGGGGGCAGCGGTGGAGCCCTGGGTATCCCAGTGCCTCACAGTGCTGCAGGGCCACGTGGCGAGGCAGAGCACCTTAAGGGGCTGGGAGCACCACCGTTTTCACATGGGCAAGAGGGGCTGGAGGGGTTCTCACACCCCCAAACACCAGGCACCCATCACCAACCGGAATGCCAGGGCCTGGGCACCGCATTGCCCACTCCCCCGGGTACCAGGGGCCAGAGGGACCCTCATCACACACTCCTGGGTGCCACAGCCCTGAGGGCACCGCATCGCCTCCCCCCCCCCGGGTGCCAGGGGCCTGAGGGACCCGCATCCCCCCCGCCCCGGGTGCCAGGGGCCTGCGGGCACCGCATCCCCCCCCCCCGGATGCCAGGGGCCTGAGGGACCCGCATCACCCCCGGGTGCCAGGGGCCTGAGGACCCGCATCCCCAGGTGCCAGGGGCCTGAGGGACCCGCATCCCCGGGTGCCAGGGGCCTGAGGACCCGCATCCCCGGTGCCAGGGGCCTGGGGACCCGCCCCCGGTCGGCCCGAGGCCCGGCCCTGCGGCGCGGCTCCCGGGGGCGGGCCGGTGCCGGTCGAGCCCCGGCCCCCGGCCATGGCGGCGGAGGCGGGGCGGGGCGGCGCTGACAGGCAGTCGGGCTCCCGGTGCACACAGGAGCCGCCCGCCCCGGCCATGGGCAGCAGCCGCTGGAGCCGGCCTGGGCCCCGCGCGGGCAGCGAGGTAAGCGCGGGCCCGGCCGGGGGTCACCGCCCCATTCCCCAGCGCCGCCCGGCCCCCCCCACGCCTGCGCTCGGGGTCCGCCCCCGTTCACCCCACGGGCCGGGCCCCCCATCCCCGAAACAGCCCAGAGGGCTGGCCCCGGCTGGGGAAGACTGCCCCACAAGGATTTTCAGGGGCAGCCCTTCCTGCAGGTAGGGGGCTTGCACCCCTTTCCCATGACCGTCACCAGAGGCGTGGGGGGCGCCCCCCAGTGTAATAGTGGAAAGGGTGCCCCCGCGAGTGATGTGACAGGGGCATCCCTCCACAGGTACCCACATGCCTGACTCTTGGTGCGAGTGTGGGTGGGGGACGGGGTGCTGCCACCCAGGAGAGAGCGGCCAGCAACAGGCAGCGCCAGAGCAAACGGAGACAGGACCCCTCTCCCCGTTGCCAGCACCCTAGCCAAGAATGCCTTTCCCTCTCCTAACTCAGCCGGGGAACACGGTCCGCTCTGTACCAAATGGAGCCCACTGGACTCTCGGTTGTTTTGGCTGCAAAGTTATTAAGATTTTGATTATGCTCCTGCACGGGCCCCTGTAAAAAGTAAGATGTGCCTGCGATCTGCTGTTGAGCTGAACATGACACTAGTTGTAGCTTGTGCTTCAGTCTGTGGGACAGCTTGCTTGCGATTAACTTTCAGGCCTTGGCATGTCAGCTGTTCTGTTGCTAAGGCCATAGTGAAATTAGAATGGGAAATTATGGGGGCCAAATTTTGTGCAGACTTCTGCTCTGCGTGACAGTCTGATAAAACCTAACTCAGTGCAGAATCGGGTGCCAGAACAAAAGGGCTTGATTTTTTTTATTTGTCTGTGTTTCGGTGCTTAACATAGAGCTTTATAATGCCTAGTATTATTTTCCATCAATGCAAAGGTTCTGGTTGGAAAAATGTAAGTTTCATGTTTAGTCTCTGTGTTTCTATATCAGCTATGCTAAGTTTACTAATACAAGGATTATGCCCTTACCAATAACTGCCTTCCCTTCAAAATCACCTTTGCTATATTAAGCTGAATGTTATCATGGAAGGTATAAATATGACTGAATACAAACCAGGATCAAACAGCTGGGTAGGAAGGTGTCATTTTCACACAGTTGCTTTTCAGGGGAGAGCCACGCCTTGAACACTTGCATTAGCAGAAAATTTAAAAAAACATAAGTCTTGGGTAACTTTTACTCAGTGTAAACAGAAACAGAAATTCCTAACAGCTGAGAAATACAGTCATGATAGTTTTTTAAAACAACTTTAGGAACTAGTTGTCAGATAGAAAGGACAGCAAGAACATTTCATCCACTGTCCTCAAGTGCAACACTTTCATCTTTTCTTCTTTGCAGCTGATTTCAAGTGCAGGGGAGAAAGCTGAAGGATTCTTGACTCTTACTGATTTAAAACTGAGTCCTCTAAGACTTAAATGTAGGGTAGTTTGCAGTTTTGACATTGTATAGCAGGTGTCTTCATTCTAAACTACCAAGAATAGTAAGTTTATATAACAGAACAACTACATAATCACATAGGAGATAAGCCACTGAGAGCTTGAGAGAGCAGGTGGAGAGTGAGATGGTGGAAAGAAGGGCTGGAAGGAGAGAGGAGAGAACTTGAATTCACCCTAGGATATGACAGCAAGCAACACTGTGTCCTCAAGCCAAGCATCAGCACTATGCAAGTAGATAACCTGGAAGGGACTTGTACCACTGGAAAGAGGTTTGGAAGAATGCAAGGCTGAGGATGTCTGTGGCCTTGTCTACAGTGAGAATATTGACAAGAAAAGATTTTCCTGTGTGGGATATCAGGCACCTGAAGCGAGGATATATGCTCCCAGAATTCACTGCACAGCTATACAAAGTCAAAATGGTTGAAACTGTGTCAAAAAGGACAACTAGAATTCAAAGGCTAGAAAATCTTCATGTTCCAAAACTGCTAGTGCCAGGTCTAGAAAGAGTGAAGAATTTCTATGGGGGTTAAATCTGATGGCACTAACAGATTACTGCATCCTGAATGTGTAGCTGTGCTCTACATGGATTTGCCAGGAAATGCCAAGGGCTTTGCTCTTAGGGCTGTAACTCTGAATGAGTAACTCCTCCACCATTCACGGTTGAGAAACTGGATCCTCCCTGCTACTAATGCCCCTCTGTGATAATAGATCTACTCTGGGCATCATGCCATGGTCTCTCCTCTGCCAGCCTGCTTTCCTTATTCCTTTTTTGTGGCCTGGCAGAGAGACTGCTGGTCATGGGAGAAAGAGAGTAGGATGCTAGACAAGAGCCGTGAATTAATCCCACCTGTGAAGGAAAAACTGCCTTCTGCATTTCTTAGAAACTTTATAAAAGCCATTAAGAGCTGGTTAGTCCTTAAGGTGATGGACAGTTTTAGTCTGTATTCTAAGTGTTAATGGAACACTAACTATGAATTCTCAGAGGGATAGCCATGTTAGTCTGTAACTTTAAAAACAACTTTTAAAAAAACAAGTAGTCCTGTGGTACCTTAGAGACTAGCACAAGTATATGTAGAGTATCATGAGCTTTCGTGGGCAAAACCCACTTCTTCAGATGAGATGATCTAGAGGTATATGAATTGTGCCCTTCAGTCATTGGTATGATGACCTCTAATAATAGACACTTAGGGAAGAACAGGAAACTGGAGTTAACTTTTTAGGTGTAAAGATCTTTGGTAGTGGTGGTTGTTACTTGTATTCTCGTAGCGTCTAGGAGCCATGGTCTTTCACCGGGACCTACTTGTTTTGTAAAACACTGCTTTTAGCCTGCCCTGCAAAGCAGAAGGGCTGTGCAGGTGAAAGTTTGCACCTCTATGCTGGTAAAAACAACAAAGAATCCTGTGGCATCTTAAAGACTAATACAGGACTCCTCATTGTTTTTTGCTGAAACAGATGAACACGGCTACCCCTCTGAATTGATGCTGGTAAAAATGCCCTCTGGTTCAGAGTTTCTAGGAGCTGGTGGTTATTGTGGCCGCAAACGGAACTGAAGGCTTTACCGTGTGGGGATGCACCTGGAAAGATATTTTCTTTTCTGTTGGGTGGGCAGAGGTGGCTCATTCAGCAAGGCCTACTAAGGCCTCATTCCGCATATCGGGCAAAGATCCCATCCTATAGTAATTAGTCACTGATAGGGGAGGCTGGAGCAAGCTGTTCTTGGTCCCAGCTAGAGTAATTAAATAAGAGTTTTATTGACTAATGCTTTGGACCACGGATGGGCAAAAGGGCCTCCACGGGCCAGATCCGGCCTGCCAAGTCGGTAGATCTGGCCTGTGGAGGTCCTGACGCTCCCTGGCCCCCAGGCCAATCAGGCCTTGGGGGTGGGGGAGAGCACGTGAAGTCTCCTTCTGCCATGCCAGGGGTGCTGTGAGAAGAGGAGACTTCGCATTCTTCTTTCCCCCCCCACCTCCAAGCCCTGATTGGCCAGGGGGTGGGGGCGAGTGTGCAAAGTCTCCTCCCACCACCAGGAGCATGGGCACCTAGAGGGAAGTGCCAGCTGTTCAGGACAGCTGGTGATTTTATCTGGGAAGGGTGGGTGCAAAGACTTCAGGTGCTCCCCAGTCAGGGTCTGTGGATGGGGAAGTACAGAAGGCCCTTCTGCCTGAGGCCCCACCCTTTCTGGGGCAGCTTGGGGTCACTTCAGAAATTTCTGAAATGGCCCCCAGTCAAAATTTATTGCTCACCCCTGCCTTGGACAATACCATGTTTTAAAAAGCTCATTTGTCCCATGAATCTGTGGGCACATGGAGCTATGCTGGAACACACATTATATTTTGCATATTATAAAGGGTTAACTTTTCTTAACCTATATATTATATAATTTTAATGTTAACATTAATAGAAAATTTAAATCCACCCTTTTTACTTTATTTTAGTCTTGATCAGGCTAATATAATAGTACAATGGGAAAAAACAAGAAAATAAAAGGAGGTTGGAGGTTGGGGTATTTTTCCCCCAGAGGTGTAGGCACATAACTTTCATTGAGAGTTAAGAGCCATTTATCCTTAACAGTATTCACCATGATTTTTAACTGCCACCTCTACTACACAAATGTTTTATGGCCTATACCCAGCTTAAGTAACAACAAAGGAAATATAAGATAAGGCATTTAGAATCCTATGGAATAACCTCATAGAAACCCACCCTGTCCTCTTAAATATGGTCTCTCTGCCTAACTCCTCCTTCCCTTCTGAAACGCTGGCAAGAAAAATAGCTCCTTTCTCATACTTCCTTTGGTGAGTTCTCCAGAATTTGTAGCTAATTCCATGGAAGGTGTTTATGAGAACCACCGCTTTCAAAACCTGCCCCTTCTCTTATGGGTTTGTATTTGAGGAGTTTTTCATGATAAAGCTATTTCCTCCCACCTCTTTAATGATTCTCCTATTTTCCTTAATGTCTCTGTTTACTCGGGTCTGAGCCACAAAGAAGGTCTATTATTCTTTCCCTGTGACACGTAGCTACAATATAAGACAGGATTATTATGAGTAATTTGCATTCAGATATTGGTCTGTGACTGTCCCAGTTCTGTGTGGGATGAGATTTTTCTCAACTTTAGACATGAGCCAAGTAAATGAGTCCTCTGCTCTAAGCAATTCAGATTAACAATAACTAATGGTAAACTTAAAAAAAAAAGTTTTGGAAGTAATATAGACCCTCGTGTTGGGTAGGGTTGCCAGATGGTTTCAACAAAAATACCGGACACACTTGACATTACATCACAATCTACATTACATCTTATTAGAAAATACCGGACATTTATATTTTCTCAATTTGTTTCCCAAATAGAGACTTCAAAACCGGACACCTGGCAACCCTAATTGTTTAGTTCTGCAGGACTTCTTCCCGTGAAGCAGCTAGTGCTAGCCAGGGACAGGATACTAGAGATGAACCCCTAGTCTGTCCTAGTATGGTCATTATTCCTGAAGAACAATTCTAATATTACATACCTGAAGATTTATCCGGCATTGCTTGGGCCCTTAAGAGCAGGGGGCTTCAGGGGGAGTGCAGGAGTCAGGGCAAGGATGGAGGGACTCAGAGGGTGGGGGTGCAGGAGTCAGGGCAGGGGGATGGGAGATGTGGGGAAGGGGAGTGCAGGATTCAGGGCAGGGGAGGCTAATGCCATGTGGCTGGAAGGTCAGGTGGTGGCAAGGGTAACAGCAGCTCCTCCTAGGGGGGCTGCCCCTCCCCAGGCTGACAGCACCTCATGGTCAGGGCTGGAATTGGCTGTGTGGCCCTCCTGGGCAGTGAGCGGGTGCCTTCTTGGGGGCGGGCGCTGGCGCTGAGCTGGGCTGGGCTGGGCTGGTTGTCAGCTCCTCGCAGAAGGCTCCCCCTTTGTCTGGCACTGTGGCTGGGGGGAGGGGTTTGGGGGCAGGGAGCACCTTACCTAGGCCTGTGGTCGGCAATATGGAGAGCCCAATGGGCCACTCACTTCCTGGTGCAACCACCCCATTGTGGTAACTCTTCAGTATAACTGTTCCCCTGAGCTCGCTGCCTCCTGTAGTCATTGCAGAGCATAACTGTCTCTCCTATTAGACCCCTCCTTTTCTGTGTTATGGAAACTAACTGAATTCCAGGTGCATCCCATTTTTCTGGTACAACCAAACCCTGACCTTGCTTTATGTTATGATGAGAGGAAGCTGCAGACCAAATTTGGTGCTTCTAGCTCTTAGTGTTTAAGAATTCTTGAACAAAAGGACTCGGAGACGGGTGGATAGATTCATGAATGGACAGACAGATGCACAAATATATACAAATATATGTTAGAGACAGAGAGCTAACATATGTGCAGAATTTATTTGCCGATTTGTTCTATTGATTTAGAGCTGAGATTAATCAGCAAGTCATAAGATCGGGACCTTGCTTTGATAATGGAATGAAAGATGATTCTACAGTCAAGGCATGTAACTCGAGTCCGGAGAAATTTGTTCTGTTCCCAACTCTGCCACAGATTCTAGTCAAATCACTTAACCATTTTATGCCTCATTTTCCTCATCTGTGTAAGGGCACGTCTACACAGCAGGGCTAAAGTCAGAATAAGCTATGCAAATTGAGCGACATCAATTATATAGCTTAAGTCCAAATAGCTTATTTCAGCTTTTGTTGCTGTCAACACAGCAGGAAGTTGAAGGAAGAACATTGTTCCTTCGACTTCCCTTACTCCTCGTGAAATGAGGGTTACAGGAGTCGGAGTAAGAAGTCTTCCAGCTTGACGTTATTTCGAAATAAAGGCTGGCAGTGTAGACGCGCACTATGTTATTTCAGAATAACAGTCAATTATTCTGAAAGAATGCTGCTGTGTAGACATAGCCTAATAGAGCTAGGGACAAGAAGTTGCAAAGTTAAATGTAATGTTTGTATGGTGCTTTGAGATCCTCAGAAAATACTGTTAGAGTGCACCATAATATTAGTATTCTGAGTTAAAAGTCTGGAGAAAGGATGGCTGGAGAGAAGATGGATGGTTACGTGGTAAAACAGACAAGCCAACAGACTCATTCCGACTCAGTCTTTCTCTGAGTTGTCAGTCTGGCAACTAGAGAAGTCTCTGGATGCTCACCTTCAGCTTGCCGGGGGGAAAAAGGGCAAGAATAGCTCCACATCAGTTTCCTTGAAGTGCTCTTTATCATCCCTGTACAGGACTGACCAGTTACTTGGACATCTGGGCTTCTCAGATGAAAGTCAGATAACATAACTCTGCATCCTCACATGGATTCCCCTCTATTTACCCCAAATTTGGGGAGGGGGGGGGGTAGTAAATATTGTGATGGCAGCTTTTGCCATAGCATGAGACACACATTTTTACAACAAGCCTACACATTATCAAGTCATTGTTATGTATTTAGATTTATAAAAATGCTACAAAGGGGGGCTAAAGGATGCATAGAGCAGCATATTTTAAGAATGAATGTGGGGTATCCTTAGCATAGTGAGGACACTTGCTCCTGCCCCCAAAAAACAAGCAATCCACCCTCCCCGTTTTATTTTTAAAAGCATTTCAGTTCCTTTTTGAAGTGCAGTAGTGCAGTTCTGAAGAGTGACAGTACAAACGGTACCCGCTTCCTAAATGCATCTGCTTCCTCTGTGTGTTCTGGGTTAGAGTGGCTGACTTTAGTGACCAAAATAAGTTATCATGACTGACTCTTGTAGTCATTAATCTTGATGAGCCATCACAGCTGTGGAAGAGGGAGCTGAATTCTGTTCCTGTCAGCAGGGCTGTTGGCTAAGGCGTGGTCTAACACTTAAAAATTAGTTTGACCTAGCTTTGCCACTCAGGGCTGTGAACAATTCATGCCATGAGTTCTGTGATTAGCTCGACCTAACTCCTGGTATAGACACAGCTGCGTCGACAGAAGAAGTCTTTTGTTGACATAGTTACTGACTCTCAACCGACACGGATGGAAAAGTGCCACTGTAGACGTATCCTAAGTCTCAGTCCTGGCAGACAGTGAGGTTGCACTCATGTCACTGAGCAGAGTTTGCTCTGCAGTGCACCAATAGGCTGTGGGCAACTGAAGTCAGGTTCGCTTTTCTGCGTGGAATTTCAGCTGTTGGGAGAAGAGTTTGAGTCACATTGTCAGGTGTAGAAAGCAAAACCCAAGAGCAAATCGGACTCCAAGTGTGTCAGCAACTTGTACTTCCTGTTTGCTAGCAGTTTGAAACGGTGGGGGGGGGGGGGGGGGGATTCAGTTCAGTATATTGGCAATACTACAGTGATGATTGAGATCCTTTTCCTGTTAACACAGTTATGTTTATATCAGGGAACCTTTATTTTACTTAAATTTGTCATCACCGTTTCAGCAGCCAGTCAGTGAAAAAAGCTTCCTTCAAACAGAAACCAGTCTTGTAGCAAGCTGAGGGAGTTCCTAGGAGGGCTATTTATATCTGCTTTCACTGTCACTAGGCTCCTTGGGTCACCCAGGACAGAGGAATAATCTCTTTGATCTCTCTATTTCTAGTTGTAAGAGCACAGCGTGTTATGGAGGGAGAATCAGCGTGAGGCCACTCTGTCCCCTGTTATAATCCCTTGTAACTACAATATCATCTCTCACAAGAGCAAGGTGAATAGAAATATCTAAATGTATTCCTGTATTCGAATACTCTGCAGAAAGATGGATGGAGATAAGCAGATGTGTTTCAGTACAGGGGTTCTGAAGTTTTTTCATAGCTTGGCCCTTTGTATGAGGACATTCCTCTTCCCCTCCCATTTACAGCTGTGCTGAATCTTTTGGGCCTTGTTTTCCAGCAGTGCTCCCATCTGTCTCTTGTTTTCCATCTGTCTTTAAAACATACTTGGAGGGTAAAAGCTGGGCTAGGTAGAAAGAGAGATGGAGTGCTTCTTAGGTAACGGAAAGCAAAAGCCTTTAATAAGAACAGTCTAGCAAAAATGTCATCAGGTAATAATTTGCCTGGGCTGGAAACTGACTAGGAACAATGGATGTGATAAGTAGACAGTCTTTTTCCTTGGGATGTGCTGCAGATGCCTCTTGGAAACCCACCAGCTGTTTGACTTGTATGATTTGGTTTGGAACCCTAACATTCCAGTATATAGAACCAGTTTCCCCCGCAGGGCTGCCTGGGAAGCGGCTATGAATGGAGGCAGGTTCTCTGCCAGTGGTGGACAACCTTAGTGGCTAAAACACTGGGCTGGGAGGCAGGAGAGCTGGAGTTTGTCCAGTGAGCCTGTGACATATCTTGGAGTAAAGTCAATTACCTTTCTGTGCCCATAGCTACAGCCCAGACAATACCTGCCTTCCAAGGGTGTTGTGACCCTTGATTTTTGATTGTAAACTATTCTGAGATCCTTTGACGGAAGCAAAAAATGGTAGTTGGGTTAACAGATTAGGCTGTTTTTTAAAAAACGGGTTGATTTTACTAGAAGGAAAAAGAATGGCCGAGGTAAACCTGACATTAGTCTCTTCGTTAGGTGAGCGCAGACCTAAAAGCTGTGCCAAAAGTAGCGTATGTGGTTAGAACGCCGAGGGTACGTCGCGTGCTCCCTGTTCTGCAAAACCAGCGAATGGGAGCTGCAAGGTTTTGCTGGGGGTGGTGGCAGCTCGCAAAGCCTCTCCCCTCTTCTCCCAGTCTCAGCGTTCGGAAAGCTGCTCTGAACAGCGTGCAGCGGTGGGGCAGTCAGGGGGCCGGACAGAGTTCTCCCGTGGGCTGGATCTGGCCTGCAGGCCATATTTTGCCTGCTTCTGTCCTAAGAAGTTCATATGCTGGATCAATTTAATCCCTGGTGTACCTCCACAGGCTTTCACTTCCTTCTCTGTCAGCATCTGTGGACATGTCTACACCAGGAAACTATTTCAAAATAACTGAATTTGACTTAATAACTCCCGATTTTACATAATCGAATTAGCGTGTCCGCGCTATGGGGAAGCCTTGAATTGAGTCCGAGGCAGGCTCCGTTAATGTGGACACGCTACCTCGAACGTAGAGCCCCGGGGAGTCCTGGGGAGTAATTAGTTTGAATTATTCGGGGGGGGGAGGTAGTTACTTCGAAATAGCAGCATCCACGCTATCTCTATTTCGAAATTAGTGTTATTCCTCGAGGAAAACAGGAGTACGTATTTTGAAATAAGCAACCCGTTATTTCAAAAGAACGGGCTTGCTAGTGTGGACGCTCTGCTTATTAATTCAACCTAAGGGGGGCTATTTTGAAATGAAGCCCTAGTGTAGACCAGGGATATCAGGCCTCCCTGTGGCCCCTCCTCTTTTCTCCCTGCCTGTTGCTGATTGACTTGATCTGTTTGTGAATTCAGCTGAGTTTTCTTGAGGACTGACAATCTTAAGCTTCAGAGGGGGAGCCGAGTTAGTCTGTAACTGGAAAAACTTAAAAAACAATGAATAGTCTAGCAGCACCTTAGAGACTAACAAAACAGGTAGATGGGATCATGAGCTTTTGTGGGCACAACCCACTTCTTCAGATGAAGAAATGTACAGAGAGGCCCCCACTAGCCCCCCTCTCCCTGGAGCACCTGCACCTTTGAAATGTACAAGAGCCCCTGCTGGATCAGAGAGTCCCAGATTTGGGAGGTTCAACCTGTAGGTAATTCCTTTCAGAAGTTACATTGAGATTAAGGCTGCATGCTGAAGCACTTCAGTGGGGAAAATGACAAAGGTGGTGCATTTAACTCTCTGTGTTCAAGAAGGGTATGATCTAGGTTTTGACTTTTTTTTAAATTCCTCTTCAGTCTCCTTTGTGGCTCATGATGTTTGGGTTATAGCAAAAATACAGTCAGCCAAAGCACCCAAGTGTCACTTGAGAAAGGAATTGGATTAATAGTGAATTTAATAAACTGTACAATAGTATGGGCTTGGAAGGCCTGAAAATAAATCTTACTAGCCAGGAGATGAACAGAGAGGAGTCGTATATGTGATGCCAAAAGATACTTCACCCCATGGAAGGAAATGAGTGATAAGGATATAGGCCCTGTCATGAGATGCTGGACACCCCCAGCCATCTTTGTAGACACTGCAGTTGAGAGTACTTGGCACATTTCTTGGTCAAGCCCTAAATCAGACTTGTTCTGCTCCATGCTTATTGCTGCTTTTTTGCTGGAATCTACCAAATCTTAGTCAGCAGCTGAAGTGGTGCATGTGCACTGTCACTTTCCCTGACAGCGGGCCATGCAGCGAGACTTAGAAAGTGGTTGGGTGGGCTGTCAGGAGCCCTTCCAAGCTACCTCCTGGAAAAGATTCCATTTCAGTCTGATGGTTGTCAAGAATGCTGATTACTTTCCAGAGTTGCTGGTGTCTGCAGTGGGCGTGTTCTTGCACTTGTGCTCTATAAGAGATTTTTCCAGTTGCAGACAAACACTTTTTATCTCCTCTCACTGCTCTTTCCAACTTTGAAGAGTTGTGATGAGAGAAACTCGGGTGCCTTGCAGTCCCCTGTCTGTTGAACAATCGCTGCTTGCTCTTTTCTTGGCTCTGCTCCCTCCCCCAAGATGTGTGTGATGCTGGCTGCTACTTTGAAGAGCAGGATCCTGGAGGTTGAATGGGCCTTTCTTCCCCAACCCCCAGTCTCCACTGCTGGCCACTAGGGACCTTTTCTTTCCTCCCCTTCCCCCCGCCCCCGCTGCAGCCAAAGGCTGGTAGTGGGGGAAAGGGTTTGAAGCAGAGGACTACTTACCTGGCGTGCTGGCAGGCAAGATGGCAGAGCCAGGTGTGGCTGCCCCCAATGGACACTCTGCAGGATAGCTCTCCCTGTGGGCTCGCAGTGGCCACTCTCAGTATCATGTCCCTCTGAACAGCAGCCCCTGCCTTTGCTTGTAATGGAAAACAGCCCCTTTTTCCAGGCGTCTGCTTCTCTTGGCACAACCAAAGCCCGACCTTGCTTTATGTTAGGAGAAGAGGAAGCCTCCTCCCAAATTTGGGGGTCCTCATTCTTACCGTTGAGGAGGCGTTCTGGAACTAACGGACTCAGACAGACACACAGACAGATACACTCTATAATATATATCTGGAGGGAGAAGGAGAGAGCACACAAGCACGGTGGTGGGTAATTCATAAGTATCTGCTTCTTTTGCTCAACTGGCAAAATACTAAAAATAATTCAGGTTGTATTTTGCCATTGACCCCTATTTGTAAGTATTAATTTATAGCCACACAATCTCCCACGCTGAATTCATGCGTGTCGTATCTTAAGCAAGGTCAGCTGGATCAATACTTGAAAGGGAAACCTCCAGGGAGAAAAACAGGTGCTATATGGAGTGTTGATGGCACTGTGCTGGGTGAGTGCCTGACAGTGGTAAGCAGGTGGTGTGGTTCTGGGTGAGATGTAAAACCACCTCCCTCATCACTTGAGCTCAATACAATGTCATAGCTGCAAGAATTATGTTATTAACCTTAGCTGTCCTGGACATGACTCCAGAATTGACTAGTATAAATTCTACAATCCTTTACCAAAAATTCCCTACCGTTTATTTATATGGCTGTCGATTTTTCCTTTGCTTCTTGCCATGAGCTGTTGCGTAGTGTTGCTTTCTGCTGTTTTCAAGCAGCTGTCATGTTTTGCCCCAGAAGTGGCTGCCTTTCAGTGTCTGAGAGAAGGGAACCCCTCCCTAGGACATGGAGCCCAGGGCTTGTATGAACTTAATCTATAAAAGTAAGGTCACTGTTACGATCCTTCTTGATACACATAGGAAGCTGTGAGAGTCGCTGCAATGTGGAGATGCAACAAGGCCTTGCAGGAAATGCAGGAGATGGACGTTACACAGCATCAGGCCTATAGGCGGGGGGCGGGGGCGCAAAGGGTGCAAGAGCACCCCTTCCCCATGGACTGCCAAGTAAGAGTGCTCTGGCCGGCCAGGGCAGGAGCAGCGCACTGCCAGAGCCTGCCTCCCCCATGCTCTGGCCGGCCAGGGGAAGGCTGGGGCTGATTTCCCTGCTGACTTGGGGGACCAAGGGGGTGCATTCACACCCTTGCGGTCCACATTTACAAAAAAAGCACACACCCCAGTAATTCCTGCATACGGGCCCGAGAATGGTTTCCTACCACTTCCTGTCTGATAGAATTTTGCAGGCTTTCTACACTTCTCAGCACCTCCATCACCGGGTCACATCAGGAGGCACATAGTGCCAATCACTGAACAGCATGTGTGCCTATAAAATACAGCAATGTCTTCCAAGACAGCAGTTTTATGTCAGCACATCTAGTAGCACAGAACTCCCCGGCACCTTGGCAGGTAGAGGTTCAATCGTGTCTTAAAGAAAAGAATGCCAGCTACTATACCACAGCCGCCATTTTTGGTAGCACCCTGGCTTTTCCTTAGTGGTCCAGGAACTGACCGGCCATGGTGCTTGGAAAAAAATTATTTTACGTCCAGAAACAAACCCAATTTTTGGTCTTTTTTACATTGAAGGAGCACAGAAAATAACGGCTTCTAGCACTTTTATTCCCAAAGTTCCTTACAAACCTAACCGTACTATACAGTTTATGCCCAAGGTCGCCACCACACACATGCATAAGTCTCTGGAGTAAAACATGTCAGCTGTCTTAACCATGCACAGCAAAAGAAAGTGGAAATAAGTGAATGGGAGCTTTTAGTTTGCTTCTGTAACACCAGACAGTCATCTTGTTGATTAACCTTTATTTTAAGAGGGGAGATACTGATTTAAAGCTGACAGTCCTTTTTTAAAAACTTTGTCTCCACATTGCTTCTGTCTGTCTAGTCAAGGTAGGAATTTATACTCTACTATTTTTGAACAGATTATTCCACTATGAGATTGAGTGGATGTGATACTTTGTTTGCTGCCCTGCGAAAGTACATTTCCTGGGCATTTCAGGTATAAGTCCTAGGAACTGTATTTTTCTGCTACAGTCTTGAAAGCTGCTATTCTAAAAGATCTAGCGGGTAGGAAGGGGTTAAATAATTTGTACTTCTCTGCTGGATGTTTTCCCTGCAGTTGGCAGCATTAGGTTCAGACATTTTAGAACATTCTTCTGTAAAATCAAATGATTTCTTAAAGTCAGCAACGAATGTGTTTCTGATCCTCATGAATATTTCAGGTTCCCATTATAGTGTGATCACTTGATCCAGGATGCTTCCCATCACAGGACTTATTTAGCAGTTGGCTCATTTCTCTGGCTCTTGTCCAGACTAATTTAAAGCAAACTGTATCTATTCAGGGAGGAGGCAGCGAGGTTATCTCTACAAGTAATAGCTTTTCAAAATGTGTTATTCCTGTCATTGTCAGTGGCATGGTCACAAACCTTTAAATTTCCCAATTAATCTTCCTTAAATGTCCCATGGATGCACAATAACAACCAAAAATCCACCCCACTACTGGAGCTTTCTTTCTGTCACAAGCTTCTTTCTGAACTTTGTTTATCTGTCTGACAAAATATTGCTCTCTCCTGATCGAATGTAAGGAGTCTCTGGGGAATTATCCTGGACACCAGGGGATGTGTGTCTAACTTCACAAAAGTCTTTTATTTCAGGGTCTGACTTGCTAAAAACTGTAAGCACCTAAGCAATAGAGAACTGGATTTTTCTAGATTTGGGTGATATAGAGTGAATGATTTTTTGATGGACTTGGCCCCAGAGTATGTAAGCATGTGTGAGTGGGTGTACATGTAGGTACATAAGCTCTCTCGCAGTTCTATGGTGTTTTTTTAAATCCCTGATCTATTAGATTGTTGTATGTGGTTGGTATTGTTAGTGTTACAGTTAAAGTTTAAGGAAGCCTATCTGTTATCTCCATAAAAAGGCTTAGGCTGCTAGATGGGCTTCTATGAGTTCTGAGAAATATTTCTTTGCTGAGTATTACTGAATTTTGAAACCCTAAGTAGCTAAAGGAGTCAGCCGTGTCACTTGCTAGAAAGTGGGGATTGCTGCAGCGAGGGTGAGAATTAAACTAAAAAGGGTGAGGGACGAGAAGAATTTCAGTGAAGACAGCCTTCCTTGTAAACGTATGAAGCCATTGACTAAAATGTATACATAGCCGCATATAAATGTCATTGTCACAGGCACTGGTTATTTTAGGTACAGTGGAGAAGAATCACTTCATTGTAGACTTGAGTAAGGAATGCTTTGTCTGTGAGGCTCAGTCATGTCAGTTCCTTATTTTCTCCTAGCATAGAAGCCCAGTTGTAGAGCGTAAGGGAAGAATGAAAATGACATGGCTGTTTCCATTCTCTTTGCTTGGAGGCCTCACTGAATAATGAAAAGAAATGTGTTTGGTCTGAGGTGTCAGGACAGGGGAGTGTCGGTACAGGGTGGTGTCAGCGTTCATTTGTGGGGCTGGGCCAAGGAAAACATTGTTGTTTGTCACAGAGCTCGGTGCTGTCGGGGCCTGGTATTCAAAAATACAGCTGGCACAGAAGAAAGAGGAAGAAATCACACAGGTTCTGTTCTTTTTTCGTCCTTACATAGTCTTCAAATCAGGCAGCAGTTAGTTGGGAGAGAGACTATGTATTTATTATATGAAGTTCCAGGGAAATAACTTTTTTCATGACACTTTTGGATATTGAGGGTTGTATAGAGTTACCCTTTTGAATAATTAGAGCACAACACAGGGATTTTTAAACTCCTCGTTGCATGGACTACATCTCAACAGTGGGCTTCACAAGAGACGAAGCAAAACCGTATCGAAAGCCTTACTGAAGTCAGGTTATACCACGTATATCCTTTACACCCTATGCTCAAGATCTGTTTGACATGATTTGTTCTTGACAAATCCGTGTTGATGGTTATATATTCACTTATCTTCTAGATGATTGCAAATTGATTCCTTAATTATTTGTGGTGGTATCTTTTTGGGTACTGAAGTCTGTAATTCCTCAGGTTGTCTTTATTTCTTTTTTCATAGATGGGCACAGCATTTTCCCTTTTCCAGTCTTCTGGAATCTCACCCATCTTCCATAACTTTTCTAAGGCAATTGCTAACGTCTCAGATATCTCCTGAGTTAGCTCTTTGAGTGTTCTAGGATGTATTTCATCAGGCCCTGGTGATTTTCAGACATCTAATTGGTCTAACTAATTTTTAATTTGTGTTTTCACTGTTTTAACCACTGATCCTAGCTCTTTTTTACTGGCATTCACTGAGTTAGAAATCCAGTCTGCTAATTTTTTTTGGTGAAAACCAAAAGAAAGCAGTCATTTAGCACTTCTGCCATTTCCACATTTTCTGTTATGAGTGAAGAGACAATAGTAAAAGACAATCTCTGCTGTGAAGAGATTTACAGTCTAAAAAAGGATAAACTTAAAAGACAACAAATGGTCTGGTAGCACTTTCTAGACTAACTCAGCTACCCCCTGAAGTCTAAAAAAGGTCAGGGACTGAGGTACAGAAAGATCAAGTGACCTGTCCTAAGGAACCACAACTAGCTAACATTTTAAACCAGTCTGTTTATACTGGGTGCTAAGTGGGTTTAAAAACATAATAATTAGCATGTCTTAGTTGTGCTTTATAGGTCCTGTACAACTGAGTATTTCCAATTCCATCCACAAGCATCTCTTCGGTTGTCTAAAGGATGACGGTGGGCAGGGGGTGTTGCAGTTAGATTCCAGCGAGACAGATGGGAGATCCTGCATGGTATTCCAAGATGATAAGAGTTGAGAAATACAGCACGAGAGAACAAAGAAACTGTACAGCAGTCACCATTTAAAATTACATTCACCAACTTTACCACCACAGTGTGATATTTGGCACATTATGGTATTCCCCTGTACTTAAACTAGGAAGTAGCTGTAACCTCAGGAATTGCTGTGTGTAAACTTCTGGTAAATGCTGGTTTATAAACGGGAACCCCTGAAAGTCCGTGTAATCAAGGATGTCACATTTCTTGACAAAGCTGGAGAAGAATTAGCCCAGTTACAGATGGGGAAACTGAGGAACAAAGAGCATCTTGCCCAGAATGTTTGTGACAGAGCGAGGAATAGAACCCAGGAGTCCTGATACCCTTTTCCCTTTTGCTGTACATTTGAACCTTTGAAAAGACCTGACTCAGGCATGTCCAGTTGCCATGTCAATTCAAAGAATATAATTTGCAGCTAGTTTGATACATGAATTTAAAGGATTTATCATTGTGATGACAAAATCTAGAGTTTGTTTAGACTTACAAAGATGTAAGTAGTGGTCTAATTTTGTAGAAAAGGGCTTCTGATTTTAACAACATGACTTATTTCAGCTTAAAGTCTTTTGCATGATTTACCTTCTTTCTACATGCAATCCTGGAAATTTCTTGTTTGCCTGGAGAGGTGGAGACAAATTAGAATTTAATGCCTATTTAAAAGTAGGCTATAAAATTGTTCGTTCAATGGCCAATTGTCCTTATCCCTGCTCTGGGGAAATATTTAAGCCTGTTAGCATTTGAACAGTTGTGAGTTGCTTAGGGGCCTGTTGTTTATAAGTAGCTTTATAAACATTTATCACTTGTTGTATAAAAATAAGTTATGTAGCAGAGTATTTTCCTAAAAATATACCATTGTTAGTTGTGTACAATAGAGAATGGGAACTGTGTTAGCTTTTAAATAGTAATGAGATTGTTTTGTCTTGTCTGTATCTTCTGTTTAAATATTTACACTGTTTTTTAAAACACAAACTTTCAGATTTTTCCATGTAAATGGACACATTTGTTTTAAAATTCTTCATTAGTTTTGTACCAGCTATTTCCCTCTGGGTTACTGCAGTTTTCCTTGTACAAGATTATGGTGGAGGAGGGGCAATAAAGTATAACTGTGTATAGACGTTACTTGGCTGGATCACGTGGCCTCCTGTGTCAAATTAGAACCTTTCATGCAAATATATGTCAATGCAAATTTCCTTTACTATAAGTGTTGCTTATTGCTGGCCAAGGGATTTTCCCACCTTGACCCATTTGATTGAAAGGAAATTGTACTCAAAGTTGAAGAGTCTCTCCCGGCTGTTTTATTCAGCTGCTTTGTGACTACTTATCGGGGAATTATCCTCTCTGCCTGCATGCTCCCTGCCTGCCCAGCCCCCAGAAGACTGAGCATGGCATTCCAGCAGCGTGTATTGGCCACTTCCTCTTTCTCCTTTGCAGCCCTGCAGTTACACACTTTGGCTTTATTCAGCTACAGTCACAGAGTGCTTCAGCACCATCCACTTGCAGTGACGTTTCTGGTCACTTTCCACGAACTCTCCTCCACAGTCCGGGCCAGCCGGAGGCTCCTGTTTGAGAACACGGCAGAGGCTTCCCTCCCCCGTGGGTCTGGATGCTTGAGCCCCTAATTCCCATTGTCACTCGTGTGGCCCTATGCTTGTCCTCTGGATCTTTTATGTTTTCACTGTGAACCAAGGCTCAATATTTCTTGTTAAGTCCAATAAAAAGCTGTTAATGGAACAGAGGTTCTATGGTAGCATGTTGGCTCTGAGCAGGTTGAAATGGGTGATGTGGTGATATAATGAATGGCAATCAACATAGCTTCATGGAAGCTAGGCCTTGTCAAACAAACTTGATATCATTCTGTGGCCAAGTTAGATATTTGCTTGATAAAATAGACTTCTGCAAAAGTGAGCAGTGTGCAGCAATCTGATTAAAGAATTAGCATGCTATAGACTCCGCATAGCACATATTAAATGGATTATAAACGGGCGGATTGATCTCTAGCTGTAAAGGGAGGTGTTAGTGGAGTCCCACAGGGATCAGTTCTCTGCCCACTAAAATTCAATATTTTTACCAAGGATCTTGAAGAAAATTTAAAAAAAAAAAAAGTTGATTAAGGTTGCGGGTTATACAAAGTTTGATGGTGCTAAATAATGTCAGTCTGGATTGTTTGCTGAAGTGGGTGCAATAAAACCTGGTTTGACAAATGTGAGGTGGTACACCTAGGAGCAAAGGACATAGGCCGTATCCTGAAAAGCAGGGACTCTAACAGGGACTTTAGAGGCTCCTGGCAGAGAACCACCAAAACATGAGGTCCCAGTGCAATGCTGAGGTTGGAAGGGCTGATATGACCCTTGCAAAAGGATCTACCACAGGATGTGTAGCAATAATGAGCACACAGCAGGCTCGGGTGTCATCACCTTCCAAATGATGTTGAAAAACTGGAAAGGATTGGGAGAGTTACAGATGAGCAGAGTCAGCATGAAACGGAAGGCAAGTTGAATGGACCACACACCTAACCTCTCGGTAGTTTCACGCTGTGGGCCGTCTGGATGTGTAGGAGCTTTGGTAGCGTGTGTCTCTCAGGGGAAAGAAAACGTAGGGAGAGGAGGGCTGGGTCACAGCCCTGAGCCCAGTGTTAAAATTTTGTGTGATTTGTTTGGAGTCCTCCTTTGGCGATGTATTTATCACAAAAGGCAGTAGCCTTTGGTAATACGGAACAGCAGAACTTGGGAGGTGGGGAGGGAGGATGCTAGTGTCCCACCGATGGAAATATTGATGGGGGGTGGCTCTGCGTTTTCTCCCCCACTGTCCTCATGGAGGCCAGAGCAGGATCTGGCTATGTTCCCAGTCACCCTCGTGCACAGGGGGTGGAGACCAGAGTGGTACCTAGAGAAAGGAGTGTAGTGCATGAAATCCAGCCTGTGGCCAGGAAGCTGGTGGGACTCCCCAGGTCCTGTGATGGAGACGCCCGGCCCAGGGGAGGGGCAGGGACACACACACCAGCTGACGGGGTGGGGTGAAGGATGGGACAGGAGCGCCAACTGCCCAGGAAGTGCTATGGGAACGGCAGTTGAAATGGCTGGGGTGCTTCATCCCAGCCTAGAGCCAGCTGCCCACCCCCATGTTCAGCAGCTGCCCTTCCTCCTTCTCTTTATTCATCAGCGCACCCCCCCGCCCCCTCCATTCACAAGGCTATTCCTCACCTCTCCCTTAAACAATAAGCTAGTAATAAAAAAAGATATTCTAGAGTGGGCACCATTAAAACCCTTCCTATTGGGCTTGTGTAGGTCGATCACATGATCACAACCGCCCCATAATTGGCCCAGGGAATAGAGTGAGCGCTGCCATTTCGTGAATGATTTGCAAGGGCATTATTTAGTGATGCCCCTGTAATCAACTGGTTTCAAAGGCAGCTTCTCTAAATGCATGGGCCAAGCCTGCTCCCGGCATGCTGGCTCATGAGCTCAGCGGCAGGGTTTGCCCCAGAAATTCAGTTTTCCATTGTCAGCTAGAAGCCACCCTCGTGCGCGATCTGTGGATTTGATTTACATTCCCCGGATACACTGCGGAGTGTTTAATTTTAAAATAACATCTAAGACGCCCTTGTGAAAGTGCATTGAAAATAACTAGAAAGGGTTTTGCTTAAACCCACGGAAGTCAGGAAGCTCAGAGCTGAGGGGTTAGTAGCCTCTCTGAAGCGTGTTTTGCCAAAGCATTGCCGATCAAGTGTTGTGTGTATATGTGAAAGTGATTGTCTGCCCTTCTCTGCCGCCTTTTGCTTGACAATCGGCATGCGCACTAAACCAGTTTTGCTCTTTCTTAGTTGAACATGGCAGGGGTACGCAGAGATTGGCATCTCCCACCACCACTGAACTGCAGCGGCCTGCCCGATGGGACGTGGCAGCCATGAATCTGTGTAGAGCCCCACTACACAACCGATTAGGACGCGCAGTGAAGGAGAGACGTCTCCGTTTGGGGTTATGGAGTGCAGGGAGGTTGGGGTAATTATCTGAGTTAGAAATTGGTTAGGGGCAGTTGTTAATATCCCTTCTCTGAAATGCACCCTGAGATCATAACTATGAGTATTCCAACCCAAGGCCCTGAGTTCCATCTGCTGACTTGGCACGGGGCAGTTGTTTCCGTGCTGACTCCAAGGGAAGCGTGGCGTTTCCCGGGGTAGCTGTGTGCTCCTGGGTGGAACATATCAAACACTGATAAGGCCCAACCCTGCTTAGCTCAGGACCTGCCAGGAACCACCCCGGGTCGGAGTGCTAGGGCTGCAGCCTCAGTTTGCACAGTGATTGCTTCCTGTTCAGAGCAGAGCTTTAAAGACTTGGAAGGGATTTTGCATGGTTCACGTGTCCGAGTCTCGCACTTGGGAGCATCTCATGCAGGGTGGCCAGCTGCTGAAAATGGTTTGTATGGCCAGGAAAGAACATCATTACAGACAACCAGCCTTTTGGGTGGCTACTTTCTTAAGGGGTGTAAAGCTGGCTCCGAAGGACAACAGTGAACAATATTCAGTGGTTTTATTCCTACATCATAACACTCCTGCCTTTCAGCTGAGCTGACGGTGGCGGCACCTACAAAAGCCCAACATGCCAGCAAACCGAGCTGGGCAGCAAGGAGGCAGCTGAAAAAAGGGGGAGCCCGCAAAACAGGCAGCTAGACCCACAGCACATTGGCTAGGCAAGCAAACCCAATCCTATTCCTATTACAGCCTCCACCCTCTGGCGGCCCAAACAGTGTTCCCTCTGGGCCCGCTTCCAGCCCTGGGACCAGGACCTGCCACCAGTGATCTCCATGCTGTGACTCCACAGTGTGGGGAGCTGCTACACCCGGCTCGCTATACTCCAGACACCCCAGCAGTCATGGGGAACCCTGCGCGGGTGTATACTGCATGCATGCCCACCGAAAGCTGCTGCTGGGCTGACGCTAGCAATGCCAAGGAAGAGTTTGAAGCCAGATGCACAGAAGAGCAGCCCTGTCCAGCACACAGCAAGTCGAAGGGAGCCGTGCCAGGAGAGTTCCCCTTTCCGCCTCTGTCTTGGGAATTGTAGCTGTCTGGAGCTGCCCCATGGCACAGAGCCCACCCCGGGGCCAAGGGGAGGGATTCCTCAGCTGCACTGCAAAGCTCAGTGATGTTCTTACTGCTGTCTAAGGGTACCTCTACACTGCACACTTATTTCAAAATAAGCTACTCCGGAATAGTTATTCTGAAATCGCTTAGTTCGAAATAGCACATCTACACTGCAGGGAAGCCTCAAAATGAGTCCAAGGCAGGCTTCCCTAATGCAGACGCGCCATCTCGACTTAGAGCCCCAGGAAGCACTGGGGAGGAATAATGTAGAATGGCTCTGGGGAGGGGCTATTTCAAAATAGCAGCAGGGAAGCGTCCACACACGCCTTATTTTGAAATCACTATTTTTGGAATAGGCCTTATTCCTCGTGGAATGAGGTTCACAGATTTTGGAATAAGCCAGCCGTTATTTTAAAATTATTTTGAAATAACGGAATGGCTGTGTAGATGCTCGCATTGTTGTTTTGAAATAACACTAGTTATCTCGAAAGAATGGTGCAGTGTAGATGCACCCTAACTGTGATTACGGGTTTTACTGACAGGTCCAATTTTAGCTCTTTTTTGATGGGCTGCCCATGAGTTTACTGGCAGTTGGCAACTCTGGTCTCATGGCCCAGCCCCCCCAGTAAGCTTGGTGAAAAGTGGAACTGCAGCGTGACGGGCGCCTGGATGGTGGAGTGAATGACGCCCTTTAAAGAGGGATTCTAAAATCATGTGGAGCAGCTAGAGCGCTGAAGACTGGCATAAGTACCACTGAGTGTCAGAGCATCCTTCTGTTTGAGACCTACTCTGAGTATTCCTGATACAGTGTGGTCTGCCACGAATGGAATTTCAACCTTAACTCTGAATTGCCTTTTGCCTTTGTGTTCAACATGGTACCAGATTCTTGGAGAGATCCTTTTCCAATATTCTAAGCAAGCCGGTCTGTAAGTAAGTTCAGACCGACATCTGCAAACGTGTATTGTCCCAGCAGAGTCCAGTGACCCTGAGTAAAAGGATGCTCATTGAGGTGTGTTTGAACAGTGTCTAGTTACCACCTTGTGAGTACCACAGAAATATCAGTAATGATCACTGCTGTTAATTATATGGGACTGTAGCAATTAGTGACTTGATAAAACAAATAATGTGTAAACCTTAGGGACCATAATGGCTCCTTTTTTTATTAAAACACAGAGAATTAACATTTGTTTTTCTTTGAATGTTAACAAACTAGTTCTTAGTTGCTCTAAACCAGTGTTTCTCATAATTTTTTTTTAAAGAGGTACTTTGTAAAAAAAGATTAAGTGCCCTCAGTACCTACAGTTTTCAGACACACAATTTTTTTTTCTACCATTGCAACACGTTTGTTTAAACAACGTATTCGTAGCTGGACCGGTGATGAAATTTTTCGGTGTAAAAAGTACAAAAATAATAAAGCGCCGTAAAACTTAAAATAAAAATTCAGTTTTCTCCAAATTTCAGTTGTGTTGATGTACCCCCCAGACTTCTCTCGAGTACCCCAAAGAGTACTCATACCACTGGTCGAGAGAAACTGCTCTAAACAACCGATTTGATGAGGACCATTGTTTAAAGCAAACACAGAGCCTGATTCTGGAAGGCTGAAATCAGGTGGAGCTGAGCGCAAAACAAATGCTGCTTATCCGTTTGAAGTAATACTCTAGGGGTATGTCTAGACTGCATCCCTCTGTCGGCAGAGGGATACAGATTAGGCAGGTCAACGTTGCAAATGAGGCAGGGATTTAAATATCCCCGTGCCTAATTTGCATAAAAATGGCCTCAGCACTTTGTCGGCAAAAAGTGGCAGTCTAGAGGGGGATCTGTCGAGAAAGAAAGTCTTTTTCAACAGATCCTGTAAACCTCCTTGCAGGAGGCATAAGGGATGTGTCGAAAAAGGCTTTCTTTCTCGACAGATCCCCCTCTAGACTGCCACTTTTTGCCGACAAAGTGCTGAGTCGGCAAAACGCGGTGGCCATTTTTATGCAAATTAGGCATGGGATATTTAAATCCCTGCCTCATTTGCAATGTCGACCTGCCTAATCTGCATCCCTCTGCCGACAGAGGGATGCAGTCTAGACATATCCTACCTTTGAATAGAATCATTTAGAGTAGCAGGCAACTCTGATAAGTTCTCTAGTGTTTACATATGTATCTATTGATCTGACACATAATACATATTTAAAATAAATATTTTACCTGTGCTTTTATTGGTGTTTAGTTGTATGTGTGTGTGTCCCTCTTCTTGAGATGTTTTAGCAGGTTCCCCCCGCCCCCTTGGGGGTCCTGTATTATATATATATATATATATATATAGTGTTTTAGAAATTTTGTAAGCTGCCTTGAATATTTTAAATAGAGAGGTGGGGTAAAAATATTTTAAATAAATAATGAATGCCCCATGGCGTTGAATTTATTGTTCCTAATTGCTCCTTACAATTGTTCAAAGAAAAACATTATCAGTCTTGAAAGGAAACTGTTTTTTTTTTAGTCTAGTAGCAAGTGGGGGGGGGGGGGAGAGGGAGGGGAGGAGGAAAGGGGAACTGAGAGAAATCAATATCAACAAGCGGCAAAGTTTCTCCTGAACTAGTACGTTATGAAAGTTATGTGCTCTGTTAAAGTGGTGTAACTCCAGAGTAATTTCACGAACGTCTATGGCGTGCCTCCAGGTTTGCATCACCAAATCAGAGAACAGAAACTGAATCATTCGGTTCTTGACCGCTAAAAAAAGTAGGAACACCAACATGGGTAGGATGGGGCAGTGAGAGCACTTTGAGCGGGGTGTGGTAGAGTGTAGTTTTTTCCTCTTAATTTTAAACTTCTGGAATAGAAAATGGATTTGTTTTTCATGGCTGCAACTGATTTATTAGCCTGTGAGTGATGATGATATGCCTTGAACTGTGCTAACAAAACAAAACCAAATGCAGATGTAAGATCTTCATTTTGAGAATGCACCTCTGTTACCTGCAGAAAATAATGATTTGTTATACTATGGGGGAGGAGTTCTGGGAGGCTCAAACTGGTGTAAGAATTAACTAACGGGGGTTTGGAATGGCAGCGTGAGTTCTATTTGTAGCCTATCGAAAGATCCAAATGCAGGTTGAACCCGTCTAAACTGGGACTCTCTGCTCCAGCAATATTCATGGTCCTGACCATGGATGTTCCTGGACCAGAGAGCCCCAGCAGCTGGGAGATTTACTTATTGCAATTTATGCTTTTAAAAAAGACGGTGACTAGTTTCAAGTCACGTTCATTGTAACGCTTTCATGCAGGGCAGAATGCTGCAATAACCAGATTGCAGATGCTGCCAGAGAACATTTATTTGTTGGCAATAGAATTGCCAAACCAAATCCGACCAGCGGTTTCTGTAGTGCAGTATGCTGCGGCTGTGGTGCCCAGTACTAGATGTGTTGAAGGAAGATGCAACAAACCCTGCAGTGTAGGCAGTTATGAAGTAACCTCCGCATAGGAGAAATTTCTTCCAAATCCCTATTACTTAGAAGAGGTCCTTCCCTGAAGCAGCTTGATTTAAAGCTCTTACAAAATGGAGGTTTTCCAAGGATTGTTAATACTTTACCTTTGTAAAGCCTTGGCACTTTATTTTTAATCTCACTAAGCTCTTGACCTCAATGATATATTTTGGCAATGAGTTCCACAGGCCAGTGTACATTGTGTGGAAACGTTTTTCCTTTGGAATTAAGTTTGTATTTGAATTCAAGGGGGAAACGGTACTGAACACATTTCTGTGGCCCTTCACTGCAAGAGCAGTTTTCAAATACACATGTATATTACACCGCCCACATTTCCTTTGACACCTTTGAATTGGAAGTATCAGTGTAAATCTGCTGACAAAGCCACCACGCTGGCAGTGCCATTAATGAAAATGTGTCATGTAGAACAGGGTTGAACCTCTCTAATCCAGCACCCTTGGGACCTGACCGGTGCCGAGCCAGAGAATTTCCTAAACCACGGGAGGTCAATATTGTCTAGCAGCATTACCAACACTTCCACTGCTTGCTGGGCTCTTAGAAGACAGTTAGGGGTAAATTTGAGCTAAATCACAGCACAGCACACTGAGAGCCAAGACTGGTGGCTGTAAACAAACTTTATGGGACCCCAGAAACTTGGCTACAGCCATAACAAGTGGATGTCTGGCTAGCTCAAATCATGCTGGACCACAAATGTCATCGGACCAGAGAGTGCTGGCTTAGAGAAGTTCAGCCTGTATGGAAGAAAAAGGCAACATAGTAAGTGCAGCTTCCTTGCTTAGGTGGCTCAGCTCTTACGCCTGCAGGATGAAAATCTCCATAATTCCCTTGCAAAATGACCCAAGTGAAAGCTTCCATGTGGATGAGCACTGTAATATATTGGACTCCCTCCATTTTCAGCCCTCACAGAGGTAAAAAAACAAAACAAAACCCAATATTATGTTTTTCTTTCATTTCCATAATATATCTTGATTGGTGTAGTGTTATTTAATGCAGCTCCTGTTGCGATAATTCCGTTTTAATCCGTTCCTTTAAATACCATTGATTGTGCTTAATTTGTTGCAGGGCAGGATCAAATTAAACACTCTGACCTGAAGTATTTCTAAAAGCTTTGAGTTTAGTAGAAACTTGCTAATCTAATAAAAGGTGCTGCAGTAGGCTTTCGATTTTCAGATCAACATTGCTAACTTGGCAATCCCAAACACAACGCAAACTATTGCTCTCTTGATTTGTCTACCTGTGATACCGATAATTCTTTGTTTTGGTCGACAGTTATGCTAGTGAAAGAAGGATAAATGTATGTACAGTACCGAATAAAATCAGTTCCTGATTGCTGGGTCAAGGTGTGAGGTGCTACTGCAATAAAAATAGCAAGCCTCACGCTTCGTAGTATTCTTGTGAATGACTCCTTTGTCAAGCGATTTCTTCCCACTGCTAAGGTATAAATATTATTTATACAAATGCCCAGAGAAATTACAAAGTTCACCTCTGTATAAATGAATCATTTCTGTTCCTTATAATTTGTGGTCATGAAAGGTGTTAGACATTTTTAAATTAAATTGTAAAAAGCTATATTAAAAAGGCTTTTTGACCAAAAGAGACTTTTCATGTTGGGCAACGTTTTCTGCAGGGCAGGATGGTTCTGTTTAGCGATGTAAAAAATTGTGTAAACATGTAACCACTAAAAGTTCCAGCAGTTACACAATTACACGCACAGCGGGCTCTGTAGTATCATTTTTATACTGCAGAGCCACAGCGCAGGGTGGCAGCTAGCTCCCCAGGAGCGGGGCTGGCAGCCTCTGCCGGCTCACTCTTGGGGAGCCGGCGTGGAACTGTAAAACTCTGCATGCTTAGGGCTGCTTTACATTGAAAAGTTACATCAGCAAAGCCACATGTCTCCAGGGTAGGACCGATCACACCTCTGAGAGAGGCAGTGAAGCTGACTTAACCACTTTGTCTTTAGAGCAAAGGCTTGAAATGCGGAGAGGGAAATGGGGAATGACTTTGCAAGGGAAAATACTGAGATCGGGTGGGGTGGGGTGGAAATTGAGGACTAGCTGGACCAAGACTGGCACTAGAACCTGATGAGGGGAGGAGAACGGGAGACAGATGTGTCAAGGAGTGAAGGGGTACGGCGGCTGCTGTAAAAAGATACTAGGACAGGGAGCCAGCAGGAGGGGAAGACTGAGATGGGATTTACATTGGCTGAGGAGACTGGGATTGGGAGCTCGATTGGGGTGGGCAAGGAGCCTGCGCAACATTAAGATAGCCAAGTCAAGCACTCAAAAGTTAGGAAATGCCAGAATCATTGACGTTGGCTTCCTCGGGGAGGGGTGTGAGAGATCAACCCCAACCCCTTCCCTGAGCATACCCCGTCCCCGTGTGTGTGTGTGTGTGTGTGTGTGTGAGATATCAACCCCCACCCCTTCCCTGAGCATACCCTGTGTGTGTGTGTGTGTGTGAGATATCAACCCCCACCCCTTCCCTGAGCATACCCCGTCCCCGCTCTTCCCCCTTCTTCCCAGAGCTGCCTGCACACCTTGGCACAGCTGATTGTGGCAGGCAGTAGGTCCTGGGAGGGAGGGGAGAGGAGTTAATTATCTGGGTGCTGGCTGGGGGGAGTGCTAAGCACCCACTAATTCCGCTCCCACACCTATGGGTGCTCCAGCCCCGGGACCCCACAGAGTCGGCGCCCATGGCCAGAATTAAGATTGCCCCTTAGATGCTTCATAACCCCAGTTCCCTCTCTGCCCCGGCTGTGGGTTGGGATTTCTGCCCGAGGTGTGAACAGGCTTTCGTTCCTGATCCAGTCAGCGGGCCAAAGCTTACATCTCTCCAGAGAGCAGAGGTGAAGTGTTAGTCTGATTTGTTGTTTCATGTGGGCTGTTTTTAATTAAAAAAAAAAAAAAAATCCGACTAACTGAATGTCAAGCCAGGGTAACGTATTTTTTTTCTTTCTTTAGGTTCACAGCCCAACCATGGCACTAAATGAGCCCTGCATCAAAGACTCCTTCCTTTAAATGAGGGGACCAAACAGACGGGGTGATGAACATGCCACTGCATCAGATCTCTGTCATTCCAGCTCGGGATGTCACCTCTTCCAGAGTCTCTAGGAGCAAGACCAAAGAAAAAGAGAGAGAGGAACAGGTAATGTCAGAACCTGATATTCATAGGAAATTATCCCAGTCCTTCCTAATGATAAGTGCTTCGTCCGTGGGGCCTTATTCTGCATACTTTTTGCACCAAAAGTCCCTTTCCTGTTCTGAATATGGACTGCTCAAGGAACTCTTGGCCCCTCTATTCCTTCACTGTTGTATTCATCATTTAACCAATTGGCTGGGGATCACGGTGGTCAGACTTGAGCAAAAAAGACATTTCAGCCGTCCCTTCTGCATAAGAACTAAAGGCAGACGGGGCTGTGGGGTGCAGGGTGTGATGCTGTGATTAGTGAGCTTGTTGTGTGACAGCTGCTGCTGCTGTGTATTTTTTGCCCATTTCTGTGCTAAGTAGTATGATGGGTATGGAGAGTTCTAACTCGGGTGTATTCACCTTTACGTTTGGGTGGGCTCTCCTTTTGCCTTTGACTGGCAGCCATATTGTAGTCTGCACCGAATGGACTATCTATCCCATTGGGAGATGCACACCCAAGTCTCTTTCCTGGAGACTTCTCGTTGTGATCTGAAGGGGGAAAAGACCAAAAGAGTCTGTTTTTTCTTTGTGTAGAGTGATGTATAACACCAAAAAAAGTAGGAGATTGATTGATTGGATTCTAATGACCGAAGCGCTTGACAGTCTGTCTTCTTGGGCCTATTGTGTCCTTGTGCCATATCCCGCAATCCTACTTAGTCCATCCTGTGTCTCCATCCAAGATGAGGATTCTATTACACACCCATATTATATGTTTGTATTTCTTGTGGAATCTGCTAATTTCATAGCATTCCTAGGGGGGGTTAAATGTTTACTCCTGCAAAAAAACAGCTCTAAAGAACTTTTATGTAATGGAATAAACTCTGAAGGACAGAAATTTCACAGGTTTGGATTAAGTGTTCAGCAAAGGCCAAATTCTGCTGGGCTATAAATTATAAATTGGCCATGTGGGCATAATTTACATGGCAAATCTAGAAGGGTAGGTAACAGGAAGAGCAACGACCCAGAAAAGTAGGCATAACAAGGGAAGGGACAAAGAAAGCCATGTCTATCTTACATTATATTTTTCCACTGACCCACACAACACCTCTGCCCCCTTCCATCACCTTGCTGTATGAATTGTAGCCATTTGACCCATTAAGTACTACCTACAGAAGTCAATATGGGTAATTTGCCCCATAGTTTTTGTTGCCTCTGAATTTTGCCCTACAGCTTAACATCTGAAAAAAGAAATCAAACCCAGATTTTAACTCTTTTGATTTGTATCTCAGCAAGTATTTGGGGAAGGGGGGAAGGGACACTCAATCAAGTTTGGCTAGCATGAGTCTGCTCTATGTCTATAGGTCCAAACTGCAAACTAGTCTTGCTGGGTTGTGGAAAATCCTCTTCTAAAAGGTGCACTGGAGTCTCACTTTTGTTGCCTGTAGCACATGGCGTTTCTTCCATTTCTAGCTGTAAGAGGGTATTCTGGGGTCTCCTTCATTACAGAATACCTTTTCACTCCTTTTCTCTTCCATATGGAATCTGCCTGTTCCATGTAGTAACATCACACTTTCCAACCTAGAAGATATTGAGTCTGTTATACACCCTAGCAAACAAGCTCTAAGTGTGAATTAATGACCCTCCATTGGGGTCATATGAATTATCTGTGATTATGCTTGTGGGATGTGTTTACCCTCTTCTGGTTCTAGGAGTGAGAGTCCCAAATCTGTTTCTAAACCCGTGTCTCTTTGGCAGCAGGTTTGTCACTATTAAAAAAGTTCCTTCTATACCTTTTCTTTATGATATTAGACAAAAGAGTTGATGGCTTTTTCTTCTTTGACTTCTTGGTGAATTACTGTGCCTTGGGGCCTTGGTATAAAAAGAGTGGGAGATGTTAAAGTTAAATCAGAGAATCTGTTTCTTTAACATATGGATCACGTGAAGCACTGCAGAGGAAAGGAGGAGACTATGGGCTTCATAACTCAAACTCTGCAGTTAGGCACTAGCATGCCTTTATTGGATGCTTCTTCCACACTCCTGGAGGCTGGTGTTTGGCTTATGCCGTGCCTGTGTTCTCGTGGTTACTGTAATTGTGGATGTCCTTAATTATCCATATAAATACGGACTGCGACATTTCAAGTTGGAAATTTCTCACCTTTCTGTATGCTACCTTTGATGCTCAAAGTCAAGATGCAGCTTCCTTAGTCCAACTCAGTGCTTGTTTAACTTTTGAAATACGATAGCCTTTCCTTGCCATAGGGTTAGTTTCCTCTTAATGCTTTGGGTTTGAACTCATGGGTGGTGGAAAGCGGAATGAGACCCTTTTTGATTTTTGCAGAAAGATTGTTGTTGTTTTTGGTTTGGTTTGGTTTGGTTGGTTGGTTTTTTGGAACTGGCTAGACTGTAGTTCTTCTACATGTGGATTCAAGGACTGCACCAGTGGAAGTTAGTGGTAAAACTTCCATTTACTGCATTTGTGGAAAGGCTTGTAAAAGGCTTTTGTCCAACATTTCTGCTTTAAACCATTAGAAGTCAGTAATGTGTATTAAACACATGATTTAGGAGCTGAGTAGATTATGATGCATGCTAATGTGATTTTTCAAGATTTAATTTAATTGAAAACTCTATTTCGCAATACTCTTCAGCTGTTTTTGTGGTAAAAATAGGAAAGGCCATAAAGGGATTATTACTCTTGTGTTTAACTAAAATGAACTGTTAGCTGTAATGGCTATTAATAAACATCATTAGCTTTTTATTAATCCTTTACTTAGAATAGAATCCTACTGACCCGAATTGCTGGTCACTCCATTGTTCATAAGGTGCTATAACACCTGTATGAAACCAGTAATGGAAAATAACTCTTTTAATATATCCAGAATCATTCAACTATGTAGCCTTGGATTGGAGTTCAGGAATTACAGTCTTGTTGCTGAGGTGTGGTTGAGATGTTGCTCTGTTTGTTTTTTCCCCTCCTCACTAGCTGAAGTGGACTGTTGTACACCTATTTTCTTCACCAGTACTTCAAAATGCTGCTATTGTAGATGCCGTTCCCCAGGTAATACCAATTTTCTTGTTTAAGGGTCATTGTTCATTCTGAAAATCCCGACGTAGATTCTCTTACTTTCCAAGGCAATGTTATGACTTGTGGGAAGGAAAATGATAACGATGACTGTTCTTAACGATTACCCAAACTATTTCCTTGGAAGCAGAATTGCGAAAAGGGAAGGGAAAAGCTGTCACCGAAGCTTTTCCTTCAGTTAGCCCGTTTCAGCTGATTACATTTTACTTAATAAAATGGGGGGCATCTTAGCTACATTTTTATAACTTAAACTGGGGACTGCTGCTGGGGGGGGGAAGTGCCTGGGACCAGCAGCACCATTTTCTGGAGGCCGTGGACTGCAGCCGCTCCAGCCAGCTCCCCAGGGACCGCTGCCTGGGGCTGCAGATCACAGCTACTCCGTCCAGCCACCCAGGGATCGCTGCATGGGGCTGTTCCAGCTGGCTGCTGGAGAACCACTTCCTGGAGCCACCCAAGCAGCAGCTGATGTGGCTGTCACCAGGACCATCTGAGCAGCTGGGCCTGGAGCCAGTGTGGCCCTGTGGTCAGCCACTCTGGCCACTGTCAGTGTCATGACTTCTGCAACCTCTGACCGATGTGGAGCCCTACTCAAAGCAGGGCTGGGTCTGGCCAGTAAGTGTAGGGGAGACCTCCAAGGATGTTGTGCTGGTAATGGTGTTGCCAGATTTCAACTTCAGTACGTTGTACCTGCCTAAATCCCTCTCCCGCTCAGATCTGGGAAGATAACCGCCTGTCCCAAAGTGATACGTAACACTGCCAGCCGTTGTTTGCAGCACTGACATGTTGGTCGTAAAATCTCAAACACCTTCATGTAGCGTTGCCAGGTGTCCGGTATTGACCCGGACAGTCCAGTATTTTCCCCTCCTGTCCGGTTAAAAAAAAAAATTCAGAAAATACTGGAGACCAGTGTTTTCTGAATTTTTTTCCCCCCCGTCCAGGAGGGAAAAATACCGAGTGCTTACCTGATTCCGCAGGGGAGCTGTCTGGCTTGGAGCAGAAAGACAAGATGGCGGACTACTGCCGGCAGCCTAGTAGGGCCAAAAAACCTCAAAGGCATTTCTTAAAGGGATCATGCTATTTTTTTTTATTTTTTGGGGGGGGAGGGGGGGAAGGTTTCAGTATTTTTGGTTAAACCATCTGGCAACCCTACCTCCATGTGCATTTCAAACCGCCTCTTCTCAGGCGGGGCGTGCCACTCAAAACCCAGAGAGAAAAATTGCTCAACAGTTGAGGAGAGAAGGCAATGAATAATTTTATCCTCTGTAAAGCATGCTGAGGCGCCATTCCTCTACATCAGTGTATCTCAAAGTGGTCCGCGAAACCACATTGTGAAAGCTGCTAACTGCCCACCCCAGTGTGTTTATTTACCGGCCCTGCAGCCATGGAGTCTCACAGCTCCAGTTCACCGTTGACAGCCAAGAGGAGCTGCAGGAAGCTAAACATGGATACAACTACGTTATATAAATTTCCTCCTACTTAGCATTCTTTTGCCCTTCACAATTTGAGAATCACTGTTCCATGGCCTTTTCATTTATTTCCGCTTATATAGACTGATTTAGCTCTCTACTGTGTCCTTGTAGAAGAAAAATCAATAGTAAGACTTTTTAATACTCTGTTGAAATTGTTGAAATCTGTGCAAACCAGGGAGCAGTTTTTAAAAACTATAAATCCTTTTAAAGGTGCAAAAATGTGATGGTTTTTTTTTTCTTTCTTTTTCTGTTCTTCAAATTTTGAGCGGAGTAGATTGGTTAAAACCAATCACATAGTATTGGTTCTATTTCCATCATTGACTGAAGATGTCCAGTTTAGAGAAAAGCTTGTTGGAGCTCTTTGGTGAGTGGTTTTCATTTTTCGGGTCTCACATGCCATGATTAGTTTCTCCATTGATTCAGATAAGCATCCAGCCTGTGAACCTTTTGAGATTCCCTCATTACTAGTTTTATATGGTGCTTAGAGTTTTTCCATGCTTAGACATGCTAATCCTGGATTTTATGGGGTGTTTTTGTTGTGTGGTCTCCCCCTTTTTTTTTTTTTTTTTTAAAGTCTTTTTAGATCTAGGTGACAGGTCATAAGAATCACCTATCACCATCTCACCCACTTATAAATGGGCAGTAAAGAAATATTCTGTTCCTCCAAGGGATTTAGAATGTTTGTTCCTCTACCCACATACCCAATTCCCTGGTGAGGGATTGATAAACTATCAGGGTAAACTATCGGACTCCAGGTCTGTTCCTTATGACAATGACCAGAAACTTGGGTTTGCAGGACTCAGGCTCGTGGGGGTAGAAATTGCTATGGAGACATTTAGGCTTAACCTGGAGCCCAAGCTATGCGACTTTCACTCTGGCAGGATTACAGAGCTCAGACTCCAGCCAGAGTCTAGACAACTACAGAATGTGAATTGGTTATCTGACCTGAGCCAGCTGCAGGTGTTTTAATCCCTGGGTAGACACACCCAGGGTGTTTGTGAAGCCTTGGATCTATCAAGCTCTGTTCACAGGAAGTTACAAGTAGGTGCGAGGTGCCGCTGTCTAATTCAGATGGTACGGCAGGCACTTGAGCTGGGAAGCACCATGCCCATCGCAGGTTTTACGTGAATAACAGTAAGAGTAGTCAGAATAAAAAAACAAATACATAGTTGTAATCAGGAAATTCAGAAGACGGGTACCATAGCCGGTGCCATAGTTAAGCTTGTGGTCTCTTGGATGCATGTTGGAGGGAAGGAGATGAACAACAAGAGTTAGTCACTTCTCCTTTGCTAGTCAATCCGCTATAGTCGCATGTTTACCTGCTATTCTAGCTAAATATAATCTGAGTAGGAGTAAATCAGGCACGTAAAAATGTGTCAGTCAGTCCAGTTTGAAATATGAAAATCAAATGTCAAATATGAATATCAAATATGAAAATACCAGGTTCTTGCAAATTCCACAGATAAAATGAATCCTGTGATTTAGCAAATGGTGATTGAAGGGGTTTGATTGTTACAAACATCTCCCTAGACCTCGTATGATGATGCAGAGGTTACAGAAAATTAAGCATTGTTTCCATCCAGTAACCATACGTGTAGGTGTCCAGGTGCCTCCAACACAGAATGACAGGTTGTTTTTGTGGACATCTGTGTTTTTGTTGTTTTTTGTGGAAGGAGAAGAGCATCTCCCAATGAGACGCAATGTAGGCCGCTGTTCGAGCAGAGTAAGGAGCGCTTCCTGTTGCTCAATGGAATAAATAGGTCATCTTGTGGAATTCCTCACTTCCGGAATGTCCCACAAAAGATTCAAGAGTGCAACTCCAATTCCCAGTCATTGGAGAAGCGCCCATTGAGTATATTGGCTATGATGCTCTGGACTCCAGGCTGGTAAACATCTGAGATCTTAATCCGATGAGTTGTACACCAGTTCCATAACTTTACAGTTTTGGCACGCAGGGAGGGTGAATAGTGCTTCTCCCTGTAAGCTGATACAGAACATGCAACCTACGTTGTCCGTCATGAGTCTGATTTACCTTTCATTTCTAACTGCCCTGAGTTCTAACAAGATGCTATGGAGATTGCTTTCTGAGGTGACCATCTGCCCTGAGTTGTGAATGTACCGAGGTATGCGTCCCCACCCTACACTTTGTTGCCACAGTTATTGTTAGACTTGGGGAGATGAAAGGGACATCCGCACAAACACTGCATTGATCTTTCCGCCAAGCAAGGGGGTTCAGCTGGAGTGAATCCATATTCTGTTTGTCCAAACGGGGTCTGGTTGAGGAATAGGTCCTTCTGAACAAATTTCAAATTTTCCCTTTATTCGGCTCTGGTGAGGCCACATCTGGAGTACTGTGTCCAATTCTGGGCCCCCCACTATAGAAAGGATGTGGATGCATTGGAGAGGGTTCAACAGAGGGCGACCAAAATGATTAGGGGGCTGGAGCGCATGACCTACGAGGAGAGACTGAAGGATTTGGGTTTGTTTAGACAGCAGAAGAGAAGAGTGAGGGGGGATTTGAGAGCAGCCTTCAACTTCCGGAAGGGAGGTTCCAAAGAGGATGGAGAGATGCTGTTCACAGTAGTGACAGAACGAGGAGCAATGGTCTCAAGTTAGAGTGGGAGAGGTCTAGGTTGGATATTAGGAAAAACTATTTCACTAGGAGGGTGATGAAGCACTGGAATGGGTTACCTAGGGAGAGGGTGGACTCTCCATCCCTAGAGGTTTTTAAGTCCCAGCTTGACAAAGCCCTGGCTGGGTTGATTTAGTTGGGATTGGTCCTGCCTTGGGCAGGCGGCTGGACTTGACCTCCTGAGGTCTCTTCCAGCTCTATGATTCTATGATTAGCCCTTGGGGAGCTAGTTGTATGGGATATAGGAATGGGATATGGGAAAACTAAAATTTGCTTCTTGTCAAAGGTAAAAACTACTACCATTGAAGTCCTCAAGAACACATCTGGGACTGAAAGAGGCCAAAGGGGAGTATTAGGCATTGAAAATTAGCATGGCCCAAGATGAAGTTTGGGTATCACCTACATTGGGAATGTATCACTATATGGAAATAGAGATCTTATAAGAAATGGGCCGAAAACCAATCTTACATCTCTAAAGAAGGAATTAAAGTTGCCAGAGTCACCATCTCGAACTTCTGAGGCCTCACAAATTTTTTCAGTTTTCTTTGATCTAAGATCAGTGACTTCCTTCCATCCTTCTTTGGTATTCAGTTTTACGTATTTTCTTTCCCCGGCGAGAGAACAGGCCTATTGGAAACCGGAAAGGCAGTCCCCAAAACTAGGGAGGTTAGCAGAAGCCTGTAGTTTGCAAAGTATAGATGACTGGGTACTGACTGAAGGAGATGGGGAATGGGAAGCACTTCTCTTCTGCAATCTGTTTGGTGGTGGGTTTTTTTGGTTTTTTTTCCTAGCAGGTTCAGTTGTTTTAGGGAAACCAGGGAACTGAGCAGAAGCGATCTCTGGACAGCCTGAGACCTGTTAAATTTTCTATTGTTTGTAGGGGTGTATATATTCAAAGACTTCAGCTTGGCTCTAGCATCCTTCAGTATCTGTAGGGACTCCTCTGTAGTTCCCAAGAAGAGGTTCTGACAAAAACCGGAAGGTGTTCAATCATATTCTGAACCTCTCCTGGGACTCCTGACAACTGTAGCCACCCACACCCTGTGCATGACAACTGCTGTGGAGGTGGATCCAAGGATGCCTGGAGAGAGATTGTGGCTAATAGCTCGGGCTGTCCATCACCATTAACTCGTGCAACTAACTCAAATAAGTTAATGGTGATTTAAAAAAAAGAATTGTGATTAATTGGATTAATTTGCCATTTTAATTGCACTTTTAAGCAATAAAATATCAATTGAAATTTATTAAATATTTTGGATGTTATACTACATTGTAATCAACATCAATATATTTGACAGTACAGAATACAAAGTATGCAGTGCTTACTTTTTTATTTTCATTACAAATATTTTTCACTGTAAAAATGATGAAAGAAATAGTCTTTTTCAATTCACCTCATACAAGTACTGGAAATGCAATCTCTTTATTGTGAAAATGCAGCTTACAAATGTCGATTTTGTTTTATTGCACAACTGCACTCAGAAACAAAACAATGTAAAATTTTAGAGCCTACAAGTCCACTCAGTCCTGCTTCTTGTTCAGCCAATCAGTAAGTGAAACAAGTTTGTTTACATCTGCGAGCGTTAATGCTCCCTGCTTTTTTTCTTTACAGTATGACCTGAAAGTGAGAACAGATGATTGCATGACGCTTTTGTAGCTGGCACTGAAAGGGTATTTACATGCCTGATGTGCTATACGTTCATATGCCTCTTCATGCTTTGACCACCGTTTGGAGGACATGATTCCAAGCTGATGCTGCTCATTAAAAAAAGAACGTGTTTAATTAAATTTGTGATTGAACCTCCTTAAGGGAGAGAATTATACGTCTCCTGCTCTTTTACCCACATTCTGCCATCTATTTTGTGCCTTAGCCTTAGTAGTCTTGTACGATGACTCAGCATATGTTCGTTAAAGAACACTTTCACTGCAGATTGGACAAAACGCAAAAAAGGTACCAATATGACATTTCTAAAGAGAGCTACAGCACTTGTGCCAAGATTTTAAGAATCTGAAGTGCCTTCCAAAATCTGTGAGTGACAGGGCATGGAGCCTGCTTTCTGAAGTCTCACAAGAGTAACACTCTGATTTGGAAACTATAGAAGCTGAACCACCAAAAAAGAAATTAAACCACCTGCTGGTGTCATCTGACTCTGACGAAAATGAACTACACTGTTTTGGATCCTTATCAAACAGAAGCCATTCTCAGTACGGACACACGTCCTCTGGAATGGTGGTTGAAACATGAAGGGATATAGGAATGTCTGGCACGTAAATATCTTGCATTGTCGGCTACAATGGAGCCATGTGAATGCCTGTTCTCACATTCTAGAGACATTGTAAACAAGAAGCAGGCAGCATTATTTCCTGCAAATATAAATGCATTTGTCTTAGCGATTGGCTGAATAAGAAGGATTGAGTGGACCTGTAGACTCTAAAGTTTTGCATTGTTTTATTTTTAAATGTAGGTAGTTTTGTAAATAATTCTACCTTTGTAAGTTCAACTTTCATTATAAAGAAATCGCGCTATGGTGAAATCTGTTTACAGGGCAAATATTTATAATAAAAAATGAGGTGAGCACTATGCACTTTCTATTCTGTAAATATATCGAGGTACCCCAGGGCTTCTCGTTGTTTTTGCAGATACATACTAACACTGCTACCCCTCTGAGACTTTTCTATTATGTGTTGTAATTTAAATCAGTATATTTGAAAATGTGGGAAACATCCACAATTATGTATATAAACGGTATTCTATTATTGCTTAAGAGTGCAGTTAATCATGATTCATTTTTTTAATCACTTGACAGCCCTACTAATAACTGACCTTCCTTAATGGTGGCCTGGAAGAGTTCTTTATGCTTTTGTGGAAGACTTTTAACAAAGGATACAAACTTGTCATAATCCATATAGTCATACTTGGCCACGGTCGCTTGATAGTTTGTGATCCAAAACTTGGAGGGTCACGGAAGAGTAGGTCTTCTGTTCAAAAAAGGGAATAACTGTTGGCTGACCCTGGCCAGCCATGACCATGCCACGGGTCTTTAACCCGTGTATGTGTACTCCCTGATTCTCCTTTCAGGGCTGCAGGTGCAGATCCCAGTGCTGGCGCAGAACCCCATTGTGTTCACTTACATGGATCTGATTGCAGGCTCAGGGCCTTGCTGAGTTGAGTCTCTCCCCTTCATGGGAGGTGAGTAAGTAAATGCTACTCCTGTTTTGAAGATGGGGAAATGCAAAGCAAAGAAAGTTAAATTAGCCAATCTTCTGAGTTAGAGCTGGCAAGACACCAGAGCTTCCATCTTGGATTTTAATCATGAGCTCACTCTAAGCGGGGAGGGATAGCTTAGTGGTTTGAGCATTGGCCTGCTAAACCCAGGGTTGTGAGTTCAATCCTTGCAGAGGCCATTTAGGGATTTGGGGCAAAAATTTGTCAGGGATGGTACTTGGTCCTGCTGTGAAGGCAGAGGACTAGACTCAATGAACTCAAGGTCCCTTCCAGTTCTAGGAGATAGGCAATCTCCATTAATTTAAATCTGTATGCCAGAAACCCAACAAGAATGACAGCAGACTAAGGAAGAGAGACCCCAGAAAACAGGAATCTGGGAAAACTGCTCTTGTGTCAGCAGTATCTACAAACACAGAATATTTTATGCTGCTTTATGCTCGTCTTGAATTGAATTGTACACTGGGTGGTGAGGGAGGAAGCGAGCAGATGGGGTCTAAGTGGAGATGAATTATGGAAGGCAAGCAGAAGGAAGTGGGCTTTGAAGAGGATTTGAAGGAGAAGAGAAGAAAGTCCATCTCTATCAGTGATAATTACAAAACCTAATGACAATTGATGTAGCAACTGTTATGTAGGCAAAAGACTTCAGAGTGAGAGCCATAGAGGTTTTCATGTGATCAAACTTTTTTGTACATGCCTATATTTTTATATCATCTGCTTGTTTTATTTCTGGATCCCTTAGTCTAGTGTCTCATAATCTAGACCCTAGAGTTAATATCTTAGCTGTGCTGTGGTCTCTGACCTGTAGTTGTTGCATTAAGTTGGAGCTATAAGCTTCCTCCCTTGCTTATTAACTCATAATCTTCTCTGTCTAGTGTTGATGAGCAATGCACTTTACTCCAACAAATTGAAAAACACTTAGCTGAGTTACAGACCTTGGAAAAAAGCCATTCTTTAATGGAAAATCATGCTGTTTACCTACAGCAACACTGAAGTCTATGACGACATGCACATGCATGTGTACACGCATGCAAGTGTGTTACAGTATGTATCCGTTAAATCTCTCAAATCATTTTGGCTCCTATTTTATGAAGTGCCATTGCCAATCTGTTAAGGTCTTTTAGGCCCTCACCCTTGCCTGTGGACTCACCCCATGCTCATGAAAGCCCCTTTACAGTTACTGGGGTTCCGTGTAGAGTTGCCAGGTGTCCGGTTTTGAGCCGGACAGTCCGGTATTTGAGCTTTCTGTCTGGGAACCAAATTGAGAAAATACCGGACATAGAAATGTTCAGTATTTTCTAATTAAGTTTTTATTATTATCATGAGTATCAGTACGTAGTTGTGTACTGCCTGGCTGGTAGACACACTCACGCTGCATGAGCGTGTCTACTAGCCAAGCAGTATGCAACTACACAGTAGGGGGGGCGGGGCCGGGCCGGGATGGAATCCCTGGGGCCAGACTCACCCATGCGCCCCACCAGGACCATGTGTGGGACGGGCAGCACCCTGGGATCTGCGTGCGCCTGGGACAGCCCCGCTCCCCACCAGCCAGGTCCCCTCCCGCTCCTCTCCCCAGCCAGCCCCGCTCCCCGCCGGCCAGTTCCTCGTCGGGCCAGCCCGCTCCCCCCAACTCCCTCCCGGCCAGCCCTGCTTCCTGCTGGCCTGTCCCCTTCCCCAGCCCCTCGATCACCTCCAGCCAGCCCCGCTCCACCCGACCCCCTCCTGGCCAGCCCTGCTCCCTTCCTAGCTGGTCCGTCCCCCCTCCCTCTCCCCAGATGTGTGTCCGGTGGTTTTTTTAAACCATCTGGTAACCCTAGTTCTGCCAAAGTGTGAATTCATTGCAAGATCCAGGCCAAAACTAGACAAGTTTGGCAATGGCTTTATCCGTCACTAAATGTTCATTAAGAGGAAGCCGTCAACTTAAAAAAATACTGTTTCATGTTTGCCTATTGTTGCTGCAAGGCACGCACCTAAGATTCCTGTAAGTGAAAGAGTTAGAGAGAGGATTTTTTTCTGCCCGGGTTTGCTTGCTTTGTGCATTTATAACACAGTGCTGCCATGGTCTGATTCACTATGATCAGTTATCAGTTTCCTTTCTTTGTGCAATTTACACTGTAAGAAGAAGGAAACTTCATTTTATAAACACTGTAAACTACAAAATGAAGCAGCCAAGCTCAGAGGCAGATGTAAGACTTGAAATTTGTTTTTGAAAAGTGACTCAATTTCAAGTTGTTGGCGTCCATTTGAGAGCTCACAAATCTTGGCAATGTTGTGTCTGGGCTTACAATGGCTTTCTGCTTGTGATTTAATTCTGATTGGGTTTTACACCAGTTAAGAGAGAACTGAACATTCTCTTAAAATGCCTTGCTCTATTCTTCACACTGTTTTACACTGTGCAAAGCTGTTATGCACAGAGCAGGGCATTCTCACACCTAGAAACAAAGTCTACCCTGGGGATCTGTTTACCTGTCGCTGGTCCCAAAAGTAAGAGTCCCATGTCTGCTACCCAGTGTGTTTATCTCTTTGCTAGCAGGCAGTGCCTGCTATTAAAAAAAGCTGCTTGTATGTGGCTCTCAAGTCAAAGTGCTTTGTCCTTGTTAAGCAGCGTATAAAGGTGTTAGGTGCTGACAGTCTGCAGTTCAGGGTTTCATTTTCTGAGTCGGGGCTGAAATCTGACATTCAGATCGAGAAAGGGAAAGATAGCGTATGGTACCTCTTCAAAGAAGGATTTGATTTTTGCCGGGCTAGATTCTTTTGGTGTAAATTGGCAATGCAGCACTTTTTTCCAGCAAACCTATTTACACCACTAGAGATTCTGGACTTTACAGTTATAATTGCTAACTTGTATTTTGAGTATTCTGAAATGCATTGAAATCTTTGTGGACCTTCAAAAGTTTTGTGTACAGCAGGCTGGAAGTTGTAGCTGATTGAAGGCTGGCATTTGGTTTGTTTAACTTGTGTGTTAAATACATGTGTTGTGTGAGAGTTTCTGGTAATGTGTATTTAGATATACACAAAAATTGTTCACTCCCAGCCTGGCTGGGAATACATGTGTGCCTCCACTTTCAGCACTAGGACCAGTCAAGCACTGGAACAGCCAGTCTGCCTCCCGGCCCTGTCCTGGGAGCGCTACAGATAGAAAATTTGTATCCACATCCGCACTGCGATCCATAAAATGGTTCACAGATATCCACACAGATTTGCAGCGCTCTAGTTACGTAGCTACAAGCTCACACCGCTCGGTTAGAAACCGTTTCAAGTGTACAGCTCTTGGCAGTTGCATGATGAAATGAATGCTTCAGGCTACGTCTAGACTGCAGGCTTCTTTCGGAAGAGAGCGTCCATGCAGCAAAAGTGCAATGAAAAGGCGATCTGCTTTTTCGAAAGATAGCGTCCATGTTGATTGGACGCTATCTCGCATTTCAGTTGTGATTACTGGGGACAGAGTGGCCACCAGGGCACCTGTGTTATTTCCTGGAGGCCCTCTTCTGCGTCCATACACGCCTTTTTCCGAAAAAGGTCTTTTCGGAAAAAGCCTTCTTCCTCGTAGAGTGAGGTTTACTGCCGTCAGAAAAAACCCTCCGTTCTTTCAACTTTCTGCCAAAAGAACTCAATGGCAGTGTGGACACAAGTATTGTTCTGGGAAAAACAGCCATTTTTCCAGGAAAACACTGCAGTGTAGACACACCCTCAGACTCCTACTCCCTGCTGTTCTTTTTTCTCATTGACGGGAAGGGTCTCCTTGAAAAGGACCTTTTCAGATGGAGAACGGCAAGGTGAGTTGCAAACGCTGTCGGTATCCTGGTCTTAAATAGAAACTTTACTTTCTAGTCCTGCTGTTGTCTTCATGCTTTTGTCCATGCTGCTCCTGCACTTGCAACAACGCTGTTGTTGTTTGTTGTACTTTAGAGAGTTCCTAGAGGATATCATTGACACAGGGGGCCCAGAGTCAGACTTCCCTTAATTAAATTCTCTCCAGGGAATTTGCTGCTTCTATAAGGGTGTGCACTCTGTATCCTGCAGCAACGTAACGCCATGAACACCCGAAGAACACTGAACTAAGGGGAGTAGTCTCAGGCTAAAAGAAAATCCAGCTTGTGAGCTGTCAGATGCCTGAAGTATTTAGTGTGATGACAAGGATGTTTGCTTCAAATCTTAATTAGCTTGGTAAAGTTTAGGAATTGTGGTTTTATCTTTTTGTTTGTTTTGTAACAAATTCTGACTTTTTTATGCCCTACTACTTATAATCACTTAAATCTATTTCTAGTTTAAAAAAACCAAAAACTTGTTTTCTTGTTTTTATCTAAACTGGTGTGTGTGTTTGGTCTGTTTGGAAAACCTCGACTCAGGATGACCCATTGTTGGAATGATGGATTATTTATGAGCTTGTACTGCCCACTGGGCAACTGAACGGTATAATATGCACATTTCTGGGGGGCAAAGCTAGGACTGAGGGATATGCAGGTGCCTCTCTGGACTTATTCGTGGATGGCTGGGAAAGCATTCACATATTCAGCGGGGAGTGACTTTACATACTAGTGATGGTGAGTGAACAGAATCTGGTGTGGTAAAAGGCATGCCGAGGTCAGAAGACATCACAGTTTATTCCCCTGGGGAATGTGTCAGACATTCTCAGGGCTTGCCAATAACATTACCAGTGATCACTGCCTCGCATGTTGCTTGAGCAATTGAACTGGCTCATGAGCCTGAGTTGGAGAAGAACTGTTAGCGATCAACAGAAGGTTTTGATATGGTAAAAACACGTGGATCCAAAGCATTAAACAATGACTATGTCGTGGACCATTTCGCCTCTTCATTCATTTTATCATGATAGTCCTTCATAACCTGGTGTTTGGCCTTTCTTCAGCCGGTTGTAGCTTTGTGTTTCCCATTAGTTGGCTGATGACTTCCTTCAAGCAGGCAACAATGCAAGGATTAAGGACTTGCTTTACCATGGTACAAGTCTGTAATACAATTTAAGAGGCTCTGTGAGTAGGATTGCCAGATGGTTTCAACAAAAATACCGGACACACTTGACATTACATCTGATTTAGAAAATAGTGGACATTTATATTTGTTTCCCGAACAGAGACCTCAAATACTGGACTGTCCAGTTCAAAACCAGACACCTGGCAACCCTGTCTGTGAGCGATGCGGTTATTTCAGCCAACACATCATTCTATTTGTTCTTGGAAGTTGTTTTTCTAGTGACTATCATGCCAGCCAGAAGGGTTGTATCCCTCTCCAGGTTCTCTTTACATTTAGGCTTTGATAAAGTCAAAGTAGTCTTCTCTCCAGTGTCAGCACAATGTCGTTTGCTGTGGGAAGTCTCAAAGTCTGGATTTTTTCCCTCCATCTCAGAGCGATTCCCACATATTAAGGCCAAAAGGAATTGGTGTGATGAACTAATTTGACCTGCTGTATAGCATAGGTTGCAGGATTTTCTTGTATTAATTGCTGCTTCAGTTGCTGCAGCAAACAGGCAGTTCTCATTGGCTGGAAACTAGCCAATGGGAGCTGCAAGATTGTAGTGGAGGTGGGAGCATCACACATAGCCTCTCCCCTTTCTCCTGGGTTCACAGCATTCAGAGAGTTGCTCTCAGCAGCATGCAGGGGCAGGGCAGGCAGGGAGCCTGCCTGACGCTTCTGTGGGCCGTATTTCGTCTGCCACTGTTTTAACAAAACGTTCAATCTTGATTTAAACATTTCCAGTGATGGAGAATCCACCACGACCTTTGGTGAATTGCTCTAAAGGTTAATTGCCTTTGCTGTTGTTAAATTGAGACTCATTTTGAGCCTGAATGTGTCCAGTTTCAACTGCCAGGCATACGTTCTTTGTCTTTTCTTTCTCCACTAGATTGAAGAACCGTGTTGTTAATTTTCCATTCCCACTATAGCAGCGGTTCCCAACCTTTTCCAGATGGGGACCCATTTTGACAATTCAGGAAGACTTGGTGACCCAAGGCAATTCAAAAACGGGAAGGGGGGGGGGGGGGGGGCAGAGCCACCTGGGGACACTTGGTGACCCTTTTGAAATGTAATGGTGACCCATATTTGGGTCGTGACCCATAGGTTGGGAGACCCTGCATTATAGGTACTTACAGACAGCTATCAAGTCACTGCTTAACTTTCTCTTTGATCGGCTAAATAGATTGAGCTGCTTGACCTTCACTGTAAGGCAGGCTTTCCAATCCTTCTTTGACCAGTCTCCTATTTATCAACATCCTTCTTGAATTGTGGGCACCAGAACTGGATATAATACTCCAGCAACGATCACACCATTGACAAATTCAGAGGTAATCAGACCTCCCCAATCCAGCTTGAGATTCATCTATGTATACGCCTTAGCCCTTTTGACCTACCGCATCACACTCACCCCTCATGTTCACCTGATGACTTGGCATCTTTTGGAAGCATAGAGAGAATTTCTGCTATAAGAAGATGCCTTTTTGGAAGGCCTGTGTCTTTCCTTTTTGAGGACCCAGAATGAAAACCTTAAAGCTTGGTGCTCCATGACAGCTAAGCAGTTTTTGCCTTCATGTTGTGGTGTGCTATGCATCAAGTGACACTGTAGATTATGCTAGGTTGATGACTATTTTGTGTGTGATACTGCAGAATGCATATAACATTTGCAATGTAGCTATGCTGTTAATTTTGTATACATATTTCTGTGATGCCTGTCATGGTATCTGAGCTACTCAGCTACTTGAAGATGCATAAAACAATCTCTAGTTAATATAATTTCTACCTCCCCTTCATCTGTCGATGGTGAGTTTTGCCATAAAGCCAATTTAGGCACTTAAAATTAGTCTGAATCTCTCTTCAACGTGACTTTTTCTGCTGTGTTTTTTCTTACCTTGTGCGGTTTTAAAAATACCATTGTTGTGAATTGGCGGCAGACTGTATTCTAAAGAAGCATTTTGTTCTGGGATTTGGAGAAAGGAGCCCTGACACCACCCATTTTAAAATTGTACACTGTTAGCATTGTTTGGGGTTTCAACAGCGTAGCAAATGTCTTCACTGTCAACTAATCAATTTCTGCTCTTCAGCGTGGGTGCAAGAACATCCTGAAAATGTTTATGCATTTGATTCTTTTTCTACCTGCATGGAAGGTCTCAGACAAGGAAACCCATTAGAACACCTCTGTGGAGGCAAACACCAGAGCAGTCAGTGGTAGGAGAAATTTCCTTCCCCTCGACCTCTACCGTAGCTGGGTTTCCAGAGAGTAGCTGCCATAGAAGCTGGCTACGTAGCTTAACATTGCACAGTCCCGCATGTTATCCTCAGCAAGTGGTTTAAACAGATGTTTGCAAATTTGTGTAAAGCTGAAGCCAGAACAAACAACTGTGAAATCTTTTGGCTGACCCCAGAACGTCAGAAAGATCCCCTTTCAGTCCTTTTTAGACATGTTTACTGGAACGCAGAGGCCTGAAAGTTCATTATTTGGGTAGTGACTGCAGGTTTGGCTTGTTGCAACCAATTGAAACGCTCACTGATTTTGCATCTTGAGTTCCCTAAACTGTTAATGCAACAGCAGTTACTTTAGTTCATTTCTCTTTAAATGGTGCAAAATAGCTTCCTTCCCTTTTTTTCCCTGTCCTTTTGACTGTTGACCAGCATCAATTACTGGATTTATTAAACTATCCATTGGCTGAGATTTTCAAGTGTCCCTTAAAATTGGATGCCTCACTTCTTGGTGTGCAGTTTGAGACAGCCAGGGCCTGGTGTTCACGTGCGAATGATGGATATTCATCACCTTTGACAATCAAGATCTAGGGTGAGAGGGGAGTTCTGTCTCAAAGGCTCCTCCAAGTTCATAAATTCATAGCTTTGAAGGCCAGAATGGACCATTAGATCATGTAGTCTGCCCTGTTTCATTTAGTCATTAAATGTTAATATGTATTGTGCCCAGTAATTTGATTCTGACTAAGACATTCCATCCACAAAGGCGTCCAGTCTGATCCGAGAACCTTGTTAGAGGGAGGCTCCCTCACTTGCCTCGCTAGGAGAGACTCGCAGCCAGCAATGTCTGATGTCCCCATTCCCTTCCTCTCGAGGCAGGATTTTTAATAGCTCATTTTCCCCTGGATCTTAGGCTCGGGCCTAGGAAAAAGTAAACCTGTTAATCCAGCTGGAGCTGGGAGGTGGCATGTTCAAATTCATGGCTGCTCCCCTGTTTCCTTAGGGACTCTTGGTATTCATGCTGGACAGACTTTGTTTGTCCTTCTCCCGTTTCCTGTTTGTGGCCCCTTAGCGGCCTCCTTTTGGGGTAGCTCCATTCAGGCATACAACATAACATCAACTAGATACACTGAGGTGTGTATGATTAATAAAAATGAGTACAGATAGCTCCCCCACTTTCCACGGCAGCATCCCAGTATTGGTCTCTCGCGTGCCATACACAGAGGTAAAATCAGCTCCCTGCTCAGACCCACTGTTGCCCTCTTAAGGCATCTAAGGCTCACGGTAGCTCTTTCTGCCACAGAACCATGTTGGTAGCTCATGTTCAGTTGCTTGTCAGCTTTGACCCCTAAATACTGCTCAGAGTCCTGCTTTGCTGGATACAGTTCCTCGCGTTCTGTAGATCGAGCGTGTGATCCTTGTTCCTGGAGGATGGATAAGCTGGCATTTGGCTGCATTGCGCACGTTTTGTTTGAATGGTCCCAGGTTACCCAGGGATTCAGATTACTCTGTATAACTGCTCCATTCTCCTTGCTATTTTACCACTCCTCCAATCTTTGTGTCATCTGCCAAATTTAACAGCAATGATTTTATATTTACTTCCACATCATGTTGAATAGCTTCAGGCTTAGTACAGCTCCCTGTGGAATGCGGCTAAAAACATCCCTATTCAGTGTCGATTCCCTCCTGACAGCTACTTCCTGAGACCTGTCAGTTAACCAGTTCTTAATCCACTTAGTGCGGCGCAGCAGTCTGATCAAAAAACTGGCAGCATGCTAAGTCAGCCACCTTACAGCATCTAAGTGCGCTATGTCTCGTTACCTTTTATTCATCACGCTTGTAACTTCGTCTGGATCTGCCGATCTTCATGTTCATTTCTGTTGAAAACAGACTCATTCATTGCTTGGAATATTTCAGTTTCTCACTGGATTTGGGGCACCCTCCGAGACTCTCCTAAGCTCTTTTCGCTGGGGACTCTCAGTGCAATATAACTCTGTCACATGGCGCAGCATCTTCATCGTTGAGACACAACCCTATTAATTTCAGTTGATTTTTTTCCATCCCCAAATCACCATGCCAATCCAAGCGTTCTGCTTGTACATTGGCTAGCACAGTTACGCCCTGACCTGGCCGGGGCCCACAGCAGTATGAATATTGAATAGTAATAAAGCAAACTCATTTGATGAAATCCTGGTGGTGGCAAACCCAGGATATGTACAGAGAGGGGATGAGATACTGCACTAGCGGGACTGGCAGTGTGTCACATTGTCACATGATGCCAGTGAGGGGGGGCAAAGTGGCCTGCAAGAGCTAGGAGCAATGCAGGAGGCAGTGCCTTCAACTCCTGCAGATAGGGAGGTACATAGTCCTTTCCCTACCCAGAGAGCACCAGTATCTCTGACTGGCATTGGCAGGAGCAGGGTGTCGGTCTCTGACTCATGTGAAAGTCTCAGTGTTGCAGGGGCCCAAGGCTGTTAGGAGAGAAATTGACCTGGATTCTCAAGGGCACCAATTCACTGAGCAAATGGGGACTGTAGTGAGCACCAGAACCTCCTTTTTCAGGTCTCGCCTGTGATTACTCTCTCCTCTGCTAACACACAGCGGGAAAAACTTGCTCCCCTCCTCCATCTCTGTGAGTGTGGGCTACTTCTGGCCTTTTCACAGCCACAATGATTTTTCTGATTGGCCCAGCAGGTCTGTGTCAGTCATGCATCACTTGTTACTGGGCGGACACACCCTGCAGAGACTCACCATCGTACTTCTGCCTAAAGATTTTCAGCTACAGCACGTAGTAAACCACTCGTGTGTGGCTTTGCAAGAGGTGAAAGAGGGTCCCATAATGCTTGCAGGATGTCCTGGCTCTTGAGTTAATCTTCCTTTTAAATAGTTGTTTGCATTATTATGCCTTTAATAGTAGCCAGTATCCCAGCTTTGCCTATCCTTTTGTAATTCTTCTGTTTCACAGAGGAGAAGGCAGGGAGAATCAAACTTGTGTGATTCGTAGCATCAGTGTATCAGTCTGAAAATGTTTAAACTAGAACACAGCCCAACCCAAAGCCATAGATCCAAACACACTTTTGTTCTTTTGGTATTTACTCCTCTTCATTAACTGTTATGAGTGAGCCACCACCGCCCTGTCTTAACTGGCCTCATTAACACTAGTCCTACATTTGGTAATTAACTTTCTTCTTTTCATATATCTACACCCCTGCCTATGTAACTTCTACTCCAATTCATCTGATGAAGTGGGTTTTACCCACAAAAGCTTATGCCCTAGTAACTGTTAGTCTCTAAGGTACCACAGGCCTCCCTCCCTCCCCCGATACAGACTAACACGTCTACTCCTCTGAGATTTGTTTCTGGGACATTTGATACCTGGATCTCAATTTTGCAAATGGAGCACACTAAAATATGGAATTTGGGGGTTTTCAGACTCTGGATTTTGCAGCACAAGCCTATCAGTTCAGTTCTGGTGTTTTCTGGTTGTTTGCCATTACTGCTTTGAGAGGACTTTGCACTTCCCTAAAATGTTCTTTTGAGATTTTTAACTAGTAAATTACAGCTGCGGATAAGAAACAAGCCACTGATGTGTTTTTCCTCTCTGAAAAGTGATTCTGCAAAAATGGAACGGTGCAGCTCCATGTTTATTTTCCCTCTGAAATATACTTGGGGGGGGGGGTTGTTTTTTACACCAAGATATGTTGGCTTTTTACTGTGTGCTTTTCTTTTCTTTTCTTTTTTTTAATTAAATGCCATCCCAGCAAGTGTAGCCTGGGCACCGAATATCACACTTGGTCTCTCCTCCTTGCGCTTGGCCACAAGTCAGAAGGGTTCTGCAGGCAGCCAGTGACACCTACGCAACCTTGTTCCTGTGATAGGTTTACACAGGGATAACAGATTGGAATTGAGTAAAAGTAGATGAAATCCCTTCCCTTTCTGCCTTGCTGCTTACCGGGAATCTAGCTGACATGTGTTCACTTGAAGAAGAAATCACTCTTCACTTCCTAGTGAAGAGGAGAGAAAAAAGAAGCAAGTTGATGGAACAATTACTTTTCTGAGCTGGCCTAATCTGGATTCTGTACCTAAGCAAAATGGCTGCTTACTTACAGTGGTCACCCTCACAATTTTTTCCAGTGTTGCCTTTTGCTAACTAGGTAATATTCCCGTGGTGCAGGAAATACGGCCGATGCTGCAGTAACGTGATTCAGTTACAAACGCAGCTGAAAAGCTGTCAGCAGAGAAAGGAAGAGCAGCTTCTGCCTATGGAGGTAACTCTCTTCATTTTGGACATTGTAGCAGGGATTGCGCATCCTTTCTCTGAGATCCTGGCGCTAAACGGCTAGTTTTTCAGGTGGGGAGGTAGAGAAGGGCTGGACTGTATTACGAGGGCAGTAGTTATCACCTTTGAAATGCAAAAAAAAACCCCAACAGCCCTGGTACGTTTCTCACGAGAGGAGCCCATCACAACCCCACCCACAAGGCAGCCCCACAAACTCTTCAAAAGCCACTGACCGTCTAGAGAGAGAATACAGATGGGAGAGGTTCTCATTTTTCCCTATCGCCTCACCCTCGCGTGACTCAAACCCCTTGCACATACGTGCGTGCTGTGCTTGTGTGCTGGTGGGCAGGCAGCTGCTGTATTTTGAAGGTATTGTAGCTAAAACTGCCAAAGTGGGAACGCTGTAGTGTCCTCAGCTGGACACAGCAACTTCTAACATTAGATGTCCCAGTGTATTGTGGTGCTAATGCAAATCTTTAGACCCATGCTAACTCCCTCCCCCTCCTCCCCAATTAAATTATTTTTCTGGCCACTGGTCCCTGGTGTCGCTGGAGAACTAAGCACAGGTCTCAAGTATGAATGTGCTTCTCCCTTAATTGAAGGTGAATGTTTGCTTAATCTTAACAGTGACAACTTTTGCCCCAGCTCTTAATTCAGGAATCTGAGTTAAAAACACTGTAAAATGCCCAAAAGATGTGTTTTAAGTAAATTGAATAAAAATTGCTTTGCCTCTGACAGTTGTCACTGAAGTCATAAACTTACTGCTTTCTGCAGTTGCCCTGAGTTTTCCAAGAAAAAAAGTCTAGACAAGGCCTTCGTTTCTAATCTACTACATATTTTAGAGAATTTGTGCATCTCTCTGTCCGTCCATCTGTCTGTGAGTCTGTTCAAGAACTTTTTGGTAAGATCTAGGACCACCAAATTTGGTGGAGGCAGTTTCCTTGTATCATAACTTAAAGCAAGGTCAGGTTTTACCTTAACCAAAAGAAGGCTGAGGGGTGACATGATTGCTCTCTTTAAACATATTAGAGGGTTAAATACCAGGGAGGGAGAGGAATTATTTAAGCTCAATTCCAATGTGGACACAAGAACAAATGGATATAAGATGACTATTAGGAAGTTTAGACTTGAAATTAGACAAAGGTTTCTAACCATTAGAGGAGTGAAGTTCTGGAACAGCCTTCCAAGGGAAGTAGTGGGGGCAAAAGACCTATCTGGCTTCAAGATTAAGCTAGATGGGTTTATGAAGGGGATGGTTTGATGAGATAACATGATCTTGGTAACTGACCTTTCACTATCAGTGGTAAATAGGCCAATGGAGGGATGATAGGAGTTACTGTAGAGAACTTTTCCTGGGTGTCTGGCTGGTGAGTCTTGCCCACATGCTCAGGGTTCAGCTGATCGCCATATTTGGGGTCAGGAAGGAATTTTCCTCCAGGGTAGATTGGCAGAGGCCCTGGAGGTTTTTCACCTTCCTCTGTAGCTTGGGGCACGGATCACTGCTGGAGGATTCTCTGCATCTTGGGATCTTTAAACCATTTGAGGACTTCAATATCTGAGCTATAGGTGAGAGGATTATTCTAGGAGTAGGTGGGTGAGATTCTGTGGCCTGCATTGCGCAGGGGGTCAGACTAGATGATCATAATGGTCCCTTCTGACCTTAAAGTCTAAGAGTCTATGAGTTTTGGCTGTGCCGGGACAACGGGATGTGCCTGGAATATGGGATTGTTTTCCATAACTTGGAGAGGAAGGGGGCTGCTAGGAGGGACAGTTGTACTGCAGAGCGACCAAAGGGGAGTGACCACATTAGTAAGGGAGTGGCCAGATGGGTGAGGGGCTCTGAATGTTGCTGTCGACCATTCACGGGTAAGGTTCCGTGTTGGTGCTGGCCATGGTCCCCCTACCCGACTAACTCCCTGCCCCAAGGCAGAGCCCAATCCACTCTCCCCCCAGCTTGTCACAGGGGGACCCCAAGGCACTGCCCCCCAGGTGCCCTGGGCAGCCGCCACTGCTTGACCAGCATGGCCCTGGCTGGCACAGGAGGCCCTGGTGAGCCCTCCCCAAACCTCCCAGTATCCTGAGTCCCCCTCACACAGCCCATCCCCTACCCTGACTCCTGCACCCTCCACCCCATGTCCTGAGCCTCACACACCTCCCAAGCCCCTGCTTTGAGTCCCTCCCCCCAACTTTCCAACCCCCTAACATGAGTTAAGGACCCAAGGAACACCAGATACATCTGCTAGAATTAAAATATTTAAACATGGAGCGGAATCCTTTTTTCTTGACTTCTTAAAAGCAGATACAAACCACCTTTTTTCTCCCCTCACTATACCGATTGGGGTTTTTGTTTGTTTTTTAAATCAGTCCTGGCCTTTCTACTAGTTGCAAAGGCAGCTTGAAAAACTGTCAGCAGAAAAATGATGAATAGACGAGGCAAACGCTTTTGGCGTTTATAGCAGAAACTCTACATCCTCTCTCTGGAATCCTGACTTCAGTGGGCTTTGGATCAGGCCCATAATGCCTGTACTTGATGGGGGGCCTCAGCCTCAAAGTTCAGATTCCAACTTCACCCCAGTTTTGGGTTAGCCCATTGTGAAGATAGAAGCTAGTTTGGATTACCCAGTCTCCAGTTAGCGCATTCCTCTTAAAATGGCCTTGTTGGCATCTCAAGACAGGGTTCGTTTGTTGCTGTTGATCTGGCATCTGATTGATTTATTTTTAGTTTATTTTCAATTCTGAAGAACCCCTTGCAGTTCCCCTTGGTAGACTTCCTTTTGCTTTTTCCTTCTTTTTACCCACACGGAAGAGGGAGTGGTCCAGTTAGTTCCTGCTCGTGAAGTCTGTAATGCGGCCTGGAAGTGGAATTTTTCCGAACTCTGACGCATCATCTGGGGCCAAAATGCAGAACAAGGATCCACTGCGGTGGGCAGGAGAAGAAACGATGCAGGAAGCGATAGCTGCCCCCAGGGTTATCCTGCTAAACATTTAGCCTTCCAGTTATCTAATCCGCATGTTCTAGTCAGTAATTGAATGAGCGTGTAAGGGAGTGAAGAACAGAGGGCCTAGCATCACAGGGGCTAAACAAAGCCTTTTGGCTCCGCCCCGCTTTACCTGTAGCCAATGCCAGGCCTGGAGGGAGGATAAAAGGAAGGAGCCTGGCTCGGTTAGGGGCTGACCAGCAAGAAGACCGGAGCATGTGACAGACCCTCCCCCATGCTTTATGAAATGGATTTATGGACATGAATATACCTAACTCAAAGGTGCCTTGAGCGAATTATTTTGTGTAACCCTTCAATCTCCATGTCATGATCCGCTGGTTCTGTTTATCTGACTTTGATGTGTGTATCATTTATGTGTCTAAATTGAGACCTATGGAGTGGGGGATACTTTGTGGGTTTCAAATGTGTGAATGAGAGACATAGAGGGGGTTACCCTGGGTGCCTTAATGAGCAAGTGTTAAACAATCTCTTTGGTCCTTAAGTCTGAGCAGGGGCTGGTTGGGAGCGGCCTCAATTCCTTACCAAAAAGAATAGGAAAGCAGGGGCCTGGGTCTTTGGACTGGGCACCTGAAGGAAGGGGCCAGAGACCCCAGGGTGGGGAGACAGCCCTGGTTTGGAGGGGCAGCTGGAAAAGAGGGGTTAGGGTGAGTGTGAAGAGTTTGTACTGAGGTTTCAGTGTAGAATCAGCCAAGCGTTTTGTTTCTTTTGATTTGTAACCTACTTGGCTCTGCCTGTTCTCACTTACTACCACTTAAATCCTACTGCTTCCACTTAATATAATCACTTTTATTTTCTATCAACCCAGTGTAAGTAATTGTTACCTGGGGAAGGGGAGGCAACCGGTGTGCACATTCCCCCTTCATTGTTAAAGGTGCCATACCTAATTCTTTGGGGTTTGATCCTATCTGGGGAGTGGTATCCTAGGAAGCTGGGCCCTAAACTGCACTCTCCTTGGACCTGAAGAAGTTCAGTGTCTGTGCTGCTTCTTGGTGGGGGCAGGGACCTCAGCTCGGGGCCCGGGCTGGGGGAGACCAGCAGAGCTGGCCCAGCAGGACCGGCCAGTGAGGAGCCCCAGAGAGCAGGAAGGCGAGTGGCAGTGGCCGTGTCAGCCCCCCAGGAGGCACCCCCGAGGGGTCGTCTGTGACTGCACCCCGTCACAGCGTGCGGTTCTGCTGTCTGCAGGACAGGAACCAAAGCCAGTCCACTTGGCCAGCCACGGAAGAAAGTAAGTCTCCAACCCCACCCCGGGGCCAAAGCGGGAGACCTCCTAGAACCCTAAAATCTGGACTCTAAGGGCCATGCCCCAAACTTAAGCCCTATACTTATATAGTTGGCTGGAATTTCTAGGCCGGGGCCCCAGCGGCAGCCTTCTGCACCCTTTTCTGCTGGCTAATTCCGAGACCTAACCACTTGGCCGCCACCCCCATGTTCCTGTCCCCCTACATCCGTATCAAACCCTCTGCTTCCACATCCATCTGTACCCCTGACAAGACCCTGAACCCCATATCATAACCCCCTCCTTCACCTAAACTCCCTTCAGCACCCCAGTCCCTTACCCCAAGCTCCCTCTGCATCTAGTCTCCATCCCAGACCCTGCACCACCTCCATTAACATCATGGAAGAGTGCAGCCCTTGACCACTTACCAAATTCTTGGAGTGCCCGCCCCCATCAAAAATTATTGCCCACCTCTCGGCTAAGGACACCATCCCTGCCCATCCTGGCTAATAGCCATTGATGGACCTATCCTCCCTGAATTTCTCTAGCTCAATTTTGAACCCTGTTATAGTCTTAGCTATAGTTACAGCATCCTCTGGCAAGGAGTTCCACAGGTTGACTGTGAGTTGTGTGAAAAATACTTCTGTTGTAAACCTCCAAAGGGAAGGAATAAATAGTCTATTTCAGAATGGAAAGAGGTAAATAGTGGGGTCCTCCAAGGATCTGAACTGGGACGGGTGCTGTGCAACATGTTTGTATGGCGAAAGGAGTGAACAGAGAATTGGTAAAGTTTGCAGACATGGAAAATTGCCCAAAATAATTAAGTCCAAAGCAGACTGCAAAGAATTACAAAGGGATCTCACAAAACCCGTTGCGGTCTAAATTAGCTGTTACCACTCAAGGAAGAGACCTTGGAGTCACGGTGGAGAGTTCTCCGAAAACAGCTGTTCAGTAGGCAGCGGCGGCTAATATTCCGAATCACTAGGAAAGGGCTAGCAAATAAGGCAGTAAATATCATAAGGCCGCTATATAACTCCATTGCACAACCTATGCCCTCTGCAGATTGAACATTTGGGGGTTTATTATTTATCCAATACTAACAGCAGAGCTGAAACTAAGCAGGTAGCAAATAGGTGCACGAACAGAAAGGAGGGTGATGTTAGTCATCTGCCTGTTCCTCTCTCGTATCCTCTCATCTTGCATTAAGTGTTCTTTGGGGGCTGTCCCTCAACATTCTGAATTGGGAAACTGAGGCTATACTGTATAGGAAAGGAGTTCTTTGAACTCCCAATCCCCATGCTGGGCTGCTTGCTATGCAACTTTTGGCACTCCTGACAGGGCACGCAAACTTCAGCCCCGGCGTGCTAGAAGTGGGAATGCCAGCAGCCAACCCTGCCTCTCACACAATGAGATTTTAGTTTTTAAAATGACGTTTCTAACCTGTTTGGTTGCAAAGGCAACCTTCCCAGCGAAAATCCGTGTGGGGCTGTCTTCCCCAGACTTGGCATCTCTAACCTGCTTCCCTCTTGACAACACACTTCCTTGTGCCTTTTCCCAGTCTGTTTTTAGAGTCCCAAGCTATATAGCTTCCATCACTCCTTCTGGGAGACCGATTCACAGCCTAGAATATTTCACGGTCTAACAATTCTTCCCATACATGTTACCTTCTCTTGTATCCCTTTGTGCTATCGAAAACAGTTCCTTTCCCTCCATTGGAGGGGGAACTTTCACCTATTTTCAGGCTATTACTAGAACTGAGTAAATAACTGATTTCATCCTCTCTTTGTTTGGTGGCTGTAACAAATTGGTTTTTAAATGGGGGTTGCCCCAAACTCACTCTCGTTTCCATTTCACTTTGTTTGAGATGTTTTTTTCTCTTTAAAAAACAAACATTTCAAAATGAAAATGTCAACTTTTCAACCTTTTTTTTATTCTTCATTATTTCTCCCTAGACCAAAGTATTTGCTAAAAGTAATCCTTCGCTACAAATAGCTTTGACTCAAAACTGCATTTTCAGTGAATAATATATTTATGCAGAAAATTTCACCCAGCTGAAGCTGTTATTTTGTCCCACTTAACTGAGTTGTGCTTTTTTCAGCGTCTCCACATAAGTCCTTCCCTCCAGCTTCCTAACCATTGTCTTGCTCTCTATTCACAGTCATCGTAGAATCGTAGAACACTAGAACTGGAAGGGACCTCGAGAGATCATCAAGTCCAATCCCCTGCCATCACGGCAGGACCAAGCACTGCCTAGATCATCCCTGACAGGTGTCTGTCTAACCTGCTCTTAAATATCTCCAATGATGGAGTTTTCACAACCTACCTAGGCAATTTATTCCACTGCTTCACCACCCTGACAATTAGAAAGTTTTTCCTCATGTCCAACCTAAACCTCCCCTTGCTGCGGTTTAAGCCCATTGCTTCTTGTCCTATCCTCCGAGGCCAAGGAGAACAATTTTCCCCCTTCTTCCCTGTGATACCCTTTTAGTTACCTGAAAACTGCTGTCATGTCCCCCCTCTGTCTTCTCTTCTCCAAACTAAACAAGCCCAATTCTTTCAGTCTTCCCTGATTGCTCATGTTTTCTAGACCTTTAATTATTCTTTTTGCTCTTCTCTGGAACCCTTTCCAATTTCTCCACATCTTTCTTGAAATGTGGTGCCCCAAACTGGACACAATACTCCAGTTGAGGCCTAATCAGCACAGAGTAGAACGGAAGAATGACTTCTCGTATCTTACTCACAACACTCCTGCTAATGCATCCCAGAATCATGGTTGCTTTTTTTTTTTCCAAGTGTCACACTGTTGACTCCTGTTAAGGCAGCTTGTGGTCCTCTGACCCCTAGATCTCTTTCTGCAGGGCTCCTCCTAAACAGCCTTCCACTTCCCTGATTGCTCATGTTTTCCTAAGTGACCTTGGTCCTTATTCTTTTTGCTCTTCTCTGGAGGCCCTTTTTACAATTTCTCCACATCTTTCTTGAAATGTGGTGCCCCAAACTGGACACAATACTCCAGTTGAGGCCTAATCAGCACAGAGTAGAACGGAAGAATGACTTCTCGTATCTTACTCACAACACTCCTGCTAATGCATCCCAGAATCATGGTTGCTTTTTTTTTTTCCAAGTGTCACACTGTTGACTCCTGTTCAGCTTGTGGTCCACTCTGACCCCTAGATCTCTTTCTGCAGGGCTCCTCCCTAAACAGCCGCTTCCCATTCTGTGTGTGAAACTGATTGGTCCTTCCTAAGTGGAGCACTTTACATTTGTCCTTATTAAACTTCATCCTATTTACTGCAGACCATTTTTCCAGTTTGTCCAGATCATTTTGAATTATGTCCCTGTCCTCCAAAGCAGTTGCAACCCCTCCCAGCTTGGTATCCTCTGCATTTTGTCAATATCTAATAATGAAAGGACCAGAATTTCTTTTGAAATGACAAACCTCGTTAGAGATGAGATCACAGCACTTCCAGGCAAATGAGGTCTAGCGTGTCCCCTGATGAGAGCACACTAATCCTGTTGCTCTTTAATTGTGACGGTTACACCTGCAATTTCTTAACCTGTGACGAATGAAGAGCACAAATTGTTGCATTACTTGAGTCCATTAGATTAGCCAAGGTTCAGAGAAGTGACCCATTTTACAACCATTATTTAAAAATGTTTTACCAGTCAGGTAGTCATTCACCTCCTCATGCTGCCTGTTTCAGGTTCTGTTACAGTGTTTAGCATAGACATCAGAGGGTTATGATTGGCAGCACAGAATTTTTCATAAGGTCTGAAAGCATGATTTCTGTGTAATGAGCAGATGGCCTAGCAAAGAATTCCCCCAGGAGACTGCAGTTATTTAAAAGTGAGAGGCTGTACAGGATTTGACTGTAAAATGAACTGGCCGGACAGTAGCCCAGGTACTTAACAAAAATGGTTCAGCCTGGCCTCTACACTAATGCTGCACACATTATTTTAAGTCTCCTCTAATAACTGCTCATGGATGGAAGCCAGTTTTGCTATGTAGGGTTGTTTTGCCAACCTGATGTTTCTGCTGAATTTTTCCGCTTACAGTGGCAACGCTGTCGGGCCCAGGGTGATGCTATAGAGCGGCTGTTAATTTTAAAATGAAGTACAAAACCATGAGATCAGTTAATTGGCATTGTGAGGACTAACTACATTCTCTTTTCATTTAAGAAAATAAAACACGTTTTATTTTCAGGCCAAAGGAATTAACAGGACTGCCACCCCCAAGCATTTCGAAACCATGAAGCATGCCCTAAGAAATCATGAGATGGACTTAAAATCCCGAGATCTTTTTAAAGTGATAACTTTGGGGTTCTCTATATTTAATTTCTGGTTTTAGACACACTAGCGTTTATGTTTCCAAGGTCTGGGGTTGGGTTTCCTGCAACTCTGCAACTATGAGAGCCATAAACTTACTTTCTTTTAAGAAAGTTGAGATTCTTAAGTTAATCATTTGGCTCAGGTACTGGGGTTTTAAGGAAAAGGCAAAATATTGAGACTTGGAAACCCTGGGGTAATTTAAAGCAGTGGTCCCAAAATTTTGGGGTTGCTTTCTCTTTATTTCCTATCCTTTCTAGGTGCATCTGACCACCGATTTAAAGGAATCCTTCAGACATAAATGGCCCTCTCTTTTAAAAAGTATTGCTTGCATTACTCATGAAATCTTCTTGGAGGTTCCTTTCTATGGGGGGAAGATATACTGTAAACTCTCATTAGTCATGTTTTTAGTTCATCTGCCCTATGACCAACATTTAATTACTCCCATGCTTGTATCAATGTGTTCTGATGTGTCTTGCATGGAAGAGTTGCATGCCAGTTCTAGCACATAATGGGCCAGATGCTATCATCCTTGTGCAGGCAGAAGCCCAGTGATCGAGGACTAGTAATAGGACCCTTTGTTTCTCTTGCTGCAGGGTCAATTAAATGCAGGTGCACGACACTTAATAATAGATGTGTACATTCAGAAGGAAAAATAGACACCCCCCCCCCCCCCCGACTTTGACCTGAAATACTGGTGTATCCAAAGCGAGATAACAGCGTTCCCAATAAAGATCTAAGGAAATAATATAAAATAGCACCTTAATCAACAGATCTTTCCCCCCTGTGCATTAATTCTCAGCTCTGCATTCTAGCAAACAAGTTTGTATGGTTCTTGTCACTCCTGTTAGCTCTGCAAAACCAAAACACTTCTGGGAGAAGGAGCTGGATTTGATTCTTGCTCATGCATTATCAACAGACCTGTTAATAAAATTCCAATTGCAGGGCCAAGTTGAAGAGAAGGGAGTTGCGCAGGAATAACTGGGGGCAGAATTATGGTATATAGAAGGTGTGTAAGTTGCCTTGTTTCTTAGAAAACATTAAACACCACATTTCAGATATTGCAATATCTTGAAAATAATCTAAATGCATTTTGGGCAGTAACCCCCTACTTAAATGGCCCTTGCTATAGTAACGTCTGAGCGTCCCAAACATATACAGGCCGTTCTCACTTGAAGTTCAAGATGCATTCCAAAAAATTTATAGCGAAACAACTTAAAGCAGCTGACTTCCATTTGTGCAGTGGGGGTGTGTGTGTGTGTGTGTGTGTGTGTGTGAGACTTCAGAGCGGGGAATGGGAGGACTTATAACGCATCAGTTCCTACAAGCGTCAACAGCTTTAGCGTGGAATGGATGTATACCAGGGCGACTTATGGGGGGGACACCCTGTACTATATAAACACCTTTTGTACTATATATAATGTGGAAGAAAGTGGCATACCTTTGGGAAAGAATGGATCAATGGGGCACTCTCTTTGACTTAGATTAAACAGCTCTTGTTGGTCCCAGATCCTTTCCCTCTAGCGTCTTAGGACAGGTCTACGCTATGGGGACAGGTCGATCTGAGCTACGCAATTTGAGTTACACTACTAACACTATTCAGATGTAGGTCAAACTACTTACCACAGGGTCTGCACCATGCTTGGTCAACAGAAGAAACTCTCCCATCGACTCCCTTTACTCATCTTGTTCCAGTGGAGCACCAGCGTCATCAAGGGAGTGAGTGATTGGTATTTGATTTAGTAGGTCTTCACTAGACCCGCTAAATCAACCCCCAGTGGATTGTTCGCAGCATCAATCCACCCTGTAGCTGAGACATAACCTAAGGCAGTGTCTACACTATCACTCATTTGGTGTAATTTGTGTTGCTCAGGAGTGTGATAAACCCATCCCCTGATCCTGGAACAACCAAAGTTACACCAATGTAAGCGCCAGTGTTTCTCCTCTCGCCATAGCTGCTATCACTTCTCAGGGGTGCATTAATCAAGTTGATGAGAGAGCTCTTCCTTCAGGTTAAAGTAGTTGTACTAGAGAGTTACAACAGCACAGCTGCGTTGGGGCAGCTCCTAGGCTTTTGTGTTCCTGTTAGTAAAATAGGAATAGCAAGAGAGCGGTGGAGGAAAAAACAGGGCCAGATTTTTAAAAGTGAAGAACTCTAGGGTTTTATGCAAAAAACGTGCATGCAACCGCACATTTAATTTGCATGCAGTTCCCACAGTTGTGTTTGCAAATGTTTGCATCTTGCTTCTTTTCACAGGCGTTTTTGTGAGTCTTGTGATACTTGGCATTTTTCTGAAAGCAGAGCAACCCATCAGGTGATGAAATCCGATTTTATATAAACTCTTTGGCCAAAACTGGACCCCTTCCGTTGAGAAGCGAACTTGGGAGAGAGCTGGGGATGGAATGGATGTGCTGCTGCAGTTTCAGACCGTCCTGGAAGCTTGGGGTCATGAAGAGAAACTGGAGCGAGTGAAATCCTCCCACGCTGCTACATATGGCAGGTGCAGAGCCCCTGGGGCGCTATTCCCGTCAGAGCACGACATGGCCTAGTGCAAGTCATTCCAAAATTCCAAGACTTCCGTGATCCATGCAAAAACGTCCTGTGCTGAGAGGCCTTCAGAAATGGGCGGCAGCGTCCGCTGCTTATTGCACAGCCAGATACTTTCATACTGGTTTCCCGTGCTCTGTCGTATTCGATGGATAGCTCTTTGCGGCCTGGGCCATCTTTTTGTTCTGTTTGTACAGTACCTAGTACAGTAAAGCCCTGATCCATAATTGTGGCACCTAGGTACTATCGCCAAGAAAAATCATCGTGCTACAATCACCTTTCCTGCACAAGAAACGACTTGCCAGGTGAGAACATGGACTCTTGTGTACAGACCTGCTTGGTAAAGCTAAGTCGTGTGACTTTGAACAGCGAACAGATGGCTTAATGAGAGACCAAATTGTTTGTAGCATAACTGACAACCAAGAGCAACGTCATTGGCAGCAGCAGATTTGCAATAGTGCAGATAACAGTAGATACTGTTGCACATGCCGCCGTGCTAAACATGAAGAGGAGCCTTACAGTGCCACATTCCGTTGCGTTTCCGCCTTTCTGAAACAAGTGGTACTGTGTAGCTCTCAAAGTTAGGCCAAGACATCTGAACCTTGTGCCCAGAGGAGACGCGCGTAAATGTGATTGGTTGGTTGTCATTGTCGGGGAGAGGGCAGGGCAGTTCTTCCTCCTCCCCCAAATTCTTCTAAACAATCTGTCCCAGCTTTAAAAATGATCAGTTAACTTGCCAGCCAGAGAATACGTGTCCTCATTCCTCTTTCTCATCTTCTGTTGTGTTTGTGTGTGTGTGTGGTTTGCATAATGGTTTCCAGCCAATGGGAGCTATGAGGATTGTGCTGGGGGCACACACCCCCACCCACCCAGCAGCTGGCCACTTTGAGCAGCATTTGGCACAGCGACAGGCAGGGAGCCTGCCTGTGGGTCCTTCTAGGCTGCGGTGGGCAGGATTCAAATATGTGGTGGGCCAGATGCAGCCCAGGGGCTGTATTTTCCCCACCTCTGTTATAACCCATGTCATTTACCTCTGTCTTCCGTGCTGAGATCTTTGTTTTGTATTTACTTGTGAAAGCCACATCAGCTGCGGAACCACTGTACACTTTTACTAGGACTGTATCATCTGCACGTATGGCTCAGTGCTAAACATGATCTCTTCTGTCGGTATCTTTGTGGAGCTGTACATCTGAAAACCCCGTTTTAAAACAAACAGCCTTGCTCCTTTGGTGACTTTCTTTCCTCTATGTTAGTTATTTTCATTTCATGGACTCTGGGAGATTTGTATGATTCACCTCACACGGATTGCTAAAGATTCTTACACCACAAACTGCTGGTTTTGGTTGGGGGAGGTGGAAATCAGCTGCTGGAAGGAATGAAGCATGTTCATGGGAGTTCTCTTGCGTTATTTATTCACAGGCTCTGTCCTGGGAATCAGCTGGAGGAAGTAGTTCGTCCAGTTTGAGCTACACGAGTGTTCTACTTAGGGGGCTTAAACAAGCCCGGACGAGTGCAGTACCAACTCTTTCTCTTCATCTGCAGGCAAATGTAGGGCAGTCAGCAGCTGTGTCTGCACAGCTCCGTCTCTTTAGTCTGGATAACAGGAGACATGCAAGAAGGGGAAGCCACATGAAGGACACACACATGCATACGTGCTGGAAAATGAAGCTACAGGTAGGAGAATGCCTTGTCAGCAGAGTACCTTGGCTTATGGTTCACTGTAGGGGTTGCGTATGTCTATCAAGATGGCCTACTGTCGAGGCTCCTCATTAGCGAGCTGTGCCAACAATCCCTTTCTGTGTGCTACGTCGTTCCAGTCTAATAATGAACTCGGGTGGCTTTAAAATCCTCTCCAATTTGTGCTAGCATTCTCTCCTTACGGCAGTAATCCTTTCTGAGAGAGAGCACGCTGCCTTTTAACTTTCATATGTTAATGCTGAAATACGCTGAAACCATATTAGCACTTTGATCCGTATTTTTAAAATGTGGGGTGTTTTTTTTAACATTGAGAAGATCTTTCTAAAATAGAGCTCTGAATGAGCGAGTGTGAAAAAGCGCAAGCTCCAACGATGCATCCCAGAATGCTGGCAGAATCTATTTTAAGTCGTGTTCCTTTTCTACTAGACCAATGTTCTAATGCTGAGTGAAGAGTTCAGCATAAGATAAAGGAGGAGATTTACAAAACCCTGTGGCACAATAACAAAGGGTCTTTGTTCTATTTCTGAACATTCTTTGCATCGCTGTGTGTGTGAGACACACACTGACCTGATTTCATTTGGCAAGAACCTTCAAACGTTGTCATTTGCTTTGTGTGGCTTGTGCAGTATAGATGCTGTCTCTAGCTTTTAAACTTTGCCGATGGTTTTAAAGAGAGAGAGAGGGAGGGGAAAAAAGCCACAGTGGGCTGCTAGAAAACCCAATGTGAAATCGCAAAAATTCAGAGTCTGCTAGACAGTTAGGACAATATGGTGTGTTGTGATGCATAGACACTTGTTGGGGGGTAGCTGTAAATCCAGTCCGGGGGTTAGTAAATAAGTGTTACTGGTGGAAGCAGAAATTGTCAGATTTATGCAAAATCCCATGGAGAAGATTAATGATCATATGGTTTTGCTGAAGCTTCAATGTACATTGTATGCCAATGTGTCCTTTCCAAGATGACTCATTCACACAAGTACAATGTGTATGTATACCTAGAAGTAGCATTGAAATACTGTAATTCCTTTTTTTCCAATTCAAATTTTGCTTATAATCTCAGTAGATTTAGCTGTAAATTGTATGATGTAATAATGTCAGGAGTTTTGACCATCAGAAATGTTTGCGAGCCCCCATAATAGTTTGAAATCAACAGTCACTGGATCACTTTCAGCTATTGTTTGCTGTACTTCATGCTTTAAAAGTTCTTGGGGACCAAATGAAATAACCACACTGGTATCTGATCGGTCCTTTATATTTCAGAGATGTGTCTATCTCAGTCATAAATATGTATCTCAGTGAGATTAACACATTCTGTAAAATGTATGTTGAATATGCATTCTTTTATAAAATATGATGCTTAAAACTGATTTATCTCAGTGTGACAGTATTCATCCCTTTTAGTGAGCTAACTAACGAGAGGGCTTTGGACTTCTGTAAGTAAAATCTGAAATGCTTTTATTTAAAATTTCAACACCTAATGCTTGAATTAACGAGATTTCCAAAGTGGGGCTTGGAAGGAGGGGATCTGGGGTCGCTGCACTTGTGTGACTAAATCGCTATGGTGCACAAAGGTCTGAAAAGTTGTTTTTCCAAAAATCCCGTGTGTTTGGGTTTTTTTCCCCCCCAATAGTCTTTAGATGGGATTTATGTACACAGAGAATTTTAGGGAATTCTCCCATTGTTTCCATACCGGCTGTCCAGCAAGTGCTAGTGTTAGTTTCCTGTTGTTTTCACCACTGTTTCCTCTAGCCCTTTTCTGAGTTTGTCTAGTGCGAGAGTGGCAAAAAGACCTGTGGCCAGTCTGTGCTACCATGCCAGAGCTAAGCCAGTGGAAGAATTCCCTAAGATTCTTGGTGTACACAAAGCACTGGATACCAGCTAGGATTGTGACATCAGCAATGTAAAATCTGTTCAGTGGAGAGGGAAAGTCATTTGTATTCGTTTCTTAAAACTCTGTAAAGTAAAATCAATGGTAAGCAAAACAACAAATAAGAACATAAGAACATAAGAACGGCCATACCGGGTCAGACCAAAGGTCCATCTAGCCCAGTATCCTGTCTGCCGACAGTGGCCAGCACCAGGTGCCCCAGAGGGGGGGGTGGACCGAAGACAATGATCAAGCGCTTTGTCTCCCCGCCATCCCTCTCCAGCCTCTGTCAAACAGAGGCCAAGGACACCATTTTATCCCCTGGCTAATAGCCTTTTATGGACCTAACCTCCATGAAATTATCTAGCTTCTCTTTAAACTCTGTTATAGTCCTAGCCTTCACAGCCTCCTCTGGCAAGGAGTTCCACATGCTGACTACACGCTGTGTGAAGAAGAACTTTCTTTTATTAGTTTTAAACCTGCTACCCATTAATTTCATTTGGTGTCCTCTAGTTCTTCTATTTAGGAACTAATAAATAACTTTTCTTTATCGGCCCTCTCCACACCACTCATGATTTTATACACCTCTATCATATCCCCTCAGTCTCTCTTTTCTAAACTGAAAAGTCCCAGTTGCTTTAACCTCTCCTCATGTGGGACCTTCCAAACCCCTAATCATTTTAGTTGCCCTTTTCTGAACCCTTTCCAAGGCCAAAATATCTTTTTGAGGTGAGGAGACCACATCTGTACACAGTATTCAAGATGTGGGCGTACCATAGTTTTATACAGGGGCAGTAAGATATTCCGGGTCTTATTTTCTATCCCTTTCTTAATAATACCTAGCATCCTATTTGCCTTTTTGACCGCTGCACACTGTGTGGAAGTTTTCAGAGAACTGTCCACGATAACTCCAAGATCTCTTTCCTGATTTGTCGTAGTTAAATTAGCCCCCATCATACTGTACGTATAGTTGGGGTTATTTTTCCCAATGTGCATTACTTTACACTTATCCACATTAAATTTCATTTGCCATTTTGTTGCCCAATCACTCAGTTTGGTGAGATCTTCTTGGAGTCCTCACAGTCTGCTTCTGTCTTGACTATCCTAAACAGTTTGGTATCATCCGCAAACTTTACCACCTCACTGCTTACCCCTTTCTCCAGATCATTTATGAATAAGTTGAACAGGATTGGTCCTAGGACTGACCCTTGGGGACACCACTAGTTACCCCTCTCCATTCTGAAAATTTACCATTTATTCCTACCCTTTGTTTCCTGTCTTTAACCAGTTCTCAATCCAAGAAAGGACCTTCCTCTTATCCCATGGCCATGTAATTTACACAAGAGCCTTTGGTGAGGGACCTTGTCAAAGGCTTTCTGGAAATCTAAGTATACTATATCTACTGGATCCCCTTGTCCGCATGTTTGTTAACCCCTTCAAAGAACTCTAATAGATTAGTAAGACAGGATTTCCCTTTACAGAACCCATGTTGACTTTTGTCCAACAAATTATGTTCTTCTACATGCTTCACAATTTTATTCTTTACTATTGTTTCGACTAATTTGGTACTGAAGTTAGACTTACCGGTCTGTAATTGCCCGGATCGCCTCTAGAGCCCTTTTTAAATATTGGTGTCACGTTGGCTACCTTCCAGTCGTTAGGTACGGAAGCCGATTTAAGGGATAGGTTACAAACCACAGATAATAGTTCAGCAATTTCCCATTTGAGTTCTTTTAGAACCCTTGGATGAATGCCATCCGGTCCCGGAGATTTGTTAACATTAAGTTTTTCTATTTGTTCCAAAACCTCCTCTAATGACACTTCAATCCGGGACAGTTCCTCAGATTCATTACCCACAAAGGACGGTGCAGATTTGGGAATCTCCCCAACGTCCTCAGCCGTGAAGACTGAAGCAAAGAAATCATTTAGTTTCTCCGCAATGGCTTTATCGTCCTTGATTGCGCCTTTTATAGTTCGATCGTCTAGGGGACCCACAGGTTTTTAGCAGGCTTCCTGCTTCTAATGTACTTAAAAACATTTTGTTATTTCTTTTGAGTTTTTGGCTAGCTGTTCTCAAAATCTTTTTGCTTTTCTTATTACATTTTTACACTTGATTTGACAGTGTTTATGTTCCTTTCTATTTATCTCACTAGGATCAGACTTCCACTTCTTAAAAGATACCTTTTGTCCTCACTGCTTCTTTTACATGGTGGTTAAGCCACGGTGACTCTTTTAGGTCTCTTGCTATGTTTTTAATGTGTATACATTTAAGTTGGGCCTCTATTATGGTGTCTTTAAAAGTTTCCATGCAGCTTGCAGGATTTGGCTCTAGTCACTGTGCCTTTTAATTTCTGTTTAACTAACCTCCTCATTTTTGTGTAATTCCCTTTTGAAATTAAATGCCAGGGTGCTGGTCTGCTGAGGTGTTCTTCCCACCACAGGAATGTTGAATGTTATTATATTATGGTCACTATTCCCAAGCGGTCCTGTAACGGTTATTTCCTGGACCTGATCCTGCGCTCCGCTCAGGACTAGATCGAGAATTGCCTCTCCCCTTGTGGGTTCCTGCACCAGCTGCTCCAAGAAGCAGTCATTTAAGCCATTGAGAAATTTTATCTCCGCTTCTCTTCCTGAGGTGACAAATGCCTGAGAAACAAGCGAGAAGGAAGATGCCTTTGTTAAAGATCCTCCACATTCACCCATTTCAGCTAAGGGCTGAGAAATAAACAAAATGTGAACTGAGCAAAACCCTCTTTAGCAAAACCAGGAAAGATGAGATTTGTCACTTGATATTTTTAAAAGGAATAAGCAAGCAGAATAAAATAGGGCACAAGTCTAATTGTCTTGCTTATTTCTTCAGGTCACCTTTACCAGGGACTGAGCCAAAATAGTATTGGGAAATGATCCTCTTCATGTTGAATTCAAACTAAAGGGCCGTTTATGTGTGCCATTACTGCTTTGGAGATACATGCAAAGTTTCCTCTTGGGATTGGCAAGGAATACAAAATAAGCATTTCGTATTTGCAGCTCCATATGAAAAGCAGGTTCTAAGAATAATGCAATACTGAAATGAGGATCGTAAAATGGATCTGTCTGGTATAATGGTGATACTTGTCTGACTGTAGCAAAGTGTAGAAGAGGGTATTTCCTGGTATAGACTGCTGAAACCTTTGGGAAGAAACAGAACTTGACTAGAGGGTGTCATTGCTGTTTAGGGACCCTGCCTCTTGCCCAGTGTGGTCTGATGTCTTGTTCTGGGCAGGAAGTCTGATCAGAATTGGGGGTGGAAAGGGTTCATAGTGAGAGGGGAGATCCAGGGGGTGAGTTGTGGTGAGGGGGTTCGCTTGGCAGTGACTGGTTAGTTGTGCCGCAGTGACGGGTGGAATTAGGAGGAGTTGGCATGGACAGCTGTGACTGATGTGTGGCTAAGAAGGGGGGTTGTTTGGCATGACTGGATTACGGATAGAGGCTTACAACTCTCAATCTAGAAGTGACTGCAGTCAAGATCAGTACAGTGTTGGAGCTGGTCAAGTAGCCGTGACCAGAGAAATGTGGGTGGATGGGGAGGGCTCTCATAAGGAATGGGCAGTGAACAGCTTTGAGGAGCTGCACTGTGAGTTGGATCAGCTGTGAGAGGCACTTCCTCGTCCTGACTCCTGCGCCATAACTAGCCCCTTTGGCATCTGTTACCTCCCCGACAAAGGTAACTAACTCTTCAGCTCCCAGAGGAGGGTGCAGGTCAACCTGTCCCTGTGTTAACTTCTCCAGAGTTGGGTATTGGGTCTCACTGTGTAAGAACCAAAGAAGCTGGAACTGTTTTCCAGCTGTGAAAAGAGTACAACAGTACACACACACAGAGGCACTGAAAATCACAGTGCAGCAGACTTTCCAGCACTGCCGTATTTCATAATTTAATAATTATCGTCATTTTTAAAATTAGTCAGAGCAGACAAGCAGGAAATGTAGTTGATTACTCACTCAATAGCTTACCTTATTTAAATACAAGATTTACCTGGCATTGCTCGGCTCCTTTATGGCAGAGGGCTGAGTTTGGCGGGGGGGTGCAGGTGTCAGGATTGGGGGTTGAAGAGGGGCTCTGAGCAAGGGATGGTGGGTGCAGGAGACAGAGCAGGGGGTGGGGAGTCAGGGTAGGGAGTTGGGAGGTGTGTGGGGGCTCAGAGGAGGGGTCCTTGGGGGGTGTCTGGTAGCTTCTCCCCGGGGTGGTGGGGAGAAGCTGGCAGATGGCCAGTGAGGCCCTCCCTGTCCTCAAGCCAGCCCTGGGGAGAAGCTGGCAAGCCAAAGTACGAACACTGCTTTGTCGGCAGGAGCACTCTGGTGCCGACAGAGCGAAACCCCCTTGTTGTGGTGGAAGTAACAGGCCCACCAAAGTGCGGACAAACAGCATTCACGCATGCTGACTCTTTGCAGCAGGGCTGTGTTGACACAGCCTCATCGCTAAAAGCTGCGGCGGATAGGCATACCCTTAGTTTCACACCTGGTTCACTGATCTTACGCCCAAATGCAAGTTAAGCACAAGATGGTAATAACTGGGAGAAACAGCTGGCAGAAATGAGAGTGACTGGCCATTTCTACCCTAGAGGTACACTGCTAAAAGCACCCGATGCCAGATTGGGAGAGCTCATTCATCTGATTTGGCCTTCGTGTTCCTAACCTGAGCCTTTTTCCTACCTGTACTTGACAAGATGGGTGCGTCTTTCTGTCCTAGGTGTAGCCGGTGTTACAATTCTTCATGTCACCTTGATTACATGGCCGTGTAGCCTGGGATAGGGCTGCAGTTTAAAGTGTAGCTCTGTTCCCAAAAGTGACTTTGAAAAGAGCATGGTTGGGCTCCATGTTTGTTGTGTCAGTGATCTGTAGAGCAAACGATTTGCCAGTAAAATGGAGGGTGCGTGGGGGGGAGTTTCTCATAAACCATCTGTTTCACATGCACAGAATGGGAAGCGACTGCCTAGGAAGGAGTACGGCAGAAAGGGATCTAGGGGTCAGAGTGGATCACAAGCTAAATATGAGTCAACAGTGTGAGTCTGTTACAAAAAAAGCAACCATGATTCTGGGCTGCATTAACAAGAGTGTTGTGAGTAAGACCCGAGAAGTCATTCTTCCGCTCTGCTCTGTGTTGATTAGCCCTCAGTTGGAGCATTGTGTCCAGTTCTGGGCAGCACATTTAGGAAAGATGTGGAGAAACTGGAGAAGGTCCAGAAACGAGCAACAAAAATGAGTAAAGGTCTAGAAAACATGAGGCAAGGCTGAAAGAATTGGGCTTGTTTAGTTAGGAAAAGAGAAGACTGAGAGGGGACACGATAGCGGTTTTCAGGTATCTAAAAGGGTGTCAGGGAGGAGCGGGGGGAATTGTTCTCCTTGTCCTCTGAGGACAGGACAAGAAGCAATGGGCTTAAACTGCAGCAAGGGAGGTTTAGGTTGGACATTAGGGAAAACTTCCTAACTGTCGGGGTGGTTAAACACTGGAATAAATTACCTATGGGGGGTTGTGGAATCTCCATCATTGGAGATATTGAAGAGCAGGTTAGACGGACACCTGTCAGGGATGATCTAGGCAGTGCTTGGTCCGGCCGTGAGGGCAGGGGACTGGACTCAATGACCTTTCGAGGTCCCTTCCAGTTCTAGTGTTCTATGATTCTATGCCCTAACAAAATGAAGGCAGAGAGGGGATTTGATTTCTGTCTGTAAATACATTGTGGGGCAAATGCCAAGAAGGGAGAACTGTTTAAGCTAAAGGGCAATGTTGGCACAAGAACAAATGGGTATAAACTGCCAGCTGAATACACTAATGCTGGAAGTTGGAAGAAGGGATCTAACTGTCAGATGCTTGAGGGATTGGAACCGACTTTAATAGCAGTAATGGGAGCAAACAACAGTCTAAATAGTTTTTAAGATGGTGCTTGAGGTGTTTATGAATGGGGTTGCTTGAACTAACAGGGCTTTGAACTCAATGATCCAGGAGCTCCTTTCAATTCTATTTCCTGGGAAACGGTCTCTGTGGGATGATGGCTGGGTTTAAATACATTTAAGAGTGCAATAGGAGTGATGTATATTCTCCTTCTCTATTTATTTGTGCCGGTCGAAACCCTCATGCACCTTTGCAATGCAATTAGAAGAGGCACTACAGGGCTCTAGATAAATTACCCTGGCTAGACCAAAACTGTCTTCCTTTCCACACTAATGCAGTTCCCGTGGTTATGGCCCCAGAGAGCTATCTTACGTTGCTGTGCTTTTGCATTTCTTTCTCAATCTGAGCTCTTGGCAGGGGAAATTCACGATTAAATGGATTCTTGCCACTTTGTGGTTTTGTCCAGGAATATTTTGCATTCTGCCCCTTGGTTTTCACTTGTCCCTTTTGACTTTTCCGTGCCAAATTCAGTTCTTTAGTCAAATCCTGCCTGCTCTGATCCCAGTCTCTGTTGATATTATAGTCTCACTGGATTTTATCACCAGGCATCACACGTTTTTGAATAGAGGTTGTGTCCCTCTTAAGCTGCATTTTCTGACCCTTCTTCCTGGGTCCTTATAGGTGAAAAGCAAGCAATTAGCTTATCAGGCTGATGCTCAGTAATGTGAGGAATGGTGAGAAATATTTTTGCTACCTGCTGGAAGAGACCAGGGGCTGTTGGCAGGCTTTCCAGCAGTACTGCTTTTGCTTTAATAGCTTCAAAGAATTTGATTTGGACTCTGTTCTCTTGCGCCTGTTATCAGACTTTCAGTAAATATTTCTCATGCGGCCATAGCTTCAAAGTGCTCTTTGCATGGCGTTCATTTTTCTCTGCCCACTTTTAGCTCCCCCTGTGATCTTCAGAGCTGCCTTTCTTGTTAGCATTGCTTTTAAGCAGCCAGTAGAAATTCAATCATGATTTTCACAGTGCCGAACTAGAATCCATGTAGAATCCCTTACTGCCTCAGGAATACTCCAGAGGTACCCTTATTGAACAAAGCATCACGACAGTCCTGGGTAACTTATTACTCATTTTCTCATTAACATCCATCAATAACTGATATTCATATTCACCTACCACTCCCATTTTTCCAGGACGTTTATGTTATGGGGTGGCCTCTTGCCATTATTTAATTTCGTATTGCAACAGCATTTAGAGGCCTCAACCAATGATCGGGGTGCCATTTTGCCATGCATACATGCAGCTGGAGACAGTCCCTGCTCCAGAGAGCTTGCAGTCTAAATAGAGAAGACAGACAAATGATGAGGAGGGAAGGTGTCACTGCTTCCATTTTACAGACAGAGATCCCTTGAATACAGCCAGCATTTTACCCATAAGATCGCCCTTTCTTCTCCGTGATCTCCGGAGGTGTAGGGTTAGGCCACCTCTCATGGTTTGCTGCCTAAACACTAGTGTCAATAAACGTAAACAACAAATGGTCTGGTAGCACTTTATAGACTAACAAAACATGGAGATGGTAGATGGTCAATGAAAGCTGTATTTGAAATGTAGCGAGATGGGTCATCTGCACGGCTGTTTTTATTTGTGTTTAAGCTTTTGTTGCAAATAATAGCATGTGGCAATTTTGGTCCTTAAAGACCAAATATCAAGTGCCAGATTCAAGACTGGCTTAAGTGGGTGCAGTTTAAATCCATTGTAGCTAGTCTGCCGTGTCTGTAATTAGTGATATCTGATTAGCGCGACTGTTGCAACTTCATAAACACTGCTTAGATGCATTGCCATGTATCAGCACTTCGTTATCAAAAGATTAATGTGCTTTCATGCTTTATCGGAAGAGAAGTTGGCAGTAACTTTGAAAGACCAAATAAATTGTTCAGGACCATGTTCTTTGCTGCTCTCTTGCGTATTGAGAAATTCCTCAGTCCATTTTGTGCATGGTAATTGTGGTTACTATGACTAAGAAGCCATGGCTTTTAAATATATTTAAATAATATCCCTGAAGCATACCCAGTAACTGTGTAGATTTTATACATGGCTAACCCTCGAGTGCAATGCATCCCCTGTTTAACAGAGCACAGCATGATTACACAAGAGCTAAGGCTAGGAAATGAGAACTGTCTAGCCCAAAATGCTGAACGAAACCGAGTTGAATTGGGCTGGAACGTAACCATCCCTGTTACTGTAAAAAGGGTCATCAGTGTGTTAATGAACACCAAGTCAAAAAGAACCGAGAGAATTGTTTTTATGCTGCCCTATTTGTATCCTCTCCTGGTCGATATTTCCTACATTTCATTCTCTGCCTCACCCCCTTTCAAGTCTCTGCTTCATACATGTTCGACCTTATTAATGGTACCGAATGTTCTCCTGGAGCCTTTGCACTTGAATTGTGCTGAGTAAGGATGTTAAATTGCGGTGAATTAGTCAAGTAGTTGATGGAATTTCCATCAACTACTCCACTAGTTGATAGGCCCTTCCACATTCCTCCTTTGAAATGTACAAGAGCCCTAAAAGGGGCTCTTGTACATTTCAAAGGAGGAATGTGGAACTCTGCGTACAGCCCTGGCCCAGCGGGAAGTCCCTCTGACTCTGGGCTGCACGCGGGCATGCCTCCTTTGACATGTACAAGAGTCCCCAGCAAGTCTCGTGATATTTGGACCTTTCTAAGCCAAGTGCCTCGGAGCGCCGCTCTTGAACAGCACCTGCCTCACCGTGTGGATGTGTCTGTCTTTTACTTTCACAAAAGCTGAATCTTTTAAACAGCTTTTAAATGGACCCCGAGTCAGCAGTTCACAGAGTAAAAAGGCACCAGGGAAGCTGCAAGGTCGGGTGGGGGGGAGGAAAGAACCTGCTTTTCAATCTTCCTCCAGGGTCGCGTCTCCAGCACCTGCCAGGCTATCAAGATGGGCTTTTCTGTTCATGAAGAAAGGAAGCAAAACCCCGTAAACTCCAGTAAATTCCCAGGTTCAGCGGTTTAAATAGCAGCTTTGAAGCTTCTTTTCCTTTCTGTAAGCTCCGTTTTCTGTAAGCTACCAGTGCTTTTCCTTCCTATACGTACTATACACTGTACTTCGTGTCTTCATCTGTATATTGACGTGGTGGTTTCCTTCAAACAGTTTCTCTCATTTTATCTGGTGTCTTTTGATTTATTAGATTTTTATCAATTTCCCTCTGATGAATAGAAAATATTTTGGTTTATGAGTCATTGGGAGATACAGAGACAGATCTCTCTTAATTGAAATTGCTTGTCCCTGGTTGGGATTAGGACCTTGAAATGTAATGACTATGCTCTCCAGAGGACTGTTCATGAGTCTCAGGAGAGGTCAGATTAGTGCAAAGAACCAGGTGCGACACCTGGGGCTAATGGGGACTCCAGGTCTGGCCATGTAGGTTAGAGGGCTAATTCTGCTAAGAATCATGATGTTGCCTCTGCTTGAAAGGGCTTCAGCAAGATCGCTGTATTACCCGACGAGAGCTTTCATGGCTGCCCTTTTTGGCCTCCCATTTCTCAGGCTGACGCAAGGGTTGAGGGCGCATAAGCTGTGGTGCTGTCTCAAATACTATGTCCCATTGTAATGCCTGCATTGTCCAGCTCTCGATTAAAAACCACCTTTATTTTGTGCTTGATCAGGCATGTGGTGACTGACCACCACTACGAGACCCTCGGGGGTATGAAAGGATGTTCACGCTGAGAAAAAAGAATATTAAAATATATGGAATAGGAATCAACTAGCAATTTGAATAGTAAAATAAATCAAGGTTACAGGCGCGCTCTTATTAGTCTAAAGACACATATGGTGTTATTTCTGTAAAGCTGTAGTTCATAGATTCACCCCTGCTCTTGAGAGTATGGTGATAAGGACCAATCTTGCCTCGGGTATGTCAGACCATTCAAGTCCAGGTGTCACCGCTCTTGAGTGGGAGGTACTGAAGTTAATGGTAAGAGCTGTTAACGCTAACTTAGTTTACTTAAATTAAACCTAGATTAATCAGTTAACTAAGTCAAACTAAAAGAGCATAAGAAAGACGAAGTTTAGAGACTAATAATCGAGACTAATCTTAACTAATCTTAACTCCTCCTCCTCCTCCTCCTTCTAACAAGCTCCAGGCACCCGGTTTCATATGTTTAGGTGCTTGGGCTCTCCTTCTCTGCTCCAACTTAACTTCCTCCCCCTTAACATGATTAGGGCACGCGTACTCCATAGGCTGGATACATATGGCATGATTGTGCATATTAATGACCTCTGCATACAGATTCATGATAGTAGATCAGTGGTCCCCAACCTTTTGGGACTGCCGGGCGCCTGGGGGCGGTGCCACTCATGCGCCGGGCACCCGGTGGCGGGGCCACCCATATGCCGCGTGCCCGGGGCCACCCCTGTGCCGCGTGCCCAGGGGTGGGGCTGCCCATACGCCGTGCGCCTGGGGCCGGCGCCGCTCCTGAGCCACGTGCCCGGGGCAGGGACGCCCATACGCCGTGTGCCCGGGGCCAGCACAGCCCTTGTGCTGTGCACCCGGGGGCGGGGCTGCCCATACGCTGCACGCCCAGGAGCCGGCACTGCCCATGCGCCACGCGCCCAGGGGCGGGGCCGGCCCCGATCACTCAGCGGGCGCACAGAAATAGGCCGGCAGGCGCCATGGCGCCCGCGGGCACCGCGTTGGGGACTGCTGTAGTAGATCATTCTCACCTATGTTATTTCTGGCCTTGTGGTGTGCTTGTGAAGTTTGAGGGTGTTCTTGGACGCCCACTATGCCACTATCAGTCACTTTATCTTATCACCATCTATCCAGGTGAAAAGTTCAGAATGTATGCACATTGACTTTGCTGTCTAGGTGAAAGGTCCCAGACGTAGGTGAGCCCATGTGTTATCTGGGTGAGAAGTCCCAGATGAAAATGCTAAATTTGCTTTAGCTCAGGATATGGCCTGTTGGTTCCTTGCATTGCAGCCAAATTACTTCACTATGTACCTACCATAATAAAATAAATACTTAAATCAATACTTACTATTTAACCGGTTAACCACTAGGAACGTGAAAGATTACCTCATTCAATGAATTAAATGCCCTAATAATGTCCCATAGCAAGAATTGACTATTGTGAGAGCCGTCCCTTCAATGGCACCAGCCCCAAGCCACGAAATTGACAATAACAGCCAATGTAAGTAACTTGCAGTGTCTACACAAACACTGCACTGCCTTAAGTGCACTGACACAAGCCCTGTGCCTTGCATGGAGGTGGAGTTACTGTGTCTGTGTAGGAGGGCACTTGCCTCAGTGGGAACAAATGCTGGCAGAATTAGGTTGACATAACTTTGTAGTGCAGAACTCTGTGGTGTCACTGATAGGGCATTGGAAGTTGAAACATACACTATATCCCTTGCCAGTTCCAGGAGGCAGAGTTAAGGTTGCAGGGTGGATCTTGTGTGCACTGAATCTTTGTATTTCTGGGTTTTCATAGGTTTAGGATTCAGTGAGCTGGAAGGAGTGCAAGAATTTACACTCAAACTCGTGGATGTGTTATGCTGGAACTCCCACCTCAAGATGATTGGTTAATCTAGCTTTCCTGGCCCAGAACGCCTTGTACCTGTGTAGAAAGGCTCTGATTGCCACAGTTTTCAAAAAGATGGTTTCCCTCATGAGACAGTTGCGAGCCGTGTCTGCTAGGTGTTCTCATGGCACATGGTATCATACTCCCCCTTTTGCTCCTCTCACAGTTATTAGAGTTTTCACTTTCAGCATGCCATGGAGCAGCTGGTTTTTGATTTGCTAAAGCGCAAATGGAAGCCTTGTTTGACTCCAGGCGAGATGTAACACACTTTGCACGGAGAGGAAAAACAAGGTGAACGGAGCGACATTTGAAACGAACCTCAGAGCATCTGTAATATCAGAAATCAATAATTTAAAGAGGAGACACGGGCTGTGAACAGCTGTAATGTAGCAGGAAGGTGTAATTAAAATAACATTTCTGCCCTTGGAAACCCACATGTTGAGGCTCTCCTCTGTGTTTCATGAACAAGAACAAATTTATCCTCCCAGCACTTCTGTGAGGTAGGGAATCATCATTTCCCCTGCTTTTTAAATGGTGAAACTGAGGCCCAGGGAGGTTAAGTGATCTCCTCATGGTCACAGGCAGATCTGGGAGCAGAACTTGGAACACATTGTCCTGTGCTTTAACTGCAAGACCAGTCTGTGCTACAAACATAATAGATGAACCCATCTTTTAATTCTCTGGTCAGTTTCAGCCTCCCGCCCGCCCCGACAAAGTCTCTCTTTCTCCTCGAGGATGCGCCCAAGTCAGTGCATGTTCTTGACAATAAGGGTGCCCAAAGCATAATTTGACTGTTCTGCCACATTATTTAAAATGTGTAAAATAAAAGGAAAACTCTTTTCTTCTGCCTGCTCCTAAAACATTTAACAAGCTGGCTGTCATCCTTTTCATGTGCTTGTTTCACCCAGTTGTATCTCTTCCTGAATTGGACTGTAAATTCTACGGCCCGGATGGCATTTTGCCATGTTTCTTACCCGTGGCTCAGTGGGGTTTTGATCTTGATTTGGGACTGTGGGCAGTACTGGTGCGTGAGTAATTACTAGTATTCATTTTTGCAGTGAGGCACATGGCGTTCCACAGGAATTTGAAAATCCCACAAAGAATGATTTTATAATATTGAAACCTACAGATTATTCGAATCTCCTACGTTGGCGCAGGCTTGTGTAACGCACTGGCTAATAAGTCTGTGTGATCGCGTCCTTTTCCTTGTAATGACGGACACATATGGAGCAGCGCCAGCTACTGAAATAGCTAAGGAGTTGCTCCTTTAGCACACAAGGCAGAAGCGTATGCCATTGCCCCTGTAAACCCTGACTTCTGTCCCTGCTGATAACCCCTGATGCAAGAGGAGAAGGGGCCATTAGATCTCACGTTGTACTGAGGGGCAGAGGTTGGGTCTAGGTGTGAATTTCTCCCAGGTTCAAAGGGTTTTGAGTCACATGTTGCTGTTTTGGATCCACCTGGGTCTAGCTGTGAACTTTTAAAGTTGGAGTGGGCTCATTTCTGGGTTGGGCCCTAGTGGGACATGCAGTTTCTAACAACTGCTCTTCTGTGAGATTCGGACTGTTGCTACCCGCACTGTAATACATCCCCAGTAGCATTTGGCTGGGTGTAATCATGAGAAAACAAGACCGAAGCAAAGCTAATTATGTTCTAGTTCACATACCATTCAATGTCTCTGTCAAACCAAAGTTAATCTTAACTTTTCCTGCGTGGAAATGGCACAGGAGTCTTTTAAATCAGGAGTGGGCAATAATTTTTGATGGGGGGGCCACTTCAAGAATTTGGCAAGTGATCAAGTGACTCTCTTTTCTGGGATATTAATGGAGGGGTTCCAGGGTCTGGAACAGAAGTTGGATACTGGAAGGACTCTGGGTACGGGATTAGGGTGCAGCGGGGAGTCTGGGGACTGGAAGGGAGTTTGGGTGCAGAGGGGGGTTGTAACCTGGGGCAGGGGGTAAAGGTGCAGGGTCTTGAAGGGGAATGGGTGCAGGAGAGGATTCTAACCTGGGGGTTGAGTGTAGGAAGGGGTGCAGGGCCTGGGAGGACCTGGGGCAGGGGGGTGCAGAGGGTTTGGGTTGTGACCTGGGCGGGGGAGTTAGGGTGCAGGAAGAAGTGGAGTGCCAGGTGCAGGCTTTAGCCAGGAGGTGCTTACCTAAGGTGGCTCCCGTCCAGCAGCCCAGTGGGATCCTCAGACAGGCTCTCTGCCCACCACAGCCCCAGAAGCAGGTCAAAACAGCTAGCTGCCAAGGCTAGCGTGTGTGTCTCTGCACAGTGCACCCCTTGGGCGAGTCTCCATGTGTTGCACGCGTGCGCAGGCATGGCCCATGCAGTGCCTGTTGGCTGTAAACCAGCCAATGGGAACTGTGAGGATTGTGCTGGGGACGGAGGCAGTGCATGGAGACCTCTCCTCCCCCCAAGGGGCGTGCCATGCAGAGATGCACATGCTGGCCCCAGCAGCCAGCTGCTTTGGGGGCTGTGGCAGGCACGGAGTCAGACCGAGGGCACTCGGGGCTGCGAGACATTGGTGGCCCAGAGGTTTGTGGTGGGCCAGATCTAAATGTTTGGTGGACCAGATTCAGCCCCCAGGCCGTGTTTAAACCATTATCTAAGTGAGATCCAAAACCTGGCACACATGCTCTTTCTGCTTCCTCAATTCTCTCTAAAAAGCGCGTTCTCTGGTTCTACCCCTGTGTAGTGAAGTTGCTGTAAGGGTGCGTTTTTTCACCTTCTTCTTGGGCAGATCACCTGCTCTCCAGATGCCTGCTTCTTCGACTGCCAAATGGGGAAACAATACTTGCCTGTCTCTGAAGGCTGATGAAAGATTCAAATACTTAAATATTTATAGGGAACTTTTGAGAGACCTTTAGATGCAAGCAATGATGTAAGCGCCAAATAGTCTCATAAATGTCTCCCTGCAGTTTAAATTAGATGAAGTGTCATTCACTTCTTGTTTTAAACTGCTTGCTGCATGGTGCGAGTCACTGCTAAAGAGCTGCTGTATTTCCTCTGGCAGGGCGGAATAAGGCATTGGAATCCTTCAGGAGGAAGGGTGCTATAGAAATGCAAGTAATTAGCATTAGTCACGTCCATTGTTCTCGGCGCTTTCAACTGTACCCGACAGCCGTGTTTTCAGTAGCAGACGTAGGCACAAGCTACCTAGATCCTCACCTATGCCATTATGAGTTTGAAAGGGTTTTTTTTTGTTTTTTTGTTTTTTTTGTCTCCTCTGTTATCTTCTTCTCATTATCATCCATTCTGTCCTCCACCTTACGAGCACAGATATGACTCAAAGATTTCACAGGAAAGTGGATTTAGCAAAAACTGGTTTCTGAGAGGATTTTGCACCTTAGAACAGCTCCCTTTCTAATTTATCGGGTTTCTGCATTACCCCACTTTTACCTGAAACATGAAGGACCTTTACATTTTCCCCCCCAAGAGTTGGCAGAACAACTGGAAGAATTCCTGCCAGCCAATTTTTCAGTATAAAAAGTTGAAACGTCACCCTCCCTCACCTTTGGATAAACCAAAAATTCAAGTGGGAGGTTTTGCTTGATCCCCCAGTGTTTCCAAGAAGACCTGTGTCTGAACCAAAGATCCAAACGCCTGTCAATTTTAGGGCATTCAGACCGAGATCTTAGCTTGTTCTGGCCCCACAGGGTACGTCTATACAGCAAGGCTAAAGCTGAGATAAGCTACGCAACTTCAGCTACATCAGTTGTGTAGCTTAAGTCGAAATAGCTTAATTCGGCTTTTGGCGCTGTCTGCGCAGCAGGAAGTGTGAGGAAGAACACTCTTCCTCCAGCTTCCATTGCTCCTTGTACAATGAGGGTTACAGGAGTTGGAGTAAGAAGTCCTCCAGTTCGACAGTATTTTGAGATTGTTGAAATAACTGCTCGTAGTGTAGACGCGGGCCGTGTCATTTGGGGATAGCGTCAGTTATTCCGAAATAACACTGCTGGGTAGACGTACCCACGGTGAGCTGCGTATCCCTTCCAAGGACTTGTCCACACTGGCCAGTTACAGCGCTGTAGCTTTCTCACTTGGGGGTGAAGAAGCACACACGCACCCAGTTACCACGCTGTAATGCGCCAGTGTAAACAGGCTCCCAGCATTGCTAGCTCCTCCCTTCATGGATGTGGTTTACCTAGAGCGCAGGGAGAGCTCTTCCCCGGAGCTGGTGCCACGACCACCCTGCTGCGTTAAAGCACTACTGTGGCTGCGCTTTAACTTACAAGTGTAGACAAAGCCCGAGTGACAGGACTGCGCCTCTTCTGTGTCTTGATTCGGACCAAGGCCTCTTTCCTGCGTGCTGCACTGGTTCATTCCATCTCCCAGGGTTTTTCATTACTTAGATTTGTGTCTGATGGTTCTCCATTGACTGTTCTGACACATGGCAAAGGTAGGTAGTGGAACGGAGACCTCCCCTCCCCCCGCGGGGTGCGCCACACAGAGACGCACATGCTGCACCTCGCAGCTGGCCGCTTTGAGTGGCTTGTGGGGCTCTGGCAGGCTGGGAGCCTACCTGAGGGCCCATGGTCTGCAGGACATTGGTGGCCCGGAGGATTCTGGTGGGCCAGATCCCGGATCTTCGCTTGCTGACTAGGGAGGGGTTACAACTCCCTCTTGCTACAAAGATCTGTGTGCGGAGGCGGGTTAGCCTCCTGAGGACGCCACGGGATTGGCTGGGATTGCGCACAGGTGGCTGCCCCAAGCCACTGCAACCACAGTGCTATTTTTGGGTGCTAGCTCAAACAGAACTAATGCATGTCCGTCTACCTGAGCTGGGAGTTACACCTCCCAGCAGTTGTGCAGCTATATCCATCGATAGGGACACACGCCACAGGTATTAGAAAATGATCCAGATTAAAAATAATACAGGCACCTCTCGTGTTCTTCGTGTGGCTCCTCGCTCCTTCATTTTGAGGTATAGCCATCCCCCCAACTCCTAGCAGCCCCTCCCTCCCCCCCTTCCCCCCCCAACGTGGCATGTTTGGCACCTGGATTTGTGGTTTGAACTCAAACCTGATGCTTAACCGTGTTTTTTCTCATAACACAAAGCTGTTATTCATATAGCTTTCCGTCATTTTTCATGCTTCCATTCTTGGCGTGTCTGCCTGCCGCTCACCACCATCGGCTCTCCCCCAGATTAGTAACTAATCTTGCAGTGACTGCCTGCACATTATCTGGACTTCCTTTCTCCAATCTATCTCTTCCAGCAGGCCTCTCACAAACGTCTCCCCCTCCCCCAAAGAATTAATGCTACGTGGAGAATTTTTGCCTCCATATTTTTTTCTTCTGCTGACCTAATCAGCAGTTTGGCTTGTCGGGGCTTAAAGAAAATATTTTCCAGGCAGTGATTTATTTTATTTCTTTACTCTTCTTGAAATAATTTCATGTCAATGTGTGTGTGCTCCAAAAATTACCCTTCCTATAGTGGTGAATCATTAAGCATGCAGTTGTATTTTGGTACCATGTGCAGCCCCAGTGAGAAAACAGAGCCACATTGTGTGCGCGCGCACGCACGCACGCGCACACACACACACACGGCACCTTCACGGAGCAGCCCCTGGACTTCAGGGTGGCTCCGTCCACTCACTTTCAATAAAAGCACCCAGCATTCCTAGAGGGTTTCTTTCTTATTTTTAAACACAAAGTTTGATTATTTACATTTTATATACAAATAAAACTTTATTGGCCTTAGTTGTCCAAGACTTTTTTTTAAAACTGCTTAGTCTTTTGGAAATACATAGTTAATAGCATAATTTGTTATCCTCCAAAGAGACAGTATGGAGTTTACCACTCTTTAACAGAGGGGTAACTTTCTGAGATGTGAACAAGTTGTCTGCATACCTCTACATCAAGGAAAATTCACATGAAAGAGACTTCTCGGAGAACGATGGTGCCGATTCAGCAGGGTATGTAGGCATGTTAGGCTACTGAAGTCAGTGTGTATCTTCCTTATGCTGCTGAGACCTGATCTCTAGAAATAGGCTTTCTGTGTACTTTTATTCCATCTGCCCCACACCGATAATAAGAGTTTCATCATCACCAAAGCCAGTTCTGGTAAGTGCATAGAATGTTACATGGTCGCCTAGTCTGTGATATAAAACTTTTTTCTAAAATGTTCTAATATGTATGGACAAGGGATATAAAATCCCAGTTAATCAGTTAACTGGTTAAACCTTAGGTCTTAGAGATAATGGAGACTGTTAGGCAGCCTATACATGTGGCTCAGTACCAGTTCTCCCTATAGTATTTATAATTTTGGGGGGGGGTTTTGTATTTATAATCTTAATCATCTCTAAAGGCTGTTCCCCACTGTGACACTTCAAGTGCAGAAGTTAGGGGCCTGGAAGAGATTTTAAAATACCCTTCCACTAAAGGCTTCTGCTTAAAAATGCTCCAAGGTCACAGATTCCTTGAGCTTGGGCATTACGCGGCCATCACCCAAATGCAAAAACTCCTTTGAGAACCTAGGAGGATGTGCTTGGGAATTTCTTCCTGTGGGGTATCCCCAAGCTCTTTAACCCTCCCTCTGGAAAGAGCTTGAATACAAACTAGAATTTCTTAATAGCCAACCTTTCCGTTTCAGACACATGCACACGGAACCTCCTGCCCTCTAGGACACAGGAACCAGATCATAGTCTTTACAAAGGTGATTTTATTAACAAAACCAAGAAGTTGCTAGGTGTTACGGAGCAATTGAAAAGGGCAGATTAAAACCACAGAGAATTGCTTCCTGGGATTCGGTTTAAAAGTAGCATGTGTGGGCACATGGGCTCAGCGTGGAGGAGTTCAGCAAACCCCAAAATAAAGTAACCTGATTGTGTCTGTCTAAACATTCCCTGTTCTACTTACATCTCCGTTGTTCCAAGATTTATTTGTTCCCTAGGCATGGATGTCGCCGGGAAGCCCATGCCTTATTCCTGTCTTAACTCTTATCTCCCAGCCCTCACTCTGATCACACACAGGCTGCAGCCGGAGGATCCTGCTTCAATTCAAAACCCACGCTGTATTTTCATTGGCTCTTCTGGCTCCCTGCCAACACTTCCTGGAGATTCTCAAAGACCCACTGTCTCTGGGTGTAACCCTTACAAGCAATTTAGTTAACTGACTGGCTGGATGCCCACAAAAGGGTAGAACCCCTCCCATTCACCCCCTCATCTAATTGCGAAACAAAATAATTGTGTATGGTACGTTATATCAATGAATGTAGTAAAGCTCTAGACTGAATTATTTGAATCTGTCTGATATTCATGACTTTTGGAGTCTGTTTAAAGCTAGATTGTCAAAAGCAAATCATATAAACTAATATACAATATTTGGATTCTGAAAAAGACTTCAATGTGGTGTTATATGACGAACAACGGGTCTTGCCGAAAGCTTTAGGGAATGAAAGACAGGAGATTTCCTGAGAGCACAGTGTTTATTTATAACCCATTCCCTCCAGGAAATACTTTTTAGAAAATGCTGTGTCAACTTATTTGCAAGAATGAAGTTCATTTCCCTAGAGGTCAGTAAGCACTCTGACAGCTGCAAGTTGTTTGTGTTTCAGTATAAATAATTGAGCTAGATAGGAGGCCAGCTAAGTTAATTGCTTAATTTGCTAGTTTTTATTTGCATTTGCAAGGTAATTCACATGCGTTTTGAAATAAAAACCTCAAGAACAGACTGAATAGGATTTACTGTAACTGGAGCACAAGAGCTTGAAAGAGTAATGAGATAGATGGATAAGCAGCAATTCCAATAAACAAATGGCTCAGAATTTTGTTTTAAGTACAAAATATTTTAGTTCCCAGCACTGTCATGGTAAATTTATAATTCTCCTCTTTAATTCATCAAGCAGTACATGGCATTTTGCTCATTCAAATACACTGAAATTGATACCATTGGCAACTACCGGCCTTTAGAGATTGTCTTAAAGGATCCCTTAATTATCAGCACTGTACATCTAATACTAATGATCGGCACTGTACATCTAATATTGTACGTCTTCACTGCTGCAGAGATCGATTCTGCAGCAGTCGATCTTCCAGCATTTGATTTAGCGGATCTAATAAAGATCTGCTAAATCAAACGCTAACAGTACTACCTCTGTCGACCACAGTAATCCTCATAGTCACGAAGAGTAAGGGAAGTCAATGGGAGCATCTCTCATCAGTTTTCCACTGTGAGGTTGTGAAAATCGATGTAAGGTACGTTGACTCCACCTACGCAATTGTAAGTGGAATTGCGTATCTTACATTGATTTTCTCAGTCAGTGCAGACCTGGCCTTAGTGTCATGTCTGCCATGGGCCTTTCTGGGAAACAAAGCTACATAAGTTATTGATGATGCCCCCAGAGATGGAGTAGCGCAGAGGTTGTGTGGATGTATAGTCACATAGGCACCGTAGGTAAGGCAAACACTATCTGCTCCTTTCTTTGGAATAGGAAACATATCAAAATTTGCACTAGTTCCATATCCTGAGGGCTTACCCTGACAAGATCCTTTGAAATACCACTGTAGCATCTCCCTACAAGGGAAAATAAGCTACAGCGGGAAAGGTGAGAACATGATGTATGTTCATGCTGGTGACACACGTCAATTAGCAGGCACCTGTGTTATTGAGACAGGATGTTACTAGCTATCCAAAGCTGGCTGCTGAGTTCCTATCCCAGTGCTGATCCAGCTGCCACTGAAGTCAATGGGAATCTTTCTGTTAACGTCCATGAAAGCTGAATCTGGCTACGAATGCGCAATAGTCGAGAGGTAAAAAATGGAAGATTCCTACAACTTGATTTTTGTCCTTTCCCTCCTGTATTCCTCTCGACAACTGCAGTATAAATAACACACACAAAGCCAGGCAGTGGGATATATTTGTCATCATTGTTTCAGCCAAAGAGGTAGGAGTGTCGTAACTCACAACAATTTCACCTCACATGAGTAATAGGCTCCACATGTCCCTCCTGAATGAGCAGCAGTGCTAGTGTCGCTGCTCCCCATTGTATAATGTAACACTTCTCAGCCAGTCTTTCAAACCAATTGTATCTTCGCAGAATAACTTGGGTAAAATTCAAAGACATGATCCTGAAGGTGTTCAGCACCAGCAATTCCTGGAATTACAGGTTCTCTGTGCTTTCCAGGGATTGCACCCTAAGGGTATGCCTCTACTTCAGGGTGGATTGATGCTGTGGTGACCAATCCACTGGGGATTGATTTAGCGGGTCTAGTGAAGACCTGCTAAATCAATCATTCTCCCATTGACGCCACCACAATGAGATGAGCAAAGGGACTTGATGGGAAAGTTTCTTCTGTCGACCTAGTGTAGAGTGGACCCTGTGGCAAGCAAATCTGAGCTACAGCGATTTGAATTACACTACTAATGTAACTCAAATTGCGTAGCTTAGATCAGCTTGTCCCCATAGTGTAGATCTGCCCTGAGTGTGGGCATAAAGCCCATACCTTAATTTGTGTACACTGGGAGAGGGCACAAGACACTCATGGGCACATGTTAAAAGCTTAGTGGTAACGTGGATTTCTGTTTTACCCCAGAGTTGCTGGTCAGATTAATAAGTGTGAGTGGGAAGTGATGCACGAGGAATCACTGTTTATACACAGAACAATCAGCGGATAGAACTTACTGTCCATCAGGCTGAGCCGGAGCAGTGATGGGATTTGAGAAATAAATCCGCAGGATGTTCCTTGTTGGGACAGGGGCAGTGGCAGATATAGGTCACAGTCTGGCAAATCTAGGTCCTATTCCGTTACTGTCTATAAAAACCTACAGGGAGGTCAGCCCCTCATCTTTTCCCACCAACTCTTGCCACTGTGGACGCAGATTCTTCTCTCTCCCACACCAGTTTTACAGCCAATACATAAACTCCTGATTTTACACTGGTGTAAAAGAGACAGAATCAGGCACCAGGCATGTAGGGAAAGAAAATCACTTTTAAAGATGAATAACTAGTGGTCAGAACTGACTATTATGTTGATGATTGATTAATTACTTAAGGAATCCGTTTGCAAACATCTAAAAGATAATAAGGTGATAAGTAACAGCATGGATTTGTAAAGACCAAATCATGTCAAACCAACCTAGTAGCATTCTTTGACAGGATAACAAGCTTTGTGGATGAGAGGGAAGTGGTAGATGTGGTATATGTAGACTTTAGTAAGGCATTTGCTACAGCCTTGCACGACCTTCCGATGAACAAACTACAGAAACACAACGTAGATGGAGCTACTGTAAGGTGGGTGCGTAACTGGTTGGGTAACAGTTCCCAGCGAGGAGTTATCAGTGGTTCACAGTGATACTGGAAAAGCATAACGAGTAGGGTTCTGCCAGGACTAGTTCCATTAACAGTTTCATCAGTGATTTGATAATGGCAGAGAGAACACACTTCTAAAGCTTGCAGATGATATCAAGCTGGGAGGGGTTGCAAGAGTTTTGGAGGGTAGGATTACAATTCAAAATGATCTGGACAAATTGGAGAAGTCATCTGAGGTAAATAGGGTGAAATTCAATAAGGACAAATGCAACCTACTCCAATTAGGAAGGAATAATCAGTTACACACAAAATGGGAAATGATTACGTAGGAAGGAGCACTGTGGAAATGGATCTACAGGTCATAGTGGACAACAAGCTAAATATGAGTCAACAGTGTGACACTGTTGCAAAAAAACAAACAAACAAACATCATTCTGGGAAATAGTAAGAAGAGTGTTGTGAGCAAGACACAAGAAGTCATTCTTCTGCTCTACTCTGCGCTGATTAGGAGTATTATGTCCAGTTCTGGTCACCACATTTCAGGAAAGATCTGGAATTAGAAAAAGTCCAGAGAAGAGCAACACTAGTGATTGAGGGTCTAGAAAACATGACCCATGAGGGAAGACTGAAGGAACTGGGTTTGTTTAGTTTGGAAAAGAGAAGACTGAGAGGGGACATGATAGCAGCTTTCAAGTACCTTAACGGGTGTTACAAGGAGGAGGGAGAAAAATTATTCACCTTAATCACTGGTGGTAGGACAAGAAGCAATGGGCAGCAAGGGAGGTTTAGGTTGGACATTAGGAAAAACTTCCTAACTGTCAGGGTGATTAAGCACTGGAATGAATTGCCTAGAGAGGTTATAGAATCTCCATCATTGGAGGTTTTTAAGAGAAGGTTAGATAGACACCTGTCAGGGTCAGGGAGGATCTAGACGGTGATTGGTTCTGCTGTGAGGGCAGAGGACTGGACTTGATGATCTCTCGAGGTCCCTTCCAGTTCCATGATCTTATGCTCTAACCCAACCTCCTACATAGCACAAGCCACTTGCTGCCTGCATGCCCTGTATCAGCAGCCTGCTTTGTAAGTGATCACGCCATAACACTGGCTGCAGTAGTTCCGCTTTGCGCTCAGCCAGAGAGGAGGCTGGCCCAACGTGGGCAGTAGTTCTGCTCTTGCTCCTAGCTGAATGTTTAAGTAAAGGTACTTTATCAGCCGGCAGGACAGTCCGCACTGTGCAAACTATCAAGGCAGCTGCTGTCATGTATTTCGCTTTTAAAAACACCTTTAAACTGCAGTGCTTCCAGTGTTTTTTAGAGAGTTGATTTGTTTGGGTAAATATTCGTTTGATGCCTGAATTTCCTGTATGTTTAATTAGCCTGGAATTCACAGTGATTTTATTAAGATTCCTCACTTCACTGCTCGTGTTTTCTTGCTAATAATTTTATTTCTCAGTAGGTTCTTGTTACAGTTTAATTCCATTACCCGTTAAAACAGAGGATTTACATTTTCTCTTCAATTAGTATCCTTTCCTCCAGGAATAGCAATTTACTGGGTTTGATTTGTGTTTTGTTTTGGTTTTCGTTTATGGTTTTTGTTGTTTGGTTTTTGGTTGGGTGGTTGGTTTTTTTGTAAATTCAGGGTGGATCTTTTGATATTTTTCAACTTTAGTCCCCTTTGTTGACTCACTTTTTTCTCCCCAATCTATTGAACTAGAAACATGTTGAACATGCTTAAAAACACTTCAAAACATCACAAGCCACATTTTCCGAGGCCTCAGTCCAGCCTTTCTCTGTGTGCAGGACAGATCTCTGGGCCCAGTTTCCCCTTGCCTGCACCTTGTGCAGTAATCGATACCACGACTAGAAAGTGTATGTACAGTACTGCCGGATCAGAATAGGAGCATGCTGCACTTTCTTTACCCCGAATGGAGTCATTCTGCAGGTCAACAATGAACTGGCTCTGCAATATGTAGATCAGATGTTCTCAAAGTGTGATGCATGGATCACTGGTGGCCGAAGTGCTTGCAGACGGTCTTTGTAGACCTGGCCGGTCACATGGTGCTGACCCTTCCTTCTTGTTCCGTTTGCTTTATTGCATTAAACGCCACTAAAAGGGCTTTAAACACATGAACGACGGGCGTGGGGAAAGTAAGCAATACAGAGGCACGGGGATGGCGTGTGCACACGGTCCCGATGGAACGACAAACGGGCGAGGAGGTAGGCTGTTAGATGCCATCTATTAAAATGTGAAAAAGTTTGAAACTCCCTGATTGGCGGCCTGATCGAAGTTTGGCGGCGGTGCAGGGGAGTGATGTCATCTGTGTGCACCCATTCCACTCATATTTAACGTATACAAAGCAATTGTGCCCTCGTGTTCTGCCCTTTACAGGGACAGGTGGTAGCATGCAAAACAGTCCAGCTGCTGGAGACTGGCGCTGTGTGCAATGCCAGGCACCACTCCAGAGGGGGTAGCTGAGTGAGTCTGTATCTGCAAAAACAACGAGGAGTCCTGGGGCACCTTACAGACTAACATGTATTTGGGCAGTAGCTTCCGTGGGTAGATGAATGCAGAGGAAGCAAGATTTAGCCAAGAAAGCAGATGCCCAAATAAATCTGCTCGTCTTTAAGGTGCCACCGGACTCCTCGCTGGTCTTGCATGTGCAGCATTAGGCTACGGGCACGCAGAGGCCCTGGTTTTGAACGTTTGGCCTGGCTGCAAACTGCCTAAATCTGGCAGCACGAGGAATTTTAAATGCCTAGTTTTAAAACAGTGACCCTTTTTTTTTTTTTTTTTTTTTAAATAGTTAATTGCATTACCTAGGGGCACAAGTGTCTTATAGGAATTACAATGCTTATATTAAATGTAATTACTTTCCAAAAGATAGACTAAGTTGCTCCTTCCCATCTCATATTATTACTGCCATCTCTTGCTCTGTATCTCTCTGGCCTGTGTTCAGTACGCGAAGTTGTGAGTGATAGTGCTGTTCCAAGCACCCGGGTAAGCTCAATGCATAATGATTCTCTTGTAAGAAAGGAGTGTAATTTTGTGTGGTTTCCTTTGCAGTTCATACTGTTTGTTCCCCGAGGGGAGGATTCATTTTCTGTGCAGCATCAGAAAGAAGTGCGGCCATATTAAGCAGGCATCTTAATATGAGATGAGAGCATCTGTAGAAAGAGAGATGAGAGCATCTGTAGAACTTATTGGACATGCGACGTCTTTGCCGTTGAATTCCTTGGTAGAAACGAGCCCCACACACGTGCGCACACTAACATTTGAAACGACTGCCGTGGGGGTGAAATGCAGCAGCTGACCCGCCTGGAAACAGCTGCAGCGGTGTGGTAGCTGTGTCGGAAAGTGAAGTTTTGATTCCTCCCTAGAAAAGGCAGCATGAGGGAAGCTCATGGCGAGTTCTCAGCTGAATGCTCAGGCCAGGGGCAGAGGGCCGAAGCTCGCCATTTCTCTGAGAGCGCTGGGGAAAGCAGGTTACCCAGATCCCTGCACCCCGGCTGGCAGAGAAACAGAGCAGCGCAAAGGAAAGGGGACCTCTCTTGTGGGGCAGGTGAGGGGGATGCTAAGCAAAGCTATGGTGGGTGCTTGGCACCCATCATTTTTTCGCCATGGGTGCCCACGGAGTCGGTGCCTTTGCCTCTAAGGCACACTCACAGGTGCCAGCCTTCTTTGGGACGTGGGGCACTGCAGCCTGGCCACCTGACCACCCCGGAAGCAGCATCTCTGCCCTCGCAAGGCCCCAGTGTCATGTGCGTGTTCCCTCAGACTTCTCACTTCCCTGTGGGTGCTCTGAGCATCTACGCCATGGCAGGCAAGCAAGGAACATAGGCTCAGTAAAGGGATTTCTTAACCACAGACTGTTAATCTCAAGCAAGCACTAGATGTTTACAGATGTGTGTCAGAGAGCCATCCTGCCATTCCCCTCCTCACCCCCCACCCCCTCTGAGCTCACAATTTGGTTCGCATTTTAGGCTAGAGAGAGAGTCCCTTGTGCCTTACCTCGCCCCAGCCCCAGCAGCTGGCGTGCGGCAGTGGATGACTCTTCCTCAGAGAAGCCCTCTCCTTAAATCCCATCTTGTACCCTGTTTGCCCTGTATCCCAGCTGGGAAATTCTGTCTCCATCAAGATTAGTCTCACGTGAGGAAGAAAACTGGTGCCCCCCTGTAGAGGGCCAATTCTTGGGTCATTCAGAGGTGATGACCCTGTAGCTCTCTTATTGGTTGTCCTCTCTGGAATTGACTGATCTTGTCCAGTCAGCTTGGTTTTTCAACACCGCCCATGAAACGGCAGGCAGGGTACAACATGGAGGCCACAAAACAGAATGAGCCGTTGGATACAGACCTATCCCACCCTGTCACCCCCAACTAGCAATTTGGAGCAGAGAAAGACAGCCCTGTCCCAGTAATCTCGGCGGGGCGGGGGTGGGTATTAGACCAACAACCAGTTGTGTATGTAAATCTGGTTTCTCTCCCCCTGCTGGAATGATCAGAGGCCGCCACAGCCTGAGGTCTATGATCTCCACCATCATCCTAGGCAACGATAAAACAAATCCAGTCCAAAGTAGGCTCTCCTCCCACCCTCCAGTACAGCAGCTTTGGCAATATATGCGCCAGCTTGGCTTGTGACCCCACTATAGTGCACCTGAGTCCCACCCGAGCTTTCTGATAATGGTGCGACAGCCAAAAGCAAGTCTGTGCCCAGAAGACAGGATGTGAAGTGCTACTTCCTGCTGAGGTAGTAAAATGTTGGGTTCTGTCAAGTCCCAACATCCTGGTTCAGGTAACGCTGGGAAACCTGTCTCTGAATTGGAGCATTCGTTGGCTTTGACAAAAGGATGAAAATGATGCACACGTCTCTTTTCCCCAACACCAGTTGAATCCGATAATTAAACGCTCATGCGTGTATTGTCTTGTTTGCTGCCGTTCGGCCATAAGATTGCAAACTGAGCTTTCAATAAATGCTGGGAAATATTTGATATGAAACATAATCACAGTGACACAGTCTGTAGCAATAGGGGGTTTTCTGGTAGGAAGGTACGTTTATGGGATAGTTGTGATCGCATGGATTGATCACAGGACTTGGTAGGAGGAGAACTGAATACTGCTCCTGCGTCGTATATACAACCTGCCTTTGAGTCGTCACTTAATCACCGAACGCCTTGGTTTCTTCATTTACAAATGGGGGTTTTCATGTTATTAGTGGGGATTACTAATGGGCTTGTTATACCCTACCTTGTAAAACACATCGAGATCGAAGGATGGAAAATGCTGCTCTAATGGGATGTATTAATTCTATATTTGGATGCTTCTGCAAAAATGTGTTTTTAAAGGAAAGAAAACATTTAGATAGAATCCTCTCTCCACACCTCGTCCATGCAAATCGCTGCTGAGGCTATCACAACGTCCGATAAAATGCCAATGCATACGTAAGTTGCTATTATAGAAGGGAAACCAAATGCATGTGACTATATTAAGACCGACATTATGATTTCAGATGTAAAACCCCAGGTAGGCACGTCTGCATCGAGGCTGTTCCAGAACCGGTTAGCTCAGTCCTGCTGGGGCTAGACATTCACAAAGCAATATATGGAAGGGATTACTATCCCATCTGATTGCTTTGAGGGAATTTTTTAAAAATGTAACTGACACTGGGCACTGCTAGGAAGAGAACACTGAAATGAAGCAGTGGCCTTTGAGTGCAATCCAGCGTTATTCCCCTACTCTGTTGTTAATTAACTATTAGCCAGAGCATGGCTCCCACACAGGCCCTGTTGTTTTGCTTCTGCTTGATCCTACACGTTCCCAGTCATGCTCTGGAAGTAACCATGTCCTTACCATTGGCCAGCACATGAGGAAAGACACCATGTTAAATTCACCTCCAGCAGGCCGGGAGCGAGCCGTTAACAGGCCAGAACCGGGTGGGTGTTGCCCAGAGAGGGCAAGAACTAACTGTCTAGGAAATGTACGATTCAGTGCCTGTGCTGGGCAGCCTTGCGTGGGAGGGCTGCTGTGGAGTTTCAGAGAGATCTCAATGTTGTTCTCTCTAGGTGCTAGCCACAGGACTTCTGCCTGTCCTCCTCCCGGGGGAGTTCCCCTACCTCTCCTGGCAAAAGAGGGAAAAAATTACTCTCTTGCGTGTGAATGTTCCCCACAGTTGCATCCCCATGTGGTATAGCATCTGCGTGAAAGGAAAAGAGGGGTTGGTACAAAAAAATAAATATTTAAAAATACACGTGTATAAAAATAATCCCAACTATATGTACAATATGATGGAGACTAATTTAGCTATAACTACTCGAGAGAGACATCTTGGAATCATTGTGGATGGTTCTCTGAAAACATCCACTCAGTTTGCAGCGGCAGTCAAAAAGCAAATAGAATGTTTGGAATCATTAAAAAGGGATAGAGAATAAAACAGAGAATATTTGATTTCCTCTATATAGAACCATGGTATGCCCACATCTTGAATACTGCGTCCAAATGTGGTTGCCTCATCTCAAAAAAGATGTACTGGCATTGCAAAAGGTTCAGAAAAGGGCAACAAAAATTATTAGGGGTTTGGAACGGGTCCCATATGAAGAGAGGTTAAAAAGACGGGGACTTTTCAGCTTAGAGAAGACTAAGGCAGTATATAATAGAGGTCTATAAAATCAAAACTGAAGCGAACGAAGAAAAGTTATTTACTTGTTCCCATAATATAAGAACTAGGGATCACCAAATGAAATTAATAGGTAGCAAGTTTAAAACAAACAAAAGGAAGTTTTTCTTTACACAGCTCACAGTTAACCTGTGGAACTCTTTGCCAGAGGAAGTTGTGAAGACCAGGGTTTTAACAGGGTTGAAAAAGGAACTAGATAAATTCATGGAGGTTAGGTCCATCAATAGTTATTAGCCAGGATGGGTAGAAATGGTGTCCCTGGCCTCTGTTTGTCAGAGGCTGGAAATGGGCGATAGGGGAGGGATCACGTGATGATTCCCTGTTGTGAGCCTTCCCTCTGGGGCACCTGGCATTGGCCACTGCCAGAAAACAGGACACTAGGCTGGATGGACCTTTGGTCTGACCCTGCATGGCTGTTCTTATGTTCTTATGTCCTAAAACCTAAAGGAAGGTTGCTCTGAGCAAGTCCATGTGGTTTCTCACAATTCTTTGTGGTTTTGGTTTGCTTGGACCGGCTGATGTAGGGAGCAGTCAGGAATTTGGGTTCATTTTAAGGCCCTGGTGCAATTTTTCCTGCCTTAGTGCCCAAGTCTGCAGAGTCCCAGTGACTTACCTTGCAGGGTCGCTCCTGCAAAGACAAATGGTGATGGGCTTAGTCTGAGATTTCCTTCCCACCTTGCCCGCCAGCGCCTCTATTCTGTTTGCGGCATGATGATGTTAACGTGGTACCGTTGTAGTCTTCTCACTGGTGACAATCGTAACTCGAGAACAGTCCCGATGATTCAAAGACGAATGTCACATCAGAGGCCATATTTGCTAGGAGCACCGCGATCCTTTGTTAATTTGGTTCCCGTGTAACTCGTTGTCTGTTTCACATTTATTTTCCTCTCTCAGCTACAGTGGTTGCCATTTAAAGTCAGCCCTCCCCAACAGTCATTTCTGTGCTAGCACAGCCTTTTCCTATTTTGATTATGGGGAAACACAGCAGTTCTTCCCTGTGGTAAATACCAGCTCTTGAATGGCCCCTGCTGTGTTTTTCCTTAATGAATCGATTTTTATCATCGTACATGGAAAAGAAAACCAAACAGTCCGGCTAGTGCGCTGCAATCCCTTACGTGGAGCTGTTTCTCTTGCTGTTTAATGATCAATGTCTTCTCAGCACTTTGGATGAAGCGGGGAGCGAGCACTCTAGCCTCTTCGCAAGGAGTCGTTACTTGAGCGTTCACCATTCCGCCCAGCCCCTCGTGGGGAAGTGCAGGTTGTTCTTGGCAAATGATGCTCATTCCCTCTAACACAGAGATGGGTTAAAGATCTGTGTGGATGTAAACTGGAGATGTGCAGCAGTTGCATCCAGTTTCCCAGTTCAGCTGGCTTATCAGACAGGACAGTCTTGCATTGCGATGATATGCCACTAGTCCTGGGGGAATTTGGCAATTTCACTCTGGCTCCAAATGCACCAATTGCTGAATTTTCCCGGGACTAAATGATTCACCCACAAGAATTTTATGGGGGAGTTGAATGACAGGATTAGACCTTTTCAAATAGCAGTGCTGATTGCAGTGGCTGGTCTGAGCGCTTGAGGACTGTTAGGGTGTGTCTACGCAGCAAAGTTATTTCAGAATAACGATCGTTATTCCAAAATAACAATGAGAGCGTTTACACAGCCATTCCGTTATTTTGAAATAATTTTGACATAACGGACAGTTTATTCCGACTTCTGTGAACCTCATTCTACGAGTAATAATGCCTCTTTCGAAATAGCTATTTCGAAACAACGCGTGTGTAGACACTCCACTGCTGCTGTTTCGAAATAGCCCCTTCCCAGGGCCAGTCTAAGTTATTCCTCTTGGGGCTCTCAATCGAGATAGCACGTCTACATTCGGGAAGCCTGCCTTGGACTCATTTTGTGGCTTCCCTGCAGTGTAGACATGCTATTTCGAAATGAGCTGTTTCAGAATAACTCTTCCGGAAGAGCTTATTCCGAAATAACTGTGCGGTGTAGACGTAGCCTTAGAGATGAGCTCCCTAACACATCAGTAAAGCAGCCGTGTCTCAGCTGCTCATCACATTCCACAGATAAAATCTCAATCTCAGGAATTCGGCAGCAAGGCTGGTTTCTGTGACCTGCGTCGTTTATCGTATTGAGCACGTGTGGCCCTTGTGTGTCAGCCCATTCATTCTGACGCAGTTTCAGCTTGTCCTGTTCAACACACCCAGAGAAGAGCTGGGTGTCACTTCGGAAGCGCATCCCACCCCCTGACAGAAGCTGGTCCATTAAGAGAGAAGCTCACCCCGTCTCTTTCCAACCGAGATACGCCTGCGTATTCAGTAACGATTCCTAACTTGGAGTCTGCTGGAGTTGCAGGCAGGGGAGAGGAGCACAGAGTTAGCAGCGAGAAGCTTTGATCATTTCATTTTCTCTCAAAGGCATTTGAAATCCCAGCCTCAGTCTTTAGTTGGTTAGCGGTGCAGCATTCAGACTCTCCCTCTGTCGTTCTCTCTAGTCCACCTGATCCTTCTCTACATCACCGTCGCCAGAGGGAAGTGAATGAACCCCCCCTTCCCCTCCCCACCCCCCGGTTATGTAGCACTCTGCCTGCTCCCGGCCTGTGCCAGTCTCTCTTCAGCAGAGCTTTTGAGGCTGCCTCCAGCCTCCCAGCCCCTTTCTTCCTTCCTCAGCCGTCTCTAGCGCCAGCCAACTTTCCCTGTTGCTATAGTCACATTTCCTTTTGATGGGGGCGATGAGATTTGGGACCCAGCCACCGACTGCAGCGCTGCCTTGCGATAGCACAGTCCACATGTAACTTCTCAAGTACCCCCAGGGTCTGTCCTCTCTTGTTAGCTGCTGGTTCCTCTGCCTGGTCCCCAGCTTCCAGGAATGCTCATTCCCATTTACTTCTCTGCCTCTTATGCCAAATTCAATCTGCACATGTTGCGCCCATTGAAGTCAATGGTGATGTAGGCCCAGTTAGTCCAGCGCTGAATCCGGCCGCTGGCTGATTTTAAACGTGACAGTCAGTGGCCTTGTAAAAGAGCTCAGTGGCTCACAGATGGCACTGGGGATGTAGAAATTCCATGTCATTAGTTAACTGGTAAAATATTCTGGTTAACCGATTACACGGAGTGGGAGGAGAAGCTGCTCTATCCTGTCCCCCTTCCTCCCCATACACACCCTCCACAGAGTGGGCGAAGGGCTGCTCCAGCCCCTGCTGATTAACCATAACCGGTAAGCCTTACCAGGTAAGGGGGATACTTACCAATTAACCATCCACATCCTTCATTGATACTTAGAGAGAGAGTTTGCTGCTACACACAGAAACGGCTCCTGTTCCCTGGTGCTCCACCTCCCACACGGAGTATCACGCAAAGCCCGGGGAGCTGAATCCCGTTCTCAGCGTGTGCAAGCGCTATGGTAACCAAGCAGCCAACGCCCCGTCGTGCTCACTGCTCCCCTCTGCTCCTCCCCTGCCATGCAGTCATGTCTCCCTATGGAGAGCCTGGGGAGGGGGGCGGTGGTTGTCTCCCTGGCATGTTGTTACCAGCTGGAGGGAGGAAACAGGAGCTGGTGTTTAAAAGCAGCTCCGCCCTTGCTGATGAAAACTTGCCACCTGCTTCTCCTCCCCCTCTCCCAGCACAAAGCTTTTGACCAGCACGAGGCTTGTGCTCAAGGAGCTGCCTCTCTTGGAGCATGCTGGTCTTAAATGGGGGGTTAGTGCAGCCTGTCATCCACCTCTGCTGAGGGACTGGTCTGACCTCACACTGGCTTGCCGTGGAATTAATAATGGCCACCTGAACTGTAGCCAGACACAACCGGCACGCCCCAGGGCGTACGTGTCTATTTCACCTCTAGGCTGATCTCTGAGGCGCTGCAATTGACCTGACTCTTGGATTTCTATATTTAGTTGCATCCCTTCTCTTGGATACCGAGTTCAGTCTCCCAGCAGCCTGAACGGCAGCATCGGTGCTGTTTGGTGTCGTGTCTCCGGTCCGAGTCCCGTTGGTAGCACATAAACATGTCTCTTGGGGAGAGAAACGCCACCTGGTGAGAGTGAAGCAGCTTGGTCCCAAACTTGCCAAAGGGAAGGGCACGTTGTTGATGACACTCGCGCGGGCCCAGTAACTATGGAAATGGGTGGTAAATATGCATTATATTTGAGGGATAATCCCAACCCAGAACATCAGATCTGACCGCCCCCAAAGCGCGAGGAAGTTGGATCCTGATTTGCATCCCGACAGTGTGGAGTGGCCTCATCCCTGGTGTTTTTCGAAAAGAAAAATTTCCCTGTTGGATTCCCTCCAGAATAAGCCATTTCCTTGCCAGATAATCCGTTCTCACAGCTCTTCGGGATGTGCCAGATCACGCTGGCGACTAAATCACATTACCTTCGGAAAGTGAAATGGATGGGTGGTGGTGGTGAGCACAAAATAAATACCTAACGGTCCGTTTGGCAGGCGAAGGAGGTAAAGGGGGTTCAGGTTCTGTTCCCTACCACTTACAATTGCATGGACACCTGTGGAATGAAATGCGTCTCCCCTGAGCAAGAGAAGTTTAGGTTGGACATTAGGAAAAAGTTCCTAACTGTCAGAATAGTCAAACACTGGAATAAATTGCCCAGGGAGGTTGCGGAATCTCCACCTCTGGAGATATGTAAGAGTAGGTTAGATAAATGTCTATCAGGGATGGTCTAGGTAGTATTTGGTCCTGCCATGAGGGCAGGGGACTGGATTTGATGACCTCTCGAGGTCCCTTCCAGTCCTAGTATTCTATGATTCTATGATAAATGACACGGGAATCAGCAGATGTTCCGCAACTCCAACTGTCTTAGTGTTTCTAGCTCGGTGTAGCTGGAAAGCTTGTCTCTCTCACAAGAGAAGTTGGTCCTGCCTCGTCCACCTTGTCTCACTAATATCCTGGGACCCACGCACCTGCAACAACACTGCCTGCATGGTGTTCCCCTTGTGATAATGCTCGGTGTCCCTGGAGAAAGCAATTCTGTGGTGGGGTTGTATAACATAATGACATGGACATGATTTATTCAGCGGTGTTTTGTGACATAACTGGAATGCCTTTCCTGAGTAAGGCCTGCCCGTTTCTCCTGCAGTGGTTATAATTTTTCAGCGGATAAGAGGTGTGGGGGGGTTCCTTTTCAAAATATCTGCAATGCAGAACAATGACTTTGCCCTCCTGGTCTCTGTCTTAAAATTCCCCAGTTCAGACTTGCACTGCTGAGTTCTGTGCAGTAATACAATCATTATAGAGATGAAAGGGCCCAGTCCTCGTCCCACTGGAGTTTGTGGCAAAACTCAAATTGACTTCAGTAGGAGCAAAATCCTGTAAATCTTTCTTGCTGTGATATTTCATCTGTTGGTTTCAGCATTACTGCCTGAAGTAACACCTCTCTCCAGCCGCTTTCGGTCACTCCAACAATCTTTTCTGTTCTCTTTCAGAATGAGAAGGCTTTGGGGCATTCCATGAGCCGTTCCAGCAACATCTCAAAGGTACTGTATGCCATGGATGACCGTTGTCGGTAAATCTGAATTGGTGTGGTTTTATTTTTCCAAACCTGTGGAGTATATGCTCCGCAGCGGCCAACAGAAAATGCATTTATAATGATGGCTAATTACAAAGGATGCAGGACTCTGTCTGAAAATTGGAATGAGCTGTCTTTGAGACATATCCAGGGTACTGTCTGGACTAGTAACGGTGTTATCCCTGCCCTCCAGCCTGGGGTGCTGTGTTGCTGCTGTTGCCTCTACTCCTGGACTGCTCCCACCTTCCAGCATGGTGCACACAGCCAGTAACACCCAACCTTTTACCAGCCTGAGTTATACCACAGGGTGACTCCAACATATTTTAGATTTTCTTCTATGCCTATAGAAGGTATGTCAATATGTCTCCTGTCAATATAAGGTATGTCTTCTATGGCCCTGCCCTCTCCTGGGCAATACAAGCTTGTATAAAGGCTATCGTTTTATGAGTAGACTCAGACGCCGGGGGTTGGAGGGAGACGAATGCAGGTTACATCACAGCTCCAGAGTGAAACAGAAACCTTCTGGGATTTCCAGACATTGCACCACACATTTGTGGATTGGCTTGGTTATTTTGCAAGAAGCTATCCTTGTGCAGCGTACCCTGCCCACGCACCCACCATGATTCACTTCCTCTTTACCCCCTCTCTACATCCCGTGGACCAGATTAGGGGTGTAATGGGCAAGTGGAGTCCAGAGAGAGGGGCAGTGCAGACAAAACCCTGCCAGGCTCCCCGGGATGGCGTGATCCCCAGTGAAGATTTGTGGTAGCCCAGAACAAATACTTAGCCTCTTAGCCATACAACCCCCTTCGGTCTCTGTAATGACTAGTTAGCTCCAGCCTCCCTCGCTGTGGTCAGGTTCATTTGGACCAAGCCCTCCCAGACCCCTCCCTTTTTGGTTCGTTTACAGCAGACTGTGTTTGTTTCATGTCCTTGTGTTGCCATCTACACATACTAATCGGTCCCATTTTCTGTTGTACCCATACTGTTAACAGTCACCAATTCTTGAGGATACCCTGACCAGTTGGGAATCACAGGCACAGCCGGATTATTAATTTCACGTGGTCCCCAAGGTTCAGGACCTTCTAGCCTTGCAAATTGCAATTTTTTCCCCAATAGTAGGAATTCCCTTTCCCACGCACGAGACGCAGATAAGCGTGCTGTGTAATAACCCTACATCACTTCCTCCATTTTTAATGGCTTGGCCTAATCCATCAATTAGCGAGTTAATTTTAAGATTTAATTTCTTTGTTGCTGCAGATTTTCATAGGGAGACCTGAACTCCTCTGCCACCCAGCGTGGTTGCCACAGGATCCCCGATGGTTCTGCTGCTGGGCCCTATTTACATGCATGTCCACCAGGGGTGCGAACGGGTAACTGGTTAACCAGTTACCCAGTAAGCATCACTCTTAGCTTAATGTGTAAGCAGTTAACTAATTAAACAGGATTTTACATCCCTAGTGTCCATGAGTCCGTTTGGGCCTTACTAAAATGTCATTGTTTGGCTTTAGCAAAATTCCAGACTTGTTGATCTGCCACCACATTCCTTTCACAATTTGTTTTTTCAAATAATTGTCTGCCCAACACTTGAGCCATGTGCGTGCGCCTGATAAAATGCTAGTGCATTTATTAACAAAGAAGTAGACAGCAATAATGCAGTTGCTGGTTCCCAGTAGTAGGCAAATTCACCCATCTCTCAGTAATATTTAAAACCACAGGCACGTGAACTTCTTTTGCTCAGCAAAATACATTTGCAGAAGCCTTGTGCTGCCTGAAGGGTTGCCAGATGGTTGAAACAAAAATACCGAACACCCCCCCCAAAAAAACGGGAAAAATTCTGTTGAAAGGAAAAAAAAAAGGGGGGGGGGGAGACCAAAGTTGTAGAGCAAAAAAAAAGACTCCAAGACTTATTAAGCCAAAAAAAAATAAAATAAAATAAAATAAAACAGCATGTCCCCTTTAAGAGTGAGTGCAGGGATAGGAACAGGGGAGCGGTTGAGCACTAAGACCCAAGGGAAGCATTGCTTCTCCTAGGTCTTTTGGCCGGCAGCCATTTTGTGCCGGCAGCCTTGGAGAACCAGGCAAGCATGGGGGCTGGGGTCAGGGGGCTGGGAGTGTTGGGGGCCAGAGGAGGCTCGGAGGGGGGCGGGGGGAGGCTGGGTGCTGAGTATTTGTAGGGTTGCCAGGTGCCCGGCATTTTCACCTCCTGCGGGGAAAAATTCAGAGAATACCGGACATGTCAGGTGTCCGGTATTCTCTGAATTTTTTTACCGGACAGGAGGTGAAAATACTGGACTGTACGGGGTGAATACTGGACACCTGGCAACCTTAGCTGCCTGCTAGCTGGCCACTCGCGGGTAGAGTTGAGTTTGTTGCGTACGCCTACATGCCGCTCTCCCCACGACTTATGCCCTGCGCTCAGGGTTACAGTACTAAAGCAGTGCTAACGCTGTAGGAAATGCTTCGCCAGTCTCTCCCTGTGTGTGAGCAAGAGGCTGATGTTGAAGGTCTTTGTATATTGCCAGATTCAGAGCAGTCGAGATGTGCCGGGCAGGTGACTGAGCCGTCTCAGAACCGCTCGTGTTGCAGAAGACAGGCGTGGGGTTTTCCATGGCGTTCAGTGAAAGCTGAGTCGGTACATGGTGTGCAGCCATCTGACACCTACTATGTGTCTGTGCTTTGAGCTGGGAGTGTTCTTCCCGCTCCAGGAGACACACCCGCTAGGTCTGTTTGAGTGTCTGCAGATACGGAGTAGCCACTGCAGCTTCGGGTGTCAAATATGCACTCAGTGGGGACGCGAGCCCGCCCTGTTGCTCATGCTGCCGTGGTTGTGCTCCGCTCAGTTGGAACTAGTGCAAGTTTGTCTCCCCGAGCCGGGAATCACACCCACCTCGGGGGGTGCATTCCCCAGGCAGGCTCGCCAGACGTGGCGTAACTTGGAAAGACTGCCCGCTGTGCTTGTGCATGCAGCGCTGGGCCCAATTGCAGAACTGAATTCCAGCTGTAAATGCCCCCAGTGTTTAGGTCATCTGATCTGATGGTTTGGTTGGCTCATAAAAGAGAGAGGAGCCAGCTGCAAAGCTGCGCTCTGGATACAAAATTCCCTACAATTCAGCCCTAGAACAGTGGGTACTATGTACTCTCAGGATTGCTAGCCGGGTGGCTCAGAGGACAGCGCTTGTCATTTCCACAAGCTCGTACTTTCAGGTATTCAGATTGTTGCATTGTTTAGTAAACGAATCCGTTTCACAGCTTATGCCTGCACTAGACACACACCGCATGGCGATGAAAATGAAACCCAAAGTCTGGTTTTCTTTGAATTCCAAGCAGAGTAAAGGTTTTCTGCTGCCATCCGGTGACTGTGTGTTGTTTCAGGAATTGTTTGTGGGTGTAAATGCACGTGAAAGATATATAATATTATACACGTAACTGTCTGGCTTTGGTGGGGTTTGAATTGGACATGGTTTGTCCGTGGCAATCTGAACAGTTGAACAGGGCTTTGTGTGCGTTTTGATATTTTCAGGGCCCAAACGGGCACTTCCAAAGTATTCAAACACCCATGGATGTCACTGGGAGTTAAGGATGTTTTAGCAATGCCCTAGCGGTCCTGAAAGGCCAAAGGAATCAGATCTTGCACCCCTCTGTAGCTTTCACAGAGAGCTGTGTTACAAACACCGCTCGTTAGCAAGTGGACGATTCACAAAGGTGACGACTGCAACTTTTCTGAGAAATGTTTGCTATATCAAAAATTGGGGCTGGGAAATTGGGGACATTTCACATGTTAAGTTTAACTGGTGAACTAATTAAACAGGGATGGGCTGGAGCGGCAGTCTGGCGGGGGGCAGGGCGAGGCCAGAGACCTTGATCGGCAGCTAGCCAGGGGAGTGTGGCAGTGGCCAGGGAAAGGAAGTAACTTTCTGAGGGGATCAGAGAGAGTGAGACATTTGGCGAACAGCAGGGGAGCTGCACCCAGTAGGCTAGGCAGCAGGGCCAGATGGACATACTCAGATGCAGGCCCGAGGCCAGGACAAGCCAGACGCTGTATGGCTGAAAGAGACAAGGCTGAGAGAGGAAGCCACAGGGTGAGCCTGGAAGAGGGAAGAAAGCAGCTACCGTAACTGGCCAGCCCGAGGAAGAAGAAGAGCCATTTGAGCTAGGGTTGCCAATGTTGGCTGGACACATTCCTGGAGGTTTCGTCGCATGACACAAATCATTTGAAAGCGTAATCTTTAATTCCAGGAGACTTGGCAACATTGTTCCCTCTAAGATTTCCCAACCACGAGCGAGCGGAGTGAGTTTTGGCTTATGCGCCAATATTGAGGTCATGTGCGCTGGTTTGGATGTGTGCCACCGTGGCACCCAAGTTATTAACACACCCGTTCCCAGCTACCGGAGCAGACCCCCCCATACACACACCATACGGCTTGTCCCGTTCCTGGCCGCTGGAGCAGACACTCCCTCCCCCGCCATGTGGTACGTTCCGTTCCCGAGGGCTGGAGCAGACACCTCCTTCCCCACCATGCAGTACGTCCCGTTCCCAGCCGCCGGAGCGCGCGTGCGTGCGTGCGTGCGTACACACACACACACACACACACACACACACACACACACACACACACAGCTTTCCAGAGGAGGTGGGCGGGGAAATAATTTTTTTGTGCGCAGCCACACAGGAGCGCACCTTAGCAGGAACTGTACTAAGCAACCCTGCGCCTGAGCACTGGGCAGGGACCCTGCCAGGAGCAGCCTAAGGAAGGCAGGGAAGGGGACGTGGGCGGAGCCTCATGGGGAGATACTGGGGTTTGGGTAGCCTGTTGCCCACCAAGGGGTGTGGCTTTTGTCCAGGCCCCTCCCTGCTTTCGAGCATTCCAGTGACCTCTGTTTGTGTGAGGGAGCACTACTCACTCGAATGGTGTTATGCATGAATTACACTGAGTGCAGGGGCCAGATTCTGACCGTTCCAGTGTCTTACATTAAACCAGGTCTTGGTCGAGAAACGCCTTTGGGTAATGGCTGCCTTTCATTGGCCATTAAGCAGGGACGCCTCTGCTTCTAAACACAGATGCCTGTTACCCTGAACTGGTCAGTGGCACACAGACACTCAAGGAATGTTTTTACTGTACTGGTGTTTCAGGGTTTCTGACCTCAAAGAAAGCAATTCTACTAACGAGAGGATGAAATTAGGTCATTAATGAAGTTTGTCTATGAACAGTTACCCTCACATTAACCACAGTGTTTTGCTTTCAAGTATCTGATGGAGTTAGAGATGGCTGATGTAATATTTGGAAATACCTCCAGGTCATCTATGTGCTGTGTCTTGGTTCTGGAGGGATAATTTTAAGGCAGTGGGGTTGCTCTCCTTTTACCCTTATTTTCAAAGTCCTTTTATGGGTAACTTTTGAAAATGGTAATACTGAGGTAGAAGCTCACCCTTTAAAAAATGTAAATACATTGTTTTTTCTGTACAGCTTTATCTTTCGAGCAAAGGCGCTCTGTAAAGTATTAAATCATTTTGGGGATGAATAGCAGCCGGTGCAAATGCAAAGCAGGAGCCTAAACTCGCTATGAAATTTACAAATCCATTTAGGCTGTTCATCAGCTTGGAACAGATTTAGAAAAGCATATGAATACACACATCCCCTGTAGCCTAGAGCTTTGGTGGATTCAGTGAATGCTAGTCCATAGAAATGCAGTCCAGATTTTTCAGTCATAGAGCTTGCATGCCATCTGATGATCAAGTCTCGCTGAGAACAGCTGCTACTCAGAAGTGGTGTTTTCAGGTACCCGAGCCCTGGAAAAGGAGAGGATTGTGTGTGTCCGAGTGGTTGCCTTTTTAAACACACCTGTTATTTTAGCGCGAGTGGGCAAGTAACTGCTGAAGGAGGCAGGAAGAAATCCATCAAGAGAAGATTAAAATATGTTTGTATATTCTTTTTCTCCGCCTCCAAGGCTTGTAAGCCGGGGCTCATGATAATACTCTTATGTATGTCGAATAATCCCTCAGTCTCTGGTGCTCTGCCTTCCCACGGTAACTTGGTTTATGAGGCTAAGAGCATCTTCTGACGGGAACTGAGGGGCGAGCAGCAGAGCCGGAGTAGAGTTCTCTTTCCTTTCCTACTGCCCCTCAGTCCACGATGTGTATTTTGAGGGCCTTTGGAAAGACGAAAGATCCAGTTTTCCCCTGTTGAGAAGGAGTTGCCATTGATGCGGGAAGTCGGACTCGGGGGGTGCTGAAAGCTTATGCCCCAGTCTGCTTGGAGACCACCTGTAGTTATGTGGACATAAACACCGTAAGAGGCACCACCTCGTTAGGCTCTGTACAGATCCACCATGAAAAGCCAGAGACCAGTGTCGGGAGCTTGAACGATAACTGGCGTTTCCAGCCAATGTGTGTGTGCGTGTTACCGTATTCAAAGAAGCTGCCAGTTCATTTCATGCTTCTGAAGGCGAGGCGTTGACGGCACTGGACTGAGCCAAGCCATTATCATTATTCTGCAGTGGCTCCAAATAGCTTATGAATATATCCCTAGGGTTTAACACAACCCTCCTCTGCTTTCCTTCTTCATGAGCTGCTGCGAGTTCCATGCTCGTTCTTAGAGGACAGGGAGTTGGAATTGCTCATTGGTGCTTAGAAATATGATGAGTGTTGTGAACTTCGAAGCCTAAATATTCCTTTGGGCGGTCTCCCCTTTGTATTTCACCTGCACTCATCACCCGTGTGTTACGCAGGGGGCCAAATCTTGGAGCACTTATTTAGGCCAAAGCTCCCATAGGCTTCGATTAGCCCCCAGGTCTGTAGAGCCTAGGAGAGCTGACATTCCTCCAGGAGGCCAAGCAGAGTCTGGGCACCAAGGGTAATGCTGCAGGATCAGAGAGAGAGCACCCTACGGCCATCGATTGACCTGTACTCACTGTTTTACCTTGGAGAGCGCCCCAGCATGTTGTCTGGGGATCTGCACAAACTCCAGATCTGACCTCGCTTTCTGAGATCCAGTCTCTGACCCCTGCCTGAGCCTGGCTCTTGTCTCCTGATTCTAGCCTGGAACTGCCTTTTGTCTCCAGCTCCGACCCTGGCCTGACTGACCCTGACCTTTGCCTGTTGATCCTGGCTCTAGCAATTAATCTGATCTCTGCTGGCCAATTGCTGCCTCGCGGGCATCCTTGCCTTGAGGACACCAGCCCAGCCATGCCCCTTAGGCCAGACCATCTATGCACTGCCCCATGCAGCCAAGCGGATCAGGTTTACAAGTGTCACGGTGCAGCGATGGAATTGTTTGCCAAAGGTAACTGTCTAGCTCAGTGGTTTTCAAAATGCGGGTTGTGACCCAGGTGCGGGACGCAGAATGTCAGGCACTGGGTTGCCTTGCTCAGCATACCAGGGCCCTGGTGGCCAGCTAAGGCTGGGTCCCAGCAGCCCGCAGCACTCCTAGGCACCAGGCAGTACCATCACAAAAAAAGCACTGGTTGTATATTAAAACACAGTGTTTGCTTGCGTCCAGCTTATCAAGTAATCCAGATTGCTCTGTACTAGATACTTGTTTTCTTCATTGTTTATAACTCCCCTTACTATTGTATCATCAAATTTTCAGTGATGAGTTTGTTTTCTTCCAGGTCATAGATAAAAAATATTATATAGTGTAGAGCAAGACCCCATTAAAACTCGGATACAAGTTATCTGGACCTGCTGATTTTAAAAATGTCTAGCTTTAGTAGCTGCTGACATCCTCCTGACATAGTAGTGGACATACTAGTCATCCTCCTGACATACTAGTGGAAATATCATTACTATCGTGAATGAGTACATCAACCATTTTTCCCAATTATAGAATAGAAATATTTATTGAATACATCTGCTTTCTCTGGATTAGTATTGATAATTCTAAATTTTCTATCTAGTAATGGACAACTAGAGGTTGGACCGCCCTTGTCTGGCACCCTTGGGACCTGACTGGTCCCAGGTGAGGGATTTTGCCAGACCAGGGAGGACGTATCTGGACCCTCTGCTATCGGCCCCCCGAGCCCTGGACTAACGGCAGGCCCTGCCAGTCCCCACCTCCCCTGGCCTGACATGCTGGGCAGCCCAGCTGTGGTGTGCTGGGCTCCTCGCCCCACTGGGCAGTCTAATGGGGGTACGTCCAGAGCCAGGCTCCCGGCCCCACACTCAAATCGCTGCCCGCAGCACTCCTAGGCACCAGGCAGTACCATCACAAAAAAAGCACTGATTGTGTATTAAAACACAGTGTTTGAAACCCACCGTGCTGTGCTTCAAGGCAACCAGGCCACAAAGCTCCCCACACTGCCCCTGCTCTGAGCACCGGCTCCACACTCCCATTGGAACAAGTGCCCCGAAGCCAATGCAGCTAAACCATGTAAAACCGGAGTTCATGACAACCGGTGTCCGGACAACAAAAACCTTAGTGCAGTCAAGGGCGCTTGGAAAACACTTACCAGCTATCGCACATATTTTAACTAATAATACTTGGAGGCCTACTATCCTCTGTACTGAAAGCTGGAGTGAGTAGCAGCAGTTACAATGATGTTAAGGTTTGCTGAGATTAAATTTAGGTTTGGTTTGTGTTGGGGTGGGGGGGAGTTTGAGCAAAATCACTCCTGCTGTGTTTCAGTAGGAAGAGAATGGGGTGGAAATAAATGTCGGTCATTACAACTTTTTCAGATATTCTTAAACAGATCTTGCATGTGAGAGATGAAACGTGACAGGAATGTATTTCTCGAGAAACAGAAATGAAGCAGTCTGCTCAGAGAGTTCTGACAGTAGAAAAAACGTACTTCATGCATATCCATTACGCCACAGCAGGTTTCATTTTCAGCTTACGCTATTCCAGGATTCCTTTGGTCCAGTGAATTCACGTGTATGAAAGTTGATGGTCGGTCAGTGGATCGTTTCTCCAGGTTCTGTGGATTCATACATAAGACGAATGAAGTTTCTCACGTGCAGATGGAATATCACCTGGGAAGTTGTTTAAGAAATAAAGCAGAGCATCAGGCATTAAGCTTGCGAAGACAAGCTCTCAGACATCAGTAAATGGTAAAGTTAGGGTTGTATGCACATAAAGTTATTGAACCAGAAGGGACCTTGAGAGCTCATCAAGTCCGGTCCCCTGCCCTCATGGCAGGACCAACCACGAAGGCCATCGCTGACGGATGTTTGTCTAACCTGCTCTTAAATATGTCCAGAGATGGCGATTCCATAACCTCCCTGGGCAATTTATTCCAGTATTTAACCACCCTGACAAGAAGTTTTTTCCTAATGTCCAACCTAAACCTCCCTTGCTGCAATTTAAGCCCATTGCTTCTTGTCCTGTCCTCAGAGGTTAAGGTGAGTAATTTTTCTCCCTCCTCCTTGTAAAACCTTTGGAGAAGGGAGTAGCGGCCGGCCGGCCTGCATCAGGTATTTGAAAGGTAGGTCCTCTCTCGGTCTTCTCTTTTCCAGAGTAAACACACCCAATTCTTTCAGTCTGACCTCTAGCCATGTTTTCTAGACTTCCATCACTTTAGTTGCTCTTTTCTGGCCTTTTTCCAATTTCTCCACATTCTTGAGATGTGGTGCCCAGAACTGGACACAAGACTCCAGTTGGGGGTCTCCTGCCGCACTTCCTGTCTTTCCTACACAGTAGACTAGTTTGCTCTTGTGTCCTTAATGATGTAACGCCTGCACATTGCAACACAGCCTTTGGTCCTTGTGTGCCAGGTTGCTGTCTCAGGATCTGATTTTTTTTCACTCTCTGTAGTATGCTGCCTTTGCGGTACTTTCTGTCCTGCAGTGTGGTGGGGGAGAGGCCAGAACTGATCAAAGTGTTGATTGAAGGGTTCGTTTTTAACTTAACTGAGTTGATGCAAAGAGAGAATTTTCATTGACCTGTTTCTGTCCATTCTTGGCTTTCGCAGCTTCTTACAGCCCTGCTAGGAGAGTTTTAGGTCTCCACTGATGCAGCTCAACTTGGAACAAGACCAGCCTTTCTAACACCAGCCTGGCTTTTAAGGGGCTCACGACTCCTCAGTACAGGCAGTCCCCGGGTTACATGGATCCGACTTACATCGGATCCCTACTTACAAACGGGGTGAGGCAACCCCGCACTAGCTGCTTCCCCCCAGCAGACCAGGGAGACGCGAAGCTAGCACCCTCCTCCCAGCAGACCAGGAGACGCGGAGCGCTTTTCTCAGCAGACACCTCAGCTTGAGAATAAAGGACTGACGGAACTGAGGTGTGGGAGAATAAAACTGAGCTCTGGAGAAATGTTTGGCTAGAGTTTCCCCTACAATATGTACCAGTTCCGACTTACATACAAATTCAACTTAAGAACAAACCTACAGTCCCTATCTTGTACGTAACCCGGGGACTGCCTGTAATATTTTACATTGCGCTAGAGTCTTTCGTCCCAAAGCTCTGCACAGACTGTGGGCTCAATGCTGCTTTCGCTGGCAGTTCTGATATTAAGGGCTTGCGGGATTGGGCCTTGTGTGCATCCAGCACCATTGAAACACAGCCTCCTTTGGAGAAGGGAGCAGCAGCTGGCCGGCTGGCCTGCATCAGTACCGCTCTGCAGTGGAAGGAGGCGAGGCCCTGTTCAAACAAAAGTCACTCTGACCCTATCTAGCATCTCACCAAAGCATGTTAGACCCCTCGTTAGCATTGGGGGTCGCAGATTATGGACCCAGTCATTGGTCCTGGTCCCTCCATTGCCTGGAGCCGGATGGAGCTTCCTGCGTGGTTGCTGCCTGCAGGTGTCTAATCAGACCGTGGTGCCTCTTGTTCTTCAGGGGCAGCTGTGAAAGGCCCACCCCTGCCCAACTTAGCGTTTCATGCTCCCAAGCACCAGTCGATGGCTGCCCCAGCTGGAGGCAGGGCAGTGATGTCAGGAACGCAGTGAACGTGCCGGGTGCCGGATGGAGGTCCTGCCGGGCTGATTGACAGCCAACGAGACGCATGGCCCATGTGGCTCAAGGCAGTGATCTCTCCCGGTTGGTGGTTCTGAACAGATCCCTCCTCCCCAAGCCTGGTTGGAAAGGTGAAAGGGGAGGAAACAGCGCCCAGCCAAGACCACACCTCCCAGGCTCCGTGCTTGCCATTTCATTTGTGTCATTTCAGGGTCCCCCATCTACACCATTCCTTCCCCCGAGAATAACTCTGTGGCCCACCCCACTGAGGGCAGAATGGTGTCTCCATCCCCAAACAGCCTGTGGAGTGGGTGCAGAGCCTCTTGGCTCCTTCTGCGCTAGGCCCCGAGGTGCTGGGTGTGGGCCAAGCCAGTCCTGAGTCCACACTGACACTGCTGAATGTTTGCAGGCTCCTTCGTGCCATAGGAAGCAGAGCCAGGATTCAGCCCTGGATCCAGAACCCATATTGCTAGCGACTTCCTAGAGCTTGTTCTTGAGAGCCTGACGGGTGTTTTGAGTAAAGCACTGTGTTAAAGCAACATCTGCATTTGTGTGAGAGTGCAACATGCTGTTCCGCTGGGTCAATATTTTGTTTTTAAGAGCTTGCTAAATATGTCCTGAAGTGCTACCGCATTAGAAAAAAAAATCTCGTTACTGCACATTTGCATAATTACTGCAGATCCAAATGTCAGCTCCCACACTGATGTGTTGTTGTTTGTTCTTTTTGAAAAACTACAATTACCATACAAATCGCTTTGGAGACAGGAACAGCTGATGTCAGAGAACAACCTGTTTTGAAGTTGATTGCGATGGCAGTAAAACAAACCCCAGCATTTCCAAAAATCATCTGGCTCTGTCCTGAACTCTGCTCAGCGTACATAGTTTAGGACTCACTGTGTCGCCGGGGTGTTGATTCTCATAGTATAAAATATCTAAGCTGTGTTCCTCAGGGAAAAGTTAATATAACCAACCATTGATGATACAGTTAATGGTGCGACAAACCAAATAGATTTGGCCCGAAGCTTTCTGCGACTGTAATTGTATAGACAACAAGTAGTCCTGTGGCCCCTTAGAGACTAACAAAAATATATAGAATCACGAGCTTTCGTGGGTAAGACCCACGTCATCAGATGAGTTGGAGTGGAAATAACAGTCTAAGAGCTATATAACCGCAAAAGTACCTGTCAGTTGTAGGACCCGTGTTAATGAAGCTAATGAAGTGGGCTGGATGTGTCCCATTCATAGCTTTGATGTGAAAATGCGGAAGTCAAAGGCAAGGGAAATTGGCTTTGTAGTGCATTCACCAGTTAATGTCTTTATTCAAGCCCAGGATAATAGTGTCAAATTTGCAGGCAGTTGATGGCGTAGGTCATATTAGAGGATCTGCAGGTATATGAGCCCCTGATGTTGTGGCTTATGTGGTTAGGTCCTGTGATGGTGTCACTTGTATACATGTGTGGACTTTTATAGGTGTACTTTGCTTATAGTAACCTGTAGGGAAAAGTCATGCACGCTCTGTGGCAAGGTGAACCTAAATTCTGCAGCAAAATCCCTATTTTGTGGCAGCTTCATTTAAATCCACCATAGATTCTTTTAATGAATTGACCATGTACAATATTTACAGTATTGTAATGCGGTACAATAGCCTTTGGGCTTATATATTTTGACAGAAAACTGCATTTAATTCTGTCTCAAGCTTTCAGGTTTTATAAGGTTTCTGGTAGTTAAATCTAGAAATGCGAGGTAGTTTGGGTTTGTGGCCATCCTTGTTAGCTGGACATTTCTGCTAACGGCTCAACAGTGAAACTGTTGGTCTTTTCATTTTAAACGATCCACAGTAGGTTTTGGTTAGCACCCCCTTGAGATGAAAGGGGCGTTTAGTTCTTTTCAGAACAATTTTTTCTGGGTGCCTTCAGACTTGGGCAGATGACAATGCATTGACTATACTATGTTCAGGTTTTCAAGATTTACATTCCAAGTAAAAGGGAAAGAAACATAATTTTATTTAAATGAAAGCTGGGATTCTAGATAGGGATGTGAATGGGTAATTGGTTAACCAGTTACCCAGTAAGCACCATCCTTACCTGGTGATGTTTACTCGTAATCGGTTAACTGGTGTCCGCGAGCAGCTGCGAGGCTGGGAGCCAAGAGCTGGCAGTCCTGCAGGCTTGGGGTTGCTCCGGTCAGGCCAGGCCCCCACCTGTGAGATCCTGCTCACTTGGTTGCCTCGTTAAATGTACCATTTAACCAGTTAACTGATTAAATAGGATTTTACACCCTTAATTCCAGAGCACAGCTCTGCAGCAAAGGGTGAAATACACAGCAAATTCTTCAGCCATGAAATGTAGGGTAGCCTGCCTTCAGCTTCTCCATTTACATGGCGGGTGCACATCCCTGACTCCATAGTCTGAAGATTTACAGCACATGTCAGAATGGTTGAAACGTTTCTCAGTCACCAGTAAGAAGTGATCCGTGCAGTCTCTAGTGCCGAGGCTCAAGGCTGTCAGTTGCCCACCTCGAGCGGTTTTCCCTCGGTCACCAATCACAACCCAGCATGACGCAGGCAGATGCTGCGGTACCGACATTTGAAGTGTCGGCACCTCCTTCGTGCCCGCCGCCACCCCTACTCCCTACACCGTGCTGCTTAGCGTCGCCCACGCACCCGACGGGGCCTCTGCCTAGAGCTCCGTCCTCTGCAGCACTGCTCCAATGCACGGCACCCGATGGGCAACCAAGGCTAGTGAGTGGGCCCCATAAGGACAGATCCTGGATCAGACTTTTGGAAACCCAAGGCCCTGACCACTTGTCGGCATCATTTAAAAAGTCCTGCGGTATTTTCAGTGAGAGTAGGAGTGTTTGTCCCTCTATGCTTATTAAACCCTAATGAGGTAAATACTTCTCCCTGTCCACTTCCTCCTTTGAAGGAATAGGGAGTCCCTGCCCGCTCCTGAACTCTTGTTCTTCGCAGTTTAAAAGTCGCCAGGCTTCACCCCAGTGAAGGCTGCAGTTTGGTGTTAGGAGGTGTGCTCCTGGTATATCAATACCTCTTCCACAGGTTGTGAGGGTGTGTACTCGTTAGTCTAATGAAGCTCTTTGACACTCGGCACGTGTCTCCACAATCCTCACTCATTGCAGCTAACCCAAGAGCATTGGACATGGTGCAGTACCTCTTCCCAGGCACTGTGTTTAACACTGTGATTTCTTGTTGCAGGCTGGCAGTCCAACTTCCGTTTCTGCTCCTCACAGCTTCTCTCGGACTTCTGTGACGCCATCCAATCAGGACATCTGCAGGTAACGTTGGCTGTTTGTAGTGGGGCTTGTACTAGGACAGATGGATGAAAAAATCCAGCGCACTAGGAAGCAAGCGACTGAGGGTGCCGATTCTAAATGTCCCCTTTGTTTCAGTCGAATACCGTCTCTCGCTGCTCGATGGGATCCACTTCCTGTTTGCTTGCTGTGTTCGCCATCCCCACACTAGCCATAACTCTCGTTTCTTCACTTTGATTCTGCGTGTTCTCTTGTGTAATTGTGTTTTACTTTCTGTGCTTTTATCCCACTGTTCGGCATGCAGTTCCAGTGCAGTGTTTTCTGAATGTTGTCATCACAGTCCCGTGCAGTCTGCTGTTGTCTTGAAAAACCCTCGCTGCCAGAGTTCTCTGACACCAGGGGTCACAGTGACAGTCATCTGTCAAGACACGTTACAGGCCTCCAAGAGAAACTCCCCTGGGCAGGACAGGGTCCCTGCGAAACATGCAAAAGCCCCCCGAGCTCTGAAGTTCTCCAAGTCTCTCAACGACATGGACCAGAAGGCACAGAACACCGCGGAGGGCTTTCACTGTGGGGAGCGGACGTGCTCTGAAGGCCGACTGACCGCGACCAAGGAGCAGTGTTTAAGGATTAACAGGGCTAATCAGCAAGAGAAGAAATTGCTCAGTCTCGGGCCTTTTTCTTTTAGCAGTTCTAGACGGTCCTACATGCCCTCGCTTTCCACCAACTACTCGAGCGCCCTGGGAGCAGCCGAGAACCACCGCACGGTGCACATACCTCTCCTGGAGGACAAGGCCGACAACGAGACCTCCTCAAGGGGCAAAAAGCTGCTGCGGTACCTCTTCTCCTTCTCCCACAGCTCAAGCGCCAGCAGCCTGCATAAGTTCTATGAACTGGAGAGCGATTCAAGCCGCTTCCACGCGGCCAAATCCTCCAGCGTGCTGGTGGAGAGCTCAGACTTCTGCTCCGACGACATGGGGGATGACGACGTATTCGAGGACAGTGCCTCGGAGAGGTTGAAAGCCAAGGAGCTGCGGGCACCCCTCTGTTCTGTTGAGAAAGACAGTGACCTAGACTGCCCTTCTCCCCTCTCCGAAAAATTCCCCCCTCTGTCCCCTGTGTCAACGTCGGGGGATGCCTGCAGGTTGGTTTAGAGAACAAGCCTTCCTCCGACCCCTCCCGTGCTCAGCGGCGACCTGCCCTGCTTTCCCTGCCTTTCTGCTCTCCTTCCTTGCTTTAATATGTGCAGTTTGAGGCCGGCTGCTTTTCTGATGCTTTATCAGCCTGATAAGTGGACGCTTCCCTTTGAGTCAATCAGTTCTTTGCAACCCAAAGCAATTGGTTTCACGGCTCCACGTGCCAAGGTGGCGGTGTTGGTGCCCAACCCAGGGATATCGGAGAGAATCAGCTACACATATTAAAGGCCACGCTCCGCTTTCGTAGCTTAAAGAGCAATGTGCTTTGCTGATGGACCATGGGCCATTTAAGCGTCGCTTCCCAGATGTGATCAGTTTGTGGAGGGTTTTTTAAGCTTTTCTGTTCCTTTCCACATACTGATTCAGAAAGGGCCTCGGGTGTCGAGGGTGATCCCAGGGCTCGGGGGTAGCGTTGGGCTGGAACGTGGCCCTGGTGCACATCCATCCCATGGAGTCGAGCAAGAAGTGTGGTCTGAACGGACTGTGCAGCTGCAGAAGCTCAGCCAGATCCGGAGGAGAGAGGCCCTGGGAGGCAGCTCCCCTAGCTCCACCCCCTCAGGAGGGCGGGGCGTCTGACTCTGCCTCTCCCTAGCGCTTAGTGAGAATTGGCACCACCCCCATTTTCCTCCCCCGCGCCTCCCCCACAACAGACCCAGCCCCCGCAAAGGCCCACACTGAACCCCCTGCTTCCTGACTTCTTCCCTGTTACCACGTGCCTCCCTAGGGCAGCTCACCCCAGCCCCATGTTCAGCATGCCCCACCTCGCTGCTGGTTCCCATCCCTAAGCCCCAGGGAAAATTTGCCAGCCTGCTCCCTTTCACCGCTTGATTTCTCCCCCCAGCAGATGGGCAGATGGGTCATAGAATCCTAGAACACTAGAACTGGAAGGTACCTCGAGAGGTCATCGAGTCCAGTCCCCTGCCCTCACGGCACGACTAAGCACCATCTAGACAATCCCTGACAGATGTCTGTCCAGCCTGCTCTTCAATATCTCCAGGGATGGGTCAGAGGAACTTGGCCAACAGTGGGGAGGTGGGATGCCCCAGAAGATACTGGCCCCATCCTCATCAACCGGCTGCCCTCATGCCCTCCCTTCCTCCCTCCCCCCAGTTCTATTCTTCAAAAATTTTTTAAAAGAAACTCATAAGAAACCCATTCTCAGCCAGCTGGGCCAACAGCCTGCAGAGCCCAGAGTCCTTGTTGGCGGGAGCTCAAAATGGAATGGGACCTGCGGTACCTTGGAGTGGCAACCCGTTGGGATGGGAGCTATCGGAGCCTGCCAGGTTGATGCGTAGGGAATAGGGGGAACCTTGCCGTAACTGTCATCAGCAGCCATTACTGAGGAAGTGAGATGGGGCAGAGTTTCCAAACATTCCCAGCTTTGGAAAGAGTCAGACCGGAGCTTTGCTGCCAGAGTCGATCTCTGAGTAACTTGTACCAGCAATAACCCTCCCCAGAATGCAAGAGCCAGGCCTCCCAGGTTAGCCCTTCATATTCTTGCGGAGTTTGTATGTGTGGTGGGGTTTTGTTTTTTTAATTGCAAACCACAGTTAGGTTTTCACCTCTGTGAGCACGCTCTGTCCTGGGAAGTGTGGTCCACGCTGCTTAAATGCCACTCGCAGTAAAGTACTATTGATCTGGTAGACAAGACGCCGTGTGTGTAATTTCTTACCCCTGTTCTTTCTCTTTTCATTACCAAGTCTCTTTCAGACCTTGTGTGTCTGCCCAGCCAGCTAGAGAGAAGTTGTGTAGCTAGCTGTGTTTGTGCTCCAGTAGTGTGCATTGTATTTTCTTTCCTTAGTTGGTTTTGCTTGTTGATTAATTTCTTGTTTTGACATGGATGTTGTTTGGGATCTGCATTGGTTGACCATGCCTGATCACAGATGTTAAAAGCCTCCTCTCCGCAGGTTTGGTTTTTCCTCGTTGCCGCTGCGGTCTCCTAATGGGCTGCTTTGCTTCTGCTACAGGATCTGTCACTGTGAGGGAGATGACGAGAGCCCCCTGATCACCCCCTGTCACTGCACAGGAAGCCTCCATTTTGTGCACCAAGCCTGCCTGCAGCAGTGGATCAAGAGCTCCGACACCCGATGCTGTGAACTCTGCAAGTACGAGTTCATCATGGAGACCAAATTAAAGCCTTTACGAAAGGTAGGTCGGAAGCTGGTTCCAAAGCTGCCTTCATGGAAGCGAGGCGCTGCTCCGATAAGTGAGTCCATTGCCAGATTGCTCAATCTTGTCAATAAATCGCTATTTTCTGCCTGCAAGTGGATCCTGGGGTCTGAGAGCTAATGTGGACTCTTTCTGGTTTCATGCAATCCTGTTGACAATCCTGTTGATGCTGCCCAACCCGGAAAAGAATCCGTTTCCCTCGCCAGTGCCTGTGTTGGCTCCGCAGGGCAAACAGGAGCAAAAAGGAGTCAAGGTTTATTATAGTCAGCAGCTACAGCTCTGGTTCGTTAGGCCCGACCATTGTTCCAGTCACCTTTCAGAGCCGAGTCCCGCTCGAAAGCACTGAAGATTTGACTGTACTGTTATCCATGCATTTCATGAATTTTCTTGAAAATATGGGAATTTTAGGCTATGTAGTTTTCATATTTGTAAAATGATTCCACTGAAGTCTTTGGTTACGTAAAAAAAAAAATAATGTAGCAAAGAATTTTCTAAACCAAAAATCTCATTTACAGTGCAATAAAATTTACCCAGAAACACATTTTGGGGCTGGGGGGGGAGAAGGGGTACTGATCATACACAGATATATTTTACTACTTCCAGTGCTGTTCTTTAACGACGTCTGCCATCTCCGCACCCACTGACCTACCTTACAGCACAAGGGATGTGTCCATTGTTCTCTGGTGTCCATGTTCCTCCCCCAGATACCTCTGTCTTCCAAAGGCAGCTGGTGCTCACCATCAGGACTTCTGGACAGGAGCCATTAATAATATGAGCCCTGGCAAATTGCACCTGCCAGTGTTACAGGTTAATAAACGTAGGTGGGATAAGAATAAGTGAAAAAAGATTAAAATCAAGCCGATGGTGCTAAATCCCTAGGCTGGGGAGTCTGAAGTCGAACCATGCCAGGGCTGCAATGGTAACTGATCAGAAGAGCCATCCCATCCATTGGACAGGTTGGCGCAGATGCTCCAGGCCTCACGCTTCAAGGGGATGGGGGGGTTTGGGTAGCGCGGGGCTGTAAGCAGCGGGACCATTCCAGCTTCACGCTGCCTCGGGGGGTTGCAGAGTCTGGGCAGCCTTCTTCCAGTCTGCCCTTCCCCCGCTTCAGAGAGGCAGGGGGCTTGGGCAGCATGGGAGCCGGCAGCAGTGCTGAAGACTCGGCATTGCTCAGGCAAGGAGGGGTGGGGGCTTGGGGAGAGAGGTAGAATGGGGGAGGGCGTGTGGGGGGACGGAGTGTAGTGAGGGGCATGGCTTGGTATAGAGGGGGGTGTTTAAGGGGCTGTGGTACCTGAGACAGAGAGGGCCCTGTTGGCCAGCATCCCAAAGTCAGTACCAATGTGCAGAAAATGGAGCAAAGTTCAGCCACCTTCATCTTTAATACAGAAGTGCAGTTTGCAAAATACATCGCCCAGGACACGATGCTGTTGTGAACACAGACCTTTCGGATCACAATGGAGACCTGAGTGGGGGGGACTTCTCATTTCCACCAGCCGCACCTCCTCGTTACAGAGGAAGTGAGCTCTGAGCTGCATTGTAGCTCATCCAGGACGCCGCTGAGCCGGCAGGTCACACTTTGGTAATCCCTGAAGTAGGGCCCCAAAGAAAAGAACCAAAAAGGGGGGAAAAGAAAAAAGCATGGGTAAAAACACAATCGCCTAAATGAATGCACTGGCGAGTGGTTTGGTGCCCGATTTGGAACACGTTGAATGGATGCTCACCATTGTTCTTAACGTCTGGTCCCGGTGAGGCCTACCTCCTGGGGCACCCAAAAAAGGAAGGCGCCCCAAATCCAGTCGTCATTTCTGAAAAATGAATCTATTGCGGAGAAGCCAGGCACCGGAAATAATAGGGACAGAACCATAAACAGGGGAACCCCACTAACAAAATGGAATTAGTCCCTCAAAACAGAAGCTATTCCTCAGGTTAAAATTGCAGGCAAGTTGACACCTCATTCTCAACTCCCCATATCGTATCCTGTCAGTCTGAAGAAAGCAGCCTGTAGCTGGGCAGTGTGAACAAGAAAAGGCCAAGTAGTAATATAGGTGCTTGATATTTAGTATAAGAACCAGCCTGACCATCCCAGATGTCACTGCAAGTCCACAGGAAAACATGGATTTTGGGGGGAATTTCGGAACCTGAAGTAGTTTATCCAAACATCAGAATATTTTGATTTGGAAATGCTGCCAAGGTGCCTCATGGGAGGTGTAGTTGGGAGCTCCTTTTTCTCTTCTGAGGGTTGGGCTTCCTAATTGGACTACATCTCCCATGATGCTCCATTCCTGCGTCTCCTGTGGAATGTAGGTTCTTGGTTCTGCTGCTCAGATGCATTGGGCCAATGGGTTTTCCTTGCTGGATTCATACTGTATTACTCTTCCTTTTCTGAAAAAGCTCTGGAGGCCAAACTGCATCATCAGATGCAACCCATTGGGCTTGCAAAGCGGTAACTGGGACCAGACCAAGGCCCGCAGTGTACATAGAGAAGGTGTGTGCAGGATTTATGAGACTGAAATGCAAAACCCATTTTCAAATGCATCAAAAATAAAAGCCTTTTTTCGAGTGATTCCCAGTAACTGGTAACGGTCTGTAAAATTGTCTTAATTTTTCTGCATCCTTCCTGCTTAGTAATGGCCAGAATGTTGTGGTTTCTGATGGGGCTATAATAGATTCATTGACAGATCAGTAATCCAGCATAAATCTGGGGATTTCAGGTGGTACTTCATCTCTTTGTCTGTACCAGTTATTCACAGAGGAAATGTGCTTCCACATTAATACACTTGAATATAAAACACAGGTGGCAACTTCCCTTGTTTGATCAAATAACGTAGCGCACGCAGCAGGGATCAAACTGACGACGTCTAGATCGAAAAGCATCAGCTCCCACAGCGTGTATTCAGGTCAGACTCAACAAGGGGGCTTTAACATACTCTCCCCTTCTGTAGCTTGGGTGCAGAGACAGACATGTGACACACACTGACCGGAGGCTCATCCATTCATTTTTATAGCTGCGTGTTTGTGTGAGGGATGCCAAACCTTTCTGAGCACCTGCACCATTTTACCAGGCACGCTTGCTGTTGCCCTCCGCCTCTCATTCATCGTGCTTCACGGGCAGCACTGCTTTGGCTGCCCCACACTGCCACAAGCAGAGTGTGTGCGGGTAAATAAGGCGTGAGCAGCTCCCTGATGCCCAGCAAAGAGATTGATCATTAAAGATCTGCCCCTCCGCCGACTGATTGGGGCCAAAAGCCACAAGGGAGAACCCCGAGGGCCACCACTGCTTGGACATGGATCCTAGTATATGGGCTAGTAGGTTGAAGCAACTACATCACGTCGTGACCTCTAAAAAGAAATTGCTTCTGTGTGGAAAGCAGCTTCTGTCCAGTGTGTTCCCCAGTGTTGCTTTCAGCCTCTAACCTCTTGCTCTGCCTTCTGGATTTCTTGCTAGTGGGAGAAGTTGCAGATGACGGCCAGTGAGAGGAGGAAGATCATGTGCTCTGTAACATTCCATATCATCGCCATCACCTGCGTCGTGTGGTCTCTGTACGTCCTCATAGACCGGACCGCGGAAGAGATTAAACAGGGACAGACTACGGGTATGTGACTTGGCTTATATTTCTTACGCCAGTGACTCTGGACGCAGAGAGGCCCGTTGGTGGAGCAAGAGGACGTCCTTTTTCAACAGTCAGGCTTTAGGAATTAAAAGCAAGCCTGAGGCTGCATCATTCTGAGTACTGGTGGGATTCTAAACCAAGTTAGTTAAACTAGTGCAACGTTGTGTTGGGACATTCTTAATAGGGATGTAATAGTGTAGTTGATCAATCGACTAACTGATAAGCATAAGCGTATAGGTTAATGCTATGGATTACCCACATTTCCTCCCCACCCCCCGCCAGCAGTACATTTCTTAGCAGGCTGGCCAGCAGCCCGGCTCAGTCCTGTCTCGCGCTAGGTCCTACCCCGCTGTGGCTCTGCATTTAAAGTGTATTAGGAGCTAGGAAGGCGGGCGGGCAGCCCAGATCCGTTCCAACTCGCGCCGGGTCCAGGAGCTCTCCACTCCCTGCCTCCCCGTGACAGGGGCTGCTGCCACCCCGGGCTGCTGCCTCTGTATCAGAGGCAGCAGCATGGGGCAACAGGCAGCCAGTTCACAAGGGGAGCTGATTTTTAAACGGGCTCCCCTCGTGGACCAGCCCCCGCCTGGCACTCCACACTGCTGCCTCTGTATCAGAGGCAGCAGCACAGAGTGGCAGGGGACTCCTTGGGAGAGGAGCCAGAGTGCAATGGCTGCCGGCCCCACCCCTGGGGACTATAGAATAGTCGAATATCTGCTAAGAATTCATGAGGGTAATCAACTAGTCAATTAACTGAAATTTAGCATCCCTAATTCTTAAGTCAATTTAAACCTGGCTTACTGGTGACATTTGCACCACTAAAATGTATAGGTGTGAGCGAAGCCAGTCTAACCAGATGTAAACTAATAGAAGAGTGAGTTGCACTGTTTTAACTAAATCTGATTTTAAACTGGTACAGCACCTCCAGTGTAGACAAAGCCAAAGTGTTTGCTGCTGTTCATTCCATTAGTCCTGAAGAGTTAGTACTGAGAACCTCATTCTATGAGGAATAACGCCTATTCCGAAATAACTATTTTGAAATAAGGCGTGTGTAGACGCTCCACTGCTGCTATTTCGAAATAGCCCTTCACCAGGGCCATTCTGACTTATTCCTTCCCAGTGCCTCCTGGGGCTCTAAATCGAGATAGCACGTCTACATTTAGGAAGCCTGCCTCAGACTCATTTTGAGGCTTCCCTGCAGTGTAGACATGCTATTTTGAAAGAAGCTACTGTGGAATAACTATTCCGGAATAGCCTATTTCGAAATAAGTGTGCAGTGTACACGTACCCTAAGAGAATTGTGTATTCAAGTCCCCGTCAGTAACACAATAGGTTGACACAGGTGTCAATAAGGTCAGAATTTACTGGTGGTGATACATGAGCCACAAAGAATCCAGCCTAAGGGCACGTCTAACAGCAAGGCTAAAGCCGAGATACAGCTACATCAATTGCATAGCTTAAGTCGAAATAGCTTATTTCAGCTTGTGGCGCTGTCTACACAGCAGGAAGTCCGAGGAACACTCTTCCTCCAACTTCTCTTGCTCCTCGTGAAACAAGGGTTACAGGAGTTGGAGTAAGAAGCCCTCTAGCTCAAATAATGTCAAATGTCAAAATAACTGCTTGTAGTGTAGACGCAGACTATGTTATTCTGAAATAACTCTGCTGTGTAGACGTACCCTAGCTCTTATATCCCAGGTTGCATTTGAAGGGTGAGCTAACAGAAAAAGCCCACAGTTTTTACTTGGCAGCAAAGCACATTTGCTGTGGAAATAATTGAGCGACAATAAACCTGGAAGCTCACAGTCATTTTTACATGGTCTCTTTTCAGAGTACAGCCGCTCATCAAAATATACATTTCATTGACTTACTGTCACTTTCCATTTTCAGTGCTAGTTTGATTGTACTTGATTTTTGCTCAGTGAAGAGGCTGCTTTGAATGAAAGCGTCAAGTCCCTCTCCCATCTGACAGCATCCTCTATGGGCATAGTGAAAATTGGTAGCCTTTTACTGTAAGGGATCGATAGGCTTATGAAAGCACTGGCTTTCCAAACTTTAGCCTTCGGGTCACTTCAGAGAGATATTTTAGATGAGCGTACATAGGAGCAGCAGGAATATTTAGCACTTAGTACTGTACTCAGTTTCAGAATTGAGAAGAAATGAACAATCTCATAATTGGAACGGCTCAGCTGTGTGGCATAGATCCTATACTGCTAGCCACTAATGGATTTTCATCTGTAACCAACTGGCAGGGTCCTGTCCTTTTCCAGCAAGGGGATCCCTCTATCCCTGCCACTGCTCAGCAGTTCTGAGTGGTCACGTGTGTGCAGCCCAGTGGCCAATAAGGCGTCCTAGGAGGCCATGGGTTTGTTAGAACATGGCTAACGATGGATCTCGACACTGAATGGATTAGCCTGGCGTCATTATCTTTCCTGCAATGCCCCTGGCCAGCTAATAGTGGAGAGGTTTGGTGTGTAAAGGACCGAGGCTGGAGAAGGTTGTGGATATTAGTTGAGGCCACATCTGGAATATTGTGTCCAGTTCTGGGCCCCCCACTGTAGAAAGGATGTGGACTCATTGGAGAGGGTCCAGTGGAGGGCGACCAAAATGAGAAGGGGACTGGAGCGCATGACCTGTGAGGAGAGACTGAAGGATTTGGGTTTGTTTACTCTGCAGAAGAGAAGAGTGAGGGGGGATTTGAGAGCAGCCTTCAACTTCCCGAAGGGAGGTTCCAAAGAGGCTGGAGAGAGGCTGTTCACAGTAGTGACGGATGGCAGAACGAGGAGCAACGGTCTCAAATTACAGTGGGAGAGGTCTAGGTTGGATATTAGGAAAAACTATTTCACTAGGAGGGTGGTAAAGCACTGGAATGGATTACCTAGGGAGAGGGTGGAATCTCCATCCCTAGAGGTTTTTAAGTCTCAGCTTGACAAAGCCCTGGCTGGGTTGACTTAGTTGGGATTGGTCCTGCCTTGGGCAGGGGGCTGGACTTGATGACCTCCTGAGTCTCTTCCAGCTCTATGATTCTAAGGTATCCAGTCCTAAAGTCTCTCTGGCTAGCAAAGTTCTAACAAGGGCCAGTGCCTGGACAGTCACTGGGACTCATTCACACCGATAAGCATACTGTGAATACTGCACATGTTAACAGCGCCAGAACGCTTAGCAAGGGATGTGGCACATTCTCCGTCATTTACTGCCTTTAAATCCAGGTGGGGAGTCTCTTTCTGAAAGAGATGCTGGAGTTTGACTCCAGGTTCGGGTGTCAGGATCGCTCGGTGGAGCGGTCTGGCCTGTGCTAGGCCTGAGGCCAGTCTAGCTGGTCCCTTCCAGCCTCAAAACCCGTGCATCCGTATGTAGTGTGATCACAGAGTGGGCAGGAGAGACTGAACTGCTTGCTTGCAAGCTGCAGCTCACACCCTGTGCTCCCAGTGGGATGTTCAGTTAAAGCAGGGGCTTGGAGTAGAGGGGCTGAGTGGGAACAGACCTGTTCGTTGGAAGTGACAAGCTTTCAGAAACCAGATGGTAGCTGTTGGCAAAACAAGGACTGATTGCATTAAAGAGACCCGGGGTAATTGTGAAGAGAACTGCTTACCAGGCTTCCACCCGGCACGCTTTGAGAATTGGACTGTTCGCTGCTCAAGTCAGGCACCTTACTTACCTCGTCTGTAAAAAGCCCTGCAATGCCTCTGGCAGCTTAATAATAATAAAGGAGCCCTTGAGTGGTCACATCAGTTTGATCCCTTACAGGCCCTGCCCCGGATTTTAACCCAAATCCCCTGCCAAAATGTGAGTTTCTGATTGTGACTTACTCCATGCGGCTCCTTGGAAGTGCAGCGTAACTAACAGTAACGTGGTTCTTTCCTTTCCTTTCCTCCAGGGATTCTAGAGTGGCCATTTTGGACTAAGCTGGTGGTTGTGGCCATTGGCTTCACTGGAGGACTCCTGTTCATGTATGTCCAATGCAAAGTCTACGTCCAGCTGTGGAAGAGACTGAAGGCTTATAACCGAGTGATATACGTGCAGAACTGTCCCGAAACTAGCAAGAAGGGTATCTTTGAAAAACCTGCTCTGATGGAGCCAAATCTTGAACACAAAGAGATGCTTGGGGTCCACCATTCAGATACAAACTCTTCACGTTACACGGAGGCTGAAGACTGTGGTGCAGAAATTCTTCACGTCTGATCTTTGGGGGCTCAGGAGCGGATGGGTTTCTGTTGGTTCCTGAAGATCTGAAGCATCATTGTTTACTGCAAACTGTTCTACCTTTTTAAAATCAGCTAACAGCCCAGCGCTGGTGGATTAATTTTTTTTAACGTTTTTTTTTTTTATCCCCCTGACATGTGTGTCAGTATGTTATCATGGTACCATACCTCTCGATGTTTCGTGTCTCAGACTGGCCTGTACAAAGAGACACAGGGGGCTTCACTGGAAGAGGCGAGGTGTCAGAATACGGCACGTCCAATGTGAACCACCCTCGGCTTTCGGGAGTTGGCTTCCTCCAAACTATCCCATGTGAGGTCATGCAAGCCTTGATGAGCAGATGGCTTCAGACATTGAGGACCAGCTGAGAGAGGGGAACGGGAGCCCTAGAATCTAACCTACTGCTAACACTGCCTCTAACATTTCTCGTAGGCAGCAGCTATACGATTATGCTTTACATAAAGGACTCACAAAGCATATGGCACTTTTAAAAGTCTTTATTTTGTAATATACATGTCCAATGAGAATGAAACTTGAAAGAATATCTCATTTCAAAAGATCCCTTTGTAGTACTCACTCTTGATTCACTTCCACCCTATTAGATTCGAAACCTCTTGCCTTATAAAAATCTTATGTGGTTTCCAACACATACCCACAGCATAACACTAAAAACTCTGCTTCTTGGGGGAGGGAGGGTTCTTTCAGGACCAACTTTTTCAAAGACTATTGCACTTGTGACTTGTAAATGGAGAGCGGGGGGGGGAGTACAAATGTTTGTTGGAATATATAATGGTTCCAGGGTTCAGTTAAGGGGGTTTTAGGATTTAGTTGTTTTAAATCAACTATAGAGTTGACAGACCTGCACGTACCCCTGATGTAACCTATCATTCCAACTACTGGCAAAGGGGCTTTCATGCTTTTTGGTAAAATGTGAGCTCTTCGGGAGGGGGAAAAATTAATACAGCTGCAATTGGTTTGCTGCTGTTAATGCTGTGTTGTGTGTATCTCACCCGAGAATTTGATGACTTGAAGAGGGATGTTGAGAACTTACAAGGTGTCTGCAGGGTCTCCAGTTTCTCCATGGCTGAGATTGAAGCTGCCTTCCTGTTTTAAGCCCAAATTTTTATATATTCCTTGGGCCGAGTGATTTTAATTGGTTTGTTTTAAATCTGTGACTGGCTCGTTGTATGAACTACTTGATGGGAAGAGGAACACATATGGAGTCAGGGTGAAGAGTGCTGGGTAGAACTGTCCAAATGTTTGAAAGTTACATGAGTTTTCTTAGGGACTCATTCTTACAACTGGAGTCAACTTATGGTTTGTCTAGAGTCTGGACCTCAATAAACCAGACCATAGTGCCAGCGTCACTGAAGTGGAAAAGTCATCGTTAAAAGGTATTGCATGAGATTTCTAGTTTTAAGCACTGACTTGCTCCATTCAGGTCCAATCCAACTTCCAAATAAAATCAATGGGAATGTTTTTGTTGACAGTAATGGGAGTTATATCTGAGATGTAGGGTGAGAGGATTATTCCAGGAGTGAGTGGGTGAGATTCTGTGGCCTGCATTGCGTGGGGGGTCAGACTAGATGATCATAATGGTCCCTTCTGACCTTAAAGTCTATGAGTCTGAGTTGCACTGGACCTTTTGAAATATTGGACCAAATCCCAAAGCTTTATCCAGGGGTTTACTCAATCCTTTCTCAGGCAAACTCCCAATGAGCAAGGGTTGGCCCAATGAAAACGCTGGGCCCTGGAAAAGAAGAAGAGCAGATAAGGAGATTTTTTTTCTTAGAATGTGACATTTATTACATGTCTATCTTGGTCTTTTGATAAAAATCTGTGGATTTGAGGCAAAGGGAGGAGCATGCTAAGAGGACGTCGACCATTGGTTTCTAACGCATACAAGTGACTGAGTGTGTGTGTGTGTTTCAAGACTACTGGCCTTGGTCTTTGTTAATAACCTGCACCCTGTTCTTGGGATGCATTAAACATCACAGGCCTCTGGACAATCTCTTAAGCTGCACAGGCTTGGACTTCTGTTGCTGTGATGGGTTGCCATGACGTTCCATGCGGGGTCAGTACAGGCAGGCGAAAACCCTCCCTTCCACCATCTAGGCAGCAGCCCTTCTCTCCTCACGCATGCAGAAGCAATTGCTCATGTCTGCCACATTCTAAAGTGCAATTATTCGGGCTGTTTCTGAGCTCCTTCCCTCCCAACGCCCTGTCAGTGACCACGTTCTGTTCACCAGAACCCGGATCCCATGCTATTTTATTGGTGAACAGGTTCAGCAAATCTACTCAGGTGGGTTAAATACCAGGTCTTACATGCCTTCATCGAGTTCTTATTAAATGTTTATGCAGGCAAGGCTGCCAGGGTTACCAATTAATATGTAGAGTCATCTCCAGGGTGGTTCTGTGTGTGGCAGTTTCATCTGATCCGGGAGCCTTTGAGAAACATCCCTAGACTTAGTTTGATACTGTTGCTTCGGATGTGCCAGCCGACGTATAATATAGACCACCCTTCCCTATCTTGTCTTACAAATAAATACTTCCTCATTGAAACAGGCCGAGAGAGAATTCACATGAGACTCTTAGCCATCCCATCAGCATCCACTGCCTTTTCCCCAGCTCTTCTTTATAAGCAGAATAAGGGCCTGACATTTCAACCATTACTGGTGTAAATAACCCTCGTGTGTGGTCCCATGGAAATCTGTAGGACTGCTGATAAGAGTCTGGGCCACAGAATCAGGCCTTTAATTTGTATCTTACTGATTTTCACCCATCCAGATGATGTGTCTCATGTTGATGCTTTCCTGCTGAGCCCTCTGAAACATCATTTTCCTTCTTTACCACAGTGCCATCTCGTGGTATAAGCAAGTCTAAATGGTACTTTATCACCCTTCGTTAAGGAAGTTCCATGGATCAGTTGCAGCCATCCAACAGCTAATCTCAACTACTGCACGGCTTTCACCCTGGTTCTAAGGAGTCATAATGTCATTCTCCCTAGATTTGGCTCATGATAATGACCATTCACCATCAAAATGCAAATTCCAAGCTCAGCTTACATGACAAACTTGCAAATTATCAGCAAAACTATGGCAGAATTCGGTCTTCTCTTTCTTCTGTGCATCCCCACTGAAGTCAATGGGCCTGCAGAGGTGCAAGTGAGTGCAGAATTTGAGTTGAAGAGAACAGATGCTTAATTTAACAACGACAGCATTGTCCATAGACTATTGTGTTGATTGCTCTCTGCATAATAGAAACACTCTGAATTACAATCTACTAGAAAGCCCCCCCACCAACATCTTACTAAATCCTGTCCAGAAAATGTCAGGCTACGCCAAGGAAAATCTCCCTGTGGCATCCTATGCAATATGCCAGCAGGATCACAAAGACACATTAGGTTAGAATTAGAAACGTGCGTTCAAGAAGGCTGATCACCTTTATCATATTTTCATGTTTTAAACCCCTATGAAGTCTCAGGATTCTCCTAAACTGACCCTTTTGGGAGGGGGGGGGCGAGATTTGCTCAGGAGAGATGGGCCTGCAAACTTTGGCTCCGGGCCCGGAGCCAAACATTCCTGGAGCTCCGATTCAGGGCGTTTCTTGACGGGGGACAATTCACAAGAGTTGACTGAGCCCATAAAGGGCAGTTGGCTGCGTAACGCCTCTGGAGGAGCCCTGGGATAGGGGTTGTGAAGGAGACTCATCTCCTTCCTTCCATTTCTCTCCCCAATAGCTCACCGTTTTGGCTTCTTTACTTGGGCATTGGCTTCTCCTACTCTCCTCCCTCCTGCTGTTGGAGTGTGCAGGGTTGGGAGCACTAAAAGTGCCCTGCAGGGGAGGCAGGAGTTTTACTCCTTTACCCAACTGCACTGGGCTGGGTTCAAAGTAGGCTTTGGATCCAGAGTCTCCTCAAGGGGTTTTGAGATCCAGTTTCTTGGTTGGTAGAGAATGGGCCTAGCCATGAAGGGCAGCCACAGACGTGAACTCTTCTCTCCTTCCCACCACTAGTTCAGGTGTGCTTGGAACTGTGGTTCCAATGCAGGCCCATCTCTAATGCTCTGATACAGTAAGGGGCAAATCCAAGAGCCAAGACATTGCTGGCTGGATTTTCACAGCATTATCCTAGATATGCAAGACAAAGTTTTTTAAATAAGAGCTTTTATTTGTGGTTTATTATTATGAATACTGTTCAGTTTGAAATATTGCAACATCTGTATATTGCAATGAAGAACCGAAAACTAGAAAGTCTTTGTATAGAAGATAATTGTTAAAAATTGCAGGTGATCTTGTATTTAGATAAAACGTTTGTACATAGGTAATTGTATACTGTTAATCAACTTTACACTGGCATGTGTTGTATAGTTTATACAGGACACTTTACAATTCTGCAGATTTTTTTTTTTAGTTACTTCGTACATTTCTAGTAACTTAAATGTATAGTTTTATATCCTTTTCTGTATGTTCATCTTTTCTCAGTATTACCACTTGCAGAATTATTATTATTATTATTATTAGTTTCTTAAACTGTAATTGGTTATTTGTGCTGTGAGATGCAGGGTTATTGACTGCAGCAATAAAGCATTTCTATAAAAAGTAGTTGGTGGAAAATTGGGGGTTTTTTTGCAAAGAAAACAGACACCCAGTCATCAGAAATGATGAGCTTTTCATGGATTGCAGGTATTGTCATATGGGAAAAAAATACCTGATCTAGGTAGTTTCTCTTTAATTTAGAAGACCAAAGTATACAAGAGCCAATGGCAGAAAACTGATATCAGAAAACTGCAGTTTTTTAAAGAGGAAGGTAATTAACAGCTGGAACAACTAAATGGAGTCACTAGCATTTTCAGAAGATACACTTCATAATTTGTATCCGCATCCCTATCTGTAAAAATGATGCACGGATATCCACAAATTTGCAAGGTTCTAGATATGCTTGTGTTCAACCACGGATTGTGAGAGATTCTGAATTTGGCAAGTTTGGGTCCAGAGCTTTCACTAGGGTTGCCAGATGGTTTAACCAAAAATACCAAACACCTCTTTCCCCCCCCCCCCCCCAAAAAAAAACACCGGGGAAAAAATTCTGTTGGGGGGGGAAGGGGGGGGAAACAAAAGTTGTTGAGGGGGAAAAAAAGGACCCCGACAGCAGTTAAGCAAAAAAAAATTTTTTTAAATAAAAAATCAGCATGGCCCCTTTAAGAAAAGGCTTTTTTTGCCGGCGGCCATTTTGTTTTTCTGCTGTGGCCGCAAGACAAGCCCCTGCGGAACCAGGTAAGCGGTCGGGGGGGAACATCCGGAGGGCCCGGTGTGGGGTGTGAGGGCTGGGCCCGGTTGCTGAGTGTGTCGTAGGGTTGCCAGGTGTCCGGTATTTTCACCTCTTGACAGGGAAAAAAATTCAGAAAATACCGGACATTTTAGGTGTCCAGTATTTTCTGAATTTTTTTTTACCGGACGGGGGCAAAAATACTGAACGGTCCGGGTCAATACCGGACACCTACCAACCCTAGCTTTCACACAGATTCTTTCTCTGCAGGCCACTTTTTTTGTTCAGCAGGACGGGGGGAGACCCCTGCCACTAGCCTCTTGCAAACAAAAGCCAAGATTGTCTGAAAAGCTTAAAAAACAACAAATGGTCTGGTAGCACTTTATCGACTAACAAAACATGTCAATGGGATCATGAGCTTTCGTGGGCACAGCCCACTTTTTCTACTCCCTGAAACTTACGATTGCCTGGTTATGTGGCACATGAGCGTTAAGCTGTGTCATTAAGTCCTGGGAAGCACGCTGAAGAATTTTCAAGCCGTCAATTTTCAAGGAGTCCCCAGGGATCAACTGTGCGGTGCTACTGCTTTCAAGTATGCCCTCTTCCCCTACCTTTGCTGCCTCTACCTGATAGAGGCAGCAAGGGAAGGGGGGGAGGGAATCGACTACCCAGGTAGTCGACTGACTATAAGAATATAAGAATGGCCAGACTGGGTCAGACCAAAGGTCCATCCAGCCCAGTATCCTGTCTGCCGACAGTGGCCAGTACCAGATGACCCAGAAGGGGTGGACCGTAGACAATGATCAAACAATTTGTCTCCTGCCATCTATCTCCAGCCTTTGACAAACAGAGGCCGGGGCACCATTCCTTGCTCCCTGACTAATAGCCTTTTATGCACCTCACCTCCATGAATATATCTAGCTCTTTTTTTAAACTCTGTTATAGTCCTAGCCTTCACAGCCTCCTCTGGCAAGGAGTTCCACAGGTTGACTGTGCGCTGTGTGAAGAAGAACTTTCTTTTATTAGTTTTAAACCTGCTGCCCATTAATTTCATTTGGTGTCCTCTGGTTCTTATATTATGGGAACAAGTAAATAACTTTACTTTATTCACCCTCTCCACACCACTCATGATTTTATACACCTCTATCATATACCCCCTTAGTCTCCTCTTTTCTAAACTGAAAAGTCCCAGTCTCTTCAGCCTCTCATCATATGGGACCCGTTCCAAACCCCTAATCATTTGTGTTGCCCTTTTCTGAACCTTTTCTAATGCCAAAATATCTTTTTTGAGGTGAGGAGACCACATCTGTACACAGTATTCAAGATGTGGGTGTACTATAGTTTGCATTTGCTTATTGGATAGTCGACTAGTCTTTAACATCCTTACTGCGATCCACAAACCCCACTTGGCTGCCGTATAATGCCATTGGTGTTTAAATTCCTTTGGAGCTTCCATTTTTTGCTCTCAAAGTCCCCGGGTGGCCAAGTCTCTGTCTCTGGGTGCACGCACTCCTTCCTCAGGGAGATGCCCACATCACTAGCTCCACCTACGCCTCAGCGTGTTCCTCAGACAAGGGGAGAGGAGGCCTGCCCCTGCTCCTCTTCATGTGGAGCCCAGTCCAGGAGCGTGCTCAGAGCAAGCTGAGCCCATGCCGGCAGGAGGCGAAGGAGGCTGCCCTTCTGATGAGTTTCCTAAAAACGACGTGACCTGCCAAATGGATGTGAATTTGCACTACAGATGCAGGGGCAAAACCACAGGTGTGACCGGGAGCTCTGTGTCTGGAGACAGTCTGAGGTAGGGGCCTCTAGAGGGCGATGTGAGACCACGTTTAGATCACTGATGACACGCCGCACATTTCTCAGAAAGGGAAACCTGGGCCGCCAGAGGGCTCTGTGAGCAAGGCAGATTCAGGTGCCGTGAGCTCCAAAACAGCCCCTGTGGAATCCCCGAACACTGTCCCTTAAACCCACCTCTCACCCCCAAGAAATATTGTGTCTGACTAGTGAACCCCCACAATGCTCTCCAGCTCTGCACCTTCCTCGCCGAATCCAAAAGCACAGAAAAAACAGAGGAAACGCACCTCTCCCACCCCGCTTCCACACACACAATGGTGCACGTGCCGGATAGAACACAGCCGACGGCTGCCCTACAGCCAGTGGCCACAAATACTCTTCTCGTTTTAAATCTGTTTTTCCACCCTACAGGCCACCCCGGCTGAGATTCATTTTCAAGATGTGGGGGAACCGTGGATTTATATGGGGGCCATACGATACTTTCTGTCTTATTCCCTATCCCTTTTTTAATGACTACGAATAGCCAGTTTGCTTTTTGACTGTCGCTGCACTCCGAGTGGGTGTTTTCAGAGAACTCTTCACAATGACTCCACTGTCTCTCTCTCTTTGGAGTGGCAAGACCCTGTCATTTCATAAGTGGAGCTGGGATTATGTTTCCCAGTGTGCATTACTGTGCATTGAGCAAAGGGCTTCCGGAAAGAAGACTGCCGCTGTTCAATACATGGAGCAATACATTACATGCAGCACAGTCCGATGTTAATGAACAATGTCTACAGCGTTAGCTAACCTATATTTAGCTGAAGACGAAATCTGTAAATAGGCCTTAAGTAACTTTGTGGTGGGTAGATTCTCTGCCAGAGATCTCTGACTCTCAGAAGGGACTTTTAGATATCCCTGCAAGAGGTTCGGGAGGGGTGAGGGGGGAGGAAAGGGCTGCTTCTACCCTTCCCCCAGGATAAAGACCTTGGTATTGGCAGCTTCTGCCCCTCCCTCTGGCAGTACCAGACGCACTTAGCACCTGTCTCAGGCAGTGATGCTTTAGCCTTCTCACACTGGTACCTCAGGTGGGTCAGTGGGCCTGGGAGGGCGACCAGGGGCTAACCAAGTTCAGAGCAGGGCTGACAGGAGTGGGGGGGGGGGGCGGGTGTGCACCAGCCCAGTTTACCCCAGCTGTGTACCATTCTCCAGCCTTAATCTATGCTTCAGTTGGCACCAGGTCTCCCAGAATGCGTGCTGACAGAGCGCAATGACTTAATGGGCACTGAAGGTTTCCCATGATGATTAATTTTTGTGCTCCTTTAGGGGAGAATACAAGGAGCAAACACAGTTCAATGGAGTTCATTACTAGTTTGTCAGTATCTAGTAAACTTTGTTGGCCCTAGAGAAACTTGTTGTCCCAGAAGAATTGAGAGCCGCTATTGGCTAATTGCTTGCCACTGTCCGTTTTGCAGGCACAATATATAAAGTGTGGGGTCTGACGTATAAAATATTCCCCGGTCAGACCCCAGAGCTGTTGCTCCATGCGACAATGGAACCGCTGGGAGCAACCACGGTGTTCCTGGTCATTTGCGTCTCTTGCCTTCTCTTCTTTTCAGTACGGAGAAAGACGTCTGGAAGTGGGAAGCTGCCGCCCAGCCCTGTGACTTTTCCCCTCATAGGAAATGCCCTGCAGCTGAATTTGAGGAACATGCCTGACTCTGTACATAAGGTAAGGGCGTCTTCTCCATATCCACGGCTGTGGCTCAGATGGGTGCAAAGCAGAGCTCGGGGAAAGAGAGCGCTGACGTTTCTGGGGATTGCGCAACTCGTATTGAAGACCAAGGTTACGTCTACATTGCGCATTCTTGAGCAAGAAGATATGCAAATGAGGCATGGCAATGAATATCACCATGCCTCATTTGCATACCTAATGAGCCACCATTTTGTGCAAGGGGCTTTTGCGCAAAAAGGAGCAGTCTACACTGCTCCTTCTTGTGCAAAAACCCCCTCTTGTGCAAGAGACGTTCTGCCACTTATGTAGACATAGCCTGAATGTTTGATCCACGGAAAGATTGGCTGGGCAGAGTAAGAGTTAAATCAGGGGCCGTGGTGGTTGTGACCATGGTAACGGGGCATGGCCCGGTCGGACCTTGCTTCTATTGATTTACAGACTTATTTTGATCCCTCCTTCCCTGCTTGCTCAGGATAGCTGTAACTTTGAATGAATGCTCTATGTGTTAACAGTGTGATCTTCCTTACTCCCTTATCCACTCCCGTTTGCTCTGAAGCAGGCATTTGGGGCCACATCTCCCTTATAAATTGCTGATTCAAGGAGTTTTGTGATGTGAGAACGGTCTAAATCAACTATAATGCTGTAAACGGGTGGGTATCGCATTCATCACAGGGTTATGATTGTGCATTCTGTGGGTGTTCATGTTACTAAATCAGGTTTAAAGGGGTGCTGTAATTGGTAAGTGTATCTACAGACTGACAACAATAGAAAGGTGAACCTGTAGTTATCTTGTTGCTCGCTCGCATCTCCGGGGGTTCTGAGATGGAGCGAGCATGCGCCGCCTGTTCTTTTCTAACAATATTTCATCTGGAAGGTTAGATACAACCTCTTCCTGGCAACATGTTGTTTTTATTTTCTCGGGGAAGCCAAAATACGGCCCCTGAGATGTGCTGCCGACTGCAATGGGGAGGGTAGTCTAGTGGGTTAAGCTCGAGGGGATTCACCGAGCCTTGGCTGCTGCTCCAGAGGGAGAGACCGACTCTGTATCCTGGGGTGAGGCCTAGGCAGCTCACCCAGCATGTGGGAGACCCAAGAGGTAAATGGCCCTGCCCCAGAACACCCCGTAGGGTGGTGGTTTAGGGCAAAGATAGGGGAGACCCAGTTTCAGATCCCTTCATTACGTTATGTACTGGGGGGGGGGAGTTAAAATGGGCTGTCCCACACCGCAGGTGAATGCCATCCCCACTAAGCAATGTTGGGGGGGGGGGGTGTTGGGGGAGTTAAAACTCTGGTTGTCAGTCCTGGCTGGGGCTTATGCAGAAGGGCCATGCACACCCCAAGGGCAGCAATAAAGGGGACAGCAAGAGCCACATCACCAGGCCTCGGGCTCTCTTTCCTGTCCCCTGCCAATACCTCACTGGGATGTGGGGGGGGGTGGGGTCTGGCTGTCAGCCCCAGGTGTCGGCAGCAGCTGCCGGTAAGGGTACCAACGCGGGGCAAACGCTTACAGACTATATAGATAAATATCCCTTTTCACAGTGCCGCCATTTCTTCTCGGCTGGTGCTGCACTGCTTTCAGAGCTGGGCACAAGCCAGCAGCAGCTGCTGCTTCTGCTGTGGCTTCAGAGTTGGATGGGGTCTATGCATTTGTGAGGGTGGCCATAAAAACCCCAGACACAAAGAAAGGGGGCATGATGAGTGTGAGAATCACTGGCCTAGAGAGGTAAGTGTGGGGGATTACAGCTCTATATTTTGGACTTAGGCGCTTACTTCCCTTTTTAGGAGTAATGAGATCTGCTCACGTTCTTACCTGCGTGGCTATAGTAAAAACGGATTGGTCCTTTGTGTTACTTGTTTACAGATCGGTGCGAAGTACGGCCCGGTTTTCACACTAAGCTTTGGTGCCGAGCGGGTTGTGGTGCTGTGTGGGCACGAGGCCGTGAAGGAAGCTCTAATGGATCAAGGGGAGGATTTCAGTGGAAGAGGAAAATTCCCACTAGCGGACACGCTGGCCAAAGGAACAGGTACGTGTCTAGGTGATGCGGCATGTCGCTCGGCTGTTCTCTGGTATGGAGATCACGACCGAGAAGACAGCTGGTCTTCCATTTAGTCCTGGTCTTTGAAGGAGTCTAACTTTAGATCCCACTATACGTCCCAGTGTATTTCTGATTTTTTACATGGTCCCACTCTAGTTGCTGTGACCATTTATGCTGTGCGAGAGAACAAAATGTGGCCATTGAGCATGACCGCTAATGGGATTGTTTGCCAGTTCATAATTGCTATTAACAGCAAAGAGATAGAGGTGCAGGGTTTTGTTGCAAATACATATCAGCGTCAGATAGGATCTCTAGCAGAACATCAATGCAACCATGTCTGAGTTCATGCTGAATCTTTCAATGACCAATCTTTCCTTAGGTTAGAAAATTGGGGCAATTGAGTCTGTCCCTTACCTCCCCCCCACCTCTTTCCTGTCTCCTCCTGTCTCCAGGCTTTATTTTCAGCAACGGGGAGCAGTGGAAGCAGCTTCGCCGATTTGCCCTCACAACCCTGAGAAATTTTGGGATGGGGAAGAAGAGCATTGAGATGCGAATCCAAGAGGAAGCCTGTTTTCTGGTGGAAAGGCTCAGAAACACGCACGGTGGGGATTTGCAGAGTCAGCTAAAGACTTTTGTTTTTCTCTGTCTCGGATATTAACTTTGGTTCAGCCATCTTGTAACTCCAGCCATTAGTGGTACATATGTCACCACGGGCTTTTCCTGTCCTCTCAGCCCCTCCGTCCACCAGGGGCCTTGTCTCTCCGCCCAAAACTCCCCGGGTGCCAGGGGGCTTTTATTCTCTCCCCTCCCCCCCCAAGAATATTAGAGACCACCCTCTTGTTCTGGGGCCACAAGATCCAGAACTTCTCAGTAGCTGTGAGGCTGAAGGTGAAAATACTGAATTAAAAACTGGACTCTGGTTTTCTTTTGCTCCAGGGCAGCCCTTCGACCCCACCATCTGCCTCACACACGCCGTCTCCAACGTCATCTGCTCCATCGTCTTTGGGGATCGGTTTGACTATGAAGATCAGAAATTTCTGACTTTAATTAATCTCTTAGAGAAAAACAATGAGCTCTTGGGCTCTTTTCTGGTACAGGTGTGTTCAGGAGTTTCTTCTGCTCTTCTCCTTTGTAACCAGGGAAGGGGGAGAGATTTTTTTTCTTCATTTCCCTTAAATGATTGTTGTCTCCGTTTCCCATAATGTTCTTGTTCTCGTTCGGCTGCCTACCAAACCCAGCCTCAAACTTGTTTCTTGGGATTAATTAAATTCCCACAAAAACAATTTATTGGCTCTGAATTACGTTTGCTCAAGGACGCCTCGTTCCAACACAATTGGTAAAAATCCAGGAAATTGCCAATTAAAACATGAGCGTCCAGACTATTACAGTTCATTTAGATTCACAACGGGCTTCCTGATGATGCTCGTATTCCCCACCTGCAAAGCAAACTCCTTTTCATTTCCAAGACACAGCTACCCAGCACCTACATTGCAGAAAACCTCACAAAAGCACAACCATGTGTAAATGATCTGCTGGCATAACTCAGTCAAAATCACTGGTCATCAAGTCTAGCCCCTGCCTAAGCATGGGGATGGCTTTGTGTTGGAAGTAACAGAGTTTATTTGAATGGCTAAATACAAACAAGGCTGCAGTTTATTGGAGGAAATACGTGCGCATGGAATAGAATGAGTCAGTGATGCTTGCAAAGTTCTTCAGACTTCTTTTGGGCATGAAGGTAGCACAGAACTATTTTATTGTTGTGTCATCATTGAGTCGGTTGGGGAAATACAGTGATTACTTGTTGTGTCCAGATCAGTCAAGAAGTGTTTTTCCTTCCATCATTATAGGCGTACAATTTTTTCCCAACTTTCATGTCTTACATTCCGGGCCCTCACAAGAAGATACTTAAAAATTCTCAGGAGCTCAATAGTTTTGTTCGAGAGAGAATGAAGATGCACAAGGAGTCTCTGGATCCCAGTTGCCCTCGGGACTTCATCGATGCATTCCTCATCAAAATGGAAGAGGTATGTGAGAGCAGCAGATGTGGGATGGACTCTGCCTGTCCTGGGTATTTCTCTCTCTGAAAGAAGACCTGCTTTGTGAACCTGGGATGTACATTCTAATAGCCCCACCCTGCTTATCTCGTTTGTGTGAGCGATGGTGGTGGGAGTACCCCAGTGGGTAAGACAGGCCAATACCTTGATCCATAACTAACACCAATTCTTCCTTCTCTTATCGATAAGACGCTCTTTCTTTGTGATGTCACAAAGCCCTCGCAGCTGTTGGGTATGAATCATAGAATCCTAGAACACTAGAATTGGAAGGGACCTCAGGAGGCCATAGAATCCAGTCCCCTGCCCCCACGGTAGGACCAAGCAGTATCTAGATCAGAGGTGGCCAACCTGTTAGACAAAGAGCCAAAATATGTGTGCATATAGCGCAAAGAGCCGGGGGGGAGGAAAGTTGTCCCCAAAAAAAAAAAAAAAAGACTGCCCTGAGCCCCCAGCCACATTTGGTCGTTGAGGAAAAAAAAGGGGGGCTGCCCCTTTAAGAAATGCAGTAACAGGCTTTTTTTGGCCACATCAGGCTCCTGCTGGCCACCACCATCTTGAAAAATCCATTTTGAATGGCCGCGCCAGATGGCTCCCCTGCCCCGATGAGCACAGGCAGCTGGGGGCCGGTTCAGGGAAGCAGGGGGGGAAAGAGCCACGTGCAGCTTGAGAGTCGTGGATTAGCCATGGCTGATCTAAATCATCCCTGACAGGTGTCTGTCTAACCTGTTCTTAAATATCTCCAGGAGATTCTGCAATCCCCGTGGGCAATTTATTCCAGTGTTTGACCACCCTGACAGTTAATTAGGAAATTTTTCCTAATGTCCAATCTAAACCTCCCTTGCTGCAATTTAAGCCCATTGCATCTTGCCCTGTCCTCAGAGGCCAAGAAGAGCAATTTTTCTTATTTTTTTAATTCAGCGTAGACATGTCTTAAAAGGACAGAGCATCCGCAAAGCAGATATCCAAAGCACTTGGCCATGTGTAGATTGGCTCTGTATGGAATATAGCCATTGAAAGGTTTTTCAGTAAGTGAGTGGACAGAGGCGCATTTACTGCTGTGTTAATGGCTTAGAAATATTTGGTTTTCTCTGTAGTTCAAGGTTTTCCAGCCATTCGTGCTTCTAAGGCGAACAAAATAGGAAAGCAAAGGGAAGCAGCCAGAAGTTTAATGTGAACAGTTAGAAATACAGATGGAAACTAACCTGAAATGCTCCAGAAGTCTGAGGGCTGGCCGTGTTAGTCTGTAACGGGGAAAAGGTAAAAACAAGGAGCATCTTAGAGACTAACAAAACATGTGGACGGTATCATGAGCTTTCGTGGGCACGGCCCAGTTCTTCAGGTGAACCAGTTCTCCTCACTTACAAAGACCACAGATTTCCCTTGCAATGTGGCCCCAAAATCTGTGCTCACAGTGCTACTGCAATCGTCAGGTCGGGGGCCTGGATTTGATCAAGGATTTTCATAAAGGTGCCAGATGGGTCGCAGAGCAGGGAGAAGATGAGAGGGTTTGGGCCTGTGTGACACTCTCGCCCCCGGTGATCAAACAACTCTAACAAAACTCTCTGCAGGAACGACAGAATGGCCAGTCGCCTTTTAATGCTGATAACTTGCTAAGAAGCACAATAGATTTATTCCTGGCTGGATCAGGGACCACCAGCACCACCCTGAGACACGGATTGCTGCTGCTTCTGAAATACCCGGACGTAGAAGGTACCACCCAGAGAGACGCACCCCATTTTTAGTTTCTGGGAAATGAGGGGATTGCAGGCCTCAAGGGATGTCAGACTCCTGGCCCTCTAGCCACCAGATGAAATCTAGCTTAGGCTGGAGGTGGTGCATCTCACCACGGTGTAGGCTGGTCACTGGATGACGGGATAGGTGTGTGAGGATGGATGTTTTACTTCAGTGGGCGTGGACAGGTGTCTGCATGGGAGAAGCACCATCACACCTGCCATTGTTCCACCTCCTCATAGGCGGTCTCAGCACCGGGCCTTCAGACTGAAGCGGGCCACCGTGACTGGATTCCTTGTCACCTCCTAGTCTGTCGAGGCTCACAGGCCAGGGAAGGTTGTATGTGTATGTGTCTGCACTGCCGCTGGCCAGATGGTGCCTGGTTTGTGGGTAACAGGTATCCCAGGGCTCTCCGGCGAATACCATCCCCTCACACAAAGGCAAAGACGTTTTATGTTAGGACGTAATCCGTGCTAGAGATGTATTAAACCCCAGCTAACCCCAGTGCTTATTCTTACCTCACGGGCTGCCTCCGAGCTCATGTGGATGATTGTTTTTGCTGGGGTGAAATCTTAGGCCTCAATCCTTTGCTTAGCAGTTTGTGGACTAGCGATACCATGACACTGTGCTCTGTTTTATAGCATAACGAGGCATGGGCAGTATCACCGTGCTATAGGTACATTGTTGGTTCTTTGCCCTAGATACCATGTACAGTAGCTTCTCGGTAATCCAAAACAGTTTTGCTATAGTCCCAATATTAGACCTGTGTATTTCTGGCAATGTGGCAGAAAGTACAAAAATCCTGGTCTTTAGCTTTATAGTGAACATCGTTAATTTGGATGCAGAGAAAGTTCACGAAGAGATTGACCGTGTGATTGGCCGAAACCGAACCCCCTGCATGGTGGACCGAAGCCAGATGCCCTACACAGATGCCGTGATCCATGAGATCCAGAGATTTGTTAACCTGCTCCCCTTCAGCATCCCACACGCAGTGACCAAAGACGTTCGCTTCAGAGAATATGTTATCCCCAAGGTTTGTACTCAATGTTTCTCTGAAAAATCCAGATTTTCTGTCTTTTCCCTTTTGAAGTATTCACAGTAGAAATGTTTGGAACGTGGCAGGTGGTTTTTTTCCCACAATTATTAACAATTTTCCAGTTCTGACTGGCATAAAGAATCCTGTGTTCTGCAGGCTCAAGTGCCCTTCCAGAAGAAATGTTTAGAACCATGTTGACCTTTTTAGATATGGAATTGACGTCAGGTAGAGTGTCAGGTAGTCCTCTTCTAGGAGGTCAGTTTCTGGAATGGTTCCATCCTCACCAAGCTTTAGACATACTGAGGTGTTAATATGCCCCACAACACGCAATGCTCAGGGTCTAGCTTGCCAATTAAGTTTCACTTTGAGCAATATAGGGCATTTTCAGCATTATTATGTTGCTGTTAGTTATGGGGAAATGATTGGTGTGATGACTAAATTATAAAGACAAAGGAAACTCAAATGCTTCCGACAATGGGCGGAAAGATGCATCAAATATTTCCGACTTTCCAATGAGATTCCAGTGTCTCATTGTTCCAGGTGGGCTGCGGTTTGGTGGGGTTACCTTTTCTCATGGAATCGGAGTGTTTCTACTTCTGGCTGAAGGCATGAATTTCCAGGGGATGCAAAAGGGAATGAAGGAAAGAAAAATGTGTCTCACTGGCCAGCTCAGTGAATTCTGGAGACTTTTCACTGTGGACTCTAGCCACTTAAACTTTCTTTATCTGTGCTTACTAAACCAGGGCACTACAGTAATCCCATCTCTGCAATCAGTCCTACGCGACAGCAAGGAATTCCCAAACCCAGAGCAATTTAACCCAGGACATTTTTTGGATGAAAATGGTGCTTTTAAGAAGAGTGACTTCTTCATGCCCTTTTCTGCAGGTAAAATATTTATTTCAGATTCCAGACCATTCTTTCTTAGCTTTGTCTTGAATATACAAAGAGTCCTCAAATTGTACTTTGCAGAGCATTTTCGGGCTATCCCTTAAGCATAGCTTCTCTGAACAGCGTTACTCTCTGCTCTGCCTGGCCTCGTCATGTTATCCTTTGTCGGTGTCAGCCTGCTGTGGACAAATTGTGATTGAATGCGCATGCCAGAGTAAAAATGAAGGGAGTAACATGCAACAGGGCAGAAGTTGGTAGAAATTATTAGGGGCTGCTTAGCATCTCGGTTTTACTCCAATCAATGAAGAACCCCTGTCGCGCTGTTTAAAAAGCTTGGTATGATGGCTGCCTCCCTCCTGTTACTCAGCATGCCTGCTCATCCCTTCTTGTTATTTCTGCCTTCCACTCAAGAACCTACGAGGAGAGGCTGAGGGAGTTGGGTCTATTTAGTCTGCACAAGAGAAGAGTGAGGGGGGGATTTGATAGCAGCCTTCAACTGCCTGAAGGGAGGTTCCAAAGAGGATGGAGAAAGGCTGTTGGCAGTAGTGACGGATGGCAGAACAAGGAACAATGGTCTCAAGTTGAGGTGGGAGAGGTCCAGGTTGGATATTAGGAAAAACTATTTCACTAGGACGGTGGTGAAGCACTGGAATGGGTTACCTAGGGAAGTAGTGGAGTCTCCATCCCTAGAGGTGTTTAAGTCTCGGCTTGACAAAGCCCTGGCTGGGTTGATTTAATTGGGATTGGTCCTGCCTTGGGCAGGGGGCTGGACTTGAAGGCCTTCTAAGCTCTCTTCCAGCTCTATGATTCTATGATTGTAACCATCCCCGTAAACATATTAGCTGGCTTACAACCTGCATTCCTCAAACCCCATATCTTCCCACCTTTCTCCACATACTGGTATTCAAAGGGCTACTTCTTATATGGAACTCAGCCTTTAAAATGGTCTATTGGTGACTTCTGAAGACCCCAAATGTTTTCATAGCTTCCTGAACTCTTAGAGATGGACATTATCTTCCACGTAGTTACCATGAAAAACGAGTGGTCATGTAGCACCTTAGAGATTTAACAAAAAAAAAAAAAATATATATATATATATATATATATAGTATCATGAGCTTTCGTGGGCAAAACCCACCATGAGTCACTCTGTGCATCGTACATCCTTTGTAACTGTATTTAAAGTAAGTTGCAAAGAAAGATCTTCTGCATCTCTTCAAAATTCCTTTTTCCTTGCAGGGAAACGGATATGCGTAGGAGAGGGGCTGGCTCGGATGGAGCTCTTTTTGGTCCTGACAGTGATTTTGCAGAATTTTACCTTGAAAACTCTCGTTGACCCCAAAGACATTGATATAACTTCAATACCAAGTTTTGTGTTTCTTGTACCAAAACCATACCAGCTCTGTGTTTTGCCTCGATAGAGACCATGAAAAGCCACCTTAGTGTCCTAGACCAGTGCATGAATTTGATTGTCTATGATCTTGGTCTCGTTAACGCAGTGACACAAATGAACTCATTGTCTTAAACCAGCCAGATAAATAACCTGTTTTTTAAGCAACTGTGATTTAACAAAATTAAATGCAATACCAAAAAATAACTACCTGCTTGACTCTGAAGGCATGTACAATAACCCAGCAGTGTTCTCAGATGAGCTCAGGTGTGACTCTGCCCTTGACATAAGCTGGATATGTTTTCAGTTCAATTGTGATGCAGTTGGCAATGATGGAGACTTCTTTTGACAGCCACGAAAGCTGCTTTTTTTTACAAGGAGCTAGTAACAGTGTCCAGCCCTTGAGCTCTGATCAGCCAATCAGAGCTAACCGTGGTGATGTAATGCCTGTGATTGGATGTTCTGCTGTGATGTGACGCGTTTCTGAAGCAGTGGACTGACCTAGCATTCTCCTTCACTTGTTGTTCATGTAATTTCAATGATGGTCTGTTAAACTATTAACTATGACCTATTAAACTTTCACTTAATAAAGATTGTTTTTATTCCTCCAGCTCACCCCCATGCTCCTATGTGTTTATTCAATTTACATCCTTATCACAGCTGTACAAGTCACTGCAGGTCAGGCGCTTGATCAGGGCACGTTTAGACTGCCCGCAGCGTTCGAAAGAAGATATGCAAATTCGGCGCAAATCTGCATATCTTCTGATCCCGTTTTCGGAAGAGTTTTTTCGGGGAAAAAAGCAGTCTAGCCGTGGTTCTTTCGAAAAAATCCCTTTTTTCAAAGAACCCTCATTTTTTTAGGAAGAAGGGTTGTTTCGGAAAGGGGTTTTTTTCCCTAAAGAACCGCGTCTAGACTGTTTTGGGTTTTTTGGAAAAAACTTCCGAAAACGGGATTGGAAAAAGATTTTCAAATGTGCGCCAAATTTGCACATCTTTCGAAAGCTGCGGGCAGTCTAGACGTGCCCTCAGCATCAAGTCATGGACCCTGCTGCCTCTGTGCACGGGGTACATCTCCCTCTCCCTGGCTTCATTCACAAAGTACTTGCTCTGCTCCTGCAAATCCCTTTGTAAAACCAACCCTTCCCTTTGCTCTGCCTCCTCAGTGATGAACTCACCTCCTTGTGTGACATATCACACTGGTCACATGAAATCTCCCAGATAGCTGGAGCAGCTGTTGGGAAACAGGGCTTTATGGATCCTTCTTTCCTTAAAATCTACGACTGTCCATTCCCTCACTTTGCCTGATGTGGCTATCCGTGAGAGCTTGTGGTCTTTCTGCTTTCTCCGGGGGTATGCCAACTCTGAGCAGGAGAATTGTACAGCAGTATTCCCGGTAGGCTGAGCGCTTGGGCAGCCGCCCAGGGAAGATTCAGGTGCCGCCCAGGGTGATCGGCAGAGTGCCCCCAGCTGCCCACTTCTGGCAGGGTGTTTTTCTATTGGCGGTGCCCATCTGCACATGCCTCAGTGCACATAACAAAATGTATTCCGCACATGGATGGAAAACATTAGAGGATACCTCATTGTACATCATTAGACAGTTCAAAGAGAAAAAGTGAACGCAACACAGGCCCTGTAGAATATACACATTATAACACATGGTGCTCTACAATTGTTGTAAAGTCTTAATTCAACCTTTTTCACAGACACTTCTTAGTTGAGCATTATAACCCTTCTATTTCTTTAACTCGGTAATCAAGTGGACTTCCTATGGGCAGGCCGCAGCCTCTCATCTAGCATTAACAGCTTCGTGCATTATGTACCATGAGCTATAACAGTGTTTCCCAAACTTTTTTTATAAAGTGCCCATTTAAAAAAAAATATATATATATATATATATATATAAGTACCCCCAGTACCTACAGTTTTCAGACACGCGCAGTTTTCAGACACACCCCTTTATTCGGCATTGGGGAGGCCACATCTGGAGTATTGCATCCAATTCCAGGCCCCCAACTACAGCATGTGGCTGATAGCGTCCTCAGCCGCCCCCAAACCCGCACGGAACATAAATGCTCAAGTTCATTCAGTCACTTCCTGCTGCTCTTGGTTCCAGCAGGAGATGCCAGAACACGCCCGCCCCCGCTCTCTGGAGAGCCCAGGTGCTGTGCTGCTTCCTTTGCAGGTTCCTTCCCCTCCTCCCTGCTGGGCTTTACTATCCCACCATCAGTGATCACTGCCAGATACTTCAGAGGGAACAAGTAGAATAGGGCAATTTATCAGCTGATCCACCCAGTGTGGACCACTCTCGGTTTCAGGCACTCAAAGGTTTCAGGACACCAAGAACATGAGGTTGTGTCCCTGACCATCATGGCTAATAGACGACGATGGACCTATCCTTCAGGAACCCGTATACTTTTTTTTTGAACATGTCAGCAGATGTCACCCATGTGGTGTGTTGACAGGTACCTCGGCTCTGTCAAATATTGATAATGTTCGGCTGTATGCATGTGTTCCCCCCATGCTCTGCCTTGGCTCTGTGCAGGTAGCCAGTGTGGCGTTTCCTCCCTCACTTTATGAAATTGGTTTATGGATATAAATATGCAGAATTCCAAGATGCTTGGGACAAAATGCTTCATGTAACCTAGCCATTTGAATGTTACAATCTGCTGGACTGTGTATCTTAGTTGGGTACATGTATCATTTGTGTACGTAATGTGGCAGGGTCAGGCCAGAGAGCTGCTGCAGAGGGGCCCTTGCTACATGTGGTGTCAGGAGTGGGATATTCTGCTGTGAGGCCTCACAGGGATCCTAAGTCTGGCAAACTTGACCCCTCTTAAAGGAGAAGTACAAATAGAGGACCTGGTGAAGGCACTGGTGCAGGCCACGGCCGCCCAACAGGAGGTTATCTGGGTGCAAGCAGCTGCCCAGCAGGAGTCGGTACGGCTCCAACAAGAAACCAACCAGTTGTTGATGAGCCACGCAGCCCAGGACAGAGCCACCCTGCAGAAGGTGGTGAACCAGCTGAACACCCTGGCGGTTCAGGTACATAGTCAAGATGAGGCCCGACTGTTACGGACCAACTGTTACTTACAAAAAATGACAGGAGATGCTGATGTGGAGGCCTACCTTTTGGCCTTTGAAAGGACAGTTTTGCGGGAGGACCGGCCTCAAGCCCAGTGGGACAGCATTTTAGCCCCTTTCCTGAGTGGGGAAGCCCAGAAGGCGTACCTCAACATGGCAGAGGAAGCCGTGTCCAACTGTTCCCAGTTGAAAGCCGAGATCCTGCAATGGGCGGGGGTCATAGCCATGGTGAGAGCCCAGAGATTCCACGAATGGAAATATCGGGACGACCGAGTATCCACAACTCAACTGTTTGATCTGATCCATCTGGCCCGGAAATGGCTGCAACCTGACATCTACAGCCCCGAGAAGATTATCAAGGTGATCGTCCTTGACAGGTATACGAGGGGGTTACTCCAGACCTACAGGAGTTGGGTTGGCCAGAATGACCCCGTAACGTTCAATGAGCTAGTGGCTCTCGTGGAGAGGATAGAAGGGAGGTGAAGGAGAGACAGGGAGCAAAAGGTTAAGAACGAACGATCCATAACAGCATTAGACAGAAACAGCTAAGGAGGGAGTCCGAGGAGGCGTGGCCGGGCTCCCTACCACAAAAACCTGCTTGCAAATCCCAAACTTTGGGTTTGGGAGCGAGAGGCTAGCCCCAGTGGTGGCCTGGGTAAGAGGGGCGCTTGCCACAGTAATGTTAGAAACATGAGGCATGAGATTGTTTGTTTGTAAATGTGCAAATGTGAGCCATCCATGGTGCTTCCCAGAAGCCTTAATGACTGGGTCATCACTGTAACGACTCAAGAACAGCCTTGTTTGTCCTTCAACTCTAAGCAGTGGTTTGTCCTAGGAAGACATGTGACCGTACCACCTGGCAGTGGGCTACCAGGGTGACCAAGTAATTTTCCATGGTAGGTGGGGATCTAGAACAAAAGATTCCTGCCCAAGGTGGAATTTATAAAACCAGTGGGAAGCTGTCTGTCCCGTTCTCTTTGGCCGGTCTGGGGAACGGCCTTTCTCACTAAGATACAAAGGCTGTGTACGGTGGGGAACTCTGGTGATAAAAGTGCTGTCGACAGGCAAAGGTTGTCAAAAGTGAAAACTGTTTTTTCTGCCTCCCATTATCAACATTTCCTGGCCACGTGGCTAGCTCCCTGGCAGACAGCTAGAGCAAAGTGTTGTGGGGAAGCATCCCATAGGGCAGTGTGGTGGGAAGGCAGAGCTGATCCCTGCACTTCTTGGGATTCCCTCATAGCTCTGGGAGCTCTCCGTGCTGAGGAATGTGAAAGCAGCACAGCCGTCTCTCCAGCCCTCCCCATGCAGCAGCCTCCTGCCTGCTACTGGGTTCTTAGCAGGGCAGAACAGGAGCATTCCAATGATTTGCTCTTTGTTTGTTCCCCAAACAGAACAGCTCGCTCAGCTGTCAGGTACTTTCCGGAGCTTTGAAGGGGAAGGGGCACAGGCCTGCAGGGCAGCAGAGATCACAAAACACTGAGCACAACCATTGGGGCAGGCACAATGGCTCTTCATTGATAATACAATGAGGGGAAAAGACAAAAGTCTCTCGCAGGGCTGGAATTATTTGTCACCAAACTGGGGTGTTTTTCCCAGTAAAAGTCACATTGAAGTGTAAACGACCTCACCGTTTTGTCACCAAAATGTGCCAGAGTAGACAAACCCAAAGAAAAGCAAAGAGAGCAGAAGGCAAGCTCTGCTCACAGAAACTGGTAGGAACAGGGCTGATGACAGCAGTGGGGGAGGGGTTGGGCTCCCCAGCCCTGCTTTGGTTTCCCACTTGGCCAGGGACAGGACCTCTGGGGGAACAAGATGGGCTTTGATGATGAGGGACACTGGGGGCTTCTCCCCCCCTCCTTTCTGAGAATGAGCTGGCTTCACTGACGTAAGCCATAGGTGAAAGGTCAGGGCGGGATGCGGGACTCTTGCATAACCAAAAAATGAGGTTTACGCGGCTTTTCGAAAAAGGGGGGTTCCCAAAAAAACCGTGTCCCGACTACTTTCGAAAGTGAGATCGGAAATTCCCATGGAATCTGCATATCCTCTTTCGAAACTTCAGTGTAGTCTAGACGAGCCCTAAGTGTGATTGAGGGTAGTGAGAGTAAGCTTCCCCTTCCCCCTCCTTCCAGAGCAGGTTAAAGCAATTAAAGCCATTTGTGCTCGTTACCTGGTGGTCCCAATCCTTGTTAGGCCAAGGTTAGTTGTACGCTTGCAACATTGATCATCTATCCATGGGTTAAGTCCTGGAGAGCAACATGAAAAGGGATCATCATTATACACATGTATCCTGTTCCAGCTGGCACCACACCTCTGGGAAATATTCAACCACATGGGCAGAGAGAGTGGGTCATTTCACCATAGTTTGGGCAACTTTACAGTGATTCTGTATAGGATTAGTTGCCATGCTCTATCAATGAGAACACAATGAGAAGTGGAGATGGGATATTAGTAAGGGTTCAAAGGACTTCATACCTAGTGTTCCAACACTGCTTATCTCGTTAACACAGCAGAACTGAGAGCTCCAATTGGCGAATTGCTTGCACCCACTTTTGCTCTATAGAATATAAAAAGGGAGACGTCTGAAATACAAAGTAATCCCTGTTAGCCCCCGGAGCCGTTGCTACACCCGACAAAGGAACCGCTGGGAGCAACCACTGTTTTCCTGGTCATTTGTGTCTCTTGCCTCCTCTTCCTCTCCATGTGGAGAAAGACGCCTGGAAGTGGGAAGCTGCCGCTCGGCCCTGTTGCTTTTCCCTGTTGCAAGGGGATGTGGATTGCAACTGCTTTAAACACTAAGGAGTGGGGATCACCACATAGGAGTGTAAAGGGTTTGTTTATTCAGTTAAAACTGGGAAGGGAGGGGAATCTCACTCATACACTCAACCACACTTACAGTCCCAGGCAGGATGATAAGGCGAGCAGAAGGCAGTTCATGTTGTTAGTTGACTCCTAAGCTGATCCGCTGGCCAGGCGATCCGAGCAGAGGGCGTTCTGGGAGGCTCCGCTTGATGGTTAACCCTCCGTGTCTCTGTCCCTCTCTCCTTTAAGGATCAGCCACATGCAGCTTCTGAGTCTCTGGCTTTTTGGGGCCGTGTGCACTCCCTGCTGGGGGCCGTGTGCACTCCCTGCAGGGGGCCGTGTGCACTGTTGTTTACTCCTGCTGTTTACCTCAGAGTTTTCCCGCCTCTGGTGTCCACCTCAGACATTCTTCTGCTCACTCAGGGAAGGGATGGGGGTTAACAGATAACACTTCAACAGTTTAGGGAGCCAAATAACACCATTAACAGGTGAGAGAGAGAACAACATCCATTTTAGCTCTCCCCTTGCTCCTCCTTTGCCTCCAACTTTCCCCTCATTGGGAACATGCTGCAGCTGAGAGAGAAGAGCTTGCCCCAGCATATAGAGGAGGTAAGGGTGTTCTCTTGGTATCCGTTGCCGGGTTGGTAGCAGGCATTTAGCTCAGCCTAGCTCAAACCCAGCCTGCTGGCAGTGCCATGTCAGCTCAAATGCCCAACTTACTGCTGCACAAAACAATCAGTCTTGGATTACAGATGTAAATGGTTTGGGATAATCCACTGCTTGTGTGAGAGGTGAGTGTCTTAGTCAGAGGTAACCCAGAGTGCCTCCACAGCGGCACTGCCCTGGGCACGAGCTGTCGTGGGCTTGCCTCAGAGGTCTAGTGTGTTATGTAAGGAACTGGCATTTGTGGGCCTTCAGTTCTGAGTCTACCTCTGCCACAGACTCCAGGTGTGCCCTTGGGCATATCATGTAAACTCTCTCTGCCTTCATTTCCCATTCACAAATTTGCTCCAATGACATTTGCCTACATCACAATACGAAGGTTAGGCAGAGACTGCAGCTCAGCATAGAACCAGCTGACATGACTGAATAAATGCTGGCAGCATTTCTGTGGAGTTTGAAGGGTCATTTTACATAGCGCTCAAAATCTCTATTAAAACCCCATATTAATGCAGGTGCCGGTTATAATTGTAACAGAATTATGCTGGGAATACATGGAACACACAGACGGACACACACATCGATCGGGAAACATGTTTAAAATACATGAGTTTAACAACCTGATGCACTGAAACGTCAGGCAGTCCCAGACCTCCGCGGCATGTAGGTGCCTAACTCTCACTGAAATCAGTGAAGCAAAGCTCCTAAATAGCTTGGAGGATCTGGGGTGAAATGGCCAAGTCTGGGTAGCGATCAGTAGTCAAAATTGGCTAGGATTAGCTGAGTGGCAGGAAAGTGATTGTATAATTTGATCTACTCCCCCCCTCTACCCCTATTCTTACCCTGTAAGAAGTGGATCTAAGTTCAAACACATTGGCCTTTTTGTTCTGTTACAGCTCAGTAGAACGTACGGCCCAATTTTCACGATATACTTGGTCTCCGAGCGGGTTGTGGTGCTGCATGGATATGAGATTGTGAAGGAAGCGCTGGTTGGTCTCGGGGATGAGTTCAGTGGAAGAGGAAGAATGCCACTATTTGGAAAAGCTACCAATGGAAGAGGTACATGTAAAATAACTACAGCATATAGGACTGATATTCTTCGTATGATGAGAACACAGTTAAGAAAAGAAAGGGGCAAGAGCCAGAGTTTCATTAAGAAGAAGTAAAAATTGGATAAATACACCAGCAAAGAGCTCATTCCACATCACACCACTTGATCACGGGCATGAATGGGTCCTGGTGTAACCCACACACCTAGTGCGTGTAGTTCACTGTCCCATGTAGTGGCACTTAGTGAGAGAGAAGACTTACAGTGAGAGAGAAGAATGAGTGAGTTCTACAGCCTATGTCGAGGCCCAGCTGGCTGCATAACGCCTACGCTCCAGAGGTCCCAGGTCCAAATCTGCCTGCAGGTGGTTACGCTAGCATCTCACTGTAGGTTTCTGAGAGGCAATGGCACGGCCAATGTACGGATTACAGTCAGGAGAGCAGGGCTGGGGAGGCAGAGAGAGTCAGAACAAAGGTGAATTCTCTGCTCTTCCTCCCCTGTCCTCACCACATAGGCATAGCCCATGAGCAGGGGTGGATGGTTTTCATTATTGTTGTATTTGGGGCTGTGATGTAGTGTCATTACCTTCTGGTTGCTGTGTTTGCACTATGGGCTGTGGATGACCCCTACTGGCCTCTGTCTGTAAGCACTGCTCAGCGGGGGGCGCCTTGAGCGCCCCCATGACAGTGACCAAACCGGTCCAACCAGTTAAGGGAAGGGACGGAACAAAGGAAGTGAGTGGTGGGGGAAGGGGCAGTCTTAGGCTAGAAACATGAAGGAGACAGACTAAGGAGAGGGGCTGGGAATCTAAGGGCCCAGGCACCCCATCTCAAGGGGTCTGAGGCATCCTGGCCCAGACTCCTGTAGCCACATCACATCTGTACTGTGATTACCCTGAAGAAGCAATAAATCCTTTCTAGTCTACTGGCTGGTGGAGTCTGTTCTTGCTGCTACGGGGCTGCAGGATCGGAGGAACCCCGACTCGCCCTCACAGGGGCTCTCAATTTTTAAGGCTTTTTACTAGTGAGAGAGAAATAAATACGGAACTGCCAAGATGCCCGTTTCGGGAAGTCTTTTAGTTGACCTATACGTGAAGTGAGCTGTAGTTATATGAGAATCCAGGTGACTGGGCAAAAACAGTGACGTGATTACCCAGAAGAAAATACACTTGCAGGGGACACTGTTGAGATGGCCAAGGCAAGCACGGCCAGGCTGGGAAACGCTAGAATGAAGATGCCCTGTGAACATGCGCAGCTCTCGGAGGTAATGAGTAAGTGAGAGCAGCAAGAGCTCGTCATCTCACATGAGAGAAGTAACCAGGACCTGCCAGGCACAGGTGCAGGCCTCGTGATGAATCTTTGCAGCACTTAGCTGCCAAACTTTTAGGAAGTTTCTACTGTGGGAAATGTGGTTTTTCGGGGGTGGGAGGCTTAAGGCGTTCTTTTAGCCCTCCCCCAGGATAAAGACACTGGTAATGGTAGCTTCTGCCCCTCCCTCTGGCAGTACCAGACGCACTTAGCACCTGTCTCAGGCAGTGATGCTTTAGTCTTCTCACACATGTACCTCATGTGGGTCAGTGGGTCTGGGAGGGCGACCAGGGGCTAACCAAGTTCAGAGCAGGGCTGACAGGAGACGGGGGCGGATGTGCACCAGACCAGTTCATCCCAGCTGTGTACCGTTCTCCAGCCTTAATCTATGCTTCAGTTGGCACCAGGTCTCCCAGAATGCTTGCTGACAGAGGGCAATGACTTCATGGGCACTGAAGGTTTCCCAGTATGATTAATTTTTGTGCTGCATTAGGGAGAATACAAGGAGCAAACACAGTAAATGGAGTTCATTCCTAATTTGTCAGTATCTAGTAAACTTTGTTGGCCCTAGATAAGCTTGTTGACCCAGAAGAATTGAGAGCCGCTATTGGCTAATTGCTTGCCACTGTCCGTTTTGCAGGCACAATATATAAAGTGTGGGCTCTGACGTATAAAATATTCCCCGGTCAGACCCTAGGGCTGTTGCTCCATGCGACAATGGAACCGCTGGGAGCAACCACGGTGTTCCTGGTCATTTGCGTCTCTTGCCTTCTCTTCTTTTCAGTATGGAGGAAGACGTCTGGAAGTGGGAAGCTGCCGCCCGGCCCTGTGGCTTTTCCCCTCATAGGAAATGCCCTGCAGCTGAATTTGAGGAACATGCCTGACTCTGTACATAAGGTAAGGGCATCTTCTCCATATCCATGGCTGTGGCTCAGATGGGTGCAAAGCAGAGCCGGGCAAAGAGAGCGCTGACGTTTCTGGGATTGCGCAACTCTTATTGAAGACCGAGGTTACGTCTACATTGCGCATTCTTGAGGAAGAACATATGCAAATGAGGCGCGGTGATGAATATCGCCATGCCTTATTTGCATACCTAATGAGCCGCCATTTTTGCGTAACGGGCTTTTGCGGAAGAAGGAGCAGTCTACACTGCTCCTTCTTGCGCAAAAACCCCCTCTTGCGCAAGAGACGTTCTGCTGTTTATGTAGACATAGCCTGAATGTTTGTTCCACAGAAAGATTGGTTGGGCAGAGTAAGGGTTAAATCAGGGGCCGTGGTGGTTGTGACCATTGTAACGGGGGCATGGCCTGGTTGGACCTTGCTTCTATTGAGTTACAGACTTGTTTTGATCCCTCCTTCTCTGCTTGCTCAGGATAGCTGTAACTTTGAATGAATGCTCTATGTGTTAACAGTGGCTATAGAAAAAATGGATTGGTCCTTTGTGTTACTTGTTTACAGATCAGTGCGAGGTACGGCCCGGTTTTCACACTAAGCTTTGGCGCCGAGCGGGTTGTGGTGCTGTGTGGGCACGAGGCCGTGAAGGAAGCTCTAATGGATCAAGGGGAGGATTTCAGTGGAAGAGGAAAATTCCCACTAGCGGACGCGCTGGCCAAAGGAACAGGTACGTGTCTAGGTGATGCGGCATGTCGCTCGGCTGTTCTCTGGTATGGAGATCACGACCGAGAAGACAGCTGGTCTTTCATTTATTCCTGGTCTTTGAAGGAGTCTAACTTTAGCCCCCTCTGTACGTCCCAGTGTATTTCTGATTTTTTTACATGGTCCCACTCTAGTTGCTGTGACGGTTTACGCTGTGCGAGAGAACAAAATGTGGCCATTGGGCATGACCGCTAATGGGATTGTTTGCCAGTTCATAATTGCTATTAACAGCAAAGAGATAGAGGTGCAGGGTTTTGTTGCAAATACATATCAGCGTCAGGTAGGATCTCTAGCATCATATCAATGCAACCATGTCTGAGTTCATGCTGAATCTTTCAATGACCAATCTTTCCTTAGGTTAGAAAATTGGGGCAATTCAGTCTGTCCCTCTCTTCCCCCCCCACCTCATTTCTGTCTCCTCCTGTTTCAGGCATTATTTTCAGCAACGGGGAGCAGTGGAAGCAGCACGATTTGCCCTCACCACCCTGAGAAATTTTGGGATGGGGAAGAAGAGCATTGAGATGCGAATCCAAGAGGAAACCCGTTTTCTGGTGGAAAGGCTCAGAAACACGCACGCGGTGGGGATTTGGTTCAGCCATCTCGTAACTCCAGCCATTAGTGGTACATATGTCACCACAGGCTTTTCCTGTCCTCTCAGACCCTCGGTCCACCAGGGGCCTTTTCTCTCCCCTCAAAACTCCCCAGGTGCCAGGGGGCTTTTATTCTCCTCCTCCCCCCCCCCCCCCCCCCATGAATATTAGAGACCACCCTCTTGTTCTGGGGCCACAAGATCCAGAACGTCCCAGTAGCTGTGAGGCTGAAGGTAAAAATACTGAATTAAAAACTGGACTCTGGTTTTCTTTTGCTCCAGGGCAGCCCTTTGACCCTACCATCTGCCTCACGCACGCCGTCTCCAACGTCATCTGCTCCATTGTCTTTGGGGATCGGTTTGACTATGAAGATCAGAAATTTCTGACTTTAATTAATCTCATAGAGAAAAACAATGAGCTCTTGGGCTCTTTTCTGGTACAGGTGTGTACAGGAGTTTCTTCCGCTCTTCTCCTTTGTAGCCAGGGAAGGGAGAGAGATTTTTTTTTCTTTTACTGTTCATTTCCTTAAATGATTGTTATCTCCGTTTCCCATAATGTTCCTGTTCTCATTCAGCTGCCTACCAAACCCATCCTCAAACTTGTTTCTTGGGATTATTTAAATTCCCACAAAAACAATTTATTGACTCTGAATTACGTTTGCTCAAGGACGCCTCGTTCCAACACAATTGGTAAAAATCCAGGAAATTGCCAATTAAAACATGAGCATCCAAACTATTACAGTTCATTCAGATTCACAATGGGCTACCTGAATGTGCTCGTATTCCCCACCTGCAAAGCAAACTCCTTTTCATTTCCAAGACACAGCTACCCAGCACCTACATTGCAGAAAACCTCACGAAAGCACGACCATGTGTAAATGATCTGCTGGCATAACTCAGTCAAAAGCACTGGTCATCAAGTCCAGCCCCCTGCCCAAGCATGGGGATGGCTTTGTGTTGGAAGTAACAGAGTTTATTTGAATGGCTAAATCCAAACAAGGCTGCAGTTTATTGGAGGAAATACGTGTGTATGGAATAGAATGAGTCAGTGATGCTTGCAAAGTTCTTCAGACTACTTTTGGGCATGAAGGTAGCGCACAGAACTATTTTATTGTTGTGCCGTCATCGAGTCGGTTGGGTAAACACAGTGATTATTTGTCGTGTCCAGATCAGTCAAGAGGTGCTTTTCCTTTTGTCATTATAGGTGTACAATTTTTTCCCAACTTTCATGTCTTACATTCCGGGCCCTCACAAGAAGATACTTAAAAATTCTCAGGAGCTCAAGAGTTTTGTTCGAGAGAGAATAAAGATGCACAAGGAGTCTCTGGATCCCAGCTGCCCTCGGGACTTCATCGATGCATTCCTCATCAAAATGGAAGAGGTATGTGAGGGCAGCAGATGTGGGATGGACTCTGCCTATCCTGGGTATTTCTCTCTCTGAAAAGACCTGCCTGGTGAACCTGGGATGTACATTCTAATAGCCCCACCCTGCTAATCTCGTTTGTGTGAGCGATGCTGGTGGGAGTACCCCAGTGGGTAAGACAGGCCAATACCTTGATCCATAACTAACACCAATTCTTCCCTCTCTCATCGATCAGACGCTCCTTCTTTGTGATGTCACTAAGCCCTCGCAGCTGTTGGGTATGAATCATAGAATCCTAGATCACTAGAACTGGAAGGGACCTCGGGAGGTCATCGAGTCCAGTCCCCTGCCCCCACGGCAGGACCAAGCAGTATCTAGATCGGAGTGGCCAGCCTGTTACAGGCAAAGAGCCAAAATATGTGTGCATATAGCGCAAAGAGCTGGGGGGAAATTTTAGAACCAAAAAAAAAAAAGGGACTACCCCGAGCCCCCAACTGCATTTGGTTGTTGAGAAAAAGGGGGCTGCCCCTTTAAGAAATGCAGTTACAGACTTTTTTTGGCCACATCAGGCTCCTGCCGGCCACCACCATCTTGAAAAATTCATTTTGAATTGCTGTGCCAGAAGGCTCCGCTGCCCCGATGAGCACATGCAGCTGGGGGCCATTTTCAGGGGCGCAGGGGCGGCTTCACGAGCCGCACTTTCGGGGGGGAAAGAGCCGGGTGCGGCTTGCGAGTCACAGATTGGCCATGGCTGATCTAGATCATCCCTGACAGGTGTCTGTCTAACCTGCTCTTAAATATCTCCAGGAATGGAGATTCTACAGTTCTCCTAGGCAATTTATTCCAGCGTTTGACCACCCTGACAGTTAATTAGGAAGTTTTTCCTAATGTTCAACCTAAACCTACCTTGCTACAATTTAAGTCCATTGCATCTTGCCCTATCCTCAGAGGCCAAGGAGAGCAATTGTTCTTATTTTTTTTTAGTTCAGCGTAGACATGACTTAAAAGGACAGAGCACCCGAAAGCAGATATCCAAAGCACTTGGTCATGTGTAGATTGGCTCTGTATGGAATATAGCCATTGAAAGGATTTTAGTAAGTGAGTGGACAGAGGCACTTTTACTGCTGTGTTCGCATCAGTAGGATTAGCACAAGAAAGCAGTTTCAAATGGCGGCCTTTGCCGGCACCTACAGACCTAACCTACTACCAGCTTATTTAGAAACACCTTCTGCAAATCCCCTGCAATATTTTGCAACAGCAGCCTCTTGGGAGTTCCATCAGGGCATCCCTGGGTCAGCAGGTAGCCAAGCATTTGCATTTTCAGTGGGGATTTTGCTTCCTTTGGTACTTGGTGTAGACAGTATTTGGTCCTGCCATGAGAGCAGGGGACAGGACGCGATGACCTCTCGAGGTCCCTTCCAGTCCTAGTATTCCATGATTCTATCAGACTCACTCTATTGGGCTCCCAGGATAAAAATGGGTTAGAAATATTTTGTTTCCTCTCTAGTTCAAGGTTTTCCAGCCATTCGTGCTTCTAAGGTGAACAAAATAGGAAAGCAAAGGAAGTAGCCAGAAGTTTAATGTGAACAGTTAGAAATACAGATGGAAACTAACCTGAAATGCTCCAGAAGTCTCAGAGGGCTGGCCGTGTTAGTCTGTAACGGGGAAAACGTAAAAACAAGGAGCATCTTAGAGACTAACAAAACATGTGGACGGTATCATGAGCTTTCGTTGGCACGGCCCAGTTCTTCAGATGAACCAGTTCTCCTCACTTACAAAGACCACAGATTTCCCTTGCAATATGGCCCCAAAATCTGTGTTCATAGTACTACTGCAATCGTCAGGTCGGGGGCCTGGTTTTGATCAACAATTTTCATAAAGACATCTGATGGGTCGCAGAGCAGGGAGAAGATGAGAGGGTTTGGGCCTGTGTGACACTCTCGCCCCCGGTGATCAAACAACACTAACAAAACTCTCTGCAGGAACGACAGAACGGCCAGTCGGCTTTTAACGCTGATAACTTGCTAAGAAGCACAATAGATTTATTCATGGCTGGATCAGGGACCACCAGCACCACCCTGAGACACGGATTGCTGCTGCTTCTGAAATACCCGGACGTAGAAGGTACCACCCAGAGAGACGCACCCCATTTTTAGTTTCGGGGGAATGAGGGGATTGCAGGCCTCAAGGGATGTCAGACCCCTGGCCCTCTAGCCACCAGAACAAATCTAGCTTAGGCTGGAGGTGGTGCATCTCACCACGGTGTAGGTTGGTCACTGGATGACGGGACAGGTCTGTGGGGATGGGTGTTTTACTTCAGTGGGCGTGGACAGGTGTCTGCATGGGAGAAGCACCATCACACCTGCCATTGTTCCACCTCCTTATAGACGGTCTCAGCACCGGGCCTTCAGACTGAAGCGGGCCACCGTGACAGGATTCCTTGTCACCTCCCAGTCCATGTTGAGGCTCACAGGCCAAGGAAGGTTGTATGTGTATGTGTCTGCACTGCCGCTGGCCAGATGGTGCCTGGTTTGTGGGTAACAGGTATCCCAGGGCTCTCCGGCGAACACCATCCCCTCACACAAAGGCAAAGACGTTTCATGTTAGGATGTAATCCGTGCTAGAGATGTATTAAAACCCAACTAACCCCAGTGCTAATTCTTACCTCACGGGCTGCCTCCGAGCTCATGTGGATGATTGTTTTTGCTGGGGTGAAATCTTAGGCCTCAATCCTTTGCTTAGCAGTTTATGGGGACTAGCGATACCATGACACTGTGCTCTGTTTTATAGCATAACGAGGCATGGGCAGTATCACCGTGCTATAGCTACATTGTTGGTTCTTTGCCCTAGATACCATGTACAGTAGCTTCTCGGTAATCCAAAACAGTTTTGCTATAGTCCCAATATTAGACCTGTGTATTTCTGGCAATGTGGCAGAAAGTACAAAAATCCTGGTCTTTAGCTTTATAGTGAACATCGTTAATTTGGATACAGAGAAAGTTCACGAAGAGATTGACCGTGTGATTGGCCGAAACCGAACCCCATGCATGGTGGACCGAAGCCAGATGCCCTACACAGATGCCGTGATCCATGAGATCCAGAGATTTGTTAACCTGGTCCCCTTCAGCGTCCCACACGCAGTGACCAAAGACGTTCGCTTCAGAGAATATGTTATCCCCAAGGTTCGTACTCAATGTTTCTCTGAAAAATCCAGATTTTCTATCTTTTCCCTTTTGAAGTATTCACAGTAGAAATGTTTGGAACGTGGCAGATGTTTTTTTTCACAATTACCAACAATTTTCCAGTTCTGACTGGCATGAAGAACCCTGTGTTCTGCAGGCTCAAGTGCCCTTCCAGAAGAAAGGTTTAGAACCATATTGACCTTTTTAGATATGGAATTGACGTCAGGTAGAGTGTCAGGTAGTCCTCTTCTAGGAGGTCAGTTTCTGGAATGGTTCCATCCTCACCAAGCTTTAGACATACTGAGGTGTTAATATGCCCCAAAACTCAGGCCCTAGCTTGCCAATTGAGTTTCACTTTGAGCAGTATAGGGCATTTTCAGCATTATTATGTTGCTATTAGTTATGGGGAAATGATTGGTGTGATGACTAAATTATAAAGACAAAGGAAACTCAAATGCTTCCGACAATGGGCGGAAAGATGCATCAAATATTTCCGACTTTCCAATGAGATCCCAGGGTCTCATTGTTCCAGGTGGGCTGTGGTTTGGTGGGGTTACCTTTTCTCATGGGATCGGAGTGTTTCTACTTCTGGCTGAAGGCATGAATTTCCAGGGGATGCAAAAGGGAATGAAGGAAAGAAAAATGTGTCTTGCTGGCCAGCTCAGTGAATTCTGGAGACTTTTCACTGTGGACTCCAGCCACTTAAACTTTCTTTATCTGTGCTTACTAAACCAGGGCACTACAGTAATCCCATCTCTGCAATCAGTCCTACGCGACAGCAAGGAATTCCCAAACCCAGAGCAATTTAACCCAGGACATTTTTTGGATGAAAATGGTGCTTTTAAGAAGAGTGACTTCTTCATGCCCTTTTCTGCAGGTAAAATATTTATTTCAGATTCCAGACCATTCTTTCTTAGCTTTGTCTTGAGTATACAAAGAGTCCTCAAATTGTACTTTGCAGAGCATTTTCGGGCTATCCCTTAAAGCATAGCTTCTCTGAACAGCGTTACTCTCTGCTCTGCCTGGCCTCGTCATGTTATCCTTTGACAAGGTCCCTCACCAAAGGCTCTTGTGTAAATTACATGGCCATGGGCTAAGAGGGAAGGTCCTTTCTTGGATAGAGAACTGGTTAAAAGACAGGAAACAAAGGGTAGGAATAAATGGTAAATTTTCAGAATGGAGAGGGGTAACTAGTGGTGTCCCCCAAGGGTTAGTCCTAGGACTAATCCTGTTCAACTTATTCATAAATGATCTGGAGAAAGGGGGTAAGCAGTGAGGTGGTAAAGTTTGCAGATGATACCACACTGTTTAGGATAGTCAAGACAGAAGCAGACTGTGAGGGACTCCAAGAAGATCTCACCAAACTGAGTCATTGGGCAACAAAATGGCAAATGAAATTTAATGTGGATAAGTGTAAAGTAATGCATATCGGGAAAAATAACCCCAACTATACGTACAGTATGATGGGGGCTAATTTGGCTACGACAAATCAGGAAAGAGATCTTGGAGTTATCGTGGACAGTTCTCTGAAAACTTCCACACAGTGTGCAGCGGCGGTCAAAAAGGCAAACAGGATGCTAGGAATTATTAAGAAAGGGATAGAAAATAAGACCCAGAATATCTTACTGCCCCTGTATAAAACTATGGTACGCCCACATCTTGAATACTGTGTACAGATGTGGTCTCTCACCTCAAAAAGATATTTTGGCCTTGGAAAGGGTTCAGAAAACGGCAACTAAAATGATTAGGGGTTTGGAACGGGTCCCATATGAGGAGAGGTTAAAGCGACTGGGACTTTTCAGTTTAGAAAAGAGGAGACTGAGGGGGGATATGATAGAGGTATATAAAATCATGAGTGGTGTGGAGAGGGCCGATAAAGAAAAGTTATTTATTAGTTCCCTAAATAGAAGAACTAGAGGACACCAAATGAAATTAATCGGTAGCAGGTTTAAAACGAATAAAAGAAAGTTCTTCTTCACACATCCGTGTAGTCAACCTGTGCAACTCCTTGCCAGAGGAGGCTGTGAAGGCTAGGCCTATAATAGAGTTTAAAGAGAAGCTAGATAATTTCATGGAGGTTAGGTCCATAAAAGGCTATTAGCCTGGGGATAAAATGGTGTCCTTGGCCTCTGTTTGTCAGAGGCTGGAGAGGGATGGCAGGAGACAAATCGCTTGATCATTGTCTTCGGTCCACCCTCTCTGGGGCACCTGGTGCTGGCCACTGTCGGCAGACAGGATACTGGGCTAGATGGACCTTTGGTGTGACCCAGTATGGCCGTTCTTATGTTCTTATGTTCTTACGTTTGTCGGTGTCAGCTTGCTGTGGACAAATTGTGATTGAATGCGCACGCAAGAGGAAAAAGGAAGCGAGTAACATGCAACAGGGGAGAAGCTGGTAGAAATTATTAGGGGCTGCTTAGCATCTCGGTTTTACTCCAATCAATGATGATCCCCTGTCGCGCTGTTAAAAAGCTTGGTGTGATGGCTGCCTCCCTCCTGTTACTCAGCATGCCTGCTCAGCCCTTCTTGTTATTTCTGCCTTCTACTCAAGAACCTATGCGGAGAGGCTGAGGGAGTTGGGTCTATTTAGTCTGCAGAAGCGAAGAGTGAGGGGGGATTTGATAGCAGCCTTCAACTGCCTGAAGGAGGTTCCAAAAGTCTGGAGAAAGGCAGTGACGGATGGCAGAACAAGGAACAATGGTCTCAAGTTGAGGTGGGAGAGGTCCAGGTTGGATATTAGGAAAAACTATTTCACTAGGCGGGTGGTGAAGCACTGGAATGGGTTACCTAGGGAAGTAGTGGAATCTCCATCCCTAGAGGTGTTTAAGTCTCAGCTTGACAAAGCCCTGGCTGGGTTGATTTAATTGGGATTGGTCCTGCCTTGGGCAGGGCGCTGCACTTGATGGCCTTCTAAGCTCTTTTCCATCCCCGTACACGTATTAGCTGGCTTACAACCTGCATTCCTCAAACCCCATATCTTCCCACCTTTCTCCACATACTGGTATTCAAAGGGCTACTTCTTATATGGAACTCAGCCTTTAAAATGGTCTATTGGTGACTTCTGAAGACCCCAAATGTTTTCATAGCTTCCTGAACTCTTAGAGATGGACATTATCTTCCACGTAGTTACCATGAAAAACGAGTGGTCCTGTAGCACCTTAGAGATTTAACAAAAAAAAAAAAAATATATATATATATATATAGTATCATGAGCTTTCGTGGGCAAAACCCACCGTGAGTCACTCTGTACATCGTACATCCTTTGTAACTGTATTAAAGTAGGTTGCAAAGAAAGATCTTCTGCATCTCTTCAAAATTCCTTTTTCCTTGCAGGGAAACGGATATGCGTAGGAGAGGGGCTGGCTCGGATGGAGCTCTTTTTGGTCCTGACAGTGATTTTGCAGAATTTTGCCTTGAAAACTCTCGTTGACCCCAAAGACATTGATATAACTTCAATATCAAGTTTTGTGTTTCTTGTACCAAAACCGTACCAGCTCTGTGTTTTGCCTCGATAGAGACCATGAAAAGCCACCTTAGTGTCCTAGACCAGTTCATGAATTTGATTGTCTATGATCTTGGTCTCGTTAATGCAGTGACACAAATGAACTCATTGTCTTAAACCAGCCAGATAAATAACCTGTTTTTTAAGCAACTGTGATTTAACAAAATTAAGTGCAATACCAAAAAATAACTACCTGCTTGACTCCAAAGGCATGTACAATAACCCAGCAGTGTTCTCAGATGAGCTCAGGTGTGAATCTGCTCTTGACATAATCTGGATATGTTTTCAGTTCAATTGTGATGCAGTTGGCAATGATGAAGACTTCTTTTACAGCCACGAATGCTGCTTTCTTTTACAAGGGGGCTACTAACAGTGTCCAGCCCTTGAGCTCTGATCAGCCAATCAGAGCTAATCGTGGTGATGTAATTCCTGTGATTGGATGTTCTGGTGCGATGAGGAGTTTCTGAAGCAGTGGACTGACCTAGCATTCTCCTTCCCTTGTTGTTCATGTAATTTCAACGATGGTCTATTAAACTACTATCTATGACCTATTAAACTTTCACTTAATAAAGATTGTTCTTATTCCTCCAGCTCACCCCCCATGCTCCTATGTGTTTATTCAATTTACATCGTTATCACAGATGTACAAGTCACTGCAGGTCAGGAACTTGACCAGGGCACGTCTAGACTGCCCCCAGCTTTCGAAAGAAGATATGCATATTTGGCACAAATTTGTGTATCTTCTTCTGATCCCATTTTTGGAAGAGTTTTTTTGAAAAAAAAAAAAAAAAAAAAAAGCAGTCTAGATGCGGTTCTTTCGAAAAAAAACCCCTTTTTCGAAAGAACCCTCATTTTTTTTAGGAAGAAGCGTTGTTTCGAAAAAGGGCTTTTTTCTAAAGAACCATGTCTAGACTGCTTTTTTCCAAAAAAACTTCCGAAAATGGGATTGGAAAAAGATCTGCAAATGTGAGCCAAATTTGCATATCTTTCGAAAGCTGCGGGCAGTCTAGACGTGCCCTCAGCATCAAGTCATGGACCCTGCTGCCTTTGCGGACGGGGTACATGTCCCTCTCCCTGGCTTCATTCACAAAGTACCTGCTCTGCTCCTGCAAATCCCTTCGTAAAACCAACCCTTCCCTTTGCTCTGCCTCCTCAGTGATGAACTCACCTCCTTGCGTGACATTTCACACTGGTCACATGAAATCTCCCAGATAGCAGGAGCAGCTGTTGGGAAACGGGGCTTTATGGATTCTTCGTTCCTTAAAATCTACGACTGTCCATTCCCCCCCTTTGGCTGATGTGGCTATCCGTGAGAGCTTGTGGTCTTTCTGCTTTCTCCGGGGGTATGCCAGCTCTGAGCAGGAGAATTGTACAGCAGTATTCCCGGTAGGCTGAGCGCTTGGGCAGCCACCCTGGGGAGATTCAGGTGCTGCCCAGCTGCTCGGCAGAGTGCCCCCCGCTGCCCACAGCTGGCAGCGTGTGTTTCTATTGGTGGTGCCCATCTGCACATGCCTCAGTGCACATAACAAAATGTATTCCGCACATGGATGGAAAATATTAGAGGGGAACCTCTAATACATCATTAGACAGTTCAAAGAGAAAAAGTGAACACAACACAGTCTCTGTGGAATATCCACATTAGGACACATGTTGCTCTACGATTGTTGTAAAGTCTTAATTCAACCTTTTTCACAGACACTTCTTAGTTGAGCATCATAACCCTTCTAATTTCTTTAACTCCGTAATCAAGTGGACTTTGCTGTGGGCAAGCCTCAGCCTTTAATCTAGCATTAACAGCTTTGTGTATTATGTACCATGAGCTAAAACAGTGTTTCTCAACCTTTTTTTAATAAAGTACCCCTTTTAAGAGCGAGTGTGTGTGCCCCCCCCCAGTACCTACAGTTTTCAGACACACACAATTTTTTCTACGATTGCAACACATTTGTTTAAACAGCTTAATCGTAGCCGGGCGGGCGATGAAATTTTTGGGTGTAAAAAGTACAAAAATAATGTGCTGTAAAACTTAAAACAAAAATTCAGTTTTCTCCAAATTTCAGTTGTGCTGACGTACCCCCAGACTTCTCTCGAGTACTCCGAAGGGTACTTGTACTACTGGTTGAGAAACACTGAGCTATAATATTACATTAACAGCAACGAAAGCTGGACCGGAAGGAGAATTTTGACTTCTGTGTCACAATTTACGGTTCGGAGCCCTGGCAAGTCGTGCCTGATTAGCTTCTATGATGAAGTAACTGGCTCTGTGGACACGGGAAAGTCAGTGGATGTGATATACCTTGACTTTAGCAAAGCTTTTGATACGGTCTCCCACAATAGTCTTGCCAGCAAGTTAAGGGAGTATGGATTGGATAAATGGACTGTAAGATGGATAGAAAACTGGTTATACTGTCGGGCCCAACAGGTAGTGATCAATGGCTCAATGTCTGGTTGGCGGTCGGTTTCTAGACGCTGGGTTGCCGCCCACCCGGTGGGTGGACCTGCACGCAGACTCGCAGCCTCCACTAATTCCCCAGCTGACAGCAGAAAACGTAGTAGGCTGGAGTGGAGGCCCAGTGACCACAAGGGGGAGCCACCCTTCCGTGAGGGCAACCCGCTTACAGAGGAGCATTGCCAGCAGTTCTAGGAAAGTGATTATTCCCCTTTATTCGGCACTGGGGGAGGCCACATCTGGAATACTCCGTCCAATTCTGGGCCCCCAACTACAGCATGTGGCTGATAGCGCCCTCAGCCGCCCCGAACCTGCATGGAACATAAATGCTCAAGTTCATTCGGTCACTTCCAGCTGCTGCACTTTGTTCCAGCAGGAGGTGCCGGAACATACCCGCCCCCCGCCGTTTGGAGAGCCCAGGTGCTGTGCTGCTTCCTTTGCAGGTTCCTTCCCCTCCTCCCTGCTGGGCTTTACTATCCCACCATCAGTGATCACTGCCAGATACTTCAGAGGGAACAAGTAGAACAGGGCAATTTATCAGCTGATCCACCCAGTGTGGACCACTCTTGGTTTCGGGCATTCAAAGGTTTCAGGACACCAAGAACATGGGATTGTGTCCCTGACCATCATGACTAATAGACGATGATGGACCTATCCTCCAGGAACCTGTATAATTTTTTTGAACATGTCATCAGATGTCACCCATGTCGTGTGTTGACAGGTATCTCGGCTGTGTCAAATATTGATAATGTTCGGCTGTATGCATGTGTTCCCCCCATGCGCTGCCTTGGCTCTGCGCAGGTAGCCAATGTGGCGTTTCCCCTCTCACTTTATGAAATTGGTTATGGATACAAATATTCAGAATTCCAAGATGCTTGGGACAAAATGCTTCATGTAACCTAGCCATTTGAATGTTACAATCTGCTGGACTGTGTATCTTAGTTGGGTGCATGTATCATTTTTGTACATAATGTGGCAGGGTCAGGCCAGAGAGCTGCTGCAGAGGGGCCCATGCCACACATGGTGTCAGAAGTGGGATATTCTGCTGAGAGGCCTCACAGCGACCCTAAGTCTGGCCAACTTGACCCCTCTTAAAGGAGAAGTACAAATAGAGGACCTGGTGAAGGCGCTGGTGCAGGCCATGGATGCCCCACAGGAGGCTATCTGGGTACAAGCAGCCGCCCAGCAGAAGTCTGTGCGGCTCCAACAAGAAACCAGCCAGTCCTGTTCTTGACAGATTCTGTGCTCATGGCCTGTTTCTTGCTTACAGCTCAACTTTCCTTTCTCTTAGCAAAGGCTTGACCACATTTACCTAGACCTCAGGCCTCACCCAGGCCTGTGATACATGGATATACGTTACAGGCCCTCTTTCTACAAACCTTCACAAAAGATAACAAATTGATAAACTGAACAGTAGCAAGTCACTGGGACCAGATGGCATTCACTCAAGGGTTCTGAAAGAACTCAAATGGGAAATTGCGGAACTATTAACTGTGGTTTGTAACCTATCCTTTAAATCAGCTTCTGTACCTAACAATTGGAAGATAGCTAACATGATGCCAATATTTAAAAAGATCTCTAGTGGTGATCCTGGCAATGACAAACTGGTAAGTCTCACGTCAATACTGGGCAAATTAGTTGAAACTATAGTAAAGAATAAAATTCCCAGAAACATAGATGAACATAAATTGTTGGGAAAAAGCCAACATGATTTCTGTAAAGTGAAATCATGACTTACTAATCTATTAGGGTGTGTCTAGACTACAGGGTGGTTGTGTTTTTTTAAAGTCACCTTTTTCCAAAAAAACTTCCCCTCCATCTGGACTGCTGCCATGTTCTTTCGAAAATAAATCGAAAGAACGCGGCAGTTTTTTCGACCGCCGACAACCTCGTTTTACGAGGAAGAACGCCTTTTTTTGAAAGTGCTCTTTTGAAAAAAGGCGCTATGTAATGCAAACTGTGCTTTTTCAAAAGAGGCTTTTTTGAAAGTATCTTTCAAAAAGGCCTCTTTCGAAAGAGGCTTGCAGTCTAGATGTAGCCTTAGTGTTCTTTGAGGAAGTCAATAAACATGTGGACAAGGGAGATCCATTGGATATAGTGTACCTAGATTTCCAGAAAGCCTTTGACAAGGTCCCTCACAAAAAGCTCTTAAGTAAAGTAAGTTGTCGTGGGATAAGAGGGAAGGTCCTCTCATGGACTGATAACTGGAAGTGGGAAGTTGCCGCCCGGCCCTGTTGCTTTTCCCTGTTGCAAGGGGATGTGGATTGCAACTGCTTTAAACACTAAGGAGTGGGGATCACCACATAGGAGTGTAAAGGGTTTGTTTATTCAGTTAAAACTGGGAAGGGAGGGGAATCTCACTCATACACTCAACCACACTTACAGTCCCAGGCAGGATGATAAGGCGAGCAGAAGGCAGTTCATGTTGTTAGTTGACTCCTAAGCTGATCCGCTGGCCAGGCGATCCGAGCAGAGGGCGTTCTGGGAGGCTCCGCTTGATGGTTAACCCTCCGTGTCTCTGTCCCTCTCTCCTTTAAGGATCAGCCACATGCAGCTTCTGGCTTTTTGGGGCCGTGTGCACTCCCTGCAGGGGGCCGTGTGCACTCCCTGCAGGGGGCCGTGTGCACTGTTGTTTACTCCTGCTGTTTACCTCAGAGTTTTCCCGCCTCTGGTGTCCACCTCAGACATTCTTCTGCTCACTCAGGGAAGGGATGGGGGTTAACAGATAACACTTCAACAGTTTAGGGAGCCAAATAACACCATTAACAGGTGAGAGAGAGAACAACATCCATTTTAGCTCTCCTTGCTCCTCCTTTGCCTCCAACTTTCCCCTCATTGGGAACATGCTGCAGCTGAGAGAGAAGAGCTTGCCCCAGCATATAGAGGAGGTAAGGGTGTTCTCTTGGTATCCGTTGCTGGGTTGGTAGCAGGCATTTAGCTCAGCCTGGCTCAAACCCAGCCTGCTGGCAGTGCCATGTCAGCTCAAATGCCCAACTTACTGCTGCACAAAACAATCAGTCTTGGATTACAGATGTAAATGGTTTGGGATAATCCACTGCTTGTGTGAGAGGTGAGTGTCTTAGTCAGAGGTAACCCAGAGTGCCTCCACAGCGGCACTGCCCTGGGCACGAGCTGTCGTGGGCTTGCCTCAGAGGTCTAGTGTGTTATGTAAGGAACTGGCATTTGTGGGCCTTCAGTTCTGAGTCTACCTCTGCCACAGACTCCAGGTGTGCCCTTGGGCATATCATGTAAACTCTCTCTGCCTTCATTTCCCATTCACAAATTTGCTCCAATGACATTTGCCTACATCACAATACGAAGGTTAGGCAGAGACTGCAGCTCAGCATAGAACCAGCTGACATGACTGAATAAATGCTGGCAGCATTTCTGTGGAGTTTGAAGGGTCATTTTTACATAGCGCTCAAAATCTCTATTAAAACCCCCCATATTAATGCAGGTGCCGGTTATAATTGTAACAGAATTATGCTGGGAATACATGGAACACACAGACGGACACACACATCGATCGGGAAACATGTTTAAAATACATGAGTTTAACAACCTGATGCACTGAAACGTCAGGCAGTCCCAGACCTCCGCGGCATGTAGGTGCCTAACTCTCACTGAAATCAGTGAAGCAAAGCTCCTAAATAGCTTGGAGGATCTGGGGTGAAATGGCCAAGTCTGGGTAGCGATCAGTAGTCAAAATTGGCTAGGATTAGCTGAGTGGCAGGAAAGTGATTGTATAATTTGATCTACTCCCCCCCTCTACCCCTATTCTTACCCTGTAAGAAGTGGATCTAAGTTCAAACACATTGGCCTTTTGTTCTGTTACAGCTCAGTAGAACGTACGCCCAATTTTCACGATATACTTGGTCTCCGAGCGGGTTGTGGTGCTGCATGGATATGAGATTGTGAAGGAAGCGCTGGTTGGTCTCGGGATGAGTTCAGTGGAAGAGGAAGAATGCCACTATTTGGAAAAGCTACCAATGGAAGAGGTACATGTAAAATAACTACAGCATATAGGACTGATATTCTTCGTATGATGAGAACACAGTTAAGAAAAGAAAGGGGCAAGAGCCAGAGTTTCATTAAGAAGAAGTAAAAATTGGATAAATACACCAGCAAAGAGCTCATTCCACATCACACCACTTGATCACGGGCATGAATGGGTCCTGGTGTAACCCACACACCTAGTGCGTGTAGTTCACTGTCCCATGTAGTGGCACTTAGTGAGAGAGAAGACTTACAGTGAGAGAGAAGAATGAGTGAGTTCTACAGCCTATGTCGAGGCCCAGCTGGCTGCATAACGCCTACGCTCCAGAGGTCCCAGGTCCAAATCTGCCTGCAGGTGGTTACGCTAGCATCTCACTGTAGGTTTCTGAGAGGCAATGGCACGGCCAATGTACGGATTACAGTCAGGAGAGCAGGGCTGGGGAGGCAGAGAGAGTCAGAACAAAAGGTGAATTCCTCTGCTCTTCCTCCCCTGTCCTCACCACATAGGCATAGCCCATGAGCAGGGGTGGATGGTTTTCATTATTGTTGTATTTGGGGCTGTGATGTAGTGTCATTACCTTCTGGTTGCTGTGTTTGCACTATGGGCTGTGGATGACCCCTACTGGCCTCTGTCTGTAAGCACTGCTCAGCGGGGGGCGCCTTGAGCGCCCCCATGACAGTGACCAAACCGGTCCAACCAGTTAAGGGAAGGGACGGAACAAAGGAAGTGAGTGGTGGGGGAAGGGGCAGTCTTAGGCTAGAAACATGAAGGAGACAGACTAAGGAGAGGGGCTGGGAATCTAAGGGCCCAGGCACCCCATCTCAAGGGGTCTGAGGCATCCTGGCCCAGACTCCTGTAGCCACATCACGTCTGTACTGTGATTACCCTGAAGAAGCAATAAATCCTTTCTAGTCTACTGGCTGGTGGAGTCTGTTCTTGCTGCTACGGGGCTGCAGGATCGGAGGAACCCCGACTCGCCCTCACAGGGGCTCTCAATTTTTAAGGCTTTTTACTAGTGAGAGAGAAATAAATACGGAACTGCCAAGATGCCCGTTTCGGGAAGTCTTTTAGTTGACCTATACGTGAAGTGAGCTGTAGTTATATGAGAATCCAGGTGACTGGGCAAAAACAGTGACGTGATTACCCAGAAGAAAATACACTTGCAGGGGACGCTGTTGAGATGGCCAAGGCAAGCACGGCCAGGCTGGGAAACGCTAGAATGAAGATGCCCTGTGAACATGCGCAGCTCTCGGAGGTAATGAGTAAGTGAGAGCAGCAAGAGCTCGTCATCTCACATGAGAGAAGTAACCAGGACCTGCCAGGCACAGGTGCAGGCCTCGTGATGACGAATCTTTGCAGCACTTAGCTGCCAAACTTTTAGGAAGTTTCTACTGTGGGAAATGTGGTTTTTCGGGGGGTGGGAGGCTTAAGGCGTTCTTTTAGCCCTCCCCCAGGATAAAGACACTGGTAATGGTAGCTTCTGCCCCTCCCTCTGGCAGTACCAGACGCACTTAGCACCTGTCTCAGGCAGTGATGCTTTAGTCTTCTCACACATGTACCTCATGTGGGTCAGTGGGTCTGGGAGGGCGACCAGGGGCTAACCAAGTTCAGAGCAGGGCTGACAGGAGACGGGGGGCGGATGTGCACCAGACCAGTTCATCCCAGCTGTGTACCGTTCTCCAGCCTTAATCTATGCTTCAGTTGGCACCAGGTCTCCCAGAATGCTTGCTGACAGAGGGCAATGACTTCATGGGCACTGAAGGTTTCCCAGTATGATTAATTTTTGTGCTGCATTAGGGAGAATACAAGGAGCAAACACAGTAAATGGAGTTCATTCCTAATTTGTCAGTATCTAGTAAACTTTGTTGGCCCTAGATAAGCTTGTTGACCCAGAAGAATTGAGAGCCGCTATTGGCTAATTGCTTGCCACTGTCCGTTTTGCAGGCACAATATATAAAGTGTGGGCTCTGACGTATAAAATATTCCCCGGTCAGACACTAGGGCTGTTGCTCCATGCGACAATGGAACCGCTGGGAGCAACCACGGTGTTCCTGGTCATTTGCGTCTCTTGCCTTCTCTTCTTTTCAGTATGGAGGAAGACGTCTGGAAGTGGGAAGCTGCCGCCCGGCCCTGTGGCTTTTCCCCTCATAGGAAATGCCCTGCAGCTGAATTTGAGGAACATGCCTGACTCTGTACATAAGGTAAGGGCATCTTCTCCATATCCATGGCTGTGGCTCAGATGGGTGCAAAGCAGAGCCCGGGCAAAGAGAGCGCTGACGTTTCTGGGGATTGCGCAACTCTTATTGAAGACCGAGGTTACGTCTACATTGCGCATTCTTGAGGAAGAACATATGCAAATGAGGCGCGGTGATGAATATCGCCATGCCTCATTTGCATACCTAATGAGCCGCCATTTTTGCGTAACGGGCTTTTGCGGAAGAAGGAGCAGTCTACACTGCTCCTTCTTGCGCAAAAAACCCCCTCTTGCGCAAGAGACGTTCTGCTGTTTATGTAGACATAGCCTGAATGTTTGATCCACAGAAAGATTGGTTGGGCAGAGTAAGGGTTAAATCAGGGGCCGTGGTGGTTGTGACCATTGTAACGGGGGCATGGCCTGGTCGGACCTTGCTTCTATTGAGTTACAGACTTGTTTTGATCCCTCCTTCTCTGCTTGCTCAGGATAGCTGTAACTTTGAATGAATGCTCTATGTGTTAACAGTGGCTATAGAAAAAATGGATTGGTCCTTTGTGTTACTTGTTTACAGATCAGTGCGAGGTACGGCCCGGTTTTCACACTAAGCTTTGGCGCCGAGCGGGTTGTGGTGCTGTGTGGGCACGAGGCCGTGAAGGAAGCGCTAATGGATCAAGGGGAGGATTTCAGTGGAAGAGGAAAACTGCCACTAGCGGACGCGGTGATCAAAGGAACAGGTACGTGTCTAGGCACTGCGGCATGTCGCTCGGCTGTTCTCTGGTATGGAGATCACGACCGAGAAGACAGCTGGTCTTTCATTTATTCCTGGTCTTTGAAGGAGTCTAACTTTAGCCCCCTCTGTACGTCCCAGTGTATTTCTGATTTTTTTACATGGTCCCACTCTAGTTGCTGTGACGGTTTACGCTGTGCGAGAGAACAAAATGTGGCCATTGGGCATGACCGCTAATGGGATTGTTTGCCAGTTCATAATTGCTATTAACAGCAAAGAGATAGAGGTGCAGGGTTTTGTTGCAAATACATATCAGCGTCAGGTAGGATCTCTAGCATCATATCAATGCAACCATGTCTGAGTTCATGCTGAATCTTTCAATGACCAATCTTTCCTTAGGTTAGAAAATTGGGGCAATTCAGTCTGTCCCTCTCTTCCCCCCCCACCTCATTTCTGTCTCCTCCTGTTTCCAGGCATTATTTTCAGCAACGGGGAGCAGTGGAAGCAGCTTCGCCGATTTGCCCTCACCACCCTGAGAAATTTTGGGATGGGGAAGAAGAGCATTGAGATGCGAATCCAAGAGGAAACCCGTTTTCTGGTGGAAAGGCTCAGAAACACGCACGGTGGGGATTTGGTTCAGCCATCTCGTAACTCCAGCCATTAGTGGTACATATGTCACCACAGGCTTTTCCTGTCCTCTCAGACCCTCGGTCCACCAGGGGCCTTTTCTCTCCCCTCAAAACTCCCCAGGTGCCAGGGGGCTTTTATTCTCCTCCTCCCCATGAATATTAGAGACCACCCTCTTGTTCTGGGGCCACAAGATCCAGAACGTCCCAGTAGCTGTGAGGCTGAAGGTAAAAATACTGAATTAAAAACTGGACTCTGGTTTTCTTTTGCTCCAGGGCAGCCCTTTGACCCTACCATCTGCCTCACGCACGCCGTCTCCAACATCATCTGCTCCATTGTCTTTGGGGATCGGTTTGACTATGAAGATCAGAAATTTCTGACTTTAATTAATCTCATAGAGAAAAACAATGAGCTCTTGGGCTCTTTTCTGGTACAGGTGTGTACAGGAGTTTCTTCCGCTCTTCTCCTTTGTAGCCAGGGAAGGGAGAGAGATTTTTTTTTCTTTTACTGTTCATTTCCCTTAAATGATTGTTATCTCCGTTTCCCATAATGTTCCTGTTCTCATTCAGCTGCCTACCAAACCCATCCTCAAACTTGTTTCTTGGGATTATTTAAATTCCCACAAAAACAATTTATTGACTCTGAATTACGTTTGCTCAAGGACGCCTCGTTCCAACACAATTGGTAAAAATCCAGGAAATTGCCAATTAAAACATGAGCATCCAAACTATTACAGTTCATTCAGATTCACAATGGGCTACCTGAATGTGCTCGTATTCCCCACCTGCAAAGCAAACTCCTTTTCATTTCCAAGACACAGCTACCCAGCACCTACATTGCAGAAAACCTCACGAAAGCACGTCCATGTGTAAATGATCTGCTGGCATAACTCAGTCAAAAGCACTGGTCATCAAGTCCAGCCCCCTGCCCAAGCATGGGGATGGCTTTGTGTTGGAAGTAACAGAGTTTATTTGAATGGCTAAATCCAAACAAGGCTGCAGTTTATTGGAGGAAATACGTGTGTATGGAATAGAATGAGTCAGTGATGCTTGCAAAGTTCTTCAGACTACTTTTGGGCATGAAGGTAGCGCACAGAACTATTTTATTGTTGTGCCGTCATCGAGTCGGTTGGGTAAACACAGTGATTATTTGTCATGTCCAGATCAGTCAAGAGGTGCTTTTCCTTTTGTCATTATAGGTGTTCAATTTTTTTCCCAACTTTCATGTCTTACATTCCGGGCCCTCACAAGAAGATGATTAACAATTCTCAGGAGCTCAAGAGTTTTGTTCAAGAGAGAATAAAGATGCACAAGGAGTCTCTGGATCCCAGCTGCCCTCGGGACTTCATCGATGCATTCCTCATCAAAATGGAAGAGGTATGTGAGGGCAGCAGATGTGGGATGGACTCTGCCTATCCTGGGTATTTCTCTCTCTGAAAAGACCTGCCTGGTGAACCTGGGATGTACATTCTAATAGCCCCACCCTGCTAATCTCGTTTGTGTGAGCGATGCTGGTGGGAGTACCCCAGTGGGTAAGACAGGCCAATACCTTGATCCATAACTAACACCAATTCTTCCCTCTCTCATCGATCAGACGCTCCTTCTTTGTGATGTCACTAAGCCCTCGCAGCTGTTGGGTATGAATCATAGAATCCTAGATCACTAGAACTGGAAGGGACCTCGGGAGGTCATCGAGTCCAGTCCCCTGCCCCCACGGCAGGACCAAGCAGTATCTAGATCGGAGTGGCCAGCCTGTTACAGGCAAAGAGCCAAAATATGTGTGCATATAGCGCAAAGAGCCGGGGGGGGAGGAAATTTTAGAACCAAAAAAAAAGGGACTACCCCGAGCCCCCAACTGCATTTGGTTGTTGAGAAAAAGGGGGCTGCCCCTTTAGAAATGCAGTTACAGACTTTTTGGCCACATCAGGCTCCTGCCGCCACCACCATCTTGAAAAATTCATTTTGAATTGCTGTGCCAGAAGGCTCCGCTGCCCGATGAGCACATGCAGCTGGGGAGCCATTTTCAGGGGCGCAGGGGCGGCTTCACGAGCCGCACTTTCGGGGGGGAAAGAGCCGGGTGCGGCTTGCGAGTCACAGATTGGCCATGGCTGATCTAGATCATCCCTGACAGGTGTCTGTCTAACCTGCTCTTAAATATCTCCAGGAATGGAGATTCTACAGTTCTCCTAGGCAATTTATTCCAGCGTTTGACCACCTGACAGTTAATTAGGAAGTTTTTCCTAATGTTCAACCTAAACCTACCTTGCTACAATTTAAGTCCATTGCATCTTGCCCTATCCTCAGAGGCCAAGGAGAGCAATTGTTCTTATTTTTTTAGTTCAGCGTAGACATGACTTAAAAGGACAGAGCACCCGCAAAGCAGATATCCAAAGCACTTGGTCATGTGTAGATTGGCTCTGTATGGAATATAGCCATTGAAAGGATTTTAGTAAGTGAGTGGACAGAGGCACTTTTACTGCTGTGTTCGCATCAGTAGGATTAGCACAAGAAAGCAGTTTCAAATGGCGGCCTTTGCAGCACCTACAGACCTAACCTACTACCAGCTTATTTAGAAACACCTTCTGCAAATCCTGCAATATTTTGCAACAGCAGCCTCTTGGGAGTTCCATCAGGGCATCCCTGGGTCAGCAGGTAGCCAAGCATTTGCATTTTCAGTGGGGATTTTGCTTCCTTTGGTACTTGGTGTAGACAGTATTTGGTCCTGCCATGAGAGCAGGGGACAGGACGCGATGACCTCTCGAGGTCCCTTCCAGTCCTAGTATTCCATGATTCTATCAGACTCACTCTATTGGGCTCCCAGGATAAAAATGGGTTAGAAATATTTTGTTTCCTCTCTAGTTCAAGGTTTTCCAGCCATTCGTGCTTCTAAGGTGAACAAAATAGGAAAGCAAAGGGAAGTAGCCAGAAGTTTAATGTGAACAGTTAGAAATACAGATGGAAACTAACCTGAAATGCTCCAGAAGTCTCAGAGGGCTGGCCGTGTTAGTCTGTAACGGGGAAAACGTAAAAACAAGGAGCATCTTAGAGACTAACAAAACATGTGGACGGTATCATGAGCTTTCGTTGGCACGGCCCAGTTCTTCAGATGAACCAGTTCTCCTCACTTACAAAGACCACAGATTTCCCTTGCAATATGGCCCCAAAATCTGTGTTCATAGTACTACTGCAATCGTCAGGTCGGGGGCCTGGTTTTGATCAACAATTTTCATAAAGACGTCTGATGGGTTGCAGAGCAGGGAGAAGATGAGAGGGTTTGGGCCTGTGTGACACTCTCGCCCCCCGGTGATCAAACAACACTAACAAAACTCTCTGCAGGAACGACAGAACGGCCAGTCGGCTTTTAACGCTGATAACTTGCTAAGAAGCACAATAGATTTATTCATGGCTGGATCAGGGACCACCAGCACCACCCTGAGACACGGATTGCTGCTGCTTCTGAAATACCCGGACGTAGAAGGTACCACCCAGAGAGACGCACCCCATTTTTAGTTTCGGGGGAATGAGGGGATTGCAGGCCTCAAGGGATGTCAGACCCCCTGGCCCTCTAGCCACCAGAACAAATCTAGCTTAGGCTGGAGGTGGTGCATCTCACCACGGTGTAGGTTGGTCACTGGATGACGGGACAGGTCTGTGGGGATGGGTGTTTTACTTCAGTGGGCGTGGACAGGTGTCTGCATGGGAGAAGCACCATCACACCTGCCATTGTTCCACCTCCTTATAGACGGTCTCAGCACCGGGCCTTCAGACTGAAGCGGGCCACCGTGACAGGATTCCTTGTCACCTCCCAGTCCATGTTGAGGCTCACAGGCCAAGGAAGGTTGTATGTGTATGTGTCTGCACTGCCGCTGGCCAGATGGTGCCTGGTTTGTGGGTAACAGGTATCCCAGGGCTCTCTGGCGAACACCATCCCCTCACACAAAGGCAAAGACATTTCATGTTAGGATGTAATCCGTGCTAGAGATGTATTAAAACCCAACTAACCCCAGTGCTAATTCTTACCTCACGGGCTGCCTCCGAGCTCATGTGGATGATTGTTTTTGCTGGGGTGAAATCTTAGGCCTCAATCCTTTGCTTAGCAGTTTATGGGGACTAGCGATACCATGACACTGTGCTCTGTTTTATAGCATAACGAGGCATGGGCAGTATCACCGTGCTATAGGTACATTGTTGGTTCTTTGCCCTAGATACCATGTACAGTAGCTTCTGGGTAATCCAAAACAGTTTTGCTATAGTCCCAATATTAGACGTGTATATTTCTGGCAATGTGGCAGAAAGTACAAAAATCCTGGTCTTTAGCTTTATAGTGAACATCGTTAATTTGGATACAGAGAAAGTTCACGAAGAGATTGACCGTGTGATTGGCCCGAAACCGAACCCCATGCATGGTGGACCGAAGCCAGATGCCCTACACAGATGCCGTGATCCATGAGATCCAGAGATTTGTTAACCTGCTCCCCTTCAGCGTCCCACACGCAGTGACCAAAGACGTTCGCTTCAGAGAATATGTTATCCCCAAGGTTCGTACTCAATGTTTCTCTGAAAAATCCAGATTTTCTATCTTTTCCCTTTTGAAGTATTCACAGTAGAAATGTTTGGAACGTGGCAGATGTTTTTTTTTCACAATTACCAACAATTTTCCAGTTCTGACTGGCATGAAGAACCCTGTGTTCTGCAGGCTCAAGTGCCCTTCCAGAAGAAAGGTTTAGAACCATATTGACCTTTTTAGATATGGAATTGACGTCAGGTAGAGTGTCAGGTAGTCCTCTTCTAGGAGGTCAGTTTCTGGAATGGTTCCATCCTCACCAAGCTTTAGACATACTGAGGTGTTAATATGCCCCAAAACTCAGGCCCTAGCTTGCCAATTGAGTTTCACTTTGAGCAGTATAGGGCATTTTCAGCATTATTATGTTGCTGTTAGTTATGGGGAAATGATTGGTGTGATGACTAAATTATAAAGACAAAGGAAACTCAAATGCTTCCGACAATGGGCGGAAAGATGCATCAAATATTTCCGACTTTCCAATGAGATCCCAGGGTCTCATTGTTCCAGGTGGGCTGTGGTTTGGTGTGGTTACCTTTTCTCATGGGATCGGAGTGTTTCTACTTCTGGCTGAAGGCGTGAATTTCCAGGGGATGCAAAAGGGAATGAAGGAAAGAAAAATGTGTCTTGCTGGCCAGCTCAGTGAATTCTGGAGACTTTTCACTGTGGACTCCAGCCACTTAAACTTTCTTTATCTGTGCTTACTAAACCAGGGCACTACAGTAATCCCATCTCTGCAATCAGTCCTACGCGACAGCAAGGAATTCCCAAACCCAGAGCAATTTAACCCAGGACATTTTTGGATGAAAATGGTGCTTTTAAGAAGAGTGACTTCTTCATGCCCTTTTCTGCAGGTAAAATATTTATTTCAGATTCCAGACCATTCTTTCTTAGCTTTGTCTTGAGTATACAAAGAGTCCTCAAATTGTACTTTGCAGAGCATTTTCGGGCTATCCCTTAAGCATAGCTTCTCTGAACAGCGTTACTCTCTGCTCTGCCTGGCCTCGTCATGTTATCCTTTGACAAGGTCCCTCACCAAAGGCTCTTGTGTAAATTACATGGCCATGGGCTAAGAGGGAAGGTCCTTTCTTGGATAGAGAACTGGTTAAAAGACAGGAAACAAAGGGTAGGAATAAATGGTAAATTTTCAGAATGGAGAGGGGTAACTAGTGGTGTCCCCCAAGGGTTAGTCCTAGGACTAATCCTGTTCAACTTATTCATAAATGATCTGGAGAAAGGGGTAAGCAGTGAGGTGGTAAAGTTTGCAGATGATACCACACTGTTTAGGATAGTCAAGACAGAAGCAGACTGTGAGGGACTCCAAGAAGATCTCACCAAACTGAGTCATTGGGCAACAAAATGGCAAATGAAATTTAATGTGGATAAGTGTAAAGTAATGCATATCAGGAAAAATAACCCCAACTATCACGTACAGCATGATGGGGGCTAATTTGGCTACGACAAATCAGGAAAGAGATCTTGGAGTTATCGTGGACAGTTCTCTGAAAACTTCCACACAGTGTGCAGCGGCGGTCAAAAAGGCAAACAGGATGCTAGGAATTATTAAGAAAATAAGACCCAGAATATCTTACTGCCCCTGTATAAAACTATGGTACGCCCACATCTTGAATACTGTGTACAGATGTGGTCTCCTCACCTCAAAAAAGATATTTTGGCCTTGGAAAGGGTTCAGAAAAAGGGCAACTAAAATGATTAGGGGTTTGGAACGGGTCCCATATGAGGAGAGGTTAAAGCGACTGGGACTTTTCAGTTTAGAAAAGAGGAGACTGAGGGGATATGATAGAGGTATATAAAATCATGAGTGGTGTGGAGAGGGCCGATAAAGAAAAGTTATTTATTAGTTCCCTAAATAGAAGAACTAGAGGACACCAAATGAAATTAATCGGTAGCAGGTTTAAAACGAATAAAAGAAAGTTCTTCTTCACACATCGTGTAGTCAACCTGTGCAACTCCTTGCCAGAGGAGGCTGTGAAGGCTAGGCCTATAATAGAGTTTAAAGAGAAGCTAGATAATTTCATGGAGGTTAGGTCCATAAAAGGCTATTAGCCAGGGAATAAAATGGTGTCCTTGGCCTCTGTTTGTCAGAGGCTGGAGAGGATGGCAGGAGACAAATCGCTTGATCATTGTCTTGGTCCACCCTCTCTGGGGCACCTGGTGCTGGCCACTGTCGGCAGACAGGATACTGGGCTAGATGGACCTTTGGTGTGACCCAGTATGGCCGTTCTTATGTTCTTATGTTCTTAGCTTGCTGTGGACAAATTGTGATTGAATGCGCACGCAAGAGGAAAAAGGAAGCGAGTAACATGCAACAGGGGAGAAGCTGGTAGAAATTATTAGGGGCTGCTTAGCATCTCGGTTTTACTCCAATCAATGATGATCCCCTGTCGCGCTGTTAAAAAGCTTGGTGTGATGGCTGCCTCCCTCCTGTTACTCAGCATGCCTGCTCAGCCCTTCTTGTTATTTCTGCCTTCTACTCAAGAACCTATGCGGAGAGGCTGAGGGAGTTGGGTCTATTTAGTCTGCAGAAGCGAAGAGTGAGGGGGGATTTGATAGCAGCCTTCAACTGCCTGAAGGGAGGTTCCAAAAAGTCTGGAGAAAGGCAGTGACGGATGGCAGAACAAGGAACAATGGTCTCAAGTTGAGGTGGGAGAGGTCCAGGTTGGATATTAGGAAAAACTATTTCACTAGGCGGGTGGTGAAGCACTGGAATGGGTTACCTAGGGAAGTAGTGGAATCTCCATCCCTAGAGGTGTTTAAGTCTCAGCTTGACAAAGCCCTGGCTGGGTTGATTTAATTGGGATTGGTCCTGCCTTGGGCAGGGCGCTGCACTTGATGGCCTTCTAAGCTCTTTTCCAGCTCTATGGTTCTATGATTGGCTTACAACCTGCATTCCTCAAACCCCATATCTTCCCACCTTTCTCCACATACTGGTATTCAAAGGGCTACTTCTTATATGGAACTCAGCCTTTAAAATGGTCTATTGGTGACTTCTGAAGACCCCAAATGTTTTCATAGCTTCCTGAACTCTTAGAGATGGACATTATCTTCCACGTAGTTACCATGAAAAACGAGTGGTCCTGTAGCACCTTAGAGATTTAACAAAAAAAAAAAAAATATATATATATATATATAGTATCATGAGCTTTCGTGGGCAAAACCCACCGTGAGTCACTCTGTACATCGTACATCCTTTGTAACTGTATTAAAGTAGGTTGCAAAGAAAGATCTTCTGCATCTCTTCAAAATTCCTTTTTCCTTGCAGGGAAACGGATATGCGTAGGAGAGGGGCTGGCTCGGATGGAGCTCTTTTTGGTCCTGACAGTGATTTTGCAGAATTTTGCCTTGAAAACTCTCGTTGACCCCAAAGACATTGATATAACTTCAATATCAAGTTTTGTGTTTCTTGTACCAAAACCGTACCAGCTCTGTGTTTTGCCTCGATAGAGACCATGAAAAGCCACCTTAGTGTCCTAGACCAGTTCATGAATTTGATTGTCTATGATCTTGGTCTCGTTAATGCAGTGACACAAATGAACTCATTGTCTTAAACCAGCCAGATAAATAACCTGTTTTTTAAGCAACTGTGATTTAACAAAATTAAGTGCAATACCAAAAAATAACTACCTGCTTGACTCCAAAGGCATGTACAATAACCCAGCAGTGTTCTCAGATGAGCTCAGGTGTGAATCTGCTCTTGACATAATCTGGATATGTTTTCAGTTCAATTGTGATGCAGTGATGAAGACTTCTTTTACAGCCACGAATGCTGCTTTCTTTTACAAGGGGGCTACTAACAGTGTCCAGCCCTTGAGCTCTGATCAGCCAATCAGAGCTAATCGTGGTGATGTAATTCCTGTGATTGGATGTTCTGGTGCGATGAGGAGTTTCTGAAGCAGTGGACTGACCTAGCATTCTCCTTCCCTTGTTGTTCATGTAATTTCAACGATGGTCTATTAAACTGCTAACTATGACCTATTAAACTTTCACTTAATAAAGATTGTTCTTATTCCTCCAGCTCACCCCCATGCTCCTATGTGTTTATTCAATTTACATCGTTATCACAGATGTACAAGTCACTGCAGGTCAGGAACTTGACCAGGGCACGTCTAGACTGCCCCCAGCTTTCGAAAGAAGATATGCATATTTGGCACAAATTTGTGTATCTTCTTCTGATCCCATTTTCGGAAGAGTTTTTGTGAAAAAAAAAAAAAAAAAAAAGCAGTCTAGATGCGGTTCTTTCGAAAAAAAAACCCCTTTTTCGAAAGAACCCTCATTTTTTTTAGGAAGAAGCGTTGTTTCGAAAAAGGGCTTTTTTCTAAAGAACGATGTCTAGACTGCTTTTTTCCAAAAAAACTTCCAAAAATGGGATTGGAAAAAGATATGCAAATGTGCGCCAAATTTGCATATCTTTCGAAAGCTGCGGGCAGTCTAGACGTGCCCTCAGCATCAAGTCATGGACCCTGCTGCCTTTTGACGGGTACATGTCCCTCTCCTGGCTTCATTCACAAAGTACCTGCTCTGCTCCTGCAAATCCCTTAAAACCAACCCTTCCCTTTGCTCTGCCTCCTCAGTGATGAACTCACCTCCTTGTGTGACATTTCACACTGGTCACATGAAATCTCCCAGATAGCAGGAGCAGCTGTTCGGAAACGGGGCTTTATGGATTCTTCGTTCCTTAAAATCTACGACTGTCCATTCCCCCCCTTTGGCTGATGTGGCTATCCGTGAGAGCTTGTGGTCTTCCTACTTTCTCCGGGGGTATGCCGGCTCTGAGCAGGAGAATTGTACAGCAGTATTCCCGGTAGGCTGAGCGCTTGGGCAGCCGCCCTGGGGAGATTCAGGTGCTGCCCAGCTGCTCGGCAGAGTGCCCCCCCGCTGCCCACAGCTGGCAGCGTGTGTTTCTATTGGTGGTGCCCATCTGCACATGCCTCAGTGCACATAACAAAATGTATTCCGCACATGGATGGAAAATATTAGAGGGAACCTCTAATACATCATTAGAGAGTTCAAAGAGAAAAAGTGAACGCAACACAGTCTCTGTGGAATATCCACATTAGGACACATGTTGCTCTACGATTGTTGTAAAGTCTTAATTCAACCTTTTTCACAGACACTTCTTAGTTGAGCATCATAACCCTTCTAATTTCTTTAACTCCGTAATCAAGTGGACTTTGCTGTGGGCAAGCCTCAGCCTTTAATCTAGCATTAACAGCTTTGTGTATTATGAACCATGAGCTATAACAGTGTTTCTCAACCTTTTTTTAATAAAGTACCCCTTTTAAGAGCGAGTGTGTGTGCCCCCCCAGTACCTACAGTTTTCAGACACACACAATTTTTTCTACGATTGCAACACATTTGTTTAAACAGCTTAATCGTAGCCGGGCGGGCGATGAAATTTTTGGGTGTAAAAAGTACAAAAATAATAATGTGCTGTAAAACTTAAAACAAAAATTCAGTTTTCTCCAAATTTCAGTTGTGCTGACGTACCCCCAGACTTCTCTCGAGTACCCCGAAGGGTACTTGTACTACTGGTTGAGAAACACTGAGCTATAATATTACATTAACAGCAACGAAAGCTGGACCGGAAGGAGAATTTTGACTTCTGTGTCACAATTTACGGTTCAGAGCCCTGGCAGCTTACCAGTCAGATTACGAGGAGCTGGGTGTGTGGGCGAGTTGGCAGGGAGCTTGGCAGAGGTGTTTCAATGGACAAGTTCCTGTGAAATGTTGATTAATTGGCTTTTTCTGACAGAATAGTGTTCAGTTGGAAGATTTCCAACCGGCTCCAGTTGGTGTTCTGGGGTAGCCACCCCACACAAGCCCTGAGCGGAGGCCTATTAATTCTAGATGCTGCACCTGGGGGGAGATCTAGGGATTGGTAGGTCAGGTGGAGCCAGTGAGAAAGTAAAGGGGCTGCAGAGAGGAGGTCTGCCGTCTTTCCCTGGAGGGAAAGGGAGGTAACTAGGGCCACGATGGAAATGCAGGGGTAGGGGGCAGGATTCCCTGACTTCTGCCCTGGACTGGGGAGTCTGGCGAAGCTGTGGGGCGGAGGGGGGTGTTCAGACAGCTACAGGACATGAAGGAAACTCTGCTGCTAAAGCCAGAGAAGGAGCAATGGGGTAGGAAGCTAGTTATAGAGTGGCCGGCAGAGGGACCTCGGAACACATGTGTATATTCTGGATGTATAGTGCAACCTTGCCTCTCGGTATACTCTGCCGGTCCTTCCTGCACAAGCCACCACCCACTGCACCACCCATGGAGATGGCCTTTGGCCAGTATCTTTGAAAACTCGTGGAGATCGGGAGAGATCCCGGATGATTGGAAAAGGCAAATGTAGGGCCCATCTTTAAGAAAGGGAAGGAGTACAATGCAGGGAACTACAGACCAGTCAGCCTTACCTCAGTCCCCGGAAAAATCATGGAGGAGATCTTCAAGGAATCCATTTTGAAGCACTTGGAAGAGGGGAAAGTGATCAGGAATAGTCAGCCTGGATTCACCAAGGGCAAGTCGTTCCTGATTAGCTTCTATGATGAAGTAACTGGCTCTGTGGACACAGGAAAGTCAGTGGATGTGATATACCTTGACTTTAGCAAAGCTTTTGATACGGTCTCCCACAATAGTCTTGCTAGCAAGTTAAGGGAGTATGGATTGGATAAATGGACTGTAAGATGGATAGAAAGCTGGTTATACTGTCGGGCCCAACAGGTAGTGATCAATGGCTCAATGTCTGGTTGGCGGTCGGTTTCTAGACGCTGGGTAGCCGCCCACCCGGTGGGTGGACCTGCACGCAGACTCGCAGCCTCCACTAATTCCCCAACTGACAGCAGAAAACGTAGTAGGCTGGAGTGGAGGCCCAGTGACCACAAGGGGGAGCCACCCTTCCGTGAGGGCAACCCGCTTACAGAGGAGCATTGCCAGCAATTCTAGGAAAGTGATTATTCCCCTTTATTCGGCACTGGGGAGGCCACATCTGGAATACTCCGTCCAGTTCTGGGCCCCCAACTACAGCATGTGGCTGATAGCGCCCTCAGCCACCCCGAACCTGCATGGAACACAAATGCTCAAGTTCATTCGGTCACTTCCAGCTGCTGCACTTTGTTCCAGCAGGAGGTGCCGGAACATACCCGCCCCCGCCGTTTGGAGAGCCCAGGTGCTGTGCTGCTTCCTTTGCAGGTTCCTTCCCCTCCTCCCTGCTGGGCTTTACTATCCCACCATCAGTGATCACTGCCAGATACTTCAGAGGGAACAAGTAGAACAGGGCAATTTATCAGCTGATCCACCCAGTGTGGACCACTCTTGGTTTCGGGCATTCAAAGGTTTCAGGACACCAAGAACATGGGGTTGTGTCCCTGGCCATCATGGCTAATAGACGATGATGGACCTATCCTCCAGGAACCTGTATAATTTTTTTGAACATGTCATCAGATGTCACCCATGTCGTGTGTTGACAGGTATCTCGGCTGTGTCAAATATTGATAATGTTCGGCTGTATGCATGTGTTCCCCCCATGCGCTGCCTTGGCTCTGCGCAGGTAGCCAATGTGGCGTTTCCCCTCTCACTTTATGAAATTGGTTATGGATACAAATATGCAGAATTCCAAGATGCCTGGGACAAAATGCTTCATGTAACCTAGCCATTTGAATGTTACAATCTGCTGGACTGTGTATCTTAGTTGGGTGCATGTATCATTTTTGTACATAATGTGGCAGGGTCAGGCCAGAGAGCTGCTGCAGAGGGGCCCATGCCACACATGGTGTAAGAAGTGGGATATTCTGCTGAGAGGCCTCACAGAGACCCTAAGTCTGGCCAACTTGACCCCTCTTAAAGGAGAAGTACAAATAGAGGACCTGGTGAAGGCGCTGGTGCAGGCCATGGATGCCCAACAGGAGGCTATCTGGGTACAAGCAGCCGCCCAGCAGAAGTCTGTGCGGCTCCAACAAGAAACCAGCCAGTCCTGTTCTTGACAGATTCTGTGCTCATGGCCTGTTTCTTGCTTACAGCTCAACTTTCCTTTCTTTTAGCAAAGGCTTGACCACATTTACCTAGACCTCAGGCCTCACCCAGGCCTGTGATACATGGATATACGTTACAGGCCCTCTTTCTACAAACCTTCACAAAAGATAACAAATTGATAAACTGAACAGTAGCAAGTCACTGGGACCAGATGGCATTCACTCAAGGGTTCTGAAAGAACTCAAATGGGAGATTGCGGAACTATTAACTGTGGTTTGTAACCTATCCTTTAAATCAGCTTCTGTACCTAACGACTGGAAGATAGCTAACATGATGCCAATATTTAAAAAGGTCTCTAGTGGTGATCCTGGCAATGACAAACTGGTAAGTCTCACGTCAATACTGGGCAAATTAGTTGAAACTATAGTAAAGAATAAAATTCCCAGAAACATAGATGAACATAAATTGTTGGGAAAAAGCCAACATGATTTCTGTAAAGTGAAATCATGACTTACTAATCTATTAGGGTGTGTCTAGACTACAGGGTGGTTGTGTTTTTTTAAAGTCACCTTTTTCCAAAAAAACTTCCCCTCCATCTGGACTGCTGCCATGTTCTTTCAAAAATAAATCGAAAGAACGCGGCAGTTTTTTCGACCGCCGACAACCTCGTTTTACGAGGAAGAACGCCTTTTTTTGAAAGTGCTCTTTTGAAAAAAGGCGCTATGTAATGCAAACTGTGCTTTTTCAAAAGAGGCTTTTTTGAAAGTATCTTTCAAAAAGGCCTCTTTCGAAAGAGGCTTGCAGTCTAGATGTAGCCTTGGTGTTCTTTGAGGAAGTCAATAAACATGTGGACAAGGGAGATGCATTGGATATAGTGTACCTAGATTTCCAGAAAGCCTTTGACAAGGTCCCTCACAAAAAGCTCTTAAGTAAAGTAAGTTGTCGTGGGATAAGAGGGAAGGTCCTCTCATGGACTGATAACTGGTTAAAATAGAGGAAACAAAGGGTAGGAATCAACGATAAGTTTTCAGAATGGAGAGAAGTAACTAGTAGTACCCCCCAAGGGTCCATATTGGTTCCAAAACTATTCAACTGCTTTATAAATGTTCTGGAGAAAGGATTAAACAGCGAGGTGGCAAACTTTGGAGATGATACTAAACTGCGCAGTGTTCAGCGGCAGTCAAGAAAAGCAAATAGAATGTTAGGAATCATCAGAAAAGGGTTAGAGAATAAGACAGAGAACATAAATCCATGGTACACGCACATCTTCAATACTGCATACAGCTGTGGTCACCTCATCTAAAAAAAGATAGATTGGCATTGGAAAAGGTTAAAAAAGGCAACAAAAATGACGAGGGGTTTGGAAGGGGCCCCATATGAAGAGAGATTAAAAAGACTGGGACATTTCATCTTAGAAAAGAGGAGACTAAGGGGGGATATGATAGAGGTCTGCAAAATCATGACTGGTGTAGAAAAAGTGAATAAGGAAAAGTTATTTACTTGTTCCCAAAACATAAGAACTAAGGGGTCACAAATGAAATTAATGAAATTAATAGGTAGCAGGTTTATGATTCAAAAGGAAGTTTTTCTTCACACAGCGCTCAGTCAACCTGTGGAACTCCTTGCCAGAGGATGTTGTGAATACCAGGACTTTATCAGGGTTCAAAAAAGGACTAGATAAATTAATGGAGGTTAGGACTAGATAAATGCATGGCTATTAGCTAGGATGGGCAGGAATGGTGTCCCTAGCCTCTGTTTGTCAGAGGCTGGAAATGGATGACAGGAGAGGGAATCATGTGATGGTTGCCTGTTGTGTTCACTCCCTCTGGGGTACCTGGCATTGACCACGGTGGGCAGACGGGATACTGGGCTAGATGGACCTTTGTTCTGACCCAGTGTGGCCGTTCTTATGTTCTTATGCAAAGCAAAGCGAAGTTATAAGCAAGAGGCAGGCCCTGCTCACAGAAACTGATAGGAACAGGGCTGATGACAGCAGTGAGGGAGGGGTTGGGCTCCCCAGCCCTGCTTTGGCTTCCCATTTGGCCAGGGACAGGACCTCTGGGGGAACAAGATGGGCTTTGATGATGAGGGACACTGGGGGCTTCTCCCCCCCTCCTTTCTGAGAATGAGCTGGCTTCACTGACGTAAGCCATAGGTGAAAGGTCAGGGCGGGATGCGGGACTCTTGGATAACCAAAAAATGAGGTTTACGCGGCTTTTCGAAAAAGGGGGGGTTCCCAAAAAAACCGTGTCCCGACTACTTTCGAAAGTGAGATCAGAAATTCCCATGGAATCTGCATATCCTCTTTCGAAACTTCAGTGAAGTCTAGACGAGCCCTAAATGTGATTGAGGGTAGTGAGAGTAAGCTTCCCCTTCCCCCTCCTTCCAGAGCAGGTTAAAGCAATTAAAGCCATTTGTGCTCGTTACTTGGTGGTCCCAATCCTTGTTAGGCCAAGGTTAGTTGTACGCTTGCAACATTGATCATCTATCCATGGGTTAAATCCTGGAGAGTAACATGAAAAGGGATCATCATTATACACATGTATCCTGTTCCAGCTGGCACCACACCTCTGGGAAATATTCAACCACATGGGCAGAGAGAGTGGGTCATTTCACCATAGTTTGGGCAACTTTACAGTGATTCTGTATAGGATTAGTTGCCATGCTCTATTAATGAGAACACAATGAGAAGTGGAGATGGGATATTAGTAAGGGTTCAAAGGACTTCATACCTAGTGTTCCAACACTGCTTATCTCGTTAACACAGCAGAACTGAGAGCTCCTATTGGCGAATTGCTTGCACCCACTTTTGCTCTATAGAATATAAAAAGGGAGACGTCTGAAATACAAAGTAATCCCTGTTAGCCCCGGAGCCGTTGCTACACCCGACAAAGGAACCGCTGGGAGCAACCACTGTTTTCCTGGTCATTTGTGTCTCTTGCCTCCTCTTCCTCTCCATGTGGAGAAAGACGCCTGAAGTGGAAGCTGCCGCCGGCCCTGTTGCTTTTCCCTGTTGCAAGGGGATGTGGATTGCAACTGCTTTAAACACTAAGGAGTGGGGATCACCACATAGGAGTGTAAAAGGTTTGTTTATTCAGTTAAAACTGGGAAGGGAGGGGAATCTCACTCATACACTCAACCACACTTACCAGGCAGGATGATAAGGCGAGCAGAAGGCAGTTCATGTTGTTAGTTGACTCCTAAGCTGATCCGCTGGCCAGGCGATCCGAGTAGAGGGTGTTCTGGGAGGCTCCGCTTGATGGTCAACCCTCCGTGTCTCTGTCCCTCTCTCCTTTAAGGATCAGCCACATGCAGCTTCTGAGTCTCTGGCTTTTTTGGGGCCGTGTGCACTCCCTGCAGGGGGCCGTGTGCACTCCCTGCAGGGGGCCGTGTGCACTGTTGTTTACTCCTGCTGTTTACCTCAGAGTTTTCCCGCCTCTGGTGTCCACCTCAGACATTCTTCTGCTCACTCAGGGAAGGGATGGGGGTTAACAGATAACACTTCAACAGTTTAGGGAGCCAAATAACACCATTAACAGGTGAGAAAGAGAACAACATCCATTTTAGCTCTCCCCCTTGCTCCTCCTTTGCCTCCAACTTTCCCCTCATTGGGAACATGCTGCAGCTGAGAGAGAAGAGCTTGCCCCAGCATATAGAGGAGGTAAGGGTGTTCTCTTGGTATCCGTTGCTGGGTTGGTAGCAGGCATTTAGCTCAGCCTAGCTCAAACCCAGCCTGCTGGCAGTGCCATGTCAGCTCAAATGCCCAACTTACTGCTGCACAAAACAATCAGTCTTGGATTACAGATGTAAATGGTTTGGGATAATCCACTGCTTGTGTGAGAAGTGAGTGTCTTAGTCAGAGGTAACCCAGAGTGCCTCCACAGCGGCACTGCCCTGGGCATAAGTTGTCGTGGGCTTGCCTCAGAGGTCTAGTGTGTTATGTAAGGAACTGGCATTTGTGGGCCTTCAGATATGTGTCTACCTCTGCCACAGACTCCAGGTGTGCCCTTGGGCATGTCACGTAACCTCTCGCTGCCTCCATTTCCCATCCATAAATTTGCTCTATTGACATTTGCCTACATCACAATATGAAGGTAAGGCAGAGACTGCGGCTCAGCATAGAACCATCTGATATGACTGAATAAATGCCGGAGGCATTTCTGTGGAGTTTGAAGGGTCATTTTTACATAGCACTCAAGATCTCTATTTAGAGTCCCCATATTAATGCAGGTGGCTGTTATAATAGTAACACGGACAGAATTATGCTGGGAATACATGGAACACACGGACGGACACACACATTGATAGGGAAACATGTTTAAAATACATGAGTTTAACAATATGATGCACTGAAACATCAGGGAGTCCCAAAACTCCAGGGCATGTAGGTGCCTAACTCTCACTGAAATCAGTGAAGTGAAGCTCCTAAATAGCTTGGAGGGTCGTGGCTGAAATGGCCAAGTCTGGGCAGTGATCATTGGTTAGAATTGGCCAGTATTAGCTGAGTGGCAGGAAAGGGCTTGTATAATTTGATCTACTCTCCCCCCATTCTTACCCTTTAAGAAGTGGGTCTCAGTTAACACACGTTGGCCTTTTTGTTCAATTGTTACAGCTCAGTAGAACGTACGGCCCGATGTTCACGATATACTTGGGCTCCGAGCGGGTTGTGGTGCTGCATGGATATGAGATTCTGAAGGAAGCTCTGATCGATCTTGGGGAAGAGTTCAGTGGAAGAGGAAGAATGCCATTATTCCAGAGAGCCACCAAAGCATCAAGTACGTTTGAAATAACGTCTGCACACAGAATTGATATGGTTTGTATGGCAAGAAAACAGCTAAGAAAAGAGAAGGGAAAGTGCCAGAGTTTTGTTAATAAGTAGTAAAAATCAGAGAGCACAGACACAGTATCAATGAAGTTGAAGTCAAACCTTTGGCTTGTTTGGGTGTTTGCGAAACAATGCCGTCAACATCTGGCCTCCTTCCCACATACCTGTTTTCTACGCATCTTCAGGTATTGCTTTCACCAATGGGGAGCAGTGGAGACAGCTCCGGCGATTTGCCCTCACGACCCTGAGAGTTTTTGGGATGGGGAAGAAAAACATTGAGGAACGGATCCAGGAGGAAACCCGTTTTATGGTGGAAAGACTCAGAAACACGCACGGTGGGGATTGTTTCTTGTCCACTGAACACTGAGCAGAAAGACAACTCTTGACTTTGCTTTTCATGATGTTGTTTGGTTGGTTCTAACATCTTATAATGGAAACCATGAGCTGCCCCGGCAGCAGCCTGTAGTGATGTCATGGGAAAGGATGGGTGAAAGGTGCCAGAGATGACCCCTTGTGGTTGTTGCTTTGTCACATTTGTCCCCAGTGATGTGTGACCAAAGCGCAAATGGAAGATGCTTGTCTAGAGTGTGTAGACACTGACACAGTGAGCTGCATTGGAGCGGGTTAGTTCCAGTGTGCTGGGTTCACAAGCCACCTAGTCCTATAGATTGCTAATTCTCATTTTCTTCTCTGCTCCATGTCTGACCCACATTAGGCACCAAGTGCCTAGCGAGAAGGGCCCCTTGGAAATGTTTGAAACCCCTGTGGAAATACACTGGGCTTCATAAAGGACTCTCATTCCCTTGTTTCTCATTCCTCTCCATGGTGTGCGGAGCACAGGGACTTCCCCAGAGCCTTCCACCTTTGCCAGCCTCTTACTGCTGGCTCAGCTTCTTCCAGTGTCCGTCTGATCATTAGGCATTCCGCTCCTGTCGCGCCTTCTCATTTCACTGCTGAACTGCTGCCTTGCCTCTGGCCTGGGGCTGTTCTCATGCACCTGTCTTGTCTCATTCCATGTCTTTGGTCCAGGCGCGTTCCTGCCATCTCCATTTCCATCCCTGGCCCACCAGTTACTGCTTCCCCTTCCTCTAGGCTTCTTCCCTGGTGACCTTTTCTCTATCCATCTGATACTGAGCACCTGTCTCCGGCAGCTGTTTGAGAACTTGGGGTGTAGACGGGGGGGTCTCTACATGTCTCCAGGTGTCAGCAAAGTAGAGTGAGAGTGACTCCACCTGGTGCCAACTGGTAATGATGGTGCCACCATACAAGTGATGGCCCAGCCACAGCCTACTGGGCAGCCCCTATTGTGAATGGGTCACAGGGTTCTCCAGAAGTCAGGGGGCCTCGTGCGACAGGGGCTTGTGCTATCGTCCCCCCGGGAGCCTTTGCGCACCACCCAGCACACCCCGCCTGGCTCGCCGGGGGTGATTTGAAGGCTCTGGACTCCAGCAGATGCTGTACTGCCATCTGAGAGCCCCAACTTCTTCTATTTCGCTGTGCCCTGGGGAACCTTCCTGCTTTGCCCCCACCTGCCTTCGTGCCTGATGGATCGGGATCTGTTCTATGAAATGGACCCCAGATAAGACAGTAGGGTGTCACTCAGATGGAGACTGATAGCCCCTCGTCACTGCTGTAAAACTGACTTGTTTTAGTTTTGGTTTGCTCCAGGGTGGCCCTTTGACCCCAGCCGCCTACTCACCCACGTCTTCTCCGTCATCTGCTCCATCGTCTTCGGGGACCGGTTTGACTATGAAGAGAAGAACTTTGTTACTTTAATTAGTCTCATATTGGAAAATGGCAGACTCCATCAATCTCCCTGGGCAGCGGTATGTTGAGGGATTTGTTGTGTTCATATCGACTGTGCAGAGGGAGGAGGTGGAGATTTCTGACTTTATTAATTTTCCCTAAACATTTTTATATCAGATTCCCCAGAATGGTCCCCTTTTTTTCATTGGACTACTGCTACAACCAAACTGACACTCCACCAACTTCTTTCTGAGGGTAGTTTAAATTCCCTTACAAAACACATTGTTATCTCAGAATTCGGTTTGCATGAGTATATTGTCTAACAACACAAATGGCAAAAATCAGGGAAGTCTCCAATAAATACAGTGATACCAACACCAATCATAATTGGCTATGTGAATGTAGTCACATTCCTCACCTCTACAGCAAACTTCCTTTCACCTTCATTTCATACCCAGCCCCTACATTCACTTGTCTTCTCTGAAAGCCTCCTCAAATGCACAGTGAAGGGCCAAACGTTCTGCTGATGTAATTCAGACCAAAGAAATGAAGTTACCATAGCAGACAATCTGGCCCTGCAATTTCCACCTCAGGAAGTCTGATGCATATTTTCCTTTTAGAGTTTATAATGGTGGATTGCTACCTAAGATAAACTGTCGTGGGAGCGAAGGCTGGGCGCTTTTGTGGGTTTTTTCTTCAGGAGAAGGAAGTTTGATTTGTTGGAAAAAATGGAGTGTGTCTTAGCTGACGTAACTAAACCTCCGTGTAGTTTTTATGAGGAATTTTAATCTCTATTGTATAGTGTGACTTGGAGCTTGCAACATTCTGTTGAATAGATTTTGATTAGAAGGCACCCCAGAAGAATTTAATTGTACGGCTGTAGTTGTGTCATCGGGGTGAACACTGTTCTTGTCTGTTGAGTCCAGATAAATGAACCCATGTTTTTCTGTCAGCCTTTATAGCTGTACAATTTTTTCCCGACGCTCATGGATTACGTCCCTGGGCCTCACCAAAGGCTATTTAAAATTTTTGAGGAGTTAAGAAGATTTATTCGGGAGAGAGTGAACACGCATAAAGCATCTCTGGATCCCAATAGTCCTCGGGACTTCATCGATGCTTTCCTCATCAAAATGGAAGAGGTAAGTGAGAGCAGTAGCTCTTCCCCACTACTGTGGTGGGGTCTGCGCATCTCATCGGGTTTAATTTGTTCAATAATGGCATAGGACATGGCCGTGGGAAAGCCCGAAGGGGAGAAATGGTTTGTGCCCAAGGAATGTACATTATAATGCTCTGTTCTCCTCCTTTCTATGAAGTAAAAAAAAAAAAAATCACCCTGTTACACTGAAAAGGCCCAAGGCATAGCTGTAATGTGAGGTGTTCTGGACCATTTATGTGGGGATTTTAATTATGACAACAGATGAATCACCTGTTGGGTGGAAGATGACTCTTTTATGGCCTGATAAGAATGTTTCCTACAGCTTTACAGTCAAATCTGAAACATCTTCCACAAATCGTTTTTGAGGAGCAAAAGAATGGCGATTCGGTATTTACAGAAGAAACTTTGGTAGGAAGCACAACCAACTTATTTTTTGCTGGAACAGAGACATCCAGCATCACCCTATACTTTGGACTCCTGGTTCTTCTCAAATTCCCAGAAATTCAAGGTAACAACACACACGTGCTCTCAAAGTGGCGGATCCAGGGAACATTTGTGGTATGTGTGGGAGGGAGCAGCTTAAACCATGATTCCAAGAGCTATTTGGGCACATGAGAACTCTGAGACTTTCGTGGAATAACCAACCAACTAGAAAAGAACTTCATGTTTGCATTAGCTTAAAAATGGAAGACAAAGTGATAATTAGAAAGAAGATTGGCCATCATGGTTTTCCTACCAGCTCGAAGATGCTGAAGGTGTATTTCCAGTAGATAAAAATGTTACCACCATTTTTCAATGCCAGTTGTGTTTAGTTTTCCTATTAAGGTACTCAGCAATTGGAAATAAAGTCTTGACCATTATAATCTTTTTATACAATACCTTTGATATTTCTCCAGAACAAATGAAAACACACTTCAGTTCAATGTACTAAAGACGTAAAGTTTCTAAACACTGAACAAATTTAACAACACAATTTGCCTTTACCAATAACTGGTCAAGAAGCCTTTTTTTTTTTTTCCCCCGGGAACTATTTTGTTTTACAGTTTGAAAACCATGAGTCCATCTGTACAATGGCCCAATTGGATGATTCTTTATCATGACAATATAATGTGACATTATAAGTCTTAAAAGTTATATCAAAAATTGCCCTCTAAACACAGTAATTTTTAAGGGCATTCTCAAATATTAAGGAAGTTGGTAAAGAGACCTGTTCTAAGATTAACAACTTGGCCAAATCACTTAAAACTGGGAATTGGGGGGTTGCGGGGAAGTCCCAGGGGTCAACAGACTTATTCAAGAAAGAACGCATTATAATTTTGGGGTTGAGAAGCAGTATAATAACGACCTCAGATTTCCATCGGGATCAACTGGAACGTCAAAGGGATTCACTGAAAAGAAAGCTGCTGAGCTTTGTGGGGGAGACGTGAGGAATGCATGGAGCAAGAAATGGATACACAGTATGTCCCCTTCAGTCACCAGATCACCTCTGGCCTGGCCTGGCAGACACCCATGTTGCTACCACATGGTGGTGGTTCACTAGTTAAGGGAAGTGAGTTGAAGATGGGTCAGGGGGGTTTCCTGCCCGAGGTCCCTGCAGGCAGGAGTTCTCATCGGAAGAGCCCCATTGCAACGGGCATTCTTGTGTCTTTATGGACCATCTGAGCAAATGGCCCAAGGGCTGAATGGGCCATTGAGAGTGAATTCCTCTCTCAGATCCAGACCAGAGATGATGCTCCCGGGCAGGGGGCTGACCAAAAAGTGGGGGGAGTCTCAGCTGACACTGACCAGGCTGTGCCTGGTCTGACTGTAACAGGCACCTTCCCACTGCAGGGGGGTGGACTGGCAAAGTCATCACATCTTCTGAAGTAATCAGCTTGCCGGTGTCAGGATTGTGGAACTCAGAGCTCGGCCAGTGCTCGAGACTATGCCCAGAGCAGACAGGGGTGACACAGCGGTGGGCAAATCTGTAGGAATTTATCATTATGTTAAACCTCATTCATCTGATGACAGAGAAAGTTCACGAAGAGATTGACCGTGTGGTTAGCTGAAGCCGAAGCCCCAGCATGGCGGATCGAAGCCAGATGCCCTACACAGATGCCGTGGTACATGAAATCCAGAAATTCCTTGCACTTGTGCCTATAGGTGTCCCGCGTGCTGTGACTAGAGATGTTCATCTCAAGCAGTACGTGATTCCCAAGGTCATTTCTGAACACGTGCGTGTGAAAGGCCAAGTTTGTTTACTCTTCTCTCTGTTTAATTTCAAATTATTCCTTCAACGTGATTGGTGCGGTGGGTGTGTTTACTGATTTATCAGTCATGGTGCAGGTGTTGTTGAATCCCTCCCAGTCTCTGCGTGAAATAGAACAGGAGTTGGAAGTGTTCAGGCTTTGCCTTCCTTCCAGCAGGGTCTCATAGCCCAGCTCCTGCATGTCAATGTGGACTAGAGAATGAATTTAGTAATGGTGGGCGCCAAGATTGTGAATCCTCCCAACCTTGGCTTAGTTCTGGAACTGAAGGCTAGCCAGTCAATATAAATACAAACCAAAAAACCCTACAATTCAAGTTTATGATATTGTTAACAGAGTGAAGCTTACACTCTTGGTCAACTCTTTTAAAACTCTTGGAGGCTATTTCTCTGGACCTGCTGCTTTCAAAATGCGTAACTTCAGTAGCTGCTGCTTAACTCACTCTATAGGTAGTAGTATGCAGAGATAGAAGGCCAGAAGGGACCACTGTGATGATCTACTCTGACTTCCTTTGTAACACAGCTCATAGGCCTTCCTCAGAATAATTCCTTTATTGCAGCTTCTCTCACACATGCGGGGTGTGTTGCTGATTTAACTAATCTAGCTACAACTACTGAAGAGAGAGATCTTGGAGTCATTATGGATAGTTTTCTGAAAACATCCACTCAGTGTGCAGCGACAGTCAAAAAGCAAACAGAATATTAGGAATCATTTAAAAGGGGACAGAGAATAAGACAGCGTACATCCAATTCCCTCTGTTTAAGACCATGATATGCCCACATCTTCAATACTGCGTACAGATGTGGTCGCCTCATCTCAAAAAAGTATATTGGCCTTGGAAAAGATTCAAGGAAGGGACAATAAAAATGATAAGGGGTCCCATATGAAGAGAGATTGAAGAGACTGGGACTTCTCAGCTTAGAAAAGAGGAGACTAAGGGGTGATACGATAGGGGTCTATAAAATCATGACTGGTGTGGAAAAAGTGAATAAGGAAAAGTTATTTACTTGTTCCCATAACATGAGAACTAGGGGTCACCAAATGAAATTAATTGGTAGCAGGTTGAACAAAAAACAAAATAAAGTATTTCTTTACACAGAGCATAGTCAGACTGTGGCACTCCTTGCCAGAGGATGTTGAGAAGACCAGGACGATAACAGGGTTCAAGAAAGAACTAGATAAATTCATGGAGGTTAGGTCCATCAAAGGCTTTTGCCCGGATGGCTTGGAAGGGTGTCCGTAGCCTCTGTCAGAGGCTGGGAATGGTGAAAGGAAAAGGATTACTTGTTCATTCTGTGTTTTGTTCATTCCCCTTGGGGCACCTGGCATTGGCTGTGGAAGCAAAACAGGATACTGGGCTAGATGACTCAGTGTGGCCATTCTTATGTTCTTAGGTCAGATACACTCAGTAATAGTAAAATTTAGCTCCTGTATCTCATGGCACCTTAAACAGAGGAGGTACTATCGCTATCCCAAATTTACAGATGCAGTAACAAGGGATGTGAGACTGAAAATGACTTGCCCAAAGTCGCTCCGTGTATCCCATCTCTATCAGTGAGGAGAATGAAAGGTGGACTGCAGTTCAGTGTGATTCACTCTGCTCGTGAAATGTTAGTATTTATTGTTTTGTGGAAAGCATGAAGTTGAGGGGATTCAAGAAAATGTTGACAAACAAAGATCAGTCCCACAGTCAAGGGAATTTTGGAGCCTTCTCTCTTTTGTTGAGTATCCAACTTAACTTTTTTCTCTGCATTTGATAATTCAGGGCACCACGATATTCCCTTCACTGAAGTCAGTTCTACATGACAGCAGGGAATTTCCAAACCCAGAGCAATTCAACCCGGGACACTTCCTGGACGCCAATGGTGCCTTTAAGAAGAGTGACTTCTTCATGCCCTTTTCTACAGGTAAAAGAAGTGGGTTTTGTTTCAGATCCAGACCTGTCTCCAAGCTTTGCCTGGTCGCTCTCAGACTGGTTTTCAGGTGGCCTGTGAGGCAGTTTCTCTCTTGCTAGGAAAGCATCTGTCAGTCTTTGCAAGAGTGCCACTTCCTGCTTGTTGGTCTTAAGTCAATGTCTGGACTAGACACACACTCCATTCTCTACACCCTGCCTGAAAACTTCCTGTCTTGCTTTGTGTGGTGTCCATCTGGTGTAAATGAATCCGTGATCAAGGGTGCAGATCACGGTAATGTTGAAGGGAATACCAAACCTACAGTAACCAGAGGCGTAATCATGTGCAGAGAGAGCACAGAAATGCAGGGCTGGAAGGGACATCAGGAGTTCATGAAGTCCAGCCCCCTGCGCTGATGTGGAACCACGTAAATATCAACTTCTCCCTGACAGGTGTCTACCATCTTAAAACCCTCTTCTTAAAACCCTTCAGTGATGGGAATTCCACAGCCTCTGTGGCAAGCCTGTTCTAGAATTTGACTAACCCTATTTTTAATTTTCTTCTCTAATCTAAATCTCCCTGATTGCAGAGTAAGCCCATTACTTCTTGTCCTACTGTCAGGACAAGGAGAACAATTGATTCCCAATCTCTTGTAACAGCCCTTTGCGTATCCAAAGTCTCTATATTGTGTCCCTGCTCTGTCATCGTTTCTGATGACTAAACTGGTCCAGGGATCAGCTTTTGTAAACCTTCGAGCCTCTTTCATTTTGTTGTGTTACTCCGAAATCTCTCCAACTGTCCACGATTCCTGTAGTAATGAGCCCAGTATGGAACAGGGTGCTCCAGTCGAGACCTCACCAGCACTGAGCAGAGCAGGAGAATGCCCTGCCGTGCCTTACATAACCCACGCCTGCTAATACATCCCAGAATGTTATTAGCCTTTTCTGCAACTACATCACACACTTTATGTCTATTTAATGTGTGATCCACCCCTTAATCACTTTCAGCAGTACTACTGCTTCGCCACTATGGCTCATGAAATAGTTGTGTAAATATGAGAGGCACACTGAATTCCATTATCCAAGTCACTCATGAAAATATTGACCAGTGCCAGTCTCAGGAAACACCCTTGCAGGACTCCACTATATGCACCTTCCCACTTCAAAGCAAACTGCTGCTAGCTACTTTCAGCAAGTTTTTAATTTTTTGACAATTGACAGTTTAACTATCTAATAGCGATATCAGCTAGACCACATTCCCCTAGTTTGTAAGGGCCTCTCTCCACTAGGCCACTAACCCCGCTGTAGAAATCTTTTGGTCTGAATTGGCTTGATTTGTTCTTGACATATGCACTCTGGCTTGGCTATTCCTCATAAATCTTTTATCATCTATGTTCTTAGAATTTGATTTAGTTAGTTCCAGTGTCTTTCCAGGCTGACTGGTTACAATTCCTCTGGTCCCCTTTCATCCATTTGTGATCTATGAGGGGACGGCCATTATTCAATCTCTGTGTGCATCTAACCTTAATCCCGAGCTGTTGCTTCCATAACAACTGTATTTAAAATGTGCTGCAAAGAAAGATCTCCCACGTGAACTCAAAATTTCTTTTCCATTCAGGGAAACGGATGTGCTTGGGAGAGGGCCTGGCTCGCATGGAGCTCTTTTTGATACTCACGGCGATTTTACAGAACTTCACCCTGAAACCTGTTGTTGAACCCAAAGATGTTGATATTACTCCAGTAACAACGTCTGTGGGAAATGTACCAAAACTGCATGAGCTCCGTGTTCTTTACCGGTAAAGGTTACCTCAGTACATCGGTGGTGCGTGTGGTAGGCACAGGAATGTGGTATCTACACACAGTTGATGCAGATGCACCACTGAATGCTGGGATTGTGATGGCCACATCTCTTCCCTTCCCTATATTCCACGCTAGCAGAAATTTTTATTATGGTTCATGCATGTTCCAGGGTGACTGGGGAGGTCTTATCTGCTATTTGGCTTCCTGGGTGCCTTGAACTTCCTGTATCCATGCCAGTGAACCTGGGGAGTGGCGTGGCAGATGTCGTCCTAAGCCGCCCCAGAACCAGCATAGATCACAAAAGTGCAAGTTCATTCTGTCACTTCCAGCAGGAGATGGTGAAACAAGCCGAACCCCGCCCTCTGGAGACCCCAGATGCTGGGCCCCTTACTTTGTATTTTCTTTCTCTTCCTCCCGATAGGGTTCCCTCCCTGCTGGGCCCCTCGCTCATCCTCTCTTGTGCGTGGCTGCTGGGCACCCCTTCCTGCTTCTTAGATAGCTATACTAAGAGTAACAAGCCTTGTGGATAAGGGGGAAGCAGTAGTTGTGGTATGTCTTGATTGTAGTAAAGCGATTAATACAGTCTTGCATGATCTTATTCATGAAATGGGGAAATATAATGTCGATGGGGCTACTCTAAGATGGGTGCATAACCGGTTGGATAACCACTCTGAGTGAGTTGTTATCAATGATTCACAGTCATGCTGGAAGGGCGTAATGAATGGGGTTCCTCAGGGATCAGTTTTGGGACCAGTTCTGATCTATAGTTTCATCAATCATTTAGACCAGTGGTCCCCTACCTTTTGGGGCTGCTGAGCGCCCGGGGGTGGGGCCGCGCATGCTCTGTGCATCCAGGGGCGGGGCCGCCCATGCGCCGTGTGCCCGGGGCAGGGCCGGCCCAAATCACATGGCGGGCGCACATAAATGCCCCGACGGGCGCCATGGCGCCCGCGGGCACCACGTTGGGGACCACTGATTTAGACGATGACATAGGGTATGTCTACACTAGCCCCCTAGTTCGTACTAGGGAGGCTAATGTAGGCATTCGAAGTTGCAAACGAAGCCCAGGATTTAAATATCCCGGGCTTTATTTGCATGTTCCCGTCCGGTCGCCATTTTACTCCTCATGATGTAACAGTTACTCCTCATGATGTAACAGTTAATTCGAACTAAGGACTTAGTTCGAATTACCATTTCATTGCCGCGTGTAGCTGTGGGCAATTACTTCGGACTACTGGAATTTAAAAATGGCGACCGGACGGGAAGATGCAAATAAAGCCTGGGATATTTAAATCCCGGGCTTCGTTTGCAACTTCGAATGCCTACATTAGCCTCCCTAGTTCGAACTAGGGGGCTAGTGTAGACATAGCCATAGAGAGTACACTTAGAAGGTTTGCAGAGGGTACCAACCCGGGAGGGGTTGCAAGCAGTGTTCCCTCTAAACTGCAGGGCAGGTCAGACCTGCAGCTAATGATTCAGCCCCGCCCAGTCAGGGGCCCGGGGCTCCATGTAGGGAGGGTGGTGCTGATTAAGCAGCTCTGAGTCTATGCTACCATGCAGCTTCGAGGGAACACTGGTTGCAAATGCTTTGGAGGATAGGGTTCTGATCAATAGCTTCAACAGCAATTTAGATGATGGAAGAGAGAGTATGCTTATAAAATTTGCATATGATACCAGCCCGAGAGGGGTGGCAAGCGCTTTGGAGGACAGGGTCAAAATCAAAATGATCTGGACAAGCATGAGAAATGGTCTGAGGTAAATAGGATGAACTTCAGTAAGGACAAATGCAAAGTGCTCTACTCAGGAAGGAACAATCAGTTTCTCACACACAGAATGGGAAGCGACTGTCTAGGCAGGAGTCCTGCAGAAAGGGATCTAGGTGTCATAGTGGACCACAAGCTAAATATGAGCCAACAGTGTGACACTAGTGCAAAAAAAAGCAAACTACATTCTTAGATGTATTAACAGGTATGTTATGAGCAAGACACGAGAGGTGATTCTTCTACTCGACTCTGTGCTGATTTGGCCTCAACTGGGGTCAGATTCCAGACATTTTCTTCCTCTCAGGATACAAATGCCAAGGGAGGGGGAGGCCTGACACCTTGTTTTACTGGGTGGAGAAAGGACAGAGATTCCCAGTTGGCTGTACGTGCTGCTTGCCTTTATGCACCCCCAGGATCAAAGAAGGGCCATTGTGCAGGCTGCCTGTGTAATGCCGGGAAGTGGAAATGAACCAGGGACCTGCTGAGCCTCTACTGCATGAGCGAAAGGCCAGCGGGCTCCCAGCTAAGGCTGTAGGGCAGACTCATCACTCTCTCTGTAGATGGTCTGATTGCCACCCCCAATGGGACAGCGCACTGCACCCAAACATCCTGGCACTGGTCTTTTACTATGCCCAACTACAATGCTCTTAATTAGCTACGTTCTGCATGCCCAGTGTTTGCAAACCTGATTTGCTTTGGGTCAGGAATCTGTCTGGAACGGGGTGGGCAGGCAGTACAAGGGAAGAGAGGAAGGAGACAGTAGGGAGAGGGAGGGCCTAGGGCAGACCAAGGGTAGTGTATGGATGGGGCCATATGCAGAAGAGGTGGGCTGTGGAGTTAGCCAGGCTCCACAGGTGGCAGTTTCACCCACTGCCCTTGCTGAATGTCCTGGACCTGGGGATGAATCTGATTGTCTTTGATTCTGGACTCACGTCCTCAGTGACAGAAATGAGCGCATTGTTTTGAAATAGATACATTGCTGGATTTTTATGTAACTGTCATTTAAAAAATAAATTATAAGATAAAAAAAATAACTGTACAATTGACTCACAAAGCCACGTGCCGTTTTTGTGTCATGTGAAGCTGATGTGAGATCTCCCCCCTCATCAGCTTAGTGGGTCTTCCTCACAAGTGCTACAGCAGTGGAGCTGCTTCAGTGGTGCTCTCACATGTGACCTCGGAGCCAACAGGTCTCGGGCATCTGGGAGCCAAAGAACGGGGGGGACGTTCAGCAGGTCACCAGACAGTTGCACTGGAATCAGCACATTCCTGCGAAGTGCTTTGTGATATGCGGGCCTGAGGTCACAGATCCTACGGTTCATTGACTTGAACTCCAAAAAGCCTGTTTTCTGGCAGCTCACCAGGAAATCAACAGATTTCTGTGAAATGTTTCTCTTCCCTTGAATGGGCATTTTCTGCTGCCTCTCACCTCCTGCTGGACCCCACAACGAATGTGAATACTCTGGATGTAGAATGCAACCTTTTCCCCCTTTGTTCCCTGCCCGTCCTTCCAGCACTACTCGCAACTCACTACACCAGTGCTCCACCCACGAGATGTACCCACCATGTCTCTGGGATGCCAGCGAAGGCATTACTCCATTTTGTACCAACTCCCCCAGTTCTTCCCTTCCCTCCCACTTCTCCTGCCATTTGGGCGCAGACACCTGAGATGTCGAGCTCACTCTCCCACTACGTTCCCTCTTGTTACTCCTACTACCCTGTTGTAATTCTCCCCCAGCATGCAGCTCTCTGGCAGGGTTGCCATTTTCATACTTTCCTGTGGGTGTTATCACCTGCCCCCTTTGTACCTAGTTCAGAGACCGTGTTGCTGGGCTAGTGAGTGGTGGCAGAGATTCCCCTCCCCTTCTGGGTCAGGACACAATCTCTTTCCAGCACAGCATGTTCCCAGAACAGCATCCCATGGTGGGGGAAGCCAGAACCCTCCTGTGGCCCCATCTACTCTGCCATGTGCTCCTGTGTCCCAGGGACGCATGTTCCTGTCTCTGGAAAAGCCAGAGAGCGAGGATCCTCGCTTCTGCTGCGGTTCTAGCAGACTGAACGGTGCTGGAAACACTGCCTGCCAGGTCCCTTGCCAGGTGCACAGCTGAGGAGCCAGGGACACAGGCACTCACGTTACTAAGGAGTCAAGATCCCAGGAGTCCTGGCAGCTCGCCAGTCCGGTTGCGAGACGCTGGGTGTGTGGGTGAGCAGGCAGGGAACGAGGCAGAGATTTCACAATTGACGCATTTTTGTGAAATGTTTCACTGTTGAGAAATCAGCATTTTCCATTTGAAAATTTCCAACCAGTTCCATGTGGTGTCATGGGGTGGCTTCCGACACTAGTGCTGAGTGGGGATGTATGGTGCAGGAGGGGCCTATTAATCTTAGATGGTGCATGTGGAGGTGATGCAGGGCCTAGGGTCGCTAATGCTACGCATCTGGTTTTTGCCTGGACAATCTGTTATTCCGGCCTCTTGGCTGGAAGGCCGGTGGGGCACTCTTCTCCTACCGCGTCTGGCGGCGAGAGAAGTGGGGAGCGTGTAAATTTAAAGGCGCAGTGACTTTTTTTTTCCTCAACCATTTTTTTTCCCCACCATGTTCGGAATTTTTTTTTTAAGTATCTGGCAACCCTAGCAGGGCCTGACAGAGCTGGTGGAGTCAATGAGAACATGTAGAGGTTGGAAATCAGGGCCAAGAAGGAAATCCAGGGGGGGAGGAATCCCTGACCTTTGCCCTGGCTGGGGTGTCTGGCAAGAGGCCTAGGGGGATGAGGCAGGGCATGAATGACGCTCTGGTGCTGAAGCCAAAGAAGCAGCAATGGGGTAGGAATGAGCACAAGGAAACAATAACTGAAGCTCGCTAGTCACAGAGGCCTGGGCTAGAACTCGGCCCAGTCTCGAGGCGGGAGGGCTCTGGGGCAGAGGGATGGGGCAGGGTGCGCAGGCTGTGAGCCGCTGAGAGGAAGCAGTGCCACGCAGGGCAAGAGCTAATTCCAGTGCTTAACTGGGCATGCGAGAGGTGCCAGGATGAGGAGCTTTTCACTGTCATTCCTGGCACAGCAAGGCCACCAGTGACAGGGCCATGAGCTGCCAAGCTGAGAGCACCCTGGCACAAAGTAAGCAGCAGCTAATTCCCAGACACCCCTAAGCAGGCTCCCTTCAGGGTGGGGGGGCCCCTTTGTGTCTGGCTTTGCATCCACATAGTGCGTGGGTGCTACACAGATCCAGTCCCTGTTCAACCGTCCCCCAAAGAGAGGCTTCAGGCCCAGGGCTGCCAGGTGTCCAGTTTTCGACTGGACATTCTATTATTTCTGGCCCCTGTCCGGTAAAAATACCCCAGAAAATACATGTCCGGTATTTTCTCTTTCTCTTGGACGGAAGGCCGACGGGGACATCCTTCTCCTGCAGCATCTGGTGGAGGCAGGGGGAGCGAGGAGTACAGGGATATTTAAAGACCCACAGACCTTTTTTTTTTTTTTTCCTCAACAATTTTGGCTCCCGGTTGTGTGGTTTTTTTTTTTTTTTGCTTAACCAATCGTTTTTCCTGCCATGTTCAGGATTTTTTGTGAAAGTATCTGGCAACCCTACTTAGGCCTGGGTCAGTGACAAAGATCCTCGGCCGGGTTTCTTGCCCTCACAGCAGGTCTAGCACCCTGTCTTCGTGGTTACAGGGACACGAACACACGTGTGCCCAGAGGGAAGGGGCGGCTCAGTCAGCATCAGGACTTTCTCCTGTGCTTCAGGCTGCACGCAGGATCATGGCGTGGTGCCCCAACGTTTACAGACTGAGACAGACCACTGGGGGACACAACCTAAGGACCATGGCCCGTAGTGCATGGCATCTCCTTGTTCCTGATATTGGGGACAAAACGTCCCTCTTCTTTCTTCCGCCAGACACCATCTGCTCTCCTCCCAGAGTGTGGGGTCTCTGTACCAGCCTCCTGAAATGTTTCTTTCGTAAACATCTCGTGTGGTGTTATTGTGGCAAGGCCACGCCTGGTCACCTTGGCAGCCTTTGGTTCAGGCCTCAGGTCGTGTACCAGGCCGTGTGCTCTGGGCTCTGTCTCTCTATTACCCCTGTGTAGGGAATAATTTCTTGGACACACTGGGTGCAGGTGAAAACAAGCAGAGGATTTATTGGTTCACACAGCTGGTGGAGTACCCATCAGGGGTTAACCCGGTGAGCACTAACTTAACCAAAACATACATTAGATTATATAGGTAGCAGATGGACGGAGGGGAAGTGGTTTGATAGGTCTAGCAGCGGAAATGAGGTATGCACATAAGCCAATGGTCTACGACAGTTACACAGTACCGCCGCCCATTGCCAATTAAACATGTTATCACTAATACAGGTAATTATTCCTAACAAGCTAAATAAGCCAACATAAACAGGATGGCAGCCCCCCAGAATGAATATATTGCTGTAAGCTTGTTAGCCGAACTTGTGATGTCTAGGCGGGACGGACAACTCCGTCCTGGCACAGTCCTTGAGATTCAAGCCTATTATCTGAAAGCACAAGAAACAGTGAAATCCGCCTTCTCAGAGTGAGAGGCCCCTTTGGCATGTAGTTGCCATGGGAATCAGGGTCACAGTAACTGTTGAACTGTTTTACTTCCCAAGCTTGGCCTAATACTTTCAGATCTGAGTTTGTCAGTTCTCAGCAAGATACCATGGACTGCCTCAATTTACCCTACACCCTGTTGTCATCCCAGTGGCATCACACCGTCCATTCTTTACAGAAACGCTTTCCCCCTTTGCTAATCTTGATCCTCTGTCTCTGGGCCCCTATCTGCTTTCATCTCTGTCCCGCTGCAAAGATACAACAGAGCAAAGCGTTTTGGGGAAGCATCAAGGACTTTCTGTAGCTGCCACGGATCGTCCCATATCTGCATCGCAGTGTACTCCCAGCAGTCTGAGCTTGTCTTGCGGCATCAGGACCGGCATTGCACAGTGTCCAGAAGATTTACTGGTGGCTGTGCTAGCATCAGTGCCAGACCTTGCATGAGCACGGCCTCCATGCCATGCCCAGCTTTGTCCTAGTCCTCTTCATGCAAGAGGGATTGGCGTGTGCTCTCCAAGCACTGCAGCATTGGGCGCCCTACGACACATCATCATCATCACAATGGCTGCTGCAAACCGGGCTCCTGGCTCGTCTTCGTGTGACATCTGCGAAGACAAGGAGGGCGCGAGCACACTGCCTCCCCTTTATCTCACTCAAGAGGGGAGGGACAACATGGGTGCATTATGGGATGCTGGCGACACAGGCCCATAATCACCTGCTGCCCAGTTTTGGTTTCAGAGAGCACTATGAGCATAGCCCAGCATGCAAAGCTACCCATGGTGCATCGCTCTCAGTCGATGGTAAGCTCCCGACATGGGATGTGCTACTTCGGATTACATTTGATTCATCCCCCCGATGAGGACATGGACTTTCGACTTCGCAAAATCGGGTGGTAACAAATCGACCATATTAGATTCGACTTTAGCTCGTAGTGTAGCTGCACCCATTAGAGATTTAATGTTTCAGTTTGACACCAAGAGTCGTACAGAGTTGGCATCAAGGACGGTGGATGACAACAGTTTTTAAAAATTAACAAGACTATGAAATCTCTGGAAACAATCAGGATTTGGTATCAATTTGTATCAAATGTTCAAGTTTTTCTCAAATGTCAGCTGATTATTTATCCATAGGCTAAATCTTAGAGAGCAACATGAAAAGGAATCCTCATCCTACACGTATCATGTTCCAGCTGGCACCCTGCCTCTGAGAAATATTTAACCACATGGTTGGAGAGAGCGAGTCATTTCATGATCATTTGGGCAACTTTACAGTGATTCTGTATAGGATTAAATGTCAATATCCATCAATGAGTACACAAGGGGAAGGGGAGATGAAATTTTATTAAAGGTTCAAAGAACTTCATTCCTAGTGTCACAACCCGGGTCACTTTGTTAGTCCGGTGCTTATCTCGTTACTACAGCAGAACTGAGAGTTCTTATTGGCGAATTGCTTCCACCCACTTTGTCTCTATAGAATATAAAAAGGGAGACGTCTGAAATACAAATAATCCCTGTTAGCCCTTGCTAACACCTGGCAATGGAACCGCTGGGAGCAATCACTGTTTTCCTGGTCATTTGTGTCTCTTGCCTTCTCTTCCTCTCCACATGGAGAAAGACGCCTGGAAGGGGGAAGCTGCCGCCCGGCCCTGTTGCTTTCCCCCTCGTTGGGAACATGCTGCAGCTGAGAAAGAAGAGCTTACCCCTGCATGTAGAGGAGGTAAGAGTGTTCTCTTGGTATCTGTTGCTGGGTTGGTAGCAGGCATTTAGCACAGCCTAGCTCAAATCCAGCCTGGTAGCTGTGCCATGTCGGCTCAAATGCCCAACTTACTGTTTCACAAAACAATCAGTCTTGGATTGCAGATGTAAATGATTTGGGATACTCCTCTGCCACAGACTCCTGGTGTACTCTTGGGCATGCCACGTAACCTCTCTCTGCCTTCATTTCCCATCTCTAAAATTGCTCTATGGACGTTTGCCTACATCACAAAATGAAGGTAAGGCGGAGACTGCAGCTCAGCATAGAACCAGCTGACATGACTGAATAGATGCTGGCAGCATTTCTCTGGTGTTTGAAGGGTCATTTTTACATAGCGCTCAAAATCTCTATTAAGAGTCGCTCACACACAGACACACACACACATCAATGGGGAAACATGTATAAAATACATGAATTTAACACATGATGCACTGAAAAGTCAGGCAGTCCCAGACCTCCAAGACATGTAGGTGCCTAACGCTCACTGAAATCAGTGAAGTGAAGATCCTAAATAGCTTAGAGGATCGTGGCTGAAATGGCCAAGTCTGGGCAGTGATCAGTGGTCAGAATTGGCTAATATTAGCTAAGTGGCAGGAAAGTGCTTGTATAATTTGATCTACTCCCCCCAATTCTTACCCTTTAAGAAGTGGATCTAAATTAACACGTTGGCCTTTTTGTTTAATTGTTGCAGCTCAGCAGAACGTACGGCTCGATTTTCACGATATACTTGGGCTCCGAGCGGGTTGTGGTGCTGCATGGATATGACATTGTGAAGGAAGCTCTGGTTGGTCTCGGGGACGAGTTCAGTGGAAGGGGAAGCATGCCATTATTCGAGAGAGCTGCCGAAAGATCAGGTACGTGTGGAATAACGTCTGCACATAGAACTGATACTTTTTGTATGGCGAGAACACAGCTGGGAGAAGAGAAGAGAAAAAGCCAGAGTTTTGTTAATAAGTAGAAAAAATGGGAGAGCACAGATACAGAATCAGTGAAGTTGAAGTTGAACCTTTGGCTCAGCCGTGTTTGGGTATTTGCAAAACAGAGAGACAGCTTCGGCTTTCCCTCCTTTCAGGCCTGTTCTCTTCCCGTCTTCAGGTATCGCTTTCACAAACGGGGAGCAGTGGAGACAGCTCCGGCGATTTGCCCTCACGACCCTGAGAGATTTTGGGATGGGGAAGAAAAGCATTGAGGAGCGGATCCAGGAGGAAACCCGTTTTATGGTGGAAAGACTCAGAAACACACACGGTGGGGATTGTTTCTTGTCCACTGACCACTGAGCAGAAAGACAACTCTTGACTTTGCTTTTCATGATGTTGTTTGGTTGGTTCTAACATCTTATAATGGAAGCCATGAGCTGCCCCGACAGCAGCCTGTAGTGATGTCATGGGAAAGGATGGGTGAAAGGTGCCAGAGATGACCCCTTGTGGTTGTTGCTTTGTCACATTTGTCCCCAGTGATGTGTGACCAAAGCATAAATGGAAGATGCTTATCTAGAGTGTGTAGACACTGACACAGTGAGCTGCATTAGAGTGGGTTAGTTCCAGTGTGCTGGGTTCACAAGCCACCTAGTCCTATGGATTGCTAATTCTCATTTTCTTCCCTGCTCCATGTCTGACCCACATTAGGCACCAAGTCCCTAGCGAGAAGGGCCCCTTGGAAATGTTTGAATCCCCTGTGGAAATACACTGGGCTTCATAAAGGACTCTCATTCCCTTGTTTCTCATTCCTCTCTATGGGGTGCGGAGCACAGGGACTTCCCCAGAGCCTTCCACCTTTGCCAGCCTCTTACTGCCGGCTCAGCTTCTTCCACTGTCATTCTGATCACTAGACATTCTGCTCCTCTCGGGCCTTCTCATTTCACTGCTGAACTGCTGCCTCGCCTCTGGCCTGGGGCTGTTCTCATGCACCTGTCTCGTCTTACTCCATGTCTTTGGTCCAGGCGCGTTCCTGCCATCTCCACTTCCATCCCTGGCCCACCAGTTACTGCTTCCCCTTCCTCTAGGCTTCTTCCCTGGTGATCTTTTCTCTATCCATCTGATACTGAGCACCTGTCTCCGGCAGCTGTTTGAGAACTTGGGGTGTAGACGGGGGGTGGGGGGTCTCCACACACCTCCAGGTGTCATCAAGGTAGAGTGAGAGCGACTCCACCTGGTGCCAACTAGTAATGATGGTACCACCACACAAGTAATGGCCCAGCCACAGCCCATTGGGCAGCCCCCATTGTGAATGGCTCACAGGGTACCCCAGGAGTCACGGGGCCTCATGCGATTGGGCGTGGTGCTATCGACCCTCTGGGCAGGTCTTCAGAACCACCCAGCGCACACCGCCTGGGTCTCCGAGGTTGATTTGAAGGCTCTGGGCTCCAGCATCAGCCACTGTCACTGTAACAGTGTCTGTGAGCCCTGGACTCTTCCAAATCGCTGTGCTCTGGGGAGGCTAACCACTTTGCCCCCACCTCTCTGTGCGCCTGACGTAACAGGATCCATTCTTGAAATGGGCCTCAGATCTGACAGGCAGGTGTCACTCAGACAAGGACAGATGGCCCCTGGTGAGACCAGAATGGGCCAAGCAGAGAGCCACATAGCAAACACATTGTGTGAGCGGTAACTGTACTGATGGGCAGCCCTAACCCCTCCTCCCTAGGGAATATTGCAGTGAGCCCACCTGGCCCTGTGGGGAGAGACCCCCAATGTCCCAGTGCTGCCGCTGACTCTAGTGTGCACAGAGAAGTTCCTGCTGTAAAACTGACTCCTTTTAGTTTTGGTTTGCTCTAGGGCAGCCTTTTGACCCCAAACTCTTCCTCACCCACATCTTCTCCAACGTCATCTGCTCCATCGTCTTCGGGGATCGGTTTGACTATGAAGATAAGAACTTTGTTACTTTAATTAGTCTCATATTGGAAAATGGCAAACTCCATCAATCTCCCTGGGCAGCGGTATGTTGAGGGATTCGTTCTGTTCTTATCGACTGTAATTGGGGTAGGGGATGGAGATTTCTGACTTTTTTAAATTTTCCTTTAAAATTGTTAGATCAGATTCCCCAGAATGGTCCCCTTTTTCAACCAAAATCACCTTCCAACTTCTTTCTAATGGCTTTTCAAATTCCCTCACAAAACACGTAATTCGCTCAGAATTCAGTTTGCTCAAGTATATTCTCTATCAACACAATTGGCAATAATCAGGGAACTCGCCAATCAATACAATGATACCAACGCCAATGATAATTCACACGCGGTAGGACTTCTGTAATGTGCTATGTAAATGTAATCCCATTCCTCACCTCCAAAGCAAACTTACTTTCACTTCCATTTCATACCCAGCCCCTCCATTTGATTGTGTTTTCTGAAAGCCTCCCCAAATGCACAGTGAAGGGCCAAACGTTCTGCTGTTGTGATTCAGGTAAAAGACATGAAGTTAAAATAGCAGAAAATTCAGCCTGTAACTTCCACCTCAGGAAGTCTAATGCATATTTTCCCTTTAGAGTTTATAATGGTGGATTGCTACCTAAGAATCTCTGTGGTAGGAGCGAAGGCTGGGCGCTTCTGTGGCTTTTTTTCTTCAGTAGAAGGATGTGTGATTTGTTGGAAAGAATGGAGAGTATCTTTTATGAGGAGTTTTTATCTCTCTTACACAGTCTGACTTAGAGCTTGCAACGTTCTCTTGAATTTTGATTAGAAGGCGCCCTAGAAGATTTGAATTTTAGGCCTCTAGTTGTGTCATTGAAGTGAACACTGTCCTTGTCTCCTGAGTCCAGATAAATCAACCCGTGTTTTTCTTTCAACCTTTATAGCTGTACAGTTTTTTTCCCGACGCTCATGGAATATGTCCCTGGGCCTCACCACGGGATATTTAAAAATTATGAGGAGTTCAGAAGATTTGTTCGGGAGAGAGTGAACACGCATAAAGCATCTCTGGATCCTAATTGCCCTCGGGACTTCATCGATGCTTTCCTCATCAAAGTCGAAGAGGTAAGTGAGGGCAGCAGCTCTTCCCCATTACTGTGGTGCATCTCATCGGGATTAATTTGTTCAATAATGACATGGGACATAGCGGTGGGACAGCCCGAAGGGGAGAAATGGTTTGTGCCCAAGGAATGTACGTTATAATGCTCTGTTCTCCTGTTTCATATGAAGTAAAATAAAAATCACCCTGTTACACTGAAAAGGCCGAAGTACTGCAGTAATGCTGTTGTAATCTTAGCTGCTATGGGCCATTTATGTGGGATTTTAATTATGATAACAGGTGAGTCACCTGTTGGGTGGAAGATGACTCTTTTATGGCCTGATAAGAATGTTTCGTATAGCTTTGCAGTCAAACCTGAAACACCTTCCCTAAATCATTTTTCAGGAGCAAAAGAATGGCGACTCGGTATTTACAGAAAAAGGTTTGGTACGAAGCACTGTCGATTTATTTGTAGCTGGAACAGGGACATCTAGCATCACTCTATACTTTGGACTGCTGGTTCTTCTGAAATTCCCAGAAATAGAAGGTACACACACGTACCCTCAAAGTGGCGGACCTAGGGAACATTTGTGATATGTTTGGGAGGGAGCAGCTTTCACTATGATCTCAAGAGCTATTCGGGCACATGAGAACTCTGAGATTTTGGTGGAATAACCAACAAACTAGAAAAGAGCTTCATGTTTGCATTAGCTGAAAAATGGAAGGCAAAAAGCTTTTAAAGTGATAATTAGAAGGAAATTATTATAATAGATTGGCTATCATGGTTTTCCTACCAGTTCAAAGACACTGGAAGGTGTATTTCCAGTAGATAAAAATGTTACCACCATTTTTCAATGCCAGGTGTGTTTTGTTTTCCTATTAAAATACTCAGCAATTGGAAATAAAGTCTTGACCATTATAATCTCTTTATACAATACCTTTAATATTTCTCCAGAACAAAACACACTTCAGTTCAATGTACTAATGATGTCAAGATTCAAAACACTGAAAAAAATTTACAACACAATTTGCCTTTACCAATAACTGATCTAAAACTCTGTTTGAGCCCCTGGGAACTGTTTTGTTCTATCATTTATAAACCATAAGTACATCCGTACAATAGACCAAGTGGATGATTCTTTACTGTGACAATATAACACGACAAATTAAGTCTTAAAAGTTATGTTAAAAATTGCCCTCTAAACGCTTTCATGGGCATTCTCAAATATTAAGATTAACTTAAAAAAACAACGGATAGTCTGGTAGCACCTTATAGACTAACAAAATGTGTAGATCATGGCTTCCCAAGCTGGGGGGCATGCCCCTTTGGGGGGGACATGAAGAAATTCCAGGGGGGGGTACGAGGTGACCCAACCCCCCGCTTCAATTCCCCTCCCCCCCCAAGAAAGAGACCGGTCCTTCTGTCTCCTCGGCCACTGAGGCAGACTTCAAATTGGCCAACTTAAAAGGGCAATGCAAGCTCTGCTCTCAAAAGGGCAATTTTTTTTTTTTTTTTGCTCAACAAGTTTTGCTGCTATTCTTGGAGGGGGGGCATGAGAGTTTCTCAAAAATCAAAAAAGGGGGCGTGATACCGAAAAGTTTGGGAACCACTGGTGTAGATGGCATCATGAGCTTTCATGGGCCCATCCCACTTCTTCAGATGACTGGCGTTTTTAAAGTTTATCCTGTACAGACTAACTCAGCTACTCCCTGAAGCTTCAGATATTAAGGACGTTAGTAAAGAGACCTGCTCTAAGAAAAACATCCTGGCCAAATCACGTAAACCTGGTAATTGGGGAAAAAAAGTCTCAGGTGTCAATAGATTTATTTAGGAAAGAACACATTATAATTTTGGGATTGAGAAGCAGTAAAATAACGACCTCAGCTTTTCATTGGGAGCATCTGGAATGTCAAAGGGAATCACTGAAAAGAAAGCTGCTGAGCTTTGTGGGGGAGACGTGAGGAATGCATGGAGCAATAAATGGATACACAGTGTGTCCCCTTCAGTCACCAGATCACATCACAGTGAAGTGAGTTGAAGAGGGGTCAGAGGGGTTTCCTGCCCCAGGCCCCTGCAGGCAGGAGTTCTCATCTGAAGAGCCCCATTGCAACGGGCAGTCTTGTGCCTGTACTGACCATCTGAGCAAAGGGTCCAAGGGCTGAATAGGCCGTTTGGAGTGAATTCCTCTCTCAGATTTACCATTATTGTTAAATCTCATTCATCTGGTTACAGAGAAAGTTCACGAAGAGATTGACCGTGTGATTGGCCGAAGCCGAAGCCCCAGCATGGCGGATCGAAGCCAGATGCCCTACACAGATGCCGTGGTACATGAAATCCAGAGATTCCTTGCACTTGTGCCTATAGGTATCCCACGTGCTGTGACTAGAGATGTTCATCTCAAGCAGTACGTGATTCCCGAGGTCAGTTCTGAACGTGTGCATGTGAAAGATCAAGTTTGTTTACTCTTCTCTCTGTTTAATTTCAAATTATTCCTTCAGCATGATTGGTGCGGTGGGTGTATTTGCTGATTTATCGGTCATGTTCCAAGTTTTATTAAGTCCCTCCCAGTCTCTGTGTGAAGCAGAACAGAAGTTGGAAGTGTTCAGGCTTTGCCTTCCTTCCAGGAGGGTCTCATAGCCGAGCTCCTGCATGTCAATGTGGACAAGAGAATGAATTTAGTAAGGTGTTCACCAAGATTGTGAACCCACCCAACCTTTGCTTAGTTCTGGAACTGAAGGCTAGCTGATCAATATAAATACAAACCAAACCAATAAGCCCTACATTTCAAGGTTATGATATTTTTAAAAGAGTCATGCTTGCGCACTTGGTCAACACTTTTAAAACACTTGGATGCAATTTCTCTGGACTTGCTGCTTTCAAAATGTCTAACTTCAGTAGCTACTGCGTAACACACTCTATAGTAGTAGTGTGCAGAGATACAAGGCCAGAAGGATCCATTGTGATCTTCTCTGATTTCCTTTGTAACACAGCTCATAGGCCTTCCTCTGACTAATTCCTTTAATGCAGCTTCTCTCTCACATGTGTGGTGTGTTGCTGATTTAACTAATCTAGCTACAACTACTGAAGAGAGAGATGTTGGAGTCATTGTGGATAGTTTTCTGAAAACATTGTGGAAGAAAACATTGTCCTCACTCTGCGTTTGTAAGCAACAAGTAGCCAGAGGCAGTTTTATTACGAGCTGCAGCAAGGGAAAAACTGGTTCGGATGGGGGGGAAGCCCCCTCCCTCTGAGGCAGATCTTCGAATACAAGCAATTATGAAGCAGTTTATATACTGTCCATTAGATATAACAACAACAACAATTAGTCTCCTTCCCATTACAAACACCAATGGCTAACAGTTATTTTAGTTCCACCCAGATGCTCCTTATCTCAAGGTCCCTGCCAGAGTCAGCATTCTATCCTTATCTCCATATGGAGGCGAGAGGCAAAGGCAGCGTCTAATTACAGATCTCGCGTTGTCAGGCCACAGACTTAGCCTGACTCTTGCTCTCTTGTTAACAAGACCAAGATGGCTGCACACAAATTCCCTTATTCCCTTTTCCTGCCTCCACAACATCCACTCAGTGTGCAGCGGCAGTCAAAAAGCAAATGGAATATTGGGAATCATTTTAAAAGGGATGGAGAATAAGACAGGGAACATATTATTGCCTCTGTACAAAACCATGATACGTGCACATCTTCAATACCGCATACAGATGTGGTCGCCTCATCTCAAAAAAGTATATTGGCCTTGGAAAAGGTTCAAGAAAAGGACAACAAAAATGTTGAGGGTTTGGAACGGGTCCCATATGAAGAGAGATTTAAAAGACTGGGATTTTTCAGCTTAGAAAAGAGGAGACTAAGCGGGTGATATGATAGGGGTCTATAAATCATGGCGGGTGTGGGAAAAGTGAATAAGAAAACATTATTTACTTGTTCCCATAACATAAGAACTAGGGGTCACTAAGTGAAATTAATTGGTAGCAGGTTGAAAAAAACCAGAATGAAGTATTCTTCACACAGCACATAGTCAGCCTGTGGAACTCCTTGCCAGAGGATGTTGAGAAAACCAGGACTTTAACAGGGCAACTAAAATGATTAGGGGTTTGGAATGGGTCCCATATGAGGAGAGGTTAAAGCGACTGGGACTTTTCAGTTTAGAAAAGAGGAGACTGAGGGGGGATATGATAGAGGTGTATAAAATCATGAGTGGTGGAGAGGGCCGATAAAGAAAAGTTATTTATTAGTTCCCTAAATAGAAGAACTCGAGGACACCAAATGAAATTAATGGGTAGCAGGTTTAAAACTAATAAAAGAAAGTTCTTCTTCACACAGCGTGTAGTCAACCTGTGGAACTCCTTGCCAGAGGAGGCTGTGAAGGCTAGGCCTATAATAGAGTTTAAAGAGAAGCTAGATAATTTCATGGAGGTTAGGTCCATAAAAGGCTATTAGCCAGGGGATAAAATGGTGTCCTTGGCCTCTGTTTGTCAGAGGCTGGAGAGGGATGGCAGGAGACAAATCGCTTGATCATTGTCTTCGGTCCACCCTCTCTGGGGCACCTGGTGCTGGCCACTGTCGGCAGACAGGATACTGGGCTAGATGGACCTTTGGTCTGACCCAGTACGGCCGTTCTTATGTTCTTATGTTCCTTCCCTTTGGGGCACCTGGCATTTTCCATGATCAAAAGACAGGATACTGGTCTGACTCAGTGTGGCCGTTCTTATGTTCTTAGGTCAGATACACTCAGTAAATAGTAAAATTTAGCTCCTGTATCTCACAGCACTTTATACAGAGGAGGTAATATCCCCAATTTACAAATGCAGTAACAAGGGATGTGAGACTGAAAATGACTTGCCCAAAGTCACCCCGTGTATCCCATCTCTGTCAATGAAGAGAATGAAAGGTGGACTGCAGTTCAGTGCGATTCACTCTGCACATGTAATGTTAGTATTTATTGTTTCGTGGAAAGCATGAAGTTGAGGGAATTCAAGAAAATGTTGAAAAACAAAGATCAGTCCCATAGTCAAGTGAATTTTGGAAGCTTCTCTCTTTTGTTGAGTACACACCTTAACTTTTTTTCTGCATTTGCTAATTCAGGGCACCACGATATTCCCTGCACTGAAGTCAGTTCTACATGACAGCAGGGAATTCCCAAATCCAGAGCAATTCAACCCGGGACACTTCTTGGACAAAAATGGTGCCTTTAAGAAGAGTGACTACTTCATGCCTTTTTCTGCAGGTAAAAGAAGCTGCTTTTGTTTCAGATCCAGCCCTGTCTCCGAGCTTTGCCTGGTCACACTCAGACTGGTTTGTGTGCAGTGTTTTCAGGTGGCTTGTGAAGCAGAGTCTCTCATACTAGCAAAGTATCTGTCAGTCTTTGCAAGAGTGCTACTTCCCGCTCATTGGTCTGAAGGGAGTTTTTGGACTAGACACACACTCAATTCACTACACTCTGCCTGAAAACTCCCTGTCTTGCTTTGTGTGGTGTCTGTCTGGTATAAATGAATCTGTTATCAAAGGTGCAGACAACACTAACGTTGAAGGGAATACCAAGCCTACAGTAGCCAGCTGCGTAGTCATGTGCAGAGTTAGAACAGAAATGCAGGGCTGGAAGGGACATCGAGAGTTCATAAAGTTCAGCTCCCTGTGCTGATGTGGCACCACGTAAACATTGACCGTCCCTGACTGGTGATTGTCCGCCTCTTCTTAAATCCCTCCTGTGACAGGAATTCCACAGCCTCCGTAGCAAGCCTGATGCAGAGTTTGACTAACTCTATTTTTAATAAACTTAAAAAACAACAAATAGCCGAGTTCTATTTGCAGATGGCCGGAGTTTGTCTTCAAAGAGGACTGCAGAAGTGGGCGGTGCCCACGAAAGCTCATGATCCCATCTACATGTGGTGTTAGTCTATAAAGTGCTACCAGACTATTTGTTGTTTTTTAAGTTTATCCTGTACAGACTAACTCAGCTACCCCTGGAAGCTTCCATTATTAATTTTCCTCTCTAATCTAAATCTCCCTGATTGCAGAGTAAACCCATTACTTCTTGTCCTACCGCCAGGGGACATGGAGAACAATTGATTCCCGTCCTCTTATAACAGCACTTAGGGTATCTGAAGTCTCGTTAGTGTGTCCCTGCTCTGTTATCTTTTCTGATGACTACGCTGGTCCAGGGATCAGCTTTTCTAAACCTTTGAGCAGGATTCATTTTGTTGCTGTAGGCCTCCTGGAGGGGTTCCTCCGCCTCCGGGTCAGTGGCGGCCAGTCCACCCCACTGCACAGCCACTTAAAATAGTCCCTGAGTCAGTATTCCCACAACCCGGCCTCGCTCAGGATGGGGCAAGAGGCAAACAGTTCAACTCCCGGCCTTGCTTCAGATCGGGGCGAGAGGCAAATAGTTCAGGTGCCCGGCCTTGCTTCAGGTCCGGGCCACAGGTAAGAGTTCAATACAGTTTTGAGCCCTGGCGCTAGGTCAGGGTGGGGCAGCAAGCAAACAACCCACGGTTACAGGTTTTCGAGCCCAGGCCTTGTTCCAGGTGGGGCAATAAGCTCTTAATAAGGAGAGTCCTGGCCCTGGTTCAGGGCATGGCCGCAAACACAACACAGGTTTGGGTCTCCTTGTTCAGGAGGGAGGCAGGCAGTTCTCCTGCAGTAGCGGGGAGGGGAGACTGCCACCCGGTAGATGGCTGGCAGGGAGGGCGCATGCCTGCCCACTTCTCTGCACCCTGGCCCAGAGCCCTAAATGCAGCCAAGCAGCTGTGGCTGGCTCGGTGGTGGCTCCAGCCCACAATGCACCAGCCTGGCTACTTATAGGCCTAGCCCCACCCACTGACTTCCGGACAGGTGACGAGGAAGGGGCTAGGCTGTGCCCAAAATGGCTCCCGGAGGGGTTCCTCCATCTCCGGGTCAGTGGGTGGCCAGTCCGCCCCACTACAGTTGTGTTACTCCAAAATCTCTCCAATTTATCCACGTTTCCAAGTGAGGAGCCCAGAATGGGACAGGGTGCTCCAGTGGAGAAGTCACCAGTGCTGAGCAGAGCAGGAGAATGCCCTGCCGTGCCTTACATAACTCACGCCTGCTAATACATCCCAGAATGTTATTAGCCTTTTCTGCAACTACATCACACGCTTTACGTTTATTTAATGTGTGATCCACCCCTTAATCCCTTTCAGCAGTACTACTGCTTCACTGCTGTGTCTCATGGAATAGTTGTGCAAATATGAGACTCACAGGCTATGTCTACACTGCAGGCTTGCAAAGCGTCCACACTACACGCACGTTCTTGCGCAAGTAAATTTACAGTAAAGCGTCGGAAAACAGGGCTTCTTGCGCAAGAGTTATTCCTCTCCCCCCGAGGAATAAGCCCTCTTGCGCAAGAGCTCTTCCACAAGAAGGCAGTGTAGACAGGCAACGGGTTTCTTGCACAAGAGATCCCTATAGCTAAAATGGCCATCAGAGCTTTCTTGCGCAAGAGAGCGTCCACACTGCCATGGACGCTCTTGCGCAAGAGCACATCTCTTCCACAAAAGCACATGGCAGTGTGGACGTGCTCTTGTGGAAGACCTTTTGCACAAGAACTCTTGTGTAAAACAGTTCTTGCGCAAGAAGCCTACAGTGTAGATGTAGCCACACTGAATTCTGTTATCCAAGTCTTTCATGAAAATATTAACCAGTGCCAGTCTCCGGAACCACCCTTGCAGGACTCCACTATAGCCACCCTTCCACTTTGAACTAAACTGTAGATAGCTACTTTGAGCAAGTTTTTTTGACAATTGACAGTTCAACCATCTAATCGTAATTTCATCTAGACCACATTCCCCTAGTTTGTAAGGGCCTCTCTCTGCCAGGCCACTAACCCTGTTGTAGAAGTATTTTGGTCTGAATTGGCTTGATTTGTTCTTGACAAATTCACACTGGTTTGGCTAGTCCTCATCAATCTTTTATCATCTATGTTCTTAGAATTTGATTTAGTAAGTTAAAGTGTCTTTCCAGGTTACAATCCCCCTAGTCCTCTTTCATGCCTTCCTGATCTACGAGGGGACAGCCATTATCCTCAGTCTGTGTGTGCATCTAACCTTAATCCTGAGTTGTTGCTTCCATAACAACTGTATTTAAAATGTGTTGCCCAGTAATATCTCCCGTGCAAACTCAAAATTCCTTTTCCATGCAGGGAAACGGATCTGCTTGGGAGAGGGCCTGGCTCGCATGGAGCTCTTTTTGATACTCACGGCGATTTTACAGAACTTCACCCTGAAACCCGTGGTTGAACCCAGAGATGTTGATATTACTCTAGTAACAACTTTTGTGGGAAATGTACCAAAACCGTATGAGCTCCGTGTTCTTTGCCGGTAAAGATTACCTCAGTACATGGGCAGTGCGTGTGGTAGGCACAGGAATGCGGTATCTACACACAGCTGATGCAGATGCACCACACTGAATGCTGGGGTCGTGGTAGCCACACCTCTTCCCTTCCCTATCTTCCATGCTAGCAGAAGTGTTTGTTATGGTTCCTGTAGGTTCCAGGGTGACTGGGGAGGCCTTATCTGCTATTCAGCTTCCTGGTGTCTTGTACTTCCTGTATCCATACCAGTGAACCTGTGGAGCAGCATGGCAGATAGCCTCCTAACCCGCCCCAGAACCTGCATAGAACATAAAAGCGCAAGTTTGTTCTGTCACTTCCAGCAGGAGATGGTGGAACATGCTGTACCCCGCCCTCTGGAGACCCCAGGTGCTGGGCCCCTTACTTTGTATTTTCTTTCCATCCCTCCCTGCTGGGCCTCTCCTCATTCCACCCTGGCTGCTGGGCACCCCTTCCTGCTTCTTAGATAGCTAAATTGTCTGAATAACAAGCCTTGTGGAAGCAGTATACCTGGTATGTCTAGATTATAGTAAAGCATTTAATACAGTCTCGCATGATCTTCTTCTTAATAAAATGGGGAAATATAATGTCGATGGGGCTACTCTAAGGTGGGCGCATAACCGGTTGGATAACCACTGTGAGTGAGTTGTTATCAATGCTGGAAGGGCATAATGAGTGGGGTTCTGCAGGGATCTGTTTTGGGACCAGTTCTGATCTATAGCTTCATCAATCATTAGATGAGGGCATAGAGAGTACACTTAGAAGGTTTGCAGAGGATACCAACCTGGGCAGGGTTGCAAGCAGTGTTCCCTGGAAGCTGCAGGGCTCCTCAGACGTGCAGCTGATTAATCAGCCCCGCCCAGTCAGGGGCTCAGGGCTCCATGCAGGGAGGGTGGTGCTGATTAAGCAGCTCTGAGTCTGTTACCATAGAGCTTAGAGGGAACACTCAATGCAGTTTTTGTGTTGTGTGAGGCTGATGTGAGATCTCTCCCCCGGAGGCTCAGTGGGTCTTCGTCACAAGTGCTACAGCAGTGGAGCTGCATCAGTGCTGCTCTCGGACATGAGACACGGGAGCCAACAACGTCTCGGGGATCTGGGAGCCAAAGAACGCCCGGCTGCTCAGCAGGTCACCAGACAGTTGCGCTGGAATCAGCACGTTCCTGCGAAGTGCTTTGTGCTACGCGGGGCTGAGGTCACAGATGTAGGTTCGTTGACTTGAACTCCAGAAAGTCTGTTTTCTGGCAGCTCACCAGGAAATCAACAGATTTCTGTGAAATGTTTCTCTTTCCTTGAATGGGCATTTTCTGCTGCCTCTCACCTCCTGCTGGACCCCACAATGACTGTGAATACTCTAGATGTAGAATGCAACCCCTTCCCCCTTTGTTCCCTGCCTGTCCTTCCAGCACAACTCGCAACTCACTACACCAGTGCTCCACCCACGAGATGTACCCACCACATCTCTGGGACGCCAGTGAAGGCATTACTCCATTTTGTACCAACTCCCCCAGTTCTTCCCTTCCCTCCCACTTCTCCTGCCATTTGGGCGCAGACACCTGAGATGTCGAGCTCACTCTCCCACTACGTTCCCTCTTGTTAGTCCTACTACCCTGTTGTAATTCTCCCCTAGCATCTAGCTCTCTGGCAGGGTTGCCATTTTCATACCTCCCTGTGGGCGTTGTCACCTGCCCCCTTTGTGCCTAGTTGAGAGCCCCTCTCGCTGCTTTAGTGAGTGGTGGCAGAGATTCATCCCCCTGTTCTCGGTCAGGATGACGCCCTCTCTTTCCAGCAGAGTATGTTCCCAGAAGAGCATCCCATGGTGGGGGAAGCCAGAACCCGCCTGTGGGCCCCATCTGCTCCGCGATGCGCTCCTGTGTCCCAGGGATGCATGATCCTGTCTCCGGAAAAGCCGGAGAGCGAGGAGCCTTCCTGCTCCTACAGTTCTCCTAGCAGACTGAACGGTGCTGGAAACACTGGCGCCCTGTTCCCTTGCCAGGTGCACAGCTGAGGAGCCAGACACACAGGTGCTCTGGTTACTAAGGAGTCGAGATCCTAGGAGTCCTGGTAGCTTGCCTGTTGGGATGCTAGGAGCTGGTGGGTGTGTGGGTCAGCAGGCAGGGAGCAAGGCAGAGATTTCACAATTGACACATTTTTGTGAAATGTTTCACTGCTGAGCAATCGGCGTTTTCTATTTGAGAATTTCCAACCAGTTCCATCTGGTGCCATGGGGTGGCTTCTCACACTAGTTCTGAGTGGGGAAGGGCCTATTAATCTTGCATGATGCATGTGGAGGTGATGCATGGCCTGAGAGAGCAGGTGGAGCAGTGAGAACATGAAGAGGTTGGAAATCAGGGCCAAGAAGGAAATCCAGGGGGGAGGAATCCCTGACTTCTGCCCTGGCTTGGGAGTCTGGCAAGCGGCCGGGGGGTTGAGGCAGCTAGAGGACATGAAGGAAGCTCTTGTGCTAAAGCCAGAGAAGGAGCAATGGGGTAGGAACGAGCGCAAGGAAACAATAACTGGAGCTTGCTAGTCACAGACACCTGGGCTGGAACTTGGCCCAGTCTCGAGGCGGGAACGCTCTGGGGCAGAGCGATGGGGGCAGGCCCACAGGCCGTGAGCTGCTGATAGAAAGCAGTGCCATGCAGGGCGAGAGCTAATTCCAGTGCTTAACTGGTGTCACCTAGGGCCAAGGGCAACTAAGAAAATAGCAATTAAAAAGGGACCCCTTATATCGGGGGCCTAACACAAGTGGTAGTAAGCATCCCTACCCAGCTGTGACTAAGGAACAGTATGTAGCAGTGTAGGGATTTCATCAGGGAGGCAGGAAGCCGGGGCCCAAATGTTCCCGTGGGTCAGGAGGAAAAGAGGAGGAGACAGGAGAGAACCCCGAGAAAGCAAACCCGTGTTCCATTCAGAGGGGCCGTTGGCATTAGGCTGGACAGTTCGGTGCTGCTGAGGCCTGGGACCTACTACCCTCGAGCTAATTGCAAGCTCTCAGGGAGGAGCTCCAGGGAGATCCCTGCGGAGAACTGCTGTGGGGGGGTGGATCACTGACCGTGGACGGTGATTCTTCTCCCTCCCTCGTCACGGCTCTTTTGTTTACTATCAAGCCCAGTGTAAATAACTGTTACCTGGGGGACCAATCAGTACGCATATTCTCTCTTACTTAATCAATGAAAGTGAACATTCTTATGAGCTTTCTTTCTGTAAACGTTTTACTCAGAGAAAGACGGATTTGTTTGGAGCTTTGATCCTTTATGAGGGGTGGATTCCTGGGTGCTGTGTCCTAGAACTGCATACTCCCAGAGCTGAACAGGTCCAGTGTGTCTATTGCCAGACCTGGGAAGGCAGAAGGTCCAGTCCCACTTGCATTCCTGAGCCCTCCTTCCCCTGCTGTTGCCCCCAAATAAAAACTCCCGGTCTTTGAACAATGGTCTCTTTATTGGTTGAACTGCAGGGGTGAGTGGGGGATTAAAGGCAAACACAAGGAATGCAGGGGCAACTTGTGGAGAGCCACGTGGAAGAGGCTCAGAAGAGGCCTTGCACAATACTGTCTTCAAGGCCTCTCTGATTTTCACTGCCCCTCGCTGTGTTCTCCTTATCAAGCTGGTGTCTGCCTGCTCAGGTTCTCTGGTGAGGCGCTCTGCCTCAGCCCTGTACCCTGACAGATGAGTTTCCCCCTTGCTCTCGCAGAGATTATGGAGCGTACAACACGCTGCCACCACAAGGGACATGTTGCATTCACTGACATCAAGGCTGAGTCAGGAGACTCCTGAGCCTTCCCTTTAAATGTCCAAATGCACATTCGACCACCATCCTGCCCTCACTCAGCCTGTTGTTGAACTCCTCCAGGCTGGTGTTTGGGCTGCCTGTGTACAGGTTCAAGAGCCATGGAAGCCAGGGGTAGGCTTGGTCGTCGAGTATCACTGTTGGCATTTCCACCTCTCCAACTCTGATTTTCCTGTCTGGCTAAAAGTGCTGCTCTGCATCTTTCAGAAGAAGCAGGAGTTCCGAAATATGCAGGCGTCAGGCACCTTTCTCAAGTATCCCATGCGGATGTCGGCGAAATGGCCTGCAGCACCAGGGAGAAGGACCCCTTGCAGTTGATATAGTCCGAGGCACGGTGCTCAGGGTCCAAGATGGGAAGGTGCATTCCATCTATGACCTCACGGCACTTAGGGAACCCTATCACTGCAAAGCCGTGCACTATGGTGTCCACATTTCCCAGAGTCACAACTCTCTGTAGCACAAGGGCATCAATAGCCTTGACTACTTGTGCAGCAGCAACCCTCACTGTAGATTTCCCCACTCTGAACTGAGCGGCCACTCATCGGTAGCTGTCTGGTGCTCCAAGCGTCCAAGAGGAAATTACCTCGCACTCCTCCACAGCCCGAGTGGGTCTCCTTCGGGGGAATTCTGGCGCCTCAGGGCAGGGGCAAGCCATTTGCAAGGTTCCAGGAATGTGACCTTATGCAGACAGAAGTTCTGTAGCCGCTGTGGATTGTCCCATGTGCGCATCACATTGCACCCTGAGCTTGTCTCATGGCCCCAGGACCGGCGTTGCACTGTGTCCAGAGGATTAACTGGTGGCTGCACTAGCATCAGAGCCAGGCCTTGCATGAACAGGGCCAGGATGCCATGCCCAGCTTTGTCCTAATCTTCTTCCTGGCACCTGGGTACGCTCTCCAAGTACTGCACCAGTGGGCGCCCCACAACGCACATCACCATCACAATGGCTGCTGCAAACCAGGCTCCATGCTTGTCTTGCTATGACGTCTGCAAAGACGAGAAGGGCTCCTAAAGGTGCGAGCACACTGCCTCCCCTTTATCTCAGTCAAGAGGGGAGGGACTAGATGAGTGTTGGATGCCTGTGGCATGAGCCCATAACCATCTGCTGCACAGTTTTGGTCACAGCGGGCACTATGAGCATAGCTCAGTATGCAAAGCTACCCATGGTGCATTGCTCTCTGAGTCGATGGTAGGCTCCCGACATGGGATGCGCTACTTTGCACTACATTTGATTTATCCCCGTGGTGAGAACACGGACTTTCGACTTCGCAAAATTAGGTGGTAAGAAATGGACCATATTTGATTCAACCTTAGCTCGTAGTATGGCCGCATCCTCAGAGTCTTAATATTTCAGTTTGAAACCAAGAGTTATACAGATTTGGCATCAAGGAAGATGGACCACAACAGTTTTTAAAGATTAACCAGACTTTGTGAAATCTCTGGAAACAACCAGGATTCGGTCTCAATTTGTATCAAATGTTCAAGTTTTTCTCAAGTGTCAGCTGATCTTTTATCCATAGGCTAAATCTTGGAGCACAACATGAAAAGGAATCTTCATCCTGCATGTTTCATGTTCCAGCTGGCACCACGCCTCTGAGAAATATTTAACCACACGGCTGGAGAGAGTGGGTCATTTCACTATAGTTTGGGCAACTTTAGAAAGATTCTGTATGGGATTAAATGTCATGCTCCATCAATCAGTACACAAGGGGAAAGGGAGATGAGATATTATTAAGTGTTCAGCAAAGTGCACTAATAGTGTCACAACTCTGGTAATCTTTGTTAGTGTAGAACTTATCTCATTAATGGAAAAGGACAAAGAGCTCCTATTGGCTAATTGCTTGCATCCACTTTTGCTGTGTAGAATATAAAAAGGGATACTTCTGAAATACAGATTGATCCCTGTCAGCCCCCCAACCGTTGCTATATGCGACAATGGAACCGCTGGGAGCAACCTCGGTGTTCCTGGTCATTTGTGTCTCTTGCCTTCTCTTCCTCTTCATGTGGAGAAAGACGCCTGGAAGGGGGAAGCTGCCGCCCGGCCCTGTTGCTTTTCCCCTCATTGGGAACATGCTGCAGCTGAGAGAGAAGGGCTTGCCCCAGCATATAGAGGCAGTAAGGGTGTTCTCTTGCTGGGTTGGTGGCAGGCATTTAGCACAGCCTAGCTCAAGCCCAGCCTGGTGGCAGTGCCATGTCGGCTCAAATGCCTAACTTACTGCTTCATAAAACAATCCGTCTTGGATTGCAGATGTAAATGATTTGGGATAATCCACTGCTTGTGTTACAGGTGAGTGTGTTATTCAGAGGTAACCCAGAGTGCCTCCACAGCAGCACTGCCCTGGGTGCAAGTTGTTGCTGGCTGGGCTCAGAGGTTTAATGTGTTTTGTAAGGAACTGGCACGCACAAGGCTTCAACTCTGTGTCTACCTCAGCCACAGACTCTAGGTTTGCCCTTGAGCGTGTCATGTAACCGCTCTCTGCCTTCATTTCCCATCCGCAAAATTGCTCTATTGACATTTGCCTATGACATAGTCCATCAGGGTTTATTGTTTTCCTTGTGTGGGGGTTTGGGAATTATGTCTGAGCTGGCTAATTGTTTTTTTTTTCTTTTATAACTAAGGATTACAGCCCAGGGATTTTCCCTGAGTTTGTCAATTGTGGCTTTTTACCGCCTAGCCAATTTACTATTCTTGCAACAGTAGTTTTGTTTTTGATGATAAAAGAGTTTTCGTTGTATTTTAATTAACCAGTATTGGTTGATTGTTGTGTCCTTAGGATTAAGAGCCTAGTTACAAGGGCAGAGTCAATTGTTGTCTGCGGATTCGCTCTGTTTTCCCAGCTCCAAGCAAAATGGAGGTCGTGCAAGGAGGAGAGCTTTACCTTAGGAAGGGGATTCACAAGTAATCTCTTCCCTGGTAAAACAGGTTTTTATTTTATATTTTCTTTTAATCACTTGGGTGGTGGAAGCACAGAATCAGTCTTGTCTTTTTTTTTTTTAAATCTCAGGGGGACTGAGATCAAATAAGTTTGTCTCTGGGAACCACAGCGATAGATTTTGCAGTGTTTCATCAGCTAGCCACACCCCTCCTCCGCATCTCTACACGCAGAATGTCAGGTAAGGGATTGAGCCGTAACAAGAGGTCTGACTGGTGTGGAAAAAGTGAATACAGAAAAGTTATGTACTTGTTCCCATAGCATAAGAACTAGGGGTCACCAGATGAAATTAACAGGTAGCAGGTTTAAAACAAGCAAAAGAAAGTTTTTCTTCACAAAGCGCATAATCAGCCTGTGGAACATCTTGCCAGAGGATGTTGTAAAGATTAGGATTTTAACAGGGTTCAAGAAAGAACTAGATAAATTCATGGAGGTCAGGTCCATCAATGCTTTAGCCTGGATGGGTAGGAATGGTGTCCCTAGCCTCTGTCAGAGGCTGGGAATGGGTGACAGGAAAGGGATTACTTGTTCATTCCCTTTCCAGTTCATTCCCTTTGGGGCACCTGACATTGGCCATGGTCAGAAGGCAGGATACTGGTCTAGATGGACCTTTGGTCTGACTCAGTGTGGCCGTTCTTATGTTCTTAGGTCAGATACACTCAGTAATAGTAAACATTTAGCTCCTGTATCTCACGGCACTTCACACAGAGGAGGTAGTATCGCTATCTCCAATTTACAAATGCAGTAACGAGGGATGTGAGACTGAAAACGACTTGTCCAAAGTCACTCCGTGTATCCCATCTCTGTCAGTGGGGAGTATGAAAGGTGGACTGCAGTTCAGTGCGATTCACTCTGCTCGTGAAATTTTTAATATTTCTTCTTTGGTTGAAAGCATGAAGTTGAGGGGATTCACAAAAATGAAGAAAAACGAAGATCGGTCCCACAGTCAAGTGAATTTTGTCGAATATCCCCCTCAGCTGTTTTTTCTGCATTTCCTAATTCAGGGCACCAAAATATTCCCTGCACTGAAGTCAGTTCTACATGACAGCAGGGAATTTCCAAATCCAGAGCAGTTCAACCCGGGACACTTCTTGGACGACAATGGTGCCTTTAAGGAGAGTGACTTCATGCCATTTTCTGCAGGTAAAAGAAGCTGGTTTAGTTTCAGATCCCGGCCTTTCTCCCAGCTCTGCCTGGTCGCTCTCAGACTGGTTTGAGAGCAGTGTTTCATGTGGCCCACAAAACAGGGGGTCTCACACTAGCGAAACATCTGTCAGTCTTTGCAAGAGTGTCACTTCCCACTCGTTGGTCTGAAGTGAGTGTTTGGACTAGACACACACTCAATTCACTACACTTTGCTTGAAAATTCCCTGTCTTGCTTTGTGTGGTGTCTGCCTGGTGTAAATGAATCCGTGATCAAAGGTGCAGACAACGCTAACGTTGAAGGGAATACCAAGCCTACAGTAGCCAGCTGCGTAGTCATGTGCAGAGATAGCACTGAAATGCAGGGCTGGAAGGGACATCGAGAGTTCATAAAGTTCTGCTCCCTGTGCTGATGTGGCACCACGTAAATATTGACCGTCCCTGACTGGTGTTTGTCGGCCTGTTCTTAAAATCCTCCAGGGATGGGAATTCCACAGCCTCTGTGGCAAGCCTCTTCCAGAGTTTGACTAACCCTATTTTTAATTTTCCTCTCTATTCTCTAATCTAAGTCTCCCTGATTGCAGAGTAAGCCCATTACTTCTTGTCCTACCATCAGGGGGAAAAGGAGAACAATTGATTCCCGTCCTCTTCTAACAGCCCTTAGCGTATCTGAAGTCTCTTTCCTGTATCCCTGGTCTGTCATCGTTTCGGATGACTACACTGATCTGGGGATCAGCTTTTGTAAACCTTCGAGCATGATTCATTTTGTTGTGTTACTCCAAAATCTCTCCAATGTATCCACGATTCCTACAATGAGGAGCCCAGAATGGGACAGGGTGCTCCAGTGGAGACGTCACCAGTGCTGAGCAGAGCAGGAGAATGCCCTGCCGTGCCTTACATAACCCACACCTGCTAATACATCCCAGAATGTTATTAGCCTTTTCTGCAACTACATCACACACTTTGGCTGCATCTAGACTGGCAAGTTTTTGCGCAAAAGCACTTGCTTTTGCGCAAAAACTTGCCAGCTGTCTACACTGGCCGCTTGAATTTGCGCAAGAACACTGACGATCTAATGTTCTTGCGCAAATACAGTGTTCTTGCGCAAATACAATGACTCTCCCACTCAGGAAAAAGCCCTCTTGCGCAAATGCTTTTGTGCAAGAGGGCCAGTGTAGACAACTCAGAATTGTTTTGCGCAAAAAAGCCCCGATGGTAAAAATGGCGATCGGGGCTTTTTTACGCAAAACTGCGTCTAGATTGGCACCGGAAGCTTTTGCGCAAAAGCACTTTTGAGCAAAAGCATCCGTGCCAATCTAGACGCTCTTTTCCGCAAATGCTTTTAATGGAAAAACTTTTCCGTTAAAAGCATTTGCAGAAAATCATGCCAGTCTAGACGTAGCCGTAATGTCTATTTAATGTGTGATCCACCCCTTAATCCCTTTCAGCAGTAGTACGCTATGGCTCATGGAATAGTTGTGCAAATAGGAGATGCACACTGAATTGTGTTATCCAAGTCATTCATGAAAATATTGACCAGTGCCAGTCTCAGGGAAGACCCTTGCAGGACTCCACTATGGGCACCTTCCCATTCTGAAACAAACTGTAGATAGCTCCTTTGAGGAAGTTTTTTTGACAATTGACAGTTCAACCACCTAATAGTAATTTCATCTAGACCACATGCCCCTAGTTTGTCGGGGCCTCTCTCCGCTAGGCCACTAACCCTGTTGAAGAAGTCTTTTGGTCTGAATTGGCTTGATTTGTTCTTGACAAATCCACACTGGCTTGGCTATTCCTCATCAATCTTTTATCATCTTCATGCTTTGAATTTGATTTAGTCCGTTGCAATGTCTTTCCAGGCTGACTGGTAACAATTCCCCTGGTTCTCTTTCAGACCTTCCTGATCTCCGAGGAGGTGGCCATTATCCTCAATCTTTGCGTGCATCTAACCTTAATCCTGAGCTGTTGCTTCCATAACAACTATATTTAAAATGTGCTGCAAAGAAAGATCTCCCACGTGATCTCAAAATTCCTTTTCCGTGCAGGGAAATGGATGTGCTTGGGAGAGGGCCTGGCTTGCATGGAGCATTTTTTGATACTCGCGGTGATTTTACAGAACTTCACCTTGAAACCCGTGGTTGAACCCAAAGATCTTGATATTACTCCAGTAACGACTTTTGTGGAAAATAGAGCAAAACCGTATGAGCTCCGGGTTCTTTGCCGGTAAAGTTTACCCCAATATATGAGTGGTCCGTGTGGTAGGCACAGGAATGCGGTACCTATACATAGCTGATGCAGGTGCACCACTGAATGCTGGGATTGTGGTGGCCTCACCTTTCCCCCCCTGCTCCGTCCCACGGTAGCGGAAGGTTTTATTATGGCTCATGCAGGTTCCAGGGTGGCTGGGGAGCCTTATCTGCTTTTTGGCTTCCTGGGTGCCTTGGACTTCCCGTAGCCATACCAGTGAACATGGGGAGTGGTGTAGCTCCAGAACATGCATGGAACATAAAAGCTCAAATTCATTCAGTGCCACTTCAGTTGCCCTAACCCCACTGTCATGCTGCTCCTGCCCTCTGCCTTGGAGCTGCCCCCTTGGAATCCTCCTGCTTGCTGTGCAGGATGTGGAAGAGAAAAGATCCAGGGTGCCGATATCAGGGTGTTCCTCTTCCCCACTCCTGTACCCTATCTCCACACAGACCGAAGGGGAAAGAGAGAGCTTGGCAATACAAATCTGTTACTCACACGTGTGTGTGTGTGTGTGTGTGTGTGTGTGTGTGTGTGTCATTCTCACACATGCACACTGTCCTGTGCTCTCACGTCCTGATCCAACACGTAAGTGTGGGGTGGGGCAGGGGAGGGGGTGCTGCTGTTACTCCTTTTACTGCTTGCCAAGTAGGTGATTTTGGTTTTGGACCAAGTAGGTGATTTTCATTCCTCTTGCGCTTAAATTTAATTCTTTGAGTGGTGAGCTCTAAGATGCCGAACCTGCCGTGGCTGGAGGCATGATCCCTGTGGTAACTGCTGCTCCTGGAAGAGGCTGGCATGTCCCTGCAGCCCCTGAGAGATGCAGGGCAGGGGGTCTTCACAGGCTGTCCTTGCCTGCAGACACCGCTCTTGCAGCTCCTGTTGATCAGTAATGGGGAACCGTGGCCAGTAGAAGCTGTGGGCTCAGTGCCTGGAGAAGCCATCTCAGCGAAATGGTGCCCAGGCATGAACCTCCTCCTGCCCCCAACCTCCTGCCCCAGACATAGTCCCCCTGCACCCAAACTCCTTCCCAGAGCTTGCACCCTGCAATCCCTCCTGGATCCTAATCCCCCTCTCTGGGCTAAGCCTGGAGCCCCTCCCACACTCCAAACCCTTTGGCCCAAGACCAGAGCCTGCATCCCTACCCCGGCCTGGTGAGTGAGTGAGTGAGGATGGGGGAGAAAGGCGGATGGAGTGAGCAGGGTGAGGCCTCAGAGAAGGGGCGGTGCAGGGGCCGGGACTCAAAGAAGGGGTGGAAAGGAGGTGGGGCAAGGGTCTTGGGGTTTGAGGTAGATCTTGCAGGGCACTTAAATTGGAAAAGTGATCTTGTGCTTAAAAAGGTTGGAGACCACTGACCTACTGCATGAGCGAAAGGCCAGCGGGCTCCCAGCTAAGGCTGTAGGGCAGACTCATCACTCTCTCTGTAAGTGTTCTCAGCGCACAGCACCCAAGCGTCCTGTGACTGGCATTTCTTATGCCCAAGTATAGTGCTCTTACCTGGTGCATGTCCAGTGTTCACAAACCCATCTGGCACCCAATGGAAAACCTGCTCCATTTCCTTTACAAGGGAATTGCACAAGTGGTGGTGGTGGTGGTGGTGTTTATCAAATGTGATTTGCTTTGGGTCAGAGATTTGTCTGCAACAGGGTGGGCAGGCAGGACAGGGGAAGAGAGGAGGGAGACAGTGGGGAGGGGGAGGGCCTGGGGCAGAGTAAAGGTGGAATCTGGGTGGGGCCATATGCAGAAAACACCTGCTGCGGTTTTGCCAGGCTCCACAGGTGGCAGCTCCCCCCACTGCCCACGTGTGAGGCTGATGTGAGATCTCTCCCCCGGCGGCTTAGTGGGTCTTCGTCACAAGTGCTACAGCAGTGGAGCTGCATCAGTGGTGCGCTCTGACATGAGACATGGGAGCCAACACGTCTCGGGCATCTGGGAGCCAAAGAACGCCCGGCTGCTCAGCAGGTCACCAGACAGTTGCGCTGGAATCAGCACGTTCCTGCGAAGTGCTTTGTGATATGCGGGGCTGAGGTCACAGATCCTACAGTTCATTGACTTGAACTCCAAAAAGCCTGTTTTCTGGCAGCTCAACAGGAAATCAACAGATTTCTGTGAAATGTTTCTCTTTCCTTGAATGGGCATTTTCTGCTGCCTCTCACCTCCTGCTGGACCCCACAATGACTGTGAATACTCTGGATGTAGAACGCAACCCCTTCCCCCTTTGTTCCCTGCCCGTCCTTCCAGCACTACTTGCAACTCACTACACCAGTGCTCCACCCACGAGATGTACCCACCACGTCTCTGGGACGCCAGTGAAGGCATTACTCCATTTTGTACCAACTCCCCCAGTTCTTCCCTTCCCTCCCACTTCTCCTGCCATTTGGGCGCAGACACCTGAGATGTCGAGCTCACTCTCCCACTACGTTCCCTCTTGTTACTCCTACTACCCTGTTGTAATTCTCCCCCAGCATCTAGCTCTCTGGCAGGGTTGCCATTTTCATACCTCCCTGTGGGCGTTGTCACCTGCCTTCTTTGTACCTAGTTCAGAAACCGTGTCGCTGGGCTAGTGAGTGGTGGCAGAGATTCCCTTCCCCTTCTCGGTCAGGACACAATCTTTTTCCAGCAGAGCATGTTCCCAGAAGAGCATCCCATGGTGGGGGAAGCCGGAACCCTCCTGTGGGCCCATCTGTTCCGCTATGCGCTCCTGTGTCCCAGGGATGCATGTTCCTGTCTCCGGAAAAGCCAGAGAGTGAGGAGTCTTGCTTCTGCTGCAGTTCTCGTAGCAGACTGAACAGTGCTGGAAACACTGGCTGCCAGGTCCCTTGCCCAGTGCGAAGCTGAGGAGCCAGGGACACAGGCACTCAGGTTAATAAGGAGTCGAGCTCCCAGGAGTCCTGGCAGCTTGCCAGTCCGGTTGCGAGGAGCTGGTGGGTGGGCAACCAGCCAGGGAGTGAGGCAGAGATGTCACAGTCAACACATTCCTGTGAAATGTTTCACTGCAGAGAAATGTCTGGTGTGGGGTTATTGTGGCAAGGCCAGGCCTGGTCACCTTCCCAGCCTTTGGTTCAGGCCTCAGGTCTCGTACCAGGCCATGGGCTCTGGGATTTGTCTCTCTTACCCCTGTTGTCATGCCAGCAGCATCAGACTATGAGACCATCCATTCTTTACAGAAACGATTTCCCCCGTCGCTAATCCTGTTCCTCTGTCTCTGGGCCCTTGTCTGCTTTCATGTCTGTCCTGCTGCAAAAATAGGACAGAGAGAGCAAAGCATTGTGGGGAAGCATCCCACGGGGCAGTGTGGTAGGAAGGCAGAGCTGATCCCTGCACTTCTTGGGATTCCCTCGTTGCTCTGTGAGCTTTCTGGAATATCAAAGCAGCACAGCTGTCTCTCCAGCCCTCCCCCTGCAGCAGCAGCCTGCCCGCTGCTGGGTTCCTAACAGGGCAGAACAGGAGCACTCCAATGATTTGCTCTTTGTTTGTTTCCCAAAGGGAGCAGCTCACTCAGCGGTCAGATTCTTCCTGGAGCTTTTAAAAGAGAGGGGCACAGGCCCGCAGAGTAGCAGAGATCACCAAACACTGAGCAGAGCCATCAGGGCAGGCACACTGGCTCTTGGTTGACAATAAAGGGAGGGTTAAAGACAAAAGTCTCTCATGGGGCTCAAATTTTTTGGTGCCAAAATGGGGTGTTTTTCCCAATAAAAGTCACATAGCATAGGCTAAATCTAGGAGCACAACATGAAAGGGAATCCTTATCCTACATGTATTATGTTCCAGCTGGCGCCAGCCCGATGAGAAATATTTAACCACACGGCTGGAGAGAGCGGGTCGTTTCATGTTAGTTTGGGCAACTTTACAGTGATTCTGTATAGGATTAAATGTCATTTTCCGTCAATGAGTACATCAGGAGAAGGGGAGATGAGCTATTATTAAAGGTTCAAAGGACTTCGTTCCGAGTTGCACAACTCTGGTCATCTTTGATAGTCCGGAGCTTATCTCGTTACCACGGCAGAACTGAGAGCTCCTATTGGCGAATTGCTTGCACCCACTTTTGCTGTGTGGAATATAAAAAGGGAGACGTCTGAAATATAAATAATTCCTGTTAGCCCCCAGTGCCATTGCTACACCCGACAATGGAACCGCTGGGAGCAACCACTGTGTTCCTGGTCATTTGTGTCTCTTGCCTTCTCTTCCTTTCCATGTGGAGAAAGTCGCCTGGAAGTGGGAAGCTGCCTCCCGGCCCTGTTGCTTTTCCCCTCATTGGGAACATGCTGCAGCTGAGTAAGAAGAAATTACCCCAGCATATAGAGGAGGTAAGGGTGTTCTCTTGGTATCCGTTGCTGGGTTGGTAGCAGGCATTTAGCACAGCCTAGCTCAAGCCCAGCCTGCTGGCAGTGCCATGTCAGCTCAAATGCCCAACTTACTGCTTAACAAAACAATCAGTCTTGGATTGCAGATGTAAATGGTTTGGGATAATCCACTGCTTGTGTTACAGGTGAGTGTGTTATTCAGAGGTAACCCAGCGTGCCTCCACAGCAGCACTGCCCTGGGTACAAGTTGTCGTGGGCTTGCCTCAGAGGTCTAATGTGTCATATAAGGAACTGGCATTTGTGGGCCTCCAGTTCTGTGTCTATCGCTGCCACAGACTCTAGGTGTGCCCTTGGTCATGTCACATAACCTCTCTCTGCCTTCATTTCCCATCCGTAAATTTGCTCTATTGACATTTGCCTACATCACAATACGAAGGTAAGGCAGAGACTGCAGCTCAGCATAGAGCCAGCTGACATGACTGAATAAATGCAGACAGCATTTCTGTGGAGTTTGAAGGGTCATTTTTACATAGCGCTCAAAATCTCTATTTAGCGTCCACATATTAATGCAGGTAGCTCTTATAATTGTAACTCAGACAGAATTATCGTGGGATTATTTACACACGCGCGCGCACACACACACACATCGATAGGGAAACCTGTTTAAAATACATGAGTTTAACAACATGATGCACTGAAACGTCAGGGAGTCCCAAACCTCCAAAGCATGTAGGTGCCAAACTCTCACGGAAATCAGTGAAGTGAAGCTCCTAAATACCTTGGAGGATCGTGGCTGAAATGGCCAAGTCTGGGCAGTGATCAGTGGTCAGAATTGGCTAGTATTAGGTGAGTGGCAGGAAAGGGCTTGTATAATTTGATCTACTGCCCCGGCCCCCCCATTCTTACCCTTTAAGAAGTGGGTCTAAGCACACGTTGGCCTTTTTGTTCAATTGTTGCAGCTCAGTAGAACGTACGGCTCGATTTTCACAATTTACTTGGGCACCGAGCGGGTTGTGGTGCTGTATGGATATGAGATTGTGAAGGAAGCTCTGGTGGGTCTTGGGGACGAGTTCAGCAGAAGAGGAAAAATGCCACTATTTCAGACAGCTACCAAGGGATCAGGTACGTGTGGAATAACATAGAACTGATATGGTCTGTATGGCGAGAACACAGCTGAGAAAAGAGAAGGAAAAGAGCCAGAGTTTTGTTAAAAAGTAGTGAAAATGGGAGAGCACAGACACAGTATCAGTGAAATTGAAGTTGAACCTTTGGCTCAGCCATGTTTGGGTATTTACGAAATAGAGAGACAGCGTTGGCTTTCCCTCCTTTCAGGCCTGTTCTCTTCCTGTCTCCAGGTATCGCTTTCGCCAACGGGGAGCAGTGGAAGGAGCTTCGGCGATTTGTCCTCACGACCCTGAAAGATTTTGGGATGGGGAAGAAAAGTGTTGAGGAGCGGATCCAGGAGGAGACCCATTTTATGGTGGAAAGACTCGGAAACACGCACGGTGGGGATTGTTTCTTGTCCACTGAACACTGATCAGAAAGACAACTCTTGTCTTTGCTTTTCATGATGTTATTTGTTTGGTTCTAACATCTTATAATGGAAGCCATGAGCTGCCCCGACAGCAGCTTACCATAATGTCGTAGGAAACGATGGGTGAAAGGTGGCAGAGATGACCCCTTGTGGTTGTTGCTTTGACACATTTGTCCCCTGTGATGTGTGACCAAAGCGCAAAGGCATGATGCTTGTCTAGAGCAGTGATTCCCAACCTTTTTCCCATCAAGGAACCCCTAGAATAATTTTTCATATCCCGAGGAACCTCTACCTATGAAAACATTTGCTTGTCCAGAAAAAGTTGACAGCGGGGAGTGCAATTCAATTACTGCTAAATTATTACCAAGAAAATTTATTTGTAAAGAGGCTGGTGTGTGTGTGTGTGTATATATATATATGTCAGTTTACATTGTAAGAAAAACAATTATTTATTTATTCCACGATTTCTCGTGGAATGCCTGACGATGGTCTGTGGAACCCCAGATTTCCACGGAACCCTGGTTGGGAAACACAGGTCTAGAGTGTGTAGACACTGACACAGTGAGCTGCATTGGAGCGGGTTAGTTCCAGTGTGCTGGGTTCACAAGCCACCTAGTCCTATGGATTGCTAATTCTCATTTTCTTCCCTGCTCCATGTCTGACCCACATTAGGCACCAATTTTCTAGCGAGAAGGGCCCCGTGGGAATGTTTGAAACCCCTGTGGAAATACACTGGGCTTCATTATTGATCCTCATTCCCTTGTTTCTCATTCCTCTCCATGGTGTGCGGAGCACAGGGACTTCCCCAGAGCCTTCCTCCTTTGCCAGCCTCTTACTGCCGGCTCAGCTTCTTCCACTGTCATTATGATCACTAGACATTCTGCTCCTCTTGGGCCTTCTCATTTCACTGCTGAACTGCTGCCTCGCCTCTGGCCTGGGGCTGTTCTCATGCACCTGTCTTGTCTTATTCCATGTCTTTGGTCCAGGCATGTTCCTGCCATCTCCACTTCCATCCCTGGCCCACAAGTTTCTGCTTCCCCTTCCTCTAGGCTTCTTCCCTGGTGACTTTTTCTCTATCCATCTGACACTGAACACCTGTCTCCGGCAGCTGTTTGAGAACTTGGGGTGTAGACGGGGGGTGGGGGGTCTCCACACATCTCCAGGTGTCAGCAAAGTAGAGTGAGAGCGACTCCACCTGGTGCCAACTGGTAATGATGGTACCACCACACAAGTGATGGCCCAGCCACAGCCCACTGGGTAGCCCCCGTTGTGAATGGGTCGCAGGGCAGCCGACCACTTCGCCAGGACTCGGGCAGAGTGTGGGGAGCTTTGGTACTCCAGAAGTCACGGGGCCTCGTGCGACAGGGCCTGTGCTATCTTCCCTCCGGGAGCCTTTCAGCACCACCCAGCACATCCCACCTGGCTCTCCAGGGGTAATTTGAAGGCTCTGGGGTCCAGCGTCAGCCGTTGTCACTGTAGCTTTGTCTGTGAGCCCTGGACTCTTCCAAATTGCTGTGCCCTGGGGAAGCTACCCACTTTGCCCCCACCTGTCTGCGTGCCTGACAGATCAGGATCCGTTCTGTGAAATGGGCCCCAGATCGGACAGGCGAGTGTTACTCAGACAGGGACTGATGGGCCCTGGTCAGAACAGAACGGGCCAGGCAGAGAGCTGCACAGGAAACACACTAAAGCTGGATTGCCAAGGAAAAGGTGGGAAGTGCTTGTTTCATGTTGTGTGTGAAAGGAGAGTGTGGGGATGGGCAGCCTAAACCCACCCTCCCCAGGGCATATTGCAGTGAGCCCACCTGGCCCTGTGGGTGAGACCCCCAATGTCCCAGTGCTGCTGCTGACTCTAGTGTGGACGGAGAAGTCCCTGCTGTAAAACTGACTCCTTTTAGTTTTGGTTTGCTCTAGGGCGTCCCTTTGACCCGAGGCTCCTCCTCACCCACGTCTTCTCCAACGTCATCTGCTCCATCGTCTTCGGGGACCGGTTTGACTATGGAGATAAGAACTTTGTTACTTTAATTAGTCTCATATTGGAAAATGGCAAAGTTCATCAATCTTCCTCTGCAGCGGTATGTTGAGGGATTTGTTCTGTTTTTATTGACTGTAATGGGGGACGGGATGGAGATTTCTGACTTATTACAATTTTCCTTTAAAATTGTTAGATCAGATTCCCCAGAATGGTCCCCTTTTTCTCATTGGGCTACTGCTACAACCAAAATCACCTTCCAACTTCTTTCTAATGGCTTTTAAAAATTCCCTCACAAAACACGTAGTTTGCTCAGAATTAAGTTTGCTCAAATATATTCTCGATCAACACAATTGGCAAAAATCAGGGAACTTGCGAATCAATACAGTGTTACTAACGCCAATCATAATTCACACGCCCTAGGACTTTTGTAATCTGCTATGTAAATGTAATCCCATTCCTCACCTCGAAAGCAAACTTCCTTTCACTTCCATTTCATACCCAGCCGCTCCATTCGCTCCTCTTTTCCGAAAGCCTCCCGAAAATGCACAGTGAAGGGCCAAACGTTCTTGTCGTGTGGTTCAGACAAAAGAAATGAAGTTATAAATAGCAGAAAATTTAGCCCTGCAACTTCCACCTCAGGAAGTCTAATGCATATTTTCCCTTTAGATTTTATAATGGTGGATTGCTACCTATGAATATCTGCGGTAGGAGCGAAGGCTGGGCGCTTCTCTGGGTTTTCTCTTCAGGAGAAGGATGTGCAATTCGTTGGAAAGAATCAAGGGGGGGGGGTCTTTTCTGAGGCGTTTTTATCTCTATTGTACCGTCTGACTTAGAGCTTGCAACGTTCTGTTGAACTGTGATTCAGAATAGAAGGCGACCGAGAAGGTTTGAATTTTAGGCCTGTAGTTGCGTCATTGAAGTGAACACTGTCCTTGTCTCTTTGAGTCCAGATAAATCAACCCGTGTTTTTCTTTCAATCTTTATAGCTGTACAATTTTTTCCCAACGCTCATGGATTACATCCCTGGGCCTCACCACAGAGTTTTTAAAAATTATGAGGAGTTCAGAATATTTGTTAAGGAGAGAGTGAACATGCATAAAGCGTCTCTGGATCCCAGTTGCCCTCGGGACTTCATCGATGCTTTCCTCATCAAAATAGAAGAGGTAAGTGACGGCAGCAGCTCTTCCCCATTACTATGGTGGGGGCTGTGCATCTCATTGGGATTAATTTGTTCAATAATTACCTAGGACATAGCGGTGGGAAAGCCCGAAGGGGAGAAATAGTTGGTGTCCAAGGAATGTACGTTATAATGCTCTGTTCTGTTCCGTATGATGCAAAATAAAAATCATTCTGTTACACTGAAAAGGCCCATCCACTGCAGTAATGCTGTTGTAATCTTAGCTGCTATGGGCCATTTATGTGGGATTTTAATTATGATAACAGGTGAGTCACCTGTTGGTTGGAAGATGACACTTTTATGGCCTGATAAGGAAGTTTCCTACAGCTTTGCAGTCAAACCAGAACCACCTTCCCCAAATCGTTTTTCAGGAGCGAAAGAATGGCGACTCCGTATTTACCGAAGAAAGTTTGGTAGGAAGCACGGTCGATTTATTTGCAGCTGGAACAGGGACATCCAGCACCACGCTATACTTTGGACTCCTGGTTCTTCTGAAATTTCCAGAAATAGAAGGTAACAACACACACGTGCTCTCAAAGTGGCAGATCCAGAGAACATTTGAGAGATCTGTGGAGGGGGCAGCTTTAACCATGATTCCAAGAGCTATTTGGGCACATGAGAACTCTGAGATTTTAGTGGAATAACCAAGAAACTAGAAAAAAAACTTCCTTTTTGCACTACCTTAAAAATGGAAGACAAAAAGCTTTTGAAGTGATAATTATAAAGAAATTATGGTTTTCCTACCAGCTCAAAGACACTAGAAGGTGTATTTCCAGTAGATAAAAATATTATCACCATTTTTCAATGCCAGTTTTTTTCTTTTCCTATTAAGGTACTCAGCAATTGGAAATATAGTTTTGACCATTGTACTCTCTTCATACAATGCCTTTGATATTTCTCCAGAACAAATGAAAACACACTTCATTTCAATGTACTAAGGATGTAAAGATTCAAATCTCTGAACAAATTTAACACAATTTGCCTTTACCAATGACTGATCTAAAAGTCTGAGCCCCTGGGAACTGTTTTATTGTATATTTTAAAAAACATGAGTCCATCTGTACAGTGGTCCAAGTGGATGATTCTTTACCGTGACAATAAAACATGACACCATAAGTCTAAAAGTTATTTTAAAAACTGCCCTCTAAACACGGTTATTTTCAAGGGCATTCTCAAAAATTAAGGATGTTAGTAAAGAGACCTGTTCTAAGAGTAACAACCTGGCCGAATCACTTAAACCTGGGAAATGGGGGGGAAAAAGTCTCAGGTGTGAATAGATTTATTTAGGAAAAAACACATTATAATTTTGGGATTGAGAAGCAGTAAAGTAACGACCTCAGATTTCCATCAGGAGCAACTGGAATGTCAAAGGGAATCACTGAAAAGAAAGCTGCTGAGCTTTGTCGGGGCAATGTGAGGAATGCATGGAGTAGTAAATGGATACACAGTGTGTCCCCTTCAGTCACCAGATCACCTCTGCCCTGGCCTGGCAGAGACCCATGTTGCTACCACATGGTGGTGGTTCATTGTTTTAAGTGAAATGAGCTGTAGATGGGTCCGGGGGGTTTCCTGCCCCAGGCCCCTGCAGGCAGGAGTTCTCATCGGAAGAGCCCCATTGCAACGGGCAGTCTTGTGCCTGTACTGACCATCTGAGCAAAGGGCCCAAGGGCTGAATGGGCCATTGGGAGTGAATTCCTCTCTCAGATCCAGACCAGAGTTGATGCTCCCAGGCAGGGGCGGGCCGTAAAGTGGAGGGAGCCTCGGCTGACGCTGACCAGGCTGTGCCTGCTCTGAGAGTAACAGGCACCTTCCCACTGCAGAGAGAGAGGACTGGCAAAGTCATCGTTTCTCAGATGTAATCAGCTTGCCAGTGTCAGGGTGGTGGAACTCAAAGCTCCGCCAGTGTTCGAGGCTATGCCCATAGCAGACAGGGGTGACGCAACGGTGGGCAACTCTGTGGGAATTTACCGTTCTTGTTAAATCTCATTCATCTGGTTACAGAAAAAGTTCACGAAGAGATTGACCGTGTGATTGGCCAAAGCCGAAGCCCCAGCATGGCGGATCGAAGCCAGATGCCCTACACAGATGCCGTGATACATGAAATCCAGAGATTCCTTGCACTTGCGCCTATAGGTGTCCCGCGTGCTGTGACTAGAGATGTTCATCTCAAGCAGTACATGATTCCCAAGGTCAGTTCTGAACATGTGCGTGTGAAAGGTCAAGTTTGTTTACTCTTCTCTCTGTTTAATTTCAAATTATTCCTTCAACGTGATTGGTGCGGTGGGTGTGTTTACTGATTTATCAGTCATGGTCCAAGTGTTGTTGAGTCCCTCACAGTCTGTGCCTAGAGTAGAACAGGAGTTGGAAGTGTTCAGGCTTTGCCTTCCTTCCAGGGGGTCTCATAGCCCAGCTCCTGCATGTCAATGTGGACTAGAGAATGAATTTAGTAATGGTATGCACTAAGACTGTGAACCCTCCATACCTTTGCTTTGTTCTAGAACTGAAGGCTAGCCAATCAATATAAATACAAACCAAACCAAAAAAACCCCGACAATTCAAAGTTATGATACTTTTAATAGATTCAAACTTAAACAGTTGGTCAACTCTTTTAGAACTCTTGGATGCAATTTCTCTGGAGTTGCTGCTTTCAAAATATCTAACTTCAGTAGTTTCTGCTTAACGTGTTCTATAGGTAGCAGTGTGCACAGGTACAAGGCAAGAAGGGACCATTGTGATCATCTACTTTGACTTCCTTTGTAATACAGCTCATAGGCCTTCAATCTTCACGGCTGAGGATGTTGGGGAGATTTCCAAACCTGATCCGTCCTTTGTAAGTGACAAATCTGAGGACTTGTCACAGATTGAAGTGTCATTAGAGGAGGTTTTGGAATTAATTGATAAACTTAACAGTAACAAGTCACCGGGACCAGATGGCATTCACCCAAGAGTTCTGAAAGAACGCAAATGTGAAATTGCGGAACTGTTCACTATAGTTCGTAACCTATCCTTTAAATCAGCTTCTGTACCCAATGACTGGAAGATAGCTAATGTAATGCCAATATTTAAAAAGGGCTCTAGACGCGATCCTGGCAATTACAGACCAGTAAGTCTAACGTCAGTACTAGGGAAATTAGTTGAAACAATAGTAAAGAATAAAATTGTCAGACACATTGAAGTACATAATTTGTTGGGCAAAAGTCAACATGGTTTCTGTAAAGGGAAATCCTGTCTTACTAATCTATTAGAGTTCTTTGAAGGGGTCAACAAAAATGTGGACAAGGGGGATCCAGTAGATATAGTGTACTTAGGTTTCCAGAAAGCCTTTGTCAAGGTCCCTCACCAAAGGCTCTGACGTAAATTAAGTTGTCATGGGATAAGAGGGAAGATCCTTTCATGGACTGAGAACTGGTTAAAAGACAGGAAACAAAGGGTAGGAATAAATGGTAAATTTTCAGAATGGAGAGGGGTAACTAGTGGTGTTCCCCAAGAGTCAGTCCTAGGACCAATCCTATTCAACTTACTCATAAATGATCTGGAGGAAGGGGTAAACAGTGAGGTGGCAAAGTTTGCAGACGATACTAAACTGCTCAAGGTAGTTAAGACCAAAGCAGACTGTGAAGAACTTCAAAAAGATCTCACCAAACTAAGTGACTGGGCAACAAAATGGCAAATGAAATTTAATGTGGATAAATGTAAGGTAATGCACGTTGGGAAAAATAACCCCAACTATACATATAATATGATGGGGGCTAATTTAGCTACAACTAATCAGGAAAGAGATCTTGGAGTCATCATGGATAGTTCTCTGAAGACATCCACGCATTGTGCAGCAGCAGTCAAAAAAGCAAACAGGACGTTAGGAATCATTAAAAAAGGGATAGAGAATAAGGCGGAGAAGATCTTATTGCCCTTCTATAAATCCATGGTACGCCCACATCTTGAATACTGCATACAGATGTGGTCTCCTCATCTCAAAAAGATATATACTGGCACTAGAAAGGTTCAGAGAAGGGCAACTGAAATGATTAGGGGTTTGGAACAGGTCCCATATGAGGAGAGATTAAAGAGATTGGGACTGTTCAGCTTGGAAAGAGGAGACTAAGGGGATATGATAGAGGTCTATAAAATCATGAGTGGTGTGGAGAAAGTGAAGAAGGAAAAGTTATTTACTTGTTCCCATAATATAAGAACTAGGGGCCACCAAATGAAACTAATGGGCAGCAGGTTTAAAACAAATAAAAGGAAGTTCTTCTTCACACAGCGCATAGTCAATCTGTGGAACTCCTTGCCTGAGGAGGTTGTGAAGGCTAGGACTATAACAGGGTTTAAAGAGAACTAGATAAATTCATGGAGGTGAAGTCCATAAATGGCTATTAGCCAGGATGGGTAAGGAATGGTGTCCCTAGCCTCTGTTTGTCAGAGGGTGGAGATGGGTGGCAGGAGAGAGATTGCTTGATCATTACCTGTTCCATTCACTCCCTCTGGGACACCTGGCATTGGCCACTGTCAGTAGACAGGGTACTGGTCTGGATGGACCTTTAGTCTGACCCAGTATTGCCATTTTTATATTCCTCAGAATAATTCTTTTAATGTGGCTTCTCTCTCACATGCGGGGGTATGTTGCTGATGTAACTAATTTAGCTAGAGTTACTCAAGAAAGAGATCTTGGAGTCATTGTGAATAGTTCTCTGAAAACTTCCACTCAGTGCACAGCAGCAGTCCAAAAAAGCAAATAGAATGTTAGGAATCATTTTAAAAGGGATAGAGAATAAGATAGAGAATATAAAACCTTGGTACGCCCACATCTTGAATACTGCGTGCAGATGTGGTCGCCTCATCTCAAAAAAGATATATTGGCCTTGGAAAGGTTCAGAAGGGCAACAAAATGACGAGGGTTTGGAACAGGTCCCATATGAAGAGAGATTAAAAAGATTGGCACTTTTCATCTTAGAAAAGAGGAGACTAAGGGGGGATATGATAGGGGTCTATGAAATCCTGACTGATGTGGAAAAACTGAATAAGGAAAAGCTATTTACTTTTTCCCATAACATAAGAACTAGGGGTCACCAAATGAAATTAACGTGTAGCAGGTTTAAAACAAACAAAAGGAAGTTTTTCTTACACAATGCTTAATTGACCTGTGGAACTCCTTGCCAGAGGATGTCTGAGACTGAAAATGACTTGCCCAAAGTCACTCCATTTATCCCATCTCGGGCAGTGAGGAGTATGAATGGTGGACTGCAGTTCAGTGCAATTAACTCTGCTCATGAAATGTTATTTCTGCTTTGGTTGAAAGCATGATGTTGAGAGAATTCAAGAAAATGAAGAAAAACAAAATCGGTCCCACAGTCAAGTGAATTATGTTGAATATCCCCCCTCAACAGTTTTTTTTTTTTTTTTTTTTGCATTTGCCAATTCAGGACACCACGATATTCCCTGTACTGAAGTCAGTTCTACATGACAGCAGGGAATTCCCAAATCCAGAGCAATTCAACCCCGGGACACTTCTTGGATGAAAATGGTTCCTTTAAGAAGAGTGACTTCTTCATGCCTTTTTCTGCAGGTAAAAGAAGCTGCTTTTGTTTCAGATCCAGCCCTGTCTCCGAGCTTTGCCTGGTCACTCGCAGACTGGTTTGTGTGCAATGTTTTCAGGTGGCCTGTGAAGCAGAGTCTCTCATACTAGCAAAGTATCTGTCAGTCTTTGCAAGAGTGCTACTTCCCGCTCATTGGTCTGAAGGGAGTTTTTGGACTAGACACACACTCAATTCACTACACTCTGCCGGAAAACTCCCTGTCTTGTTTTGTGTGGTGTCTGCCTGGTGTAAATTAATCCGTTATCAGAGGTGCAGACAACTCTAATGTTGAAGGGAATACCAAGCCTACAGTAGCCAGCTGCGTAGTCATATGCAGAGATAGCACAGAAATGCAGGGCTGGAAGAGATATCGAGAGTTCATAAAGTTCAGCCCCCTGTGCTGATGTGGCACCACGTAAATATTGACCGTCCCTGACTGGTGTTTGTCAGCCTGTTTTTAAAATCCTCCAGTGATGGGAATTCCACCGCCTCTGTGGCAAGCCTCTTCCAGAGTTTGACTAACCCTATTTTTAATTTTCCTCTCTAATCTAAGTCTCCCTGATTGCAGAGTAAGCCCCTTACTTCTTATCCTACCGTCAGGGGAAAAAGGAGAACAATTGATTCCCGTCTTTTTATGACAGCCCTTAGCGTATCTGAAGTCTCTTTAGTGTGTCCCTGATGACTACACTGGTCCGGGAATCAACTTATCTAAACCTGTGAGCTTGATTCATTTTGTTGCTTTACTCTGAAATCTCTCCATTTGTCCACGATGGGACAGGGTGCTCCAGTGGAGATGTCACCTGTGCTGAGCAGAGCAGGAGAATGCCCTGCCGTGCCTTACATAACCCACGCCTGCTAATACATCCCAGAATGTTATTAGCCTTTTCTGCAACTACATCACACGCTTTATGTCTATTTAACATGTGATCCACCCCTTAATCCCTTTCAGCAGTAGTACTGCTTCGTCGCTACGTCTCATGGAATAGTTGTGTAAATATGAGATACACAGTGAATTCTATTATCCAAGTCACTCATGAAAATATTGACCAGTGCCAGTCTCAGGAAAGAGCCTTACAGGACTCCACTATGGGCACCCTCCCACTCTGAAACAAACTGTAGATAGCTCCTTTGAGGAAGTTTTTTTGACAATTGACAGGTCAACCATCCTAACAGCATTTTAACCTAGACCACATTCCCGTAGTTTGTAGAGGCCTCTTTCTGCTAGGCCACTAACCCTGTTTTAGAAATCTTTTGGTCTGAATTGGCTTGATTTGTTCTTGACATATCCACACTTGCTTGGCTATTCCTCATCAATCTTTAATCATCTACGTGCTTTGAATTTGATTTAGTTAGTTCCAGTGTCTTTCCAGGCTCACTGGTTACAATTCCCCTGCTCCTCTTTCATGCCTTCCTGATCTCTGAGGAGGCAGCCATTATCCTCAATCTGTGCGTGCATCTAACCTTAATCCTCCATAACAACTGTATTTAAAATGTGCTGCAAAGAAAGAGCTCCTGTGTGATCTCAAAATTCCTTTTCTGTGCAGGGAAGCGGATGTGCCTGGGAGAGAGTCTGGCTCATGGAGCTCTTTTGGCACTGACAGCGATTTTGCAGAACTTCACCCTGAAACCCGTGGTTGAACCCAGAGAGATTGATATTACTCTAGTAACAACTTTTGTGGGAAATTTACCAAAACCGTATGAGCTCCGTGTTCTTTGCCGGTAAAGGTTACCTCGATGCATGGTTGGTGCATATGGTAGGCACAGGAATGTGGTATCTACACACAGCTGATGCAGATGCACCACTGAATGCTGGGGTTGTGGTGGCCCCATCTCTTCCTTTCCCTATCTTCCATGCTAGCGGAAGTTTTTATTATGGTTCCTGTAGGTTTCAGGGTGACTGGGGAGGCCTTATCTGCTATTCAGCTTCCTAGGTGCCTTGGACTTCCTGTATCCATACCAGTGAACCTGGGGAGCAGCATAGCAGATAGCATTTTCAGCTGCCCCAGAACCTACATGGAACATAAAAGCTCAAGTTCATTCAGTCACTTCCAGCTGCTGCACTTTTCTCCAGTAGGAGATGCCGGAACATACCAGATCTCGCCCTCTGGAGATCCCAGGTGCTGTGCTGCTTCCTTTTCAGGTTCCTTCCCCCCTCCTCCCTGATCGGCTCCCTCCCCTGATGGGGCCCCTCATCCATGCTTTGTCTCTGCGTGGCTGCTGGGCACCCCTCCCTGCTGCTTTGGTAGCTAAATTGTCTGAATAATAGGCCTTGTGGATAAGGGGGAAGCAGTAGATGTGGTATACCTAAAAGGTAGTAAAGCATTTAATACAGTTGCACATGATCATCTTAATAATAAACTAGGCAATACAATGTCAGTGGGGGCTACTGTAAGGTGGGTGCATAACTGGTTGGATAACCACTCTGAGTGAGTCATGATCAATGGTTCACAGTCATGCTGGAAGGGCATAATGAATGGGGTTCTGCAGAGATCAGCTTTGGGACCAGTTTTCATCAATAGCTTCATCAGCAATTTAGATGATGGAAGAGAGAGTACGCTTATAAAGTTTGCGGATGATACGAGCCCGAGAGGGGTTGCAAGCACTTTGGAGGACAGGGTCAAAATTCAGAATGATCTGGACATGGTCTGAGGTAAATAGGATGCACATCAATAAGGACAAATGCAAAGTGCTCTACTCAGGAAAGAACAGTCAGTTTCACGTACACGAATGGGAAGCGACTGTATAAGGAGGAGCCCTGCAGAAAGGGATCTAGGGGTCTTAGGTGATTCTCCCGCTCTGCTCTGTGCTGATTTGGCCTCAACTAGAGTCAGATTCCAGCCATTTTCTTCCTCTCAGGGTACAAATGCCAGGGGAGGGGGAGGCGGAGGCCTGATGTCACGTTTTACTAGGTGGAGAAAGGATAGAGATTCCCAGTTAGCTGTAAGTGCTGCTTGCCTTTATGCCGTTGTGCAGGCTGCCTGTGTAATGCTGGGAAGGGGCCATTGTGCAGGCTGCTTGTGTAATACTGGGAAGTGGAAATGAACCAGGGACCTGTTGAGCCTCTACTGCATGAGCGAAAGGACAGCTGGCTCCCAGGCAGACTCATCACTCTCTCTGTAAATGGTCTGATTGCCACCCAATGGGACAGCGCACTGCACCCAAACAATTTGTGACAAGTCTTTTACTATGCCCAAGTGTAGTGCTCTTCATTAGCTACATTCTGCATGTCCAGTGTTCGCAAACCCATGTGGTACCCAAAGGAAAACCAGCTCCATTTCCTTTACAAAGGAATTGCTTTGGGTCAGGGATTTGTCTGGAACAGGGTGAGCAGGCAGGACAAGGGAAGAGAAGAGGGAGACAGTGGGGGGGCACCCGGGGCAGAGCAAGGATAGAGAATGTGTGGGGCCATATGCAGAAAACACCTGCTGCAGAGTTAGCCTGGCTCCACAGGCAGCAGCTTCACCCTGTGTCCATGCTGGATGTCCTGGACCTGTGGCCTAGACACAGGCCTGGCTGTGAGCAGGGTTTGAACCCGTGCAGGGAAACCCTATTGGATTTCTAGTCCAATGCCTTAAACACTTGGCCATAACAACTGAGAGTGCAGGAACAGGAGTGAAACCTGAACTAGATCCATCCCTGTCAGAAAAGGAAAAAAACTGGGTTTATTTCATGTACATGAATCTGATTGTCTTTGATTCTGGACTCATGTCCTCAGTGACAGAAATGTGTTCATTGTCTTGAAACAGATAAATTGCTGGATTTTTATATAACTGTGATTTAAAAAATAAAGTATAAGAGAAAAAAATTATCATACAATTGACTCACAAAGCCACGTACAGTTATTGTGTAGTGTTCTCAAACATGGTCAGGTGGGAAGAGAAGCTGGGTAAGTTGTCAAGTCCTATGTGGTTCATAATTATGGAAACGCTGTGCTCTCCTTATCAAGCTGGGGTCTGCCTGCTCAAGTTCTCTGGTGAGGCGCTCTGCCTCAGCCCCGTACGCTGACAGATAAGTTTTCCCCTTGCTCTCGCAGAGATTATGGAGCACACAAATCACTGCCACCACAAGGGTCGTGCTGCGTTCACTGACATCAAGGCCGAGTCAGGAGACTCCTGAGCCTTCCCTTTAAATGTCCAAATGCACATCGGACCACCATCCTGCCCTCACTCAGCCTGTTGTTGAACTCCTCCAGGCTGGTGTCTGGGCTGCCCGTGTACAGGTTCAAGAGCCATAGGCAAGGTGCTGAAGAGTCAAGATGGGGAGGTGCGTTCCACCTAGGGTCCCACAGCAGTTAGGGAGCCCTACCACAGCAAAGCCATGCACTATGGTGTCCACAGTTCCCAGAATCACAACCCTCTGTAGCACAAGGGCATCGATCACCTGAGCTACTTGTGCAACATCAGCCCCCGCTGTAGATTTCCTTGCTCTGAACTGTTTGGCCACTGATCGGAAGCTGTCTGGTGCTGCACGCTTTCAAGGGGCAATTGCCACACGCTTCTCCATAGCCAGAGTGGGTTTCATGGCACCAGGACCGGCATTGCACTGTGTCCAGAGGATTGAATGGTGGCTGTGCAGGTTCTCCATGCCACCCCCAGCTTTCTCCTAATCCTCTTCCTGTTAGAGGGCCTGGCGTACGCTGTCCAAGCACTGCAGCATTGAACGTCCCACGACACACACATCAGCATCACAATGGCTGCGGCAAGAGAGCGTCTACACTTGCATGGATGCTCTTGCGCAAAAGCACATCTTTTTGCGCAAAGGCACATGCCAGTGTAGACGCTCTCTTACTCAAACTCTAACGCAAAAACTCTTGCGTTAAAGTGCAAAATCTTGCCAATATAGACGTAGCCCCTATGTTTCAGTTTGACACCAAGAGTCGTACAGAGTTGGCATCAAGGAAGGTCGATCACAAGAGATTTTAAAGATTTTGTGAAATCTCTGGAAACAATCAGGATTTGGTTTCAATTTGTATCAGATTTCAAGATCCAGTTTTTCTCAAGTGTCAGCTGATCATTTATCCATAGACTAAATCTTGGAGCACAACATGAAAGGTAATCCTCATCCTACACGTACCATGTTCCAGCTGGCACCACGCCTCTGAGAAATGCTTAACCACACGGCTGGAGAGAGCAGGTCAGTGATTCTGTATTGGATTAAATGTCAATATCCATCAATGAGTACACAAGGAGAAGGGGAGATGAGCTATTATTAAAAGTTCAAAGGACTTCGTTCCTAGTTGCACAACTCTGGTCATCTTCGTTAGTCCGGAGCTTATCTCGTTACCACGGCAGAACTGAGAGCTCCTATTGGCAAATTCCTTGCACCCACCTTTGCTGTGTAGAATATAAAAAGGGAGATGGCTGAAATACAAATAATCCGTTAGCCCTGAACCATTGCTACACCCAACAATGGAACCGCTGGGAGCAACCACTGTGTTCCTGGTCATTTGTGTCTCTTGCCTTCTCTTCCTCTTCACGTGGAGAAAGACGCCTGGAAGTGAGAAGCTGCCGCCCGGCCCTGTTGCTTTCCCCCTCGTTGGGAACATGCTGCAGCTGAGAGAGAAGAGCTTGTTCCAGCATATAGAGGAGGTAAGGGTGTTCTCTTGGTATCCGTTGCTGGGTTGGTAGCAGGTATTTAGCTCAGTCTAGCTCAAGCCCAGCCTGGTGTCATTGCCATGTTCGCTGAAATGCCCAAGTTACTGCTTCACAAAACAATCAGTCTTGGATTGCAGATGTAAATGATTTGGGATAATCCACTGCTTGTGTTGCAGGTGAGTGTGTTATTCAGAGGTAACCCAGCGTGCCTCCACAGCGGCACTGCCCTGGGTACAAGTTGTTGCTGGCTGGGCTCAGAGATCTAGTGTGTTATGTAAGGAACTGGCAGACACAAGGCTTCAAGTCTGGTCGTACCTCTTCCACAGACTCTAGGTGTGCCCTTGGGCATGTCACATAACCTCTCTCTGCCATCATTTCCCATCTGTAAAATTGCTCTATTGACATTTGCCTGGATCACAATAGGAAGGTTAGGCAGAGACTGCAGCTCAGCATAGAACCAGCTCACAAGACTGAATAAATGCTGGCAGCATTTCTGTGGAGTTTAAATGGTCATTTCTACATAGCGCTCAAAATCTCTATTAGGAGTCCCCATAATAATGCAGGTGGCTCTTATAATTTGAACAGACAGAATTATCGTGGGATCACGCAGACACGCACACACACATCGATAGGGAAACCTGTTTAAAATACATGAGTTTAACAACATGATGCACTGAAACGTTAGTCAGTCCCAAACCTCCAAGGCATGTAGGTGCCAAACTCTCATTGAAAACAGTGAAGTGAAGCTCCTAAATACCCTGGAGGATTGTGGCTGAAATGGCCAAATCTGGGCAGTGATCAGTGGTCAGAATTGGCTAGTATTAGCTGAGTGGCAGGAAAGTACTTGTGGAATTGGATCTACTCCCCCCCCCCCATTCTTACCCTTTAAGAAGTGGGTCTAAGTTAACACACATTGGCCTTTTTGTTCAATTGTTACAGCTCAGTAGAATGTACGGCTCGATTTTCACAATATACTTGGGCTCCGAGCGGGTTGTGGTGCTGCATGGATATGAGGTAGTGAAGGAAGCTCTGGTTGATCTCGGGGGATGAGTTCAGCAGAAGAGGAAAAATGCCACTATTTGAGACAGCTACCAAGGGAACAGGTACGTGTGGATGGAATAACATCTGCATATAGGACTGATATTATTAGTATGGCGAGAAAAGAGCCAGAGTTTTGTTAATAATAGTAACAATCGGAGAGCATAGACACAGAATCAGTGAAGCTGAAGTTGAAGCTGAACCTTTGGCTCAGGCACGTTTGGTTGTTTGCCCAACAGACAGACAGCGTCGGGCCTCCCTCCTTTCAGGCCTGTTCTCTACTCTTTTCCAGGTATTGGTTTCACCAACGGGGAGCAGTGGAAGCAGCTCCGGCGATTTACCATTATGACCCTGAGAGACTTTGGGATGGGGAAGAAAAGCATTGAGGAGCGGATCCAGGAGGAAACCCGTTTTATGGTGGAAAGACTCAGAAACACGCACGGTGGGGATTGTTTCTTGTCCACTGAACAGTGATCAGAAAGACAACTCTTGTCTTTGCTTTTCATGATGTTATTTGTTTGGTTCAGCCATCTCATAACTGAAGCCGTGAGCTGCCTGGACAGAGGCCTGTAGTGATGTCATGGGTAAGGATAGGTGAAATGTGCCAGAGATGACCCCTTCTGGTTGTTGCTTTTTCACATTTCTCCCCTGTAATGTATGACCAATGATCAAATGGATGATGCTTGTCTAGAGTGTGTAACACAGTTAGCTGTAATAGAGCGGGTTAGTTCCAGGGTTGCTGGGTTCACAAGCCACCTATTGCTACGGTTTGCTCATTTTCTTCCCTGCTCCAAGTCTGACACACGCTTGGCACCAAATTTCTAGAGTGAAGGGCCCCGTGGGAATGTTTGAAACCCCTGTGGACATATGCAGGGCTTCATAAAGGACGCTCGTTCCCTTGTTGGCTATTCTCATGTGCCCGTCTTGTGTTCTTCCATGTCTTTTTTCCAGGTGCATTCCTGCCATCTCCATTTCCATGCCTGGTCCACCAGTTACTGCTTCCCCTTCCTCTATGCTTTTTCCTGGTGACCTTTTCTCTATCCATCTGATACTGAGCACCTGTCTACAACAGCTGTTTAAGAACTTGGGGAGTAGACGGGGGGGTCTTCACACATCTCCAGGTGTCATCAAGGTAGAGCGAGAGCGACTCCACCTGGTGCTAACTGGTGATGATGGTGCCATCACACAAGTGATGGCCCAGCCACAGCCACTGGGCGCTCCCGTTGTGAATGGGTCTCAGGGCAGCTGACCACTTCGCCAGTCCACGTGCGACAGGGCCTGATGCTATCATCCCCCGGATAGCTCTACAACACCACCCAGTGCGCCCGCCTCTCCGGGGTGATTTGAAGGCTCTGGGATCCAGCATCAGCCATTGCCACTGTAGTGGTGTCTGAGCGCCTGGATTCTTCCAGATCTCTGTGCTCTGGGGAAGCTGCCCACTTTGCCCCCACCTGTCTGCGCACCTGACTGACCAGGATCCATTCTGTGAAATGGGCTCCAGATCACACAGGTGGGTATCACTTAGACAGGAACCGATGGCCCTTTGTCAGACCAAAACGGGCTAGGCAGAGAGCCGCACAGCAAACACGCTGAAGCCGGATTGCCAAGGAAAAGGTGGGAAGTGTTTGTTTCATGTCGTGAGGAAAGTGTGGGGATGGGCAGCCCTAACCCCCCTAAGTCCCCTTCCCCAGGGCATATTGCTGTGAGACCCCCAATATCCCAGTGCTGCTGCTGACTCTAGTGTGGAGGGAGAAGTCCTTGCTGTAAAACTGACTCCTTTTAGTTTTGGTTCCCTCCAGAGCGGTGCTTTGACCCCAAGCTCCTCCTCACCCACGTTGTCTCCAACGTCATCTGCTCCATCATCTTCTGGGACCGGTTTGACTATGAAGAGAAGAACTTTGTTACTTTGATTAGTCTCATAATGGAGATTAGCAACTCGGCAATCTCCCCGGGCAGTGGTATGTTGAGGGATTTGTTCTGGTCTTATTCACTGTAATGGGAAGGGGATTTAGCATTTTCTTTATTAATTTTCCCTAAAAATTGTTATATGAGATTCCCCATAATGGTCCCCTTCTTCTCATTGGGCTGCTGCTACTACCATAATGACCTTCCAACTTCTTTCTAAGGGAGGTTTAATTTCCCTCACAAAACAAGTCATTAGCCAAATTCGGTTTGCTCAAGGATGTTCTCTGTCAACACAATTGGGACAAATCAGGGACATCTCCAATCAATACAGTGATACCAACGCCAGTCTTAATTCACATGCCCTAGCGCTTTTGAAATGTGCTATGTGCATGTAATCGTATTCCCCATCTCCAAAGCAAACTTCCTTTCACTTCCATTTCATACCCACCCCATAAGCGCGCTCCCCTTTTCTGAGAGCCTCCCCAAATGCACAGTGAAAGGCCAAACTTTCTGCTGCTGTAATTCAGACCAAAGAAATGAAGTTACCATAGCAGGCAATCTGGCCCTGCAACTTCCACCTCGGGAAGTCTGATGCATATTTTCCTTTCAGAGTTTATAATGGTGGATTGCTACCTAAGATAAACTGTCGTAGGAGCGAAGGCTAGGCACTTATGTGGGTTTTTTCTTCAGAAGAATGTGTGATTTGTTGGAAAAAATGGAGTGTCTTAGGTGTCATAACTAAACCTCCGTGTAGTTTTTCTGGGGAATTTTTGTCTGTATTATACAGTCTTACTTAGAACTTGCAACGTTCTGTTGAATTTTGATTTTGATTAGAAGGCTCCCTAGGAGAATTGAATTGTACGGCTGTAGTTGTGTCATTGGGGTGACAAGTGAGACCGTCCTTGTCTCTTGAGTCCAGATACATCAAGCCGTGTTTTTCTTTAACCTTTATAGCTGTACAGTTTTTTCCCAACGCTCATGGATTACGTCCCTGGGCCTCACCAAAGGCTATTTAAAATTTTTGAGGAGTTAAGAAGATTTGTTGGGGAGAGAGTGAACACGCATAAAGCGTCTCTGGATCCCAGTTGCCCTCGGGACTTCATCGATGCTTTCCTCATCAAAATAGAAGAGGTAAGTGAGGGCAGCAGCTCTTTTCCAGCACTGTGGTAAGGATGTTAAATATTGGTAAATTGACTAGTCAGATAGCGGATGAAATTTCCGTCATCTACTCAACTAGTCGATAGGCACTTCCTCATTCCTGCTTTGAAATGTACAAGAGCCACTGCTGGAGCTCTTGTACATTTCAAAGGAAGAATTCTGAGGTCTGTGTGCAGCCCAGCCAGCTGACTCCAGGCTGGCATGGGGCGTGCCTGCTTTGAAATGTACAAGAGTCCCCCTCTGACACTGGGCTTCCTGCTGCACCGCCAATTTGAAATGCAGCGCGGAGCTGGGGTCAGCTGGGGACTTCTCAGCTGATCCCGGTCTCCCGCAGCATTTCAGCAGATCCCGGGTTCCACAGCGCCACTCTGAAGTACCCTCTTCCCCCTCCTCCTTTGCTGCCTCTATGGACTGGACTATCCGATAACATCCTTACACTGTGGTGGGGGCTGAACATCTCAGGGGGATACATTTGTTTAATAATGACATGGGGCATGGCTGTGGAGATGCCCGAAGGGAAGAAATGGTTTGTGCTGAAGGAATGTACATTAAACTGCTCTGTTCTCCTGCTTCCTATGAAGTAAAAAAAAAAAAATCACCTGTTATATTGAAAAGACCCAAGTACTGCAGTAATGCTGCTGTAATCTGTGGTGCTATGGGCCACTTATTTGTGGTTTTTATAATGACAGCAGTTTGGTCACCTGTTGGGTAGAAGATGACTATTTTATGGCCTGATAAGAATATTTCTTACAGCTTCACAGCCAAACCTGAAACACCTTCCCACATTGTTTTTCAGGGGCAAAAGAATGGCGACTCAATATTTACAGAAGAAAGTTTGCTACAAAGTACAGTTGACTTATTTTTCGCTGGAACAGAGAGTCAGCCACACCCTATGCTTTGGACTCCTGGTTCTTCTGAAATTCCCAGAAATAGAAGGTAACAACACACACGTGATCTCAGTCGCAGATCCAGAGAACATTTGTGGAGGTGTGGGAGGTAGCAGCTTTAACCATGATTCCAACAGCTATTTCGGCACATGAGAACTCTGAGGTTTTGGTGGAATAATCAACAAACTAGAAAAGAACTTCCTTCTTGCATTAGCTTCAAAATGGAAGAAAAAGCTTTTAAAGTGATAATTAGAAAATATTATAATAGATTGGCTATCATGGTTTTCCTATCAGTGCAAAGACACTGGAAGGTGTCTTTCCAGTAGATACAAATGTTACCACCATTTTTCAATGCCAGGTGTGTTTCTTTTCCTGGTAAGTTAATCAGCAATAGGAAATAAATTCTTGACCATTGTTATTTCTTTATACAATGCCTTTGATATTTCTATATAACAAGAGAAAACACACTTCAGTTCAAGATACTAAGGATGTAAAGTTTCAAAATACTAAACAAATTTAACAACACAATTTGCATTTACAGATGACTGATCTCAAAGCCTTTTTTTGCCCCTTGGAACTGTTTTCTTTTATAGTACAATGGCCCTGTTTACAACAATAAGATGTATATTGACAATATAACATGACAATATACATCTTAAATTGCCCTCTAAACACGGTCTTTTTCAAGGGCATTCTCAAATACGAAAGAAGTTAGTAAAGAGTCCTGTTCTAAGAGTAACAACCTGGCCAAATCACTTCACTCTGGGAATTGGGGGGAAAAGTCTCAGGTGTCAATAGATTTATTTAGGAAAGAACACATTATAATTTTGGGGTTGAGAAGCAGTAAAATAACGACCTCAGCTTTCCATCGGGAGCAACTGGAATGTCAAAGGGAATCACTGAAAAGAAAGCTGCTGAGCCTTGCTGGGGAGACATGAGAAATGCATGGAGCAAGAAACGGATACACAGTGTGTCCCCTTCAATCACCAGTGACCCATGTTGCTATCACATGGTGGTAGTTCATTGGTTAAGTGAGTTGAAGATGGGTCCGGGGTTTCCTGCCCCAGGCCCCTGCAGGCAGGAGTTCTCATCCGAAGAGCCCCATTGCAACGGGCAGTCTTGTGCCTGTACTGACCATCTGAGCAAAGGACCCGAGGGCTGAATGGGCCGTTGGGAGTGAATTCCTCTCTCAGATCCAGACCAGAGTTGATGCTCCCAGGCAGGGGGCAGGCCGTAAAGTGGAGGGAGCCTCGGCTGACGCTGACCAGGCTGTGCCAGCTCTGAGAGTAACAGGCACACTGCAAGGGGGTGGAATGGCAAAGTCATCGCATCTTCCGAAGTAATCAGCTTGCCGGGGTCAGGATTGTGGAACTCAAAGTTTGGCCAGTGCTCGAGACTATGCCCAGAGCAGACAGGGGTGACACAGCGGTGGGCAAATCTGTAGGAATTGACCGTTACTGTTAAACCTCACTCATCTGGTTACAGCGAAAGTTCACGAAGAGATTGACCGTGTGATTGGCCGAAACCGAAGCCCCAGCATGGCGGATCGAAGCCAGATGCCCTACACAGATGCCGTGTTACATGAAATCCAGAGATTCCTTGCCATTGCGCCTATAGGTTTCCCACATGCTGTGACTAGAGATGTTCATCTCAAGCAGTACGTGATTCCCGAGGTCAGTTCTGAACATGTGCGTGTGAAAGGTCAAGTTTGTTTACTCTTCTCTCTGTTTAATTTCAAATTATTCCTTCAACGTGATTGGTGCGGTGGGTGTGTTTACTGATTCATGGTCCAAGTGTTGTTGAGTCCCTCTCAGTCTCTACCTAAAGAAGAACAGGAGTTGGAAGTGTTCAGGCTTTCCAAAGCAAGAAAAAAAAAAACCCTCCAATTCAAAGTTATGATATTTTCAATAGATTCAAACTTACACATTTGGTCAACTCTTTTAGAACTCTTGCGTGAAATTTCTCTGTACCTTTTGCTTTCAAAATGTCTAACTTCAGAAGCTTCTGCTTAACACACGCTATAGTAATAGTGTGCAGAGATACAAGGCCAGAAGAGACCACTGTGATCATCTACTTTGACTTCCTTTGTAGGAAGGAAGGCTCATAGACCTTCCTCAGACTAATTCCTTTAATGCAGCTTCTCTCTCGTATGCGGGGTGTGTTGCTGATTTAACTAATCTAGCTACAGCTACTCAAGAGAGAGATCTTGGAGTCATTGCGGATAGTTCTCTGAAAATATCCCTCAATGCGCAGCAGCAGTCAAAAAAGCAAACAGAATGTCAGGAATCATTAACTAAGGGATAGCGAATAAGACAGAGAATATCTTATTGCCTCTGTATATGACCATGGTGAGCCCACATCTTGAATAGTGTGTATAGATGTAGCCGCCTCATCTAAAAAGAATATATTGACTTTGGGAAATGTTTTTAAAAAGGAAACATGATGAGGGGTTTGGAATGGGTCCCGTATGAAAAGAGATTAAAAAGACTGGGACTTTCCAGTTTAGTAAAGAGTTGACTAAGGCAGGATATGATAGAGGTCTATACAGTTATGACTTGTGCAGAAAAAGTGAATAAGGAAAAGTTCTTTACCTATTCCCACAGCATAAGAACTAGGGCATTGGCTGTGGTCGGAAGACAGGATACTGAGCTAGATGGACCTTTGGTCTGACTCAGTGTGGCCGTTCCTATGTTCTTAGGTCAGATACACTGAGTAATAGTAAAAAAATTATCTCCTCTATCTTACGGCACTTTCCACAGAGACGGTACTATCGCTATCCCCAGTTTACAAATGCAGTAACAAGGGATCTGAGACTGAAAATGACCTGCCCAAAGTCACCCCGTGTATCCCATCTCTGTCAGTGAGTAGTGTCACGGGTGGACTGCACTTCAGTGGGATTAGCTCTGCTCATGAGATGTTATTTCTGCTTTGGTTGAAAGCATGAAGTTGAGGGGATTCACGAAAATGAAGAAAAACAAAGATCAGTCCCAGAGTCGAGTGAATTTTGGAGGCTTCTCTCTTTTGGCGACTTTCCACCTTAAGTCTTTTTTCTGCATTTGCTAATTCAGGGCACTACGATATTCCCTGTACTGAAGTCAGTTCTATATGACAGCAGGGAATTTCCAAACCCAGAGCAATTCAACCCGGGACACTTCTTGGACGAAAATGGTGCCTTTAAGAAGAGTGACTTCTTCATGCCGTTTTCTGCAGGTAAAAGAAGCTGGTTTTGTTTCAGATCCTGGCCTGTCTCCTATCTTTCCCTGGTTGTTCTCAGACTGGTTTGTGCGCAGTGTTTCAGGTGGCTCATGAGGAAGGGTCTGTCACACTAGCAAAGCAGCTATCAGTCTTTGCACCACTGTCTCTTCCTGCTCATTGGGCTGAAGGGAGTGTTTGGACTAGACATACACTCCCTTCCCTTCACGTCACCTGAACACTTCCTGTCTTGCTTTGTGTGGTGTCTGTATGGTGTAAATTAATCTGTGGTGAAAGGTGCAGACAAAGCTAACATTGAAGGGAATACCAAATCTAGAGTAGCCAGTTGCATAGTCATGTAGGACCATGTAAATATCGACCGTCCCTCACTGTTGTTTGTCAACCTCTTCTTAAAACCTTCCAGTGACGGGAATTCCACAGCCTCCATGGCAAGGCTGTTCTAGAGGTTGTCTAGCCCTATTTATAATTTTCCTCTCTAATCTCTAACCTAAATCTCCCCAATTGCAGAGTAAACCCATTAATTCTTGTCCTACCGTCAGGGGGAAAAGGAGAACAATTAATTCCCGTCCTCTTATAACAGCCCTTAGCGTATCTGAAGTCTCTTTACTGTATCCCTGGTCTGTCATCGTGTCTGATGACTACACTGGTCCGGGGATCAGCTTTTGTAAACCTTCAAGCATGATTCATTTTGTTGTGTTACTCCGAAATCTCTCCAATGTACCCACAATTCCTATAGTGAGGAGCCCAGAATGGGACAGGGTGCTCCAGTGGAGACGTCACCAGTGCTGAGCAGAGCAGGAGAATGCCCTGCCGTGCCTTACATAACCCACGCCTGCTAATACATCCCAGAATGTTATTAGCCTTTTCTGCAACTACATCACACGCTTTATGTCTATTTAACGTGTGATCCACCCCTTAATCCCTTTCAGCACTAATACTGCTTCACCGCTATGGCTCATGGAATAGTTGTGCAAATATGAGACGCACAATGAATTCTATTATCCAAGTCACTCATGAAAATATCGACCAGTGCCAGTCTCAGGAAAGAGCCTTACAGGACTCCACTATGGGCACCCTCCCACTATGAAACAAACTGTAGATAGCTCCTTTGAGGAAGTTTTTTTGACAATTGACAGTTCAACCCTCTAATAGTAATTTCATCTAGACCACATGCCCCTAGTTTGTAGGGGCCTCTCTCTGATAGACCACTAACCCTGTTGTAGAAGTCTTTTGGTCTGAATTGGCTTGATTTGTTCTTCACAAATCCACACCGGTTTAGCTTTTCCTCCTCAATCTTTTATCACCTACATGCTTTGAATTGGATTTAGTTAGTTTCGGTGTCTTTCTAGGCTGACTGGTTACAATTGCTCTGGTCCTCTTTCATACCTTCGAGATCTCTGAGGGGACGGCCATTAACTTCAATCTCTGGGGGCATCTAATCTTAATCCTGAGCTGTGGCTTCCATAACAACTGTATTTAAAATGTGCTACAAAGAAAGATCTCCTGCATCAACTCAAAATTCTGTTTCCTTTCAGGGAAAAGGATCTGCTTGGGAGAGGGCCTGGCTCGCATGGAGCTGTTTTTGATACTCACGGCGATTTTACAGAACTTCACCCTGAAACCCCTTATCGAACCCAAAGATATTGATATTACTCCAGCAACAGCATCTGCGGCAATCATCCAAAACCATATGAGCTCCGTGTTCTTTGTCGGTAAAGGTTACCTCAGTACCTGGGCAGTGCCTGTGGTAGGCACAGAAATGCAGTGTCTATACACAGCAGAGGTAGATGCACCACTGAATGCTGGGGTTGCGGTGGCCCCACCTCTTCCCTTCTCTACCCCCCACGCTAACAGAAGTTTTTATTATGGTTCATGCAGGTTCCAGGGTGGCTGGGAAGGCTTTATCTGCTTTTTGGCTCCCTCGGTGCCTTGGACTTCCCGTAGCCGTACCAGTGAACCTGGGGAGCGGTGCCCCAGAACCTGCATGGAATATAAAAGCTCAAGTTCATTCAGTCACTTCCAGCTGCTGCACTTTTCTCCAGCAGGAGATGCTGGAACATGCCCAACCCCGCCCTCTGGAGAGCCCAGGTGCTGTGCTGCTTCCTTTGCAGGTTCCTTCCCCCCTCCTCCCTGCAGAGCTCCCTAGCCACTGGGCCCCTCACCGATCCTCTCTCCCTGCGTGGCTGCTGGGCACTTCTCCCAGCTGCTAAGGAAGCTAAATTGTCTGAATAACAAGCCTTGAGGACAAGGGGGGAAGCAGTAGACGTGGTGTACTTAGACATAAGAAAAGCACTTAATACAGTCACGCACGATCTTCTTAATAATAAACTAGGGCAATACAGTGTCAGTGGGGGCTACCATAAGGTGGTTGTATAACCGGTTGGCTAACCACTCTGAGTGAGTCATTATCAATGATTCGTAGCCATGCTGGAAGGGCAAAATGAGTGGGGTTCTGCAAGGCTCAGTTTTGGGACCGGTTCTGATCAATAGCTTCATCAACCGCTTAGGTGATGGCATAGAGAGGACACTTAGAAAGTTTGCAGATGATACCAACCCAGGAGGGGGTTGCAAGTGCTTTGGGGACAGGGCCATCATTCAAAATGATCTGGACAAACTGGAGAAATGGTCTGCGGTAAATAGGTAAAGATCAATAAAGAGAAATGGAAAGTGCTCCGCTTAGGAAGGAACAATCAGTTGCACACGTACAGAATGGGAAGCGACTGTCTAGGAAGGAGTCCTGCAGAAAGGGATCTAGGGGTCAGAGTGGACCACAAGTATGAGCCAACAGTGTGACACTGTTGCAAAAAAAAGGAAACATTCGTGAATGCCTTGACAGGAGCACTGTGAGCAAGACATGAGAGGTGATTCTTCCGCTCTGCTCTGTGCTGAGTTGGCCTCAACGGAGTCAGATTCCAGCCATTTTATTTGTCTCAGGGTGCAAATTCCCGGGAAGGGAGAGGCCTGACACCTTGTTTTACTGGGTGGAGAAAGGACAGAGATTCCCAGTTGGCTGTACGTGCTGCTTGCCTTTATGCACCCCCAGGATCAAAGAAGGGCCATTGTGCAGGCTCATTGGGAAGTGGAAATGAACCAGGAACTTGCTGAGCCTCTACTGCATGAGCGAAAGGCAAGCGGGCTCCCAGCTAAGGCTCTAGGGCAGACTCATCACTCTCTCTTTAAGTGTTCTCCGTGCACTAGACCCAAACAATCAGGCACTGGCAGTTCTAATGCCCAAGTATAGTGCTCTTCATTAGCTACGTTTTACATCACCAGTGTTCACAAACCCATCTGTCACCCAATGGAAAACCTGCTCCATTTCTTTTAGAAAGGAATTGCACAAGTGTTGTTTTTTTCAAATGTCATTTGCTTTGGGTCAGGGATTTGTCTGGAACGGAGGGGCGGGGAGAGGGCAGGACAGGGGAAGAGAGGAGGGAGACAGTGGTGAAGGGGAAGGGAGAGGGCCTGGGCAGAGCAAGGGTAGAGTCTGGGTGGGGCCATATGCAGAAAACACCTGCTGCAGCCTTAGCCAGGCTCCACATGCGGCAGCTTCCCCCACTGCCCATGCTGAATGGCCTGGGCCTGGGCATGAATCTGATTGTCGTTGATTCTGGACTCATGTCCTCGGTGACAGAAATGAGCTCGTTGTCTTGAAACAGGTAAATTGCAGGATTTTTATAGAACTGTGATTTAAAAAATAAAGTCTAATATCAGAACTAACCATCCATTGACTCGCAAAGCCACGTGCCGTGATCGTGTGGTGTTCTCAGACACGCGCAGGTGGGAAGAGACGCCGCGTAAGTTCTCAGTTCCTCATTGGTGCAGTTGACAATTATGGAAACTTTGTCATTGACCAAAATTTGGTAACAGTGTCTAGCCCTTGAGCGCCAATCACCCAATGAAAATAAATCGTGATGATGCAACACTTGGGGCTCGACATCTTGCTTTGATAGGCAGAGTTTCTGTGGCTTGGCTAGAACTAGAATTCTCCCTGTCCTGTTCATTCATGCCATTTAAAGGAAGCGCACTGTTAAGCAGGTAAGCAGGGTCTGAATGAAGGACCCAAACCTCCCGTTTGCATGCCCAACCCTTCTCAGCATCCCCCCACTCAGTCACCAGCCAGGGTGGGTTTGCAGTACGCTATGATGCATTAGAACTAGCTGTGTGCGTCTTTTTATTTTAATTCTATAGCTTCCTTTGATCTGTCTGTTGTCACTTGCAAACATTTAAATCCTACTGTTTGTACTTAATCCAGTCACTTTTGTTTACTATCAAGCCCAGTGTAAATAATTATTACCTGGGGGGAGCAATCAGTGCGCATATTCTCTCTTTCATTGAGAAAGTGGCCAAACATCCTTTGAGCTTTTTTTGTGGTAAAGATGGATTTGTTTGGGGCTTTGATCCTTTATGAGGGGTGGTTTCCTGGGTGCTGTGTCCTAGAACTGCATACTCCCAGAGCTGAACAGGTCCAGTGTGTCTATTGCCAACCCTGGGGAGGCAGAAGGCAGTCCCACTCACGTTCCTGAGCCCTCCTCCTCCTTCCGGTTCCCAATTCTTTCCTTCACCTGCTGCTGCCCCCAAATCAAAACTCCCGTTCTTTGAACAATGGCCTCTTTATTGGTTGAACTGCAGGGGTGGGTGGGGGATTAAAGGCAAACACAAGGAATGCAGGGGCAACTTGTGGAGAGCCATGTGGAAGAGGCTCAAAATACTGTCTTCAAGGCCTCTCTGATTTGCGCTGCCCCTCTGAGCCTCACCACCCAAGAGTGGCATTCACCCAAGAGTTCTGAAAGAACTCAAATGTGAAATTGCGGAACTGGTCACTATAGTTTGTAACCTATCCTTTAAATCAGCTTCTGTACCCAATGACTGGAAGATAGCTAATGTAATGCCAATATTTAAAAAGAGCTCTAGACGCGATCCTGGCAATTACAGACCAGTAAGTCTAACGTCAGTACTAGGGAAATCAGTTGAAACAATAGTAAAGAATAAAATTGTCAGACACAGTGAAGAACATAATTTGTTGGGCAAAAGTCAACATGGTTTCTGTAAAAGGAAATCCTGTCTTACTAATCTATTAGTGTTCTTTGAAGGGGTCAACAAAAATGTGGACAAGGGGGATCCAGTAGATATAGTGTACTTAGGTTTCCAGAAAGCCTTTGTCAAGGTCCCTCACCAAAGGCTCTGACGTAAATTAAGTTGTCATGGGATAAGAGGGAAGATCCTTTCATGGACTGAGAACTGTTTAAAAGACAGGAAACAAAGGGTAGGAATAAATGGTAAATTTTCAGAATGGAGAGGGGTACTCGTGGTGTTCCCCAAGAGTCAGTCCTAGGACCAATCCTATTCAACTTACTCATAAATGATCTGGAGAAAGGGGTAAACAGTGAGGTGGCAAAGTTTGCAGACAATACTAAACTGCTCAAGGTAGTTAAGACCAAAGCAGACTGTGAAGAACTTCAAAAAGATCACACCAAACTAAGTGACAGAGCAACAAAATGGCAAATGAAATTTAATGTGGATAAATGTAAAGTAATGAACGTTGGGAAAAATAACCCCAACTATACATATAATATGATGGGGACTAATTTAGCTACAACTAATCAGGAAAGAGATCTTGGAGTCATCATGGATAGTTCTCTGAAGACATCCACGCATTGTGCAGCAGCAGTCAAAAAAGCAAACAGGACGTTAGGAATCATTAAAAAAGGGATAGAGAATAAGACGGAGAAGATCTTATTGCCCTTCTATAAATCCATGGTACGCCCACATCTTGAATACTGCATACAGATGTGATCTCCTCATCTCAAAAAAGATATACTGGCACTAGAAAAGGTTCAGAGAAGGGCAACTGAAATGATTAGGGGTTTGGAACAGGTCCCATATGAGGAGAGATTAAAGAGATTGGGACTGTTCAGCTTGGAAAAGAGGAGACTAAGGGGGGATATGATAGAGGTCTATAAAATCATGAGTGGTGTGGAGAAAGTGAAGAAGGAAAAGTTATTTACTTGTTCCCATAATATAAGAACTAGGGGCCACCAAATGAAACTAATGGGCAGCAGGTTTAAAACAAATAAAAGGAAGTTCTTCTTCACACAGCGCATAGTCAATCTGTGGAACTCCTTGCCTGAGGAGGTTGTGAAGGCTAGGACTATAACAGGGTTTAAAAGAGAACTAGATAAATTCATGGAGGTGAAGTCCATAAATGGCTATTAGCCAGGATGGGTAAGGAATGGTGTCCCTAGCCTCTGTTTGTCAGAGGGTGGAGATGGGTGGCAGGAGAGAGATTGCTTGATCATTACCTTTTTCCATTCACTCCCTCTGGGACACCTGGCATTGGCCACTGTCAGTAGACAGGGTACTGGTCTGGATGGACCTTTGGTCTGACCCAGTATTGCCATTTTTATATTCCTCAGAATAATTCTTTTAATGTGGCTTCTCTCTCACATGCGGGGGTATGTTGCTGATTTAACTAACTTAGCTAGAGTTACTCAAGAAAGAGATCTTGAAGTCATTGTGAATAGTTCTCTGAAAACTTCCACTCAGTGCACAGCAGCAGTCAAAAAAAGCAAATAGAATGTTAGGAATCATTTTAAAAGGGATAGAGAATAAGACAGAGAATATAAAACCTTGGTACGCCCACATCTTGAATACTGCGTGCAGATGTGGTCGCCTCATCTCAAAAAAGATATATTGGCCTTGGAAAAGGTTCAGAGAAGGGCAACAAAAATGACGAGGGGTTTGGAACAGGTCCCATATGAAGAGAGATTAAAAAGATTGGCACTTTTCATCTTAGAAAAGAGGAGACTAAGGGGGGATATGATAGGAGTCTATGAAATCCTGACTGATGTGGAAAAAGTGAATAAGGAAAAGCTATTTACTTTTTCCCATAACGTAAGTTCTTCTTCGGGTATTCCCCGTGGGTGCTTCATGTCTGGTGTCGGGCTCGCCCCGGCGCTGCGAATTGGAGGCTTCCCAAAGCTGTATTTGGCTGGACCGCGCATGCGCGAGCGCTCGAGGCCGTTCGCGCCGTTCCTCTCAGCCGCCTCTGGCCACGGACGGAGCTCTCTCCTCTCCTCCCCTCTCCTCAGAGTACCTCAGCATCCTGTTAATAGTTAATTTACTCTTCCGTCTTATCTGCCTTCCTTTACCTTATCTCCGTTAAAGTAAAAAAAAAAAAAAAAAAAAAATTAGAAATAGAGACGTTTCAGTAGTTCCTCTCTGTCCCTGCTATTCCTGTTGCTCCGTTGGCGCTTAGCCGCTCTCTCTCTCTCTCTCTCTCTCTCTCTCTCTCAAAAAAAACCAAAAAACCCGTAGGCTGTGTCTACACTGGGCCACTTATTCCGGAAAATCAGCCGCTTTTCTGGAATAAGCTGCGAGCTGTCTACACTGGCCCCTTGAATTTCCGGAAAAGCACTGACGATCTACTGTAAGAAATCAGTGCTTTTCCGGAAAAACTATGCTGCTCCCGCTGGCAAAGTCCTTTTTCCGGAAAACTGTTCGAAAAGGGCCAGTGTAGACAGCACGCTAGTCTTTTCCACAAAAAAAGCCCCGATTGCGAAAATGGCGATCGGGGCTTTTTCTCGAAAGGCGTCTACATTAGCCACGGATGCTTTTCTCCGAAAAAGGGCTTTTCCGGAAAAGCATCCTGCCAATGTAGACGCACCTTTTTCCGAAATACTTATAACGGAAAACTGTTCCGTTTTAAGCATTTCCAGAAATTCATGCCAGTGTAGACGTAGCCACAGAGAATAAGACAACAGGGTAATCCAAGTAAGGCAATTCAGAAAATAAATAGATCTACAGACTGAAGGTAGCACGCGTACCGCGAACGGAACGGTGTGCGCGCAAGAGCGCTCCAGCGGCAAAATGCCGGGCTCTCCGGGTTTTAAAAAGTGCTCCCTCTGCCAGGAGGCTATGCCGGCTTCCGACGGCCATGCCTCCTGTATCAGGTGCCTGGGAGAGGCACGCTCGCCACAGCAGCGCACTCACTGTGCCAGCCTGGGCTCAAGAGCCCGCAGAGACCGCGAGAGGCACCTGAAAATGATTCTGTTTGACAAGGCCTCAGGATGCCGGCACCGCTAACCCCACTGCTGATGCAGGGAGGAGACGGGCTCCCTCCCCTGAGACTACCCCTCCTGCGAGGGAAAAACCTTCACCGGCCAGGTCCCTGCCTGCTGCTCCGCTGAAGCGGAAAAGCGCAGGAGACAAGCCGGGCCCCTCCGGCTCCTCTACCGGCTCTGCACCGCGCTCGGGCTCAAAGAAGCCGGCCGGCACCGCACCGCGCTCCCGACCGGGCACGGCACCGGAGCGCCGTTTAAAGGACTCGGCCCTGCCGGCACCGGCAGTTCAACCGCAGTCCTCATCGCCACGCTGGGCTGCAGCTCCCCCCTTCCCACCTCAGGAGCTGTCCGCAGCCTCAGCCTCGGCACCGGCAGAGCTCCAGCCTGAATGAACAGCTCCCCTTGCTCCGCAGGTCGCTGTCCCTTCAGCACCAACCTCTGTAGGTTCAGAGCTGCCTCCCCCCGCACCGAGGAAGGCAAGCTCAAAATCCTGCAAGCATGCATCTTCTCCTCTGCCTTCTTCTACAGCTTCACCCGGACCATCTCTTCAGCACCGTTCTCCTGCACCTCACTCCACCAGGGATCAAAGCGCTAGAGCCCGCAGGAGTTTGTCACCCTATTCTCACCAGCGCAGAGAACCTGTTCCCTACCTAAGGGGTTCTCGTTCTCGCTCTCCGGTGCATTCACCACACCGTGCATATTACGTCAGGCATGCTAGTGTCACCTCTTCACGACACTCATCCCCACGGTATTGGGATCATCACTATGGACATTATGACGGACCCTATTATTATGTCGCAACTCGTCACAGCCACTCCCGCTCCCATCGGAGCTCTCCGTGCGCCTGTCGCTCGCTTAGTCCGTCTTCTCATCATGATCGGTCGAGGCCGCGATCACCATCTCATGCTCCACCCCCTCCAAGAAGTCCAGATCCGCAGCAGAACCATTCGGACCCTGAGGAGGGGCAGATTTCGGATGCGGAAACAGACGTGCCTGCGAATGTGTGCTCTTCATCTCATACACCAGATGATGCTGTGACCCCAGGTGATACCTCACCACCCGATGACCTTAAGGAATTCCAGGACCTTTTTAAGCGGGTGGCACAAAGCCAGGAGGTTCAGCTGTCTGAAGCACAGGTGAAGCAGCATAAGCTACTGAAAAATCTGCATCCCCAGCAACGACGCAAGATCGCACTCCCAATCGATGAGGCGATTTTGGATGTGGCGCACGAGATCTGGCAGACTCCCCACAACGATCTCCCCTGCTAGCAAAAGAGCAGATAAGAGATATTTTGTCCCATCTAAAGACATGGATTTTCTCTTCAATCATCCTCAACCCAACTCCTTAATAGTGGATGCAGTCCACCATAAGAGCAAGGCTTCTCACTTCAAAACCGCACTCCCGGATAAGGACACAAGAAAGCTTGACTTCTTTGGACGCAAGATTTATTCATCATCGACCCTAATGCTTAGGATTGCAAATTATGCTGCCCTTCTCTCGAATCACAATTTCGACAATTATGCCAAGTTACCTGACCTAATGCAGCGCCTTCCGGATACTAAGAGACCTCTGCTGAAGGCGATTGTCCAGGAGGGGATATTCTGCATGTAGGTCATCGCTTCAAATTGCCCTCGATGTCGCGGATACGGCAGCTCGAGCCATGGCAACAGGTATCGCCATGCGCAGAGCCTCTTGGTTAATGGCAGCAGGAGCACCAAAGGAGCTCCAGAACAAAGTCGAAGATCTCCCATTTGATTGTAAGAGATTATTTGCTACTTCAACTGACGACGTCCTGCATTCCGGTAAGGACTCACGCACCACTCTGCGGACTCTGGGGATGTATACCCCCCCCTTTAAGCGTAGGCGTTACTATCCATTTCAAAGGAGATATGACTATCCATTCCAGAAACAGCAACAGCGCGCGCTCCTGACTCATGTGTCGAGGACACAAACACATCTTCAGTGCTCACAGTAGAAAAACCCACCACCACCCTTCTCTTTCACCACCGCCTCAAGCCATATTATCACCAGTGACGCGACATCACCTCGGACCGCTGGGTTTTGGAAGTAATAAAGTCAGGTTTCATGATACCTTTCATTTCCGTACCTCCCACCACTCCACCCTCCCCCGTCCCTCTTCAGGGACCCATCACACGAGACTCAGCTCCAGCAAGAGGTATGTCATCTTATTGCTATAGGAGCTGTAGAACTAGTTCCCTCAAGATTCAGGAACCGAGGGTTTTACTCCCGATATTTCCTCGTCCCCAAAAAGTCCGGGGGGTGGAGACCTATTCTCGAGCTGAGGCGTTTAAACCGGTACATCAAGAAGCAGCGTTTCAAAATGGTCACGTTAAGCAAAATTATACCATCATTGAGCAAGGAAGATTGGTTCGGGGTCCTCGATTTACAGGACGCGTATTTTCACATCGCCATTCACACAGCACACAGGCGCTTCCTCCGTTTTGTAGTGGGGCAAGAACACTACCAATACAGAGTGCTGCCCTTTGGCCTTGTCTCAGCTCCCAGAGCTTTCTCCAAGACCCTCGCAGTAGTTGCTGCACATCTTCGCAAGGTAGGGGTCTCCATTTTCCCCTACCTAGACGACTGCTTGCTCAAAGGCCACACTCGCTCGGAAGCTCATCATATGCTCACAGTAACGAGGAGTCTCTTCAGCTCTCTCGGTTTGATTATAAACATGGAGAAATCACGTCTAGAGCTGGCCCAGACTCTCACGTTTACAGGAGCTCGCCTCGACTCACGGTCAGCTCGGGTCTACTTACCTGCAGACCGTTTCCAAATCATATGCGATTTAGTTCACACAGTATCGCTCTCCCCGACACTTCCCGTACGTACTCACCTTCAGCTGTTGGGTCATATGGCAGCCACCACGATGGTGGTCCGCCACGCACGATTGCATTTCCGATGCCTCCAGCAGTGGCTGGCCTTGGTCTACAAACCCGCCAAACACAGCATCCAAAAGCGGGTGACGTTGCCTATCCATGTTCGGAATTCCCTCCGATGGTGGACCGAGCCCGACAACATGTTGACGGGCATTCCCTTTCACCAACCTCAGCCTTCGAAGCAGATAACAACAGATGCCTCACTCACCGGCTGGGGTGCGCACATGGACAGGTATACTATCCAGGGTCGATGGTCCAATACAGAAATGATGCTCCACATCAACTTATTGGAGCTCAGAGCAATCTTTCATGCCTGCAGACATTTCAAATTTCGCATACAGGGCGCAGTTACCAGGATCCTTACGGACAACATCGCTGCAATGTACTATGTCAACAGGCAGGGCAGTGCCAGATCCCGCTCCCTCTGTGCAGAGGCGGTTCGCCTGTGGTCCTGGTGCAACCGCAACGCCATTACTATCATAGCTTCGTATCTGCCAGGGGTGAACAATTCCATCGCGGACTCGCTGAGCAGATACTTCCCCCACAACCACGAATGCTAGATCCGCACGGACGTGCTCCTATCTATCTTCCACCGCTGGGGTCGACCCGCCATAGACCTCTTCGCCACTTCTGCCAATGCGAAATGCAAGGTCTATTGTTCCAGAGCAGGGATTGGCTCACACTCCCTGGGGGACGCGTTCCTCTTACATTGGGGCACGGTACTACTATATGCATTTCCCCCTGTGGCTCTAATTCCAAGAGTACTGGAGAAAGTTGTCCTCGACAAAGCCCGGATCTTGCTGATAGCACCGGCCTGGCCCCGACAAGCCTGGTACTCCACGCTCCTACATCTCTCGACGCCTTACCGTCTCCCTCTTCTCCCGGACCTCTTAACGCAGCAGAGCGGATCCCTTTGCCATCCGAAGTTGCTCACCCTCCATCTGACTGCATGGATGTTGGATGGTTCAACACGTCGGAGACCCTTTGTTCAGATCAAGTGAGACGTGTTCTGCTCAATAGCAGAAGGGATTCCACGAGAAAAACATATCTCGCAAAGTGGTCTCGCTTTACGCACTGGTGTGACACTAAAGTGTTGTACCCCTCCGTCTCACCTTTGCAGGCTGTTCTGGACTATGTTTTGCACCTTCATACGTCAGGTATCTCCATACCATCACTTAAAGTTCATCTAGCAGCGATTACGGCGTTCCACCGCCCGATCGATGGCCGGATGGTTTTCGCCCACCCCATTACGAAGAGGTTTCTCAAGGGCCTCCTCAATCTCAACCCTCCACGTAGACCTTCACCTCCTGCGTGGAACCTCGACCTCGTGCTAGATGTGTTGACACGGCCACCATTTGAGCCGCTTGCAACTACATCTCTTCAACTACTTACGACCAAGGTTGTTTTTCTTATTGCTATAACGTCCGCACGCAGGGTGAGTGAGATAGCGGCTCTTACAGCATCTCCCCCATATACGATCTTTCATAAGGACTCGGTGATTCTGAGGTTGCACCCGACCTTTCTCCCAAAAGTCTGCTGGGACTTCCACATTAACGAACCAGTGGTCTTGCCTTCTTTCTGTCCTAAACCTCACGCTTCTCCTCAAGAGGCTCTCTTGCACACGCTGGATGCTCGCCGAGCCCTCGCATTTTATATTGATAGAACTCGTGATATTCGAAAGACAGACCGTCTTTTTATATCTGTTGCAGATCACTTTAGAGGTCGTCCACTCTCTGCGCAGCGCATCTCCAAGTTGATTGTTGCTTGCATTACCACCTGTTATAATCTGTGTAACAAACCCCTCCCATCACAACCTAGAGCACACTCCACCCGTGCAATGGCTACCTCGACGGCCTTCCTGAAAGGAGTCCCTATGCGCGACATCTGCCGGGCAGCTACTTGGTCATCAAACGTCACTTTCATGAGACATTACGCAATTCACCAACACTCCACCTCAGACTCCGCTGTAGCCTCGTCGGTGCTCCAACGCTGCCGTAACACGGATCCCGTAGCGCAACCTTAGCTCGGACCACTGCTCCGGAGTCACCAGACGTGGAGCACCCACGGGGACTACCCGAAGAAGAAGAAGAAGTTACTCACTTCGTGCAGTAACGATGGTTCTTTGAGGTGTGTCCCCGTGGGTGCTCCACGACCCGCCCTCCTCCCTGCTACGGAATCTCGTTTGTTTCTCTCATTTCAGATGAGGCGGTGAGAGGAACTGAGGCGGGGGCTGGACCGCGCTCGGAGAGGAAAGGCGCGAACAGCCTCGAGCGCTCGCGCATGCGCGGTCCAGCCAAATACAGCTTTGGGAAGCCTCCGATTCGCGGCGCCGGGGCGAGCCCGACACCAGACGTGGAGCACCCACGGGGACACACCTCGAAGAACCATCGTTACTGCACGAAGTGAGTAACTTCTTCAACTAGGGGTCACCAAATGAAATTAACGTGTAGCAGGTTTAAAACAAACAAAAGGAAGTTTTTCTTACACAATGCTTAATTGACCTGTGGAACTCCTTGCCAGAGGATGTCTGAGACTGAAAATGACTTGCCCAAAGTCACTCCATTTATCCCATCTCGGTCAGTGAGGAGTATGAATGGTGGACTGCAGTTCAGTGCAATTAACTCTGCTCATGAAATGTTATTTCTGCTTTGGTTGAAAGCATGATGTTGAGAGAATTCAAGAAAATGAAGAAAAACAAAATCGGTCCCACAGTCAAGTGAATTATGTTGAATATCCCCCTCAACAGTTTTTGTTTTGTTTTGTTTTTTTTGCATTTGCCAATTCAGGACACCACGATATTCCCTGCACTGAAGTCAGTTCTACATGACAGCAGGGAATTTCCAAAGCCAGAGCAATTCAACCCGGGACACTTCTTGGACGAAAATGGTGCCTTTAAGAAGAGTGACTTCTTCATGCCTTTTTCTGCAGGTAAAAGAAGCTGCTTTTGTTTCAGATCCAGCCCCGTCTCTGAGCTTTGCCTGGTCACTGTCAGACTGGTTTGTGCGCAATGTTTTCAGGTGGCCTGTGAAGCAGAGTCTCTCATACTAGCAAAGTATCTGTCAGTCTTTGCAAGAGTGCTACTTCCCGCTCATTGGTCTGAAGAGAGTGTTTGGACTAGACACACACTCAATTCACTACACTCTGCCTGAAAACTCCCTGTCTTGTTTTGTGTGGTGTCTGTCTGGTGTAAATGAATCCATTATCAGAGGTGCAGACAACACTAACGTTGAAGGGAATACCAAGCCTACAGTAGCCAACTGCATAGTCATGTGCAGAGATAGCACAGAAATGCAGGGCTGGAAGAGATATCGAGAGTTCATAAAGTTCAGCCCCCTGTGCTGATGTGGCACCACGTAAATATTGACCGTCCCTGACTGATGTTTGTCAGCCTGTTTTTAAAATCCTCCAGTGATGGGAATTCCACCGCCTCTGTGGCAAGCCTTTTCCAGAGTTTGACTAACCCTATTTTTAATTTTCCTCTCTAATCTAAGTCTCCCTGATTGCAGAGTAAGCCCCTTACTACTTATCCTACCGTCAGGGGAAAAAGGAGAACAATTGATTCCCGTCTTTTTATGACAGCCCTTAGCGTATCTGAAGTCTCTTTAGTGTGTCCCTGATGACTACACTGGTCCGGGAATCAACTTATCTAATCCTGTGAGCTTGATTCATTTTGTTGTGTTACTCTGAAATCTCTCCATTTGTCCACGATGGGACAGGGTGCTCCAGTGGAGATGTCACCTGTGCTGAGCAGAGCAGGAGAATGCCCTGCCGTGCCTTACATAACCCACGCCTGCTAATACATCCCAGAATGTTATTAGCCTTTTCTGCAACTACATCACACGCTTTATGTCTATTTAACATGTGATCCACCCCCTTAATCCCTTTCAGCAGTAGTACTGCTTCGCCGCTACGTCTCATGGAATAGTTGTGTAAATATGAGACGCACACTGAATTCTATTATCCAAGTCACTCATGAAAATATTGACCAGTGCCAGTCTCAGGAAAGAGCCTTACAGGACTCCACTATGGGCACCCTCCCACTCTGAAACAAACTGTAGATAGCTCCTTTGAGGAAGTTTTTTTTTGACAATTGACAGGTCAACCATCCTAACAGCATTTTAACCTAGACCACATTCCCGTAGTTTGTAGAGGCCTCTTTCTGCTAGGCCACTAACCCTGTTTTAGAAATCTTTTGCTCTGAATTGGCTTGATTTGTTCTTGACATATCCACACTTGCTTGGCTATTCCTCATCAATCTTTTATCATCTACGTGCTTTGAATTTGATTTAGTTAGTTCCAGTGTCTTTCCAGGCTCACTGGTTACAATTCCCCTGGTCCTCTTTCATGCCTTCCTGATCTCTGAGGAGGCAGCCATTATCCTCAATCTGTGCGTGCATCTAACCTTAATCCTCCATAACAACTGTATTTAAAATGTGCTGCAAAGAAAGAGCTCCTGTGTGATCTCAAAATTCCTTTTCTGTGCAGGGAAGCAGATGTGCCTGGGAGAGAGTCTGGCTCGCATGGAGCTCTTTTTGGCACTGACAGCGATTTTGCAGAACTTCACCCTGAAACCCGTGGTTGAACCCAGAGAGATTGATATTACTCTAGTAACAACTTTTGTGGGAAATTTACCAAAACCGTATGAGCTCCGTGTTCTTTGCCGGTAAAGGTTACCTCGATGCATGGTTGGTGCATATGGTAGGCACAGGAATGTGGTATCTACACACAGCTGATGCAGATGCACCACTGAATGCTGGGGTTGTGGTGGCCCCATCTCTTCCCTTCCCTATCTTCCATGCTAGCGGAAGTTTTTATTATGGTTCCTGTAGGTTTCAGGGTGACTGGGGAGGCCTTATCTGCTATTCAGCTTCCTAGGTGCCTTGGACTTCCTGTATCCATACCAGTGAACCTGGGGAGCAGCATAGCAGATAGCATTTTCAGCTGCCCCAGAACCTACATGGAACATAAAAGCTCAAGTTCATTCAGTCACTTCCAGCTGCTGCACTTTTCTCCAGTAGGAGATGCCGGAACATACCAGATCTCGCCCTCTGGAGAGCCCAGGTGCTGTGCTGCTTCCTTTTCAGGTTCCTTCCCCTCCCCCCCCTGATCGGCTCCCTCCCTGATGGGGCCCCTCATCCATGCTTTGTCCCTGCGTGGCTGCTGGGCACCCCTCCCTGCTGCTTTGGTAGCTAAATTGTCTGAATAATAGGCCTTGTGGATAAGGGGGAAGCAGTAGATGTGGTATACCTAAAAGGTAGTAAAGCATTTAATACAGTTGCACATGATCTTCTTAATAATAAACTAGGCAATACAATGTCAGTGGGGGGCTACTGTAAGGTGGGTGCATAACTGGTTGGATAACCACTCTGAGTGAGTCATGATCAATGGTTCACAGTCATGCTGGAAGGGCATAATGAATGGGGTTCTGCAGAGATCAGCTTTGGGACCAGTTTTCATCAATAGCTTCATCAGCAATTTAGATGATGGACGAGAGAGTACGCTTATAAAGTTTGTGGATGATACGAGCCCGAGAGGGGTTGCAAGCACTTTGGAGGACAGGATCAAAATTCAAAATGATCTGGACATGGTCTGAGGTAAATAGGATGCACATCAATAAGGACAAATGCAAAGTGCTCTTCTCAGGAAGGAACAGTCAGTTTCACGTACACGAATGGGAAGCGACTGTATAAGGAGGAGCCCTGCAGAAAGGGATCTAGGGGTCTTAGAGGCCCACAAGCTAAATATGAGCCAACAGTGTGCCACGCTTCATTCGTGGATGCATTAACAGGAGCGTTATGAGCAAGACAGGAAAGGTGATTCTCCCGCTCTGCTCTGTGCTGATTTGGCCTCAACTAGAGTCAGATTCCAGCCATTTTCTTCCTCTCAGGGTACAAATGCCAGGGGAGGGGGAGGCGGAGGCCTGAGGTCACGTTTTACTAGGTGGAGAAAGGATAGAGATTCCCAGTTAGCTGTAAGTGCTGCTTGCCTTTATGCCATTGTGCAGGCTGCCTGTGTAATGCTGGGAAGGGGCCATTGTGCAGGCTGCTTGTGTAATACTGGGAAGTGGAAATGAACCAGGGACCTGTTGAGCCTCTACTGCATGAGCGAAAGGACAGCTGGCTCCCAGGCAGACTCATCACTCTCTCTGTAAATGGTCTGATTGCCACCCAATGGGACAGCGCACTGCACCCAAACAATTTGTGATGAGTCTTTTACTATGCCCAAGTGTAGTGCTCTTCATTAGCTACATTCTGCATGTCCAGTGTTCGCAAACCCATGTGGCACCCAAAGGAAAACCAGCTCCATTTCCTTTACAAAGGAATTGCTTTGGGTCAGGGATTTGTCTGGAACAGGGTGAGCAGGCAGGACAAGGGAAGAGAAGAGGGAGACAGTGGGGGGGCACCTGGGGCAGAGCAAGGATAGAGAATGTGTGGGGCCATATGCAGAAAACACCTGCTGCAGAGTAAGCCTGGCTCCACAGGCAGCAGCTTCACCCTGTGTCCATACTGGATGTCCTGGACCTGTGGCCTAGACACAGGCCTGGCTGTGAGCAGGGTTTGAACCCGTGCAGGGAAACCCTATTGGAGGGCCTGGCGTACGCTGTCCAAGCACTGCAGCATTGAACGTCCCACGACACACACATCAGCATCACAATGGCTGCGGCAAACCGGGCTCCGGGCAACTGTTCTTGCGCAAGAGGCCAGTGTAGACAGGCAACATCAATTCTTCTTCGGGTAGTCCCCGTGGGTGCTCCACGTCTGGTGTCGGGCTGGTCCCGGCGCCGCAAATCGGAGCTTGCCAGAGCTGTGTTCGGCCAGACCGCGCGTGCGCGAGCCGGTTTCGCGCCTTTCATCTGCCGCGCGCGGTCTGGCGCCCGCCAGTTTCCTCTCATCCGCCTTGGGTCGCACACGGAGCTCCCCCTTTTCTCCTCAGACAGTTACCTCAGTGGAAGTTTACAAATCTTATATCCTGTTTCTTAAAAAAGGAGAAGAAGAGAATCAGTTTCTATTTCTATGTAGTAATAGTATCTTTTTAGCTACTGTTGCTGTTCTATCACCCCCTTTTTTCCTTAAAAAAAAAAAAAAACCAACGAAACATCAAACAAGCGGAAGGAAGAGAGACGTTTATTCTCATGTTATGTTTGCATACATTGTTTCTCTAGGTTACTGTTACTGTTACTGTTCAACTTAGTAGTTTCACTGTAAAAAAAAAAAAAAAAAAACGCTCAGAGTCAAAAGCGGCGGCACATAGGAGGCGCGAACTCAGACTCTCTCAAGCTGCCAAAATGCCGGGCTCCCGGTTTTAAAAATGTTGCATGTGCGGGGAGCCAATGCCGGTCTCCGACGGGCACTCTGCTTGTGTCCGTTGCCTGGGGGAGGCACATATTCCCCAAAAGTGCACACATTGTGCTAGGCTCACGACGAGAGCTCGCAAGGAGCGGGAGCGACGTCTAAAGGAGATCCTGTTTGATAAGGCTCTCATGCCTTCTAATGTAACAGGCTCCTCTGCCTCGGACCCCACGCCAGAAAAGCGGAGAGCTCCTTCCCCAGCTGTGCCTTCTCCTAAAAGGAAGAGAGCCTCTCCTGCTCGTTCCCTGCCAGTTGCCCCACAATCACGGGTGAGCGCAGGTGATAAGCCGGGTACCTCGGGCTCGAGGATGACCCGTGCACCTACTTCAAAAAAGCCGGCCGGCACTTCCCGGTCCCGGCAGCCCTCGGCACCGAAGCCTACAGCAGGGCTTCTTAAAGGGACAGTTACAGCGGCACCGGGACTCTCGGCACCGGCCTCTGAGATCCCTACAGTCATTCCTCCACAAGGAGCTGTCCTCAGCACCGGCACCGGAGGGGCATGCTGCTGCCCACGTGCCTCCTTCATTGCAGCCAGCTGATCAGCCTGCATGCTCTGAGCAGCTGCCAGCAGCCTCTACTAAAGCAGCACCAAAATCAAATGTCCAGGAGATCTCTCCTTCTCCCTCCCCGGTTTTCTCTCCGGAACCATCCCCTCACCCTTCTACTTCTGAACACCATACAAGGGCTCAGAGGGAATATCATCGGCGAAGCATGTCATCTCGCCACCATTATTATAGGGAGCGCAGCTGCTCACACCACAGATGCTCTAGATCTCGTTCTCCTTCAAGACGCTCACGCTCACCGATCCGTTCGCCACGGAGCACTTACTATGTCAAGCATAGCAGTGTTAGGTCTTCTAGACGTTCGTCACCTGCAGGTTCTGACCGACGTTATTTGCACTATCACAGACCCTACTACACTGAATCACCTCACGCAGTCACTCTCGATCTCACCGCAGATCACCATGTTCCTGCCGGTCGATCAGCCCACACTCCGTACACTCAGAGCTTCAGAAGCAGTCTCCGCTCCGGGATACGCTACCTCCACGTTCTCCGGTCCCTCGATCTCAAATGTCAGACCTAGAGGAAGGGCAACTCTCAGAAACCGACCCAGACATTTCTCCCAATGCCCGCTCGTCTGTCCCCTCGATGGATGAACCAGTAACCCTGGCCGAGACGTCACCTCCCGACGACCTCAAAGAATTTCAAGATCTCTTTAAACGTGTCGCACAGTCCCAGGAGGTACAACTTACTGAGGCCCAAGTGAAACAACATAAGCTGTTCAAGAATTTACACCCTAAACAGCAGCGAAAGATTGCCCTCCCGATAGATGATGCTATCATGGAGGTAGCGGAGGAAATCTTTCAAACGCCAACATCAATACCGCCTACCAACAAAAAAGCGGATAAGAAGTATTTCGTTCCGTCCAAGGGGTTGGACTTTCTTTTTAATCACCCACAGCCTAACTCCCTGATAGTGGATGCGGTTCGCCATAAGAGTAAGACACCCCACTTCAAAAACTCCCTACCGGATAGGGATACTAAGAAATTAGACCTTTTTGGGCGTAAGATTTACTCTTCCTCAACCTTGCTCCTACGAATTGCCAATTATGCTGCCCTTTTGTCAAACCATAACTTTGACAATTATGCCAAGCTTCTTATGCAACACCTTCCCAACAACAAGAGACCTCTTCTTAAAGCAGTTGTCCAAGAGGGGTTCACGGCATGCAGAACATCACTTCAAATCGCCGCTGGCGTTGCGGACACGGCGCATCGGGCCATGGCAACAGGTATTGCGATGCGAAGAGCCTCCTGGCTATTGTCGGCGGGAGCCCCTAAGGAGTTGCAGTCTAAAGTTGAAAATTTACCCTTTGACCGCCAAAAGCTGTTTGCCTCCACTACCGATGAAATTCTCCATTCTGGGAAGGACTCTCGTACTACCCTCCGGACTCTAGGGATGTACACGCCGCCTTTCAAACGCAGGCAATACTACCCCTTTCAAAGGAGATACGATTACTCATCTTATAAGCAGCAACAGCAACTGACCAATCTAGGTTTAGACAGCGTCCTCAACGCAAACGTCAGCAGCAGAATCGCCCAGCAGCTCGGCCTGCCCAGAAACAGCAGGTTTGACTTCTGTGCGAAGGACTCGAACACGTCTCCAGTGGTCAACACACAAAAAGCCTGCCACCGGCCTGTTCCATCACCGGCTGAGGCCATATCTTCATCAGTGGGCCAGCATTACCTCGGACCGATGGGTCCTGGAGGTCATATCATCAGGCCTAACGATCCCATTTACCTCAGTCCCTCCCACTACCCCTCCCACCCCGTCCCTTCTCAGGGACCCATCTCACGGGGCCGCTCTTCAAGGAGAAGTCCTCCACCTCCTAGAGATCGGAGCCATAGAGCGAGTACCTGCGAATTCGGGGAAAGGTTTTACTCCAGGTATTTCCTAGTCCCCAAAAAGTCCGGGGTGGAGACCTATCCTCGATCTGAGAGGTCTAAATCGTTTCATCCGAAGCAGCGCTTCAAATGACCACGCTGGTCAAAATCATACCAGCGCTAAACAGAGGAGACTGGTTCGCAGTCCTAGATTTACAAGACGCATACTTTCATGTGACAATACACATAGCTCACAGACGATTTCTGCGGTTCGTAGTGGGGACGACCATTTTCAGTACAAGGTACTTCTCGCCTTATCTCGGCCCCAAGAGTGTTCTCCAAAACGCTGGCGGTAGTGGCTGCCCATCTACGCAGAACAGGGGTCTCAATCTTCCCCTATCTCGACGACTGCCTCATCAAGGGCCACACTCAGTCAGAGACTCAGCGCATGGTAGTTGCAGCCCAAGATCTATTCGACTCCCTCGGCCTTATTGTAAACATGCGAAAATCACGTCCGCAACCGACACAAATCCTAACCTTCATAGGAGCACGCCTCGACTCTCGGTCAGAGAGAGTTCATCTGCCAGCCGAGCGTTTTCAACTCATACAGGACTTGATAAAAACGGTCTTGCACTCTCCAACGCTCCCAGTACGAGTATGCCTGCAGCTCTTGGGTCATATGGCGGCGACTACAATCATAGTGCGCTACGCAAGGTTACACCTGCGGTGCCTGCAGCATTGGCTGAGCACAGTATACAATCCCGTCAGGCACAGCATCCGCAAAACCGTGGTGCTACCCGCACATGTCAAGGACTCCCTGCATTGGTGGACCAACCCCAACAACATGCTGTCAGGAGTCCTTCCATGCGCGCCGCAGCCGTCAAGGGAAATTACCACGGACGCTTCTCTCATCGGCTGGGGTGCCCATATGGGCGCAGAAACAGTCCAAGGCCGTTGGTCCACGACGGAAATGACGCTCCATATCAATCTTCTCGAGCTCCGAGCGGTTTTTCATGCCTGCAAACACTTCAAGTTGCACATAAGAGGCACTGTCACCAGAATTCTCACCGACAACATCGTGGCGATGTATTATGTGAACAGGCAGGAGGTGCCCACTCCCGCTCCTTTGTACAGAAGCGATCCGCCTTTGGACCTGGTGCATTGAAACGACATTTTTATAGTCGCCATACTTACCCGGTGTGAACAATACCATTGCGGATGCGCTGAGCAGACATTTTCATCAGGACCACGAGTGGGTGATCCGCACGGATGTCCTCTTACCTCTCTTCCATCGGTGGGGTCGTCCGGCGATAGATCTGTTCGCCACACGTGCCAATGCAAAATGCAGAGCCTACTGTTCCAGAGCAGGAGTGGGCGGTCACTCCCTGGGAGATGCATTTCTCCTCCAATGGGGGACATCACTGTTGTATGCATTCCCCCCTCTTGTGCTCATTCCCAGAGTACTCGAGAAGATCGTGATGGACAAGGCACGAGTGATACTCATAGCCCCAGCGTGGCCCAGGCAGCCATGGTACTCAACTCTCCTGCAGCTCTCCGTCCGAGCACCATACCGATTTCCTTACCTACCAGACTTGCTGACACAACAGAACGGCTCCCTTCTTCATCCGAAGCTGGACACTCTGCACCTAACCGCGTGGATGATAGATGGTTCAGCACGACCGAGAATCTTTGCTCGGACCAGGTGAAGCGTGTCCTGCTACACAGCAGGAAGGACTCCACCAGGAAAACCTACCTGTCCAAGTGGTCTAGATTCACACGCTGGTGCGCTCCTAAGCACCTAGATCCCGTCATTTCACCACTACATGTTTTACTGGATTATGTCCTCCAGCTGCAGGCGACTGGACTCTCCGTGTCATCACTTAAAGTCCATGTGGCAGCGATTGCTGCTTTTCACTACCCCGTCGAAGGGAGGTCGGTTTTTTCCCATCCCACGATGACTAGATTCCTCAAAGGCCTGGCTAACCTTAACCCACCACGTAGGCCTCCGCCACCTACATGGAGTCTTGACCTGGTGCTGGATGTCCTAACTCGGCCACCGTTTGAACCGTTAGCTAGGGTACCCATGCCGATGCTTACAATGAAAGTACTCTTCCTCCTTGCCATAACATCAGCACGTAGGGTAAGCGAATTAGCGGCATTAATGTCAACGCCCCCCTATACAGTCTTTAATAATGAATCCGTAATCTTGAGATCTCACCCAGCCTTTCTACCTAAAGTCTGCACAGAATTTCATATAAATGAGCCAATCGTTTTACCATGTTTCTATCCAAAACCTCATGCCTCTCAGCGTGATGCTCTCCTGCATACTCTGGATGTACGCCGAGCCTTGGCATTCTATATAGATAGAACCCACACTCTTCGAAAGACGGATCGCCTCATTGTTTCGACATCGGGGCCTTCTAGGGGTGAACCCCTATCGGCTCAGCGTATTTCTAAACTCGTTGTCTCTTGTATCACAACTTGTTACGCTATTTGTAAGAAGCCGCTCCCATCGCGGCCTAGGGCCCACTCGACGCGAGCAGTTGCTGCGTCAGCAGCCTTCGTGAGAGGAGTCCCTCTGCGTGACATCTGCCGGGCGGCGACTTGGTCTTCTAGTACCACCTTTTCAAGACATTATGCAATCGTGCAGCACCTCACCTCCGATTCAGCGGTAGCTTTAGCAGTACTGCCTAGTTATCAGAATCGTGATTCCGAAGCCCACGCCTAACTGGGATTACTGCTTCAGAGTCACCAGACGTGGAGCACCCACGGGACTACGAAGAAGAAGGAGAAGTTACTCACCTTCGTGCAGTAACGATGGTTCTTCGAGGTGTGTCCCCGTGGGTGCTCCACGACCCGCCCTCCTCCCCGCTTCGGAATCTCGTCTTTTTCTGTCTTGCAGATAGGCGGTGAGAGGAACTGGCGGGCGCCAGACGCGCGCAGATGAAAGGCGCGAACCGGCTCGCGCACGCGCGGTCTGGCCGAACACAGCTCTGGCAAGCTCCGATTTGTGGCGCCGGGACCAGCCCGACACCAGACGTGGAGCACCCACGGGGACACACCTCGAAGAACCATCGTTACTGCACGAAGGTGAGTAACTTCTCCTTTCTTGCGCAAGAAAGCCCCATGTTTAAAATGGCCATCGGAGCTTTTTTTGTGCAAGAGAGCGTCTACACTGGCATGGATGCTCTTGCGCAAAAGCACATCTTTTTGCGCAAAGGCACATGCCAGTGTAGACGCTCTCTTACTCAAATACTCCAATGCAAAAACTCTTGCGTTAAAGAGTATTTGCGCAAAATCTTGCCAATATAGACGTAGCCCCTATGTTTCAGTTTGACACAAAGAGTCGTACAGAGTTGGCATCAAGGAAGGTCGATCACAAGAGATTTTAAAGATTTTGTGAAATCTCTGGAAACAATCAGGATTTGGTTTCAATTTGTATCAGATTTCAAGATCCAGTTTTTCTCAAGTGTCAGCTGATCATTTATCCATAGACTAAATCTTGGAGCACAACATGAAAAGTAATCCTCATCCTACACATACCATGTTCCAGCTGGCACCACGCCTCTGAGAAATGTTTAACCACACGGCTGGAGAGAGCAGGTCATTTCGAGATAATTTGGGCAACTTTACAGTGATTCTGTATAGGATTAAATGTCAATATCCATCAATGAGTACACAAGGAGAAGGGGAGATGAGCGATTATTAAAAGTTCAAAGGACTTCGTTCCTAGTTGCACAACTCTGGTCATCTTCGTTAGTCCGGAGCTTATCTCGTTACCACGGCAGAACTGAGAGCTCCTATTGGCAAATTCCTTGCACCCACCTTTGCTGTGTAGAATATAAAAAGGGAGATGGCTGAAATACAAATAATCCGTTAGCCCTGAACCATTGCTACACCCAACAATGGAACCGCTGGGAGCAACCACTGTGTTCCTGGTCATTTGTGTCTCTTGCCTTCTCTTCCTCTTCACGTGGAGAAAGACGCCTGGAAGTGAGAAGCTGCCGCCCGGCCCTGTTGCTTTCCCCCTCGTTGGGAACATGCTGCAGCTGAGAGAGAAGAGCTTGTTCCAGCATATAGAGGAGGTAAGGGTGTTCTCTTGGTATCCGTTGCTGGGTTGGTAGCAGGTATTTAGCTCAGTCTAGCTCAAGCCCAGCCTGCTGGCAGTGCCATGTTCGCTGAAATGCCCAAGTTACTGCTTCACAAAACAATCAGTCTTGGATTGCAGATGTAAATGATTTGGGATAATCCACTGCTTGTGTTGCAGGTGAGTGTGTTATTCAGAGGTAACCCAGCGTGCCTCCACAGCGGCACTGCCCTGGGTACAAGTTGTTGCTGGCTGGGCTCAGAGATCTAGTGTGTTATGTAAGGAACTGGCAGACACAAGGCTTCAAGTCTGGTCGTACCTCTTCCACAGACTCTAGGTGTGCCCTTGGGCATGTCACATAACCTCTCTCTGCCATCATTTCCCATCTGTAAAATTGCTCTATTGACATTTGCCTGGATCACAATAGGAAGGTTAGGCAGAGACTGCAGCTCAGCATAGAACCAGCTCACAAGACTGAATAAATGCTGGCAGCATTTCTGTGGAGTTTGAAGGGTCATTTCTACATAGCGCTCAAAATCTCTATTAAGAGTCCCCATAATAATGCAGGTGGCTCTTATAATTTGAACAGACAGAATTATCGTGGGATCAGGCAGCCACGCACACACACATCGATAGGGAAACCTGTTTAAAATACATGAGTTTAACAACATGATGCACTGAAACGTTAGTCAGTCCCAAACCTCCAAGGCATGTAGGTGCCAAACTCTCATTGAAAACAGTGAAGTGAAGCTCCTAAATACCCTGGAGGATTGTGGCTGAAATGGCCAAATCTGGGCAGTGATCAGTGGTCAGAATTGGCTAGTATTAGCTGAGTGGCAGGAAAGTACTTGTGGAATTGGATCTACTCCCCCCCATTCTTACCCTTTAAGAAGTGGGTCTAAGTTAACACACATTGGCCTTTTTGTTCAATTGTTACAGCTCAGTAGAATGTACGGCTCGATTTTCACAATATACTTGGGCTCCGAGCGGGTTGTGGTGCTGCATGGATATGAGGTAGTGAAGCTCTGGTTGATCTCGGGGATGAGTTCAGCAGAAGAGGAAAAATGCCACTATTTGAGACAGCTACCAAGGGAACAGGTACGTGTGGATGGAATAACATCTGCATATAGGACTGATATTATTAGTATGGCGAGAAAAGAGCCAGAGTTTTGTTAATAATAGTAACAATCGGAGAGCATAGACACAGAATCAGTGAAGCTGAAGTTGAAGCTGAACCTTTGGCTCAGGCACGTTTGGTTGTTTGCCCAACAGACAGACAGCGTCGGGCCTCCCTCCTTTCAGGCCTGTTCTCTACTCTTTTCCAGGTATTGGTTTCACCAGCGGGGAGCAGTGGAAGCAGCTCCGGCGATTTACCATTATGACCCTGAGAGACTTTGGGATGGGGAAGAAAAGCATTGAGGAGCGGATCCAGGAGGAAACCCGTTTTATGGTGGAAAGACTCAGAAACACACACGGTGGGGATTGTTTCTTGTCCACTGAACAGTGATCAGAAAGGCAACTCTTGTCTTTGCTTTTCATGATGTTATTTGTTTGGTTCAGCCATCTCATAACTGAAGCCGTGAGCTGCCTGGACAGAGGCCTGTAGTGATGTCATGGGTAAGGATAGGTGAAATGTGCCAGAGATGACCCCTTCTGGTTGTTGCTTTTCACATTTCTCCCCTGTAATGTATGACCAATGATCAAATGGATGATGCTTGTCTAGAGTGTGTAACACAGTTAGCTGTAATAGAGCGGGTTAGTTCCAGGGTTGCTGGGTTCACAAGCCACCTATTGCTACGGTTTGCTCATTTTCTTCCCTGCTCCAAGTCTGACACACGCTTGGCACCAAATTTCTAGAGTGAAGGGCCCCGTGGGAATGTTTGAAACCCCTGTGGACATATGCAGGGCTTCATAAAGGATGCTCGTTCCCTTGTTGGCTATTCTCATGTGCCCGTCTTGTGTTCTTCCATGTCTTTTTTCCAGGTGCATTCCTGCCATCTCCATTTCCATGCCTGGTCCACCAGTTACTGCTTCCCCTTCCTCTATGCTTTTTCCCTGGTGACCTTTTCTCTATCCATCTGATACTGAGCACCTGTCTACAACAGCTGTTTAAGAACTTGGGGAGTAGACGGGGGGGTCTTCACACATCTCCAGGTGTCATCAAGGTAGAGCGAGAGCGACTCCACCTGGTGCTAACTGGTGATGATGGTGCCATCACACAAGTGATGGCCCAGCCACAGCCACTGGGCGCTCCCCGTTGTGAATGGGTCTCAGGGCAGCTGACCACTTCGCCAGTCCACGTGCGACAGGGCCTGATGCTATCATCCCCCGGATAGCTCTACAACACCACCCAGTGCGCCCCGCCTGGCTCTCCGGGGGTGATTTGAAGGCTCTGGGATCCAGCATCAGCCATTGCCACTGTAGTGGTGTCTGAGCGCCCTGGATTCTTCCAGATCTCTGTGCTCTGGGGAAGCTGCCCACTTTGCCCCCACCTGTCTGCGCACCTGACTGACCAGGATCCATTCTGTGAAATGGGCTCCAGATCACACAGGTGGGTATCACTTAGACAGGAACCGATGGCCCTTTGTCAGACCAAAACGGGCTAGGCAGAGAGCCGCACAGCAAACACGCTGAAGCCGGATTGCCAAGGAAAAGGTGGGAAGTGTTTGTTTCATGTCGTGAGGAAAGTGTGGGGATGGGCAGCCCTAACCCCCCTAAGTCCCCTTCCCCAGGGCATATTGCTGTGAGACCCCCAATATCCCAGTGCTGCTGCTGACTCTAGTGTGGAGGGAGAAGTCCTTGCTGTAAAACTGACTCCTTTTAGTTTTGGTTCCCTCCAGAGCGGTGCTTTGACCCCAAACTCCTCCTCACCCACGTCGTCTCCAACGTCATCTGCTCCATCATCTTCGGGGACCGGTTTGACTATGAAGAGAAGAACTTTGTTACTTTGATTAGTCTCATAATGGAGATTAGCAAACTCCGGCAATCTCCCCGGGCAGTGGTATGTTGAGGGATTTGTTCTGGTCTTATTCACTGTAATGGGAAGGGGATTTAGCATTTTCTTTATTAATTTTCCCTAAAAATTGTTATATGAGATTCCCCATAATGGTCCCCTTCTTCTCATTGGGCTGCTGCTACTACCATAATGACCTTCCAACTTCTTTCTAAGGGAGGTTTAATTTCCCTCACAAAACAAGTCATTAGCCAAATTCGGTTTGCTCAAGGATGTTCTCTGTCAACACAATTGGGACAAATCAGGGACATCTCCAATCAATACAGTGATACCAACGCCAGTCTTAATTCACATGCCCTAGCGCTTTTGAAATGTGCTATGTGCATGTAATCGCATTCCCCATCTCCAAAGCAAACTTCCTTTCACTTCCATTTCATACCCACTCCATAAGCGCGCTCCCCTTTTCTGAGAGCCTCCTCAAATGCACAGTGAAGGGCCAAACATTCTGCTGATGTAATTCAGACCAAAGAAATGAAGTTACCATAGCGGACAATCTGGCCCTGCAACTTCCACCTCGGGAAGTCTGATGCATATTTTCCTTTCAGAGTTTATAATGGTGGATTGCTACCTAAGATAAACTGTCGTAGGAGCGAAGGCTAGGCACTTATGTGGGTTTTTTCTTCAGAAGAATGTGTGATTTGTTGGAAAAAATGGAGTGTGTCTTAGGTGTCATAACTAAACCTCCGTGTAGTTTTTCTGGGGAATTTTTGTCTGTATTATACAGTCTTACTTAGAACTTGCAACGTTCTGTTGAATTTTGATTTTGATTAGAAGGCTCCCTAGGAGAATTGAATTGTACGGCTGTAGTTGTGTCATTGGGGTGACAAGTGAGACCGTCCTTGTCTCTTGAGTCCAGATACATCAAGCCGTGTTTTTCTTTAACCTTTATAGCTGTACAGTTTTTTCCCAACGCTCATGGATTACGTCCCTGGGCCTCACCAAAGGCTATTTAAAATTTTTGAGGAGTTAAGAAGATTTGTTGGGGAGAGAGTGAACACGCATAAAGCGTCTCTGGATCCCAGTTGCCCTCGGGACTTCATCGATGCTTTCCTCATCAAAATAGAAGAGGTAAGTGAGGGCAGCAGCTCTTTTCCAGCACTGTGCTAAGGATGTTAAATATTGGTAAATTGACTAGTCAGATAGCGGATGAAATTTCCGTCATCTACTCAACTAGTCGATAGGCACTTCCTCATTCCTGCTTTGAAATGTACAAGAGCCACTGCTGGAGCTCTTGTACATTTCAAAGGAAGAATTCTGAGGTCTGTGTGCAGCCCGGAGCCAGCTGACTCCAGGCTGGCATGGGGGCGTGCCTGCTTTGAAATGTACAAGAGTCCCCCTCTGACACTGGGCTTCCTGCTGCACCGCCAATTTGAAATGCAGCGCGGAGCTGGGGTCAGCTGGGGACTTCTCAGCTGATCCCGGTCTCCCCGCAGCATTTCAGCAGATCCCCGGGTTCCACAGCGCCACTCTGAAGTACCCTCTTCCCCCCTCCTCCTTTGCTGCCTCTATGGACTGGACTATCCGATAACATCCTTACACTGTGGTGGGGGCTGAACATCTCAGGGGATACATTTGTTTAATAATGACATGGGGCATGGCTGTGGAGATGCCCGAAGGGAAGAAATGGTTTGTGCTGAAGGAATGTACATTAAACTGCTCTGTTCTCCTGCTTCCTATGAAGTAAAAAAAAAAAATCACCTGTTATATTGAAAAGACCCAAGTACTGCAGTAATGCTGCTGTAATCTGTGGTGCTATGGGCCACTTATTTGTGGTTTTTATAATGACAGCAGTTTGGTCACCTGTTGGGTAGAAGATGACTATTTTATGGCCTGATAAGAATATTTCTTACAGCTTCACAGCCAAACCTGAAACACCTTCCCCACATTGTTTTTCAGGGGCAAAAGAATGGCGACTCAATATTTACAGAAGAAAGTTTGCTACAAAGTACAGTTGACTTATTTTTCGCTGGAACAGAGAGCGTCAGCCACACCCTATGCTTTGGACTCCTGGTTCTTCTGAAATTCCCAGAAATAGAAGGTAACAACACACACGTGATCTCAGTCGCAGATCCAGAGAACATTTGTGGAGGTGTGGGAGGTAGCAGCTTTAACCATGATTCCAACAGCTATTTCGGCACATGAGAACTCTGAGGTTTTGGTGGAATAATCAACAAACTAGAAAAGAACTTCCTTCTTGCATTAGCTTCAAAATGGAAGAGAAAAAGCTTTTAAAGTGATAATTAGAAAATATTATAATAGATTGGCTATCATGGTTTTCCTATCAGTGCAAAGACACTGGAAGGTGTCTTTCCAGTAGATACAAATGTTACCACCATTTTTCAATGCCAGGTGTGTTTCTTTTCCTGGTAAGTTAATCAGCAATAGGAAATAAATTCTTGACCATTGTTATTTCTTTATACAATGCCTTTGATATTTCTATATAACAAGAGAAAACACACTTCAGTTCAAGATACTAAGGATGTAAAGTTTCAAAATACTAAACAAATTTAACAACACAATTTGCATTTACAGATGACTGATCTCAAAGCCTTTTTTTGCCCCTTGGAACTGTTTTGTTTATAGTACAATGGCCCTGTTTACAACAATAAGATGTATATTGACAATATAACATGACAATATACATCTTAAATTGCCCTCTAAACACGGTCTTTTTCAAGGGCATTCTCAAATACGAAAGAAGTTAGTAAAGAGTCCTGTTCTAAGAGTAACAACCTGGCCAAATCACTTCACTCTGGGAATTGGGGGGGAAAAGTCTCAGGTGTCAATAGATTTATTTAGGAAAGAACACATTATAATTTTGGGGTTGAGAAGCAGTAAAATAACGACCTCAGCTTTCCATCGGGAGCAACTGGAATGTCAAAGGGAATCACTGAAAAGAAAGCTGCTGAGACTTGCTGGGGAGACGTGAGAAATGCTTGGAGCAAGAAACGGATACACAGTGTGTCCCCTTCAATCACCAGTGACCCATGTTGCTATCACATGGTGGTAGTTCATTGGTTAAGGGAAGTGAGTTGAAGATGGGTCCGGGGGGTTTCCTGCCCCAGGCCCCTGCAGGCAGGAGTTCTCATCCGAAGAGCCCCATTGCAACGGGCAGTCTTGTGCCTGTACTGACCATCTGAGCAAAGGACCCGAGGGCTGAATGGGCCGTTGGGAGTGAATTCCTCTCTCAGATCCAGACCAGAGTTGATGCTCCCAGGCAGGGGGGCAGGCCGTAAAGTGGAGGGAGCCTCGGCTGACGCTGACCAGGCTGTGCCAGCTCTGAGAGTAACAGGCACACTGCAAGGGGGGTGGAATGGCAAAGTCATCGCATCTTCTGAAGTAATCAGCTTGCTGGGGTCAGGATTGTGGAACTCAAAGTTTGGCCAGTGCTCGAGACTATGCCCAGAGCAGACAGGGGTGACACAGCGGTGGGCAAATCTGTAGGAATTTACCGTTACTGTTAAACCTCACTCATCTGGTTACAGCGAAAGTTCACGAAGAGATTGACCGTGTGATTGGCCGAAACCGAAGCCCCAGCATGGCGGATCGAAGCCAGATGCCCTACACAGATGCCGTGTTACATGAAATCCAGAGATTCCTTGCCATTGCGCCTATAGGTTTCCACATGCTGTGACTAGAGATGTTCATCTCAAGCAGTACGTGATTCCCGAGGTCAGTTCTGAACATGTGCGTGTGAAAGGTCAAGTTTGTTTACTCTTCTCTCTGTTTAATTTCAAATTATTCCTTCAACGTGATTGGTGCGGTGGGTGTGTTTACTGATTCATGGTCCAAGTGTTGTTGAGTCCCTCTCAGTCTCTACCTAAAGAAGAACAGGAGTTGGAAGTGTTCAGGCTTTCCAAAGCAAGCAAAAAAAAACCCTCCAATTCAAAGCTATGATATTTTTAATAGATTCAAACTTACACATTTGGTCAACTCTTTTAGAACTCTTGCGTGAAATTTCTCTGTACCTTTTGCTTTCAAAATGTCTAACTTCAGAAGCTTCTGCTTAACACACGCTATAGTAATAGTGTGCAGAGATACAAGGCCAGAAGAGACCACTGTGATCATCTACTTTGACTTCCTTTGTAGGAAGGAAGGCTCATAGACCTTCCTCAGACTAATTCCTTTAATGCAGCTTCTCTCTCGTATGCGGGGTGTGTTGCTGATTTAACTAATCTAGCTACAACTACTCAAGAGAGAGATCTTGGAGTCATTGCGGATAGTTCTCTGAAAATATCCCTCAGTGCGCAGCAGCAGTCAAAAAAGCAAACAGAATGTCAGGAATCATTTACTAAGGGATAGAGAAGAAGACAGAGAATATCTTATTGCCTCTGTATATGACCATGGTGAGCCCACATCTTGAATACTGTGTATAGATGTAGCCGCCTCATCTAAAAAGAATATATTGACTTTGGGAAATGTTTTTAAAAAGGAAACATGATGAGGGGTTTGGAATGGGTCCCGTATGAAGAGAGATTAAAAAGACTGGGACTTTCCAGTTTAGTAAAGAGTTGACTAAGGCAGGATATGATAGAGGTCTATACAATTATGACTTGTGCAGAAAAAGTGAATAAGGAAAAGTTCTTTACCTATTCCCACAGCATAAGAACTAGGGCATTGGGCGTGGTCGGAAGAGAGGATACTGAGCTAGATGGACCTTTGGTCTGACTCAGTGTGGCCGTTCCTATGTTCTTAGGTCAGATACACTGAGTAATAGTAAAAAATTATCTCCTCTATCTTACGGCACTTTCCACAGAGACGGTGCTATCGCTATCCCCAGTTTACAAATGCAGTAACAAGGGATCTGAGACTGAAAATGACCTGCCCAAAGTCACCCCGTGTATCCCATCTCTGTCAGTGAGTAGTGTCACGGGTGGACTGCACTTCAGTGGGATTCACTCTGCTCATGAGATGTTATTTCTGCTTTGGTTGAAAGCATGAAGTTGAGGGGATTCACAAAAATGAAGAAAAACAAAGATCAGTCCCACAGTCGAGTGAATTTTGGAGGCTTCTCTCTTTTGGCGAGTTTCCACCTTAAGTCTTTTTTCTGCATTTGCTAATTCAGGGCACCACGATATTCCCTGTACTGAAGTCAGTTCTATATGACAGCAGGGAATTTCCAAACCCAGAGCAATTCAACCCGGGACACTTCTTGGACGAAAATGGTGCCTTTAAGAAGAGTGACTTCTTCATGCCGTTTTCTGCAGGTAAAAGAAGCTGGTTTTGTTTCAGATCCTGGCCTGTCTCCTATCTTTCCCTGGTTGTTCTCAGACTGGTTTGTGCACAGTGTTTCAGGTGGCTCATGAGGAAGGGTCTGTCACACTAGCAAAGCAGCTATCAGTCTTTGCACCACTGTCTCTTCCTGTTCATTGGGCTGAAGGGAGTGTTTGGACTAGACATACACTCCCTTCCCTTCACGTCACCTGAACACTTCCTGTCTTGCTTTGTGTGGTGTCTGTCTGGTGTAAATTAATCCGTGGTGAAAGGTGCAGACAAAGCTAACATTGAAGGGAATACCAAATCTAGAGTAGCCAATTCTGTAGTCATGTAGGACCATGTAAATATCGACCGTCCCTCACTGTTGTTTGTCAACCTCTTCTTAAAACCTTCCAGTGACGGGAATTCCACAGCCTCTATGGCAAGCCTGTTCTGGAGGTTGTCTAGCCCTATTTATAATTTTCCTCTCTAATCTCTAACCTAAATCTCCCCAATTGCAGAGTAAACCCATTAATTCTTGTCCTACCGTCAGGGGGAAAAGGAGAACAATTAATTCCTGTCCTCTTATAACAGCCCTTAGCGTATCTGAAGTCTCTTTCCTGTATCCCTGGTCTGTCATCGTGTCTGATGACTACACTGGTCCGGGGATCAGCTTTTGTAAACCTTCGAGCATGATTCATTTTGTTGTGTTACTCCGAAATCTCTCCAATGTACCCACAATTCCTATAGTGAGGAGCCCAGAATGGGACAGGGTGCTCCAGTGGAGACGTCACCAGTGCTGAGCAGAGCAGGAGAATGCCTTACATAACCCACGCCTGCTAATACATCCCAGAATGTTATTAGCCTTTTCTGCAACTACATCACACGCTTTATGTCTATTTAACATGTGATCCACCCCTTAATCCCTTTCAGCACTAATACTGCTTCACCGCTATGGCTCATGGAATAGTTGTGCAAATATGAGACGCACAATGAATTCTATTATCCAAGTCACTCATGAAAATATCGACCAGTGCCAGTCTCAGGAAAGAGCCTTACAGGACTCCACTATGGGCACCCTCCCACTATGAAACAAACTGTAGATAGCTCCTTTGAGGAAGTTTTTTTTTGACAATTGACAGTTCAACCCTCTAATAGTAATTTCATCTAGACCACATGCCCCTAGTTTGTAGGGGCCTCTCTCTGATAGACCACTAACCCTGTTGTAGAAGTCTTTTGGTCTGAATTGGCTTGATTTGTTCTTCACAAATCCACACCGGCTTGACTATTCCTCCTCAATCTTTTATCACCTACATGCTTTGAATTGGATTTAGTTAGTTTCGGTGTCTTTCTAGGCTGACTGGTTACAATTGCTCTGGTCCTCTTTCATACCTTCGAGATCTCTGAGGGGGACAGCCATTAACTTCAATCTCTGGGGGCATCTAATCTTAATCCTGAGCTGTTGCTTCCATAACAACTGTATTTAAAATGTGCTGCAAAGAAAGATCTCCTGCATCAACTCAAAATTCCGTTTCCTTTCAGGGAAAAGGATCTGCTTGGGAGAGGGCCTGGCTCGCATGGAGCTGTTTTTGATACTCACGGCGATTTTACAGAACTTCACCCTGAAACCCCTTATCGAACCCAAAGATATTGATATTACTCCAGCAACAGCATCTGCGGGCAATCATCCAAAACCATATGAGCTCCGTGTTCTTTGTCGGTAAAGGTTACCTCAGTACCTGGGCAGTGCCTGTGGTAGGCACAGAAATGCAGTGTCTATACACAGCAGAGGTAGATGCACCACTGAATGCTGGGGTTGCGGTGGCACCACCTCTTCCCTTCTCTACCCCCCACGCTAACAGAAGTTTTTATTATGGTTCATGCAGGTTCCAGGGTGGCTGGGAAGGCTTTATCTGCTTTTTGGCTCCCTCGGTGCCTTGGACTTCCTGTAGCCGTACCAGTGAACCTGGGGAGCGGTGCCCCAGAACCTGCATGGAATATAAAAGCTCAAGTTCATTCAGTCACTTCCAGCTGCTGCACTTTCTCCAGCAGGAGATGCTGGAACATGCCCAACCCCGCCCTCTGGAGAGCCCAGGTGCTGTGCTGCTTCCTTTGCAGGTTCCTTCCTCCTCCTGCAGAGCTCCTAGCCACTGGGCCCCTCACCGATCCTCTCTCCCTGCGTGGCTGCTGGGCACTTCTCCCAGCTGCTAAGGAAGCTAAATTGTCTGAATAACAAGCCTTGAGGACAAGGGGGAAACAGTAGACGTGGTGTACTTAGACATAAGAAAAGCACTTAATACAGTCACGCACGATCTTCTTAATAATAAACTAGGGCAATACAGTGTCAGTGGGGGGCTATTATAACGTCGTTGCATAACCGGTTGGATAACCACTCTGAATGAGTCATTATCAATGATTCACAGTCATGCTGGAAGGGTTCTGTGAGTGGGGTTCTGCAAGGATCAGTTTTGGGACTAGTTTTCATCAATACCTTCATCAACCGCTTAGGTGATGGCATAGAGAGTACGCTTAGAAAGTCTGCAGATGATACCAACCCAGGAGGGGTTGCAAGTGCTTTGGGGACAGGGCCATCATTCAAAATGATCTGGACAAACTGGAGAAATGGTCTGCGGTAAATAGGTAAAGATCAATAAAGAGAAATGGAAAGTGCTCCGCTTAGGAAGGAACAATCAGTTGCACACGTACAGAATGGGAAGCGACTGTCTAGGAAGGAGTCCTGCAGCAAGGGATCTAGGGATCAGAGTGGACCACAAGTATGAGCCAACAGTGTGATACTGTTGGGGAAAAAAAGGAAACATGCTTGGATGCATTGACAGGAGCACTGTGAGCAAGACATGAGAGGTGATTCTTCTGCTCTGCTCTGTGCTGAGTTGGCCTCAACGGAGTCAGATTCCAGCCATTTTCTTCCTCTCAGGGTGCAATTTCCCGGGAAGGGGGAGGCCTGACACCTTGTTTTACTGAGTGGAGAAAGGACAGAGATTCCCAGTTGGCTGTACGTGCTGCTTGCCTTTATGCACCCCCAGGATCAATGAAGGGCCATTGTGCAGGCTGCCTGTCATAGGCGTGCATAGGACATTTCATTAGGGTGTGCACGCAGGGAATTTTATTTTTAATTTTTTTTAAAGGCGAACATTGATGAATATGATTGAGTATTCAATAAAACAAACTAAAGAAACTAAAACTTAACTAAACTTAATTTTATTTAAATTAACAACTAAACTTTAGTTAAAAAATACATACTTAAGTATGGGACTTTGTACTTCTTAGTTTGTTTTTTACATGTGCAATTCGGCGCTTATTGCATAATACAGCAATCCATACTTTAAAACTAAAAGAGCGTATCATGCGATTAAATTAAAATGCAAAGCCACGTTTTTTGGAGACATTATAGGGTTACCAGGTAGTCTTAAAAAAAATACCGGACACACTTCATGGGGGGGGAGGGACCAGCTGGGAGGGGAGTGGGGCTGGGCGGGAGGAAGAGGGGGGCTGGGAAGCAGAGCTGGTGGGGAGAGGAGGGGGTCGGGCGGAGCGGGGCTGGCCAGGGGACTTCGGTGGGAAGCGGGGGGGCGGCAGCCAGCAGGAGTGGGTCTGGCCCGGGGGAGTTCAGGAGGAGGAGGGGAGAACTGGCCGCCAGAAGCAGCGCTGGCGGGAGAAGATCAAGAGGAGAAACCGGCCAGCGAGAAGTAAATCTGGCAGCGGGGGCAGGGGTTGGGTACAGCGGGGCTGGCCAGGGGAGATTGGGAGAGGAGGGGAGAGCTGGCTGCTGGAAGCAGGGCTGGCAGCAGGTGCAGCGGGGCTGGCCGGGGAAGATCGGGAGGAGAAGGCGGGGAGAACCAACCAGCCGGCCAGGAGGAGGTAGGGGGGAGGAGTGTATCAGCCGGTGGGGAGCAGGACTGACCCGAGCAGTGCAGATCCCAGGGTGCTCCTGCCCCCCGCACGGTCCAGGCAAAGCGCAAGTCAGTCCGACTGTGGCTCCACCATGCACTTGTCCAGCGTGCAGGAGCACGGACCAGGCTGCCCCTCCTCCTCACACACAACCAGGGCCGATCGCACCCCGCCTCCCAGCCACGCGCCCCGCCAGACTTCCGGGCGCCCAGTCGGAAAACCAGAAAATACTGGACATTGCACATGTCCGGTATTTTCTGGACTTTATTTACCGGACAGAGCCCCAAAAAACCGGACTGTCTGGTAGAAAACCGGACACCTGGCAACCCTAAGACACCCCGTACGCACACCAGTGCTGCCTGTGTAATGCCATCAAGTGGAAATGAACGAGGGAGCTGCTGAGCCTCTACTGCATGAGCAAAAGGCCAGCGGGCTCCCAGCTAAGGCTCTAGGGCAGACTCATCACTCTCTCTGTAAGTGTTCTCAGTGCACTAGACCCAAACAATCTGGCACTGGCTTTTCTTATGCCCAAGTATAGTGCTCTTAATCAGCTACGTTCTGCAAGACCAGTGTTCACAAACCCATCTGTCACCCGATGGAAAACCTGCTCCATTTCCTTTACAAAGGAATTGCACAAGTGTTGTTTTTTTCAAATGTCATTTGCTTTGGGTCAGGGATTTGTCTGGAACCGGGGAGGGAGGGGCAGGACAGGGGAAGAGAGGAGGGAGACAGTGGTGAAGGGGAAGGGAGAGGGCCTGGGCAGAGCAAGGGCAGAGTCTGGGTGGGGCCATATGCAGAAAACACCTGCTGCAGCCTTAGCCAGGCTCCACAGGCGGCAGCCTCCCCCACTGCCCATGCTGAATGGCCTGGGCCTGGGCATGAATCTGATTGTCGTTGATTCTGGACTCATGTCCTCGGTGACAGAAATGAGCTCGTTGTCTTGAAACAGGTAAATTGCAGGATTTTTATAGAACTGTGATTTAAAAAATAAAGTCTAATATCAGAACTAACCATCCATTGACTCGCAAAGCCACGTGCCGTGATCGTGTGGTGTTCTCAGACACGCGCAGGTGGGAAGAGACGCCGCGTAAGTTCTCAGTTCCTCATTGGTGCAGTTGACAATTATGGAAACTTTGTCATTGACCAAAATTTGGTAACAGTGTCTAGCCCTTGAGCGCCAATCACCCAATGAAAATAAATCGTGATGATACAACACTTGGGGCTCGACATCTTGCTTTGATAGGCAGAGTTTCTGTGGCTTGGCTAGAACTAGAATTCTCCCTGCCCTGTTCATTCATGCCATTTAAAGGAAGCGCAGTGTTAACACAGGTAAGCAGGGTCTGAATGGAGGACTCAAACCTCCCGTTTGCATGCCCAACCCTTCTCGGCATCCCCCCACTCACAGTCGCCAGCCTCGGTCAGTGGAGACCTGGAGTTCCAAGGTCCATCTGCAGAGTTCACTTCCTACCCTCGGCAGGGGGTAAAGAGGAATCTCACTCACTCCGCTAGCTGCTATCTGGCTACCTCCTTACTGCTCTCTACCACCCCTCTGGGGGGACAGGACTCCCATCCAGCAGGGCGCACACCTCAAGAGTCTGCTGCAAGACTGGTTCAAACTGTTTCTCCCCAGTGTTCAAAGAACAGATCTGAATACCAATCGGGTGAAGCTTCCTTTTGTTATTTTTTCATTTCTCAGAGCTAAAACCATGTGTGGCTGGGCTGTATTTGTGCCCGGAGCTAAAATCGCTGACAGCTGACATCACTTGAGAAGAGTCGGTGGTTCTACTCATACTGCGAAGGAGCTGGAAATCTCTATGATTCTGACAAAGGGGGGTTGTGCCAGCAAAAGTGCATGACACGACCTAGATTTTTGGTTAGTCTCTAAGGCTATGGCTACGCAGCATCATTATTTCAGAATAATTGACGTTATTCTGAAATGATATCGTCCATGTCTACCCAGCAAGCCATTATCTCAACATAATGTCGAAATCATGTCGAGCTGGAGGACTTCTTACTCCGACTCCTGTAACCCTCATTTTACAAGGAGTAAGGGAAGTCAGAGGAGGTGTGCTCTAACTCAGACTTTCTGCTGTGTAGACTGTGCAAAAGGCCGGAAGAAGCTATTTCTAAGTTACGCAATTGACATAGCTAAAGTTGCGTAGCATTTTTTCGGTTTTAGCTCTGCTGTGTAGATGTGCCCTGAGATGCTGCAAGACCATTTGTTGTTTTTTAATGTTTTTTATTATTCTGATGTGCAGTGACCAGAGCAGAAAGGCAGGTGGCAGGGAAGGTAACGTACAGTCAGCTGGTTAAAGGGTGGCCAGCAGGGCGGTGGCAGAAGGACATGACCAGTGGCAAGTGACATGGGAGCCAAAGCTGCTCAGGGATCTGGGAGACTAAGAAGGTCCCGGTCCTCAGCAAGTCACCAGGAGCAATCAGCTGCAATCAGCACATTGCTGTGAAGTGCTTCACTTTTTGGCTGAGGTTACAGAAAAAGGGGTCCTTGCACTTGAATTCTAGGAAGCTTCTTTTCTGGCAGATCACCAGGAAATCAACACTCTCCTGTGAAATGCTTCACTTCCCATAAATGGGCATTTTCTGCTGCCTCTCCTCCCCTGCTAGACCTCAGAACACACATGTATACTCTGGATGTATAATGCAACCTCGCCTCGCGGTGTACTCTGCCGGTCCTTCCTGCACACCTCACAACCCTCCTCACCAGTGCTCCACCCAGGAGATGTACCCACCACGTCTCTGGGACGCCAGCGAAGGCATTACTCCATTTTGTACCAACTCCCCCAGTTCTTCCCTTCCCTCCCACTTCTCCTGCCACTTGGGTGAAGACACCTGAGATGTTGAGTAGAGACTCCCACCATGTTCCCGCTTGTTATTCCTAATAACCTGTTGTAACTCATCCCTAGTATTCAGCCCTCTCTTAGGGTTGCCTTTTTCATACCTCTCTGTGGGCGTTGTCACCTGCCCCCTTTGTGCGTAGTTGAGAGCCCATCTGGCTGGGGTAGTGAGTGGTGGCAGAGATTCCCTTCCCCTTCTCGCTCGGGAGGACGCATCTCTTTCCAGCAGACCATGTTCCCAGAAGAGCATCCCATGATGGGGGAACCCAGAACCCACCTGTGGGCCCCATCTGCTCCGCCATGTGCTCCTTTGTCCCAGGGATGCATGTTGCTGTCTCGGAAAAAATAGAGCGAGGGCCCAAGGAGCCCTAGTGCTGCAGCACTTCTGCAAGTGGATTGTGTAGTGCTGGAAAACCTGGCTGCCAAGCTCCTTGCAAGTTGGACAGCTGACAAGTCAGGCACTCAAGTTACTATGAAGTCGGGATCTTAGGAGCCCTGGCAGGTTGTGAGGAGCCAGGTGGGCAGCTGAGCAGGCAGGGAGCGAGGCAGAGATGTCACCAGTGACATATTCCTGTGAAATGTTTCACTACTGAGCAATCAGCGTTTTCTATTTGAAAATTTCCAACCAGTTCTATCCGGTGTCATGGGGTGGCTTCCGACACTAGTGCTGAGTGGGGATGTATGGTGTGGTAGGGGCCTATTAATCTTAGATGATGCATGTGGAGGTGATGCAGGGCCTGAGAGAGCTGGCGGAGCCAGTGCGAACATGAAGAGGTTGGAAATCAGGGACAAGGAGGAAATCCAGGGGGAGGAATCCCTGACTTCTGCCCTGGACTGGGGAGTCTGACAAGCAGCCTAGGAGGTTGAGGCAGCTACGGGACATGAAGGAAGCTCTGGTGCTGAAGCCAGAGAAGGAGCAATGGGGTGGGAACGAGCGCAAGGAAACAATAACTTGAGCTTGCTAGTCACAGACACGCTGGGCTGAAACATGGCTTGGCGGGCAGGCCCAGGTTCCCTGACCAGCCACAGTGAGGTCAGGAGCAAGAGGCTGCCTGACATGGCCTAGGGACAGCTTGTCTGAAGGGACTTCGTCTCGCTGAAACAGGAGGACAATATGGCGACCTGTCCCGAGGGCCCAGTCTCGAGGCGGGAGCGCTCTGGGGCAGAGCCATGGGGGCAGGCTGTGAGCCGCTGAGAGAAAGCAGTGCCACGCAGGGCGAGAGCTAATTCCAGTGCTTAATTGGGCATGCGAGAGGTGCCAGGATGAGGAGCTTTTCACTGTCATTCCTGGCACAGCAAGGCCACCGGTGACAGGGCCATGAGCTGCCAAGCTTACAGCAGCCTGGCCAGCCCCGCACACAGTCACCAGCAGCTAATTCCCAGACACCCCTAAGCAGGCTCCCTTCAGGGTGGGGGGGCCCCTTTGTGTCTGGCTTTGCACCACATAGTGCTCTGTTTGCCTGGGAATGGCTGTGGGTGCTGCACAGCCCCGGTCCCTGTCCAGCCGTCCCCTGGTGTGGGAAGGGCTGACGGCTGGAATGCCTTTGCCTCGGTAACGCTGCTCAGGCTGGGAAGGGTCAACGTGACGGGTGTGAGCAGATTGTGCCCCACATTAATGTGTCCGACCTCCAGGTTACCCCCACAGAAAGGCCTCTGGCCCGGGTCAGTGACAAAGACCCTCAGCTGGGTTTCTCGCCCTCACGGCACAGGCCTAGCGCCCTGTCTCCGTGCTTACAGGGACACGAACACACGCGTGCCCGGAGGGGCGGCTCAGGCAGCAGCAGGACTTTCTGCTGTGCCTCAGGCCGCACGCAGGGTCGCGGAGAGGTGCCCCGACGTTTACAGACCCCTGGGACACACAACTTACCACACTGCACAGTCCACACAGTGTTTCCATTGGCTCTGCCAGCTCCCTTCCTGCTTCCCTAGCGCATGGGGCTGCTCTGGGACTCAGTCTGGGGTTTTAACTTTAGTTAACGGAATGGCTGGAATTCCAAATTCATCACACCCTCTGCGCCGGGGCTCTCTGAAACCCCCATCCCCTCCCTCACACAGTGGCTCTTTGTACCTCCGTAGCGCTAATGCCCGCCGGGGTCTGTCAATCACTCCCCACGCCAGGGGCTGTGTGTGCCTCCTCATTCTCCTCTCTCCCTATTTTTCTCCTACAATCTTCTCTCTATCCAAGGGTCCTCATTCCCCCCCAAGTGTCTGTGTACCCCCATTTCACCCTTCCTAACCATGACTTGACTCTCTCTGCTCCCATTTCACCAGACCATTGTCCCATTCTGCCTCTCATGCCAATCTCTGCGTGCACCCTACTGCCCCTGCCAGCTGAGCCTTCCCGATCCCCTTCCCTCCACCATTCTTACATTCCTTTTTTTCCTTCTGCGCCCCTTTCTTCTCTTTCCGGGTGCCAACCTCTGAAATCTGCGTCCGAGGGATCGGCAGAGCTGTAATGAGGGCGGGGTGATGCCAGAAGGTGCTAATGGCGACCCTCCGCTGGTACGTTGCCCTGTGGAACATTACGGAGGTGGCGGAAGCTCCTGGCTTTGACAATCAATGCTCAGGGGCTTTGTGTGTCCCCCGTGTCGCCCTTTTGTGGTTTCCAGTTTTCCCTCCAGTTAGTGTCCCCTGTGTCTGCCCACTGGGGCCTGGCACCATTCACTGAAACGTGGGAGTCTATTGGATGCAGTGTTGAGGAGCGATCGGGTTACAGACAAACAGATGCCTACGGACGAGTGCCTGGCACTGCTTCAGTCCGCATGTTATGTTGGTCTGGCCTTGGGTAATCAAGGCATGGGTTCATGGATGGACAAGGACACTCACCTCACCCACCGAAAGGCCGTTTACCTGACTGCTCTGCTCCCCACCCATTGAGCAACAGCCCCGGGCGCCTCTGTGAAGTGCAGGCAGGAGCCGGTGCTCTCGCGTCGCATCTCGGGTGCAGTGGGGGGAGGGAAGCACCGCCACGATGGAGTCTACACACCCGGCTGGGACACGGGGTTAATCTCACCCAGGGGCTATTACTTAGAAAGCGAAGGAGGTCTCCCCGTGGGACACCCCAAAAGGACGATGGGAGTGGCAACATGGTCCCTGCCGCAGGAGGGACTCTGCCCTGCTTGGCTGCTGCTTGCCCTGGGCTGGATTCCCCCCATGCTGGGCTGCTGAGAGCAAGTCTCTTGTCTCAACCCTCACACCTTATTGGACAGTGGCGCTGGTAGGGTGGGGGCGCAATGGGGACGGGTAGGGCAGAGGGGTGGGCATCAGCTCAGCTCTCCCTATGTAAAATGGGGATAAGAACACCCCCTTTCTCCCACCCTTCATCCAGCCTGTCTAGATTGTAAGCTCTTTGAGGCAGGGGCTGCCTCCCACTTTGAGTATATGTATAGCCTCTAGCACAGCTGTGCCTGTCTCACTTGGGGCCATTTCTAGCCCTGGTACCACAGGTTTCCCACGTCAGTCGCTGGTCCCGTGCTGGCTGCAGAGCCTCCTTTCAGCACAAGGGCTTGAGCCGATCTGCCCACAGGCTCCAGGTCTCCCCTCGCCTGGGCCCCTGCGCAAGGCCAGCAGGGTGCTGACACTGCCTGACACCCAGCGGGGGCAGCTATAGCTAAATTGGTGCAAGCAGAACACCCAAGTCCTGGGGCACGCGTCCTTCGGAGCTGGCGATGCCACCCCACCGCTGTGAAGGTGGCGCCAAGCTGGAGTTGCGTGCCTTACCCCAACTTCCAGGTCGAGTGTAGACCTGGTCTTAGAGAAACTCCTCAAGCAATGGAGGCGGCGTTCAAGTCATTTGGGTGATGTTAGACCTTAGCTACTCAATGGGAGACTGTACCTTGGAAAGCAGTTAAAGGATTTAGGCGTCACAGTAGCTAAATCACTCCCTACAAGCTCTGTTGTGACTCTATAGCAGGGATGGGCAAATACCGGTCCACAGGCCAGATCTGGTCACTGAGGGTTAGCTCCTGGCAGACCCCCACTGTTGTATTTACAAGCTGCAGGTACCAGCGATCTGAGCTCCTGTTGACCACGGATCACCATTCCCAGCCAATGGGAGCCACGGGAAGTGGTGTTCCCACTGCTTCCCACTGCTCCCATTGGTTGGGAACAGCACTTCGCAGACAACAGGAGCTGTGATCACTGGTACCTGTAGCCATGCAGGTCAGTATAATGGTGGTAGCTACCTCTGGTGAATCGTGGCCGTTTTCTTGCCCACCCCTGCTCTATGGCATTAAGATCTTGTGTGGGCCTCCAGAGTACTCCAGGGGAGTAGTGAATAGGAGTAGGGGTATGATTTTGCCTGGTTGTAAAGTGTTGGTGAGACTGGCAACGGAATACTGTGTCTCACTGAGCATCTGTCTGTCTGCTAAATCCGGGAGAAAAACATGAAAAGGAGTCCTTGCTGTACATGGATAATGTTCCAGTGGCCAGCACTGTGAGGCACGTTTCACCACATGGGTGGGAGGAGAGGGTGGCATCATGCTAATCTGGGCAGTTTCGCAGGGATTCAGTTTATGATTAATTGTCATGCTCCGAGAGTGAGTTCACAAGGGCAAAAGGGGGAGGGGGGACCGGGAATTCAAAGGAGTTTGTCCCTAGTGTCACAGCTCCGGTCACTTTTGTTAGCCCAGAGTTTATCTCGTTAATGCAGACAAACTAAGAGCTCCTATTGGCTAACTGCCTGGCCCCACTCTTGGTGTGTGCAGTATAAAAAAGCGGGAATTTGTTTTTCCTTCGCTTGATCCAGCCAGAATCCAGAGCAATTGCTACTCGCGACAATGGAACTTCTGGGAGCAACCACGGTGTTCCTGGTCATTTGTGTCTCTTGCCTTCTCTTCCTCTCCACATGGAGAAAGACGCCTGGAAGGGGGAAGCTGCCGCCCGGCCCTGTGGCTTTTCCCATCATTGGGAACTTGCTGCAGCTCACTAAGACAAATTTGCCCCAGCATGTACTGGAGGTAAGGGAGTTTTCTCAGAACCCATTGCTGGGGTGTTAGCAGGCATTTAGCACAGCCTCACTCAGGACTAGTCTGGTGGCAGTGCCATGTGGGCTCAAATGTGCCCAACTTACTGCTTCACAAAACAATCTCAGATGCTAGATGTAAGTAATCTGGGATGAGACACTGCTCATACTGGGCGAGTGTCTTATCCACAGCTAACCCAGAGTGCCCCCACAGCAGCACTGCCATGGGTACGAGTTATTGTGCACTGGGGACAAGGACCTACTGGGTTATGTAAGAACTGGGACAGAAAAGCCTTTAGTTCTGCTCCAACCTCTGCCACCGATTCCAGGTGTGACCTTGGGCATGTCGCGTAACCTCTCTCTGCCTTAATTGCCCATCTGTAAAACTACTCTAATGATATTTGCCTCCATCACAAAAGGATGGTAAGGCAGAAAATGCAGCTCAGTGTGGGAGAACAACCTGGGATTGTACAGACAAGTTGGAATCTTTCCATCCTGTGAATTGTCACAAATAATGAGAGGTGCACAGGACAAATTCTGCTGCCTGTTATAGCTGTTCACCTTCATTCTCTGCTCCCCATGCCCTCAGATACCTGTGTCTGTTGCTTTGCACAGGTGTGATCAGTTGGAAAGTGAACAGTAATTCTGCAGGTGATATAAATGGGGAAACAGAATCTCACTTTTCTCCCTCTTTGGCTCTACAAGGCCGAGAGGAGTAAAGTGAGGGGAAACTCTTCTCATTGCAAAATTAGCTGGCATGACTGAATAGATGCAGGCAGCCTTTCTGTGGCGTTAGAAGGGTCATTTTTACATAGTGCTCAAGGTCAGCATAGAAAGTTCCCATATTAATGCAGGCTGCTTTTATAACGAGGGAATTGTACAACAGTGATAGAATTATCCTGGGAACACACAGACACACACACACACACACACACACACGGATGGGGGAAAATGTTTAAAATACATGAGTTTAACACCATGATGTACGGAAAACTCAGGCAGTCCCAGTGCCTAACTTTCACTGAAATCAGTGGCGTGAAGCTCCTAAATACCTTGGAGGATCGTGGCTGAAAAGGCCAAGTCTGGGCAGTGATCAGTGGTCAGAATTGGCTAGTATTAGCTGAGTGGCAGGAAAGTACTTGTATAATTTGATCTACTCCCCCCATTCTTACCCTTTAAGAAGTGGGTCTAAGTTAACACACATTGGTCTTTTTGTTCAATTTTGACAGCTCAGTAAAACGTACGGCCCGATTTTCACGATATACTTGGGCTCCGAGCGGGTTGTAGTGCTGCATGGATACGAGATTCTGAAGGAAACTCTGATCGGCCTTGCAGATGAGTTCAGTGCAAGAGGACGGATGCCATTATTTGAAAAAATGGCCACTGAACCAGGTACATTTCAAATAATTTCCATATACAGAGCTGCTGTTCTCTGTGTGGGGAGAGCCCAGTGGAGACGAGAAAAGGGAAGGAGCTGGAGTTTCATTAATACAGAAGTAAAATCTGGATAAATGCTTTTGGATCCAGGCAAGAGCCCATCAGGGCTGGCCTTACCATGAGGAGAACTGAGGTGGTCACCTCAGGTGCCAGACTTTGGGGCGCCACTAGGACCCAGAGTGTAGAAAATTGTGTCTGCTGCTGGTGCAGATGTATTCTCTCTGCTCTAGATGCACAGAGATGGGGCAGTGCCATGAGAGGAGCAGAACAGGAAGAAGGCAGAATTGAGACCTTTCCAAGTTTTGGCCCAAGCGAGGGGGAAATACATCATATGAGCTCCCCGCCTCAGGTGCCAAAATGTTGTGGGCCGGCCCTGGAGCCCATTCCCCATTGCACCTCTGGTTCTCTGCCATGAACAGTTCCTAGCCTCTCACTACAGATTTATGAGTAGTAACAGCTGGGCCAATCTACCTTACAAGACCCAGAATACAGCCAGAAGGCAGGGCTGGACTGGCAGACAGAGTCAAAAGAAACCATGAATTCTTCCCTTCCTGACCAGGGAAGGGCTTTTTTTGTTGTGTTATCCTTTCATAATAAAAAACGAGGGAAGAAGTAATAAATACGTAAGCACCACGAAACCCGTTTCAGGAAGTCTTTATCGGATGGATGCATTAAGTTGAAGTGTAGTTACATGGAGAATGCAAGTGTCTGTGAAAACAGCCTTCAGCACTGAGATTGTAAAGGCACGCACAGCACAGTTAGGAAATGTAGAATTCCAGTTTTCCAGTGCAACTGCCCAGACATCTGAGGCAAGGGTGTAACTGATATCAGCCGGTGGTTTTCGTCTCACGGGTGCCTCACGGGCACGGAGGCACTGGTGCATGCCTAGGGAGGATAGAATGTTTGGACATTTTAGCTACCAAATTCTATGGCGTCTCTATTGTGTGAAATAGGATTTTTTTTTTTTTTTTTGCGAGGCTTGTAACTTGAGCACGTTATGGAAAGCCACTGAAGATACAGCAGGCTATAAACATGAAGTGGGCAAGTCATAGCTCTGGGGTAGTGGGATAATGAAGGAGAGAGGGGAGTCACCAGGGTGTCTTATAAATAGCTGCGATGGGCCAAAGAACAGACCGTCTCTTAAGTGTGAGCCTCTTTTGCAGCCTGTCTCACCTTGCTTTGAGCCTGGACAAGCTGCAGACCTAGGAAGAGATCAGTGCAGCTTGAAATCTTGTCCCTTCCACCAACATAAGTTGGTCCGATACAAGATTCAGACTCCCCTAACTTGTCTGTGTCATATCCAGAGTCCAACGCAGCACAGCAGTGCTGCAAACAGTACTTGAAATGTTGCTGTAATGCCGTCTCCCTGGGAGAACACAGACACAGTAGCTGCTAAGTTGAAGTTGAACCTTTGGCTTAGCAAGTTTGGGTGTTTGCCAGACAGGCAGACAGCACCTGGCCCTCCCTCCTTTCATGCCTGTTCTCTACCCTTTTCCAGGTATTGTTTTCAGCAATGGGGAACGGTGGAAACAGCTCCGGCGATTTGCCCTCACTAACCTGAGAAATTTTGGGATGGGGAAGAAAAGCGTTGAGGATCGGATCCATGAGGAAACCCGTTTTCTGATGGAAAGACTCAGAAACACGCACGGTGGGGATTGTTTCTTGTCTAAGGAGAAACGCGACTCTTCTCTTTCCATTTTTCATGATGTTAATTGTTTGGTTCAAACATCTTACAACTCAAGCCATTGACCGCACCTGTAACAACCTATATTAATGTCATGGGAAAGGATTTGTGATGTATGCCAGAGATGACCCCTTGTGGTTGTTGCTTTGTCACATTTGTCCCCTGCGATGGGTGACCAAAGTGCAAATGGAAAATGTTTGTCTAGAGTGCGTAGACACTAACACAATGAGTGGGAGAAGAACAGGTTAGTGCCAGTGTGCTGGGTTAACAAGCTACCTATAACTACAGTTTGGTAATTCTCGTTTTCTTCTCTTCTCAATGGCTGACACATGCTTGGCACCTACGTTCTCAAGCGAAGGGCTCCATGGGAACGTTTGAAATCCCTGTGTAAATGTACAGTGCTTCATATATGACGCCCATTCTCTTTATCTTATTCCTCTCTATTGTGTGTGGAACACAGGGCCTTCCCCAGGGCCTTTCCTGGTCTCCTCCTTGAGACTTGGCTTCTTCTAGTGTCAATCTGATAACTTACAATTCTGCTTATACTGTGCATGTTCGTGTTACTTAGGGTCTTCCTTATTGCCTCTTGCTTGCTCTGGGGAATCAGTCCAACTCCTGCCTTACTATGTTATTCAAGGGGGTTGTTTAGGTATGTTCTAGCCAGCCCCATTTTCATTCCCTGATTTCTGGTCCCATCTGTTTGTGTTTCATTTTCCTGCAGGGTTTTTCATTTGTGGTTGTTTTTTCCCCCCGTCTGCTGCTGAGGATCTGTCTAAGGCCGCTGTTTATGAGAACTTGCAGGATAGCTAGTGAGGTCTCAATACGTCTCCAAGTTTCAGCGCAATTCAGGGAGACTGATTTGACACGGATGCTAAAGATTTGAAGTTTAGTTGGCAGGGTAAGATTTCTCCAGACTGGCTTTAGAGTTACAAGGGTATGTCTGGCTTTTGCTCTTCTTCCTTTCATGTCTCAGGCTACGTCTAGACTGCACGCCTTTTTCGACGGGGGCTTTTTCGACAGTATCTTTTGAAAAAGCCTCTGTCGAAAAAGAGCGTCGAGACTGCAACCACGTCTTTCGAAAAAGCGGATCGCTCTCCAGGCAGTCTGGATGCTCTCTTTCGAAGAAGCCCCGTTTGCATTCAAGAACGCCTTTTTTTGAAAGAGCATTTTCGAAAAAAGGCATTCTTCCTCGTAAAATGAGGTTTACCACTGTCGCCAAAACCGCCGCGTTCTGTCGATTTACTGTCGACAAAACGCAGCGGTAGTCTAGACGCAGGTATAGTTTTTTAAAAAAGGCCACTTTTTTGGAAAAAACCCTGTAGTCTAGACATACCTTCAGTGTCTTCCGTCTTCTGTGCCTGAGAGGTCTCCGAGATATGGAAATATCAGAGCTCTTCAATGTCATGCCTGTGACCCTCCTAAATTGATCGATTCCCCAGGGCATATTGCAGTGAGCCCCACCTTGATTCTTGCCCTGTGGGGAATGAAAACAGACTCCTTCTCATTTTGGTTTGCTCCAGGGCGGCCCTTTGACCCCACCCTCTTCCTCACCCACGCCGTGTCCAACGTCATCTGCTCCATCGTCTTCGGGGACCGGTTTGACTATGAAGATCAGAAATTTGTCACTTTAATCAATATCATAGAGGAAAATGTCAATCTTCAGCGCTCTCGCTGGACAGCCGTAAGTTCAGGACTTGGTTTTATTCCTATTGATTGTCCTGGGGAAGGGGACAGAGATTTCTTTAACTATTAATTTCCCTTAAACAAGTATTATTTCAGCTTCCCACAATGATCTTACGCTCCTCATTAGGCTGCAGCTAGTACTAAGCTCTTCCTCGAACTCCTTTCTCAAGGTTTTTTGAATTCCCTCTCAAAAGATTTCATTATCTCAGAATTTAGTTTGCTCAAGGACACTCTCTGTCAACACAATTGGAAATCATCAATAAAAATAGCGAGACCAACACCAATCACCATCCACACACGCAGTGCCTACGCAATGTGATACAGGAATGTGAGTTAATCCCTCTCCCCAAAGCATTTCAGCCACCAAACACACACACACCCATACCCATTCCTGGAAACCTTACCAACTGCACGACAAAGGGTCAAACTCCTTGCTGGCATCGCTCAGTCTAAATCAAGGGAGTTACACCACAAGAGAGAGTGTGACACTTTCACTGCCACCTCAGGAAGTGGCTCTAGAGCCTATTTTTCTTTTAAAGTCTATAATGATTTATTGCTGCCGAAGAAAATATGTGGTAAGTGCTGAGGTTGGGCATTTGAATGTATTTTTCACGAAAAGGATGGGTGTAGGACTGATGGGTTTGTGTTGGAAAAACGAAGCCTATCTTAGCTGACGGAGCTGAATGTTTGCAACGGGCTCTTCAGGGTGTAACCTGGAGTTGGTGAACCACCGAACCCTCTGCCTTCTATCCTGGGCTCCCTCTCACCATGCGACGCTGTGACAAGCTGCACACCTCTGGCGGGTGCAGCACTCACTCAGACATCCACAGCCAGGGGCACACCCGCCGCGTCTACGATGAATGCTTCTCCCAGCCACTCATGAATTTACAAGAGACAGGCTCCAGCCAGATCCCCGAGTCCCCCGCCTTTTACCCGAGGGCTGTGCCATCCTGCCCTGGTGAGAAGCATGACCAATATCCATTTATAACCCAATCTGCACCTCCCTCAATGGGGAGGAGCCAAGCATCTGTTTTTGCTCCTGAGCACTTTCACCTAAACACATTGTTTTAGGTAAAATATAGAACAGATGTATTGACTACAGAAAGTTAGTGTTTAAGTGATTATAAGTGGTAGGCATAATGGCTGGAGATGGAGTTACCAAAAAAGTGCACAATCTAAGCTATAATGGGATTTGAATCTACCAGGCTGAACAATAAAAGTAGGCTACAGAGCTTCATTAGACCATCTCCCCTTGCCCAGGACCACCTCCCCACTTCAGAGTCTTTGTCCTCCAGATGTGTTTCCAGGTGATGGGCTTGTGGGAGGAGAGAGGGCAGAATGTGTGGCCACTGTTCCTTCTTTTATATCCTTAGACACTGTGTCTGGAACAGCGGTTCCCAACCTTCTCGAGCATGTTAAAATGTTACGGACCACCCAAGGGGAGTGGCAGGAAGCGGCGGCCAGCACGTCCCTTAGCCCACGCTGCTTCCTCAGCTCCAGCCCCTGTCCATTCACGGAGCATATGGCGAGGGGGCTCTCATGACCAAAGGCAGCTCCTGCCTTGGCACTCTGCCCTTGGCCAGGCACGGAGCCCTGGGGGAGAAAAAATAGCAAAGGAAAAGAAAGTAAGGATCGGGCCCATCCCAGGACTGGGAGGGGGAGAGGGCTGGAGCATAAACAGCAGCACAGCTGGTGGCAGGAGGAGGGATGGTGCTTCCTGGGGTATCAAGAGCCCATCCCAAGGGCAGTGTGCCTGCAGCTGGTCGCAAACGGTGAACCCTTGGCGAGAATTGCCTGGCGGAAAGTCCCAGTCTCCTTACTTTTCCTTTCCTTTTCTAAGCTTTCCACGGACCCCCGACAGTACTGTTGTGGACCCCCAGGGGTCTGCAGATCACAGGCTGGGAACCACCGGTCTAGAAGACCCTTGTTTCGGCATGTCCTGCAGAGCCTCTTGAAGTCCCTTGGCTGAGCAGTCCCTCTGGTGTGATCTTGTGCAATGGTGTCACGGTGTCCAGTAGCCCCTATTGTGTCCTGCTTGTGCAAGTGTCCTTGCTTGTTTGTCCTCTGCTTGTTAATATTCATTGAGTACGCTCTGTTGTCAGCTACCCTTCCGTGAGCAGTTTGCTTCCTTTGTGTGCCCCTAGCAAACATAGCATATATTTCAGTAACAACCACACCGCAAAATCCACACTGAGGATATACACATTTGGACAGAACAGTCGGTTTTAGCCGATTGTGACCCTTCATATATCTGACAGGGCATGCTTTGTATGAAACATCTCCTAACTGAACGAGGGTGGTGACTACGGGATTCCAGGGGGTTGATTGAGGGTTCAGAGTGCCACTGTGGATTTTGTGAGGAATTTATGAATGTTGGGTAGTCTGACTGAGTAGAGCTTGCAATGTCCAATTGACTCTATTTTGATAAGAAGGTGTCACAGAAGAATTGTATTGGACTGATGGAGCTGAGCCATTTGCGTGAACACCATGATTATCTGTTGTGTTCAGAGAGTCCAGCTGTGTTTTTCCTTCAACCTTTATAGCTGTACAATTTTTTCCCGACTGTCATGGATTACGTCCCTGGGCCTCACCACAAGCTGTTTAAAAATGCTGAGAAGTTCAGAAAGTTTGTTCTGGAGAGGGTGAACATGCATAAACCATCCCTGGATCCCAATTGCCCTCGAGACTTCATTGATGCTTTCCTCATCAAAATGCAAGAGGTAAGTGAGGGAAGCAGCTCTTCTCCATTTCTGTGGTGGGGGCTGCGCATCTCATTGGGATTAATTTGCTCAGTAATAACATAGGACGTGGCTGCGGAGAAGACCGTAGGGGAGACATGGCCTGTTCCCAAAGAACGTACATTAGTACAGTCAAGCTCTGTTCTCTCCTTTCATCTGAAGAAGAAAACAATCCCCTTCTTTCATGGACAAGATGCAAAGCACGCCAGTGATGCTGCTTAACTCTCAGATGCTTTGGGCCCTTTGTGTGGGATTTTAATTATGATGGCAGGTGGGTCACCTGTTGGGCTGAAGCATATATCAGTGACTATCTGAATATATCCTACAGTTTTCCTCTCAGGAGTCTTCACCAAATCTTTCTGCAGGAGCAAAAGAATGGCCAGTCCGACTTCAGCGTGGGAAGTTTACTACGAAGCACGGTAGAGCTCTTTATCGCTGGAACAGGGACAACCAGCGTCACCCTAGTCTTTGGGCTCCTGATTCTTCTGAAATACCCAGAAATAGAAGGTATCGGTCACACACGCACACACAATTTTAGGCCTGGCGAGATGTGAGGAACGCATGGACCAATGATACTCATTGTGTCCCCTTCACTCACCAGATCACATCTGGCCTGGCCTGCCAGTGACCCATGTTGCCACCACACGGTGGTGGTTCATTGGTTTAAGTGAAGTGAGTTGGAGAAGTGTCAGAGGGGTTTCCTGCCCCACTTCCTGCAGGCAGGAGTTCTGCCTGTATTGAGAATCTGAGCAAAGGGTCCAAAAGCTGAATGGGACCTTGTGATTGAATTCCTCTCTCAATCCAGATCGGTGTTGAGTTCCCCAGACAGGGGGAAGGAATTAATGGCTTGGGACCTCGGCTTGACACTGGCCAGGCTGTGCTTGCTCTGAGAGTCACAGACACCTTCCTGCTCCAGGGGTGTGAAATGGCAAAGTCATTGCATCTTCAGCTTGCTGTTGCCAGGACTGCGTAAGGTTCTACTTCTAAGCTCGGCCAGTGCTAGAGACTATGCCCAGAGCAGACAGATGCAGGGAAAAAATTCACACCTCATGGGTTTCTTCCACCGGCACAACAAAGAGACACTTCAGTGGGGAAAGGTTTAGGAACGCTCTGTGGCTGAGCAGTTTGCTATATGAATTGGTGGTAATGTCCCATAATGCCTAGCGGGTATCATAACTGGGCGTGAGTACAATCGCTGCCTTGGAATTATACTTTCTCCTAGCTGCTCGGATCAGTCCCTTCGGTAACACCTAATTGACAAGGTTTGTTATAATCACAAGTTGCAGTGTGACAGAATGGTGGGCAAATCTGTGGGAATCTGCACTGGGATGGGTTCCCGAGGGAAGTAGTGGAATCTCCATCCCTAGAGGTGTTTAAATCCCGGCTTGACAAAGCCCTGGCCGGGTTGATTTAGTTGGGATTGGTCCTGCCTTGGGCAGGGGGCTGGACTTGATGGCCTCCTGAGGGCTCTTCCAGCTCTATGATTCTAATCCTGCTCTTTACCATTATGATTAAACCTCACTCATCCAATGACAGAGAAAGTTCACAAAGAGATTGACCGGGTGATTGGCCGAAGCCGAAGCCCCTGCATGGCGGATCGAAGCCAGATGCCCTACATAGATGCCGTGATACATGAAATCCAGAGATACATCAATCTTGTCCCATTAAGTTTGCCACATGCTGTGACTAGAGATGTTCATCTCAGACAGTACCTTATTCCCAAGGTCAGTGCTCAATATGTCTGTGACAGATCAAGGTCTTTTACCTTTTGGCTGTGTCTAGACTGGCAAGTTTTTCCGCAAAAGCAGCCGCTTTTGTGGAAAAACTTGCCAGCTGTCTACACTGGCCGCTTGAATTTGCGCAAGAGCACTGACTTTGTAATGTACAAAATCAGTGCTTCTTGCGCAAATACAATGACACTCCCATTCGGGAAAAGCCCTCTTGCGCGCAAATGCTTTTTGCGCAAGAGGCCAGTGTAGACAACCCAGAATTGTTTTGTGCAAAAAGCCCGATGGCTAAAATGGCAGTCGGGCTTTTTAAAGATCTAGATTGGCATGGACGCTTTTCCGCAAAAAGTGCTTTTGCGCAAAGCGTCCGTAATCTAGACGCTTTTTTCAAAATGCTTTTAACGGAAAAACTTTTCCGTTAAAAGCATTTGCGGAAAATCATGCCAGTCTAGACGTAGCCTTTCACTTTTTCATTTTGAATGATTCGCAAGAGAAATGCTTGAACTAGATTCTGTGTGGCGGGTGGTGTGGCTGATTTACCAATAATATACCAATGGCTATGAAATCCCTCCATGTCCAGGCATGAAGGCGAACAGCAGTTGGCAATCTGCGTGCTGGACTTTCCATCCAAGACAGTCTCAGGTTGTAGATGTGGAATAGAGAATACATTTAGAAGTATACTCAGCTGAGTGTCAAACTAGCGTCTGCAAAAATTCTTGTTTTGATGCCAAAGGGAGGGCATGTTAGGTGAGGTGCATGCTGATTGCCCACAATATTAATTGTGTGCTCCCTCTGCAAAGTGCTGCTATGGTTCAGCTGACACACCTTGCAAATTCTAGCTGCGCAAGCACAGGGAGCAAAACTGCCCTCTCCTGGGAGACTGTCGTGGTTACAACAATCTTGCAGCCCACTGAGATGAAGGAGGCCGCTCATGTGGCCCCACTCACTAGCTTAGGTTTCCCATTGCTGCTCTTGGATGTTTAGCTGATTGTCTACCACAGCCCCCAAATCTTCCGAGGAGTCATTACTCTACTAGGATTGAGGCCCCAGCCTGTAAGTGTGGCCTACATTCTTTGTTCCTAGATAAACTCATTTCCATGTAGCTGTATTAAAATGTATACTGTTTGCTTGTGCCCGTTTTGCCAAGAAAGCTTGATTGCTGTGACTCAGGGTGCGTCTACACTGCACAGTTATTTCGGAATAAGCTATTCTGGAATAGTTATTCCGAAATAGCTTATTTCAAAATAGCACGTCTACACTGCAGGGAAGCCTCAAAATGAGTCCGAGGCAGGCTTCCTGAATGTAGACGTGCTACCTCGATTTAGAGCCCCAGGAGGCACTGGGGAGGAATAATTTAGAAATGCCCTGGTGAGGGGCTATTTCGAAATAGCAGCAGTGGAGCGTCCACACACGCCTTATTTCAACATAGCTATTTCAGAATAAGCGTTATTCTTCGTAGAATGAGGTTTCCAGAAGTCGGACTAAGCCAAATGTCATTTCGAAATTATTCCAAAATAACTTTGCTGTGTAGACACACCCTGGTGACCTCTCTTCTTCATTATTTATCACTCCCCCTAAGATTTGGATCATCTGCAAATTGTATCATTGATGATTTTGGATTTTCCTTCAGACCATTGGTAAAAACATTAAGTAGCATAGAACCAAGAGCCAATCCCTTCAGGACCCCTCTGAAAACAGACCTGCTCAATGGTAATTTCCTATCGGCAATTACATTTTGAGACCTATCAGTTAGCCAGTTTTTAATGTGCCATATTAAAGTTATATTGGTCTGGTTTTCATCAACCGTCCTCGTAATCTCATCAAAAAAGGATATCAAGTTACGGTCACACAACCTGTTTTCCAAATACCCATGTTGATTTGCATTAGTTGCATTATCCTCTATTTCTGTGTTGATCTAACCCCATAATACCTTCACTGTCGTCTTGCTTGGGATCCATGTGAGGTTGATAAGCCAGTAATTAACCAGCCCATCCCAATTAACAAATTGGCACATTAGTTTTTGTCCAGTCATCTGGAACTTGCCTGCTGCTCTCAAACTTACTGAAAATCAGCATGAATGGTTCAGCAAGTTCCTCAGCCAATTCTTTAAATACCCTTGAATGCAAGTTATCTGGACCTGCCTAAAATGCTCCAAAGATACCGGTGGATAGGGATACAAGGCTAGTAGAGACCATTTTGATCATTTAGTCTAACCTCCTGTGTACAACAGGCCAGAAGACTTCCCCAAAATAACTCCTCTGATGCAGCTTCTCTCTCACATGCAGGGGTATATTGCTAGGTCTGATGCACTGAAAAATAATAAGTTTTGGCTCCTGTATCTCACTGCACTTTACAAAGAGGAGACATCACTGTCCCCAATGGAGAGATGCAGTAAGAAGGGCTCTGAGAATGGATGTGGCTTGCCCAAAGTCGCTCTGTGGAGCCTATCTCTGCCAGGGAGTAGTACGAAGGGTGGATTGCAGCTCAGTGGCATTGACTCCGCTCACAACATTTAAATATTTTTGCTTCTGCTTGATAGCCTGAAGGTTGGGGGATGCAAGGAAATGAATTAAAACGAAGAGCCGCCACACCTTCCAGCTCAGTGAATTTTGAAGATTTTGCTCTGCTGGGTAGTATCCACTGTCACACTTTTTTTTTTTTCATTTGCTAATGCAGGGCACCACCATATTCCCTGCATTGAATTCAGTTCTATATGACAGCAAGGAATTTCCAAATCCAGAGCAGTTCAAACCGGAACACTTCTTGGACGAAAATGGTGCCTTTAAGAAGAGTGACTACTTCATGCCTTTTTCTGCAGGTAAAGAACCCCTTTTAATTCCACATCCCAGATGTCTAGCTTTGCCTTGAACTGCCTAGTGGCTCTCAGACCGTTTCTGTGCTTAGTGTTTTCAGATGTCCCATGAAGTAGAGCCACTCACACTAGCAAAGCATGCATCAGACTTTAGAGAGTCACTTACCGCTCATTGATCTGACATGAGTTTTTTTACTAAAATAACCCTCTCTTTGCTGGAGAGAGAGCATAGAAATACAGGGCAGGGAGGGACCTCGAGAGGTCATCATGTCTGGCTTCCTGCACTTATGCAGGGCCACATAAATCTTGACCATCCCTGACATGTGTTTGTCCAGCTTGTTTTTAAAACCTTCCAGCGATGGGGATTCCACAAATTTCTTTACAAGTCTTTTCCAGAGTTTAACTATCATTATAGTTAGAAAGTTTTTGCTAATATGCAACCTCAATCTCCCTTGCTGCAGATTAAGCCCTTTGCTTGTCCCACCTGCAGTGGACCAGGAGAAGAGTGGATTTTTGTCCTCTTTATAACAGCCATTAACAGATTTGAAGACTCAGAGGATAGCCGTGTTAGTCTGTAACTTTAAAACTAAGTAGTCCTGTGGCACCTTAGAGACCAATAGAAATTTATACGTAGCTTTGGTGGGTAAGAGCCACTTCCTGAGATGATTTGAAGACTGCTACATCACATCCCTCCTTCCCTAAATTATCTTTCGTGAGATTAAACATGCCCGGTTTTGTTAACCTTGCCCCAGAGCTCAGATTTTCTAACCCTTTCACAGTTTTGGTTGTTCTCCTTAGGACTCTCTCCAATGTATCCATATCTTTCCTAAACCATGCTGTCCAGGGTACGCCAGCGGAGGCTCACCAGTGCATAAACATGTTTTCCCCCTTTATCGATGAAAGAGAGATATGCACAGTGGTTGCCCCCGTAACAATTATTTATACTGGGCTTGATAATAAACTGAAGTGTTTTATTAAGTATAAAAAGTAGGATTTAAATAGATGCAAGTGAAAACAGACAGATCAAAGTAAGTTACTAAGATAAAATAAACAAAAGGCACCAGCTAATTCTAATACATGAAGAAACTTGTTACATGCAAATTCTTACCCTAAACAGTTGTTCTTATCTCAGGTAAAATGCTTCAGGTCAGAGTTGATCTTTATTCAGGCCTGGCTCTACAGCTTTTCAGAGTTCTTTAGAGTTTCATTTTCCGACTTCTTTTGTGTGTATCCTCTTAGGGTGAATGAGGCAGTTTCAAAGGCCAGCTGAAGACAAAGACCTCATTGCTTTTCACTCCTTAAATAGACTTTCCCCCAGGGTGGGAACCCTTTGTTCAGTCTCTCCAGCCCCTTGAAAAAGTATTAGATTCAAGATGGACACATTTCCCTAGTTTGCTCATGAAGATATAATGAGGGTCTGTGTCCAAAGCCTTATTAAAACCAAGCTCTGTCACACCTACTGATTTCCAATGGTAGAGCAACAGGTGGCCTGAGTAAGCCATAACCCACCCACTTTTCATCCAGGCCCAGGCTGGACATGGGGGCTAACCTCACTGTGCCTGGTACTCCAGCCGGGGAGCAGGGCTGGCGTGCAGGGGCTGACCCCACGCCACTGGTTCTCTGGGTGGGGAGTGGGACCAGGGTGTGGGGGGCTGACCCTGGGATGTGGGAGCTTACCACCCCCACTGCCCACCCACCTGAAATTGGGGCACACCCAAATGGGTCCTTCTGCCTATGCTGCTGCTGTACCCTGTTTTCTAGGCCACTGAAGAAGGAAATGAGATTCAGTTGGCATGATTTGCTCTTGACAGATCCTTGCTGGCTATTCCTCATAACTCTGTTACGTTCTTACAAACTGACTGCTTAATAATTTGTTCCCATACCTTTCTGGGCTGACTGGATGACAATTTCCCTGGGTCCTCTTTGCTAAAGACAGGAGTTGTGTCTTTCCATTTCCAGTCACCTGGGACCTCACCCATCCCTGAAGATAATTGCTACCAGTTCTGAGATTGCCTGACTTAGTTCCTTCGGTTCACTGGGCCCTGCTGACTTGAATAACTCTAATTTATCTCAATAGTCTGTGACCTGTTCTGCCCCTATTTTGGAGTGTGTTCCTTTCCCCTTGTTAATACTAATTGTGATGAGTAGCGGGTCACCATTCACCTACCTCATTATGTACCTCAGCCTTCTTCATGTCATCAGTGAGGAACAACTTAACTTCTCTGGTTCACGCCAAGATACGGAGTCCCACGGTCAGTCTGTTAATAATGCCTCTGAGCCATCTTCCACTATGCTATTTGGGATGCCTACATCTCTCTGCTGGTTCCTTCTCTCCTTCACCTAATTCCTCACCATATCACTCCCCCAGAAAACTGTTTTGCTCCTTTGGAAAGTGAATAATCTATTCCTCAAACGCCACATCTTCCTGCCTCCCCATCTTCCCACCCTGCACCCCACACTGTGTTCAAAATAGCAATATAAGGAACTCAAACGTTCAGATTTTCTGGGACTGGCTTCTTAAACCCCCCTACACTGCCATTCCTTCCTGAACTCTGAGGAAACCGCCATTATCCTGCGTGCACCTCCTCTCAATTACTCTGTGCGTCTAACTTTAACCAGAGAGTTTGCTTCAGTAATACCATATTTAAGATGTGCTGCAAAGGAAGATCTTCAACCAGCACCAATGCAAAATTCCCTTTTCATTGCAGGGAAACGGATTTGCGTGGGAGAAGGCCTGGCTCGTATGGAGCTCTTTTTGGTACTGACCACGATCTTGCAGAACTTCACCTTGAAACCCGTTGTTGACCTCAAAGACATTGATATTACTCCAGTAACAACTTTTGTATCAAATGGACCAAAGTCATACCAGCTCTGTGTTCTTCCTCGATAATGGTTACCTCACTATCCGAACGTGTGCTTCAATTTGATTCTCTTTGCTTCTGGACTCATGAATTGAAACACAAATCACTAGTCTTGTATGTAATTTAACAAAATGATGTGTTATATCAAAAATTAACCATACAACTGACTCAGTTAGCCACATACAATAACACTGTTGTGTTCTCAGACAGGCTGATGTGTGAACAGATGCTGGAGATGTATTCCTTTCATTTGTGGGGTTGCTGAAAATCTATGGAAAATTCATTAGGCAGCTATAAGGTTCCTTTGTTGACAAGGAGTTAGTAACAGTGTTCAGGCCTTCCACTCTGACCAATCAATGAGAATAAATTGTCATGATGTCATGCTTTTGACTCAACATCCTTCTTTGATAGGCAGAGTTTCTGTGGAATCAGATTGAAGGAGAGTTCTCAGAATCCTTCTTAGAATCAAACATGATTCGGGGATACATTAACAAGAGTGTTGTGAGCAAGACACAAGAAGTCATTCTTTTGCTCTACTCTGAGCTGATTAGGCCTCAATTGGAGTATTGTGTCCAGTGCTGGGCACCACATTTCAGGAAAGATGTGGATAAATTGGAGAAGGTCCAGAAAAGAGCAACAAGAATGCTTGAAGGTCTAGAGAACATGACCTATGAAGGAAGACTGAAAGAATTGGGCTTGTTTAGTTTGGAAAGGAGAAGATTGAGAGGGGACATGATAGCGGTTTTCAGGTATCTAAAAGGGTGTCACAAGGAAGAAGGAGAAAAATTGTTCTCCTTGGCCTCTGAGGATAAGACAAGAAGCAACAGGCTTAAACTGCAGCAAGGGAGGTTTAGGTTGGACATTAGGAAAAACTTCCTGCCTGTCAGGGTGGTTAAACACTGGAATAAATTGCCTAGGAAGGTTGTGGAATCTCCATCTCTGGAGATATTGAAGAGCAGGTTGGACAGACACCGGTTAGGGATGATCTCGACAGTGCTTGGTCCTGCTGTGAGGGCAGGGGCCTGGACTCGATGACCTCTCGAGGTCCCTTCCAGTTCTAGTGCTCTGTGATTCTATGATTCTCCTGCTTTTTCAGTTTTAAACTGACTACAGTGTTAATAAAGTTGCTTCTCATTAATTTTCCTACTTGCCTCAATACTTCCATTTATGTAGTTTTTTGTGATACATATTCCAGGGCTGGGACCAAGCCGGGAAGTGCAGATTCCTTCACCAGATACTCACTGAATCAACAAGATGTGATGCCATTTTAGATTTGGCATTGGTGCATAGTGAGGACCTCATAGAAAAAAAATGGGTGTAAGGATGCAACCTTGGTTTGAGAGACCACAAGCTAATTCAGTTTAAACTAAATGGGTGGAAACATAAAAATAGATCTGCAAATAGGGCCCTTACCTTCCAGCGCAAATGAGCCAGGAAAGCGGTCTGGACTGAAGAACTTTATGGATTTGAATGTGGTGAAGGCCTGGAGTTACTTTTAGTCAAAGTTGCAGAAACTATCCGAAGCCTTCATCTCAAGGAAGGGGGAAATATTGGGTTGGACTCCAGACCAAGAATCTCAAACAGGTGATTAAGAGAGAGCCTACAAGGAATGGAAGATGAGATGCATCAAGGAAAACTACCTCTTGGGTGTGGCTCAGAAAGTGCAGGGATAAAGTGACAACTACCGAAAGCTAAGCAGAGTTGGACCTTGCAAAGGAAATCAAACCCAAAGTAGATTACATGGCAATACAAATAACTAGCAAACAAGGGGGAAAGTGGAACCACTGAACATCGAGGATGGAGGCCAAAGGAGAGCAGCAGATAATGGCCCAGACCTATACAATTACTTTGCCTCAATTATTAATCAGGGTAATGAAGAGCTTAGGAGGCAATGGTAGGATAACAAGTGGGAAGGAGGATATGGAAATAGAAATTGCCCCAACCGAAGTGGATGTCACTCAAACAGCTTCACTGGACTAAATCAGGGGGCCCAGATAACCTCCATCTCAAACTATTAAAGGAACTGGTAAGTAGTAAATGCCTCCATAGCTCTCATCACCATATTGTTCTGACAGGTGCCCTGCCCCTAACCCCCACCCCTCCATGGTCTCTCCCATGGCCCCTCCCACGGTCCCTGCCCCTAACCCCACCCCCTCTCATGTTCCTCCCATGGCCCGTCCCACTGGCCCCGCCCCTAGTCCCACCCCTTCCATGACCCGCCCCATGGTCTGCCACATGACCCCTCCCAGCTCCGCCTCCAGCTCCTACCCTTAGCCTAGCCCCCAGCCCCTAACCTCTGCCCCTGACCCTCCATCAGCTCCGCCCCACCCTGCCCCCATGACCTCTTCCCTAGTCCTACCCTTGCCCTCCCCCTCCCACTTTTGCCCCTAAGCCCACTCCCAGCCCTCCCCCCAACCTGCACATGGCATCCAAGGTGGCTCCCATGATGCGTCCAAGATGGCGCCGTGCTTGCACGCAGCATTTAAGATGGCACCAGGAAAAACAGTAACTTTGAAAGTTTAAAAGAGCTCGTCAGGGCTTACTCCGTGGAAGGCACTCCAAAAGAGATTGTGGTACGGCAGCCGGGGGTAGTGAGGGTGAAAAAACTTTGGCTGATAGAAACAAGGACTCTAAAAAAAAATCCCAAGAAGTCATTCATGACAAATGGGTCCTCGAAGAGGATTTTAAAACCTGGCCGTACGGGTACTGATTATGATGCAAAGCCACGATCGGTTTGTTCACCCCTTTTCCTGTCTGCTTTGTGGCCCTTCAGACTCTGGAAAAACCTTTTTTATAAAGCAATTGTTAGAAAATGGGGGTAAGCTGTTATCACGCATTCCTGAAAATATTGTATGGTGTTACAGCTATTGGCAACCCCTGTATAAAGAGTTGCTGCAAAAATTTCCACGTATGATGTTTATGGAGGGGTTGCCAGACACTTTTAATGATAAGCAACTATTTCCTAGTAATAAAGCGAATATGGTGATTATAGATGACCTGATGGAGTCTGCTTCTGAAAGCGTGACATCGAAAAAGCCTTTACAAAATATGTACACCGCAGAAACCTGAGTATTATGTACATAGTGCAAAACATTTTTTGTCAGAGGGAAAAAAACCCAGAATGATTAATTTAAAAACCCCGTGATAAACTGCAAATCACCATGTTAGCCCGACAAATGTATCCTAATAAAACTCAATTCTTTTTGGAGGCTTTTGAGGACGCTACCAAAAACCTTACAGGTACCTGTTGGTGGATTTAAATGCTTCGACGCCCGAAGCCTTCAGGCTAAGAACAGGGCTCTTCCCCCGGCCCCGACTGGCCCTGTGTGTACGGTTAAAAAATAGACGAGCGTCCCATTTTACAAAAGAGCAGCCCCTAACAAGCATGTCCAGGAATGTGCAGAAAAACCTGGCTCTTTTAAGGCTCCTCATAAAAGCCAAACCGCAGCAAAGAAAAGCTATTCTCTGCACGGCCTCCAATGACCTGGTAGCAGCCATCTCAGACATAGCACTCAACACTTTAAAGGGCAACATCCCCCTGAAATTGTGCCAAATAAGCATGCTTAAAAAAAGCCAGGGGGTGATCAAAAAACTGAGCAATAAAAGATTGTCCCTCAAAAAGAAGCTACTTGTAAAGCAGTCTGGAGGTTTTATCAGCCCCTTGTTGAGCTTTGCCTTCCCTCTACTGTCAGGTCTGTTAACTAACAGATAAAAGCTAATCGTAAAACAGCGCTGGGGGGCTTTGTTGAGCTTTGCACTCCCTCTACCGTCAGGAACAGAGAATGGGACACGCTGAAAAAATGTATCTGATGCCTAGCCGTCAGCTGGATCAGCTGAAAGGCGCCTCTGGAGGGGAAGAAAACATCAGAACCACAACCGCTCAGCGGCTGCAACTTGGAAATGACAGACATTCTTAGCTGACTACGAGAAGGCGAAACTTTACGAAAGGGTCCTGCAAAGATACCTGATGTTGGACAAGCAGGGGGCAGCGGAAAAGACTAAAATAAGTCTCTTTCTCACGCGAGAGACGCGCCCGAGGAAAACCATCCCCCTAAAGCCACAGGGAGCCCCACGGACTTTGTGGTTCGGGACACGTTGGAGGGGGTAAATCCTCACTATACAAAAAAAGCTGAAATATTGTTACATAAACTCGAACAGCATAAAGATGTTGCCTCTTGGATCACTGACGGAAGCTTTGTGTCTCACATACTCAACTTAGGGGAGTTACAGGCTCTCATTCTTTCGCTCCTAGAGAGTGGCAGGCTTGTAGGTAAGGCTGTGTCTAAACTACAGCCCTCTTTCAAAAGAGGGATGTAGTTTAGACATGCCCAAAGCCTTGGAGGAGCTAAACGCTCCAACATCCATTGTGGGTCATGTTATCAATAAAGAATATTTAGAACATTTAAAATCGGGGCTAGAGCCGGCCAAGGCCGTAGGTAGCGGCACCTCTTTTAACCAGCCCTCTGCTAAAAAACAGAAAATCGTGTGGTTAACGGTGTAAAATAAAACACTTAATCACAATTCAACTTTATTTTAGGGTTTTATTAATGCCTCTTTAAACTCACGACAAGACAAACATGTCTGGATGTGCTGAAACACGTTTGAAGCAAGCTTAGTGGTTTTCCTTTTACAAACCGCATCACCATGCGGTCGTTTTCAGGTAAATCATTAGAATACAATTTCTAAATCTGATCAAAAGATAAACCCCTACCACGTTTCTTTATATACAGTGATAACCACAGGTTACAGCTAAAGGGCCCTGTAGTTGTCTCTGCTGAAATGCAACGTAGTTGAAGTTACGGTTTAAAAAAGCCATAATAGATTTAGGAAAAAAATAACTTGGGGGAAACCGTAGGGATCAGAAAACTTCATGGGCCCCCTCTTTGGTAAGTAAAGGGCCAGCCAGTGTTCCCCAGGCACATTATGGGGGTGCGTGTTAATGATAAGCACCAAAAGCCTTTTGAACACACCGCCCCCCTACCCCACCTAGGAGCATGTCTCTAGGAAAAACATCTAAAAAAGAAGGGTCTTTTGATAAAAAACACATCATCTGCCCGGTGTTCGTCGTTACATATAGTCAAACAGGACGTTTCTTCTATGGTTCACTTCCAGCACGTTGTCAAACATGCCGTACACTATCATGTTAATCGTAGAGGGCAGGGCCGTAGCAAACCGAATCTCCGCTCTCAGGTTGCCGGTTTTAATCAGGGAATAATGGTTAGCGTACTCCTGGTCCGAGGTAAGGTGAAAAGCAAAGAATGTGTAACCTTCGATAAATTTGTCACGGTCTATCAAGACCGAACGGTCTTTTCCATATTTCTCAGTCATCTGCACCAGCTGCATGAACTCCCTCACGCCATTTCCAGTCTCAAAATTGTACTGCAGAGAATTAGCCGGCACCTGTCCGCCATCCACGTATAAGGCCACAAAATTAACGTTATAATGTTTCAAGTGAAAAGGGTTTTTAACATAACTGCTGCTGAAGGCTTCATTGTCTACAAAACTGATCACAAGCTGCTTTGGTAACTGCCCCAGAAAGAGGTTTTCCTGGTTACTGACACAGCTGCCGACCGGCATGCTAAACACTTTTATGCCCATGTTGTCTACCGGGTACTTATCGCTGGTGGTCATGAGCACTTCTGCATGCCCCAAATGAACCCCCGGCATCACTTTTACCTGCTTTACAAACAGAGATGCTGAAATAATATGCACTTTATCATTCTCGGCGACGCTCCCGCTCATGAGGCAAAAAGCAGCTTTGCTACGCGCGAGTTTAATTTTCAAGTCCATGCCGTTCAGCAAAAACTTTTCCTAAAAAAACAAATCACTGTATAGAGGTCCCATCAAATCCAGCTTTCTGCTGTTGCTGGTTAGCCTGGCTCGGCATGCAAAGTCCTAGTTACGCGCTCCAACCAATGCAGTGCTTTCATGAAGCCCTGCTGTGTCTTTTTGAAAGCCGCCAGCAGAAAACTGCGTCTTAAGGGCGCCGTGGCTGAAGCTCAAAATCAACTCCATCAAGGCTTTGTAAGGGTAACAGTTGTTGCTCTGGCTGATCAGCCAGTCGCCTAGAGTAGCATCCAGCTGATTAAAAAGGGTGGCAATGGGGTAATTTGTTAGCGCCACCCGTTCATCATCTTCAATGTCTGAGCCGTCACCTTTTATCACTTTGCAACACACGTGCCGTGCCGCAGGGTGTTGTTAAGATCTAAGTAATGCTTCCAGTGTCACAAAATAAAAAATTCTAGGGGGGAGTTCACCGTTAAAGTGGACAGAGGAGGGATCTCCACGTACAAACTGTTCTCGATGCTGGTTTGTGTGGGGGCTATTTGAAAGAGCTCCAGCGCATTCTTCAGAACCACAATGAATAAAAGACATTTTAGAATATATCCCTTTTGCCGTGGGGTACGCTCTGCCTCTTCTTAGGGTGGGTTTTAGGTCTGTGGCTGAGGTGTCTTCCGGTCACCTTTTTTTTAAAAAAAGTCCAGGGGTGCCCTGTGAATGGCAGGTGTGATGCAGCTCTTTTTCTCCTCATCACCACTAACCCCAAGTCTTCCTGGGATCCGATTTTGTCCATTATGGTGCTAGTCATGTGGCTCACCACATCCTTGGTTATGTTTTTGGCAGCTGTTTTTATGTGGGGTTTAATTATTTCAAAACCTCTTCTCCACAGCAGGATGGCTTTTCTAAAAAGACTACAGAAAATTTTGCCTAAACCGGCTCCATACATGACGGGTAATCCATGATACCCGGGCAGGGCATAACCCGCCTGGGCTTTATAGTAGTTTCTATACACGGCGGGGTCCCCATGACTTTTTATGATCCTCATTCCTCCACTTTCCTGGGTCGCAGACGTAGTTTAACAATCACCTTTCCAAAATGAAATGAAACGTGTTCATTGTGATCTGTCTTTATTTCGATGGTAACGGTCCCGATGTGGTGCTTGCTCACGGGCACGTAATGTGGCTTGTCATTGGTGAGGGTGATAAATTCGTTGTTGCTGCCTCGGGCGGGGACACAGTGCAACAGCAGCACGTAGTGGTCTCCCACTAACTGATGTTCCACTATGTCCGTATACCAGAGTTGTTGACTCGAGTCCCACAACTTGAATTCGATTCCGACTTAGGTCGCCTAGGTGACTCGACTTGAGACTCGACTCGAGTTCATTGTTTGTGACTTGAGACTCAACTTGAGACTTGCTAATTTTGTTAAATCGACTTGGTGAAAAAATTGTCCGAAAATGCCGATATTGATGGCTTGTACAAAAGTGACTTGACATTTTTTAAATTAAGACTTGAGACTCGACTTGGGACTTGACTCGAAAGTGACTTTATGGACTCGAGACTCAACTTAAGACTTGAACTGTAGTGACTTGAGACTCGACTTGGACTTGACAATGATGACTTGAAGACAGCACTGCTGTATACACATATAAAGAGTAGACACCCCCACCCTCCGGGATGGCGGCGGGCTACGGTGCCACCTTACGAGGCTAGTTCAGAACCACCTCCAAGATGGCTGCCAATTCCCCCTTTGCGGAAGAAGAAGGTGTTTCAACAACGGCTTTTAACCAAACCCGCCTGGTCACTTGGTCATAAATGAGATGCACCTCTGGATTCTTGGCCTGTTTGTTGATGGTCTCGTAGATGGCCTCTACTAAATGTTGAACGGACAAATAATAACAGGGCTGCACGGCATAGCATTGGGTTTCTTTTTTCAATGATATCATAAACAGGGCCTCATAAGAGACAGTATTCCACGAATGACAATAATGAATTTCGGATTAAAGCGACTTCCCAACAGCCATTCAAATTTAAAGGTTTGGCCAGCTGTATTGTAAAATTGGAACTAGCGTTTTGAGGAAAAACCACCGCAGACGCATTGCAGAGTAAGGTAACTTAAAAGTCCCCTTTGGTCATTTCTCCTCCCCGGCCCCCCCCCCCCCCCCCGTTAAAGGTCTTGTACATAAGCCGCTTAAACCCAGCTGTTGAATTTTTCAGGCCATCCTTTCCATTTCACCGAAAAATATTAGTTTCTACCCGGCCTTTTTTTGCTAGAATTTTTTCGATCCTGTAAACGCATACCTGGTTAGGGCTTACTTTTTGTAATTCTTCAGGATAAAAAGACCCTGTTATTTTTTCTTCTTCGTAATCTTTTAATGTGAACACTGGCCTTCGTCCATGTGATAAAACACCAGTCACAATAAATATCTCCACCGCAAAGGTCTGCTCATAGCCCTTTTCAGACACCCCATTTGTTTTAGAGACCCTCACGTGGTCTCCTTTTTTCAAAATCACCTTCAGGGTCTTTATTTTAAAACTATCCCCGTAGACTGTTTTCCACACACTTAGCGTGTTAGCATGTAACGTCGACAGGGTGGCCACTTATAGTTCTGTGATAACTTCTGTTGTACCCATGTATGAAAGCTTGCAACACGTTAATGTATCGAAAGGTTTTATGGGCTGTAAAATACCTCCACATCTTTGATTTTAAAGTTCTGTTAAACCTCTCCACCACCCCCGCCTTGCAGGGCTGGCCCGAGCCATTTTGGCGCCCCGGGCTCCAGGCGCGCGGTGCTGCCCCCGGGGCACACGGCTCCGCCTCCGGGCGCATGGCGCATGCGCAGGCCCACCCCCGGGATGCGCGGCCCCGCCTCTGGGCGCACGACACATGCGCGGGCCCACCCCTGGGGCACGTGGGTGGGCACCCGGCGCATGCACTGCCCAGTCAGCCCGGCCACCGCCGATGGCGTGCAGCCCGGGGCTGCCCGGGCTGGGCTGCGCCTGGCCGTGCAGGGCTCTGCGGCCACGGGGGGAAGGGCGCTGCTGGCTGGTGCTGAGGGGGTTAACACGGCCCCCGCCCTGGGCAGCCGCTGCAGCCCGCTGGGAGCCGGGCGCTCCCATAGGTTGGCGCTCTGGGCAGCTGCCCGGCTAGCCCACCCCTTAGTCCGTCCCTGCCACCTTGACTTCGTTATTGGTAACAAATTGGCGTACTCCATGCTGCTTTCATAAAGTCTTTAAAGCCTTGTTTAAAAACTCTTTCCCTCGATCTGTCTGTAATTTTTTAGATACACCCCCTTGTTTAAAAAACGCTTTAAATGCCTTAGCTACTTCGGCCCAGTTTTGTTCTTTAGGGATACCCCCAGGCGTATTTAGACAGAATATCTATCACTGTTAAAATATATTTACAATCATTGTTGTGACCGGTGTAGGGGGTCATGTTGATCAAATCCGCTGGCCATTGCGCGTCCACGTCAGACACCATGGTTTTATTTCTTTTCAATGTAATTCTTGCCGATTTATGTAAAGTGTAAGCATCTTGATCCGCCAGCCAGGCGGTGACCGGCTTTTTACTCAAAGTTTTGCGATGCCTTTTAGCAGCCTGAAATAGGGGTGTTTTGCCCCCCAAAACTACCAACTTCCCCGGGAGAATAATAATCTGCCTTTAATAAGTGGCCATGTCTAACCCCCACCCCTTATGCTCTTACTTTTGTTTTATTGAATACAGAAGTGTAACTTTAAAACACAAGTGCCACTCACACTCTCGTTTTATCGAATACAGAAGCATAACACATAAACATTTTGGTTTTTAAAAGAGAGCGTAACATAAACAATATATTTTAATGAAAAGATAGCTTTTTTTTTTTGGACTCAGTGGCCCTACAGCCAGACCTATAAAAAGCGTCAGGGTTGAGTTTACCAATCCCTCTGCATGCTGAATGGCCGAGCTTTGCCACCACCTTCTGTGACAGGTTTATCAGATACATCATGGGGTCCGGGGTCTCTGCTGGGAGGGGTCACAGGGCGATCCATGGGAGGGGTCATGGGAGGGGCAGATCTAGGGGAGGGGCTGGGGGGCGGGCTTGGGGCAGGGCCCATGAGGCAGGACATGGGAGGGCCCATAGGAGGGGATGGGGTTAGGGCTGGGACCCGTGGGAGGGGTCATGGGGCGGGGCACCTGTCAAAACAATACAGTGTTGAGAGCTATCGAGGCATTTACTACTCTGGCACATGAAATTACAGCCCCAAAGAAAGGATTTCTAGTGACTCTGCAAACTATGAACTGCCAGTGTGAAGCATCCATGAAAAAGCAAATGCAGTCCTAGGAGACACCGGGCGAGGTATTTCCAATAGAGCTGGGGGCGGGCGGTGAGGTTCCATGGCCTGCGATGTGCGGAAGGTCGGACTAGATGATCAGGATGGTCCCTTCTGGCCCTCAAGTCTATGAGCTTTAGGGAAGCAAAAGGGGATACGCAATCATGTATCACCAGCCTGTTACGCTACCTTATGCTGAGAGACTCTGACACCAGGGAGCGGTGGATATACATCACCATTAGGAGACAGGTTAGAACTTGCCCTCCTTGCCCTCAGCCCGCCTCTTTTTCTCCCCTCTGCCCATCGCATGGCATCACGCCAACCATTCTGCTGCCCCCGTACCTGGCAGAACTGCCTTCATCTCCCTGAAACCCAGCCCTCCTCTCTGCGTTGGCTCAGCAGGGGTCTGACAGTGCCCTGGTTTGTGCAGCGCTTCGTGTGACATGGTGCGCTAGTGACACCAGGTCCCCCAGACAGAGGGAAGAACTCAACAACTGGGAGGTAGGACTTGAAGGATCTCGCTTCCCTTAAAACCGATACATCTGCTCGTTCCTGGACGTTGGCTAATTTCTCCTCTCAGGGAACATCTGGGGTGCTCTTACTTCGTCTGGGGCTTTGCCGGTCCCCAGAAGAACAGGATTGTGAAGGTGTGGGCATACGCATGCGCATAATTAGGAAACTGAAGGGCTACGTGATGTGGTTTACGAAGGGCCAGATTCATATCGGCTTCCTCGTGCTGAGTAGGCTGTAAATAGCATGACTGGGCCAATCAGGGAATGCAGCAGGTACCACCTATGGGCGGGACATCCAGTGCAGAGCGCACCTGTTGGACACACGGGTTCTGGGGGGTGGTGATGTGGATGCAGCATCGACCAGGCAAGCCGCAGATCTGGGTTTTGGACCCAGGGATCCCTCTACTTGAATTCCAGGAAGCCTGTTTCCTGGCAGGTCACCCAGCAGATACGTGGAAATCAACATGCTCCTATGAAACGCTTCCCTTTCCTGAATGGGCATTTTCTGCTGCCTCTCCCCACCTGCCAGACCTCAGAACACACGTGAATATTCTGGATGTATAATGCAACCCCTTCTCCCAGTGTACTCTGCCGGTCCTTCCTGCACAACTCACAATCCTCCTCCCCAATGTTCCACCCACGAAATGTACCCACCGCGTCTCTGGGATGCCATCGAAGGCATTACTCCATTTTGTACCAACTCTCCCAGTTCTTCCCTTCCCTCCCACTTCTCCTGCCACTTGGGTGCAGACACCTGAGATGTCGAGCTCACTCTCCCACTACGTTCCCTCTTGTTACTCCTACTACCCTGTTGTAATTCTCCTGCAGCATCTAGCTCTCTGGCAGGGTCACCATTTTCATACTTCCGTGTGGGCATTGTCACCTGCCCCCTTTGTGCTTAGTTCAGAGACCATCTGGCTGGGTTAGTGAGTGGTGGCAGAGATTCCCCTCCCCTTCTGGGTCAGGAGGACACAATCTCTTTCCAGCACAGCATGTTCCCAGAAAAGCATCTCATGGTGGAGGAAGCCAGCACCCTCCTGTGGGGCCCATCTGCTCAGCCATGCGCTCCTCTGTCCCGGAGGGGCGGAGACTTTGGCAACCTGCTTTCCATGCAGCCGTGGCCCGAGGAGCCCTTCTGTGGCAGCAGCCCTCCAAGCCATCAGAATACTGCTAGAAACCCTGCTTGCTAAGCTCCCGGCCAAGTGGGCTGTGGAGGACACGGGGAGATGGGCTACTAAAGAATCTAGGAGCCCAGGCAGCTTGTAAATCGGGGCCTTACACGCTGTACCTGGAGTGGACCCAGAGACTGAAGGAGAGGGAGAAGTTTCTTAGTGGGGCCTTCTGACCCCCTGGTGTACCTCCAGAGGAGCCCCCAAGGATCCGTGGCCCCTAGTTTGTGAAACATTGCTGTAGAGTAATTCCTCTGGGTACACTATGTCTACACTGCAGAGTATTTGCACAAAAGCAGCCATTTTTTGCGCAAAAACTCACGGAGCGTCCACACTACAAGCGTGTTTTTGCACAAGAAAAAGCACAGGAGATCCTCAGAAGAGAGTGTCTTTCTGCACAAGAGTTATTCCTCTTTCTACAAGGAATAAGCCTCTTTACACAAGAGCTCTTACACAAAAAGGCATGTGTAGAAGGACAACAGGGGTTTCTTGCACAAGAAACCCCTATGGGAAAAAGCACAGGTGCTTTCTTGCGCAAGAGAGCCCATGGCAGTGTGGATGCGCTCTTGCACAAGAATTTTTTGCGGAAGATCTCTTCCCATTATATATAAGGTTTTCAGTTTGGTTCAATGGCCTCACTCCCTCTACCCCAACTCCTGCTTCTTGGGAGATCTGGTTGTCAAGCGCAAGTTAATTGGGCTCGAAACATTAACAGGACATCAGAAGAGAGGATCTACACTCTTCTGCTTGAAAATCTGGGGCACAATGTTAGCTCGGCATTTCCAAACTTTGGAACCCCTGGTTTTCTTCAGCTGCACCCTGCTCTGCAGAGCTGGTCGCTTCACATCCTCCTTCAATAATTTGTCACCTCAACTCTTGCATCTCAGAGTGTCAGTTTGAAACCCAGAGTTGTACATGGTCAGCATCAAGGAAAGGGAGACCACAACATTTTTTAAAGGTTAACCAGACTTTGAGAAATCTCCAGAAAAGTTCAGGATTCGATTTGAATTTGTATCAAACATTCAACTTGGTGCTTTTCTCAAGTACCGGCTGAGCATCTGTCCATAGGCAAAATCCTAAAAAGCCACATGAAAAGGAAACATCATTGTACATCTGTAATGTTCCAGCTGAGACAATGGTCTAAGAGGAAGGTTTAACCACAGAAGTGAGGGGAGAAAGGGCAGTTTTACAGGGTTTCAGTTTATGATTAATTGACATGTTCCATCAACAGGTACAAAAGGGCAAATAGAGATGAAACATCAATAAAACTCAAAGGAGTGTTACAATTCCAGTACATTTGTTAGCCCAGTTTATCTCATTAATGCAGACAAACTGAGAGCTCCTACTGGCTAATTGCTTGACCCCCTCTTGGCATGTACAGTATAAAAAGTGGAAATTTGTATTTCCTTCACTTGATCCTACTAGAATCCAGAGTCGCTGCTACATGCGACAATGGAACCGCTGGGAGCAACCACGGTGTTCCTGGTCATTTGCGTCTCTTCCCTTCTCTTCCTCTCTGCGTGGAGAAAGACGCCTGGAAGGGGGAAGCTGCCACCGGGGCCTGTTGCTTTTCCCCTCATTGGGAACATGCTGCAGCTGAATGCAAAGAACATGCCCCAGCAATTAGAGCAGGTGAATTTTCTTGGTGCCCGTTGCTCTGTTCTAAGCAGGCATTTAGCTCAGCCTGGCCTGCTGGCAGTGCCATGTCGGCTCAAATTTCTGACTTACTGTTTCACAAAACAATCAGACTTGGATGCTAGATAGAAATGACTTGGGATGAGACACTGCTCGTATTGGGGGGTGTCTTATCCTCACCTAACCCAGAGCCCGCACAGCGGCACTGCCATAGCTACAAGTTATCACAGGCTGGGGACAGTGGCCTATTGGGTTATGTAAGGAAATGGGACAGACAAGCTTTCAGGTCTGTTCCCACCTCTGACACAGACTCCCAGTGTGCCCTTGGGCATGTCACGTCACCTCTCTCTGCCTCCATTTCCCATCCGTAAAACTGCTCTAATGACATTTGCCTGCATCATAAAAGGATGGCAAGGCAGAAATTGCAGCTCAGGTGGGAGAAATGATGCTGCACGCTGCGTGTTCTGGCATTTTAGCCAGCTCTGCAAACAGAACCTGGGATTGTACAGACAGGTTGGATTCTCCCCTTCCTGTGAATCCACACAAATAATGAGGAGTACACAGGACAAATTCTGCAGCGCCGTAACAGCTGCTCCCCTCTATTCTCTGCTCACCATGCCCTGAGATACACATGAGCTTGTCTATTGATTTGCACAGGTGTGATCAGCTGGAAAGTGGACAGTAATTCTGCAGGGGATGTAAATGGGGAAACAGAATCTCACTTTTCTCCCTCTTTGGCTCCAGAGGGCCGAGAGGAGTAAAGTGAAGGGAAACTCTTCTCATTGCAAAATCGGCCGGCATGACTGAAGAGATGCAGGCCCCTTTCTGTGGAGTTAGAAGGGTCAAGATCACCATTGAGTGGCCCCATATTAATGCAGGCTGCTCTTATAACCAGGGAATTGTACAGCACAGAAGTGTGCTAGGAATGCACAGACAGACACATGGATGAGGGGAAGTGTTTAAAATGCAGGAGTTTAACAACATGATGCATTGAAATGTCCAGGAGGCCCAGAGCTCCAAGGTGTGTAGGTGCCTAAATCTCGATGAATCAGTGGAGTCTGGCTTCTCACTACTGTCCCTTGGAGGTGCTGGGCTGAAATGGCCACATCTGGATGGTTCTCACTAGTAACACAAAGTGTCAGCTCCGTGGCATGAAAGCGCTGCCGTCAGCAGTCTGTAATGTGATCTCCACACAAATTTGTAATGAAATGGATCAAAGCTAAAGCTTACTGGCCTCGCGTGTGAAACTTTTACAGCTCAGTAGAACGTACGGCCCGATTTTCACCATCTACGTGGGCTCCGAGCGGGTTGTGGTGCTGCATGGATACGAGGTTGTGAAGGAGGCTCTGGTTGACCTCGCGGAGGAGTTCAGCGGAAGAGGAAGCATGCCACTATTCGACAAAACTGGCAAGGGAACAGGTACCTTTCATGCAATTTCCACATCGAGAGGAGAGCACGACTGAGAAGAGCAACGGCACAGAGCTCTTGAAATCAGGTCCCTCCTACCAACATAGAGTTGGTCTAATCCAAGATAAAAACTCCCCTCGTTTGTCTGTCAGGTCCAGGGTACAACACAGCACAGCTCTACTGCAAACAGTATTGCAATGTCACTGGAATGCCATCTCCCTGGGAGACCGCAGACTTAGTAGCTGTTAAGTTGAAACTTTAGCTCAGCCATGTTTGGGTGTTGGCCAGACAGACAGACAGCATCGGTCATCCCTCCTTTCAGGCCTGTTCTCTCCCCGTCTCCAGGTATCGCTTTGACCAACGGGGAGCGGTGGAAGCAGCTCCGGCGATTTGCCCTCACGACTCTGAGAACCTTTGGGATGGGGAAGAAAAGCATGGAGGAGCAGATCCAGGAGGAAACCCGTTTTCTGGTGGAAAGACTCAGAAACACGCAAGGTGGGGATTTTGTTACATACACTGAAAATGGAGCAGTCAAAGACTCTCATCTTTCTTCAGAGGGGTAGCCGAGTCAGTCTGCAACAGGAAAAACATAAAAAACGCCGGAGTCGAGTGGCACTTCATCCACATGTCTTGTTTGTCTTTAAAGTGCTACTCGACTCTTTGTTGGTCTCTATGTTTTTCTTGTCTTTCTGTTTTACACGATGTGGACTGTTTGGCTCCAGTGTCCATTGGCTGCTCCCGTTCTGGTGCAGTGCGACAGGCTGTGTGAAACACCCCAGAGATGGCCGTTTCTGGCTGCGTGTTGCTCACATTTTCTCCCCTCCCCAGTGAGGCCAACAAGCGAATGGGAGACGCTGGGCTGGAGGCTGCCGTTGCTCACACAATGAGCCGTGTTAGGGCGGGTGAGTTCCAGTGGGCAGGGCAAACAAGCCACCTGTGCCTGTAGTTTGCTAGTTCTCATTGTTTTCCTGCTCGGTGCCTTTCCCTTGCAAACAGCTGCCAGAGAAGGTCTGGTACCTGCCTTCCATGGCAGCGGCTCTCAGCCCCCGGCCTGCGGCCTCATGCAGCCCAGTCAGCCCATGTTGCAGCCCAGTTCAGCTGTGTGTTGAAAGGTCGTCCCCCTGCTACACCCCCGGGTTCCCGGCTGCCCAGCAGAGGGTTCAGGCTGTGCACTGCCCGGCACGGTGGGGTGTAGAGGGTTTGGGGGCTGGTGCTCCTGGCTGGGATGTGGGGCAGGCACGTGGCAAGATTGCGGGGCACCCAAGTGGTTCCGGATCTTGGGGAAGCTGCCCAGCCCCATGGGGACTGGGTGCAGGTCCAGCCGACTGCTCTATGACGAGGGCTAGGGGCCAACGCAGGCAGCCACCTGGCCCCACACAGCAGCGGTTCAAGTGTGTGGTCGGCTCCGGGCTGCAGGTGCCCTGCCGCCTGTCCCCAGAATCCCAGGTAACACCCTGTCTATCGGCCTTCCGTCCTTGCGGCACAGACCTAAGAGTAGCCAACCCCCCTCCCTCCTCCAAGTAATCCTGTGATGTCCCCACAACCTCCTTTTTGGGTCAGGACACCTACAATGACAACACCGTGACAGGTCAGATCTAAGTAGCTGAAACCCTGGAACGTGCCTTTCCTAGGGAGGTGAAATCGAGCAGTGAGGGCCATGAATTTGTGAGGGCCCTAGTGACAACGCTACAGCGACACACATACTGGCGCAAGCAGGGCTTCCTGAATGGGATCCTGTTATGAAAGGGCTGGGCTCTGTGAAATGGGCCCCAGATCAGACAGGCGGGTGTCAGTCACACAGGGACTGATGGTCCCTGGTCAGACCAGAGTGGGCCAGGCAGGGAGCCGCGCAGCAAACACACTGCAGCCGGACTGCCAAGGAAATGGAGGGAAGTGCTTGTTTCATGTAGCGTATGAGAGGAGAGTGTGGGGATGGGCAGCCCTAACCCCCCCCTCCCGAGGGCATATTGCAGCGAGCCCGCCTGGCCCTGTGGGGAGGAACCCCCAATGACACAGTGACAGATGGGGAGGGTGAAGCCAGCGAATTCAAACTGACTCTCTCTAGCGTTGTTTTGCTCCAGGGCTGCCCTTTGACCCCTCCCAATTCCTCACCCACGCCGTCGCCAACGTCACCTGCTCCATCGTCTTCGGGGACCGGTTTGACTATGCAGATCAGAAGTTTGCTACGTTAGTTGGTCTCCTTGTGGAAAACGGCAAACTCCAGCAGTCTCCCTGGGCAGGGGTATGTTCGGGGATTTCTTTTACGCTGTCATGGGCACGGGGAAGGGGACAGAGGTTTCTCTCATTAAAGGCTGAGCCTCTCCAAACTGGGACACTCTGCTCCGGCAACATCTGTGGCCCGTCAGGACCACGGCTCTTCCAGGACCAGAGTCCTTCTGGAGGGCTGGTGGGTGAGAGTCCTGTGGGCCGGCAGAGCAGCAGGCTGTGGGGCTACTTGGTGGGGCTCGGAACCCGGATCCTGGCTGTGAGGAAGCCTGGGTGGGAGGGCAGTGGGGCAAGTGGCAGGCGGAGGTGCCAGGAGGCCAGGCCAGAGCTGAGTCATTTGAGTGAACACTATCGTCACTACCCAATCTGATGACAGGTAAGCTGGCAAGCCCCAGCCCCAGCTGGCCACTCACTCGGTGGGGCTCATACTGGTGGTCACGGTGCATGTTGGCTCGCCCCAGTGCTTGCTGCCCCCAGTGATGAGTTTGAATGTCGCATCCTTCCTCTCCTTGCCCCCTCCCTTTCCATATTCTGGAAAAAAGTCCCATTCCCCACTCTTCCCATTTTCCTGGTAGAGCCAGACCCTGACCTTGCTTTAAGTTAGAAGAGGAAACTGCCGACCAAAATTGATGCCCTTAGCTCTTACCGCTTAGGAGGCGTTCTTGAACAAACAGACGGACAAATGCATATTTCTAAAATTGTCAGTACATATCCAGATAAGTCAAGCTGTGCTTTTCTGTCATCCTTCTTAGCTGTACATTTTTTTCCCAACTCTCATGGATTACATCCCTGGGCCTCACCACAAGTTCTTTAAAAATGTCCAGAAGTTCAGAAGATTTATTCAGGAGAGAGTGAAGATGCACAGAGAATCTCTGGATCCCAACTGCCCTCGAGACTTTATTGATGCTTTTCTCATCAAAATGGACGAGGTGTGTGAGGGCAGGCGCCAGTTCCCTTTCCTGTGCAGAGGGTTTTACATCTCGTGGGGATGAATTTCTTAAGCAATAATATCAGCCTGGGCTTTGGGGAAGGCCCCACAGGAGACACGGTGTGTGCCCAAGAGACATGCAGGTCAACTCTGCTCTTCTCCTTCAAATTACAAAAAAATCACTCTATTGCACAGAAAAGGCCCACGGCACTGCAGCAATGCTCCTGTGAGCTCAGATCCTTTGGCTATTTATGTTGGATATTTATAATGACGAGAGTGGGTTATTTCTGGGGTAGCAGGTGACAGTTTTTTGGCCTGTATGAATATCTCGTAGAGTTTTTCCATCAAAAAAGATCTTCTCCAAATCTACATTTCTGGAGCGAATGAATGGCCAGTCACACTTCAATGCGATATGTTTGGTACAATGTACCAGAGAGTTATTTATCGGTGGAACAGGGACAACCAGCGCTACTCTAAAATATGGACTCCTGATCTTTCTGAAATACCCCGAAATACAGGGGAACTGTCTGTCTGTCTGTCACCAACAGACACACACGCATGTGCACGCACGCACCCCCCCACACACACCCAGAGCTAGGACCTGAGTGGTGTTGGTGCCAAATTGGTGTGACCGTGCCGAATGAATGATGTGGGAGTGTCTTGACGTGATTTAAACATGGCCGAATAAGAGAGGATTCTGGGAGCAGGTTCTCACCAAGCAGCAGTGAACTGCAGTGAAGCTGATGAGTCAAACTGGAAGGATTTCTGGCCATCGATACTGGGCTGATTGGTCGGGCGACACGGACCCTTTGAGAAGTACATAGCACATGGGTGAAGGTCAGCCAGCACAAGCTGACCTGGTCATCACCTCGCAGCAGACGGGCAGGCAGAAGCCAGAGTGAATGATTGATGAGTGAGGAAAAGCGGGGCCCTTGGGGTACCATCCCTCCTAGCCCTTCCAAATACTGTGAGTAGAAATTAGTAACTACCCCTGCGCTGGGCAGGCATGTGAGTCCTCTGGGGCAAACAGGTATTAGAATCAAGCCAGGCACACAGAGCCCAAGGAGCCCAGACCGTGTGCTAAGGGGCAGTCCTGCAGCGACAGAGCCAGGCGCACACAGCCCAAGGAGCGCAGACCCTGTGCTAAGGGGCAGTCCTACAGCGACAGGGCCAGGCACACAGAGCCCAAGGAGCGCAGACCCTGTGCTAAGGGGCAGTCCTACAGCGACAGGGCCAGGCACACACAGCCCAAGGAGCGCAGACCCTGTGCTAAGGGGCAGTCCTGCAGCGACAGAGCCAGGCACACAGAGCCCAAGGAGCGCAGACCCTGTGCTAAGGGGCAGTCCTGCAGCGACAGAGCCAGGCACACAGAGCCCAAGGAGCGCAGACCCTGTGCTAAGGGGCAGTCCTGCAGCGACAGGGCCAGGCACACAGAGCCCAAGGAGCGCAGACCCTGTGCTAAGGGGCAGTCCTGCAGCGACAGAGCCAGGCACACACAGCCCAAGGAGCGCAGACCCTGTGGTGAGCAGCAGACTTGCAGTGACCAGAGAGCCAAAGGGGACAGAGAAGCAACACAAGGAGCTGGAGGCTGGCAAAGCAGCACAGTCTGCAGCTGAGTGTGGTGAGCAGTTGGGACCAGCAAAGTGGGGGAAGAGGCTCTGGGCAGGGAGACACCACCAGCCAGGATGCCCTGCAGGCCAGACTGGGAGAGGGGTCCTGCCACCTAGAGCCTGAGGCCGTGTGATCCTTGCCAGAGCAAGCGTGTCCAGCCTGCAGCCCCCCTGCAGCACAGCCAGGGCCTGAGAGAGAGCCCTGGGACTCATAAGGAGCAGACTGTGAACTGTCCTTATGCTCTGCAGACGGCTGTTTGTGCTGTCCCCATGCTACAGAGCGGGGCTGCGTGTTCTCATTTAACCTCTCTCGTTTTTTCTTATTCTTTTCTCTTTAATCAAGTGGGGCTGTGTCTACACTGGCCACTTATTCCGGAAAATCAGCCGCTTTTCCGGAATAACTTGCCAGCTGTCTACACTGGCCCCTTGAATTTCTGGAAAAGCACTGATGATCTACTGTAAAATCATCAGTGCTTTTCCGGAAAAATTATGCTGTTCCCGTTCGGGCAAAAGTCCTTTTCCGGAAAACTGTTCTGGAAAAGGGCCAGTGTAGACAGCACAGCACGATCGGGGCTTTTTTGCGGAAAAGCGCGTCTAGATTGGCCACGGACGCTTTGCCGGAAAAAGTGCTTTTCCGGACAAGCATCCTGCCAATGTAGACGCGCTTTTTCCGGAAATACTTATAACGGAAAACTGTTCCGTTTTAAGCATTTCCGGAAAATCAAGCCAGTGTAGACGTAGCCTTGATGTTTAATAAATTGTATTTGCTTTGAACGGTACGAAATGATCACTGGTCCAAGAAAGCATGCAGTGTGCAGAGAGCACCCCGGAGTGGGGACACCCTGCCCCTGCCCCAAGTGACTACAAGGTCGGGGATTAAGCCCCAGAAAACCTGGGCCCAGCCTTGTTGGCATGTCGAGGACTCTGCTACTCAGGAGAGTGGAAGGGGAGCCCTCAGGGTGAAGGAGGGCATGGGGTAAAGGAAGAGGGAGCGGGGACTCAGATCCTTTCGCCGGTCCATTTCACCGGGGTAGTGTAGAATCCAGGAAAGTTCCCCACAATACTGGGGCCATTCCCCCGCTTACATGTGGAAACGTGACCCAGAGGGCTTTCAAAGCATCCAAGGCCTTCCTTCGAGGGATCAGGCCAGGACACTGAGGACAGCGAACAAAAGGAAAGGGAGGCGTTAATGTAGCTCGGTAGCCACCTCCCGTTGCTTGCCAGGCAGGTGCTGTGTGGGGCCCGTCCTGGATTTCACTCATGCGGCCACTGAGACAAGGACCCCTCATGCAGCCCACTCATGAGTCTTGGTGGCCCAGTGCTGGTGTAGCTGCCGATACACCAAACTCACCAGGTTGGCTGGAATCCCAACATGCAGACGGGGTGACGCAGTGGGGGACAAACCTGTGGGAACCCTGCTCCTCCCCATTATTGTTAGACCTCTCTCACCTGGTTACAGAGAAAGTTCAGGAAGAGATTGACCGGGCGATTGGGCGAAGCCGAAGCCCCAGCATGGCGGATCAAAGCCGGATGCCCTACACAGATGCCGTGATACATGAAATCCAGAGATTCCTTGCCCTTTCGCCTATAGGTGCCCCCCGGGCTGTGACTAGAGATGTTCATCTCAGGCAGTTTCTCATTCCCAAGGACAGTTCCCAATCTGCCTGGGAGCGATCACCTGAAGCTGGATTTTTCTTCCAAGACAGGGTTTCAGATCCTAGCCGTGGCACTTGGACATGGAGCAGCGGCCACTGACCCACAGAAAAAATCAGTTGGGGCCACACACAAGTGAGAAACCAAAAAACACCCCTCACTGACCTGTCCCCCAAGTGAGAAGCAGGAAATGAACCCCTCAGAGACGTGGCTCCCAACTGAGAAATAGAAAAAGACACACCCCTCCAGCTCCATCCCCATAGGTGGGGGTTGGGGGGCGCCCAAGTTACCTAGTAAACTGGGAATCAACGGCTTGTCCCCTTCACTATTTACCACACCCCTAGCTTTGTGTCATTGGCAAACTCCATCTGCGGTGAATTTATATTTCCTTTCAGGTCATTAATTGAAGGCATTAAAAGCCAAGAACCAATCCCTGTGGGACCCCGCTGAGAACAAACACCGCTCCCTGACAGTAACCAATTAAATGTTGAGCATCATTAGATAGCCGGTTTCAACCCATTGCATGTTGGCTATCAGAATTTTAGATTCTGTTTTTTAAATCAAAATCTCGTGTGATACCAAGTCATGGCTTACAGAGGTCTACGTGTATTATGCTGTCACTTCCCTTATCAAACACTTATGCAATCTCGTCAAAAAGGATCCTAAGTCAGTTTCACAGTTTCTATGTTTCATAAGCCCATGGTGATTTGCATTAGTTACATTAGTGTCCTTTAATGCTTTATTAACTTAGTCCCGTAAAATCTGCTCCATGATCTTGCTTGGGATCAATGTCAGCTCATCCCATTAATCCTTTTTTAAAAAGGGCACATACATTTTCTACAGTCTTCTAGAACTTCCTCACTGCCCCAGACCTATGAGCATGAATGGTTCCGTGAGAGCCTCGGCCAGCTCTTTTAAAACTCTCTGATGCAAATTATTTAGAGCTGCTGATTTCAACACTTCTAACCTCAGTAGCTTCCGCTTAACATCCCCCAAAGACACCAGTGGGCTGAAATACAAGGCCAGAAGGGATGATGATGATCTGGCCAGAGAATATCCTCACCATAGTTTCTTTGTTGTAGCTTCTCTGTCACTGGCAGGAGGATGTTCCTGTCAGAGATGCTGATAAATACTTCCCTCCAGTGTCTCACAGCACTTTGCAAAGAGGAGGGTGCAGCGCGATCCCAAATTTACAGAGGCAGTAACAAGGGCTCTGAGGTGAAAAGTGACTTGCCCAAAGTCGCTCCGTGTGTCCCGGCCCTGCCAGTGGGCGGGTGAAGGGTGGGTTGCAGCTTAGTGGGCCTAGCCGGGTTTCTGGTTCAAAGCACCAAGTTGAAGGAAAGGAGACCCAGATGCATCCCCCAGTCCAGCTCAGCAAAGGCTGGGGATCTCTCTGGCGGAGAGTACCCATTCACCGCGTTTTTTCTGCATTTGCTCATCCAGGGCACCACGATATTCCCTGTACTGAAGTCAGTTCTACATGACAGCAGGGAATTTCCAAACCCAGAGCAATTCAACCCGGGACACTTCCTGGACGCCAATGGTGCCTTTAAGAAGAGTGACTTCTTCATGCCCTTTTCTGCAGGTAAAAGAAGCTGGTTTTCTTTCAGATCCCGGCCTGTCTCCCAGCTCTGCCTGGTCGCTCTCAGTGTTTTCCGGTGCCCCACAGAGGTGGAAGTGGGCGGTTGGGGCTGTCGCGGTGCTTTGGTAAGAACCAGCCACGTGCCCAGGCTGCGCATGGATGACTCTTTGCTCTCCGCTGTGGGTGGCCTGCTGGCAGGGACTGGCAGTGCCGCCGCAGCAGGGCTCAGCTGGAGCCAGAAAGGGCAGCGAGCCCCTTCCCACATTTCCAAGGCCTTGACTTCAGCTTTCTTGATGTGATCAGTGCGGGGAACTTCACTTCTCCAGAGGAGCCCAAGCAACCGAGCTCCCTGCGAATGGTGCGGTCGAGGCTTCCTCCTCTCGCCTGCTACTCCTGTGCCTCTTACTTCCCCCTTTGGCCTCGGCACCACCACGTCACTCCCTCAGAAGAGTGTCCAGCGCCTCTGGAGAGGGGATGAGCTGTTCCTCTCCCACCTCCCACATCTCCCCCCTTCACCCAAACAGCCTTTCCATTGGCAATGTAGGGAACTCAGCCCTTCAGAGTTTCTACTTCAGCGTGGCTTCTGAAGTCCCCATTCGCTTCCGTACCTCCCTGAGCTCTGAGGAGACGGCCGTCATCCTCCGACCACTTGCCCTCGGTTACTGGGCGCGTCCGTTTAACCCGGAGATTTTGCTTCCATACAAGCAGTGTGTAAAATGTGCTGAGGAAGGAGGTGTCCGGGGTCAGCTCAAAGTTCCTTTTTCCTTCTAGGGAAGCGGATTTGCGTGGGAGAGGGGCTGGCTCGGATGGAGCTCTTTTTGGTGCTGACCGCCATCTTGCAGCACTTCACCCTGAAGCCCATCGTGGACCCCAACGATGTCGATATTACTCCAGTGTCCAGTTCGGTGTCAAATGCACCCAAACCGTTCCAGCTCCGTGCCCTGCCCCGAGAACGCCAGTGAAAAGTCACCTCAGCGCCAACTGCCCCTCGCTCTCAGGGGTGCTCAAGCCCCTGCTGCGTCCGTACACCAGCCCTCACTCCACCTCTTCCCTCGGCCCCACCCCGTCTCTTCCCAGCCCGGCTCTGCCCCATCCCACCTCCTTTCCCTCCCTTTCCCCAGGTCCACCCCCCACCTTCCGCTTCCCGTTCCTACCCCATCTCATCTCCTGCCCCGAGCCTGACTCCTCCCCGATCCTCGCCCGGCCTCCCAGAACCGCCTGAATGCCGCACACCAGCGCTGGCAGGGCCGGGGAGGGAGAGGTCGGCCTGGCCCCCGACGCACGAGAGGCCTGGGGGAGAGGGGAGGAGCCGGGTGCCGGAGTGGAGCACCCGCGGAGCCGGCATCTCTGGACCTGTGCGGGGGGTGACCATGATGGAAACATGGCTAGTCCCAGGAGTTGGTGACAGTGTGAGGGCCTAGAGCTCTGCCCAGCCAATGGGAATGAATGGCGATGACGACCTGCGTGTGGCAGGATCCTGCTTTGAGAGGCAGCGTTTCTGTGGCCTTGGACGGAACCGGCCTTCCCTCTCCGCTGCTCCCACGCTGTCAATGAAGCGCCCTGTTAATTCAGCTGCTCCTCGATACATTCCCAACCCACCTCTACACGTGTGTTTATTTACATCCCAGCAGAATTACCCGCCGTTGCCTGGGCCCTTCCGGGCGGGGGGCTGGCAGCGTGGGGGGTGGAGGAGTCAGGGTGGGGGGATATGAAGGGGCTCAGGGCAGAAAGGTGAGGTGGGAGAGTGAGGGTTGGCAGTGAGAAGGGGCTCAGAGCAGGAGGTGGGGGTGCAGGAATCCGGGCAGGGGTTTGAGAGGAGGGGGCGCTCAGAGAGCGGGGGGGGTGCTTATGGCAGTGGATGGGGGGTAGCAGCCGACTTCTTCCCAAGGCGACCTGAGACAGCAGGGACAGCACCTCCCGCCCACCAGCTTGTCCCTGAGGCATGGGGCTGTGATCCAGCTTGCCAGCTTCTCCCCCAGGTCTGGTGGGAGTTTACCCCTTCCCTCCCCATCCTGTGGGGCTTACCTCCTTCTCCCCCCACTCTGGTGCTGCGGTCAAAGGTGGGGGAAGTGTTTGGGATGGGGGGGGGCACTTACCTGGTCTGGTGGCCAGCAAGATGGTGAGCCCTGGCATCAGCTGGCCACTCTCTTGGTACTTCAGCTCCCCCCTGTGCTCACTCTGCAGTTCAGCTGTGCCTGCGGTCAGCCAGCCCCCCCTCCCTTTCCATGTTATGGAGAACAGTCCCATTCCAGGCAGATCCTCTTTTCCTGGCACAAGCAAGCCCTGACCTTGCTTTAAGTGAGGAGAAGAAGAAGCTGCTCACTGAATTTGGTGGTCCGATCTCTTACCGTTTAGGAGGAGTTCTTGACCAATTGGACTCACCGATGGACGGACGGACAGACAGACCATTGCACGTTTCTAACATATACAGACGGGTGGATGTCATTTTGTGAGACATAGTCCGGGACAGGACTGTGCTGGGAGGTGATGATTCCATCCGCGAAGATGCTCAGAACCCACAGGATGTGATGCTCTTTTAGCTTTGGTATTGGGGGGTGCTGTGGGCCTCGTGGGAAAACTGGGGGTGGAGGTGTGACGGCGCGTTGGGGTCCCCTGACTCCTGCACCCCCGTAATGGCACGAACAGACTCCACCAGCCCTTAGAATGGAGGGAGTTTATTGCTTCTCCAGGATACAGCACAGCACAGATGTAATCTGGTTACAGGGACTGCAGCTAAGAGGCCTCAGTGCCCCCCTCTGAGATGGGGGGTGGCTGGGCCCTACAATCCCAGCCCCTGGCTTAGGCTGGTTCCTCCATGATTCCAGCCAGAAACTACTCACTCTCGTCCAGCCCTGCCCCCAGCCAGGGCAGCATTCCCCCTTCCTTTGTCTCTCTCCCTGGGGGGTAGCTGGTCAGACAGGTTGAGCATAATGACTCATCCCCTGTCCTTCTGGGCTGTGGTACCAATGGCAGCCATTGGGGATTACCACAGAGCCAGCATAGAAACCAGCCAGGTACCCCCACTACGTCACAGTTCTCCCCCTCCGAGCGACTGAGCAGGGTCACGCCGCTCGTGACCTAGGGAAGTTCGGGTCCTCTGCATGGGAACCCGCCCTGGGGACATGGGTGCTCCCCTTGACTCGGGCTGGCCGTGGCGAGGCCCCACATGAGCTGGCTTCCCTCTGTCCACTCGCTGCATCGCTCCAGGGCAACTGACACAGGCCTGTCCTCTGTGGTCGCACCCACCCTTCCGCTGGCCTTGATCTCTGGCCAGGGTCTCTCGGGCCGGGGCCATGAGCCCAGCGAGCCTCCTCTGGCTAGCCAGGGCGGCCTCCACCCCTGACGCTCCATCCCGGGAGGTCTTCCCCTCCCATAACTCTCTCAGCAAGCCCAGAGGCTCCTCTATATAGGGTAGGGGCCCCTGAGCAGCTTTCCTCCCATCTTGGGCCTTCCCGCCCCTCTGGCAGGAGTCGCAGGACCGGCCGTACCGCTGCACGGCTGCGAATATTCCCGGCCAGTAGAAGTGTTGGAGCAGCCTCAGCCATGTGCTCCGGATCCCGGTGGCCCGCAAAGGGGGCGTTATGGGCCAAATACAGCAGCTTGAGGTGATACTTTTGGGGGCGACCAGCTGCCGCTGGACCCCATGCCCTCACCTTCCTGGGGAAGCCATTCCCGGAACAGGAATCCCCGCTCCCACAGGAATCTCTCCTGGCCTCCTCTCCCCAGGGGCTGAGCTGTACGGAGGCCAGCCTCGTCCCTCAGCCTCTGCAAGGAGGGGTCTGCCTGCACCTCAGCCTGGAATTCAGCCGCTGGGGCAGGGATCGGGACCTGTTCCCCACCTTTGCCTAGGTCCGGGGTCCCAGCTTGGCTGGACCCTGTGTCCACAGTGATGGGACCCTGAGGACCCTGCCAGGAGTCCTTCCCTGGATCCAGGTTGCCAGCCCCTCGCTGGCTCTGGCTCTGGGCAGTGACTAGAGCCCGCTGGGTTTCATGGGGCCACTCCTCTAGGTCATTCCCCATCAGCACCTCGGTGGGCAAGTGCAGGTGCACCCCCACTTCCTTGAGACCTTCCTTGGCCCCCCATTTCAGAGGCACCCTGGCTACAGGCACCTTAAACGGGGACCCGTCTATGCCCTTCAGGGTCAGCTGCGTGTGGGGTAGTATCCGGTCTGGGGCCACTATGTCAGATCGGGCCAGCGTCACCTCCGCCCCCGTGTCCCAGAAACCCGTCACCTTCCTACCATCCACCTCCAGGGTATGAGGCACTCGCTCCGCAGGGGCCGTCCTGCCCCACCCGGTACACGGAGAAATCCGCCTCCCGAGGGTCAGACCTCCCAGGGTGCACTGAGCATCCTTCCCCCCACTCTGAGCTGAGGTTTGCCTGCCAGCCCCTGCCTCTGGGGCAGCCTGCCCTTCCTCCAGCCCCAGCCAGTTAACCCTGGAAAGTCCCAGGTCATGGGACCTGGTGCACTGAGCCCTCTTGTGGCCTTTTTGCCCACAGCGATGGCAAGTTAGGCTTTGGGCTGTCTCTGTCCAGGCCCTGGCTGGTTCTCTGGGGCACAGACGACCTGTTCCTTGGGCTCGCCTCGTAGTTGACTCCCTCCGTCGCTCAGCCGACATCCGGTCTCTGTGCAATTCCCTTTCTCTCCGGGACTCCCGTTCACACCCGGACCGGCTCTCCGTGAACTCATCTGCCAGTCTCCCGGCCTCTTGGGGGGTCTTTGGTCTTCGGTCCTTGAGCCACAGCCTCAGTCTTGGTGGGCAGGCTTCATAGAACTGCTCCATCATGATCAGCTTGAGCCGCCCCTCTGCAGTCTGGGCTCCGACTCCAGACACCCACTTGCGGCAGTATTGCGCCAGGCGGGAGGCCAGGTCCACATAGGTCTCCGTGGCTCCTTCTGCACCTCCCGGAACTTCTTCCTGTACATCTCGAGGTCAGCCCGAACTTGTGCAGCAGGGCCTCCTTGACTCGGTTGTAATCCCTGGCTGTAGGTCCTCCAGCTGATTGAGCACCCGGCAGCCTCCTGGTTCAGTGCAGGGATGAGCACCTGCAGCCAGTCAGCTGGGGGGACCCGTTGCAGTCCACAGGCCCTCTCAAAGGAGCTGAGGAATCCGTCTATGTCGCCCATGTCCTTCAATTGGGCCACCACGAGCTTCTCCAAGCATCTGGCCGCCCTGGGCCCTTGGGGCCCATCCACGCTCAGTGCAGCCAGGGCCCTGCCGCTTCTCCGCTCTGCCATGGCCAGCTCATGCTGTCGCTGCTCTCTACGGTCCTGGACTTCCAATTCCTTCATCTGCAGCTGGATTTCTAGCCGCCGCAGCTCCGCTGGGCTGACCCCTGCCCTAGCCGGACCACGGCTTGCAGGGCTTCCCTGGGAGGCAGTCCGGTCTCTTCGGCGGCCTCCAGCGCTCCGCCCCCTCTCAGAGCCTGACACGCTCCCAGGGGTGGTCTGGCTGCTCCCCACGGGGACACGATCCCAGCCCTGTGGCTGGTCATTCTCTTCCAGCCGGGCGATCAGCTGGGCCTTGGTTGCGCTCCGCACAGGCAAGCCCCTCTCTCTGCACAGCTTCACCAGCTCTGCCTTCAGGAATTGGGTGTAAGCCATCTCCCCGCTGGTCCCCTCGGTGCAGACTCACCAGTCTAGTGCTGCTGTGCCCCACGATTCTCAGGAACCGCTTCGCTCTGTTTCCAGCACGCCTGGTTCCACGGCTCTTGCTTCTATTGCGCCTTGTCGCTCACCGCTGGATGCTCCATCCACGGGGTGCAGTGCATCCCACTTCTGACACCAGTGTGACGGCGCGTTGGGGTCCCCTGACTCCTGCACCCCCGTAATGGCATGAACAGACTCCACCAGCCCGTAGAATGGAGGGAGTTTATTGCTTCTGCAGGATACAGCACAGCACAGCACAGATGTAATCTGGTTACAGGGACTGCAGCTAAGAGGCCTCAGTGCCCCCCTCTGAGATGGGGGGTGGCTGGGCCCTACAATCCCAGCCCCTGGCTTAGGCTGGTTCCTCCATGATTCCAGCCAGAAACTACTCACTCTCGTCCAGCCCTGCCCCCAGCCAGGGCAGCATTCCCCCTTCCTTTGTCTCTCTCCTTGGGGGGTAGCTGGTCAGACAGGTTGAGCCCTGTCCTTCTGGGCTGTGGTACCAATGGCAGCCAGTGGGGGTTACCACAGAGCCAGCATAGAAACCAGCCAGGTACCCCCACTACGTCACAGGAGGTTTAGGTCAAAGCTGCAGGAATTCACCGAACCCAGCACCTCGAGTCGGGGGAAGGGGCGGAATCAATTGGGAAGGGCTCCAGATGAGGCGAGGGAGAGCAAGGATCTCAGAGAGGTGATTCAGAGAGAGCAGAAAGCCTCCACGGAGAGAGACCGTGTAGGGATGAAGCGAGAGCTGCCAACAGCGAAGCAGAGCGGGATTTTGCAGAGGCAACGAAAACCAATGTGAAAGGCTGTTTCAGCCCCATCAATAATTAGGAAACAAGGGAAGAAATAGGGGGAATGCTAAGCCCCGGGCAGCAGGTGGAGAGTGAAGACGATCTAGGCTTTGCTCGGCAGCTGTCCATCGGCGAAACCCTGGAGAGCAACATGAACAGGAGACACTAAAAGGGAACATCACGGGATGTGCGGAATGTTTGACCAGATGTGTAGGAAGAGAAGGGAAGAACGAGATCGTTTGGGCAGCTTTGCAGAGGTTCGGTGTATGATTAATTGTCAGGCTCCATCACCCAGTGCCAAAGGGCAAAGAGAGATAAGACAGGAATAAAACTCAAAGGGGTGTCACAGCTCCGGTCACTGTACTTAGCCCAGAGTTTATCTCGTTAATGCAGAGAAACTGAGAGCTCCTATTGACTTATTGCCTGGCCCCACTCTTGGTGTGTGCAGTATAAAAAACTGGGAATTCGTTTTTCCTTCGCTTAATCCGCCCCGAATCCAGAGCTATTGCTCCTCGCGACAATGGAACCGCTGGGAGCAACCACGGTGTTCCTGGTCATTTGCGTCTTGCCTTCTCTTTCTCTCCGCGTGGAGAAAGACGCCTGGAAGGGGGAAGCTGCCGCCAGGGCCTGTTGCTTTTCCCCTCATTGGGAACATGCTGCAGCTGAATGCAAAGAACATGCCCCAGCAATTAGAGCAGGTAAGGGAATTTTCTTGGTGACCGTTCTTGTGTTGTTAGCAGGCAGTTAGCTCAGCCTGGCCTGCTGGCAGTGCCATGTCGGCTCAAATTCCTGACTTACTGTTCCACCAAACAATCAGTTTTGGATGCTAGATGGAAATGATACGGGATGAGACACTGCTCGTCTTATCCGCACCTAACCCAGAGCCCCCACAGCGGCGCTGCCATAGCTACAAGCTATCACAGCATGGGGACAGTATCTTAGTGGGTTATGTAAGGAAATGGGACAGACAAACTTTTAGGTCTGTTCCCACCTCTGACACAGACTCCAGCTGTGCCCTTTGGCACGTCACGTCACCTCTCTCTGCCTCCATTATCCATCCGTAAAACTGCTCTAATGACTTTTGCCTGCATCACAAAAGGATGGCAAGGCAGAAAATGCAGCTCAGCGTGGGAGAAATGATGCTACACGCTGCGTGTTCTGGCATTTTAGCCAGCTCTGCAAACAGAACTTGGGATTGTACAGAGAGATTGGATTCTCCCCTTCCTGTTGTAAGCGGGGGAATGGTCCCGCTATTGTGGGGAACTTTCCTGGCTTCTACACTATCCCGGTGAAATGGACCAGCGAAATGATCTGAGTCCCCGCTCCCACTTCTTTTACCCAACGGCCACCTTTACCTTGAGGGCTCCCCTGCCACTCTCCTGAGTAGCAGAGTCCTCGAAATCCCAACAAGGCTGGGCCCAGGTTTTCTGGGGCTTAATCCCCAACCTTGTAGTCACTTAGGAAAGGGGCTAGGGTGTCCCCATTCCAGGGTGCTCTCTGCACACTGCATGCTTTCTTGGACCAGTGATCATCTCATACAGTTCAAAGCAAATACAATTTATTAAACAGCAACTGATTAAAAAGAAAAGAATAAGGAATAAGGAGAAAGGTTAAAAGAGAACACACAGCCCCGCTCTGCAGCACGGGGACAGCACAAACAGCCATCTGCAGAGCGTAAGGACAGTTCACAGTCTGTTCCTTATGGGTCCCAGGGGTCTCTCTCAGGCCCTGGCTGTGCTGCAGGGGGGCTGCAGGCTCGAAACGCTTGCTCTGGCAGTGACCACACGGCCTCAGGCTCTAGGTGGCAGGACCCCCTCCCAGTTGGAGTTACAATCCCTCTCCAAGTCTGGCCTGCAAGGACTCTTGGCTGGTGGCGTCTCCCTGCCCAGAGCCTCTTTCCCTCCTTTGCTGGTCCCAGCTGCTCACCACACCCAGCTGCAGACTGTTCTGCTTTGCCAGCCTCCAGCTCCTTGTGTGGCTTCTCTGTCCCCTTTGGCTCTCAGGTCACTGCAGGTCTGCTGCTTAGCACAGGGTCTGCGCTCCTTGGGCTGTGTGTGCCTGGCTCTGACACTGCAGCACTGCCCCTCAGCACAGCTTGCACTCCTTGGGCTCTGGGTGTCTGGCTCTGCACTGCAGGTCTGCCCCTCAGCACAGCTTGCTCTTCTTGCTGCTCTTCTTAGCTCTCTCCTTTTCTCAGAGAGACCCAGAAAATCCCAGCTCACATGGAGGACGGGACCTGGCCTCCTAATTTCCTCATTGGCCTCTGCAACCTGTCCATCAGGCTGAGCTAGAGTGTTGGCCTCTTTCCAGTGTCCCTGGGGTCTGTCAGTCTCTGGGCCCTGATTTCTCATGGATCCTTCCCTTTTGGTACTGGTAGCTGGCCAACCAAAAACTCCCACTGAATTTTAGTAAGGAGCTAACAGTCCCCTTACACTGTGAATCCACACAAATAATGCGGGGTGCACAGGACAAATTCTGCAACCCCGTAACAGCTGTTCCCCTCCATTCTCGGCTCACCATGCCCTGAGATACACATGAGCTTGTCTCTTGATTTGCACAGGTGTGATCAGCTGGAAAGTGGACAGTAATTCTGCAGGGGATGTAAATGGGGAAACAGAATCTCACTTTTCTCCCTCTTTGGCTGCAGAGGGCCGAGAGGAGTAAAGTGAAGGGAAACTCTTCTCATTGCAAAATCGGCCGGCATGACTGAAGAGATGCAGGCCCCTTTCTGTGGAGTTAGAAGGGTCAAGATCACCATTGATTGGCACCATATTAATTCAGGCTGCTCTTATAACCAGGGAATTGTACAGCACAGAAGTGTGCTAGGAACGCACAGACAGACACATTGATGGGGGAAAGTGTTGAAAATGCAGGAGTTTAACAGCACGATGCATTGAAATGTCTGGGAGGCCCAGAGCTCCAAGCTATTTAGCAGCCTAAATCTCGATGAATCAGTGGAGTCTGGCTTCTCACTACTGTCCCTTGGAGGAGCTGGGCCGAAATGGCCACAGCTGGACGGTTATCACTAGTAACACTTACAAAGTGTTAGCTCCGTGGCAGGAAAGCGCTGCCCCAGCAGTCTGTAATGTGATCTCCACACAAATTTGTAATGAAATGGATCAAAGCTAAAGCTTACTGGCCTCGCGTGTGAAACTTTTACAGCTCAGTAGAACGTACGGCCCGATTTTCACCATCTACGTGGGCTCCGAGCGGGTTGTGGTGCTGCATGGATACGAGGTTGTGAAGGAGGCTCTGGTCGACCTGGCGGAGGCGTTCGGTGCCCGAGGAAGCATTCCACTATTCGACAAAACTGCCAAGGGAACAGGTACCTTTCATGCAATTTGTGCATCTGGAGGAGAACGCGACTAAGAAGAGAAAAGTGGTAGAGCTGCAGTTTCATTCTTTCTGTATTCAGTGGGGTCGCCCTCTGAGTCTGAAACTTTAAAAGCAACAAGTGGTCCTATGGCCCTTTTGGGTATGTCTACAATACAGCGTTATTTCAAAATATCTTATTTGGAAAAAGTTATTTTGAAATAGCTTATTTCAAAATAACGCGTCTAGACACAAAATGCATTTCAAAGTAGCATTTTGCTATTTTGAAATAGCGTGTCCACACTGACAGGACGCTGAATCGCATTTAAAGCCGGTCGGAATTGGTTCTGGCAGGGTACCTGAGGCTATCTGAGACCTGTGCTTAAAGGGACCCCCCTGGACAGCCGGTTCTAAGGTTTCCTGATTGCTTGCCTACCTCGCTGAGGACAGAAAAGCATTTTTTCCTGCATGCTCTGGTTGCCCTCACTCAGGACACCACAGCACTCTGCAGCATGGAGCCGAGCGCCCCTGGGCACTCTGGTGCTTCTCCTGGGCGTGGTGCTGCAGCCTGCAGCAGTTCTGCAGGCAGTAACAGTCTCCTGGTGTGCCCCACTGGGGGCTTGTGCCTCATTCCTCCTCTCACGTCCTTCCACTTACCCTCCCTAACCCCCTTCCTGCTGTACAATGAAAGACACAGGTGTTCATTACAACAAAGCCTCTTTATTGAACAAAAGTGGGGGGGGGATGAAACTGAGGTGAGACTGGGGAAAGAAAGTGTGAGAGGGGAGGAGGGAGGGTGTGAGAGGGGAGGGGGAAACCTGGGAGGAGGGAGCTGGCAGGGGGAGGCAAAGGGAGGAAGGGGGAGGAGAAGCTCAGGGCTCAGCATTGGGGTCTCGCTGGCCCAACTGTCTCCCAGCACTGTGGGTGCGGGGCCCTTGGCATCCCTGGGGGTGTGGGGAGGGTGGGGAGGAAGAAGCGAGTGAGAGAAGGAGTGGTAGCTGGGAGGCAGCAGGGGCTGGAGCAGCAGGAGGCAGCAAGCTCTGCCCCAGGATCGATGACCACCTGGGGGGGCACAGGCCGTCCTTCCCCCCCAGGATGCGGTCCACGGCATCAAAATAGGGGCAGGGGTCTGGGCCTGACCCTGGTTGGGAGCTGCCCCCTGTGTCTCTGGCATACGCCTGCTGCAGCTCCTTGATTTTCATGCGAACCTGCTCCTGGGTTCGCATGTGGCCTTTGGTGGCCAGGCTGGCAGCCATCCGCCTGTAGACAGTTGCGTTCCTCCGTTCAGTGCAGAGATCATGGACATTAGAGGCATCCCCCCCAAACCTGAATTAGGTCCCTGATCTCCGCACTGGACCAGGCAGGCGCCCGCCTTTTCCAGAACCTGGCAGGCTCCAGGGAGCTGGCAGACTGGTCCTGGGGGGCGGTGGAGGACTGGCTGGCACTGGCTGCCTGGCTCATGCTGGGGCCACTGGGTCAGGTGCAGCGACTGCTGGCTCTGGGCTGGCAGGCTTGGAGTTGGCACAGGCACTGTAGCCAGAGTCTACCCCTTAAAGGGTTCTGGGGATGGGGGGAGAGAAAGGAGTTTTCTTGGTTGTGCTCAAGAGTGGCCACCCTGGGAAGGGCTGGAGGCCCCCTATTTCGAAATAAGCATCTACATGGCGCTTATTTCAAAATAGCAGTTTCAAAATTGGCACTATTCCTTGTGCAACGAGGTTTACCAATTTCGAAATAAGCCCTCCTCTATTTCAATTTAATAAGGTCCGGTCTCCCTGGGCAGCAGGAATGCCTGCAGCGCCACATGGCACTCCCTTCCTCGCTCGCCAGGCGTTTTCTTGACCAAGGCTTGTAACCGGGCGCGTGGAGGAACCCTGCAGGGTGGGATGGGGAGGGAATGGCGGGGTTGCTACCCTTGTTCCTTTGCTGCAGCTGGCGGTGGCGCTGCCTGCAGAGCTGGGCCAGGTGTCTGCTAAAGAGCTGCATGCGGCCTTACAGATCCATGGCTCAGCGTGTCCATGTTTTGCAGTCAGGCCCACTATGTGCACTCTCCTTCCTGAGCAAGAGCTGGGTGCAACTAGAAATCGTGCCCCTCCCACCAACATAAAGTTGGTCTAATCCAAGATACAAACTCCGCTCCCTTGTCTATGCCATGTCCCAGGCTGGACGCGGATAGCACTGCTGCAGACCGTACTTGCAAGGTCACTGTAAGGTTGTCTCTTTAGGAGAGCACAGATACAGTCAGCTTGAAGTGGAAACCTTTGGCTCAGCCATGTTTGGGGTTGGCCAGACAGACAGAGTCGGGCCTCCCTCCTTTCAGGCCTGTTCTCTCCCCATCTCCAGGTATCGCTTTGACCAACGGGGAGCGGTGGAAGCAGCTCCGGCGATTTGCCCTCACGACCCTGAGAGATTTTGGGATGGGGAAGAAAAGCGTTGAGGAGTGGATCCAGGAAGAAACCCATTTTCTGGTGGAAAGACTCAGAAACACGCAAGGTGCGGATTTTGTTACATACACTGAAAACGGAGCAGTCAAAGACTCTCGTCTTTCTTCAGAGGGGTAGCCGAGTCAGTCCACAACAGGAAAAACATAAAAAACGACAAAGAGTCGAGTGGCACTTCATCCACGTGTCTTGTTCGTCTTTAAACAAGACGACTCTTTGTTCTTCTCTATGTTTTTCTTGTCTTTCTGTTTTACACGATGCGGATTGTTTGGCTCCAGTGTCCATTGGCTGCTCCTGTAACAGCCTGTTCTGGTGCAGTGGGACAGGCTGTGTGAAACGCCCCAGAGATGGCCGTTTCTGGCTGTGTGTTGCTCACATTTTCTCCTCTCCCCCGTGTGGCCAACAAGCGAATGGGAGACGTTGGGCTTGAGGCTGCAGGTGCTCACACAATGAGCCGTGTTAGGGCGGGTGAGTGCCAGTGAGCAGGGCAAACAAGCCACCTGTGCCTGCAGTTTGCTAGTTCTCATTGTTTTCCTGCTCGGTGCCTTTCCTTGCAAACAGCTGCCAGAGAAGGTCTGGTACCTGCCTTCCATGGCAGCGGCTCTCAGATCCTGGCCTGAGGCCACATGCAGCCCAGTCAGCCCAAGTTGCAGCCCGGTTCAGCTGTGTGTTCAAAGGTCGTCCCCCTGCTACACCTCCGGGTTCCCGGCTGCCCAGCAGAGGGTCCAGGCTGTGCACTGCCCGGCACGGTGGGGTGTAGAGGGTTTTGGGGCTGGTGCTCCTGGCTGGGATGTGGGGCTGGCATGTGGCAAGATTGCAGGGCATCCAAGTGGACCTGGGTCTCTCAGTCAGCCCTGCAAGCTCCGGGTCTCGGGGAAACTGCCCAGCCCCTGGAGCCTGGGTGCAGGGCCAGCATCCCACTCCGTGGTGAGGGCCGGTCTCCAGGGCAGGCAGCCACCCGGCCCCACACAGCAGCGGTTCAGGTGTGTGGTCAGCTACGGGCTGCCGGTGCCCTGCCTCCTGTCCCTGAGACATGTGGTGCACACGGTGTTCTAAGCCGGGAACCACTCCTGCGTGGTGAAGGGCTCCGTAGGGATGTTTGAAATCACCGTGTGCAGTGACAGGGCTCCTTAGATGATGCTCATTCTCCTGTGTCTTTTCCTCTCTACTCCATGTGGGACACGGGGCCTTCTCCAGGGCCTTCCGTCCTTGTAGCACAGACCTAAGAGTAGCACCGCAGACGTGAGGGGGATACGCAGCCCTAACACCTCTGCCCAGGGCATACTGCAGTAAGCCCACCTGGCCTTGTATGGAGAGACCCCCAACGGCCCAGTGCTGCCGGTGACTCTGCTGTGAAGTCACTCCTGTAAAACTGACTCCTTTTAATTTTGGTTTGCTCCAGGGCGGCCCTATGACACCAGCCTCCTCCTCATCCATGTCGTCGCCAACGTCATCTGCTCCATCGTCTTCGGGGACCGGTTTGACTACGAAGATCAGAACTTTGTTACTTTAATTAGTCTCATATTGGAAAACAGCAAACTCCATCAATCTCCCTGGGCAGTGGTATGTTGGGAGCTTTGTTTTACGCTCTCATGGGCACTGGGGGAGGGGACGAAGATTTCTCTCATTAAAGGCTGCGCCTATCCAAACTGGGACACTCTGGTCTGGCAACGTCTGTGGCCTGTGAGGACCACAGCTGTCCCAGGACCAGAGAGTGGGCCAGTAAGGAAGAAGTCTACCAGCTGCAGGGCTGCCCGATGGAGCAAGGACCCAGCACACGGCTGCGGGAAACCCAGTGGGTCTGGGAGGGCAGTGGGCCTAGCTGGGGGAGCTGGCCAGGAGGCCAGGCCAGAGCTGAGTCATTTGATTGGACATTATAATTATCTGGTAGTAGAAGACTTATCCGGTGTTGCCCAGATGCTTCACGGCAGGGGCTTGGTGGTGTGGGGGGTGCAGGAGTCAGGGAGAGCCTGGGAGATTTGGGGGGCTCAGGGCAGGAGGATGGGGATATGGTTGGTGTTGGAGGGGTAGCCAGGGAGCTACCTCCCCAGCCTTGGTGGGAAGCCTTCTCCCTCTCCCCTTCCAGGACAGGGGGAGCAGAGGGGCCCCACTTCTGCAGTCTGGTGGCAGGTAAGATGGCAAGCCCCAGCCCCAGCTGGCCACTCCGTTGGTGGTGTGGCTGCCTCCAGTGGTTACACTGAAGTGCAGTTCTCCGCTGGGCTCGCTGTCCCCAGTGGTGAGTGTGAATATCCCATCCCTCCTCTCTCTGCCCCCTCCCTTTCCATGTTCTGGAAAACAGTCCCATTCCCCACACTTCCCGTTTTCCTGGCACAGCCAGACCCTGACTGTGCTTTAAGTTAGGAGAAGAAGTAACTGCCTTCCAAAATTGGTGCCCTTACTCTTATAGTTTTGATGGCGTTCTTGAAGAAACAGACAGGCAGGCAGATGTACATTTCTAAACTATATAGCTACATGTCCAGACATGTCAAGCTGTGGTTTTCTTTCATCCTTCATAGCTGTACATTTTTTTCCCAACTCTCATGGATTACATCCCTGGGCCTCACCAGAAGATCTTTCAAAATGTCTGGAAGCTCAGAAGATTTGTTCAGGAGAGAGTGAAGATGCACAGAGAGTCTCTGGATCCCAACTGCCCACAAGACTTTATCGATGCTTTCCTCATCAAAATGGACGAGGTGTGTGAGGGCAGCAGCCGGTTGCCTTTCCTGTGCAGAGGGTTTTACATCTCGTGGGGATGAATTTGTTAAACAACATCATCAGGCATGGCTTTGGGTGAGGGGAGACACGGTGTGTGCCTAAGGAACATGCGGGTCAAACTCTGCTCTCCTCCGACATATTATAAAAAAATCATCTTATCGCACAGAACGGCCCACAGCACTGCGGCAATGCTGCTCTCTTCTCTGGTCTCTTGGCTATTTATGTCAGATATTTATGATGGTTAGACTGGGTTACCTCTTGGGTAGCAGATGACAGATTTGGGGCCTGTGTGGATATCTCCTCGAGTTTTACCGTAAAAAAAGATCTTCTCCAAATCTATTTTTCAGGAGCAAATGAATAGCCAGTCACACTTCAAGATGCGAACTTTGTCACAGTGCGCGTCGAGTTATTTATGGCTGGAACAGGGACAACCAGCACTACTCTAAACTATGGACTCCTGATTCTTCTGAAATACCCCGAAATACAAGGTGTGTGTGTGTCTGTCTGTCTGTCTGTCTGTCTGTCACACGCGCACACACACACACACACACACACACACACACACAATGCTAGGTACTGACCAGACCAGGAAACTGAGAAGCACGAAGGGACGGGCAGGATAGAGGAGCAGGGACAGCCCCCAAACTCACCAAATGTCCAACCGGTAGATGTGAGGAATGCATGGACTAATAAAGGCAGACAGACCATGTCCCCTTGGGTCACCCCATCATGCCTGGCCTGCAAAAAGCCCCCATTCCAACCGGCATTACTTGTCCCTGGATTCATAGTCTGAGCAGAGAGTCCAAAGGCCGAATGGACCATAGCAATTGAATTTCTCTTGTAGAATGTCTTCTTGTTACCCTTTCAGCTACTCCTCCCCCTCTCTCCCAGCGCTTTCAGAAGAGCCCTGAATCGCCTGATTCGTTCTCTGTCCCGGCTCCCCCGCCCTTCGTCCCAGAGCTGGGACACCACGAATCAGCTGTTTGTGGCTGATCCATCTCTGGGAGGGAAGGCGAAGAGTAGGAAGCGCGGGGCTCCGGTTCCCCACTCCAGGGGAGGCGTGAGCAGAGGGGGCAGGGGTGCTGTGTTGGCCGCAAGTGGCGTCCCAGTGGGCAGCAGGGCACAGGCTGCACATCGCTGGATTTCAATCAAGCGGCCCCTCTCACGAGTCTTAGTGGCCCATCGCAGGAATAACTTCCGTAACACCAAACTGGCCAGGTTTGTTACAGTCCCAACATGCAGACGGGGTGACGCAGTGGGGGGCAAATCTGTGGGAACCCTGCTGCTCCCCATTATCGTTACACCTCTCTCACCTGGTTACAGAGAAAGTTCAGGAAGAGATAGACCGGGCGATTGGGCGGCCAAGCCCCAGCATGGCGGATCGAAGCCGGATGCCCTACACAGATGCCGTGATACATGAAATCCAGAGATTCATTACCCTGATCCCGTTAGGTACCCCGGCTGTGACTAGAGATGTTCATCTCAGGCAGTTTCTCATCCCCAAGGTCAGTTCCCAATCTGCCTGGGAGCGATCACGTGGTTTACTCTTATCCCCACTGAATGTGGAATTCCTCACCGGAGAAATGCCGGAACTAGATGCGGGTGGGGGTGGTTTTGCTGATTTGCCAGTAAAGTACCAATTGGTATTGAAGCCCTACAAGGCCCTACATGCAGCAGAAGAGCAATTTCCATCTGAAGCTGGATTTTCTTCCAAGACAGGGTTTCAGATCCTAGCCGTGGCACTTAGACACGGAACAGCGCCACTGACCCACAGAAAAATCAGTTGGGGCCACACACAACTGAGAAACCCAAAACACCCCTCACTGACCTGTCCCCAAGTGAGAAGTAGAAAATAAACCCTCATAGATGTGGCCCCAACTGAGAAGCAGAAACAGACACACCCTCCAGCTCCATCCCCATAGGCTGGGGGTGCTGAGGCTCAGGCTTACCCCCAGGGCCACATTAAGTCTTTTGGGGGCCCAGAGCTAAAAAAATTGGGGGCTCCCAAGTCTCTGGGATAGGGCCGAATATGAGGGGGTTCTGGGAGTGGGACGGTGCTGCCTGGGAGCAGGCTAAGGTTTGGAGTGCGGGGGCTGAATAGGATACAGGAGCAGATTTCAATTGGAGGTAAGGAAGGGAGGATGCAGTGGAGTGTCTGCATGGGAAGGAGGGTGCAGGAGCAGGATGGGGATATGAGATCTGGTTGGGGTTGCAGTGTGGAAGGCAGGAGGGGTGTATGGGAGCAGGCCGGTAGCGGTGGGGTAGGGGATGGAAAGGTGGTAAGGGGTGCGGAAGTGGCTGGAGGTGGGAATGGGATCTGGGCAGTGCAGGGGCGGTATCTGAAAGAAGCACTTCTCTGTAGCACACACAGCCACTTGCCCTCCCCTCCCCACCAGGACCGCTCCTCGCCTTGATCTGGCCAGCGAGGCTCGGGGGCAGTGTGTAGGTTCCCCACCCTCAGGTGGACAGTGATCAGCTCCTCCCGTGACCTTCTCCTTGTCAAACTATCTGGATTCCGCTCCTGGAGCGTATCGCCATAGGGCATGTTTCCTACCCCGCTAGCATTGGAACTGTGGGCACCGGACCTGCCCATGGTATTCCGGCCCCAGGCTCACCCGTGCCAAACACAGCCGGAAAACAACCTTGCTGCTCTGCCTCAAGAATCCTCTGTGTTGGCATCCCAGGATCTTTGGCCACAGCTAGACACTAGGAGTTCGTACTCAACTGACTCTCCACCGCCACCCCCATCTCTTGTGAAGAGCCTCTACTTCCTTATCAAACACTCTTGCAATCTCGTCAGAAAGGATCCCGAGTTAGTTTGACAGATTCTACGTTCCAGAAGCCCATGGTGATTTGCATTAGTTACATTATTGTCCTTTAGTGCCTGGGATCAATGTCCCCGTAAGCCAGTGATTAACCAGCTCATCCTACTAATCCCTGTTAAATATTGGCACAAGCCATCTTCCACCCTCTCAGATTTCTAGAACATCCTCACTGCCCCAGACTTGTCAACATTAATGGTCCTGTGAAGTCCTCGGCCAGCTCTTTTAAAACTCTCCCAGGCAAATTATTTAGAGCTGCTGATTTCAACAATTCTCACATCAGTAGCTTCTTCTTAACATCCCCCAAAGACACCAGGGGGCTGAAATACAAGGCCAGAAGGGATGATGATGATCTGGCCAGAGAATATCCTCACCATAGTTTCTTTGTTGCAGCTTCTCTGTCACTGGCAGGGGGGATGTTCCTGTCTGAGATGCTGAACAATACTTCCCTCCAGTGCTCACAGCACTTCGCAAAGAGCAGGGTGCAGCGCGATCCCAAATTTACAGAGGCAGTAACAAGGGCTCTGAGGTGAAAAGTGACTTGCCCAAAGTCGCTCCGTGTGTCCCGGCCCTGCCAGTGGGCGGGTGAAGGGTGGGTTGCAGCTTAGTGGGCCTAGCTGGGTTTCTGGTTGAAAGCACCAAGTTAAAGGAAACGAGAGGCAGATTCATTCCCCAGTCCAGCTCAGCAAAGGCTGGGGATCTCTCTGGCGGAGAGTACCCATTCACCGCATTTTTTTCTGCATTTCCTAATCCAGGGCACCACGATATACCCTGTACTGAAGTCAGTTCTGTATGACAGCAGGGAATTTCCAAACCCAGAGCAATTCAACCCGGGACACTTCCTGGACGCCAATGGTGCCTTTAAGAAGAGTGACTTCTTCATGCCCTTTTCTGCAGGTAAAAGAAGCTGGTTTTCTTTCAGATCCCGGCCTGTCTCCCAGCTCTGCCTGGTCGCTCTCAGACTGGTTTGTGCACGGTGTTTTCCGGTGCCCCACAGAGGTGGAAGTGGGTGGGTGGGGCTGGTGCGGTGATCCAGTGAGAATCAGCCACGGGCCCAGCCTGCGCAAGGATGACTCTTTGCTCCCCGCTGTGGGTGGTAGCGAGCCCCTTCCCACATTTCCAAGGCCTTGTCTTCAGTCTTCTTGATGTCATCAGTGCAGGGAACTTCACTTCTCCAGAGGAGCCCAAGGAACCGAGCCCCCTCCGAATGGTGCCACTGAGGCTTCCTCCTCTTGCCTGCTATTCCTGCACCTGTTACTTCCTCCTTCGGCCCCGGCACCGCCACGTCACTCCCTCAGAAGAGCGTCCAGCGCCTCTGGAGAGGGGATGAGCTGTTCCTAACCCACCCCCACATCTGTCCCCCTGACCCGCAAACAGCCTTTCCAATGGCAATGTGGGGAACTCAGCCCTTCAGAGTTTCTACTTTAGCGTGGCTTCTGAAATCCCCGTTCGCTTCCGTACCTCCCTGAGCTCTGAGGAGACAGACATCCTCCTCCGACCACTTGCCCTCGGTTACTGGGTGCGTCCATTAAACACGGAGATTTTGTTTCCATACAAGCAGTGTGTAAAATGTGCTGTGCCGGGAGGTGGCCGGGGTCAGCTCAAAGTTCCTTTTTCCGTGCAGGGAAGCGGATGTGCATAGGAGAGGGGCTGGCTCGGATGGAGCTCTTTTTGGTGCTGACCGCCATCTTGCAGCACTTCACCCTGAAGCCCGTCGTGGACCCCAACGACGTCGATATTACTCCAGTGTCCAGTTTTGTGTCAAATGAACACAAACCGTTCCAGCTCCGTGCCCTGCCCCGAGAACGCCAGTGAAAAGTCACCTCAGCGCCAACTGCCCCTCGCTCTCAGGGGTGCTCAACCCCCTGCTGCGTCCCTTTCCGTCCTCACACCAGCCCTCACTCCACCTCTTCCCCAAAGACTTCGGTCCCACCCCCTCTTCCCAGCCCGGCTCTGCCCCATCCCACCTCCTTTCCCTCCCTTTAACTAGGTCCACCCCCCACCTTCTGCTTCCCGTCCCTACCCCACCCCACCTCCTGCCCCGAGCCTGTCTCCTCCCCGCTCCTTGCCCGGCCTCCCAGAACCACCTGAATGCCGCACACCAGCGCTGGCAGGGCCGGGGAGGGAGAGGTCGGCCTGGCCCCCCGTGCACGAGAGGCCTGGGGGAGAGGGGAGGAGCCGGGTGCCGGAGTGGAGCACCCACAGAGCCGGCATCTCTACACCTGTGCGGGGGGTGACCATGATGGAAACATGGCTAGTCCCAGGAGTCGGTGACAGTGTGCGGCCCTAGAGCTCTGCCCAGCCAATGGGAATGAATGGCGATGACGCCCTGCGTGTGGCAGGATCCTGCTTTGAGAGGCAGCGTTTCTGTGGCCTTGGACGGAACCGGCCTTCCCTCTCCGCTGCTCCCACGCTGTCAATGAAACGCCCTGTTAATTCAGCTGCTCCTCGGTACATTCCCAACCTACCTCTGCACGTGTGTTTATTTACATCCCAGCAGAATTCCCCACCGTTGCCTGGGCCCTTCCGGGCAGGGGGCTGGTGGCGTGGGGGGTGGAGGAGTCACGGCAGGACTTTAGGGAGGTGGGGTCTCAGGGCAGGAGGTGGAAGCATGGGGGGGTGCAGGAGTCAGGGTGGGGGGTTGTGAAGGGGCTCAGGGCAGAAAGGTGAGGTGGGAGAGTGAGGGTTGGCAGTGAGAAGGGGCTCAGAGCAGAGGGTGAGGGTGCAGGAATCCGGACAGCGGTTTGAGAGGAGGGGGCACTCAGAGAGCGGGGGGGGGGGGCTTATGGCAGTGGATGGGGGGTAGCAGCCGACTTCTTCCCAAGGCGACCTGAGACAGCAGGGACAGCACCTCCCGCCCACCAGCTTGTCCCTGAGGCATGGGGCTGTGATCCGGCTTGCCAGCTTCTCCCCAGGTCTGGTGGGAGTTTACCCCTTCCCTCCCCGTCCTGTGGGGGCTTACCTCCTTCTCCCCCCACTCTGGTGCTGCGGTCAAAGGTGGGGGAAGTGTTTGGGATGGGGGGGCACTTACCTGGTCTGGTGGCCAGCAAGATGGTGAGCCCTGGCATCAGCTGGCCACTCTCTTGGTACTTCAGCTCCCCCCTGTGCTCACTCTGCAGTTCAGCTGTGCCTGCGGTCAGCCAGCTCCCCTCCCTTTCCATGTTATGGAGAACAGTCCCATTCCAGGCAGATCCTCTTTTCCTGGCACAAGCAAGCCCTGACCTTGCTTTAAGTGAGGAGAAGAAGAAGCTGCTCACTGAATTTGGTGGTCCGATCTCTTACCGTTTAGGAGGAGTTCTTGACCAATTGGACTCACCGATGGACGGACAGACAGACAGACCATTGCACGTTTCTAACATATACAGACGGGTGGATGTCATTTTGTGAGACATAGTCCGGGACAGGACTGTGCTGGGAGGTGATGATTCCATCCGCGAAGATGCTCAGAACCCACAGGATGTGATGCTCTTTTAGCTTTGGTATTGGGGGGTGCTGTGGGCCTCGTGGGAAAACTGGGGGTGGAGGTTTAGGTCAAAGCTGCAGGAATTCACTGAACCCAGCACCTCGAGTCGGGGGAAGGGGCAGAATCAATTGGGAAGGGCTCCAGACGAGGCGAGGGAGAGCAAGGATCTCAGAGAGGTGATTCAGAGAGAGCAGAAAGCCTCCACGGAGAGAGAGCGTGTAGGGATGAAGCGAGAGCTGCCAACAGCGAAGCAGAGCGGGATTTTGCAGAGGCAATGAAAACCAATGTGAAAGGCTGTTTCAGCCCCATCAATAATTAGGAAACAAGGGAAGAAATAGGGGAAATGCTAAGCCCCGGGCAGCAGGTGGAGAGTGAAGATGACCTAGGCTTTGCTCGGCAGCTGTCCATCGGCGAAACCCTGGAGAGCAACATGAACAGGAGACACTAAAAGGGAACATCACGGGATGTGCGGAATGTTTGACCAGATGTGTAGGAAGAGAAGGGAAGAACGAGATCGTTTGGGCAGCTTTGCAGAGGTTCGGTGAATGATTAATTGTCATGCTCCATCACCCAGTGCCAAAGGGCAAAGAGAGATGAGACATTTATAAAACTCAAAGGAGTGTCACAGCTCCGGTCACTGTTGTTAGCCCAGAGTTTATCTCGTTAATGCAGAGAAACTGAGAGCTTCTATTGGCTTATTACCTGGCCCCACTCTTGGTGTGTGCAGTATAAAAAAGTGGGAATTTGTTTTTCCTTCGCTTAATCCGCCCGGAATCCAGAGCTATTGCTCCTCGCAACAATGGAACCGCTGGGAGCAACCACAGTGTTCCTGGTCATTTGCGTCTCTTGCCTTCTCTTCTTCTCCGCGTGGAGAAAGACGCCTGGAAGGGAGAACCTGCCGCCAGGGCCTGTTGCTTTTCCCCTCATTGGGAACATGCTGCAGCTGAATGCAAAGAACATGCCCCAGCAATTAGAACAGGTAAGGGAATTTTCTTGCTGCCCGTTGCTCTGTTCTTAGCAGGCATTTAGCTCAGCCTGGCCTGCTGGCAGTGCCATGTTGGCTCAAATTCCTGACTTACTGTTCCACCAAACAATCAGTTTTGGATGCTAGATGGAAATGATACGGGATGAGACACTGCTCGTCTTATCCGCACCTAACCCAGAGCACCCACAGCAGCGCTGCCATAGCTACAAGCTATCACAGCATGGGGACAGTATCCTAGTGGGTTATGTAAGGAAATGGGACAGACAAACTTTCAGGTCTGTTCCCACCTCTGACACAGACTCCAGCTGTGCCCTTGGGAATGTCACGTCACCTCTCTCTGCCTCCATTTCCCATCCGTAAAACTGCTCTAATGACATTTGCCTGCATCATGAAAGGATGGGAAGGCAGAAATTGCAGCTCAGCGTGGGAAAAATGATGCTGCACGCTGCGTGTTCTGGCATTTTAGCCAGCTCTGCAAACAGAACCTGGGATTGCACAGACAGATTGGATTCTCCCCTTCCTGCTGTAAGCGGGGAAATGGTCCCGCTATTGTGGGGAACTTTCCTGGCTTCTACACTACCTCAGTGAAATGGACCAGTGAAAGGATCTGAGTCCCCGCTCCCACTTCCTTTACCCAAAGGCCTCCCTAACTCTGAGGGCTCCCCTTCCACTCTGCTGAGTAGCAGAGTCCTCAAAATCCCAACAAGGCTGGGCCCAGGTTTTCTGGGGCTTAATGCCCGACCTTGTAATCACTTAGGAAAGGGGCTAGGGTGTCCCCACTCCGGGGTGCTCTCTGCACACTGCATGCTTTCTTGGACCAGTGATCATCTCATACAGTTCCAAGCAAATACAATTTATTAAACAGCAACTGATTCAACAGAATAGAAAAAGGAAAAATGCGAGAGGTTAAAAGAAAGCACACAGACCCGCTCTGCAGCACGGGGACAGCACAAACAGCCGTCTGCAGAGCGTAAGTTCACAGTCTGTTCCTTTGAGTCCCAGGGCTCTCTCTCAGGCCCTGGCTGTGCTGCGGGGGGGCTGCAGGCTGGACACGCTTGCTCTGGCAGTGACCACACGGCCTCAGGCTGTAGGTGGCAGGACCCCTCTCCCAGTTGGAGTTACAAACCCTCTCCAAGTCTGGCGGCGTCTCCCTGCCCAGAGCCTCTCCCCCCACTTTGCTGGTCCCAGCTGCTCACCACACCCAGCTGCAGACTGTGCTGCTTTGCCAGCCTCCAGCTCCTTGTGTTGCTTCTCTGACCCCTTTGGTTCTCAGGTCGCTGCAAGTCTGCTGCTCACCACAGGGTCTGCTCTCCTTGGGCTGTGTGTGCCTGGCTCTGGCACTGCAGGACTGCCCCTCAGCACAGCTTGCACTCCTTGGGCTCTGGGTGTCTGGCTCTGGCACTGCAGCACTGCCCCTCAGCACAGCTTGCACTCCTTGGGCTCTGGGTGTCTGGCTCTGGCACTGCAGGACTGCCCCTCAGCACAGCTTGCTCTTCTTGCTGCTCTTCTTAGCGCTCTCCTTTTCTCAGAGAAACCCAGAAAATCCCAGCTCACACGGAGGACGGGACCTGGCCTCCTAATTTCCTCATTGGCCTCTCCAACCTGTCCGTCAGGCTGAGCTAGAGTGTTGGCCTCTTTCCAGTGTCCCTGGGGTCTGTCAGTCTCTGGGCCCTGATTTCTCATGGACCCTTCCCCTTTTGGTACTGGGAGCTGGCTAACCAAAAACTCCCACTGAGTTTTAGTAAGGAGCTAACAGTCCCCTTACACTGTGAATTCACACAAATAATGCAGGGTACACAGGACAAATTCTGGAACCCTGAAACAGCTGCTCCCCTCCATTCTCGGCTCACCATGCCCTGAGACACACATGAGCTTGTCTACTGATTTGCACAGGTGTGATGAGTTGGAAATTGAACAGTAATTCTGCAGGGGATGTAAATGGGGAAACAGAATCTCACTTTTCTCCCTCTTTGGCTCCAGAGGGCCGAGAAGAGTAAAGTGAAGGGAAACTCTTCTCATTGCAAAATCGGCCGGCATGACTGAAGAGATGCAGGCCCCTTTCTGTGGAGTTAGAAGGGTCAAGATCACCATTGAGTGGCCCCATATTAATGCAGGCTGCTCTTATAACCAGGGAATTGTACAGCACAGAAGTGTGCTAGGAACGCACAGACAGACACATCGATGGGGGGAAAGTGTTTAAAATGCAGGAGTTTAACAACATGATGCATTGAAATGTCCGGGAGTACCAGAGCTCCAAGGTGTGTAGGTGCCTTAATCTCAATGAATCAGTGGAGTCTGGCTTCTCACTACTGTCCCTTGGAGGAGCTGGGCTGAAATGGCCACAGCTGGACGGTTCTCACTAGTTACACTTCCGAAGTGTTAGCTCCGTGGCAGGAAAGCACTGCCCCAGCAGTCTGTAATGTGATCTCCACACAAATTTGTAATGACATGGATCAAAGCTAAAGCTTACTGGCCTCGCGTGTGAAACTTTTACAGCTCAGTAGAACGTACGGCCCAATTTTCACCATCTACGTGGGCTCCGAACGGGTTGTGGTGCTGCATGGATACGAGGTTGTGAAGAAGGCTCTGGTCGACCTCGCGGAGGAGTTTGGTGCCCGTGGAAGCATGCCACTATTCAAAACAGCCGTGGGAACAGGTACCTTTCATGCAATTTCTGCATCTGGAGGAGAACGCAACTGAGAAGAGAAAAGGGACAGAGCTGCAGTTTCATTCATTCACTATTCAGAGGGGTCGCCCTGTGAGTCTAAAACTTTAAAAGCAACAAGTAATCCTATGGCCCCTTTGGGTATGTCTACACTACAGCATTATTTCAAAATATCTGATTTTGAAATAGTTATTTTGAAGTAGCTTATTTTGAAATAACGCGTCTAGAGGCAAAATGCATTTCGAAATAGCGTTTTGCTATTTTGGAATAGTATGTCCACACTGATAGGACGCTGAATCACATTTAAGGCCGGTCAGAACTGGTTCTGGCAGGGCATCAGGTCAGGAGTTACCTTGTGTGGCTGCTGTCTGAGGCTATCTGAGACCTGTGCTTAAAGGAACCCCCCCCCCAGACAGCTGGTTCTAAGGTTTCCCTGCTTGCTTGCCTACCTCACTGAGGGACAGAAAAGCATTTTTTTCTCTGCATGCTCTGGTTGCCCTCACTCAGGACACCACAGCACTCTGCAGCATGGAGCCGGAGCCACCCCTGGGAACTCTGGTGCTTCTCCTGGATGTGTTGCTGCGAGCCAGGCAGCAGTTCTGCAGGAAGTAACAGTCTCCCTGGTGTGCCCCACTGGGGGCTTGTGCCTCATTCCTCCCTCACGTCCTTCCACTTACCCCTCCCTAACACCCCTTCCTGTTGTACAATGAAAGACTCATATGTTCAGTAGAACAAAGCCACTTTTATTGTACAAAAGTGGGGGGGGGGGCATGAAACTGAGGGAGACTCTACCCCTAAAGGGCTACAGGGAGGAGGGGAGGGAGAGGAGTTCTCAGCTCCTGGGAAGGGCTGGAGGCCCCCTATTTCGAAATAAGCATCTACATGGCGCTTATTTCCTAATAGCAATTTCGAAATTCTCGCTATTCCTCGTGGAATGAGGTTTACCAATTTTGAAATAAGCCCTCCGCTATTTCGATTTAATTTCGAAATAGCGGTTTGGCTGTGTAGACACCGGTAAAGTTATTTCTAAATAACTTTGCTGTGTAGACATTCCCTTAGAGACTAACACAAATAATGAGAGAGAATCATGAGCTTTCGGGGATAAAACCCCCTTCCCCAGTTGGGTCGTCTTCCCTATTCCACCACTGGGGCCCCAGAATGTGACATTCCCACGTGTGCTCCAGAACTTGACCAAAGTTTGGTGATGGCTCTCACCTCCCCCAAAGGTCCTGTCTCCCCTGGGCAGCAGGGGAATGCCCCTGCAGCGCCACATGGCACTCTGTTGCTCGACACAGCGTTTTCTTGACGAAGGCTTGTAAACGGGGCGCGTGGAGGGGAACCCCTGCAGGGTGGGATGGGGAGGGAGTGGCGGGGTTGCTACCCTTGTTCCTTTGCTGCTGCTGGCAATGGCGCTTCCTTTAGAGCTGGGCCAGGTGTCTGCTAAAGAGCTGCATGCGGCCTTACAGAGCCATGGCTCAGCGTGACCCTGTTTCGCAGTCAGGCCTACCGTGGGCACTCTCCTTCCTGAGAAAGAGATGGGTAAAACTTGAAATCGTGCCCCTCCCACCAACATAAAGTTGGTCTAATCCAAGATACAAACTCCCGTCTCTTGTCTATGCCCTGTCCCAGGCTGGATGCAGATAGCACCGCTGCACAGCATACTTGCAAGGTTGTCTCTTTAGGAGAGCACAGATACAGTGAGGTTGAAGTTAAACCTTTGGCTGAGCCATGTTTCGGTGTTAGCCAGACAAACAGACAGCGCCTGGCCCTCCCTCCTTTCAGGCCTGTTCTCCCCCCATCTCCAGGTATCATTTTCACGACCGGGGAGCGGTGGAAGCAGCTCCGGCGATTTGCCCTCGCGACCCTGAAAAACTTTGGGATGGGGAAGAAAAGCATGGAGGAGCGGATCCAGGAGGAAACCCATTTTCTGGTGGAAAGACTCAGAAGCACACAAGGTGGGGACTTTGTTACATACACTGAAAACGGAGCAGTCAAAGACTCTCGTCTTTCTACAGAGGGGTAGCCGAGTCAGTCTGCAACAGGAAAAACATAAAAAAGGACACGTAGTTGAGTGGCACTTCATCCACGTCTTGTTCGTCTTTAAAGTGCTACTCGACTCTTTGTTCTTCTCTACGTTTTTCTTGTCTCTCTGTTTTACACGATGTGGACTGTTTGGCTCCAGTGTCCATTGGCTGCTCCTGTAACAGCCTGTTCTGGTGCAGTGGGACAGGCTGTGTGAAACGCCCCAGAGATGGCCGTTTCTGGCTGTGAGTTGCTCACATTTTCTCCCCTCCCCCGTGTGGCCAACGAGCGAATGGGAGACGTTGGGCTTGAGGCTGCAGGTGCTCACACAATGAGCCGTGTTAGGGCGGGTGAGTTCCAGTGGGCAGGGGAAACAAGCCACCTGTGCCTGCAGTTTGCTAGTTCTCATTGTTTTCCTGCTCGGTGCCTTTCCCTTGGAAACAGCTGCCAGAGAAGGTCTGGTACCTTCCGTCCATGGCAGCGGCGCTCAGACCCCGGCCTGCGGGCCACATGCAGCCCAGTCAGCCCAAGTTGCAGCCCGGTTCAGCTGTGTGTTGAAAGGTCGTCCCTCTGCTACACCTCCGGGTTCCCGGCTGCACAGCAGAGGGTCCAGGATGTGCACTGCCCGGCACGGTGGGGTGCAGAGGGTTTTGGGGCTGGTGCTCCTGGCTGGGGTGCGGGGCAGGCACGTGGCAAGATTGCAGGGCACCCAAGTGGACCTGGGTCTCTCAGTCACCCCTGCAAGCTCTGGGTCTCGGGAAAGCTACCCAGCCCCATAGAGTCTGGGTGCAGGGCCAGCAGCCTGCTCCATGGTGAGGGCCGGTCTCCAGGGCAGGCAGCCACCCAGCCCCACACAGCAGCGGTTCAGGTGTGTGGTCAGCTCCGGGCTGCCGGTGCCCGGCTGCCTGTCCCCAGAATCCCAGGTAACACCCTGTCTGTCGGCCTTCCGTCCTTGCGGCACAGACCTAAGAGTAGCCAACCGCCCTCCCTCCTCCAAGTAATCCTGTGATGTCCCCACAACCTCCTTTTTGGGTCAGGACACCTACAATGACAACACCGTGACAGGTCAGATCTAAGTAGCTGAAACCCTGGAACATCCCTTTCCTAGGGAGGTGAAATGGAGCAGTGAGGGCCATGAATTTGTGAAGGCCCTAGTGACAACACTACAGCGACACAAGTACTGGCGCAAGTAGGGCTTCCTGAATGGGATCTTGTTATGAAAGGGCTGGGCTCTGTGAAATGGGCCCCAGATCAGACAGGAGGGTGTCAGTCACACAGGGACTGATGGTCCCTGGTCAGACCACAGTGGGCCAGGCATGGAGCCGCGCAGCAAACACACTGCAGCGTGACTGCCAAGGAAAAGGTGGGAAGTGCTTGTTTCATGTAGCGTGTGAGAGGAGAGTGTGGGGATGGGCAACCTTAACCCCCCTCCCCATTGCATATTGCAGCGAGCCTGCCTGGCCCTGTTGGGAGGGACCCCCAATGACTAAGAGACAGATCGGGAGGGTGAAGCCAGCGACTTAAAACTGACTCTCTGTAGTGTTGTTTTGCTCCAGGGCGGCCCTTTGACCCTTCCCAATTCGTTACCCACGCCGTCGCCAACGTCACCTGCTCCATCGTCTTCGGGGACCGGTTTGACTATGAAGATCAGAAGTTTGCTACTTTAGTTGGTCTCATTGTGGAAAACGGCAAACTCCACCAGTCTCCCTGGGCAGGGGTATGTTCAGGCGCTGTGGGGCTACCTGGTGGGGCTCGGAACCCGGCTCCTGGCTGTGAGGAAGCCCGGGTGGGAGGGCAGTGGGGCTAGCGGCAGGCCGAGCTGCCAGGAGGCCAGGCCAGAGCTGCGTCATTTGAGTGAATACTATCGTTATCTGATACTGGAAAACGTATCCGGTGTTGCCAGCTCCTTCATGTTAGGGGCTTGGTGGTGTGGGGGGTGCAGGAGTCAGGGAGAGCCTTGAGTATTTGGGGGGGGCTGAGGGCAGGAGGCTGGGGATGTGGTGGGTGCAGGAGGGGCAGCCAGGGGGCTCCCTTTTCCCCTTCCCGGGGCAGGGGGCAAATGGGGCTGTCTCCCTGGCAGAGGGGCCCCACTTACCCAGTCTGATGACAGGTAAGCTGGCAAGCCCCAGCCCCAGCTGGCCACTCACTCGGTGGGGCTCATACCGGTGGTCACGGTGCATGTTGGCTCTCCCCAGTGCTTGCTGCCCCCAGTGGTGAGTTTAAATTTCGCATCCCTCCTCTCCCTGCCCCCTCCCTTGCCATGTTCTGGAAAACAGTCCCATTCCCCACACTTCCCATTTTCCTGGCACAGCCAGACCCTGACCTTGCTTTAAGTTAGGAGAAGAGGAAACTGCCGACCAAAATTGGTGCCCTTACCTCTTACCGTTTAGGAGGCGTTCTTGAACAAACAAACAGACAAATGCATATTTCTAAAATTGTCGGTACATATCCAGATATGTCAAGCTGTGCTTTTCTTTCTTCCTTCTTAGCTGTATATTTTTTTCCCTACGCTCATGGATTACATCCCTGGGCCTCACCAGAAGATCTTTCAAAATGCCTGGAAGCTCAGAAGATTTATTCAGGAGAGAGTGAAGATGCACAGAGAATCTCTGGATCCCAACTGCCCTCGAGACTTTATCGATGCTTTTCTCATCAAAATGGACGAGGTGTGTGAGGGCAGCAGCCGGTTCCCTTTGCTGTGCAGAGGGTTTTACATCTCGTGGGGATGAATTTCTTAAGCAATAACATCGGCCTGGGCTTTGGGGAAGGCCCGACAGGGAGACACGGCGTGTGCCCAAGAGACATGCAGGTCAACTCTGCTCTTCTCCTTCAAATTACAAAAAAATCACTCTATTGCACAGAAAAGGCCCACGGCAATGCTGCTGTGAGCTCAGATCCTTTGGCTATTTATGTTGGATATTTATAATGACGAGAGTGGGTTATTTCTGGGGTAGCAGGTGACAGTTTTTTGACCTGTATGAATATCTCGTAGAGTTTTTCCATAAAAAAAAAGATCTTCTCCAAATCTACATTTCAGGAGCAAATGAATGGCCAGTCACACTTCAATGAGATATGTTTGGTACAATGTACCAGAGAGTTATTTATGGGTGGAACAGGGACAACCAGCGCTACTCTAAAATATGGACTCCTGATTTTTCTGAAATACCCCGAAATACAAGGTAACTGTCTGTCTGTCTGTCACCAACAGACACACACACATACACACCATTCCCTCCCCTCCCCCCCACACACACATACAGAGCTAGGACCTGAGTGGTGTTGGTGCCAAATTGGTGTGACTGAGCCGAATGAATGATGTGGGAGTGCCTTGACATGACTTAAACATGGCCGAATAAGAGAGGATTCTGGGAGCAGGTTCTCACCAAGCAGCAGTGAACTGCAGTGAAGCTGATGAGTCAAACTGGAAGGATTTCTGGCCATCGATACTGGGCTGATTGGTCGGGCGTCACGGACCCTTTGAGAAGTACATAGCACATGGGTGAAGGTCCAGCCAGCAGCACAAGCTGACCTGGTCATCACCTCGCAGCAGACGGGCAGGCAGAAGCCAGAGTGAATGATTGATGAGTGAGGAAAAGCGGGGCCCTTGGGGTACCATCCCTCCTAGCCCTTCCAAATACTGTGAGTAGAAATTAGTAACTACCCCTGCGCTGGGAAGGCATGTGAGTCCTCTGGGGCAAACAGGTATTAGAATCAAGCGGAGTGAATTACCCGGGGTAGGATCCAGTAAGTGGGCAGCTGACGAAGCCAGTGATGCACGGCTGTGTGGAGTATGTGCAAGGGGACTGTTAGCCCCTCATTAAAACTCAGTGGGAGTTTTTGATTGGCCAGCTCCCAGTACCAAAAGGGGAAGGGTCCATGAGAAATCAGGGCCCTGAGACGGACAGACCCCAGGGACAATGGAAAGCAGCCAACACTCCAGCTCAGCCTGATGGACAGGCTGTACAGGCCAGTGAGAAAATTAAGGGTCCAGGTCCCGTCCTCAATGTGAACGGGGATCTTCTGGGTCGCTCTGAGAGAAAGCAGAGAGAGCCAAGAAGAGGAAGCTGTGTGGAGAGACAAACCTGCTGTGCCTGAGCCCAAGGAGCACAGACTCTGTGTGGGGGCAGTCCTGCAGCGACAGAGCCAGGCACACACAGCCCAAGGAGCCCAGACCCTGTGCTAAGGGGCAGTCCTGCAGCGACAGAGCCAGGCACGCAGAGCCCAAGGAGCCCAGACCCTGTACTGCCGGACAGACCTGCAGTGTCAGAGCCAGGCACACACAGCCCAAGGAGTGCAGAGCCTGTGGTGAGCAGCAGACCTGCAGTGACCAGAGAGCCAAAGGGGACAGAGAAGCAACACAAGGAGCTGGAGGCTGGCAAAGCAGCACAGTCTGCAGCTGGGTGTGGTGAGCAGTTGGGACCAGCAAAGTGGTGGGAGAGGCTCTGGGCAGGGAGACACCACCAGCCAGGATGCCCTGCAGGCCAGACTGGGAAAGAGGTCCTGCCACTTAGAGCCTGAGGCCGTGTGGTCCCTGCCAGAGCAAGCGTGTCCAGCCTGCAGCCCCCCTGAAGCACAGCGAGGGCCTGAGAGAGAGCCCTGGGACTCCGAAGGAACAGACTGTGAACTGTCCTTACGCTCTGCGGACTGCTGTTTGTGATGTCCCCGTGCTACAGAGCAGGACTCTGTGCTCTCATTTAACCTCTCTCGTTTTTTCTTATTCTTTTCTCTTTAATCAGTTGATGTTTAATAAATTGTATTTGCTTTGAACGGTACGAAATGATCACTGGTCCAAGAAAGCATGCAGTGTGCAGAGAGCACCCCGGAGTGGGGACACCCTGCCCCTGCCCCAAGTGACTACAAGGTCGGGGATTAAGCCCCAGAAAACCTGGGCCCAGCCTTGTTGGCATGTCGAGGACTCTGCTACTCAGGAGAGTGGAAGGGGAGCCCTCAGGGTGAGGGAGGCCATGGGGTAAACGAAGAGGGAGCGGGGACTCAGATCCTTTCCCTGGTCCATTTCACCGGGGTAGTGTAGAAGCCAGGAAAGTTCCCCACAATAGCGGGACCATTCCCCCGCTTACATGTGGAAACGTGACCCCGAGGGCTTTCAAAGCATCCAAGGCCTTCCTTCGAGGGATCTGGCCAGGACACTGAGGAGAGCGAACAAGAGGAAAAGGAGGCGTTAATGTAGCTCGGTAGCCACCTCCCGTTGCTTGCCAGGCAGCTGCTGTGTGGGGCCCGTCCTGGATTTCACTCATGCGGCCACTGAGACAAGGACCCCTCATGCAGCCCACTCGTGAGTCTTGGTGGCCCAGTGCCGGTGTAGCTTCCGATACACCAACTGACCAGGTTGGCTGGAATCCCAACATGCAGACGGGGTGACGCAGTGGGGGGCAAAGCTGTGGGAACCCTGCTGCTCCCCATTATCGTTACACCTCTCTCACCTGGTTACAGAGAAAGTTCAGGAAGAGATTGACCGGGCGATTGGGCGAAGCCGAAGCCCCAGCATGGCGGATCGAAGCCGGATGCCCTACACAGATGCCGTGATACATGAAATCCAGAGATTCCTTGCCCTTTCGCCTATAGGTGCCCCCCGGGCTGTGACTAGAGATGTTCATCTCAAGCACTTTCTCATCCCCAAGGTCAGTTCCCAATCTGCCTGGGAGGCGATCACGGTGGTTTACTCTTATCCCCACTGAATGTGGAATTCCTCACCGGAGAAATGCCGGAACTAGATGCGGGTGGGGGGTGGTTTTGCTGATTTACCGGTAAAGTACCAATTGGTATTGAAGCCCTACAAGGCCCTACATGCAGCAGAAGAGCAATTTCCCATCTGAAGCTGGATTTTTCTTCCAAGACAGGGTTTCAGATCCTAGCCGTGGCACTTGGACACGGAGCAGCGGCCACTGACCCACAGAAAAAATCAGTTGGGGCCACACACAAGTGAGAAACCAAAAAAACACCCCTCACTGACCTGTCCCCCAAGTGAGAAGCAGGAAATTAACCCCTCAGAGACGTGGCTCCCAACTGAGAAATAGAAAAAGACACACCCCTCCAGCTCCATCCCCATAGGTGGGGGGTGGGGGGTGCCCAAGTTACCTAGTAAACTGGGAATCAACGGCTTTTCCCCCTTCACTATTTACCACACCCCTAGCTTTGTGTCATTGGTAAACTCCATCTGCGGTGAATTTATTTTTCCTTTCAGGTCATTAATTAAAAGCCAAGAACCAATCCCTGTGGGACCCCGCTGAGAACAAACCCGCTCACTGACAGTAACCAATTAAATGTTAGGTAGCCGGTTTCAACCCATTGCATGTTGGCCATCAGAATTTTAGATTCTGTTTTTTAAATCAAAATCTCTTGTGATACCAAGTCATGGCTTACAGAGGTCTACGTGTATTATGCTGTCACTGCCCTTATCAAACACTTATGCAATCTCGTCAAAAAGGATCCTAAGTCAGTTTCACAGATTCTATGTTTCATAAGCCCATGGTGATTTGCATTAGTTACATTAGTGTCCTTTAATGCTTTATTAACTTAGTCCCGTAAAATCTGCTCCATGATCTTGCTTGGGATCAATGTCAGCTCATCCCATTAATCCTTTTTTAAAAAGGGCACATACATTTTCTACAGTCTTCTAGAACTTCCTCACTGCCCCAGACCTACGAGCATGAATGGTTCCGTGAGAGCCTCAGCCAGCTCTTTTAAAACTCTCTCATGCAAATTATTTAGACATGCTGATTTCAACACCTCTAACATCAGTAGCTTCCTCTTAACATCCCCCAAAGACACCAGTGGGCTGAAATACAAGGCCAGAAGGGATGATGATCTGGCCAGAGAATATCCTCACCATAGTTTCTTTGTTGCAGCTTCTCTGTCACTGGCAGGGGGATGTTCCTGTCTGAGATGCTGATCAATACTTCCCTCCAGTGCTCACAGCACTTCGGAAAGAGGAGGGTGCAGCGCAATCCCAAATTTTCAGAGGCAGTAACAAGGGCTCTGAGGTGAAAAGTGACTTGCCCAAAGTCGCTCCGTGTGTCCCGGCCCTGCCAGTGGGCAGGTGAAGGGTGGGTTGCAGCTTAGTGGGACTACCTGGGTTTCTGGTTCAAAGCACCAAGTTGAAGGAAAGGAGACCCAGATGCATCCCCCAGTCCAGCTCAGCAAAGGCTGGGGATCTCTCTGGCGGAGAGTACCCATTCACCGCGTTTTTTTCTGCATTTGCTCATCCAGGGCACCACGATATACCCTGTACTGAAGTCAGTTCTACATGACAGCAGGGAATTTCCAAACCCAGAGCAATTCAACCCGGGACACTTCCTGGACGCCAATGGTGCCTTTAAGAAGAGTGACTTCTTCATGCCCTTTTCTGCAGGTAAAAGAAGCTGGTTTTCTTTCAGATCCCGGCCTGTCTCCCAGCTCTGCCTGGTCGCTCTCAGACTGGTTTGTGCGCTGTGTTTTCCGGTGCCCCACAGAGGTGGAAGAGGGTGGGGGAGGGCTGGCGCGGTGATCCGGTAAGAACCAGCCACTGCCCTGGCCTGCGCGTGGATGACTTTTTGCTCCCCTGGCAGGGCCTGGCAGAGCTGCCGGGGTAGGGCTCTGCTGCGGTCAGAAGGGGCAGGAGGAAAAAGTCCAACCGGCCCGAGGCCTGCGCTTTGGAGGACCCTGCAGGGCCGGTCACGCTGAGGGAAGGATCCAGAACTGGGCATGTCCAGTCATTCTCCAATCTGGGCTCCAGCCTTTCCCCCGTCCAGCTTCTCTTCTGTGCAGTAGGCGCCTTGGGTGGCCAGGGGAGGAGGGTGGGGAGGCTGGATTCCCACAGCCGCTCTCTTTGGCTTCCCACCTTTCCAGTGAAGACTGAAGGGGCCTTAACTTCAGTCTTCTCCAGAGGAGCCCAAGCAACCGAGCCTCCTGTGAATGGCGCGGTCGAGGCTTCCTCCTCTCGCCTGCTATTCCTGCGCCTGTTACTTCCCCCTTTGGCCCCGGCACCGCCACGTCACTCCCTCAGAAGAGTGTCCAGCGCCTCTGGAGAGGGATGGTCTGTTCCTCCCCAACCCCCACATCTCCCCCCTGCCCCCAAACAGCCTTTCCAATGGCAATGTAGGGAACTCAGCCCTTCAGAGTTTCTACTTCAGCGTGGCTTCTGAAATCCCCGTTCGCTTCCGTACCTCCCTGAGCTCTGAGGAGACGGACATCCTCCTCCGACCACTTGCCCTCGGTTACTGGGCACGTCCGTTTAACCCGGAGATTTTGTTTCCATACAAGCAGTGTGTAAAATGTGCTGTGCACGGAGGTGGCCAGGGTCAGCTCAAAGTTCCTTTTTCCGTGCAGGGAAGCGGATGTGCATAGGAGAGGGGCTGGTTCGGATGGAGCTCTTTTTGGTGCTGACCGCCATCTTGCAGCACTTCACCCTGAAGCCCGTCGTGGACCCCAACGACGTCGATATTACTCCAGTGTCCAGTTTGGTGTCAAATGCACCCAAACCGTTCCAGCTCCGTGTCCTGCCCCGAGAACGCCAGTGAAAAGTCACCTCAGCGCCAACTGCCCCTCGCTCTCAGGGGTGCTCAACCCCCTGCTGCGTCCCTTTCCGTCCTCACACCAGCCCTCACTCCACCTCTTCCCCAAAGACTTCGGTCCCACCCCCTCTCTTCCCAGCCCAGCTCTGCCCCACCCCACCTCCTTTCCCTCCCTTTAACCAGGTCCACCCCCCACCTTCTGCTTCCCGTCCCTACCCCACCCCACCTCCTGCCCCGAGCCTGTCTCCTCCCCGCTCCTTGCCCGGCCTCCCAGAACTGCCTGAATGCCGCACACCAGCGGTGGCAGGGCCGGGGAGGGAGAGGTCGGCCTGGCCCCCCGTGCACGAGAGGCCTGGGGGAGAGGGGAGGAGCCGGGTGCCGGAGTGGAGCACCCACGGAGCCGGCATCTCTACACCTGTGCGGGGGGTGACCATGATGGAAACATGGCTAGTCCCAGGAGTTGGTGACAGTGTGCGGCCCTAGAGCTCTGCCCAGCCCATGGGAATGAATGGCGATGACGCCCTGCGTGTGGCAGGATCCTGCTTTGAGAGGCAGCGTTTCTGTGGCCTTGGACGGAACCGGCCTTCCCTCTCCGCTGCTCCCACGCTGTCAATGAAACGCCCTGTTAATTCAGCTGCTCCTTGATACACTCCCAACCCACCTCTGCACGTGTGTTTATTTACATCCCAGCAGAATTACCCGCCGTTGCCTGGGCCCTTCTGTGAAGGGGGCTGGTGGCGTGGGGGGTGGAGGAGTCACGGCAGGACTTTAGGGAGGTGGGGTCTCAGGGCAGGAGGTGGAAGCATGGGGGGGTGCAGGAGTCAGGGTGGGGGGTTGTGAAGGGGCTCAGGGCAGAAAGGTGAGGTGGGAGAGTGAGGGTTGGCAGTGAGAAGGGGCTCAGAGCAGGAGGTGGGGGTGCAGGAATCCGGACAGGGGTTTGAGAGGAGGGGGCGCTCAGAGAGCGGGGGGGGGGCTTATGGCAGTGGATGGGGGGTAGCAGCCGACTTCTTCCCAAGGCGACCTGAGACAGCAGGGACAGCACCAACCGCCCACCAGCTTGTCCCTGAGGCATGGGGCTGTGATCCGGCTTGCCAGCTTCTCCCCAGGTCTGGTGGGAGTTTACCCTTCCCTCCCCGTCCTGTGGGGCTTACCTCCTTCTCCCCCCACTCTGGTGCTGCGGTCAAAGGTGGGGGAAGTGTTTGGGATGGGGGGGCACTTACCTGGTCTGGTGGCCAGCAAGATGGTGAGCCCTGGCATCAGCTGGCCACTCTCTTGGTACTTCAGCTCCCCCCGTGCTCACTCTGCAGTTCAGCTGTGCCTGCGGTCAGCCAGCTCCCTCCCTTTCCATGTTATGGAGAACAGTCCCATTCCAGGCAGATCCTCTTTTCCTGGCACAACCAAGCCCTGACCTTGCTTTAAGTGAGGAGAAGAAGAAGCTGCTCACTGAATTTGGTGGTCCGATCTCTTACCGTTTAGGAGGAGTTCTTGACCAATTGGACTCACCGATGGACGGACAGACAGACAGACCATTGCACGTTTCTAACATATACAGACGGGTGGATGTCATTTTGTGAGACATAGTCCGGGACAGGACTGTGCTGGGAGGTGATGATTCCATCCGCGAAGATGCTCAGAACCCACAGGATGTGATGCTCTTTTAGCTTTGGTATTGGGGGGTGCTGTGGGCCTCGTGGGAAAACTGGGGGTGGAGGTGTGACGGCGCGTTGGGGTCCCCTGACTCCTGCACCCCCGTAATGGCACGAACAGACTCCACCAGCCCTTAGAATGGAGGGAGTTTATTGCTTCTCCAGGATACAGCACAGCACAGCACAGCACCGATGTAATCTGGTTACAGGGACTGCAGCTAAGAGGCCTCAGTGCCCCCCTCTGAGATGGGGGGTGGCTGGGCCCTACAATCCCAGCCCCTGGCTTAGGCTGGTTCCTCCATGATTCCAGCCAGAAACTACTCACTCTCGTCCAGCTCTGCCCCCAGCCAGGGCAGCATTCCCCCTTCCTTTGTCTCTCTCCTTGGGGGGTAGCTGGTCAGACAGGTTGAGCCCTGTCCTTCTGGGCTGTGGTACCGATGGCAGCCAGTGGGGGTTACCACAGAGCCAGCATAGAAACCAGCCAGGTACCCCCACTACGTCACAGGAGGTTTAGGTCAAAGCTGCAGGAATTCACCGAACCCAGCACCTCGAGTCGGGGGAAGGGGCGGAATCAATTGGGAAGGGCTCCAGACGAGGCGAGGGAGAGCAAGGATCTCAGAGAGGTGATTCAGAGAGAGCAGAAAGCCTCCACAGAGAGAGACCGTGTAGGGATGAAGCGAGAGCTGCCAACAGCGAAGCAGAGCGGGATTTTGCAGAGGCAATGAAAACCAATGTGAAAGGCTGTTTCAGCCCCATCAATAATTAGGAAACAAGGGAAGAAATAGGGGTAATGCAAAGCCCCGGGCAGCAGGTGGAGAGTGAAGATGATCTAGGCTTTGCTCGGCAGCTGTCCATCGGCGAAACCCTGGAGAGCAACATGAACAGGAGACACTAAAAGGGAACATCACGGGATGTGCGGAATGTTTGACCAGATGTGTAGGAAGAGAAGGGAAGAACGAGATCGTTTGGGCAGCTTTGCAGAGGTTCGGTGTATGATTAATTGTCAGGCTCCATCACCCAGTGCCAAAGGGCAAAGAGAGATAAGACAGGAATAAAACTCAAAGGGGTGTCACAGCTCCGGTCACTGTACTTAGCCCAGAGTTTATCTCGTTAATGCAGAGAAACTGAGAGCTCCTATTGACTTATTGCCTGGCCCCACTCTTGGTGTGTGCAGTATAAAAAACTGGGAATTCGTTTTTCCTTCGCTTAATCCGCCCGGAATCCAGAGCTATTGCTCCTCGCGACAATGGAACCGCTGGGAGCAACCACGGTGTTCCTGGTCATTTGCGTCTCTTGCCTTCTCTTTCTCTCCACGTGGAGAAAGATGCCTGGAAGGGGGAAGCTGCCGCCAGGGCCTGTTGCTTTTCCCCTCATTGGGAACATGCTGCAGCTGAATGCAAAGAACATGCCCCAGCAATTAGAGCAGGTAAGGGAATTTTCTTGGTGACCGTTCTTGTGTTGTTAGCAGGCAGTTAGCTCAGCCTGGCCTGCTGGCAGTGCCATGTCGGCTCAAATTCCTGACTTACTGTTCCACCAAACAATCAGTCTTGGATGCTAGATGGAAATGATTTGGGATGAGACACTGCTCGTATTAGGGAGTGTCTTATCCGCACCTAACCCAGAGCCCCCACAGCGCACTGCCATAGCTACAAGCTATCACAGCATGGGGACAGTACCCTAGTGGGTTATGTAAGGAAATGGGACAGACAAACTTTCAGGTCTGTTCCCACCTCTGACACAGACTCCAGCTGTGCCCTTGGGCACGTCACGTCACCTCTCTCTGCCTCCATTATCCATCCGTAAAACTGCTCTAATGACTTTTGCCTGCATCACAAAAGGATGGCAAGGCAGAAAATGCAGCTCAGCGTGGGAGAAATGATGCTACACGCTGCGTGTTCTGGCATTTTAGCCAGCTCTGCAAACAGAACTTGGGATTGTACAGAGAGATTGGATTCTCCCCTTCCTGTTGTAAGCGGGGGAATGGTCCCGCTATTGTGGGGAACTTTCCTGGCTTCTACACTATCCCGGTGAAATGGACCAGCGAAATGATCTGAGTCCCCGCTCCCACTTCTTTTACCCAACGGCCACCTTTACCTTGAGGGCTCCCCTGCCACTCTCCTGAGTAGCAGAGTCCTCGAAATCCCAACAAGGCTGGGCCCAGGTTTTCTGGGGCTTAATCCCCAACCTTGTAGTCACTTAGGAAAGGGGCTAGGGTGTCCCCATTCCAGGGTGCTCTCTGCACACTGCATGCTTTCTTGGACCAGTGATCATCTCATACAGTTCAAAGCAAATACAATTTATTAAACAGCAACTGATTAAAAAGAAAGAATAAGGAATAAGGAGAAAGGTTAAAAGAGACACACAGCCCCGCTCTGCAGCACGGGGACAGCACAAACAGCCATCTGCAGAGCGTAAGGACAGTTCACAGTCTGTTCCTTATGGGTCCCAGGGGTCTCTCTCAGGCCCTGGCTGTGCTGCAGGGGGGCTGCAGGCTCGAAACGCTTGCTCTGGCAGTGACCACACGGCCTCAGGCTCTAGGTGGCAGGACCCCCTCCCAGTTGGAGTTACAATCCCTCTCCAAGTCTGGCCTGCAAGGACTCTTGGCTGGTGGCGTCTCCCTGCCCAGAGCCTCTTTCCCTCCTTTGCTGGTCCCAGCTGCTCACCACACCCAGCTGCAGACTGTTCTGCTTTGCCAGCCTCCAGCTCCTTGTGTGGCTTCTCTGTCCCCTTTGGCTCTCAGGTCACTGCAGGTCTGCTGCTTAGCACAGGGTCTGCGCTCCTTGGGCTGTGTGTGCCTGGCTCTGACACTGCAGCACTGCCCCTCAGCACAGCTTGCACTCCTTGGGCTCTGGGTGTCTGGCTCTGGCACTGCAGGTCTGCCCCTCAGCACAGCTTGCTCTTCTTGCTGCTCTTCTTAGCTCTCTCCTTTTCTCAGAGAGACCCAGAAAATCCCAGCTCACATGGAGGACGGGACCTGGCCTCCTAATTTCCTCATTGGCCTCTGCAACCTGTCCATCAGGCTGAGCTAGAGTGTTGGCCTCTTTCCAGTGTCCCTGGGGTCTGTCAGTCTCTGGGCCCTGATTTCTCATGGATCCTTCCCCTTTTGGTACTGGTAGCTGGCCAACCAAAAACTCCCACTGAATTTTAGTAAGGAGCTAACAGTCCCCTTACACTGTGAATCCACACAAATAATGCGGGGTGCACAGGACAAATTCTGCAACCCCGTAACAGCTGTTCCCCTCCATTCTCGGCTCACCATGCCCTGAGATACACATGAGCTTGTCTCTTGATTTGCACAGGTGTGATCAGCTGGAAAGTGGACAGTAATTCTGCAGGGGATGTAAATGGGGAAACAGAATCTCACTTTTCTCCCTCTTTGGCTGCAGAGGGCCGAGAGGAGTAAAGTGAAGGGAAACTCTTCTCATTGCAAAATCGGCCGGCATGACTGAAGAGATGCAGGCCCCTTTCTGTGGAGTTAGAAGGGTCAAGATCACCATTGATTGGCACCATATTAATTCAGGCTGCTCTTATAACCAGGGAATTGTACAGCACAGAAGTGTGCTAGGAACGCACAGACAGACACATTGATGGGGGAAAGTGTTGAAAATGCAGGAGTTTAACAGCACGATGCATTGAAATGTCTGGGAGGCCCAGAGCTCCAAGCTATTTAGCAGCCTAAATCTCGATGAATCAGTGGAGTCTGGCTTCTCACTACTGTCCCTTGGAGGAGCTGGGCCGAAATGGCCACAGCTGGACGTTATCACTAGTAACACTTACAAAGTGTTAGCTCCGTGGCAGGAAAGCGCTGCCCCAGCAGTCTGTAATGTGATCTCCACACAAATTTGTAATGAAATGGATCAAAGCTAAAGCTTACTGGCCTCGCGTGTGAAACTTTACAGCTCAGTAGAACGTACGGCCCGATTTTCACCATCTACGTGGGCTCCGAGCGGGTTGTGGTGCTGCATGGATACGAGGTTGTGAAGGAGGCTCTGGTCGACCTGGCGGGCGTTCGGTGCCGAGGAAGCATTCCACTATTCGACAAAACTGCCAAGGGAACAGGTACCTTTCATGCAATTTGTGCATCTGGAGGAGAACGCGACTAAGAAGAGAAAAGTGGTAGAGCTGCAGTTTCATTCTTTCTGTATTCAGTGGGGTCGCCCTCTGAGTCTGAAACTTTAAAAGCAACAAGTGGTCCTATGGCCCTTTTGGGTATGTCTACAATACAGCGTTATTTCAAAATATCTTATTTGGAAAAAGTTATTTTGAAATAGCTTATTTCAAAATAACGCGTCTAGACACAAAATGCATTTCAAAGTAGCATTTTGCTATTTTGAAATAGCGTGTCCACACTGACAGGACGCTGAATCGCATTTAAAGCCGGTCGGAATTGGTTCTGGCAGGGTACCTGAGGCTATCTGAGACCTGTGCTTAAAGGAACCCCCCTGGACAGCCGGTTCTAAGGTTTCCCTGATTGCTTGCCTACCTCGCTGAGGGACAGAAAAGCATTTTTTTCCTGCATGCTCTGGTTGCCCTCACTCAGGACACCACAGCACTCTGCAGCATGGAGCCGGAGCCGCCCCTGGGCACTCTGGTGCTTCTCCTGGGCGTGGTGCTGCGAGCCTGCAGCAGTTCTGCAGGCAGTAACAGGCTCCCCTGGTCTGCCCCACTGGGGGCTTGTGCCTCATTCCTCCCTCACGTCCTTCCACTTACCCCTCCCTAACGCCCCTTCCTGCTGTACAATGAAAGACACAGGTGTTCATTACAACAAAGCCTCTTTATTGAACAAAAGTGGGGGGGGGATGAAACTGAGGTGAGACTGGGGAAAGAAAGTGTGAGAGGGGAGGAGGGAGGGTGTGAGAGGGGAGGGGGAAACCTGGGAGGAGGGAGCTGGCAGGGGGAGGCAAAGGGAGGAAGGGGGAGGAGAAGCTCAGGGCTCAGCATTGGGGGTCTCGCCGGCCCAACTGTCTCCCAGCACTGTGGGTGCGGGGGGCCCTTGGCATCCCTGGGGGTGTGGGGAGGGTGGGGAGGAAGAAGCGGGAGTGAGAGAAGGAGTGGTAGCTGGGAGGCAGCAGGGGCTGGAGCAGCAGGAGGCAGCAAGCTCTGCCCCAGGATCGATGACCACCTGGGGGGGCACAGGCCGTCCTTCCCCCCCAGGATGCGGTCCACGGCATCAAAATAGGGGCAGGGGTCTGGGCCTGACCCTGGTTGGGAGCTGCCCCCTGTGTCTCTGGCATACGCCTGCTGCAGCTCCTTGATTTTCATGCGAACCTGCTCCTGGGTTCGCATGTGGCCTTTGGTGGCCAGGCTGGCAGCCATCCGCCTGTAGACAGTTGCGTTCCTCCGTTCAGTGCAGAGATCATGGACATTAGAGGCATCCCCCCCAAACCTGAATTAGGTCCCTGATCTCCACTGGACCAGGCAGGCGCCGCCTTTTCCAGAACCTGGCAGGCTCCAGGAGCTGGCAGACTGGTCCTGGCGGTGGAGGACTGGCTGGCACTGGCTGCCTGGCTCATGCTGGGGCCACTGGGTCAGGTGCAGCGACTGCTGGCTCTGGGCTGGCAGGCTTGGAGTTGGCACAGGCACTGTAGCCAGAGTCTACCCCTTAAAGGGTTCTGGGGATGGGGGGAGAGAAAGGAGTTTTCTTGGTTGTGCTCAAGAGTGGCCACCCTGGGAAGGGCTGGAGGCCCCCTATTTCGAAATAAGCATCTACATGGCGCTTATTTCAAAATAGCAGTTTCAAAATTGGCACTATTCCTTGTGCAACGAGGTTTACCAATTTCGAAATAAGCCCTCCTCTATTTCAATTTAATAAGGGTCCGGTCTCCCCTGGGCAGCAGGGGAATGCCCCTGCAGCGCCACATGGCACTCCCTTCCTCGCCAGGGCGTTTTCTTGACCAAGGCTTGTAACCGGGGCGCGTGGAGGGGAACCCCTGCAGGGTGGGATGGGGAGGGAATGGCGGGGTTGCTACCCTTGTTCCTTTGCTGCAGCTGGCGGTGGCGCTGCCTGCAGAGCTGGGCCAGGTGTCTGCTAAAGAGCTGCATGCGGCCTTACAGATCCATGGCTCAGCGTGTCCATGTTTTGCAGTCAGGCCCACTATGTGCACTCTCCTTCCTGAGCAAGAGCTGGGTGCAACTAGAAATCGTGCCCCTCCCACCAACATAAAGTTGGTCTAATCCAAGATACAAACTCCGCTCCCTTGTCTATGCCATGTCCCAGGCTGGACGCGGATAGCACTGCTGCAGACCGTGCCTTGCAAGGTCACTGTAAGGTTGTCTCTTTAGGAGAGCACAGATACAGTCAGCTTGAAGTGGAAACCTTTGGCTCAGCCATGTTTGGGGTTGGCCAGACAGACAGAGTCGGGCCTCCTCCTTTCAGGCCTGTTCTCTCCCCATCTCCAGGTATCGCTTTGACCAACGGGGAGCGGTGGAAGCAGCTCCGGCGATTTGCCCTCACGACCCTGAGAGATTTTGGGATGGGGAAGAAAAGCGTTGAGGAGTGGATCCAGGAAGAAACCCATTTTCTGGTGGAAAGACTCAGAAACACGCAAGGTGCGGATTTTGTTACATACACTGAAAACGGAGCAGTCAAAGACTCTCGTCTTTCTTCAGAGGGGTAGCCGAGTCAGTCCACAACAGGAAAAACATAAAAAACGACAAAGAGTCGAGTGGCACTTCATCCACGTGTCTTGTTCGTCTTTAAACAAGACGACTCTTTGTTCTTCTCTATGTTTTTCTTGTCTTTCTGTTTTACACGATGCGGATTGTTTGGCTCCAGTGTCCATTGGCTGCTCCTGTAACAGCCTGTTCTGGTGCAGTGGGACAGGCTGTGTGAAACGCCCCAGAGATGGCCGTTTCTGGCTGTGTGTTGCTCACATTTTCTCCCCTCCCCCGTGTGGCCAACAAGCGAATGGGAGACGTTGGGCTTGAGGCTGCAGGTGCTCACACAATGAGCCGTGTTAGGGCGGGTGAGTGCCAGTGGGCAGGGCAAACAAGCCACCTGTGCCTGCAGTTTGCTAGTTCTCATTGTTTTCCTGCTCGGTGCCTTTCCCTTGCAAACAGCTGCCAGAGAAGGTCTGGTACCTGCCTTCCATGGCAGCGGCTCTCAGATCCTGGCCTGAGGCCACATGCAGCCCAGTCAGCCCAAGTTGCAGCCCGGTTCAGCTGTGTGTTCAAAGGTCGTCCCCCTGCTACACCTCCGGGTTCCCGGCTGCCCAGCAGAGGGTCCAGGCTGTGCACTGCCCGCACGGTGGGGTGTAGAGGGTTTTGGGGCTGGTGCTCCTGGCTGGGATGTGGGGCTGGCATGTGGCAAGATTGCAGGGCATCCAAGTGGACCTGGGTCTCTCAGTCAGCCCTGCAAGCTCCGGGTCTCGGGGAAACTGCCCAGCCCCTGGAGCCTGGGTGCAGGGCCAGCATCCCACTCCGTGGTGAGGGCCGGTCTCCAGGGCAGGCAGCCACCCGGCCCCACACAGCAGCGGTTCAGGTGTGTGGTCAGCTACGGGCTGCCGGTGCCCTGCCTCCTGTCCCTGAGACATGTGGTGCACACGGTGTTCTAAGCCGGGAACCACTCCTGCGTGGTGAAGGGCTCCGTAGGGATGTTTGAAATCACCGTGTGCAGTGACAGGGCTCCTTAGATGATGCTCATTCTCCTGTGTCTTTTCCTCTCTACTCCATGTGGGACACGGGGCCTTCTCCAGGGCCTTCCGTCCTTGTAGCACAGACCTAAGAGTAGCACCGCAGACGTGAGGGGGATACGCAGCCCTAACACCTCTGCCCAGGGCATACTGCAGTAAGCCCACCTGGCCTTGTATGGAGAGACCCCCAACGGCCCAGTGCTGCCGGTGACTCTGCTGTGAAGTCACTCCTGTAAAACTGACTCCTTTTAATTTTGGTTTGCTCCAGGGCGGCCCTATGACACCAGCCTCCTCCTCATCCATGTCGTCGCCAACGTCATCTGCTCCATCGTCTTCGGGGACCGGTTTGACTACGAAGATCAGAACTTTGTTACTTTAATTAGTCTCATATTGGAAAACAGCAAACTCCATCAATCTCCCTGGGCAGTGGTATGTTGGGAGCTTTGTTTTACGCTCTCATGGGCACTGGGGGAGGGGACGAAGATTTCTCTCATTAAAGGCTGCGCCTATCCAAACTGGGACACTCTGGTCTGGCAACGTCTGTGGCCTGTGAGGACCACAGCTGTCCCAGGACCAGAGAGTGGGCCAGTAAGGAAGAAGTCTACCAGCTGCAGGGCTGCCCGATGGAGCAAGGACCCAGCACACGGCTGCGGGAAACCCAGTGGGTCTGGGAGGGCAGTGGGCCTAGCTGCAGGGGGGGAGCTGGCCAGGAGGCCAGGCCAGAGCTGAGTCATTTGATTGGACATTATAATTATCTGGTAGTAGAAGACTTATCCGGTGTTGCCCAGATGCTTCACGGCAGGGGCTTGGTGGTGTGGGGGGTGCAGGAGTCAGGGAGAGCCTGGGAGATTTGGGGGGCTCAGGGCAGGAGGATGGGGATATGGTTGGTGTTGGAGGGGTAGCCAGGGAGCTACCTCCCCAGCCTTGGTGGGAAGCCTTCTCCCTCTCCCCTTCCAGGACAGGGGGGAGCAGAGGGGCCCCACTTCTGCAGTCTGGTGGCAGGTAAGATGGCAAGCCCCAGCCCCAGCTGGCCACTCCGTTGGTGGTGTGGCTGCCTCCAGTGGTTACACTGAAGTGCAGTTCTCCGCTGGGCTCGCTGTCCCCAGTGGTGAGTGTGAATATCCCATCCCTCCTCTCTCTGCCCCCTCCCTTTCCATGTTCTGGAAAACAGTCCCATTCCCCACACTTCCCGTTTTCTGGCACAGCCAGACCCTGACTGTGCTTTTAAGTTAGAGAAGAAGTAACTGCCTTCCAAAATTGGTGCCCTTACTCTTATAGTTTTGATGGCGTTCTTGAAGAAACAGACAGGCAGGCAGATGTACATTTCTAAACTATATAGCTACATGTCCAGACATGTCAAGCTGTGGTTTTCTTTCATCCTTCATAGCTGTACATTTTTTTCCCAACTCTCATGGATTACATCCCTGGGCCTCACCAGAAGATCTTTCAAAATGTCTGGAAGCTCAGAAGATTTGTTCAGGAGAGAGTGAAGATGCACAGAGAGTCTCTGGATCCCAACTGCCCACAAGACTTTATCGATGCTTTCCTCATCAAAATGGACGAGGTGTGTGAGGGCAGCAGCCGGTTGCCTTTCCTGTGCAGAGGGTTTTACATCTCGTGGGGATGAATTTGTTAAACAACATCATCAGGCATGGCTTTGGGTGAGGGGACACGGTGTGTGCCTAAGGAACATGCGGTCAAACTCTGCTCTCCTCCGACATATTATAAAAAAATCATCTTATCGCACAGAACCGGCCCACAGCACTGCGGCAATGCTGCTCTCTTCTCTGGTCTCTTGGCTATTTATGTCAGATATTTATGATGGTTAGACTGGGTTACCTCTTGGGTAGCAGATGACAGATTTGGGGCCTGTGTGGATATCTCCTCGAGTTTTACCGTAAAAAAAGATCTTCTCCAAATCTATTTTTCAGGAGCAAATGAATAGCCAGTCACACTTCAAGATGCGAACTTTGTCACAGTGCGCGGTCGAGTTATTTATGGCTGGAACAGGGACAACCAGCACTACTCTAAACTATGGACTCCTGATTCTTCTGAAATACCCCGAAATACAAGGTGTGTGTGTGTCTGTCTGTCTGTCTGTCTGTCTGTCACACGCGCACACACACACACACACACACACACACACACACACAATGCTAGGTACTGACCAGACCAGGAAACTGAGAAGCACGAAGGGACGGGCAGGATAGAGGAGCAGGGACAGCCCCCAAACTCACCAAATGTCCAACCGGTAGATGTGAGGAATGCATGGACTAATAAAGGCAGACAGACCATGTCCCCTTGGGTCACCCCATCATGCCTGGCCTGCAAAAGGCCCCCATTCCAACCGGCATTACTTGTCCCTGGATTCATAGTCTGAGCAGAGAGTCCAAAGGCCGAATGGACCATAGCAATTGAATTTCTCTTGTAGAATGTCTTCTTGTTACCCTTTCAGCTACTCCTCCCCCTCTCTCCCAGCGCTTTCAGAAGAGCCCTGAATCGCCTGATTCGTTCTCTGTCCCGGCTCCCCCGCCCTTCGTCCCAGAGCTGGGACACCACGAATCAGCTGTTTGTGGCTGATCCATCTCTGGGAGGGAAGGCGAAGAGTAGGAAGCGCGGGGCTCCGGTTCCCCACTCCAGGGGAGGCGTGAGCAGAGGGGGCAGGGGTGCTGTGTTGGCCGCAAGTGGCGTCCCAGTGGGCAGCAGGGCACAGGCTGCACATCGCTGGATTTCAATCAAGCGGCCCCTCTCACGAGTCTTAGTGGCCCATCGCAGGAATAACTTCCGTAACACCAAACTGGCCAGGTTTGTTACAGTCCCAACATGCAGACGGGGTGACGCAGTGGGGGGCAAATCTGTGGGAACCCTGCTGCTCCCCATTATCGTTACACCTCTCTCACCTGGTTACAGAGAAAGTTCAGGAAGAGATAGACCGGGCGATTGGGCGAAGCCGAAGCCCCAGCATGGCGGATCGAAGCCGGATGCCCTACACAGATGCCGTGATACATGAAATCCAGAGATTCATTACCCTGATCCCGTTAGGTACCCCCCGGGCTGTGACTAGAGATGTTCATCTCAGGCAGTTTCTCATCCCCAAGGTCAGTTCCCAATCTGCCTGGGAGCGATCACGGTGGTTTACTCTTATCCCCACTGAATGTGGAATTCCTCACCGGAGAAATGCCGGAACTAGATGCGGGTGGGGGGTGGTTTTGCTGATTTGCCAGTAAAGTACCAATTGGTATTGAAGCCCTACAAGGCCCTACATGCAGCAGAAGAGCAATTTCCCATCTGAAGCTGGATTTTTCTTCCAAGACAGGGTTTCAGATCCTAGCCGTGGCACTTAGACACGGAACAGCGGCCACTGACCCACAGAAAAAATCAGTTGGGGCCACACACAACTGAGAAACCCAAAAACACCCCTCACTGACCTGTCCCCCAAGTGAGAAGTAGAAAATAAACCCCTCATAGATGTGGCCCCCAACTGAGAAGCAGAAACAGACACACCCCTCCAGCTCCATCCCCATAGGCTGGGGGTGCTGAGGCTCAGGCTTACCCCCAGGGCCACATTAAGTCTTTTGGGGGCCCAGAGCTAAAAAAATTGGGGGCTCCCAAGTCTCTGGGATAGGGCCGAATATGAGGGGGTTCTGGGAGTGGGACGGTGCTGCCTGGGAGCAGGCTAAGGTTTGGAGTGCGGGGGCTGAATAGGATACAGGAGCAGATTTCAATTGGAGGTAAGGAAGGGAGGATGCAGTGGAGTGTCTGCATGGGAAGGAGGGTGCAGGAGCAGGATGGGGATATGAGATCTGGTTGGGGTTGCAGTGTGGGAAGGCAGGAGGGGTGTATGGGAGCAGGCCGGTAGCGGTGGGGTAGGGGATGGAAAGGTGGTAAGGGGTGCGGAAGTGGCTGGAGGTGGGAATGCGGGATCTGGGCAGTGCAGGGGGCGGTATCTGAAAGAAGCACTTCTCTGTAGCACACACAGCCACTTGCCCTCCCCTCCCCACCAGGACCGCTCCTCGCCTTGATCTGGCCAGCGAGGCTCGGGGGCAGTGTGTAGGTTCCCCACCCTCAGGTGGACAGTGATCAGCTCCTCCCGTGACCTTCTCCTTGTCAAACTATCTGGATTCCGCTCCTGGAGCGTATCGCCATAGGGCATGTTTCCTACCCCGCTAGCATTGGAACTGTGGGCACCGGACCTGCCCATGGTATTCCGGCCCCAGGCTCACCCGTGCCAAACACAGCCGGAAAACAACCTTGCTGCTCTGCCTCAAGAATCCTCTGTGTTGGCATCCCAGGATCTTTGGCCACAGCTAGACACTAGGAGTTCGTACTCAACTGACTCTCCACCGCCACCCCCATCTCTTGTGAAGAGCCTCTACTTCCTTATCAAACACTCTTGCAATCTCGTCAGAAAGGATCCCGAGTTAGTTTGACAGATTCTACGTTCCAGAAGCCCATGGTGATTTGCATTAGTTACATTATTGTCCTTTAGTGCCTGGGATCAATGTCCCCGTAAGCCAGTGATTAACCAGCTCATCCTACTAATCCCTGTTAAATATTGGCACAAGCCATCTTCCACCCTCTCAGATTTCTAGAACATCCTCACTGCCCCAGACTTGTCAACATTAATGGTCCTGTGAAGTCCTCGGCCAGCTCTTTTAAAACTCTCCCAGGCAAATTATTTAGAGCTGCTGATTTCAACAATTCTCACATCAGTAGCTTCTTCTTAACATCCCCCAAAGACACCAGGGGGCTGAAATACAAGGCCAGAAGGGATGATGATGATCTGGCCAGAGAATATCCTCACCATAGTTTCTTTGTTGCAGCTTCTCTGTCACTGGCAGGGGGATGTTCCTGTCTGAGATGCTGAACAATACTTCCCTCCAGTGCTCACAGCACTTCGCAAAGAGCAGGGTGCAGCGCGATCCCAAATTTACAGAGGCAGTAACAAGGGCTCTGAGGTGAAAAGTGACTTGCCCAAAGTCGCTCCGTGTGTCCCGGCCCTGCCAGTGGGCGGGTGCAGGGTGGGTTGCAGCTTAGTGGGCCTAGCTGGGTTTCTGGTTGAAAGCACCAAGTTAAAGGAAACGAGAGGCAGATTCATTCCCCAGTCCAGCTCAGCAAAGGCTGGGGATCTCTCTGTCGGAGAGTGCCCATTCACCGCGTTTTTTCTGCATTTCCTAATCCAGGGCACCACGATATACCCTGTACTGAAGTCAGTTCTGTATGACAGCAGGGAATTTCCAAACCCAGAGCAATTCAACCCGGGACACTTCCTGGACGCCAATGGTGCCTTTAAGAAGAGTGACTTCTTCATGCCCTTTTCTGCAGGTAAAAGAAGCTGGTTTTCTTTCAGATCCCAGCCTGTCTCCCAGCTCTGCCTGGTCGCTCTCAGACTGGTTTGTGCACGGTGTTTTCCGGTGCCCCACAGAGGTGGAAGTGGGTGGGTGGGGCTGGTGCGGTGATCCAGTGAGAATCAGCCACGGGCCCAGCCTGCGCAAGGATGACTCTTTACTCCCCCGCTGTGGGCGGCAGCGAGCCCCTTCCCACATTTCCAAGGCCTCGTCTTCAGCCTTCTTGATGTCATCAGTGCAGGGAACTTCACTTCTCCAGAGGAGCCCAAGCAACCGAGCCCCCTCCGAATGGTGCCACTGAGGCTTCCTCCTCTTGCCTGCTATTCCTGCACCTGTTACTTCCCCCTTCGGCCCCGGCACCGCCATGTCACTCCCTCAGAAGAGTGTCCAGCGCCTCTGGAGAGGGGATGAGCTGTTCCTAATCCACCCCCACATCTGTCCCCCCTGACCCGCAAACAGCCTTTCCAGTGGCAATGTGGGGAACTCAGCCCTTCAGAGTTTCTACTTCACCGTAGCTTCTGAAATCCCCGTTCGCTTCTGTACCTCCCTGAGCTCTGAGGAGACGGACATCCTCCTCCGACCACTTGCCCTCGGTTCCTGGGCATGTCCGTTTAACCCGGAGACTTTGCTTCCATACAAGCAGTGTGTAAAATGTGCTGTGCCGGGAGGTGGCCGGGGTCAGCTCAAAGTTCCTTTTTCCGTGCAGGGAAGCGGATTTGCATGGGAGAGGGGCTGGCTCGGATGGAGCTCTTTTTGGTGCTGACCGCCATCTTGCAGCACTTCACCCTGAAGCCCGTCGTGGACCCCAACGACGTCGATATTACTCCAGTGTCCAGTTTGGTGTCAAATGCACCCAAACCGTTCCAGCTCCGTGCCCTGCCCCGAGAAATCCAGTGAAAAGTCACCTCAGCGCCAACTGCCCCTCGCTCTCAGGGGTGCTCAACCCCCTGCTGCGTCCCTTTCCGTCCTCACACCAGCCCTCACTCCACCTCTTGCCCTAAGACCTCGACCCCACCCCCTCTTCCCAGCCCGGCTCTGCCCCACCCCACCTCCTTTCCCTCCCTTTAACCAGGTCCACCCCCCACCTTGCCCTTCCCGTCCCTCCCCCAGCCCACCTCCTGCCCCGAGCCTGTCTCCTCCCCGCTCCTCGCCCGGCCTCCCAGAACCGCCTGAATGCCGCACACCAGCGCTGGCAGGGCTGGGGAGGGAGAGGTTGGCCTGGCCCCCCACGCACGAGAGGCCTGGGGGAGAGGGGAGGAGCCGGGTGCGGGAGTGGAGCACCCGCGGAGCCGGCATCTCTGGGCCTGTGCGTTAGGACGGCCTTCCACTGGCCCAGGGACAGAACCGGAGTCACTTCCCTCAGCCAGGTCGGTGACTCGCTTCTGAGGGAACGTGGCCTTCGCTGAGTGATGGGCGACACCAACGGCCAATCCTGCCCACCCCCAGCCAGGGCGGCGCGTTCCCCGGTGGGCGCTGGGGGGGTTCAGTGCCCGGAGCGGGGGCATGACCATGGTGGGGCATGACCATGGTCCCAGGAGTTGGTGACAGTGTGCGGCCCTAGAGCTCTGCCCAGCCAATGGGAATGAATGGCGATGACACCCTGCGTATGGCAACATCCTGCTTTGAGAGGCAGCGTTTCTGTGGCCTTTGAGGGAACCGGCCTTCCCTCTCTGCTGCTCCCACGCTATGTCAATGAAACGCCCTGTTAATTCAGCTGCTCCTCGATACATTCCCAACCCACCTCTACACGTGTGTTTATTTACATCCCAGCAGAATTTCCCGCCATTGCCTGGGCCTTTCCGGGCGGGGGGCTGGCAGTGTGGGGGGTGCAGGACTCACGGCAGGACCTTAGGGAGGTGGGGTCTCAGGGCAGGAGGTGGAAGCATGGGGGGTGCAGGAGTCAGGGTGGGGTTGTGGAGGGCTCAGGGCAGAGGTTGGGGTGCAGGAATCAGGGCGGGGGGCTGAGAGGAGGGGGAGCTCAGGGAGTCGGAGGGGGCTCATGGCAGTGGGTGGGGGTGCTGCCAGTTTCTCCCCCAGGGCGACCAGGAGCAGCAGCGACCTCACATCCCACCCACCATCTTGTCCCTGGGGCAGGGGCTGTGATCCGGCTTGCCAGCTTGTCCCCAGGTCTGGTGGGACTTTACCCTTTCCCTCCCAGACCTATGGGGCTTACCTCCTGTGACAGACCGGGCCGGGTCTGGGCATAGCTGAGGGCGTCTGCTCAGGGCGAATTGCTCAAATTCGGGGCTCCTTACTGCCCCAGACTGGAGACCTTCCCAAATAGGCCACACACCAGTCCCACAGAGCGCTTCAGCTGCCTGCTGGAAGCATCACGAGCAAAACCCCTCCGACACCCCAGCAATATCCGTGCCCCAGATGGCCCCGGCCCTCATACACCGGTGAGGGGTTTTAGAACCCAATCCCACCTACCCCGAACAAGTTCTGTCCGGTTCCAAGAAACCAGCCACAGATCCCAGGTCAATTTATCCTCTGGACCTTACCCACAAATCACGCTGAGCCAATCCTTGAGAATCTAAAATCTAAAGGTTTATTACCACAAGAAAGAAAAGCATGAGAGTGAGGTTGTTAAAGTATCCTACATTACACGCATCGAATCTCCCAGTTCTCGATGCAGGCTCGCAGCAGAGATGTTACAGCTGCTGGCTTAAAAGTCCTTGGTGCACATCCTATGCCAGGATGGGTCCACAGTTCTTCCCGGCTTGTGAATCCCTGCGAGGCCACATCTTGGGTCAGGAGCAGATCTGGAGACCAAGATGGAGTCGGCCACATGGCCTATTTATACCTCCTGCCTGGCTTCTTCCAAGCTGGAGACAGTCACGTAGTATCTGACCAGGCACCTAGATTCTTTCATAGGTGGGTCTCGGGTACTTAAGAGACCTATTGTCCCTGGAGACTTGCTAATTAGCATGTCCATAGGCTGAGCCCATTGCTCAACCACATACAGAGAAACTCCCAGTCTCCATACAGAGTACGTATTCATAACTCCATACACAGACATTATACAGATATCTGAAGAGCATATACAGAATCAGTAGCAAGGAAGCTTTTGTTTGACACCTCACGTGACCCCTTTGTACCACATTTGGGGCGAACACCCCCCCATGGGTGCAGCAGTGACCCGGCTGCTCCCCTCAAAATCCAATAACGTGACACCTCCTTCTCCCCCCGCTCTGGTGCTGCGGCCAAAGGTGGGGGAAGTGTTTGGGGCGGGGGGAGGGCACTAACCTGGTCAGGTGGCCAGCAAGATGGTGAGCCCTGGCATCAGCTGTAATTATAAACATCAACTAATACTAGTACATAATCATAATTACAGCATTTATACAATTGAATAAAATCGATTTGAATATTTACAAAGGGTCCCCAAGGAGGGGGATGTGCTGCCTGTTTTACCTTAACAGCCTTACCAACATTGTGCTGTTGACAAATCGTACACTGTTGGCAGTAGTGCTGGGCCACAGGAGAAAAATCTGGTGCAAACCAGTCTCGATAACAGCATTAATCATCCCCTTTGCTCACGTGTGCCACACCGTGGTGCACGCGAGCAAAAATAGGGCAAAAGCACCCTAGGCGCAACCAGGCGGTCCGGGAGCGCCATAGGTGATCAGGGTGTAATATGCACCCAGCAACACTCCAAGAATGTTTCTCAGCTTCTGGTGCCATCTCCTGGATTCTAGTGAGATCGTCCAGGGAAGCTAGAGGAGGTTGTTCAATTAAGGCAAAAGTATATTCAGCCCGAGGGGGCGCAAAAAGGGCCGCGTGCTTGGCCGCCTTATCAGCCAAAGCATTCCCACGCACAACTTCATCATGAAGGGTTTGATGTGCAGTACACTTTACAACAGCAATGGCTTTGGGTAACAGAAGGGCATCTAAGAGAGCAGACACATATTGACCATTCTTTATAGGGGAACCAGAGGACGTAAGAAAGCCCCTGTGTTTCCACAGCAAACCATAATCATGTACCACTCCAAAAGCATATCGAGAATCAGTGTAAACAGTGACAGTTTTATGTTGAGCCAAAATACATGCTCTAGTCAAAGCAATGAACTCTGCAATCTGAGCTGATAGGACAGAAGTCAAAGAAGCACTTTCAACCACAGCATATAAAGAGCATACAGCATACCCAGCAGTTAATTTCCCCTTAGAATCTCGCAAACAAGAACCGTCTACAAAATAAATAAGATCAGGATTCTGCAGGGGCATGTCAGTAAGGTCATCCCGTGGACGGGTAAGGACAGAAGTCACAGACACACAGTCATGAGGTGATCCGTCTGTCCGCCTGGGCAAAAGGGAAGCTGGATTTAGGACGGGGCAGCGAATCAGGGTAATATGAGACGAGGTTAACAAAAAGAGTTCATACTTAAGGAGACGAGAAGAGGACAGATGTTGTGTCTTGGTTCTTAGCAAGAGTGCTTCTACTGCATGAGGCACAGCAAGCGTTAAGGGTGAACTTAAAACTATAGTTTCAGATAATTGCACTGCCAATGCAGCTGCGGCCACAGCCCGGAGACAGGGGGGTAAGCCAGTTGCCACAGCATCCAGAGCAGAGCTGTAATAGGCAAGTGGACGGTGTTATTGCCGTGTTTCTGTGTCAACACAGCCAAAGCGAATCCATCACGTTCGTGACAGGAAAGAATAAATGGCTTAGCGTAGTCAGGGAGGCCCAAAGCGGGGGCACTAGAAAGGGCTTGTTTAATAGCCACAAAGGCTTGTTCAGCCTCTTGGGACCATGGGAGGGGTTCAGGAGTATCTGTTTTAATTAGCTGTTGTAATGGCTTAATTATTGCTGCATAACTCAAAATCCATTGCCTGCAGTACCCAGTCATGCCCAGAAAGGTTCGCATTTGAGAGATAGTGACAGGTTTAGGCATTTTTAAAATGGCTGTAACGCGATCATCTGATAAATGTCGAGTACCAAATGAAATATCATGACCAAGATAATGAACTCTAGGCTGGCACAACTGAAGCTTTTCTCGGGAGGCCTTATGGCCTTTTGTAGCAAGAGCTTTCAAAAGAACCAAAGTATCAATTTTACAGGATTCAAAAGAAGGGGATGCTAACAAAAGATCATCCACATATTGTATGAGTACAGACTTTTCTGGAAAGACTACATCATCGAGGTCTTTCTTTAAGATTTGAGAAAATAGAGATGGGGATTCAGTATACCCCTAAGGCAACCGGGTCCAAGTGTATTGACGTTCCCTATAGGTGAAAGCAAACAAATATTGGCTGTCTTGATCAATGGGAATAGAAAAGAAGGCTGAACAAAGGTCCACAACAGTAAAACAAGTGGCTGCAGAGGGTATACAAGAAAGAATGGTAGCTGGGTTTGGAACCACTGGAAAAGATGGCAGGACAACAGCATTAACTGCGGAGATCCTGCACAAAACGATAGGTATTCTTTCCTGGTTTTTCACGGGAAAGATAGGAGTATTACAAAGGCTAGAAACGGGAACAATTATACCCTGTTCTATCAAAGAATCTATTACTGGAGCAATCCCTTCTTCCGCTTCAGGGCGCAGCGGATACTGTGGCAGTCTGGGAAGAGGCTTAGAATGATCAACAAGAATTTTGACTGGTTCAGCTGTCCGAATCTGGCCCACCTCATTTGCATGTTGGGACCACAAGCAAGAGGGAACTTGTGACAGTAAATCAACAAGATCATTACTGAGAGGCAAACCTTGCTGAGCTGGTTCCTCTGTTTGCAGGGTAGCCAGCACTTGACTGGTATTCTCATCAGGGACATTTAAGAACACTCCGTCTGGAGTACAGTAGATAGTGCAGCCCAATTTGCACAAAAGATCTCGTCCCAGTATATTCACAGGGGAGGATGGACTAAGTAAAAAGGCATGCTGATCTGAAATGGGTCCCAAGGAAACAGAAAGGGATTTTGTGACAGGATGAGGAACGGGTTGGTTCGAAATACCAACAGCAGTAACAGATGAGCATGACAAGGGAACAGAGGGGAAGTCTGCAGACCTTAAAGCTGATCTGCTGGCACCAGTATCTACAAGACAAGCTACAGGCTGACCCGCTATTTCACAATTAACATATGGCCCTGCTTGAGAAATGGGGAGTAAAGGATTCATGATGCAGTTACATTCCCCCAGGCTGTCCTAGTAAGAATTAACTTGTGGAGAAAAGGCAGGTGCAACGGGGTTTGGGAAAGCTGGAGGGGGGAAAGAGGCAACGAGGGGTGCGGAGATGGTCGGTTCGGGCACTCATTTCTCCAATGACCCTCCTGGCCACAGTAATGACATGCCGTACTCCTCAACAGGGGAGGGCATGAGGAAACTCTTCCTCTCCTCCGTGCTCCACCCCGTGCTCTTCCCCCCCCTCGCTGCCCCCTTGGCTTCATAAGTCTGTAACTGTAAAGCCATAAGCTTTGATTCAGCATTCTCCTTCTTCTGCTCTAAGCAAGCTGCACAATGATTTGCAACTACTACTACCAATTCAGAAAGGGGCTTGGCTTGCCAGCCGATGCAAATTGTCTTTAGCTGCTGCTGAACCTTTGGCAAAAGTCCTTGTACAAAAGCAGCCCCCACTGCCTCTCTGGCATTATCAGCTGGTTGCGCGATCCCGGAATGTTGCTCAAATACCCTTGTTAGCCTATCTAAATAATCGGCAGGGAGTTCGCCTTTGTCCTGCTTACAGCTGCTAATTTTTGTCCAATCAGTTTTCTTCGGGCATACCTCTGAGATGGCATCTAACAGACGGCCCTTAGCATCAGTCAGGGGTTGCCCGTTTCCGGGGTTGGCATTTGGCCAGTTAGCCTGAGTGGCGAGCCGCTTTTGGGCTTCAGGTGGCATTATTATTCGTAAGAGCTGGTTAACGTCAGCCCATGAGGATCATCACACTGAAATACTATCTCGAGTTCCTCCTTAAATTTTCCAGGCTCCTCCCTGAGCTTTGGAAATCCCTTAGCTAAATTTTTAAGGTCCCCCGGTGTCCAAGGGGCGTGCACTGTCACTAAGGCATCTCCAGCACCAGGTAGTTGTCGTAAGGGAGCCAGGAATGAAGGGGTACCCTGGAATGTTGGGGCTAATTGACGTCTAGTGCGTGCTGCAATCGGGGTGTAGGACCCGGTAGAATTAAACGAACCGGGGGACTGGTCAGAATCAACCCCCCTGGTTTGCTGACTACTAGGCAGTGCTGGTGAGGAAGAACTTCTCCCAGAAAGATCAATCTGTGGGGGTGAAGCCTGTGCTGATGAGTCTGATGCTACAGCCAGCTGCTCAGGAGACACAGCCTGCCAAAGGGGAGAGAGAGATGGAGGGGGATGAGGCAGCAGCGGCGGCTGCCTTGGAGCATTGCTAAAGAAATCCACAACATCTTCAGCTATTTCTCCCTCGCTCTCAGCCTTAATTAACTGGGGATACAAAGGAGCCGGATTGGACGGGAAGACATCCAGATGCCTTGCATTTTAATTTCAAATACTGAACTTGTGTTTTTAGTTTTTCCTGAGAGTCCCTTAGACTCCGTATTCGGGACTCATGGAGTCTCTTTGTGGCTTCCTCCCACCAATAGACAAATGGTCCCCACTGCACATCTGGGATTTTTGGTGAACTAAGGGTTTCTCTGAGGTATAGGATCTTATCTAAATCAAAAGTACCCTGCTTTGGAAATTGCTTAGATGGATTACCACGTGTGAAAAGATTCCAATCATTCACATACCTGCAGGTGTTTGGATTGTAATGCATGTACATATAGTGTGCAGGGGTGCCTTTCGGAGGCGAGGGACCGTGCTTAGACTGACCTCCCCCCATCCTAGTACTTAAGAATCAGACCTTAGCAGCAGTTCATGAAATAAGGAGAGTCGTCACTCTCTCACATATCCGCTCGGTCCCGAGGTTCGGCTGACCCCCCTTGCTTTCAGAACTCCCTCGTGGGAGAGCCCTGGGGCGGCTGGAATCAGCTTACTTCTCAGAGACCTGGGCAGCAGCATTCATACTCCACTCATTACATTCACACTCAGAATGCTTTTCACACAGAAGTTTTTCTCCCACATTTAGCTGCATCTTTCTTTATGGACCTCGTCCACATTAGGGGCGGCAAACAACACGTTTCCCCCCAGAATCACAGCAGTTCCCAGCACTGCATAAACCTAGGTGCCTTATGTCCGGACGCAATACAATTTTCCTCCCGTACCCGCGGGGCGGCACCACCAATACCACAGCAGTTCCCAGCACTGCATAAACTTAGGCCTACTCGGGGGTAACAAAACAACCTCCCCCTGAACCGATTTGCGTCTGACCTTGTTGCAGATTCAAGAAGTTCGGATGGCGTGAGCCCAACGAGGCAGACGGCTCCACGGGCAGTCCTCCCTCCGACCCCCTCAGAGATTTCAAAAGGTCTCTTACCTCTCGCAAGGCGCCTTGGGGGTCAGCAGGGGAGACGGCCCGCAGCAGTTGCCGCTGCCCTCACCCGGGCGTTGCCATCCAAGTCACGGCACCAAATTGTGGAAGATAACGAGCCTTCACTCTGCGTTGTGTTTAAGCAACAAGTTGCCAGAGGCAGTTTATTCCAGCAATATTGCAAGGGAAGACAGCATAAGCGGATCTTCAAATACAAAACAATTAAAAACCAATATATATACCTTTCTGTTACATATAACATTAAACAATTACTTCCCTGCCCACTCAGTTCCCATCGGACACTGTCTTATCTCCAAGGTTCTCACTGAGGTCAGCATTCCACTCTCATCTTGGAGTGAGAGACAGAGAGGCGAACGCAGCGTCTCTTCTAGCTCTCGCGTTAGCAGGAGTCAGAGTGAACCAGACTCTTGCTCTGCTACTGACAAACCCTGAAATGGCCACCCAAATCCCCTCTCCCTTAGTCCTGCTTCCACACTGGTTAGGAAGAGTTCTTGACCAATCGGACTCACCGATGGACAGACAGACAGACAGACCATTGCACGATTCTAACATAGACAGACGGATGGATGTTGTTTTGCGATATATAGTCTGGGACGGGACTGTGCTGGGAGGTGACGATTCCTTCAGCGAACACGCTCAGAACCCACAGGATGTGATGCTCTTTTAGCTGTGATATTGTGGGGTGCTGTGAGCCTCATGGGACAACTGATGGCGGAGGTTTAAGTCAAAGCTGCAGGACCTCTCTAAAGCTGGCACCTTGAGCGGGAATCCATTGGGAGGGGCTCCAGACAAGGCAAGGGGGAGCAAGCATCTCAGAGAGGGGATTCAGAGAGAGCAGAAAGCCTCGAAGGAGAGAGACCGTGTAGGGATGAAGCGAGAGCTGCCAACAGCGAAGCAGAGCGGGATTTTGCAGACGCAACGAAAACCAATGTGAAAGGCTGTTTCAGCCCTGTCAATAATTAGGAAACAAGGGAAGAAATAGGGGGAATGCTAAACCCCAGGCAGCGGCTGGAGAGTGAAGATGATCTAGGCTTTGCTCGGCAGCTGTCCATCGGCGAAACCCTGGAGAGCAACATGAACAGGAGACACTAAAAGGGAACATCACGGGATGTGAGGAAAGTTTGACCAGATGGGTAGGAAGAGAAGAGAAGTATGAGATCGTTTGGGCAGCTTTGCAGAGGTTCGGTGTATGATTAATTGTCATGCTCCATCACCCAGTGCTAAAGGGCAAACACAGATAAGACAGGAATAAAAGTTCCGGTCACTTTTGTTAGCTCAGAGTTTATCTCATTAATGCAGAGAAACTGAGAGCTCCTATTGGCTAATTGCTTGGCCCCACTCTTGGTGTGTGCAGTATAAAAAAGTGGGAATTTGTTTTTCCTTCGCTTGATGCAGCCAGAATCCAGAGCAATTGCTACACGCGGCAATGGAACCTTTGGGAGCAACCACGGTGTTCCTGGTCATTTGCATCTCTTGCCTTCTCTTTCTCTCCACGTGGAGAAAGACGCCAGGAAGAGGGAAGCTGCCACCAGGGCCTGTTGCTTTTCCCCTCATTGGGAACATGCTGCAGCTGAATTCAAACAACATGCCCCAGCAATTAGAGCAGGTAAGGGAGTTTTCTTGCTGCCCATTGCTATGTTGTTAGCAGGCATTTAACTCAGCCTGGCCTGCTGGCAGTGCCATGTCGGCTCAAATTTCTGACTTATTGTTCCACCAAACTATCAGACTTGGATGCTAGATGGAAATGATTTGGGATGAGACACTGCTTGTCCGCACCAAACCCAGAGTCCCTATAGCGGCACTGCCATAGCTACAAGCTATCAGAGGCTGGGGAGAGTGACCTAGTGGGTTATGTAAGGAACTGGGACAGACAAGCTTTCAGGTCTGTTCCCACCTCTGACACAGACTCCAGGTGTGCCCTTGGGCATGTCATGTTACCTCTCTCTGTCTTCACATCCCATCTATCAAACTGCTCTAATGTATTTGCCTGCATCACAAAAGGACGGTAAAGCAGAAATTGCAGCTCAGGGTGGGAGAAATGATGCATTTTAGCCAGCTCTGCAAACAGAACTTGGGATTGTACAGACAGGTTGGATTCTCCCCTTCCTGTGAATCCACACAAATAATGAGGAGTACACAGAACAAATTCTGCAACCCCGTAACAGCTGATCCACTCCATTCTCGGCTCACCATGCCCTGAGATACACATGTGTTTGTCTATTGATTTGCACAGGTGTGATCAGTTGGAAAGTGGACAGTAATTCTGCAGGGGATGTAAATGGGGAAACAGAATCTCACTTTTCTCCCTCTTTGGCTGCAGAGGGCCGAGAAGAGTAAAGTGAAGGGAAACTCTTCTCATTGCAAAATCGGCCGGCATGACTGAAGAGATGCAGGCAGCCTTTCTGTGGAGTTAGAAGGGTCAAGATCACTATTGAGTGTCCCTATATTAATGCAGGCTGCTCTTATAATGAGAGCGGCAAGGAGTCCTGTGGCACCTTATAGACTAACAGAAGTGTTGGAGCATAAGCTTTCGTGGGCAAAGACCCACTTCGTCAGATGCCTCTTATAACGAGGGAATTGTACAGCACAGAAGTGTGCTAGGAACACACAGACAGACACATCGATGGGGGGAAAGTGTTTAAAATGCAGGAGTTTAACAACATGATGCATTGAAATGTCCGGGAGGCCCAGAGCTCCAAGGTGTGTAGGTGCCTAAATCTCGATGAATCAGTGGAGTCTGGCTTCTCACTACTGTCCCTTGGAGGAGCTGGGCTAAAATGGCCACAGCTGGACGGTTATCACTAGTAACACTTCCAAAGTGTCAGCTCCGTGGCAGGAAAGCGCTGCCCCAGCAGTCTGTAATGTGATCTCCACACAAATTTGTAATGAAATGGATCAAAGCTAAAGCTTACTGGCCTCGCGTGTGAAACTTTTACAGCTCAGTAGAACGTACGGCCCGATTTTCACCATCTACGTGGGCTCCGAGCGGGTTGTGGTGCTGCATGGGTACGAGGTTGTGAAGGAGGCTCTGGTCGACCTCGCGGAGGAGTTCAGTGGAAGAGGAAGCATGCCACTATTCGACAAAACTGGCAAGGGAACAGGTACCTTTCATGCAATTTCCACATCTGGAGGAGAACACGACTGACAATAGAAACGGCACAGAGCTCTTGAAATCAGGTCCCTCCCACCGGTCTAATCCAAGATACGAACTCCCCTCTCTTGTCTACGTCAGGTCCAGGGTCCAAACCATATTGCAAGGTCACTGTAAGGTTGTCTCTTTAGGAGAGCACAGATACAGTGAGCTTGAAGTGGAAACCTTTGGCTCAGCCATGTTTGGGTGTTGGCCAGACAGACAGACAGTGTCGGGCCTCCCTCCTTTCAGTCCTGTTCTCTCCCCATCTCCAGGTATCGTTTTCACCAACGGGGAGCGGTGGAAGCAGCTCCGGCGATTTGCCCTCATGACCCTGAGAGATTTTGGGATGGGGAAGAAAAGCGTTGAGGAGCGGATCCAGGAGGAAACCCATTTTCTGGTGGAAAGACTCAGAAACACACAAGGTGGGGATTTTGTTACATACACTGAGAACTGAGCAGTCAAAGACTCTCATCCTTCTTCAGAGGGGTAGCCGAGTCAGTCTGTGACAAGAACAACTTAAAAAACGACAAAGAGTCGAGTGGCACTTCATCCACATGTCTTGTTCGTCTTTAAAGTGCTACTCGACTCTTTGTTGTTCTCTACTTTTTTCCTTGTCTTTCTGTTTTACACGATGTGGACTGTTTGGCTCCAGTGTCCATTGGCTGCTCCTGTAACAGCCTGTTCTGGTGCAGTGGGACAGGCTGTGTGAAACACCCCAGAGATGGCCGTTTCTGGCTGCGTGTTGCTCACATTTTCTCCCCTCCCTGGTGAGGCCAACAAGCGAATAGGAGACGTTGGGCTTGAGGCTGCCGTTGCTCACACAATGAGCCGTGTTAGGGCGGGTGAGTTCCAGTGGGCAGGGCAAACAAGCCACCTGTGCCTGCAGTTTGCTAGTTCTCATTGTTTTCCTGCTCGATGCCTTTCCCTTGCAAACAGCTGCCAGAGAAGGTCTGGTACCTGCCTTCCATGGCAGCGGCGCTCAGACCCCGGCCTGCGGCCTCATGCAGCCCAGTCAGCCCATGTTGCAGCCCGGTTCAGCTGTGTGTTGAAAGGTCGTCCCTCTGCTACACCCCCGGGTTCCCGGCTGCCCAGCAGAGGGTCCAGGCTGTCCACTGCCCGGCACGTTGGGGTGCAGACGGCTTTGGGGCTGCTGCTCCTGGCTGAGATGTGGGGCCGGCACTTGGCAAGATTTCAGGGCATCCAAGTGGACCTGGGTCTCTCAGTCAGCCCTGCAAGCTCTGGGTCTCGGGGAAGCTGCCCAACCCATGGAGTCTGGGTGCAGGGCCAGCAGCCTGCTCCGTGGTGAGGGCCGGGCTCCAGGGCAGGCAGCCACCCGGCCCCACACAGCAGCGGTTCAGGTGTGTGGTCAGCTCCAGGCTGCCGGTGCCCTGCCACCTGTCCCTGGAATCCCAGGTAACACCCTGTGGGCCGACATGTGGTGCACAAGGTGTTCTAAGCAGGAACCAGTATCGGTTAGTGAAGGGCTCCGTGGGGATGTTTGAAATCACGGTGTGCGGTGACAGGGCTCCTTAGATGATGCTCGTTCTCCTGTGTCTTTTCCTCTCCACTCCATGTGGGATACGGGGCCTTCCCCAGGCCCTTCCGTCTTTGCAGCACAGACCTAAGAGTAGCCAACCCCCCTCCCTCCTCCAAGTAATCCTGTGATGTCCCCACAACCTCCTTTTTGGGTCAGGACACCTACAGTGACAACACCGTGACAGGTCAGATCTAAGTAGCTGAAACCCTGGAACGTGCCTTTCCTAGGGAGGTGAAATCGAGCAGTGAGAGCCATGAATTTGTGAGGGCCCTAGTGACAACGCTACAGCGACACACCTACTGGCGCAAGTAGGGCTTCCTGAATGGGATCCTGTTATGAAAGGGCTGGGCTCTGTGAAATGGGCCCCAGATCAGACAGGCGGGTGTCAGTCACACAGGGACTGATGGTCCCTGGTCAGACCAGAGAGGGCCAGGCATGGAGCTGCGCAGCAAACACACTGCAGCCGGACTGCCAAGGAAATGGAGGGAAGTGCTTGTTTCATGCAGTGTGTGAGAGGAGAGTGTGGGGATGGGCAGCCCTAACCCCCTCTCCCTGGGCATATTGCAGCGAGCCCGCCTGGCCCTGTGGGGAGGGACCCCCAATGACTCAGTGATGGATGGGGAGGGTGAAGCCAGCGAATTCAAACTGACTCTCTCTAGCGTTGTTTTGCTCCAGGGCTGCCCTTTGACCCCTCCCAATTCCTCACCCACGCCGTCGCCAACGTCACCTGCTCCATCGTCTTCGGGGACCGGTTTGACTATGCAGATCAGAAGTTTGCTACGTTAGTTGGTCTCCTTGTGGAAAACGGCAAACTCCAGCAGTCTCCCTGGGCAGGGGTATGTTCGGGGATTTCTTTTACGCTCTCATGGGCACTGGGGGAGGGGACAGAGGGTTCTCTCATTAAAGGCTGAGCCTCTCCAAACTGGGACACTCTGGTCCGGCAACATCTGTGGCCCATTGAGGACCATGGCTCTTCCAGGACCAGAGTCCTTCTGGAGGGCTGGTGGGTGAGAGTCCTGTGGGCCGGCGGAGCAGCAGGCTGTGGGGCTACCTGGTGGGGCTCGGTACCCGGATCCTGGCTGAGAGGAAGCCCAGGTGGGAGGGCAGTGGGACTAGCGGCAGGCGTAGGTGCCAGGAGGCCAGGCCAGAGCTGAGTCATTTGAGTGAACACTATCCTTATCTGGTACTAGAAGACTTATCTGGTGTTGCCAGCTCCTTAAGGGCAGGGGCTTGGTGATGTGGGGGGTGCAGGAGTCAGGGAGAGCTTTGGGTATTTGGAGGGGCTGAGGGCAGGAGGCTGGGGGTGTGGTGGGTGCAGGAGGGGCAGCCAGGGGTCTCCCTTTTCCCCTTCCCGGGGCAGGGGGCAAATGGGGCTGTCTCCCTGGCAGAGGGGCCCCACTTACCCAGTCTGATGACAGGTAAGCTGGCAAGCCCCAGCCCCAGCTGTCCACTCACTCGGTGGGGCTCATACCGGTGGTCACGGTGCATGTTGGCTCTCCCCAGTGCTTGCTGCCCCCATCGGCGACTGAATGTCGCATCCCTCCTCTCCCTGCCCCCTCCCTTTCTATATTCTGGAAAACAGTCCCATTCCCCACACTTCCCATTTCCTGGCGCAACCAGACCCTGACCTTGCTTTAAGTTAGGAGAAGAGGAAACTGCCGACCAAAATTGATGCCCTTAGCTCTTACCGTTTAGGAGGCGTTCTTGAACAAACAGACGGACAAATGCATATTTCTAAAATTGTCGGTACATATCCAGATATGTCAAGCTGTGCTTTTCTGTCATCCTTCTTAGCTGTACATTTTTTTCCCAACTCTCATGGATTACATCCCTGGGCCTCACCAGAAGATATTTCAAAATGCCTGGAAGTTCACAAGATTTGTTCAGGAGAGAGTGAAGATGCACAGAGAGTCTCTGGATCCCAACTGCCCTCGAGACTTTATCGATGCTTTTCTCATCAAAATGGACGAGGTGTGTGAGGGCAGTAGCCGGTTCCCTTTCCTGTGCAGAGGGTTTTACATCTCGTGGGGATGAATTTCTTAAGCAATAACATCGGCCTGGGCTTTGGGTAAGGCCCGACAGGGAGACACGGTGTGTGCCCAAGAGACATGTATGTCAACTCTGCTCTTCTCCTTCAAATTACAAAAAAATCACTCTATTGCACAGAAAAGGCCCACGGCACTGCAGCAATGCTGCTATCTTCTCCAGTCCTTTGGCTATTTATGTCGGATATTTATAATGACGAGAGTGGGTTACCTCTGGGGTAGCAGATGACAGTTTTTTGGCCTGTATGAATATCTCGTAGAGTTTTTCCATCAAAAAAAAGATCTTCTCCAAATCTACATTTCAGGAGCAAATGAATGGCCAGTCACACTTCAATGAGATATGTTTGGCACAATGTACCAGAGAGTTATTTATCGCTGGAACAGGGACAACCAGCGCTACTCTAAAATATGGACTCCTGATCTTTCTGAAATACCCCGAAATACAAGGTAACTGTCTGTCTGTCTGTCTCACACACACACACGCACACACACACACACACAGAGCTAGGGCCTGAGTGGTGTTGGTGCCAAATTGGTGTGACCGTGCCGAATGAATGATGTGGGAATGCCTTGACGTGATTTAAACATGGCCGAATAAGAGAGGATTCTGGGAGCAGGTTCTCACCAAGCAGCAGTGAACTGCAGTGAAGCTGATGAGTCAAACTGGAAGGATTTCTGGCCATCAATACTGGGCTGATTGGTCGGGCGATACGGACCCTTTGAGAAGTACATAGCACATGGGAGAAGGTCCAGCCGGCAGCACAAGCTGACCTGGTCATCACCTCGCAGCAGACGGGCAGGCAGAAGCCAGAGTGAATGATTGATGAGTGAGGAAAAGCGGGGCCCTTGGGGTACCATTCCTCCTAGCCCTTCCAAATACTGTGAGTAGAAATTAGTAACTACCCCTGCGCTGGGCAGGCATGTGAGTCCTCTGGGGCAAGCAGGTATTAGAATCAAGCGGAGTGAATTACCAGGGGTAGGATCCAGTAAGTGGCGCACCTGACGAAGCCAGTGACGCACGGCTGTGTGGAGTATGGGACCGTGACCCAGAGGGCTTTCAAAGCATCCAAGGCCTTCCTTCGAGGGATCGGGCCAGGACACTGAGGACAGCGAACAAGAGGAAAAGGAGGCATTTATGTAGCTCGGTAGCCACCTCCCGTTGCTTGCCAGGCAGGTGCTGTGTGGGGCCCGTCCTGGATTTCACTCATGCGGCCACTGAGACAAGGACCCCTCATGCAGCCCACTCCCGAGTCTGGGTGGCCCAGTGCCGGTGTAGCTTCCGATACACCAAACTCACCAGGTTGGCTGGAATCCCAACATGCAGACGGGGTGACGCAGTGGGGGGCAAACCTGTGGGAACCCTGCTCCTCCCCATTATCGTTACACCTCTCTCACCTGGTTACAGAGAAAGTTCAGGAAGAGATTGACCGGGCGATTGGGCGAAGCCGAAGCCCCAGCATGGCGGATCGAAGCCGGATGCCCTACACAGATGCCGTGATACATGAAATCCAGAGATTCATTACCCTGATCCCGTTAGGTACCCCGCGGGCTGTGACTAGAGATGTTCATCTCAGGCAGTTTCTCATCCGCAAGGTCAGTTCCCAATCTGCCTGGGAGCGATCACGGTGGTTTACTCTTTTCCCCACTGAATGTGGAATTCCTCACCGGAGAAATGCCGGAACCAGATTCGGGTGGGGGGTGGTTTTGCTGATTTACCGGTAAAGTACCAATTGGTATTGAAGCCCTACAAGGCCCTACATGCAGCAGAAGAGCAATTTCCCATCTGAAGCTGGATTTTTCTTCCAAGACAGGGTTTCAGATCCTAGCCGTGGCACTTGGACACGGAGCAGCGGCCACTGACCCACAGAAAAAATCAGTTGGGGCCACACACAAGTGAGAAACCAAAAAACACCCCTCACTGACCTGTCCCCCAAGTGAGAAGCAGGAAATGAACCCCTCAGAGACGTGGCCCCCAACTGAGAAGCAGTAACAGACACACCCCTCCAGCTCCATCCCCATAGGCTGGGGGTGCTGAGGCTCAGGCTTACCCCCAGGGCCACATTAAGTCTTTTGGAGTCCCAGAGCTAAAAAAGTTGGGGGCTCCCAAGGCTCTGGGATAGGGCCGAACATGAGGGGGTTCTGGGAGTGGGACGGTGCTGCCTGGGAGCAGGCTCAGGTTAGGGGTGCAGGAGCTGGGTAGGATGCAGGAGTAGGTTTGGCTTGGAGGTAAGGGAGGGATGAAGCAGAAGTAAGGTAGGGTGCAGTGTCTGCATGGGAAGGAGGGTGCAGGGGTAGGATGGGGATATGAGACCTGGGTGAGGGTGCAATCTGGGAAGGCAGGATGGGTGTGTGGGAGCGGGCTAGTGGTGGTGGGGTGGAGGATGGAAAGGCGGTAAGGGGTACAGAAACTGCTGGGGGTGGGGATGTGGGGTCTGGGCAGGAGGGGAGTGCAGGAGTGGGGTGGAGGTGCAGCATCGGAGGAAGGGTTGTGGGAGGGAGCAGGTTGGGGTTTCGATGGAGGTGTGGGAGCGGGCTGAGAGTGGGGTATGGGATATGGGTGGAGAGGGAGGAGTGGGGTGGAGGTGCAGAGCCTGGGGGGTGCAGGAGCAGGCTCGGGGTCTGGAAGGGAGGGAGGGTGCAGGAGCAGGCTAAGGGTGGGGATGTGGGATATGGGACATTGCGGGTACCTGAAAGAAGCACTTCTCTGCAGCACACACAGCCACTTCCCCTCCCCTCCCCACCAGGGCCGCTCCTCGCCTTGATCTGGCCAGCGAGGCTCGGGGGCAGCGTGTAGGTTCCCCACCCTCAGGTGGACGGTGATCAGCTCCTCCCCTGACCTTCTCCTTGTCAAACTAACTGGATTCTGCTCCTGGAGCGTATCGCCATAGGGCATGTTTCCTACCCCGCTAGCATTGGAACTGTGGGCACCGGACCTGCCCATGGTATTCCGGCCCCAGGCTCACCCGTGCCAAACACAGCCGGAAAACAATCTTGCTGCTCTGCCTCAAGAATCCTCTGTGTTGGCATCCCAGGATCTTTGGCCACAGCTCGACACTAGGAGTTCGTACTCAACTGACTCTCCACCGCCACCCCCATCTTTTGTGAAGAGTCGCTACTTCCTACGCCAGGGGCGCATCCTGTAAGCAGGGCCTACATGCTTCGTTCCCGGGCACCCAAGTTACCAAGCAAACGTGGAATCAGCGGCCTGTCCCTTCATCATTTACCACGTCCCTAGCTTTGTGTCATTGGCAAACTCTATCCGCGGTGATTTTATTTTTCCTTTCAGGTCATTGATTAAAGACATTAAAGGCCAAGAACCAATCCCTGTGGGACCCCGCTGAGAACAAACCCGCTCACTGACCGTATCCAATTAAATGTTGAGCACCAGTAGTTAGCCGGTTTCAACCCATTGCATGTTGGCCATCAAAATTGTAGATTTTTTCAATCAAAATCTCGTGTGATACCAAGTCATGCCTTACAGAGATCTACGTGTATTATGTTGTCACTGCCCTTATCAAACTCTCTTGTAATGTCGTTGGAAAGGATCCTGAGTTAGGTTCACAGATTCTATGTTCCATAATCCCATCGTGATTTCCATTAGTTACATTATTGCCCATTAGCACATTATTAGCTTAGTCCCATAAAATCTGTTCTATGATCTTGCCTGGGATCAATGTCCCCATAAGCCAGTAATTCACCAGCTCGTCCTATTAACCCATGTTAAAAATTGGCACATGAACTGTCTTCCACTCTCCCAGATTTCTTGAACTTCTGCAGTGCCCCAGACCTATCAGCATTAATGGTCCTGTGAAGTCCTCGGCCAGCTCTTTTAAAACTCTACGATGCAAATTATTTAGAGCTGCTGATTTCAGCATTTCTGTCACCCAAGACACCAGGGGACTGAAATACAAGGCCAGAAGGGATGATGATTATCCAGCCAGAGAATTTCCCCCAAATAATTTCTTTGTTGCAGCTTCTCTGTCACTGGCAGGAGGATGTTCCTATCTGAGATGCAGAACAATACTTACCTCCAGTGCTCACAGCACTTCGCAAAGAGCAGGGTGCAGCGCGATCCCAAATTTACAGAGGCAGTAACAAGGGCTCTGAGGTGAAAAGTGACTTGTCCAAAGTCGCTCCGTGTGTCCCGGCCCTGCCAGTGGGCGGGTGAAGGGTGGGTTGCAGCTTAGTGGGCCTAGCTGGGTTTCTGGGTGAAAACACCAAGTTGAAGGAAAGGAGACCCAGATGCATCCCCCAGTCCAGCTCAGCAAAGGCTGGGGATCTCTCTGGCGGAGAGTACCCATTCACCGCGTTTTTTCTGAATTTCCTAATCCAGGGCACCACGATATACCCTGTACTGAAGTCAGTTCTACATGACAGCAGGGAATTTCCAAACCCAGGTCAATTCAACCCAGGACACTTCCTGGACGCCAATGGTGCCTTTAAGAAGAGTGACTTCTTCATGCCCTTTTCTGCAGGTAAAAGAAGCTGGTTTTGTTTCAGATCCCGGCCTGTCTCCCAGCTCTGCCTGGTCGCTCTCAGACTGATTTGTGCGCTGTGTTTTCCGGTGCCCCATGGAGGTGGAAGTGGGCGGGGGAGGGCTGGTGCGGTGATCCCGTGAGAATGAGCCACTGCCCCGGCCTGCGCCTGGATGACTTTTTGCTCCCCTGGCAGGGCCTGGCAGAGCTGCCGGGGCAGGGCTCCGCTGCGGTCAGAAGGGGCAGGAGGAGAAAGTCCAAGCGGCCCGAGTCCTGCGCTTTGGAGGACCCTGCAGGGCCGGTCGCGCTGAGGGAGGCATCCAGAACTGGGCATGTCCAGTCATTGTCCAATCTGGGCTCCAGCCTTTCCCCCGTCCAGCTTCTCTGGTTTGCAGTAGGCGCCTTGGGTGGCCAGCAAAGGTGAGGGCGGGTCTAGACACCCGGCAGCCACCCTCTTTGGCTTCCCACCTTTCCAATGAAGACTGAAGGGGCCTTAACTTCAGTCTTCTCCAGAGGAGCCCAAGCAACCGAGCCTCCTGCGAATGGTGCCATTGAGGCTTCCTCCTCTCGCCTGTTTCTCCTGCGCCTGTTACTTTCCCCTTCGGCCCCGGCACCGCCACGTCACTCCCTCAGAAGAGTGTCCAGCGCCCCTGGAGAGGGATGGTCTGTTCCTCCCCCACCCGCATATCTCCCCCCTGCCCCCAAACAGCCTTTCCAATGGCAATGTAGGGAACTCAGCCCTTCAGAGTTTCTACTTCAGCGTGGCTTCTGAAGTCCCCGTTCGCTTCCGTACCTCCCTGAGCTCTGAGGAGACGGACATCCTCCTCCGACCACTTGCCCTCGGTTACTGGGCGCGTCTGTTTAACCCGGAGATTTTGCTTCCATACAAGCAGTGTGTAAAATGTGCTGTGCCGGGAGGTGGCCGGGGTCAGCTCAAAGTTCCTTTTTCCGTGCAGGGAAGCGGATGTGCATGGGAGAGGGGCTGGCTCGGATGGAGCTCTTTTTGGTGCTGACCGCCATCTTGCAGCACTTCACCCTGAAGCCCGTCGTGGACCCCAACGACGTCGATATTACTCCAGTGTCCAGTTTGGTGTCAAATACACCCAAACCGTTCCAGCTCCGTGCCCTGCCCCGAGAACGCCAGTGAAAAGTCCCCTCAGCGCCTTAGACCTGGGCAGAGGTGCCAGCTGCCCCTTAATCTAAGGCAGCCATGGGCAGGAGAGACCTGCACGCTGGATCAGGCCCGCGAAGCGAGTTGATCCACCTCCCAGCAACCCTGCCCCTCTCGCACCCCCAGGCCAATCACGGTCTGTAGGCAGGGGAGCATGGAAGCGTCCCGGCCCCGCCACTTCCACCCAAAGCCCCGCCCATGCAGGGCAGCCCGGGGTCACTTTAAAAATTTGTGAAGTGGCCCCCTTAAAATTATTGCCCACCCCTGACCTCAGGGATGCTCAGGCCTCCTGCTGCATCCCACTGTTGTCCTCACCCCCTACCCTGTGTTGCACCGGGCCCCATCCTCTCTCCACCTCTTCCCTTAAGACCTCGGCCCCACCCCGTCTCTTCGCAGCCCAGCTCTGCCCCACCCCACCTCCTTCCCCTCCCTTTCCGCTTCCCGTCCCTCCCCCATCCCACCTCCTGCCCCGAGCCTGTCTCCTCCTCGCCCGGCCTCCCAGAACCGCCTGAATGCCGCACACCAGCGCTGGCAGGGCCGGGGAGGGAGAGGTCGGCCAGGCCCCCCACGCACGAGAGGCCTGGGGGAGAGGGGAGGAGCCGGGTGCCAGAGTGGAGCACCCGCGGAGCCGGCATCTCTGGGCCTGTGCGTTAGGACGGCCTTCCACTGGCCCAGGGACAGAACCGGAGTCACTTCCCTCAGGCAGGTCGATGACTCGCTTCTGAGGGAACGTGGCCTTCGCGGAGTGATGGGCGACACCAACGGAGAATCCTGCCCACGGCTCACCGAGCCACCCCCAGCCAGGGCGGCGCGTTCTCCGGTGGTGCCGGGGGCCCAGAGCCTGTGGGGGTTCAGTGCCCAGGGCCGGGGGGTGACCATGATGGAAACATGGCTAATCCCAGGAGTTGGTGACAGTATCCAGGCCTAGAGCTCAGCCCATCCCATGGGAATGAATGGCGATGACGTCCTGCGCGTGGCAACATCCTGCTTTGAGAGAGGCAGCGTTTCTGTGGCCTTGGACGGAACCGGCCTTCCCTCTCCGCTGCTCCCACGCTATGTCAATGAAACGCCCTGTTAATTCAGCTGCTCCTCGGTACATTCCCAACCCACTTCTGCACGTGTGTTTATTTACAACCCAGCAGAATTTCCCGCCGTTGCCTGGGCCCTTCCGGGCGGGGGGCTGGCGGCGTGGGGGGTGCAGGAGTCACGGCAGGACCTTAGGGAGTCAGGGTGGGGGGTTGTGGAGGGGCTCAGGGCAGAAAGGTGAGGTGGGAGAGTGAAGGTTGGCAGTGAGAAGGGGTTCAGAGCAGGGGGTGGCGGTGCAGAGTCTAGATCAATCTAGTGGCCAGCCAGATTGATCGCAGAGGGGAGCCGGGCTTCGTCGGTCGCGATCCGATGCTCCCGGAGTTGGTGGCAAGACGAACCCAAAGTCCCATGGCAAAGCACCTTGTTCGTACAGTCCTTTTTCCTTGTCGAAGTCTATGAAATTTGCTGTGTCAGTTTGTGACCGGTTACTCCTAAATTGGTGTTATCTTTGGATGTTAACACTCCCCAACACTCCTGGGTCATCCTGTCCTGGGTCATGCTGTCCTGTGGCCCGGGCAGTCAACATTCCTCTCATCTTATTAACATAGACACAAAACAAGATCCTGTCTCTCTTACTTATTGAACCTGAAAGCAAAGAAATGTATATTTAACTAGAGGGCCTAATGGTCTGCCCCTGCCTTAACATCAGTCCAGTCACTGGCAGGCTGTCAGATGTGTTTCTGCCAATGCCCCAGAGGGTCACAAAAAAGGGTGACTGGCAGGATGAAATTCAGTCCGCCATTACTACATTATTAAACCTGAAATCATATATATAGTAGTCCAATGTCTGTGACTCTGTAACGCTGAAACGCTGGCTGTTCCCTCTGGGCAGCACTGTTGCCTCCCGCCGTGGTGCTCGGCTGACTTCTGCGCCACAGCAGGAGAAGGAGAAGAGAAACACAGAGTGAGAGGCGAGAGGGGGGAGAAGAGAAAGAGAGAGAGAAGGAGAGAGAGTCACAGTTCGGATCCTGCCGACTACGCCACTGTGATGGACCGGGCCAGGTCTGGGCACAGCTGAGGGTGTCTGCTCAGGGCGAATTGCTCACATTCGGGGCTCCTTACAGCCCCAGACTGGAGACCTTCCCAAATAGGCCACAAACCAGTCCCACAGAGTGCTGCAGCTGCCTGCCTGGCCAGCCAGAAGCCTCACGAGCAAAACCCCTCCGACACCCCAGCAATATCCGTGCCCCAGATGGCCCCGGGCCTCATACACAGGTGAGGGGTCTTAGAACCCAATCTCACCTTCCCCGAACAAGTTCTGTCCGGTTCCAAGAAACCAGGCACAGATCCCAGGCCAATTTACACTCTGGATCTTACCCACAAATCACGCTGAGACAATCCTTTAGAATCTACAATCTAAGGTTTATTACTACCAGAAAGAAAAGCGCGAGAGTAAGGTTGTTAAAGTATCATACATGCATCGACTCTCCCGGTTCTTGATACAGGCTTGCAGCAGAGATGTTATAACTGCTGGCTTAAAAGTCTTTGGTGTACATCCTACATTAGGATGGGTCCACAGTTCTTTCCGGCTCCTCGATCCCTGCACTCTTGCCTCTGGGATGAATAGCTGAGCTGAGCACCACAATGGAGTCGGCCACATGGCATATTTATACCCCCTCCTGGCTTCTTCCAAGCTGGAGGGAGTCACATGGCCAGTGGCCAGGTGTGTCTTTGGCCTCCAGAGGTCCATTGTTGCCTGGAGCTTTGCTCATTAGCATGTCCATGGGCAAACATTCCCGGCCCATTGCTCTGCCTCAGACAGAGAATCCTTCAGCATCAACACAGAGCACATACTTATATCTTCACACACAGACATTAGACAGGTATATGAAGAGCATATACAGAATCCGTAGACAATTAGCTTTTGTTTGACGCGTCACATGGCCCCTTTTGTACCAACTTTTGGGGCAAACACCCCCCCCCCCGGGCACAGCAGTGTCCTGGCTGCTCCCCTAAAATCCAGTAACGTGACAGAGGTGATTGAGAGAGCAGAAAGCCTCCACGGAGAGAGACCGTGTAGGGATGAAGTGAGAGCTGCCAACAGCGAAGCAGAGCGGGATTTTGCAAAGGCAACGAAAACCAATGTGAAAGGCTGTTTCAGCCCCGTCAATAATTAGGAAACAAGGGAAGAAATAGGGGGAATGCTAAGCAGGTGGAGAATGAAGATGATCTAGGCTTTGCTCGGCAGCTGTCCATCGGCGAAACCCTGGAGAGCAACATGAACAGGAAACACTAAAAGGAAACATCACGGGATGTGCGGAATGTTTGACCAGATGTGTAGGAAGAGAAGAGAAGTACGAGATCGTTTGGGCAGCTTTGCAGAGGTTCAGTGTATGATTAATTGTCATGCTCCATCACCCAGTGCCAAAGGGCAAACACAGGTAAGACAGGAATAAAAGCTCCGGTCACTTTTGTTAGCTCAGAGTTTATCTCATTAATGCAGAGACACTGAGAGCTCCTACTGGCTAATTGCTTGGCCCCACTCTTGGTGTGTGCAGTATAAAAAAGTGGGAATTTGTTTTTCCTTCACTTGATCCTGCCGGAATCCAGAGCAATTGCTACTCGCGACAATGGAACCGCTGGGAGCAACCACGGTGTTCCTGGTCATTTGCGTCTCTTGCCTTCTCTTCCTCTCCGCGTGGAGAAAGACACCTGGAAGGGGGAAGCTGCCGCCAGGGCCTGTTGCTTTTCCCCTCATTGGGAACATGCTGCAGCTGAATTCAAAGAACATACCCCAGCAATTAGAGCAGGTAAGGGAGTTTTCTGGGTGACCGTTGCTGTGTTGTTAGCAGGCATTTAGCTCAGCCTGGCCTGCTGGCAGTGCCATGTCGGCTCAAATTTCTGACTTACTGTTTCACAAAACAATCAGACTTGGATGCTAGATGGAAATGATTTGGAATGAGACACTGCTTGTATTGGGGATGTCTTATCCTCAGCTAAGCCAGAGCCCGCACAGCGGCACTGCCATGGGTACAAGTTATCACAGGCTGGGGACAGTATCCTAGTGGGTTATGTAAGGAAATGGGACAGACAAGCTTTCAGGTTTGTTCCCACCTCTGATACAGACTCCCGGTGTGCCCTTGGGCATGTCACGTCACCTCTCTCTGCCTTCATTTCCCATCTTTAAAACTGCTCTAATGACATTTGCCTGCATCACAAAAGGATGGTAAGGCAGAAATTGCTGCTCAGCGTGGGAGAAATGACGATGCACGCTGCGTGTTCTGGCATTTTAGCCAGCTCTGCAAACAACCTGGGAATTTACAGACAAGCAGGATTCTTCCCTTCCTGTGAATCCACACAAATAGTGATGGGTACACAGGACAAATTCTGCAACCCTGTAACAGCTGCTCCCCTCCATTCTCAGCTCACCATGCCCTGAGATACACATGAGCTTCTCTATTGATTTGCACAGATGTGATCAGCTGGAAAGTGGACAGTAATTCTGCAGGGGATGTAAATGGAGAACCAGAATCTCACTTTTCTCCCTCTTTGGCTCCAGAGGGCCGAGAGGAGTAAAGTGAAGGGAAACTCTTCTCATTGCAAAATCGGCCGGCATGACTGAAGAGATGCAGGCCCCTTTCTGTGGAGTTAGAAGGGTCAAGATCACCATTGAGTGGCCCCATATTAATTCAGGCTGCTCTTATAACCAGGGAATTGTACAGCACAGAAGTGTGCTAGGAACGCACAGACAGAGACATGGATGAGGGGAAGTGTTTAAAATGCAGGAGTTTAACAACATGATGCATTGAAATGTCTGGGAGGCCCAGAGCTCCAAGGTGTGTAGGTGCCTAAATCTCGATGAATCAGTGGAGTCTGGCTTCTCACTACTGTCCCTTGGAGGAGCTGGGCCGAAATGGCCACAGCTGGACGGTTATCACTACTAACACTTCCAAAGTGTTAGCTCCGTGGCAGGAAAGCGCTGCCCCAGCAGTCTGTAATGTGATCTCCACACAAATTTGTAATGAAATGGATCAAAGTTAAAGCTTACTGGCCTCGCGTGTGAAACTTTTACAGCTCAGTAGAACGTACGGCCCGATTTTCACCATCTACGTGGGCTCCGAGCGGGTTGTGGTGCTGCATGGATACGAGGTTGTGAAGGAGGCTCTGGTCGACCTCGCGGAGGAGTTCAGTGGAAGAGGAAGCATGCCACTATTCGACAAAACTGGCAAGGGAACAGGTACCTTTCATGCAATTTCCGCATCTGGAGGAGAACACAACTGAGAAGAGAAACAGCACAGAGCTCTTGAAATCAGGTCCCTCCCACCGGTCTAATCCAAGATACAAACTCCCCTCTCTTGTCTACGTCAGGTCCAGGGTCCAAACAGTATTGCAAGGTCACTGTAAGGTTGTCTCTTTAGGAGAGCACAGATACAGTGAGCTTGAAGTGGAACCTTTGGCTCAGCCATGTTTGGGTGTTGGCCAGACAGACAGACAGCGCCTGGCCCTCCCTCCTTTCAGTCCTGTTCTCTCCCCATCTCCAGGTATCACTTTCACCAATGGGGAGCGGTGGAAGCAGCTCCGGCGATTTGCCCTCACGACTCTGAGAACATTTGGGATGGGGAAGAAAAGCGTTGAGGAGCGGATCCAGAAGGAAACCCGTTTTCTGGTGGAAAGACTCAGAAACACACAAGGTGGGGATTTTATTACATACACTGAAAACTGAGCAGTCAAAGACTCTCGTCTTTCTTCAGAGGGGTAGCCGAGTTAGTCTGCAACAAGAAAAACATAAAAAATGACAAAGAGTCGAGTGGCACTTCATCCACATGTCTTGTTCGTCTTTAAAGTGCTACTCGACTCTTTGTTCTTCTCTACGTTTTTCTTGTCTCTCTGTTTTACACGATGTGGACTGTTTGGCTCCAGTGTCCATTGGCTGCTCCTGTAACAGCCTGTTCTGGTGCAGTGGGACAGGCTGTGTGAAACACCCCAAAGATGGCCGTTTCTGGCTGTGTGTTGCTCACATTTTCTCCCCTCCCCAGTGAGGCCAACAAGCGAATGGGAGACGTTGGGCTGGAGGCTGCAGGTGCTCACACAATGAGCCGTGTTAGGGCGGGTGAGTTCCAGTGAGCAGGGGAAACAAGCCACCTGTGCCTGCAGTTTGCTAGTTCTCATTGTTTTCCTGCTCGGTGCCTTTCCCTTGGAAACAGCTGCCAGAGAAGGTCTGGTACCTGCCTTCCATGGCAGCGGCGCTCAGACCCCGGCCTGCGGCCACATGCAGCCCAGTCAGCCCATGTTGCAGCCCGGTTCAGCTGTGGGTTGAAAGTTTGTCCCCCTGCTACACCCCCGGATTCCCGGCTGCCCAGCAGAGGGTCCAGGCTGTGCACTGCCCGGCACGGTGGGGTGCAGAGGGTTTTGGGGCTGGTGCTCCTGGCTGAGATGTGGGGCAGGCACTTGGCAAGATTGCAGGGCACCCAAGTGGATGCAGGTCTCTCAGTCAGCCCTGCAAGCTCTGGGTCTCAGGGAAGCTTCCCAGCCCCATGGAGTCTGGGTGCAGGGCCAGCAGCCTGCTACGTGGTGAGGGCCGGGCTCCAGAGCAGGCAGCTACCCGGCCCCACACAGCAGCGGTTCAGCTGTGTGGTCAGCTCTGGGCTGCCGGTGCCCTGCCACCTGTCCCTGGAATCCCTGTGGGCCTTCCATCCTTGCAGCACAGACCTAAGAGTAGCCAACTCCCCTCCCTCCTCCAAGTAATCCTGTGATGTCCCCACAACCTCCTTTTTGGGTCAGGACACCTACAATGACAACACTGTGACAGGTCAGATCTAAGTAGCTGAAACCCTGGAACGTGCCTTTCCTAGGGAGGTGAAATCGAGCAGTGAGGGCCATGAATTTGTGAGGGCCCTAGTGACAACGCTACAGCAACACACGTACTGGCGCAAGTAGGGCTTCCTGAATGGGATCCTGTTATGAAAGGGCTGGGCTCTGTGAAATGGGCCCCAGATCAGACAGGCGGGTGTCAGTCACACAGGGACTGATGGTCCCTGGTCAGACCAGAGAGGGCCAGGCAGGGAGCCGCGCAGCAAACTCACTGCAGCTGGACTGTCAAGGAAAAGGTGGGAAGTGCTTGTTTCATGTAGCGTGTGAGAGGAGAGTGTGGGGATGGGCAGCCGTAACCCCGCCTCTCCTGGGCATATTGCATTGGCTCTGTGGGGAGGGACCCTCAATGACTCAGTGACGGATGGGGAGGGTGAAGCCAGCGAATTCAAACTGACTCTCTCTAGCGTTGTTTTGCTCCAGGGCGGCCCTTTGACCCCTCCCAATTCCTCACCCACGCCGTCGCCAACATCACCTGCTCCATCGTCTTCGGGGACCGATTTGACTATGCAGATCAGAAGTTTGCTACGTTAGTTGGTCTCCTTGTGGAAAACGGCAAACTCCAGCAGTCTCCCTGGGCAGGGGTATGTTCGGGGATTTCTTTTACGCTCTCATGGGCACTGGGGGAAGGAACAGAGGTTTCTCTCATTAAAGGCTGAGCCTCTCCAAACTGGGACACTCTGGTCCGGCAACATCTGTGGCCCATTGAGGACCACGGCTCTTCCAGGACCAGAGTCCTTCTGGAGGGCTGGTGGGTGAGAGTCCTGTGGGCCGGCGGAGCAGCAGGCTGTGGGGCTACCTGGTGGGGCTCGGAACCCGGATCCTGGCTGTGAGGAAGCCCGGGTGGGAGGGCAGTGGGGCTAGCGGCAGGCGTAGGTGCCAGGAGGCCAGGCCAGAGCTGAGTCATTTGAGTGAGCACTATCATTATCTGGTACTAGAAGACTTATCTGGTGTTGCCAGCTCCTTAAGGGCAGGGGCTTGGTGGTGTGAGGGGTGCAGGAGTCAGGGAGAGCTTTGGATATTTGGGGGGGCTGAGGGCAGGAGGCTGGGGGTGTGGTGGGTGCAGGAGGCAGCCAGGGTCTCCTTTTTCCCCTTCCCGGGGCAGGGGGCAAATGGGGCTGTTTCCCTGGCAGAGGGGCCCCACTTACCCAGTCTGATGACAGGTAAGCTGGCAAGCCCCAGCCCCAGCTGTCCACTCACTCGGTGGGGATCATACTGGTGGTCACGGTGCATGTTGGCTCTCCCCAGTGCTTGCTGCCCCCATTGGTGACTGAATGTTGCATCCCTCCTCTCCCTGCCCCCTCCCTTTCCATATTCTGGAAAACAGTCCCATTTCCCACGCTTCCCATTTTCCTGGTAGAGCTACACCCTGACCTTGCTTTAAGTTAGGAGAAGAGGAAACTGCCGACCAAAATTGATGCCCTTAGCTCTTATCGTTTAGGAGGCGTTCTTGAACAAACAGACAGACAAATGCATATTTCTAAAATTGCCGATACATATTCAGATATGTCAAGCTGTGCTTTTCTGTCATCCTTCTTAGCTGTACATTTTTTTCCCAACCCTCATGGATTACATCCCTGGGCCTCACCACAAGTTCTTTCAAAATATCTGGAAGTTCAGAAGATTTATTCAGGAGAGAGTGAAGATGCACAGAGAGTCTCTGGATCCCAACTGCCCTCGAGACTTTATCGATGCTTTTCTCATCAAAATGGACGAGGTGTGTGAGGGCAGGAGCCAGTTCCCTTTCCTGTGCAGAGGGTTTTACATCTCGTGGGGATGAATTTCTTGAGCAATAACATCAGCCTGGGCTTTGGGTAAGGCCCGACAGGGAGACACGGTGTGTGCCCAAGGAACATATAGGTCAACTCTGCTCTTCTCCTTCAAATTACAAAAAAATCACATTATTGCACAGAAAAGGCCCACGGCACTGCAGCAATGCTCCTGTGAGCTCAGATCTTTTTGGCTATTTGTGTCTGATATTTATAATGATGAGAGTGGGTTACCTCTGGGGTAGCAGATGACTTTTTTTTTGCCTGTATGAATATCTCGTAGAGTTTTTCCATAAAAAAAAAAGATCTTCTCCAAATCTACATTTCAGGAGCAAATGAATGGCCAGTCACACTTCAATGAGATATGTTTGGTACAATGTACCAGAGAGTTATTTATCGGTGGAACAGGGACAACCAGCACTACTCTAAAATATGGACTCCTGATCTTTCTGAAACACCCCGAAATACAAGGTAACTGTCTCTGTCTGTCTGTCTGTCTGTCACAAACTGACCACACACACACACACACACACACAGAGCTGGGACCTGAGTGGTGTTGGTGCCAAATTGGTGTGACCGTGCCGAATGAATGATGTGGAAGTGTCTTGGCGTGATTTAAACATGGCCGAATAAGAGAGGATTCTGGGAGCAGGTTCTCACCAAGCAGCAGTGAACTGCAGTGAAGCTGATGAGTCAAACTGGAAGGATTTCTGGCCATCGATACTGGGCTGATTGGTCGGGCGATACGGACCCTTTGAGAAGTACATAGCACATGGGTGAAGGTCCAGCCGGCAGCACAAGCTGACCTGGTCATCACCTCGCAGCAGACGGGCAGGCAGAAGCCAGAGTGAATGATTGATGAGTGAGGAAAAGCGGGGCCCTTGGGGTACCATCCCTCCTAGCCCTTCCAAATACCGTGAGTAGAAATTAGTAACTACCCCTGCGCTGGGCAGGCATGTGAGTCCTCTGGGGCAAGCAGGTATTAGAATCAAGCGGAGTGAATTACCAGGGGTAGGATCCAGTAAGTGGCGCACCTGACGAAGCCAGTGACGCACGGCTGTGTGGAGTATGTGCAAGGGGACTGTTAGCCCCTTACTAAAACTCAGTGGCAGTTTTTCATTGGCCAGCTCCCAGTACCAAAAGGGGAAAGGTCTATGAGAAATCAGGGCCCTGAGACGGACAGACCCCAGAGACAATGGAAAGCAGCCAACACTCCAGCTCAGCCTGATGGACAGGCTGGACAGGCCAGTGAGAAAATTAAGGGTCCAGGTCCCATCCTCCGTGTGAACTGGGATCTTCTGGGTCGCTCTGAGAGAAAGGAGAGAGAGCTAAGAAGAGCAAGCTGTGTGGAGAGACAGACCTGCAGTGCCTGAGCCCAAGGAGCCCAGACCCTGTGCTAAGGGGCAGTCCTGCAGCGACAGAGCCAGGCACACACAGCCCAAGGAGCGCAGACCCTGTGGTGAGCAGCAGACTTGCAGTGACCTGAGAGCCAAAGGGGTCAGAGAAGCAACACAAGGAGCTGGAGGCTGGCAAAGCAGCACAGTCTGCAGCTGGGTGTGGTGAGCAGCTGGGACCAGCAAAGTGTGGGGAGAGGCTCTGGGCAGGGAGACACCACCAGCCAAGAGGCCCTGCAGGCCAGACTGGGAGAGGGGGGTCCTGCCACCTAGAGCCTGAGGCCGTGTGGTCCCTGCCAGAGCAAGCGTGTCCAGCCTGCAGCCCCCCTGCAGCACAGCCAGGGCCTGAGAGAGAGCCCTGGGACCTATAAGGAACAGACTGTGAACTGTCCTTACACTCTGCAGACGGCTGTTTGTGCTGTCCCCGTGCTACAGAGTGGGGCTGTGTGTTCTCATTTAACCTGTCCCGGAGCGGGGGACACCCTAGTCCCTGCCCTAAGTGAATACAAGGTTGGGGATTAAACCCCAGAAAACCTGGGCCCAGCCTTGTTGGGATGTTGAGGACTCTGCTACTCAGGAGAGTGGAAGGGGAGCCCTCAGGGTGAGGGAGGCCGCTGGGTAAAGGAAGAGGGAGCGGGGACTCAGATCCTTTCCCTGGTCCATTTCACCGGGGTAGTGTAGAAGCCAGGAAAGTTCCCCACAATAGCGGGACCATTCCCCCGCTTACATGTGGAAACGTGACCCAGAGGGCTTTCAAAGCATCCAAGGCCTTCCTTCGAGGGATCGGGCCAGGACACTGAGGAGAGCGAACAAGAGGAAAGGGAGGCGTTTATGTAGCTCGGTAGCCACCTCCCGTTGCTTGCCAGGCAGGTGCGGTGTGGGGCCCGTCCTGGATTTCACTCGTGGCCAATGAGACAAGGACCCCTCATGCAGCCCACTCATGAGTCTGGGTGGCCCAGTGCCGGTGTAGCTTCCGATACACCAAACTCACCAGGTTGGCTGGAATCCCAACATGCAGACGGGGTGACGCAGTGGGGGGCCAACCTGTGGGAACCCTGCTCCTCCCCATTATCGTTACACCTCTCTCACCTGGTTACAGAGAAAGTTCAGGAAGAGATTGACCGGGCGATTGGGCGAAGCCGAAGCCCCAGCATGGCGGATCGAAGCCGGATGCCCTACACAGATGCCGTGATACATGAAATCCAGAGATTCCTTGCCCTTTCGCCTATAGGTGCCCCCCGGGCTGTGACTAGAGATGTTCATCTCAAGCACTTTCTCATCCCCAAGGTCAGTTCCCAATCTGCCTGGGAGCGATCACGGTGGTTTACTCTTATCCCCACTGAATGTGGAATTCCTCACCGGAGAAATGCCGGAACTAGATTCGGGTGGGGGGTGGTTTTGCTGATTTACCAGTAATTTAACTGAGCTGGACTGGGGGATGCATCTCTGCCTCCTTTCCTTGAACTTTGTGGTTTCAACCAGAAGTCCAGCTAGTCCCACTAAGCTGCAATCCAGCCTTCACCCGCCCACTGGCAGGGCCGGGACACACGGAGCGACTTTGGGCAAGTCACTTTTCACCTCAGAGCCCTTGTTACTGCCTCTGTAAATTTGGGGTCACGCTGCACCCTGCTCTTTGCGAAGTGCTGTGAGCACTGGAGGGAAGTTTTTGATCAGCATCTCAGACAGGAAAATCCTCCTGCCAGTGAGAGAGAAGCTGCATCAAAGAAGTTATTTGGGGGAAATTGTCTGGCCAGATAATCATCATCTCTTCTGGCCTTGAATTTCTGTCCCCTGGTGTCTTTGGGGGATGTTAAGCAGAAGCTACTGATGTTAGAAATGTTGAAATCAGCAGCTTTAAATAATTCTGATCTGAGAGTTTTAACAGAGCTGGCCAAGGAGCCCACACGACCATTAATGTTGATAGGTCTGGGGCAGTAAGGAAGTTCCAGAAGACTGTAGAAAATGAATGTGCCAGTTTTAAACAAGGATTAATGGGATGAGCTGGTTAATCACTCACTGATCAGCTGGACATTTATCCTAGGCAAGATATTGGAGCAATTTTATGGATCTAAGCATGAAGTTCAAGGAAACGAGACCCAGATGTATCCCCCAGTCCAGTTCAGCAAAGGCTGGAGATCTCTCTGGCGGAGAGTACCCATTCACTGTGTTTTTTCTGCATTTGCTAATTCAGGGCACCACGATATTCCCTGTACTGAAGTCAGTTCTATATGACAGCAGGGAATTTCCAAACCCAGAGCAATTCAACCCGGGACACTTCCTGGATGACAATGGTGCCTTTAAGAAGAGTGACTTCTTCATGCCATTTTCTAGAGGTAAAAAAAGCTGTTTAAATGTCAGATCCCCACCTGTGTCCCAGTCTGCCTGGTCGCTCTGGGTATGTCTACACTACAGTGTTATTTCGGAATAGCTTATTTTGAAATAAAGCATCTACATGCAAAATGCATTTCGAAATAGCTTTTTGCTATTTTGAAATAGTGTGTCCACACTGAGTGGACTCTGAATTGCATTTAAGGCTGGCTGGAACCAGTTCCAGCAGGGCACCAGGTCAAGAGTTACTTTGTGGGGCTGCTGCCTGAGGCTATCTGAGGTCTGTGCTTATAGGGACCCCTTCCCCCCCCGGGCAGCCAGTTCTCAGGTTTCCCTACTTGCTTGTCTACCTTGATGAGGGACAGCAAAGCATTTTGTCTCTGCATGCTCTGGTTGCCCTCACTCGGGACACCACAGCACTCTGCAACATGGAGCCAGAGCTGCCCCTGGGCACTCTGCTGCTTCTCTTGGATGCATTGCTGCGAGCCTGGCTTCACTTTCTGCAGTCTGCCATCCAGGAGGTCCATCGGGGGACTGTCAATATCCAGGAGGCCCTGCAGGAGAGCTTCCACCCTGAGGAGCACTAAGAGCCTTCCTGGTCTGCCCCACTGGGGGCTTGTGCCTCATTCCTTCCTCACGTCCTTCCACTTATCCCTCCCTAACCCCCCTTCCTGATGTCAAATAAAATACACATATTTTCATGAACACAAACTCTCTTTATTTAACAAAACTGGGGGGAGGGAATGAAACTCTGGTGAGACTGGGAAAAGGAGTTGGGAGAGGGGAGGAGCGAGGGTGGGAGAGGGGAGAGGGAAACCTGGGAGGAGGGAGCTGGAAGGGGGAAGCAAGGGGAAGAAAGGGGAGGGGAAGCTCAGGGTTGGAGGTCTCGCCAGACCAACTTGATCGTCATGCAAACCTGCTCCTGTGTTCGCATGTGGCCTTTGGTGGCCAGGCTGGCAGCTATCCTGCCATGGATGGCCGCATTCCTCCATCTAGTGCGGAGATCATGGATGTTGGGGGCATCCCCCCAAACCCGAATAAGGTCCATGATCTCCACCCTGGACCAGGAAGGCGCCCACCTTCCCTGGGCCCTGGCAGGCTCCTGGGAGCTGGTAGACTGCCAGTGGCTTGCTGGCTCATGTTTTGGGGCCATTGGGTCAGGGCAGTGACTGCTGGCTCTGGGCTGGCAGGCTTGGAGCCGGCACAGGCACTGTGGCCAGAGTCAACCCCTTTCAGGGCTCCGGGGAGGGGGAAGGGAGAGGCGTGTTCTTGGTTGAGGTTGGAATGGCCACCAGGGAACCCTAGGAAAGCTGGAGGCCCCCTATTTTGAAATAAGTGTCTACACAGCACTTATTTCGAAATAGCTATTTTGAATTTGGCATTATTCCTCGTAGAATTAGGTTTACCAAATTTGAAATAAGCGCTCAGCTATTTCGACATAGCGGTTTGGCTTGTGGACGCTAGGAAAGTTATTTCAAAATAAGGGCTGTTATTTCAAAATAACTTTACTGTGTAGACATACCCTCTCAGACTGGTTTGTGTGCTGTGTTCTCCAGTGGCCCACAGAGGTGGAAGAGGGCGGGGGAGGGCTGGCGCGGTGATCCGGTAAGAACCAGCCACTGCCCCGGCCTTGCGCTTGGATGGCTTTTTGCTCCCCTGGCAGGGCCTGGCAGTGCTGCCGTGGCAGGGCTCTGCTGCGGTCAGAAGGTGCAGGAGGAGAAAGTCCAACAGGCCCGAAGCCTGCGCTTTGGAGGACCCTGCAGGGCCGGTCGCGCTGAGGGAAGGATCCAGACCTGGGCATGTCCAGTCATTGTCCAGTCTGGGCTCCGACCTTTCCCCCCGTCCAGCTTCTCTTCTTTCCAGTAGGCACCTTGGGTGACCAGCATGGGGGGAGTCTGGATGCCCGGCAGCCAACCCTCTTGTTTGGCTTCCCACCTTGATGTCGATTTTGCCCAAGGCGGGAATCCTCTGTGTTCAATTTAAACTTAAAGTGCAGGCTCCATGATGGGTCCCAGCATCAGGTGACATGGCCATAAGTCTTGGGAGGACCAGCCATCGCCCCTCCTCCCAGGCTTCCAGGAGAAACAAGTTCATTTCCAGGCCATGGTTTCCTTGCCAATGGGCGATCAAAACGGAGCCATACCATTCATGCCCCCTCACTGAGCATGACTCCATTCACAAGGCAGCTCGATACTCCCGATTTTGAAGGAACACCTGCCTACAAATGGGGTCATCCCATTCCGTGTACTACACGTTTCCCAGTGATACTTCACAAGAGGCATTTTGCCCAGCACATATTCCCTTTGGGCCACATTCCTGTTCATGGCATGTTTTCCTAAAGCCAACGGCATGCCCCGGGACGCCGTTCTGCTCCTGTTTTGCAGCGTGTTTGTTGTTCCCATTACATCATGTGGGGCATCTGGCCACCCGTCACCTTTCCAGCAAAGACAGAAGTTAAAGCCTTCTTGGTGTCCTCAGGGCGGGACAACTTAACTTCCCTCGTTGAGTCCAAACAACGGAGCCTCCCGGCCACGCTGCTCGTGGTGTCCTTGAGCCGTCTTCCTCTCGCCTGCTACTCAGGACACCTCCCAGAAAAGTGTTCAGCGCATCTGCAAAGTGGCTAATCTATTCCTCAAATCCCACATCGTCCTCCCCCGCTTCCCACCCTGCACCTCTAACAGCCTTTCCGATGGCAATCGAAGGGACTCAGGTCTTCAAAGGACCTTGCACGTTCCAAAATCTTTCAGAGGAGCCGTGTTAGTCTGGAGCTGAAAAAACTTAACAGACAGCGAATGGCCCTGCAGCACCTTAGAGCCTAGCAAACCATGTGGATGGTGGCATGAGCTTCCGTGGGCACAACCCACTTCTTCAGGTGACTGGAGGACAGGGGTCCAGGACGCAAATACATAGCAGAGAACGCGGGGTACCGAGAATACTCATAGCCTGCTCTATTTGCCTTCCTTAGCACAGACACTCACTGACAGCGTGTTTTCTCCATTCTTCCCCTTCCCTTTCCTGCCCCATCCCTTCTCTTTCTCTGCTACTTCTGTGCAGCCTGGACCCCTGCACGCCCTGCATCTGCAGAAGTGGGTTGTGCCCACGAAAGCTCATGACCCCATCTCCATTTTTTCTTAGGCGCTGCAGGACTATTTGCTGTTTGTAAAGTTTCTTCAGGTGACCCGAGTGGCTCCTGAAGTCCCCGTTCGCTTTCGGACCTCCCTGAGCTCTGGGGAGGGGGCCATAATCCTCCGTCCGCTTGCCCTTGGTTCCTGGGTGCGTCCCTTCAACCCAGAGATTTTGCTTCCACAATAACCGTGTTTAACATGTGTTGTGCAGGAAGGCATCTGGGGTCAGCTCAAATGTCCTTTTTCCTTGCAGGGAAGCGGATTTGCGTGGGAGAGGGGCTGGCTCGGATGAAGCTCTTTTTGGTGCTGACCACCATCTTGCAGCACTTCACCCTGAAGCCCGTCGTGGACCCCAACGACGTCGATATTACTCCAGTGTCCAGTTTTGTGACAAATGCACCCAAACCGTTCCAGCTCCGTGCCCTGCCCCGAGAAAGCCAGTGAAAAGTCACCTCAGTGCCTCAGACCTGTGCAGAGGTGCCAGCTGCCCCTCAGTCTCACAGGCTGGAGAGACCCACAGGCTGGATCCGGCCCGCCAAGCGAGTTGGTCCAGCTCACGGCTGCCCTGCCGCTCCCCTGCTCCCAGGCCAATCGAGACCTGGGCCGGGGGGAGTGTGTGAAGTCCCCTCCCCCCACCAGAGGTGCATGCTGGCTAGAGGGGACGGCCAGCTGCTCAGAAGAGCTGGCAGTTCTCTCTAGGCACCGGGAGTGGGGGGGAGACCTCACATGCTCCTCCCACACCCAGGCCAATCAGGTCTGTAGGCAGGGGAGCACGGAAGGGTCCTGGCCCCGCCCCTTCCACCCAAAGCCCCGCCCTCCCGATGGAGCCCGGAGCCATTTCAAAAATTGTGAAGTGGGCCCCTTGCAATTATTGCCCACCCCGACCTAAGGGATGCTCAGCCTCCTGCTGCATCCCACTGTTGTCCTCATCCCCATCCCCCGTATTCCACTCCGGCCCATCCTCACTCCACCTCTTCCCCTAAGACCTCGGCCCCCATGCCGTCTCTTCCCAGCCCAGCTCTGCCCCACCCCACCTCCTTTCCCTCCCTTTCCCCAGGTCCACCCCCCACCTTGCCCTTCCCGTCCCTTCCCCAGCCCACCTCCTGCCCCCAGCCTGTCTCCTCCCCGCTCCTCGCCCGGCCTCCCAGAACTGCCTGAATGCCGCACACCAGCGCTGGCAGGGCCGGGGAGGGAGACGTCGGCCAGGCCCCCAGCGCACGAGAGGCCTGGGGGAGAGGGGAGGAGCCGGGTGCCGGAGTGGAGCACCCACAGAGCCGGCATCTCTGGGCCTGTGCGTTAGGACGGCCTTCCACTGGCCCAGGGACAGAACCGGAGTCACTTCCTTCAGGCAGGTCGATGACTCGCTTCTGAGGGAACGTGGCCTTCACGGAGTGATGGGCGACACCAACGGAGAATCCTGCCCACGGCTCACCGAGCCACCCCCAGCCAGGGTGGCGCGTTCTCCGGTGGTGCCGGGGGCCCAGAGCCTGTGGGGGTTCAGTGCCCAGGGCCGGGGGGTGACCATGATGGAAACATGGCTAATCCCAGGAGTTGGTGACAGTATCCAGGCCTAGAGCTCAGCCCATCCCATGGGAATGAATGGCGATGACGTCCTGCGTGTGGCAACATCCTGCTTTGAGAGGCAGCGTTTCTGTGGCCTTGGACGGAACCGGCCTTCCCTCTCCGCTGCTCCCACGCTATGTCAATGAAACGCCCTGTTAATTCAGCTGCTCCTCGGTACATTCCCAACCCACTTCTGCACGTGTGTTTATTTACAACCCAGCAGAATTTCCCGCCATTGCCTGGGCCCTTCCGGGCGGGGGGCTGGCGGTGTGGGGGGTGCAGGAGTCACGGCAGGACCTTAGGGAGTCAGGGTGGGGGGTTGTGGAGGGGCTCAGGGCAGAAAGGTGAGGTGGGAGAGTGAAGGTTGGCAGTGAGAAGGGGCTCAGAGCAGGCGGTGGGGGTGCAGAGTCTAGATCAATCTACTGGCCAGCCAGATTGATCGCAGAGGGGAGCCGGGCTTTGTCGGTCGCGATCCGATGCTCCCGGAGTTGGTGGCAAGACGAACCCAAAGTCCCATGGCAAAGCACCTTGTTCGTACAGTCCTTTTTCCTTGTCGAAGTCTATGAAATTTGCTGTGTCATTTTGTGACCGGTTACTCCTTAATTGGTGTTATCTTTGGATGTTAACACTCCCCAACACTCCTGGGTCATCCTGTCCTGGGTCATGCTGTCCTGTGGCCCAGGCCGTCAACATTCCTCTCATCTTATTAACATAGACACAAAACAAGATCCTGTCTCTTACTTATTAAACCTGAAAACAAAGAAATGTATATTTAACTAGAAGGCCCAATGGTCTGCCCCTGCCTTAAAATCAGTCCAGACACTGGCAGGCTGTCAGATGTGTTTCTGCCACTGCCCCAGAGGGTCACAAAAAAGGGTGACTGGCAGGATGAAATTCAGTCCGACATTGCTACGTTATTAAACCTGAAATATAAATATAAAATCCCACTCCTACGATGACGTCCTGCGTGTGGCAAGATCCTGCATTGAGAGGCAGCGTTTCTGTGGCCTTGGACGGAACCGGCCTTCCCTCTCCGCTGCTCCCACGCTGTCAATGAAGCGCCCTGTTAATTCAGCTGCTCCTCGGAACATTCCCAACCCACCTCTGCACGTGTGTTTATTTACATCCCAGCAGAATTACCCGCCCTTGCCTGGGCCCTTCCGGGCAGGGGGCTGGCAGTGAGGGGGGGTGCAGGTATCTCGGCAGGACCTTAGGGAGGTGGGGTCTCAGAACAGGAGGCGGAAGCATGGGGGGTGCAGGAGTCAGGGCAGTGGGGTAAGAAGAGGGGGAGCTCAAGAGAGCAGGAGGGGGCTCATGACAGTGGGTGGGAGTGGCAGCCGGCTTCTCCCCGGAGGTAGCCTGGAGCAGCAGGGACCATGCATCCCACCCACCAGCTTGTCCCTGGGCTGAGGGGCTGTGATCCTGCTAGCCAGCTTCCTATGGGTCTTACCTCCTTCTCCCCCCACTCTGGTGCTGCAGCCAAAGGTGGGGGAAGTGTTTGGGATGGGGGGGGGCCACTTACCTGGTCTGGTGGCCAACAAGATGGTGAGCCCTGGCATCAGCTGGCCACTCTCTTGGTACTTCAGCTGTGGTCACTCCGCAGTGCAGCTGTCCCTGCGGTCAGCGAGCCCCGTCCCTTTCCATGTTATGGAGAACAGTCCCATTCCAGGCAGATCCTCTTTTCCTTGTACAACCCAGCCCTGACCTTGGTTTAAGTGAGGCAAAGAAGAAGCTGCCCACTGAATTTGGTGGTCCAATCTCTTACTGTTTAGGAGGAGTTCTTGACCAATCGGACTCACCGATGGACAGATCATTGAACGTTTCTAACATATACAGACGGATGGATGTTGTTTTGTGATACATAGTCCGGGACGGGACTGTGCTGGGAGGTGACGATTCCGTCAGCGAACAGGCTCAGAACCCACAGGATGTGATGCTCTTTTAGCTGTGATATTGGGGCGTGGTGAGGGCCTCGAGGGACAACTGGTGGCGGAGGTGTAAGTCAAAGCTGCAGCAACTCTCCGAAGCCGGCACCTCGAGCAGGGGGGGAAATCCTTTCGGAAGGGCTCTAGATGAGGTGAGGGGGAGCAAACATCTCAGAGAGGGGATTCAGAGAGAGCAGAAAGCCTCCACAGAGAGAGACCGTGTAGGGATGAAGCGAGAGCTGCCAACAGCGAAGCAGAGCGGGATTTTGCAGAGGCAACGAAAACCAATGTGAAAGGCTGTTTCAGCCCTGTCAATAATTAGGAAACAAGGGAAGAAATAGGGGGAATGCAAAGCCCCGGGCAGCGGGTGGAGACTGAAGACGATCTAGGCTTTGCTCGGCAGCTGTCCATCGGCGAAACCCTGGAGAGCAACATGAACAGGAGACACTAAAAGGGAACATCACAGTATGTGCAGAATGTTTGACCAGATGTGTAGGAAGAGAAGATAAGTAGGAGATAGTTTGGGCAGCTTTGCAGAGGTTCAGTGTATGATTAATTGTCATGCTCCATCACCCAGTGCCAAAGGGCAAACACAGATAAGACAGGAATAAAAGCTCCGGTCACTTTTGTTAGCTCAGAGTTTATCTCGTTAATGCAGAGAAACTGAGAGCTCCTATTGGCTAATTGCTTGGCCCCACTCTTGGTGAGTGCAGTATAAAAAAGTGGAAATTTGTTTTTCCTTCGCTTGATGCAGCCAGAATCCAGAGCAATTTCTACTCGTGACAATGGAACCTTTGGGAGCAACCACGGTGTTCCTGGTCATTTGCGTCTTTTGCCTTCTCTTTCTCTCCGTGTGGAGAAAGACTCCAGGAAGAGGGAAGCTGCCACCAGGGCCTGTTGCTTTTCCCCTCATTGGGAACATGCTGCAGCTGAATTCAAACAACATGCCCCAGCAATTAGAGCAGGTAAGGGAGTTTTCTTGCTGCCCATTGCTATGTTGTTAGCAGGCATTTAGCTCAGCCTGGCCTGCTGGCAGTGCCATGTCGGCTCAAATTTCTGACTTACTGTTCCACCAAACAATCAGACTTGGATGTTAGATGGAAATGATTTGGGATGAGACACTGCTTGTCCCCACCAAACCCAGAGCCCCATAGCGGCACTGCCATGGGTACAAGTTATCACAGGCTGGGGACAGTATCCTAGTGGGTTATGTAAGGAACTGGGACAGACAAGCTTTCAGATCTGTTCCCACCTCTGGCACAGACTCCAGGTGTGCCCTTGGGCATGTCATGTCACCTCTCTCTGTCTTCACATCCCATTTATCAAACTGCTCTAATGTATTTGCCTGCATCACAAAAGGACGGTAAAGCAGAAATTGCAGCTCAGGGTGGGAGAAATGATGCATTTTAGCCAGCTCTGCAAACAGAACTTGGGATTGTACAGACAGGTTGGATTCTCCCCTTCCTGTGAATCCACACAAATAATGAGGAGTACACAGAACAAATTCTGCAACCCCATAACAGCTGATCCACTCCATTCTCAGCTCACCATGCCCTGAGATACACATGTGTTTGTCTATTGATTTGCACAGGTGTGATCAGTTGGAAAGTGGACAGTAATTCTGCAGGGGATGTAAATGGGGAAACAGAATCTCACTTTTCTCCCTCTTTGGCTCCAGAGGGCTGAGAAGAGTAAAGTGAAGGGAAACTCTTCTCATTGCAAAATCGGCCGGCATGACTGAAGAGATGCAGGCCCCTTTCTGTGGAGTTAGAAGGGTCAAGATCACTATTGAGTGTCCCTATATTAATGCGGGCTGCTCTTATAATGAGAGCGGCGAGGAGTCCTGTGGCACCTTATAGACTAACAGAAGTGTTGGAGCATAAGCTTTCATGGGCAAAGACCCACTTCGTCAGATGCCTCTTATAACGAGGGAATTGTACAGCACAGAAGTGTGCTAGGAACGCACAGACAGACACATCGATGGGGAAAGTGTTTAAAATGCAGGAGTTTAACAACATGATGCATTGAAATGTCTGGGAGGCCCAGAGCTCCAAGGTGTGTAGGTGCCTAAATCTCGATGAATCAGTGGAGTCTGGCTTCTCACTACTGTCCCTTGGAGGTGCTGGGCTGAAATGGCCACAGCTGGACGGTTATCACTAGTAACACTTACAAAGTGTTAGCTCCGTGGCAGGAAAGCGCTGCCCCAGCAGTCTGTAATGTGATCTCCACACAAATTTGTAATGAAATGGATCAAAGCTAAAGCTTACTGGCCTCGCGTGTGAAACTTTTACAGCTCAGTAGAACGTACGGCCCGATTTTCACCATCTACTTGGGCTCCGAGCGGGTTGTGGTGCTGCATGGATACGAGGTTGTGAAGGAGGCTCTGGTCGACCTCAGGGAGGAGTTCGGTGCCCGAGGAAGCATGCCACTATTCGACAAACTTGCCAATGGAACAGGTACCTTTCATGCAATTTCCACATCGAGAGGAGAGCACGACTGAGAAGAGCAACGGCACAGAGCTCTTGAAATCAGGCCCCTCCCACCAACATAAAGTTGGTCTAATCCAAGATACAAACTCCCCTCTCTTGTCTACGTCATATCCAGGGTCCAACACAGCACGGCGCTACTGCAAACAGTATTGCAATGTCACTGGAATGCCATCTCCCTGGGAGACCGCAGACATAGTAGCTGTTAAGTTGAACCTTTGGCTCAGCCATGTTTGGATGTTAGACAGACAGAGCCTGGCCCTCCCTCCTTTCAGGCCTCTTCTCTCCCCGTCTGCAGGTATCGCTTTCACCAACGGGGAGCGGTGGAAGCAGCTCCGGCGATTTACCCTCACAACCCTGAGAAACTTTGGGATGGGGAAGAAAAGCGTTGAGGAGCAGATCCAGGAGGAAACCCATTTTCTGGTGGAAAGACTCAGAAACACGCACGGTGGGGATTTTGTTACATACACTGAAAACGGAGCAGTCAAAGATTCTTGTCTTTCTGTTTTACACAATTTTGATTGTTTGGCTCCAGTGTCCATTGGCTGCTCCTGTAACAGCCTGTTTTGGTGCAGTGGGACAGGCTGTGTGAAACGCCCCAGAGATGGCCGTTTCTGGCTGTGTGTTGCTCACATTTTCTCCCGTGTCGAGTGTGGCCAATGAGCGAATGGGAGACGTTGGGCTAGAGCAGGGGCCTCCAACCCTCTTAAGCATGAGATCACTTTTTGAATTTAAATGCAATCCAAGATCTACCTCAAACCAAAATACCCTGGCCCCGCTTCCTTTGCTTCCCTTCTCTGAGGCCCCGCCCCCACTCACTCCATCCTCCCTCCCTCCCGCATCCTGCCTCACTTTTAGCAGGCCGGGGCAGCGGGTTGGGGTGCAGGCTCTGGTCTTGGATTAAGGGATTTGGAGTGCGAGAGGGGCTCCCACTTGAGTTTGGGGCAGGTAGTTGGGCTACTGGAGGGGGTTCGAGGTGCAGGCTCTGGGAGGGTGTTTGGATGCAGGGGTGCTCGAGGCTACAGCAGGGGTCTGGGGTGCAGGAGGCGGTTCATGACTAGGGTAGGACTCTGTGAAATGGGTCCCAGATCAGACAGGCGGGTGTCACTCAGTTCGAACTAGGGTGGCTAATGTAGGCATTCGAACCTACAATGAGGAGTAACGGTAGTTCGAATTAGGAGCTTTAATTTGAACTACCTAGTCTGTGCCACGTGTAGCCGCGGGCAGGTAGTTCGAACTACGGGGCATTTAAAAATGGCGGTGCCTGGGAAGATGCAAATAAATCCCAGGATATTTAAATCCCAGGCTTCATTTGCAAGTTCTAATGCCTACATTAGCCACCCTAGTTCGAACTAGGGTGGCAGTGTAGATATACCCTCAGAGAGGGCCCCTGGTCAGACCAGAACGGGCCAAGCAGAGGGCGCACAGCAAATATAGTGAGTCCGGATTTCCAAGGAAACGATGTGAAGTGCTTGTTTCATGTCATCTGTGAGAGGAGAGTGTGGGGATGGGCAGCCCTAACCCCCTCTCCCCGGGCATATTGCAGCGAGCCAGCCTGGCCCTGTGCGGAGGGACCCCCAATGACTCAGTGACAGATGGGGAGGGTGAAGACAGCGAATTCAAACTGACTCTCTGTAGCGTTGTTTTGCTCCAGGGCGGCCCTTTGACCCCTCCCAATTCCTCACCCACGCCGTCGCCAACGTCATCTGCTCCATCGTCTTCGGGGACCGGTTTGACTACGCAGATCAGAAGTTTGCTACTTTAGTTGGTCTCATTGTGGATAATGGCAAATTCCAGCAGTCTCCCTGGGCAGGGGTATGTTCGGGGATTTCTTTTACGCTCTCCTGGGCACTGGGGGAGGGGACAGAGGTTTCTCTCATTAAAGTCTGAGCCTCTCCAAACTGGGACACGCTGGTCCGGCGACATCCATGGCCCATCCTGGTGGAGGGCTGGTGGGTGTGAGTCCTGTAGGCCAGCAGATAGTTGGCTGTGGGGCTGCCTGGTGGGGCTGGGAACCTGACGCATGGCAGTGAGGAAGCTTGCTGGGGCTGGCAAAGCAGTGGTGCTGGCAGTAGGGGCCAGCTGGCCAGAAGTCCAGTGTCCAGGCCAGGGCTGAGTCATTTGAGTGATTATCTGTTACTAGAAAACTTAACCAGTGTCATCCAGGTCCTTCAGGGCAAGAGCGTGGTGGTGTGCGGGGTGCAGGAGTTGGGGTAGGGAGAATTCGGAGGACTCAGGGCAGGAGGCTGGGAGTTTGGTGGGTGCAGGTGGGGTTGCCAAGGGACTCCCTCCCCCCCCCCCCATCCAGGAGGGGGCAATTGTGTGCTGTCTCCCTGGAAAAGGGGCCCCATTTACCCAGTCTGGTGGCAGGTAAGATGGCAAGCCCCAGCCCCAGCTGGCCACTCACTCGGTGGGTCTCTTCCCCGTGGTCACGGTGCATGATGACTCTCCCATGTGCTCGCTGCCCCCACTGGTGAGCATGAATATCTCATCCCTCCTCCCTCTGCCCTCTCCCTTTCCATGTTCTGGAAAACAGTCCCATTCCCCACACTCCTGTTTTCCTGGCACAGTCAGACCCTGACCTTGCTTTAAGTTAGGAGAAGAGGAAACTGCCGACCAAAATTGGTGGCCCTTGCTCTTACCGTTTAGGAGGCGTTCTCGAACAAACAGACAGACAAATGCATATTTCTAAAATATGTCGATACATGTCCAGACATGTCAAGCTGTGCTTTTCTGTCATCCTTCTTAGCTATATACTTTTTTCCCAACTCTCATGGATTACATCCCTGGGCCTCACTACAAGTTCTTTAAAAATGCCTGGAAGTTCAGAAGATTTGTTCAGGAGAGAGTGAAGATGCACAGAGAGTCTCTGGATCCCAACTGCCCTCAAGACTTTATTGATGCTTTCCTCATCAAAATGGACGAGGTGTGTGAGAGCAGCAGCCGGTTCCCTTTTCTGTGCAGAGGGTTTTACATCTCGTGGGGATGAATTTCTGAAGCAATAACATCAGCCTGGGCTTTGGGGAAGGCCCGACAGGGAGACACGGTGTGTGCCCAAGGAACGTGCGGGTCAAACTCTGTTCTCCTCCTTCAAATTAAAAAAAATCATTCTATTGCACAGAAAAGGCCCACGGCACTGTAGCAATGCTGTTATCTTCTCCAGTCCTTTGGCTATTCATGCCGGATATTTGTAATGATGAGAGTGGGTTACCTCTGGGGTAGCAGATGACAGTTTTTTGGCCTGTATGAATATCTCGTAGAGTTTTTCCATCAAAAAAGATCTTCTCCAAATCTATATTTCAGGAGCAAATGAATGGCCAGTCACACTTCAATGCGAAAAGTTTGTTACAAACAACAATAGAGTTATTTATCGCTGGAACAGGGACAACCAGCACTACTCTAAAATATGGACTCCTGATTTTTCTGAAATACCCCGAAATACAAGGTAACTGTCTGTCTGTCTGTCTGTCTCTCTCACACACACACACACACACACACACACACACACACACACACACACACACACACAGAGCTAGGACTTGAGTGGTGTTGTTGCCAAATTGGTGTGACCGTGCCGAATGAATGATGTAGAAGTGTCTTGACATGACTTAAACATGGCCGAATAACAGAGGAATCTGGGAGCAGGTTCTCCTCAAGCAGCAGTGAACTGCAGTGAAGCTGATGAGTCAAACTGGAAGGATTTCTGGCCATCGATACTGGGCTGATTGGTCGGGCGATACGGACCCTTTGAGAAGTACATAGCACATGGGTGAAGGTCCAGCCGGCAGCACAAGCTGACCTGGTCATCACCTCGCAGCAGAAGGTCACGCACAGGGCCGGCTCTAGGCACCGGCAAAACAAGCAGGTGCTTGGGGTGGCACATTGCCAGGGGCGGCATTCCGGCCTGAGAAGGAGCAGGCGGGGAGCCCCGCGCCCAGCTGTTTGGAGCCTGCGCCTGGCCCCGGGGTGCTGGAAGGGGAGGGCTGGGCAGGGTGGGGTGGGACGCTGGGAGGGCGGGGCGCCTGGTGACGCTGAGCCCAGCGGGGCAGGCTGCATCCATAGTGGCTGCTCCTGGCAGCCGGCTCACTGGAGCTGAGTGGATGGGCTCAGCGGGCGCTGGGGCTCAGCCACGGCAGGGCCCCATCCCCCAAGCAGGGAGCCCCGCGGAGGCCGTCCCGAGTTAGGAGCCCCGCGCCTCACTGCTCGAAGCCTGCGCCTGGCCCCGGGGCAGGGAGCTCTGCGTGGGCAGCCCTGAGGCGCAGCCCCTGCTGGGTGGGCAGCGTGGGGCGGCCGCAGCTGGTGAGGCTGAGCCCAGAGGCCTTTTCTTCACCTTTGTGAGTACGGCCTCCCCCCACCTGTGTGCCCCCCCGGCCAGCCACCCCTCCCATGCGCCTCCCGCAACTCCCCCCCCCGGCCTCCCCTGCCTGTGTTCTCTCCCCACAACTCCCCTCCCTGTGAACGCCCTTGCCCAGCTGTCCCCTCCCCGCTGTGTGCCCCTGCCCACTGTCCTGCGACCCCTCCCGCTACCACCCCCTCTCTTCTCCTCCCCGGCTCAGCCTCTGCCCAGCAACCCTACCTCCTGGCCCACTGTAACCCTGCTGGGACCCCATCTCCTCTTCTCCCCCTGCCCCACCGTCTCCCACCTGGATCCCCATCTCCTGTCTGGCTCTCTAAACAATCCCTCCTCCCCCTACTCTCTGGGCCCTGAACCCTCCCCCCCCACCACCCACCCACACACCTGCCCAGGAACCCAGCCCCCTTGTGCTGTGTCCTGACAACCTTACCCTTGCCTGGGACCCAGGTGATTCTCCCTCTCCCTTTGTCTGAGGAAGGGGAACTCTGGAGTTCCCAGTGCTCGTGTCCCCAAGTCCCTTCCTGTCTGGGGCAGGAGAGCTTTATTAAAATTGGAATTGTGATCCCATTTAAATAGGCTTTGTTTTAAATAATATACCTTTACAATTAAATTAAAAATTGTTATGGCCTAAATTTATCATAACCTATTTCAATAACTAATTAAATGAATTAAATTAAATAGAACATGTCTCCTGTCAACTTTTAACAAAATTCTACCAGTTCACTAGTGTAAGTACCCAGAACCAGGGTTTACATCAGCAATAGCTTCTTCTGCAGGTGAAGAGAGAATGTTTTTATCACTTTGGTTTATTCAGCTAGTTCAGTTCAATGATTAGTTCATTCACTCTTGCAAAACCGAGAGTTGATGAACCAGAAAAAATTGTTTTCCTCATCTCTCAGTAAAAAACTGGTTATGAGAGCGTTCTAACATCTTGAAGAACATGATGACTAGATGCAATCTGTTAAATTCACTATGGATAGTTCCTTTGTTTAATAAAGGAATTTTAGATGCAAAATGTGTTTGGATACTTTTTTGTTATGTGTCCTTCACATTTAAGGTAGTTTTATTTCATACAAAAATTAAATGCTGGTTTTGTTTATTTTAAATAGAATTTCTGTCCAGACAGAACTAGATGCAAATCATATGTTTTAAAAAAAGTAACCACCACTTAGCAAATAATAAATGGGGTAAAACCTGTCTCTTAAGTGTTCCTATTACACACCATTTTGTAATAGAATAAAAATGTAAAAATTAAGAATCTGAATACATGTAAGTTACACAATTATTTGGGCATTTATTTAGTTGGTAGCTGTACTGAGTGTATTCTCCTGGGTAGTAAATAGAAGCACCAAATTTGGCATAAAGGTTATATTTAGGTGTAAATCAACATGTTTTAAAGGTTGCTAATCAATAAGACTCAACCATCCTTTAGGAAAATATTTTAAAAGTATAATTAAAATGATTAATTGCTCATTTAAACCTAGGTTGTCTGCTTGCCAGCTTAAATCATGATTAAAATTAGAGATTTAAATCAATCCACCCTGCTTCAGAGGCTGTTTGGTCCATCCCTGAAGGAGAAAGCACAGGGCTGCGCTCATGGAATAGGTCCTAGGCTAGTGGGGTTTTGTTGTCTGGTGCCTATCTTGCTCTGGACAGTTGAGCTAGGGAGTTGAAACAAAAGTTCTCTTAATCCCTTTGAACTGTCTCGTATAGTGAGGCTGATTCTTGTCCATGGACACCAAGAGTTGGACAGCTTATGTGTTAGGGTTGGAGTCTGAGTGATTATAAGGCTTCTAATAATAAAATCCCTTTGCAGAGTGAGGAGTGGGACCGGGACTCCAGCACTAGGTGATGTGAACAGCTGCATGCTTTGGAACTCTTTAACTGACTTGCTGTGGATGAACCTGCCCTCCCATTATCCTCACGTGGGGAGTCTCTGGCTCTCTGCTAGGGGAGGAAAATGCCCTGGGGTTTGGGCTCCCCCTGGAGCATACAGCCCACCCCCCAGCAAGTTGTGCAACCTGCACTTGCACGCGTACCCTCCCCAGACAAAAAAAAAGGGGGGGCGGCCAAAAAATTTTTTGCTTGGGGCAGCAAAAAACCTAGAGCCGGCCCTGGCTCACACAGAAGCCAGAGTGAATGATTGATGAGTGAGTAAAAGTGGGGCACTTGGGGCACCATCCCTCCTAGCCCTTCCAAATACTAAGTGAGTAAAAATTAGTAACTACCCCTGCACTGGGCAGTCATGTGAGTTCTCTGGGGAAGGCAGGTACTAGAGTTAAGTGGAGCGAATTACTAGTGGTAGGATCCAGTAAGTGGCGCACCTGAAGAAGCCAGTGACGCACAGCTGTGTGGAGTATGGGACATGATCCAGAGGGCTTTCAAAGCATCCAAGGCCTTCCTTTGAGGGATCGGGCCAGGACACTGAGGAGAGTGAACAAGAAGAAAAAGAGGCATTTATGTAGCTCGATAGCCACCTCCCGTTGCTTGCCAGGCAGGTGCTGTGTGGGGCCCATCCTGGATTTCACTCGTGGCCACTGAGACAAGGACCCCTCATGCAGCCCACTCACGAGTCTTGGTAGCCCAGTGCTGGTGTAGCTTCCGATACACCAAACTGACCAGGTTCGTTCGAATCCCAACATGCAGATGGGGTGACGCAGTGATGGGCAAATCTGTGGGAACCCTGCTACTCCCCATTATCATTAAACCTCTCTCATCCGGTGACAGAGAAAGTTCAGGAAGAGATTGACCGTGTGATTGGGCGAAGCCAAAGCCCCAGCATGGCGGATCGAAGCCGGATGCCCTACACAGATGCCGTGATACATGAAATCCAGAGATTCATTACCCTGATCCCGTTAGGTACCCCCCGGGCTGTGACTAGCGATGTTCATCTCAAGCAGTACGTGATTCCCAAGGTCAGTGCTCAATGTGCATGTGAGAGGTCAAGTTTGTTCTCCTCCTCTTTTGAAGGTTGAATTCCTCACAAGAGAAATGCTTGAACTAGATTTGGGTGACGAGTGGTTTTGCTGATTTACCAGTAATTTAACTGAGCTGGACTGGGGGATGCATCTCTGCCTCCTTTCCTTGAACTTCGTGGTTTCAACCAGAAGCCCAGCTAGGCCCACAAAGTTGTAATCCACCCTTCACCCGCCCACTGGCAGGGATGGGACACACGGAGCGACTTTGGGCAAGTCACGTTTCACCTCAGAGCCCTTGTTACTGCCTCTGTAGATGTGGGATCTCGCTGCACCCTCCTCTTTGCGAAGTGCTGTGAGACACTGGAGGTAAGTATTGATCAGCATCTCAGACAGGAAAATCCTCCTGCCAGTGACAGAGAAGCTGCACGAAAGAAACTATTTCGGGGAAATTGTCTGGCCAGATAATCATAATCCCTTCTGGCCTTGTATTTAAGTCCCCTGGTGTCCTTGGGGGATGTTAAGCAGAAGCTACTGACGTTAGAAATGTTGAAATCAGCAGGTCTAAATAATTTTCATCCGAGAGTTTTGAAAGAGCTGGCCGAGGCTCTCACAGGCCCATTAATGCTGATGGGTCATGGGGCAGTGAGGAAATTCCAGAGGACTGTAAAAAATGAATGTGCCAATTTTTAAAAAGGATTAATGGCATAAGCTGGTTAATCACTCACTGATCAGCTGGACATTGGTCCTAGGTAAGATAATGGAGCAGATTTTATGGAACTAATCATGAATTTCAAGGAAATGAGACACAGATGCATCCCCCAGTCCAGCTCAGCAAAGTCTGTAGATTTCTCTCTGGCAGACAGTACCCATTTACCCCTTTTTTTCGGCATTTGCTAATTCAGGGCACCACGATATACCCTGTACTGAAGTCAGTTCTACATGACAGCAGGGAATTTCCAAACCCAGAGCAATTCAATCCGGGACACTTCCTGGACGCCAATGGTGCCTTTAAGAAGAGTGACTTCTTCATGCCCTTTTCTTCAGGTAAAAGAAGCTGTTTAAATGTCAGATCGCAGCCTGTCTCCAAGCTCTGCCTGGTCGCTCTCAGACTGGTTTGTGCGCTGTGTTTTCTGGTGGCCCACAGAGGTGGAAGAGGGTGGGGGAGGGCTGGCGCGGTGATCTGGTAAGAACCAGCCACTGCCCCGGCCTGCGCTTGGATGGCTTTTTGCTCCCCTGGCAGGGCCTGGCAGTGATGCCGTGGCAGGGCTCTGCTGCGGTCAGAAGGTGCAGAAGGAGAAAGTCCAATCGGCCCGAGGCCTGCGCTTTGGAGGACCCTTTAGGGCCGGTCATGCTGAGGGTAGAATCCAGACCTGGGCATGTCCAGTCATTGTCCAATCTGGGCTCCGACCTTTCCCCCGTCCAGCTTTTCTTGTTTCCAGTAGGCGCCTTGGGTGGTCTGCGGGAGGGGCCTGATGTCTGGCAGCCGCCCCTCTTGTTTGGCTTCCCACCTTGATGTCGATTTTGCCCAAGGCTGGAATCCTCTGCGTTCAATTTAAACTTAAAGTGCAGGCTCCATGATGGGTCCCAGCATCAGGTGACATGGCCATAAGTCTTGGGAGGACCAGCCATCGCCCCTCCTCCCAGGCTTCCAGGAGAAACAAGTTCATTTCCAGGCCATGGTTTCCTTGCCAATGGGCGATCAAAACGGAGCCATACCATTCATGCCCCCTCACTGAGCATGACTCCATTCACAAGGCAGCTCGATACTCCCGATTTCGAAGGAATGACGCTTGCCTACAAATGGGGTCATACCTTTCCATGTACTACACGTTTCCCAGTGATACTTCACAAGAGGCATTTTGCCCAGCACATATTCCCCTTGGGCCACATTCCTGTTCATGGCATGTTTTCCTAAAGCCAACGGCATGCCCCGGGACGCCGTTCTGCTCCTGTTTTGCAGCGTGTTTGTTGTTCCCATTACATCATGTGGGGCATCTGGCCACCCGTCACCTTTCCAGCAAAGACAGAAGTTAAAGCCTTCTTGGTGTCCTCAGGGCGGGACAACTTAACTTCCCTCGTTGAGTCCAAACAACGGAGCCTCCCGGCCACGCTGCTCGTGGTGTCCTTGAGCCGTCTTCCTCTCGCCTGCTACTCAGGACACCTCCCAGAAAAGTGTTCAGCGCATCTGCAAAGTGGCTAATCTATTCCTCAAATCCCACATCGTCCTCCCCCGCTTCCCACCCTGCACCTCTAACAGCCTTTCCAATGGCAATCGAAGGGACTCAGGTCTTCAAAGGACCTTGCACGTTCCAAAATCTTTCAGAGGAGCCGTGTTAGTCTGGAGCTGAAAAAACGTAACAGACAGCGAATGGCCCTGCAGCACCTTAGAGCCTAGCAAACCATGTGGATGGTGGCATGAGCTTCCGTGGGCACAACCCACTTCTTCAGGTGACTGGAGGACAGGGGTCCAGGACGCAAATACATAGCAGAGGACGCGGGGTACCGAGAATACTCATAGCCTGCTCTATTCGCCTTCCTTAGCACAGACACTCTCACTGACAGCGTGTTTTCTCCATTCTTCCCCTTCCCTTTCCTGCCCCATCCCTTCTCTTTCTCTGCTACTTCTGTGCAGCCTGGACCCCTGCACGCCCTGCATCTGCAGAAGTGGGTTGTGCCCACGAAAGCTCATGACCCCATCTCCATTTTTTCTTAGGCGCTGCAGGACTATTCACTGTTTGTAAAGTTTCTTCAAGTGACCCGAGTGGCTTCTGAAGTCCCCGTTCGCTTCCGGACCTCTCTGAGCTCTGGGTCCGCTTGCCCTCAGTTCCTGGGTGCATCCCTTTAACCCAGAGATTTTGCTTCCACAATAACCGTGTTTAACATGTGTTGTGCAGGAAGGCATCTGGGGTCAGCTCAAATGTCCTTTTTCCTTGCAGGGAAGCGGATTTGCGTGGGAGAGGGGCTGGCTCGGATGAAGCTCTTTTTGGTGCTGACCGCCATCTTGCAGCACTTCACCCTGAAGCCCGTCGTGGACCCCAACGATGTCGATATTACTCCAGTGTCCAGTTTGCTGTCAAATGCACCCAAACCGTTCCAGCTCTGTGCCCTGCCCCGAGAACGCCAGTGAAAAGTCACCTCAGCGCCTCAGACCTGTGCAGAGGTGCCAGCTGCCCCTCAGTCTCACAGGCTGGAGAGACCCACAGGCTGGATCCGGCCCGCCAAGCGAGTTGGTCCAGCTCGCGGCTGCCCTGCCGCTCCCCTGCTCCCAGGCCAATCGAGACGTGGGGGCAGGGGGAGTGTGTGAAGTCCCCTCCCCCCACCAGAGGTGCGTGCTGGCTAGAGGGGACGGCCAGCTGCTCAGAAGAGCTGGCAGTTCTCTCTAGGCACCGGGAGTGGGGGGGGAGACCTCACATGCTCCTCCCACACCCAGGCCAATCAGGTCTGTAGGCAGGGGAGCACGGAAGGGTCCTGGCCCTGCCCCTTCCACCCAAAGCCCCGCCTCCCGGTGGAGCCCGGAGCCATTTCAAAATTGTGAAGAGGGCCCCTTGCAATTATTGCCCACCCGACCTAAGGGATGCTCAGCCTCCTGCTGCATCCCACTGTTGTCCTCATCCCCATCCCCCGTTTTCCACTCCGGCCCATCCTCACTCCACCTCTTCCCCTAAGACCTCGGCCCCCATGCCGTCTCTTCCCAGCCCAGCTGCCCCACCCCACCTCCTTTCCCTCCCTTTCCCCAAGTCCACCCCACCTTGCCCTTCCCGTCCCTCCCCCAGCCCACCTCCTGCCCCGAGCCTGTCTCCTCCCGGCTCCTCGCCCGGCCTCCCAGAACCGCCTGAATGCCGCACACCAGCGCTGGCAGGGCCGGGGAGGGAGAGGTCGGCCAGGCCCCCCACGCACGAGAGGCCTGGGGGAGAGGGGAGGAGCCGGGTGCTGGAGTGGAGCAACCACAGAGCCGGCATCTCTGGGCCTGTGCGTTAGGACGGCCTTCCACTGGCCCAGGGACAGAACCAGAGTCACTTCCCTCAGGCAGGTCGATGACTCGCTTCTGAGGGAACGTGGCCTTCACGGAGTGATGGGCGACACCAACGGAGAATCCTGCCCACGGCTCACCGAGCCACCCCCCAGCCAGGGTGGCGCGTTCTCCGGTGGTGCCGGGGGCCCAGAGCCTGGGGGGGGTTCAGTGCATGGGGGGGGGTGACAATGATGGCAACTTTGTTAGTCCCCCGGAGTTGGTAATAGTGAGCTCTGGCCAGCCAATGGGAATAAATGGTGATGATGGTATGCCCATATGAAGCACATGAGATCTTTTATAGGGAGAAGGCAGCACACCGCATTTATTGAGAATACAAGAGGTAGCCTATGCTTTTCAGTCACCCACACATGCACACACCATACACACTGTCCCGCCAGTCGATGTAATAGTTACCAGTCCAGAGTCTGGATCAATCTAGTGGATCCCAGAGGGGAGCCGGGCATTGTCGGTCGCGATCCGATGCTCCCGGAGTTGGTGGCAAGACGAACCCAAAGTCCCATGGCAAAGCACCTTGTTCGTACAGTCCTTTTTCTCTGTCGAAGTCTATGGAATTTGCTGTGTCAGTTTGTGACCGGTTACTCCTAAATTGGTGTTATCTTTGGATGTTAACATTCCCCAACACCCCTGGGTCATCCTGTCCTGGGTCATGCTGTCCTGTGGCCCGGGCCGTCAACATTCCTCTAATCTTATTAACATAGACACAAAACAAGATCCTGTCTCTTACTTATTGAACCTGAAAGCAAAGAAATGTATATTTAACTAGAGGGCCTAATGGTCTGCCCCTGCCTTAACATCAGTCCAGACACTGGCAGGCTGTCAGATGTGTTTCTGCCAATGCCCCAGAGGGTCACAAAAAAGGGTGGCTGGCAGGATGAAATTCAGTCCGACATTACCACGTTATTAAACCTGAAATATAAATATAAAATCCCACTCCTACGATGACGTCCTGCGTGTGGTAGGATCCTGCTTTGAGAGGCAGCGTTTCTGTGGCCTTGGATGGAACCGGCCTTCCCTCTCCGCTGCTCCCACGCTGTCAATGAAACGCCCTGTTAATTCAGCTGCTCCTCGGAACATTTCCAACCCACCTCTGCACATGTGTTTATTTACATCCCAGCAGAATTACCCGCCGTTTCCTGGGCCCTTCCGGGCAGGGGGCTGGCAGTGTGGGGGGTGCAGAACTCATGGCAGGACCTTAGGGAGGTGGGGGTCTCAGGGCAGGAGGTAGAAGCATGGTGGGTGAAGGAATGAGGTTGGGGGGGGTGAGAAGAGGGTGAGCTCAGGAGAACAGGAGGGGGCTCATAACAGTGGGTGGGGGGGTGGCAGCCGGATTCTCCCCGGGGGCAGCCCGGAGCAGCAGGAACCACTCATCCCACCCACCTACTTGTCCCTGGAGTGGGGGGCTGTGATCCTGCTGGCCAGCTTGTCCCCAGGTCTGGAGGGGCTTTTTTCCCTTCCATCCCAGTCCTATGGTGCTTAATTCCTTCTCCCCCCGCTCTGGTGCTGTGGCTAAGGGTGGGCGAGGAATTTGGGGTAGGAGGGCCACTTACCTGGTCTGGTGGCCAGCAAGATGGTGAGCCCTGGCATCAGCTGGCCACTCTCTTGGTACTTCAGCTGCCCCCTGTGGTCACTGTGCAGTGCAGCCGTCCCTGCGGTCAGCCCCTTCCCTCCCTTTCCATGTTATGGAGAACAGTCCCATTCCAGGCAGATCCTCCTTTCCTGGCACAACCCAGCCCTGACCTTGCTTTAAGTGAGGAGAAGAAGAAGCTGCCCACTGCATTTGGTGGTCCAAGCTCTTACCAGTTAGGAGGAGTTCTTGACCAATCGGACTCACCGACAGTGATGGACAGACAGACCATTGCACGTTTCTAACATATACAGATGGGTGGATGTCATTTTGTGATACATAGTCTGGGACGGGACTGCGCTGGGAGGTGACGATTCCTTCAGCAAACAGGCTCAGAACCCACAGGATGCGATGCTCTTTTAGCTGTGATATTGGGGGGTGGTGTGAGCCTCATGGGACAACTGGTGGCAGAGGTGTAAGTCAAAGCTGCAGGACCTCTCTAAAGCCGGCACGTCGAGCAGGCAGGGCGGGGGGAATCCATTGGGAGGGGCTCCAGACCAGGCAAGGTGGAGAGGTGATTCAGAGAGGGCAGAAAGCCTCGAAGGAGAGAGACCGTGTAGGGATGAAGCGAGAGCTGCCAACAGCGAAGCAGAGCGGGATTTTGCAGAGGCAATGAAAACCAGTGTGAAAGGCTGTTTCGACGGGCTGGCCTTACCATGAGGCGAACTGAGGAGGCCACCTCAGGTGCTAGACTGGGGGGCGGGGGGCGCCACTAGGACCCAGAGAGTTGAGCCCTTTCAAAGTTTTGGCCCAAGCGACGGGGCTTAGGGGGCGTCATTTGAGCTCCCTGCCTTAGGTGCCAAAATGTTGTGGGCCGGCCCTGTTTTTCGTCCTGTCAATAATTAGGAAACAAGGGAAGAAATAGGGGGAATGCTAAGCCCTGGGCAGCAGGTGGAGAATGAAGATGATCTAGGCTTTGCTCGGCAGCTGTACAATGACGAGGCCTCGGTTTTTAATCAGGGTCATGAAGGGCTTAGCAGGTGCAGGTAGATGATTCCAGCCCCGAGGCAGAGCTAAGACTGTGTGAGAGATCATTCACTCTGCGTCGCCCGCTGTGCACAAGTATCTGAAATACTTTTCCATGCCTGGGCTTTGAGTGTTGTAGCCCCTAGCATTCTGGACGGACCCAAGTGTTATAGAGCTATTCATTCCTTCGTCTGCGAACTCTGTTGTTGTCCTGATCAGCTCCCTGACCTGGGTGGTGACCGGCTCAGGTTGCTGGCTCAGCTGTTTCCCTGTCTCTTCCGTGCCCTCGCCAGATATGTGGGCACCTAACATCTACTTTCTGCATGCTGCATTTCCTCCACCAGTGAAATGTGGGACAACTCGCACCATGAAGCAACAGAGCATTTGGTCTGTGCAGTATTTCAGCTCACAGCAAGCCTCCGGCATAGTCTTTAACTGAACTAGAGAAGTCCATGGAAGCCTGGGCAGCTTTAGCAAAATTGCCTTTATGATTAACGTTTGCCCTCTGTGGAAAAAAAACCTTTGGGAACAAAGACGGGGCAAACACACATGCAGACAAAGGCTCAAAGTTCATCACTGATTTAATATCAGCGATTTTTGGCTGGAGCATGACCAGTCTAGAGTACCCTGGGCAAACAAGGGAGGGGCTATTTGAAAGCCCTGCTCCAGCATGCAAGATATAAAGGGCGGCGTCTGAAATACCGGCTGATTAACACCCAGCTAGAACCGAGAATAACTGCTCCCCTCTGCGATGGAACCGCTGGGAGCAACCACGGTGTTCCTGGTCATTTGTGTCTCTTGCCTTCTCTTCCTCTCCGCGTGGAGAAAGACGCCTGGAAGGGAGGGGGAAGCTGCCGCCCGGCCCTGTTGCTTTTCCCCTCATTGGGAACATGCTGCAGCTGAACGCAAAGAACTTGCTCCAATCAGCGTGCAAGGTAAAATGCTTCTGAACGGCGTGACATGTCTGGGGTTTACCCAGGGGCAAGCCAGGGGCACGCCACTCCTCGTTTGTTCTAATAAATAATCGTTATGCGTTGATAACAATCATCGATCCCGAATGCTAGATACAAACTGCTCGTTTTATGCATGTCTTTTGTTGTAGGTGTCTTAGGCACAGGTCATCCCAACTGTACCTCCCTAGCTCCACTACAACCTGTATAAACAACCACCTGGGGGACGAGGAAGGGAGGGTGTAATGTGTCATGTAGTGCTTGCTAGGAGCTAGCTTCCCAGGCAAGGCTGTCCCTACAGAGACGCAAACTATGCAGCTCATGGGGCACTGCAAAATGTTGGGTGCCCGAGGCTGCTGAGTGCCCAGCTGGCCCTTCTCTCCCTCCCCTCGCACGGTGCCCCTCACCAGCAAGGTTTCCTCTACTCTTTTCCATCCACGTGCAGAATAAATTTTGTTATATGCACCGAGGCAAGTGTCAATGTGCACCACCTGTAGAAACACAAACCTCGCTGTGGGTGCTCTGCTAATCCACTGGGCAGCACCTGAATCTCTCCTGAGAGGCCACATAAGTGCCCAGCTTATAGGGAACGCTGGTCACCAGCTATTTCTCTTTCCAATGGAAGGGGAAACGCGGCTGGTCATATTCATTCAGACTGCTTGCCCTATGAGGGATTTCTATAACACTGATAAAATGACCTTTCTTTCACACTCACGCTGCCTCTTTCTCTCTCTTCCTCCCCGCCGCCCTCCACAGGACAAAACACATTGTTAACAGAACATGAAGATTAGAAACCAAAGCAAAAGTCAGGACCTCCCCAAGTCAGAACAATAAACCCTGATTAGTATGATCTTCCTCACATAGGAGCTCGCTTCTCCATTTGCAATTTGACCGACTCACGTTCTTGGTCTTCTCTAAGCGGGTTGATGTCAAAACGCGCTTGCTTTGTGTGTGAACTTTTGCAGCTCAGGGAGACGTACGGCCCAGTTTTCACCATCTATCTGGGCTCCGAGCGGGTGGTGGTGCTGTTCGGATACGAGGCTGTGAAGGAAGGTCTGATCGATCACGGGGAGGAGTTTGCTGGTAGAGGACGGATCCCAGTATTTGAAAAGATATTCACAAGAAAAGGTACATGTCCAGCAACATCAGCACATAGGGCTGGGGCATCCTGTAGTTGCCTGATCTAGATTACTTATGAATTACCCATCACCTTCCTCATCACTTTCACCTTCCCCATCATCACCAGGGGCCTCATGCTGGCACCTTCCAAGGACGGCACCTCCTCCTACCGCCCCTCGGCTGACGTGCCACTTTTATACTATGTTAGGCTGACGCTGTGTTTGATGCATGTTCAGTCGGGATGTTTCCTTTTCTCTTTATCTGTATTTCCTCCCCCTGCTAATGCTGAAGTGTCTTTTCCAATAGCTCAGTCATATCATTGATCTCAACTTCTTATCATACACGTCAGTTCGTTACCAAGGGCCTTTTGGGGTTGTCTGTCACATTTATTATTTCTGTCGCTCAGCGCACAACCAACCTGTGGAACTCCTTGCCAGAGGATGCGGTGAAGGCTAGGACTTGAACAGGCTTCAAAAAAGTGCTAGATAGATTCATGGAGGTTAGGTCCATCAATGGCTATTAGCCAGGATGGGTAGGAATGGTGTCCCTAGCCTCTGTTTCTCTGGAGGTGGGTGACAGGGGAGGGACCATGTGAGGATTCCCTGTTGTGTTCCCTCCCTCTAGGGCATCTGGTATTGGCCACTGTCGGCAGACAGGATACTGGGCTGCATGGACCGTTGGTCTGACCCAGTATGGCTGTTCTTATGTCCTCCCTGGTGAGTCAGTCTGGTCTTAACTTGTTTTTTCTAAATACTCACAGACTGGCTAAGTTTGAGGGCATTCTTGGAAGCCCCTACGCCATGGGAGGCAGCTTTATCCAGGTGAAAAGTCCCAAATATAATGCGCATTGACTTTGTGATCTGGGTGAAAGGTCCCAGGCAGGTGCATGCTAACTTTCCTTTCACTCAACATATGTGGCTATAAGTCCCTGGCGATACAGCCAAACTGCCCATCTAAACCCACTGCAACTTCTTATCATAAACACATCATCAAAACCATTAGGAAATACTAAATGTATAGCTAGAGGCAAGCAAGCCGGTTAGCCCGATCGGTTACAGCGTGTGTGGAGAACACAACGGAAAGGACAAAGGGGGCAGGGAGCAGAAACAATAGAACAATGGAGACTCCTTAGTGGTGGGGGAGCAGGGACAAGGGGAACCCCGAAGCTCCCTTCGGAAAGTGCTTTGCCTCATGTATGCAGCCGAGAAAGAAACTGACCTGCCTTGATCCTTTATTACAGTGTTTCTCAACCGGTGGTACGAGTACCCTTCGGGGTACTCGAGAGAAGTCTGGGGGGTACGTCAACACAACTGAAATTTGGAGAAAACTGAAATTTTGTTTTAAGTTTTACAGCGCTTTATTATTTTTGTACTGTTTACATCCAAAAATGTGATCGCCTGCCCGGCTACGATTAAGTTATTTAAACAAATGTGTTGCAATGGTACAAAAAAATGTTGTGTGTCTGAAAACTGTAGGTACTGGGGGTATTTATAATTTATTTATTTTTAAAAGGGGTACTTTAGTTAAAAAAAGGTTGAAAAACACTGCTTTATTACATGAGAAACTCTGTGAAAAGACATTTCCTTTTATCTTGACCACCCATCGGTGGGGGATGGGGCAGGGCTGTCATCCCCATTTTACAGCTTGGGAACTGATTTCTGGAGAGATTAAGGTAAAAAAAATTCCACTCGTTTTGCATCTCCTATTTGAGATGTCCAGGACCTTTTTGAGAGGTCTCAGCATTCGGCAGGTTCAAAGCCCGGCTCCCAAGGACTTGAGTTGCTGTGGGGGGGCTCGGATGCCAGGGTCTCACAGGGGCACCAGGAAATGAGGAAGGTGCGGAGAGTGAGTACCCGAGAACAGTTTGGTTGAGGAGACTGTGTAGGACAGTGTTTCTTAAACCGTGTTCCATGGCACACCGATTTGCTGCTAGGTAGTCGGAGGTGTGCCGCGGAGAACAAGAGAATTCAAAATGGCCACCCTTAAAGGGGCAGGTGACCTTTCTTTGATTGATTGATTGATTGTTCAATCTTTCTCCCGACCCTTATCCCCCCAACTTTTTTTTTTTTTTTTGCTTAACAAAAAAATCCTTGTTCCTCATAAAAAAAAATTGTGTGGTGTTCCTCGGTCTTAAAAAGTTTAAGAAAACTGGTGTAGGAAAATCACAGAGAAATACCACAGCAGAGAAAGCGCAGAACCCGGTTATCCCAGGCCATGCTCTACGGCACGTTTCATCAGACCATCCTTTTTCTGCCTGCACGTCTCTGTCTCATTCGTGGCACTTCTCCCAGCGTCTGCAACAAAGGCAGGGTCACACGTGGACAGCAGCCTCCATCAGTGCATTCCCTAAATCCATTGCCAGGTTAGAGCCGTCTTAGGCACCAGAAAAGGCTTTGGTCTGAAACTGCAATGTGAATAATGGGTAGGCTGTTGGGGGAAATACACACCTCTGGGAGATTAAATGTGGAGTAGTGACACAGAGAGACTGTTACTCAAGCAGCGCACAGACGCAAATAGAGTGTGAGTTCAAACTGAATTCAGAATGAATCGACAGTCTTATATGATGGGGTTAACTGCTACAGCAGGCGACTGGAGTCAGAGACCCGAAAGGTCCTTTCCAATCCCGCGTCCCCATGAAATGCCCCATGCAACGATAAAGAAACGACGTTTTAGTGGGTGTGAGGCCAGCTCTTGCCTCCTTTCTTTCTGCTTCTCCTCCCTCTTTTCAGGCCTTCGTCTAAACGATGCAAAGTCGTGGAAGCAGCTTCGCCGATTTACCCTCAGCACCTTGAAGGATTTTGGGGTGGGGAAGAAGAGCATTGAGGAGCAGATCCAGGAGGAAGGCCGTTTCCTGGTGGAAAGACTCAGAAACACTCACGGTAAGGATCCGGTCCAGGTCTGTTGGGAATTAGAATTTCGGAGTCAGTGACAGTCTTTCTGTGTTCCATGGTATTAACTGGCTGGGTCAAACATCTTCTCACCCAAACCTTGAGCACATAGCTAACTGCGTTACTGTACTACCAAAGCAGGCAGGAGAACAGCGCGAGACGGCGCTTTTGTGTTTTCTAACCTTTGAGCTGGGACCACTGAGCCAGTGGGAAATGTCTCGAGTTGGCAGAAGCCAAGATGGTGAACCATGTCCCAGTGGGTCCATTTGTCTTCACTCGGCTGGGTGCAGTATTTCTGCCGAGCAGCATGCATTTTAAAGAGACACGAGGAATAAGAAGTGGAGGAAGGAAGCGTGATGGATCTGCTAAGCCGGGGACAATCTGGTGTGGCAGACCAGCAGGAAACGTCTTATCTGGTGTCTGGTGATAACTTTGGTGATTACAGTGTTTCTCAACCAGTGGTATGAGTACCCTTAGGGGTACTCGGGAGAAGTCTGGGAGACCATTGGAGAAGCAGCGCAGAAGTAGGGATCTGCACAGGAGAGGCGAAGTCAATAAAATGCAGCGGAAACCTCCGGGGCCATATGATCTCAAGGGATGGTGACGAGACAGGCCCTGAACCAGTGGCTCCCTTGTCCTGTCCTGGAGGGGCAGCATTTCATTGGCCTGCCTCCATGTGCTGGAGATGCCAACTCATTTTGCCACGGCTGCACAGCCACTGCTCAAGCTGTGGACGGCTGAGGGGCTACCGCGCGCCGAGAAAGCTTTTCCGGAGCTCCAGCGGAGGCTCATGTCTGTGCCGGAGCTGCCCTACTCCGATCCCCGGCTCCCATCCCTTTTGACACAGATGCCAGCAAAGCAGATCTGCCAGCTGTCTTGACTCAGCCACCTGAAGACCTGCGACGTTGCATGTGCCCGCACGACGCCGAACAGAGCAGATCTACTCCCGAGCCGATGCAGCGTTGCCGGCCGTGGCGGCCTTCGCAGAACAGCTCGGCCACTCCTGGCTGTGGGATGGACTCCTGTGAAGAAGGGAGCGCAGTTCCCTCAGGGGGCGTCATAACTCCAAGGACAATTGGGCTGGGGGGTTGAACAGCCGGCTGAGTTCCAGGGCGAGATGGGACATCACCCGGGGAACGGTACACTTACGCCGATGGTCTATCAGGAGACTGAACCTGAGCAGGGCCTGCAAGGAGAAGAAAAGTCCTGCCAACCTGCAACCCATTAGAAAGGGCCACTGCAATGGGGTGCAGCTCTGATGCCAGAGGAAGGAGCCACAAGCCACAGGCCCAGCTGAGCCGCCAGAAGGAAGGAAGACTGTGGAGAGTCATTGGCACATCCAGGAATCTGCCCCTCCTGCGATGCCTGGCCTGCCGTAGAACTAGACCTGCTGGGCTAGGCACGGAGGGGCAGTGGTGCCCCTCGACGGTTCCCCTCGGCAGAACTGCTGAGGGGACCCGCTCCCGAGATTCTGACGTCGTTACGCAGCAGCACGACATTTGGGAACGGGGACGCTTAGCCAAAGGGTTCAAAGCTGGCACGGCTGGCCTGGGTGCTGAAGGTCTGTTGTGGGCCTGGGAGATACCTGTGAGGCCCGTAAGACCCATCCTGCCCTGCCCAGAATACCCGTTTCCTTTCCACCCGCTGGCCGTGGCAGCCCTGCAGATTCTGGGGGAGAGGCCCTCGGGAGGGCAGGCCCGTCACGCGTGGTTGCTAGCCGCGCTCCTCACACCCCGAGCAGTGGCGAAACTAGAATCGTGCTCATTCTGAGAAGGGTGGGACCTGCAGGCCAGAGTGACTGCCAGCCAAACATGAGGCGAGTGCTTGTTTCATCTAGTGCAGAGGAGGTAAGAAGGGGACGGAGGCAGCCCTAACCCACCCCCGGGCATACTGCAGTGGGCCGACCTGGCCCTGTGGGGAGAGTCACGCCGGCCCCCCAACGTCCCAGTGCTGCTGCTGACTCTTGTGTGAAGGGAGAAGACACTGATGTCAATCTGACTCCTTTTAGTTTTGGTTTGCTCCAGGACGGCCCTTTGACCCCAGCCTCTTCCTCACTCACGTCTTCTCCAACATCATCTGCTCTGTCGTCTTCGGGGACCGGTTTGACTACGAAGACCAGAAGTTTGTTACTTTAATTAGTCTCATCAAGGAAATTGAGATACTCCAGTTCTCTTCCTGGGCAAAGGTATGTTCAGGGTTTTATTCTCTTCTCCTTGTGTGCATTGGGGTTGGGGGACAGAGGTTTTGTCCTGTCACAGTTAATTTTCCTTCCACAAGCGTTAGGGCAGATTCCCATAATGGCCGTCTCCTCGCTCGGCTTCTGCAACTAGAGTGACCATCGGAGTTCTTTTAAGGGCTGTTTCAGCCCCCTCACAAAACACGGCATTCGCTCCCAAGTAAGTTTGCTTGTGGATATTCACTAGCAATGTGATCGGAAAAAATCCAGGAAGGTGCCAGTTAAAATATTAACACCCGCCCCAATGATATGTCCCATGCCTTGTCACGTAAGCAACATGCTAATGAACATGGTCCTATTTTCCCATCTCCAAAATAAACTCCTTTTCTCTTCCAGCTCACAGCTCACCTGCCTCCCCCTGTATTTCTGAAAGCCCAAATGCACCAAATGAAGGGCTAAGCTGTCTGCTGGCACAACTCATTGAGTTAGGAAGTCAATGAGTTACAGTAGCAGGGAATGTGGGTCTCTTAAATCCAACCCCAGCACCACTAAAATACATTTCCCTTTAAAAATCTGTCGTGAGCTACCGCTTGCGGAGAAAAGCCATGTAAAGATTGTACCCGTGGTGTGATTTTATAACGATTTTATAATGATTTTATAAAACAAACCAAAGGAAGTTTTTCTTCACTCAGCACACAGTCAACCTGTGGAACTCCTTGCCACAGGATGTTGTGAAGAGCAGGATTTTAACAGGGTTCGAAAAAGAGCTAGATAGATTCATGGAGGTTAGGTCCATCAATGGCTATTAGCCAGGTATGGTGGGAATGGTGTCCCTGAACTCTGTTTGTCTGGAAATGGATGACAGGAGAGGGATCACGTGATGATTCCCTGTTCTGTTACCTCCCTCTGGGGCATCTGGTATTGGCCACTATCAGCAGACAGGATACCAGGCTGGATGCACCTTTGGTCTGATCCAATATGGCCGTTCTTATGTTCTTATGACGGGATGGGTCTCGTGTGATTCTTGTGAAAATGGGTCTTTTAGCAACTGCACCTGAATGTTTTAGTCATGAGAGTCCGTAAATGTGCAGTGTTCTTTAGGAATCAGTTAGGCTATGTGTACACAGCAGCGTTATTTCAGAATAACTGACGTTATTTTAAAATAACGAAATGTGTGTCTGCACCGCAAGCCATTATTTCGAAATAAGGTCGAGCCGGAGGACTTCTTACTCAGACTCCTGTTACCCTCATTTCTCGAGGAGTAAGGGAAGTCGAAGGAAGAGTGTTCTTCCTTCTCCTTCGTGCTGTGGATGGCTGAAGGGCTACCGCGCGCCGAAAAAGCCTTTCTGGAGCTCCAGTGGAGGCTCGCGTCTGTGCCGGAGCTGCCCTACTCCGATCCCAGCTCCCATCCTTTTTGACACACATGCCAGAAAAGCGGATCCGCCAGCTGTCTTGACTCAGCCACCTGGAGACTTAAGCTATTTCGACTGCAGCTATGCAATTGACATAGCTGAACTTGTGTAGCTTAATTCGGCTTTTGCCCTGCCGTGTAGAAGAGCCCTTTGAAAATAGGCTGTCCCAGAAGACCGGGCTGTGCTGTAGCTGAGTCACTTGAGGGAACACTGCGAAGGAAGCTGTCTCTGCCCAGATAAGCCAAGCAGTGTTTGTCTTTCAATCATTACAGCTGTACAGTTTTTTCCCAACTCTCATGGATTACGTCCCTGGGCCTCACCAGAGAATCTTTCAGCACGCTGAGGAATTGCGAACGTTTATTCTGGAGAGAGTGGAGAGGCACAGAGAGTCTTTGGATCCCAGCTGCCCTCGCGACTTCATTGATGCTTTCCTCATCAAAATAAAACAGGTAGATAGGAGCACAGTTTTTTTGTCTGTCTATCCAAGAACTGCTCCTAAACAGTCAGAGCTAGGACCACAGATTTGGTTTGCAGATCCCTATTATCATAACGGAAAGCAAGGTCCAGGTTTGGTTGTGCCAGGACAATGGGATGTGCCTGGAACAGGACTGGTTCTCAGAAAACCAGACAGAAAAGAGACACAATCACCAGGAAGAGGAAAGGGGCCGGCTGGGGTTGTTCCTGCCCCCATCCAGGACTGCCCCAACCCTGAGCCTCCCACCACTCCGGCGCCCTTTATGGAGGGTGGGGCTGAAGCCTCCTCCACTGCCGATTCATACGGGAACATTGCTGGCTGTTGCCCTTCGTCAGGGAGTGAGGGGAAAGTGCCCAGTTTGCTGCTTTCCTCACTCTGGCTGGGGAACAAAGTGGGTAGATAGCCCCGGACCTGCACCCCTCTCCTTGCTGTGCCCAATGGAGCTGCAGTGGCCATGGAGAGGTGCTTCTCACCTGGCCCCAGTGAAACAGGGCTGGGGTTGTCTTCTTCTCTGGAGCAAGCTGCATACTGAACCCCTCACCCCCAGCCCCAGCCCAGAACAACAATTCAAATGAAGCATGTCCATTTTCATTTGATTTTCCAAAAAAAAAAAAAAAAAACCCCAAAATGAATTGAGTTAAGGACCTGAGAAACATTGTGTAAAGCAGTGTTTCTTAAACTGTGTTCTGCAGCACACCAGAATTCACAACAGAGTTCAAAATGGCCGCCCTTAAAGGAGCAGGCGACCTTTTTTTTTTTCTCGACAACTTTCCCCTGACCCTATTTTTTTTGCTCAACAAAAATCTTTGGTGTTCCTCATAACAAAAAAAAATATTGTTTGGTGTTCCTCCATCTTAAAAAGTTTAAGAAACACTGGTGTAAAGCTTCTACATGTTGAAACTCTCTGGTCCAGAATTCTCTAGCCCGGACACATCCGTCGTCCAGAATGATTTGAGTTAGCCAGATGTGCACGTTTCATGGGTGTGGCCAAGTTTCCTGTGGCCCCATTAAGTTTGTTTATAGCCACCAGTCCTGACTCTCAGTGTTCTGTACTGTCATTTAGCTCTAATTTACCCCTAAATGTCCCCAACAGCCCCGTAAGCAGTGGAAGTGTTGGTAATGCTGCTAGACAATACTGACCTCCCAGGGTCCAGAAAATTCTCTCATTCAGAACCAGTCAGGTCCCAAGGGTGCCGGACTAGAGAGGTTCAACCTGTCGTTATAATATAAAGGCGGAAGCCTCGACTCACCTCTTTCATATGAAATCACCTTAGAGACCAGAAATGCCCAGAGCACTGCAATAGTGCTGCTGTCATCTCTAGTGCTGTGGTCCGTTCCTCTAGTGTCCTTATGATGATGCCAGCTGGCTCACATATCAGGTAGAAAATGAGGCTTCTTTGCTTTGTGACAAAGGAGCCGAGGCTTTTACAATCAATTATCAGCCATCTGTACCAAACCTCTTTGCAGGAGGAACAGAACGACCAGTCAGAATTTACCATTGAGAACTTGTTAAAAAGAACATTACTTTTGTTCTTTGCTGGAACAGGAACAGTCAGCGTCTTCCTGAAACATGGACTTCTGCTTCTTATGAAATACCCAGAAATAGAAGGTAACAGTTGCACGCGTGTGTGTGCACGCACACACACACACACACGCACGCACACAGAGTCACAAAATGTTGGGAATTTTTTTTTACTTTGGAAGATGGAGAAAGCTACAAGCAGGGAGGCTGCTCTTGATTTGATTGTTCTCGATACTAGATTGGATTTTTCTAGATTTGACATGAAATCCAACGACTACCCCAGCCCTGAGCCTCTCGCACCCCATGCGCTGGTCAGGGAGGGTGCAGGGAGAGGCTGAAGCTGCCCCCACCCTACCCCGATAACACTGCTGGCTGCAATGTATTAAGAGAAGCGTTGAAAGAAAAACACAAGAAGTCATTCTTCTACTCTACTCTGTGCTGATTAGGTCTCAGTTGGAGTATTGTGTCCAGTTCTGGGCGCCACATTTCAGGAAAGATGTGGAGAAATTGGAAAGGGTTCCAGAGATGAGCAACAAAAATGATTAAAGGTCTAGAGAACAGGAGCTATGAGGGAAGAGGGAAAGAACTGGGTTTGTTTAGTCTGGAAAAGAGAAGAGTGAGAGGGGACATTGGAACAGCTTCCATGTACCTAAAAGGGTGTTACAAAGGGGGGAGGGGGATAATTGTTCTCTTTGGCCTCTGAGGACAGGACAAGCAGCAATGGGCTTAAACTGCAGCAAGGGAGGTTTAGGTTGGACATTAGGGAAAACTTCCTGCCTGTCAGGGTGGTTACACACTGGAATAAATTGCCTAGGGGGGTTGTGGAATCTCCATCGCTGGAGATATTGAAGAGCAGGTTGGACAGACACCTGTCAGGGATGATCTAGGCAGTGCTCGGTCCTGCCGTGAGGGCAGGGGCCTGGACTTGATGGTCTCTCGAGGCTCCTTCCAGTTGTATAATTCTAATTCTATGTTGAGGCTTGGGAAAAGGCGAGGAGCAGGGGGCTCTGTGGATCAGTAAGTGGGGGCAGAGAATTCCTCCTTACATCAAGTGATCACATCTGGCCGGGGTTGGCTGTGACTTGTGTGTCTGCCCTGGGATGGATGGTCAGTCCTTGGTTCGGGTGAAATGGGTGGAAAATGGAGAGGTCCTTACTCCAGTTCCCGACAAGCAGGAGTTCTCACCCGTACGGTCAGTCTGAGGAGAGCGTTCAAAGGCTGAACGGGGCGTTCTGACTCCATTCTGGTTGTCTGGTTGTGGAAATGCCTGTGTATGTCTTCACTGCAATTAAACATCCGGGTCAGCTGGGTCTAACTCACAAGGGCAATAGGGCTTCTTATCTGCAGCGCAGATTATTTTTCTTAGGCTGAAGCAAAAGAGGTGGGACCCTATCCCCTTGAAAGAGATACAGTATTGCTATAGTCCCGATACCCATCTGCAGAGACTTACGTGTGGACAGAGTGACAGACTGCTGGGCAAATCTATTGGAGTCCTCTTCTTTAACATTACTATTAAACCTCCTTCATTTCATGACAGAGAAGGTCCACGTAGAGATCGACCGGGCGATTGGCCCGAAACCAAAGCCCCTGCATGGCAGACCGAAGCCAGATGCCCTACACAGATGCCGTGATCCATGAGATCCTCAGGTTCTCCGTTTTTAACCCACTAGGTATCCCGCGTTCTGTGACTAGAGACACGCGTTTCCGGCAATACGTCATCCCCAAGGTCAGTTCTCGGTGTGTCTGTGAAGGGGGCCAGTTCTTCTACCGCTTCCTCTTTCTGAGTTGCCCACAACAGAAATGTCCTTGTGTGCTGGGTGTTTTAAATAAGTGCCAGGAATCGTCAATTAGGTTGGAACACTCCAAGCCTCCTTCTGGGAAAAGAGTCCTGTGGCACCTTATAGACTAACTGAAGTGTTGGAGCATAAGCTTTCATGGGCAAAGACCAAAAGGTTTTCAGAACTTCGGGGTGCAATAAAGAATAGCGTTAGCAATGATATAGAGCTCACATTTTTTGAAGCAAAGGGTGATGTTTCTGGAGAAACATCTGACGCCGTTAGTTCAAAACAAAACAAAAGAGCATGTGCAAAGGAACGATGAATAAGTTTACCAAGTTTTAGAGATCTCCACACCTTTGCCCATTTCTGGGAGTGAACGCAAACCAATATATATATAAATATATATATATACACACACACCACAATTCAAAGGCTCAGGTTTCTATAAAATTGAGTCTGGCTTCTACGGCTTGTACTTTGATGCTGGTTACGGAGCTCAGTTCAGCCAGTAAGTCAAAAAAAAATCAGGAAGAGAGATCATTTAGCTTCTCAGAAACTTCGGAATGTATCCGCAAATTGGAAAAATCCCCAGGGTCTAGGGTATTCTGTCTCCAGTGGGCCTGTGAAGCTGTTCCACTTTGAATAACTAAATCAAGATTCATTAGGCCAAAATCCTGAAAGGCAGGAAATGTAGCTTGCAAGTTTCCCTCTGTTTGGTGCACAGGAGAGATTTGAATCCACCCCTCCTGCTTCCCAGGTCAGTGCCTTTCTCATCAGGCTGTGCAGTCATTGTCACCGGCTTGGTGCGTATTTAAATGCTAATAAGAAGTGGAGAAGCTTCAGAAGGAGCGATTGGAGTCTGTCCTGGAATATCTTAGAGCTTGGGGGGAAGAAACCTTATTTCAGATGGCAGGAAGATCTGATTTTAAGTTGCTGCCCCAAAGTGGGGATTCAAACCTGTCTCTCTCAAATTCCAGGAAAGTACCTTAGCCTCTGGTATCAGGAGAAACACACCTTTCCTCATATAGATGTGTCCAGGCATCCCATCTGCAATTCACAAACATGGAGTGCGGCTATAGAGCGGATAGCTGCAAATTTGCCGGGCTCCACGTATACATTTTCTGAAGCTAGCCCCGAATAACTTTCTCTCCAGCCAAAACTAATTGTAAAGTTTTCAAATCCTTTTGGATCTACTGAAACTGCATTTCTGGTGGAACCATTATTTTTCTTCGCCTGTCTCTAGTCTCCATCAAACACTGAACCTCTTGAAGTGTTCGCATGCACCCGAATTCTCCGTTCTCAGAGGCAGCATTGTCGACTGAGAGTTTCATTGTAAACTGTGCAGGGTTATTAGCTTTATTATGAATTATGCAGCAGCTGCGGGTGTAATGAAAACAGGATATTGACCAGGAAATTTAAGGTGCAAGTGAAAATTTGCGATCTTAGCCAAACTCTTCCCCAAACTTTTTGATGCTAAATTCAGAAGATGCTCAGGTAGGAATAGCTGTTGTGAAGAGATTCCAGGATTTCCCTGTCGTTGGGATTTCAGTGGGATTAGTGCGTCTCATGGAATGAAAGTATTTTTACTTCAGGTTGAACACAGGACATTCGGGTGATGCAAGGAAATGGGGAAAAAAATGGGTCCCATTGTCCAGCTCTGAATCTTGGAGATTTCTCGGCTCAGGATAGTACCCACTTTCACTCAGTTTGTTTGTTTACTAATTCAGGGCACCACTGTGTTCCCCATACTGCATTCGATCCTATATGACAAGAAGAAATTTCCAAACCCAGAACAGTTTAACCCGGGACACTTCTTGGATGCAAATGGTGCCTTTAAGAAGAGTGACTTCTTCGTGCCTTTTTCTATGGGTAAACGTAGCTGGGTGTATTACAGGGCCCCACCTGTCTCCTCGCTTTGCCTCAGGGATTCCGCTGGCACATGTTGTCTGCAGCGTGTTTTCAGGTGGTCCAGGAAGGAGGGTCACACACGCTAGTGAAACATCTGTCAGTCTTCAGGCAATGTCCCTTCCTGCTAGCTGTCTGCAGGGGCTTTCTGCACGCCGTCCTCTCTGCTCTGCCCTGCAGCTTCATGCTTTTCTAATATCCGCCTGGTGTCAGCAAGTCCAGGATTAGTCCAGGGCTACTCAACCCGCAGCCCGCAGGTGGGAGCCAAAATAAAAAAGGAGTCAATACAATGGTCTTGTGTTGGCATGCGTTTGAGTCATTACATTCCTGGACTAGCATTGCTCATTCCAAGTGCTGTCAGATGGGTGGAAATCGGGGAGCAGTTGCATTTTATTAATATCAGCAGAACTGACTTCAATGGGGCCTGCGTGTTGTGTAGTCTTGCCTTACATAACATAAGAACATAAGAACGGCCATACTGGGTCAGACCAAAGGTCCATCCAGCCCAGTACCTCGTCTGCCGACAGTGGCCAATGCCAGGTGTCCCAGAGGGAGTGAACCGAACAGGTAATGATCAAGCGATCTCTCTCCTGCCATCCATCTCCACCCTCTGACAAACAGAGGCTAGGGACACCATTCCTTACCCATCCTGGCTAAGAGCCATTAATGGACTTAACCTCCATGAATTTATCTAGTTCTCTTTTAAACCCTGTTACAGTCCTAGCCTTCACAACCTCCTCAGGCAAGGAGTTCCACAGATTGACTATGGGTATGTCTAGACTGCATCCCTCTGTCGGCAGAGGGATGCAGATTAGGCAGGTCGACATTGCAAATGAGGCAGGGATTTAAATATCCCGTGCCTAATTTGCATTAAAATGGCCGCCGCATTTTGCCGACTCAGCGCTTTGTCGGCAAAAAGTGGCAGTCTAGAGGGGGATCTGTCGAGAAAGAAAGCCTTTTTCGACACATCCCTTATGCCTCCTGCAAAGAGGTTTACAGGATCTGTCGAAAAAGTCTTTCTTTCTCGACAGATCCCCCTCTAGACTGCCGCTTTTTGCCAACAAAGCGCTGAGTCGGCAAAACAAATTAGGCACGGGATATTTAAATCCTGCCTCATTTGCAATGTTGACCTACCTAATCTGCATCCCTCTGCCGACAGAGGGATGCAGTCTAGACATACCCTATGCACTGTGTGAAGAAGAACTTCCTTTTATTTGTTTTAAACCTGCTGCCCATTAGTTTCATTTGGTGGCCCCTAGTTCTTATATTATGGGAACAAGTAAATAACTTTTCCTTCTTCACTTTCTCCCCCCACTCATGATTTTATAGACCTCTATCCCATCCCCCCTCAGACTCCTCTTTTCCAAGCTGAAACGTCCCAGTCTCTTCAATCTCTCCTTGATCTTTGTATTCATGCCTGTCAGTGTGAAAGAAGCTATTTTCATATATTTGCATATATATTTGCATATATGCAACCACACTGAAGTTGCGGCCCTCTACACGTCCTGTGAGTATCATTGTGGCCCCCGGGGCCTCCAAAGTTGAGTAGCCCTGCATTAGTCCTTCATGCGTGAACCAGCCTGCACCTCCTTCATTGTTATTACCCCGTTCCACTTAATAGCCACATTGCTCCTCTCTTGGAACTAACTCACTGGCTTGGGACGTGCCTGAGCTAACCCTCAGCCCCACAGCTTCCCAAACCTCTCCTCAAACTGGATTTCCAAAGGCCAGGTGTTGTATAGAACCCAGACCCCACAGCAGCCATTGAATGGCCCTCGAATGCCCCCTCCTACCCTGAACTGGGAGTGACCACCCCTCTTCCAGCTCCAGCAGCTCCTCGAGGTTCCTTTCTCGTTGCAGGGAAACGGTCCTGCGCGGGGGAGGGCCGGCTCAGACGGAGCTCTTCCTGATCCTGACGACCATTTTACAGAATTTTACCTTGAAGCCTCTCATTGACCCCAAGGACATTGATGTCACTCCCATGTGTTTTGCCTCCGATGCCTCCCTGTCCTACCGGCTCATTGTCACGCCACGGTAAATACCTTGAAAAAACCACCTCCAGTGCCTGAGGCGATGAAGTGGGGTGTCTGTGGTCTTGAACTCCCTCATACAGCCACCGAAATGAACTCAGTGGCATGAAACGCACAGAGAACTTAACCGGCTTGTTAAGGAACTGAGATTTCACAAAATTAAATGTTATACCCCCCAAATATATCTATATATTTAAGAATGCATCTGTCTGTGAGACCATTTGTTCAAGAACTCCTAAGCAGTAAGAGCTAGGACTACCAAAATTGTTAGGCAGCTTCCTCTTACCCTAACTCAAACCAAGATCAGGTTTGGTTGTGACCGGACAATGTGAAGTACCAGGAATGGTACTGTTTTCCATACCATGGAAAGGGAGGGCCCAGAGAGGAGGGATGCTATACTGAGAGTGGCCACTGGGGGCAGCCACACCACAAAGAGAGTGGACAGCAAGGCTGGGGCTCCACCATCTAACCTGCCACCAAACTCAGTAAGCAGCTTTCCTGTCCCAAACTTGGAGCCTGCTCCGCCCCCTTAGAGAGCCTTTATGCCATGTGGGGGGAGGGACGCTGGAGGAAGGAGCAGCCCTTGAAACCTCATCCCCTAGACAGCCTGCAGAATGGGGCAGCTGCCACCCACCCCCAGCCCCACCTCACCCTGCCTCTGGAGTCGGACAGCCGTCCAGTCAAATGCCGGTTGACTCAGAGCCTAGCCTGTGTGTGGAGTCACGGGGAAGGGAGGGCAGTAGCTATGGCGTGGCTGGAAGCTCCTTGTGTTCACAGGGCTGGCAGAGACCCCAGGAGTCATCGAGTCCAGCCCCTTGCTCAGAGCAGGACCAACCCCAACTCAATCAACCCAGCCAGGGCTTTGTCAAGCTGGGACTTTAACACCTCTAGGGATGGAGATTCCACCCCCTCCCTAGGGAACCCAGCCCAGTGCTCCCCCACCCTCTGGGTCTCTCTGCTATCCTGAGACCGAGACAGAGACCGACACAGCCACCGAAGACACAGCGAGATGCTGTCAGGGTCCTGAGATGTATGAAGCTATTTGCTGGCCCTGCCATCTGGTGGCACCCGGCGGGCGGGACAGTGGCCAGCCCCTTCCCCTCCGCCTTAGGGCCTCTTGCAGGGGAGTCTTGCATGTAAGATGCTCTGGGTGTTTTATTTTTATCTTTCTACGCAGCCAGCGGGGGAAGCACTGTGGCCAGACAAATGACTCTGTGAAAAGGCCGTCGTGGCCCAGTGACACGGTGCAATGGAGAGACGAGCTCCCTCGGGGCCTGGAAGCTGGAAGCCTCTCCCACCGGAGTCTGCAGTCTAGGGGCGGCTGTGGTGAAGCCGCCGGGGGCTGCCAGCCCTCCCCTGCCCAGACTGCGCTCGGGGGCACCGAACAGGCTGGAAGTCAGCAACCCCTCCGCCCCACACTGGCCTCTGCCCCGTGCAGCGGGAGGGGCGAGCGAAGACTTGGCGGCTCCACAGGCTTTGTGTTCCTCTGAAGGGATGGAGGAGGGGATTTCACGGCGGGGCTTATCCCCACGTGCCCTTCGTGATCCATGGCCACTGCTCCGGCCCTCTTAGTCTCTCCAGCCCTGCTACCCTGCCATGTCCTGCATTTTGCTCTGGCTTAGCAACTCCGTTCAGAGCCAGGCGGCGGGAGCTTAAGGCACAGGTGGCGTCCCTGCTGGCATCCTTAGTTGGGGTTGTTCCCACTTTGAGTGGGGCAGGGGGCCACATGACCTCCTGACGTTTCCTCCCGGCCCCAGGCCCGCCCCCCGCTGTGGCCCCCTTGCCCTGTCTAGGTCCCCCCTCTCGGAGACACAGCCCTGCTCCCAAACTCAGCACTAATGGGGTGGTGGACAGGTAAGGGGGTCAGGCTTTCAGCTCCCCCCACTGGTCCCTGTTCCACTTGCATCAGAATCAGCTTTATATCCACCGAGGGCAAACTAATGGAGAAGGGCACTGGCTGCTTTGCCGGCTCCCCCCCCTTAGGGCAAGTTCTTAGTCATAGAATCAGGGACTCCTAGAGCACTGGAGCTGCCAGGGACCTTGAGACGCATCAAGTCCTGTCCCCTGCCTTCATGGTAGGACCAAGCGCCCTCTAGACCATCCCTGACAGGTGTCTGTCTAACCTGCTCGTAAATATCTCCAGCGATGGGGATTCCACAACCTCCCTAGGCAATTGATTCCAGTGTTTCACCACCCTGACAGGCAGGAAGTTTACGTCCAACCTAAACCTCCCTTGCTGCAGCACGTTCCGTAGCACGGGGAAAAGCCACGGGGCCGGCTGATTATTCTGAGTGCCAGCAGGGAACAGATTTTGTATTTCTGGATCTAAAATACAGTCCCAAAAGAGGTGCCAGCAATTGGCCATTCACAGTGCATCGAGATAAGGCAGATTAGCTGCTAAGTAGCACAGGATATACTGTTCTTATCGAGCGAGCGCTGAACTGCTTTGACCCTTTCTTTGGGTGCTTACTGTGTTTGCTTTTCCAGTCTTGCTCCCTTCCCAACCCATGTAGTTTCCACATGGAAGTCAAGATGCTGGTTTTGCTCCCCAAAGCCCTAGATGGTTGGAGGCCTGCTTGTCTGGGAGCCAAGCCACTCCGTTGAGATCAATGGAAGCTCTTGACAGGAAACTCTAATTCGTCCATAGCCACCTTAAAATGTGGCACCCAGAACTGGATTCCAGGCATGACGGAGCTGGAAAAACGATTAAAAAACAGGTTAGAAAACCTGGCCTGTGAGGACAGGTTGGAAAAACTGGCCACGTTTAGCCTTGAAGACTAAGTGGGACTCTGACGACTGTCTTTGGAGATGTTAAGGGCTGTTATGGAGAGGACCAACACCAATTGTTTTCTACATCCGCTGGGGGTAGGACAGGAAGTAGTGGGCTAAATATACAGCAAGGAGATTGAAGTTAGGTGTTAGGAAAACTTTCTAACTACAGGTTGGACCTCCCTGGTCCAGCACCCTCGGTACCTGACCGGTCCTGAACCAGGGAATCTGCCAGAGCAGGGGAGGTCACTGCCAGTCCCTGTGCTGCCCCCCTGCTGTGGGGCTGCACTCCCAGCCCCCGGGAGTCGACTGGCAAAAGCACATATGACCGAGATCGTGTTTTGTGGCATAGGGAGCCATCTACTGGCAAAAGCTTGGCGTATGAAGCAACGGGGATCGTGTTTTGTGGCATCGGGAGCCATCTACTGGCTATAGCTTGCAACAGATCTACTATATATTTGAGTTTGTCCGACTGTCTGTCTGTTCAAGAACTCCTCCTAAACAAAAAACAGGACTATATAGCACTTTAAAGACTAACAAGATGGTTTATTAGGTGATGAGCTTTCGTGGGCCAGACCCACTTAAACTCATCACCTAATAAACCATCTTGTTAGTCTTTAAAGTGCTACATAGTCCTGTTTTTTGTTTCAGCTAGACTAGACTAACACGGCTGCATCTCTATTACTATCCTCCTAAATAGTAAGAGCTAGGACCACCAAATTCGGTAGACAGCTTCCTCCTATCATAATGTACAGCAAGGTCAGGGTTCGATGGGGCCAGAACAAAGAGATGTGCCTGGAATGGGATTGCCTCTCATGCAATGCAAAGGCAGGGCCCTGCTCTATGACAACCACACGGGGGCAGCCAGAGATAGGGGAAGGAAAACAGGGACAGTTATGCCGTATAATGCCCACAGAGGAACAGCAAGAGGATGCCAGGTCGGGCTGGGTTGTGCCAGGACAATGGGAGGTGCCTGGAATGGGATTGGTTGCTTCCCAGAAAACCATCCAGAAAAGAGGCAGAATCACCAAGCAGGTGAAAGGGACTGGCTGGGGGCATGCTCCCCCCCTGTCTGGGACTGCCCCAGCCCCAAGCCTTCCCCCCTCCCCCCGGTGCCCTTTAGTGAGGGTGGGATGTGACGCTCCCCCCACCCAATTCATACAAGGACATTGCTGGCTGTTCCTCTTTGTCAGGGAGCGAGGGGAAAGTGCAGAGTTTGCTGCATTCTTCACTCTGGCTGGGGGGCAGATGAACCTGGACCTGCCCCAGCCGGGGACGTGCACCCCTCCCCCGGCTGTGCTGGCTGCAGCTGTAGTGGCCACGGAGACACGTTTCTCATCTGGGCCCAAGCTGCTGGGGTGAGAGAGGTCTGGAGTTGTCCTCTCTCCCTGGGGCAGCCGGCATCCTCCCCAGCCCCGCGCCAGAGCAGTGGTTCAAATGAAACATGGACATTTTCCTTTTATTTTCCAAAAAGCAAACATTACTTGAGGAAAGGACCCGCACAACACCAGCTAGATCTTCTGGGAACTTCATAATGAGGTGATCTGTTTAGAGAGCTCTTATTAATCATGTGATCTTTGTCTTTAGTTCAGTGAAGTCTGTTTGCTATTTTTGGCCATTATCGCTTTTTAATCAGTCCATAGTGATTTCCTGCAATAGATGCTCTTGACTTTTTGCTGGTGTGACACTCCTGGGGCTTAGCAGTTCATGGGCCTGGACAGATCAAGCCATTTCAGACAGTGAGAGCTGTTTAGCAGTTCAGATGGCGGTGGCTAATTATTACACAACTCACATCACTGCTGGAAAGGTCCCAGAGACTCCTCTTTAAGCCTGGTAACGTCCTGCCTTCCTAACAGAAAGGCCCTCTCCATACTACCCCGGCCACAAAATCCCTTTGCTTTCTCTCCGGGGGAAAAGTCTCCGTGAGGGTAGCTATATTAGTCTGTAGCTTTAAAAACAACAAGCAGTCCTAGATCCTGAACTTCCGTGCGTAAAACCCACTTCATCAGATGAGCTGGAGTGGAAATTACAGAATCCAGGATCTATATAACAGCAAAAGCTGTTACCTGTCAGGTGTAAGACCAGTTTTAATTAAACTAATTAAGTCAGGGTGGATGTGGCCCATTCATAGCATTTGATATGGAAATGTGAATATCAAAAGTAGAGGAAATTGCCTTTGTAATGGGTTAACCAGTTAATAACTTTATTCAAGCCCACGCTGAAGGTGTGAAACTTATAAATGAACCCCTGTTCAGCAGTCTAACCTCTGTAATCGGGTGATAAAATTCCTTTGTAGAAGGATGGCTACTTTTAAATCCATGATTTAGTGTCTAGGAGGTTAAAATGTTCCCCTACAAGTTTAAGTGTGTTCCCACTCCTGATGTCTGATTCGTGTCCATTTATCCTTTGGCGCAGAGACGGCGGTAGGTCCAGTGAGGTGTTGCTTGTATAGATATATGGCCAGTGTTGGCAATCAGGTTTGTTGCAGGGGTAGGTTCCTTGGGGGAGTGTATGTGAGGTGTGGGATGTGGCTGCTGGTATTTGCTTCAGGTGTGGGGGGCTGTCTGTAGGCGAGGGCTGGCCTGTCTGCACAGGTCTGTGAGAGGGAGGGACCGTTTTCCAGGGTAGGTTGTAGATTGTCAGTGAGGCGCTGGAGGGGTGTAAGCTGGGGGCTGTAGGTGAGGACTGGCAGTGTTCTGTTCTTTTCCTGGCTGGGTCTGCCTTGAAGAAGGTGACTTCTGGGGTATTTGTCTGGCTCGTTGGGGGTCACGGTTACCCATTCTGCAGCTTCCTCCTCCTTCCAAAGCCTGCTCTTCCTTGCAATTTGCATCTCTGTCTCAGCTCATTTCAGTAGACATTGTAATTGCCATGCAAAGAGCCTCTAGGTTTGGGAAGTGTGACCGGGTCATAACCGTGCCCCTACTGCCTTGGGGGCGGGTAGGCGAAAAGTCATGAGGTGGAAAGGTCTGGGGGCCATGAACTGCGCCCTTCCCAGAGACAGAAGATGAGATTTCGGAGTCTGAAGGCCCCTTGTGCCGCCCTCCATTCTGGGATCCCTGCGACTCTCTGAAGACGCTGGCTCGGGGCAGCTGTCGAGATCAGGTTCGGTTCTGCTCTGCCCCAGATGTCGCCGCACCCGTCGTACGCTGGGACCCTGGGAGTAACTGCTCCACGCCCCCATCTGGAAGTCACGGCGGTTCATGGGGCATGGATCTGGCTAACACACGAGGAGGGAAGGTTGCGGGAGGGGGTTGTTGTTTTTCGCAGCCTCTGGTCACTCTAGTTGTTTTCTGGGTCAGCTGGATTCAGGGAGTTAGATTCCACCGAGTCACTGGCCCTGGCAAGCGGCGTATGTTGTCTTGCCAGGCGGCTGGCCTTGCAGTGTGTTTGTCTGCACGTGCGGCCGCTCCCGTCCCTGCTGACTAGCGTTATCCAGGTGCTGGAGCTAGGGGTGCAGGCCCCTGACTTGAAGCGGTTTCCAGTCCATAGTGGGTTTCCAGTCTAGGCCAATGGCTCTCACCCCCCCACCCACCCCCACCGTACAGATTCTTCCAGCCCCCCTGGGGTTCTCTGAGGTGCCGCATGCTGCTGCGGAGATGCTGAGCTCACAGGCGGCTGGGCCGCGCCAGCTCCTGCCGCCGTGGTGAGCGCGGGGAAGGACAACCCCGGTATGAGGAAGTGGGGGGGTGGGGTCGTGTTCACTCAGTTCGCTTGGTTCTGTTGCATGTGATTTCGGCTGTCCTGTAGTAACCCCCTGGGCATGCCTCAGTTTCCCTGGGCACTGCACCAGATGGGGATGGGTGTTCCGGGCATGACTTGCTGAGGAAAGATGCCCAGGCCAGGATGTTCGCAGTGGCCCAGGCTCACGGTAATCCGAGCCTGGGAGGGGTGTGACAAGTGTCACGAGGGGTGGGGAGTCAGTGGGCCCTGCCCCGCCACACACACCATCCGCAGCCAGACCTGACTCTCAGGCAGCAGGGTTATTAGTTCCCAGGGATACAGCGTAGCACAGACGTGTCAGCACAGGAACCAGAAGCCGTCGGTACAGCCCATCTTGGGGAGAGGGGGCTCAGAGCCATGGGTCCCACCCCTCATCTCTGCCCCCCCCAGCCAGCTGAGACCAACTCACACACCCCAGCTGCCCATCTCCGCCTGCAGCCAGCCCCACCTCCTGCCTTTGTCCAGTCTCCCTGGGAAAAAGGAGTTACCCAGTCACACCCCCTGCTGGGCTCAGACCGCCGTGAGCCTGGGCCATGGCGAACTTGCTAGGCTGGGGCATCCTCCCTCAGTGAGCCACGCCCAGAGAGCCCACCCCTATCTAGATGGGGCGCAGTGTCTGGGGAAACTGAGGCACCTCCACGAGGTCGCTACAGGACAGTAGAACTCCAAAGCAACAGAACGAAGCGAACAGAGTGAACACAAACCCCCACTTCCTCACACCCCGAAGCCGCCCCGCGCCAGGCCCGTCCATAGGGTCCCCCCCAAAGCACAAGCAGGGGGCAGCCTCCCCGAACTATCCTATGGAAGGGCCAGCTCTGCCCTAGGGCCCAGGGCACACACCCAAGAGCGTTAACGGAGGAAGGCTGGATCAACGGCTCTGACAACTGAGCGGGGTGGCCATAGAGGCTGTTTGACCCAGGAGGGTTACGTTATCCATCGCTTGTATTGCGCTAGCACTTAGGAACCTCAAGCGGGGCCAGACTCCACCAGGCGGTGGCCAAAGGCAGGATAAAAAGACAGTCCCTGTCCAAAAGGGGTTACAGTCTCAGTCTAAGACAAGAGACAGCCGGATGAGGTCAAGGCAACAATGAGACAACACACCAGCATGACAGGCGGCAGGGGCAGCACCCTCGCTGCCCAACGACGGTCCAGGGGTTTGTAGGCATCTCAGAGGACAACAGGTGTGCCCTTTCAGGGGACAGGGAGCCACTTAACAAGAAGCGTCAAGCCCCAAGGTTCAGTTACGTGTCCATTTGGTTTCCCATCGCTTGGGAGGGAGGAAGCCAGTACGTCCTTCCAAGGGAACATCTTGATCTTTCTCTCCCGCGGCTCCGGTTCCGCTGTGCGCGCCACCGTGACTGAGAACGAAACGTTTCCAAACTAAACCCCCGTCCCGAGCCCCACCCGCCCCTTCGACTGAAGAGTTGGGTGAAGGAGGCCACCGGGGGGGCGGAGCGGCAGAAGGGACCCACGCGAAGGCTCAGGCCGCAACAATGGACAGTTCCCAGGACGGCTCGTTATCGGGAGGGTGAAACGTGGGCCCCCGGAGGGGCCTCTTCCTCGGGTGTCATCTGTTTGCTCTCCGCGATGAGGCAACACTGCTCATGACTTTGATGTGCACTTGGGCGCAGGCCAATTAATGCTGAGTTGACAGGGCAGATCTGAGCGTGAGCCACTGCCAATAGCAGACAGAGGTAAACAGATCTGGTCAGCTCTCTGCGGCAAGCCGGCCTGTCTTGTGACGTTTTATACCAGGCTCGGCTGCTGGCTTTTCCCCCTGCAACACCGACGGGTATCCCCCCGGGGTGCCGGCTACGCTCATTCGGCCCCACACCGGAGCCTCTGTTCCATCGAAACATCTTCAGACTGGTCCAACCACCTGCAAGGGGTCGACCCCCATCAGTGTGTCTCCTCCGCTCTTCCACCCGCGCCGAGTCTCTCCAAGGAAGCTCCCCGCTTGTGGGACCCCTTCCTCCCGCCCTCGCTCCTGTGCACAGCTTGGAGCACTTCCCTCTCTTGGAAAAGGTCACTCCTTTCCATGCTGCCTACACTGCCCAGGCGCCCGGGAGGGGCTGGGGCCGCACCGTGTGGCAGTCCGGAGCCATCAGCTGGCGTTGGGCAGGGCTTGGCGGGAAGGGGGTTGTTGAAGGGGCATGGTCTCGGGGGAAAGGGGTGTGGCTTTAGGTGGAAGGGGCGGGGCTTCAGCCTGCCTTCCCCAGATGGGACTTCAGCCACTGCCCATGCACACTGGGTCAAGCCCAAGGGTCCATCTAGCACAGTAGCCTGACTCTGGTCCCCAATTCCAAACGCTTCAGCGAAACTGAACAGTCCGTTTTCACGGACTTCAGCCAGACTCGACAGTGACTCGTAACTCTGAAAAAGACCCGGCTGGCTTTCCTGTAGCCTCTCCGCTCGAGGCACCCACATTTCAAACTTGGCCCCATTTATTCGATCTTTAGTAGAGCTGGCAGAGAAATAAAGACAAATCCTGAACAGGTTTTACAAGATCCTGCTCACTCCAGAGGGCTCCAAAGAGCGGATTTTTCTCGCATGCAAAATGTTTCGCCACCAGTTTTGTCAAATTTTGTTTGAAAATTTAAAACATTTAAAATCTTGTTCCCGATCCTCAACTTTTCACCCACTTTCCATTGTGCTGCTGTGGGGAACGAGAAACAGAAAAAAAGTTGTGTTTTGTCTTTCTGGTTTTATCTAAAAGGTGAATTTTGAAAGGCCATTTTAGCCTTTACAACTTCACTTTAAAATTGCCACCTGGCTCTAATCCTAAATGTGCCTTAACTAAGCAAACCAAAGGCAGAATTTCTTCACGCAGTGCACAGTCAACCTGTGGAACTCCTTGCCAGGGGATGTTGTGAAGACCAGGACGTCAACAGGGTTCAAGAAAGAACTAGATACATTCATGGAGGTTGGGTCCATCAATACTTAAAATTCTGCAGTAGAGTTCTTTGGTTGATCATTCACAGTAGGGCTGCATCTAGACTGGCATGATTTTTGCACAAAAGCGGCTGCTTTTGCGCAAAATCTTGCTGCCTGTCTACACTGGCCGCTTGTATTTGCGCAAGAACACTGACTTTGTAATGTACAAAATCAGTGGTTCTTGCGCAAATACTCCGACACTCCCGCTCAGGGATAAGCCCTCTTGTGCAAGTATTCTTGCGCAAGAGGACCAGTGTAGACAGCCACATTTATTTCTTGCGCAAGAAAACCCGATGGCTAAAATGGCCATGGGAGCTTTCTTGCGCAAGAGAGCATCTACACTGGGCACGGATGCTTTTGCGCAAAAGCAAATCTTTTATGCAAAGGCACATGCCAGTATAGACGCTCTCTTGCGCAAATACTTTTAACGGAAAAAACGTCTCCGTTAAAAGTATTTGCTCAAAATCTTGCCAATCTAGACGCAGCCTAGGCGAACAGCGGAGCATTCCTGCAGTACTGTCAGCCAAGAATGTGTTTTCAACATGTCTGGGTTCTCGCACACCACTGATGTGCGCCCAGCCTCTTCCAGGTTTTAAAATAATGCAGGTGTTAAACAACCCTTTGAAAGGTCTAACGCAGGTGGCTTTTAAACCCCTCTTTTCATGGTGTTTGCATTTTATTGCATATTTTCCCTTCCAACAGCTTAATGGACAAGGTCGAATGAAAGGAATGGGAGAGTCTCCATGTGAGGAGGGAGGGAGATCTCTGGGGTCTCAGAGAAAAATAGAAATAGTTGTCTGAGAAGGGCGAAACTACCTGGGCTGACAGAGAACGGCAGCACCTGATGGGCAAATTGGTGCCGAGAAAGTTGAAGCTGGAATTCCGAATGTTAAAGCCAGGAAAGCTCCTAGTTCTGGGGAGCATGGCAGAGCAAATGGGGTGCCCCCTTGGGACTGAGCTGTGTCACGGCATTGCAAGGGGGCGCTCACACTGCGCCAGGCCTGAAGAGGGGGCACCCGAAGGGAGGCCCAGGGATTTATCAATGCTAATTGCTGGTGGGCCCCAGCTGGAGGGGGGACAAGGAGGAAGCTTGGGGTTGCCGGGAGGAGGCCTGCAATCCGTTCCTGGAGGGAAGGGGCGTTGGCAGCATCAAGGAGGAGACCCAAGGGAGACTAAGCTCTGGGGGCCTGCCCTGACAAGAGGCCTAGACAGGTGCTGTAGCCAAGGAGAGCAGAGGACATTCTACTGGGAAACCCAGTCAGAGGCCAGGCGATACAGAGGTGGGACAGGAAGGAACCCAGGAAAACAGCATCCTGGCTCTCCACTCCCTGCTCAAATCACAAAGAGCTCGGCTAAGTGGGGGAATCTCACACTGTGGTATTGGGGAAGAACGAGGGGGCACTCAATGAAATGAATAGGCAGCAGGTTTAAAACCAACCAAAGGAAGTTTTTCTTCACGCAGCGCACAGTTAACCTGTGGAACTCCTCGCCAGGGGATGTTGTGAAGGCCAGGACTTTAACAGGGTTCAAAAAAGAACTAGATAGATTCATGGGCAACGTCTAGACTGCGAGCCTCTTTCGAAAGAGGCTTTTTCGAAAGATACTTTCGAAAAAGCCTCTTCCGAAAAAGAGCGTCTAGACTACAACCAGTACTTTCGAAAAAGCGAGCCGCTTTTTCGAAAGAGAGCGCTCAGGCAGTCTGGATGCTCTTTCGAAAAAGCACAGTTTGCATTACATAGCACCTTTTTTCAAAAGAGCACTTTCAAAAAAAAGGCATTCTCCCTCGTAAAACGAGGTTTTCGGCGGTCGAAAACACTGCCGCTTTCTTTCAAATTACTTTCGAAAGAATGCGGCAGCAGTCTAGACACAGGGGAAGTTTTTTTGAAAAAACCTTGTCGTCTAGACACACCCATGGAGGTTAGGTCCATCAATGTCTATGAGCCAGGATGGGCAGGGATGGTGTTCCTGGCCTCTGTTTGTCAGGGGCTGGGAATGGGTGACAGGGGAGGGGTCACATGAGGATTCCCTGTTGTGTTTCCTCCCTCTGGGGCAGCTGGCATTGGCCACTGCGGGCAGACAGGACACTGGGCCGGATGGACCTTTGGTCTGACCTAGTCTGGTCGTTCTGATGTTCTTAAGCAAGCTGGGGTGGCTAGTGGCAGCTGAGCAGCAGTGGCTGCAGTGAGCCACTTGCAGAGGTACAGCACCGTCTGCGGGACACGCGTCCCCCGTAAAGACCTTCTGGCCCAGCACCTTCTACTCCAACACTGGCTGCTAGCAGAGCCCAGAGCATGAGGAGGGAGCACCAGTGAGAAGAGTGTGGCCAGGGAGGCCAGATCCCTTGCTCCATCCCTTTCCCCACCACACTTCCCCGCCTTTCACACTAAGTGTGTGTCTTACACCAGCACCCCCGCCGAGGAGCAGGTAGGGAGACGCCGGCCCATCGTGGCAGGCGTGCGCCGTGCACTTCCCAGTCCTGCCTTAGCACGTGGACTCACCGGGATCTCCTCTGGCACGAAAGAGAAGCATCGCAGGGCCTGGTCTCAGTCGTGCTGATCACGCAGCTGCGACAGGGATCGTAGCAGTTCCGCTCACCAGCATCGCTGAGGGTCTGTGCATGCTGGGATTGTGCTGAGAGTGAACTAGCCGCAAGGAGCCGGGAGATGTATTTCTAGTGGGTACAGAGGGCCCTCTAGTGGTCTGAGGAAACACTGGCTAATAGCCTCCAAGAAGCACAAACCAAAACCAGAAGCTTAAATAAGCAGCAGGGCCGTCCTGCGGATGTAGGGGCCCTAGGCAGCCCTATTAAACCGGTGCCCCTGTGCCCGATGGCAGATGCAGGGGGGCACAACGATCTTTTAGAGACGTGATTTTATAGCCTTCAGCCACACGCTAATGAAATGGTTTTAAAGCCAATTCTAAACTCAGGCCCTGTTGTCTAGCACAGGAAACTCAGAAACTGACGCTATAAACCTGCCTGTGAAATGACGTTGTGACCCCCCCGAACGGCTCTTTCCCCGGCTCAGTGGCCTGCTAACAGCTCTGCAGGCGTTGTCACTGTTAAGCTAGCTAGATCCTCTCCGGAGGAAGCAGGGCCACCAAACAGGGAGAGGGAGAGGCGGGCGGGTGGACAGTAAGACCCAAGGGTGCCCCAGATTTTCAGGTGCCCTACGCAGCTGCGATGGGTAAGGACAGCCCTGATAAGAAGGGTGCCGGGGAGGAAGGGATCAAAGCGAACAGCTGTGTCTGTGAAGGGAAGACACCAGAGACAGAGCCGGAGCGGGTGTAATTCAGTATAGCTCCACTGACTTCAATCGCGCTATGTCTGTTTACATTAGCTGGGGTCTGGCCTGGTTTGTCCATTGTATCATCAAACAGCTACCCCTTTCGCTCCCTCTTTGCCTTGCCCTGGGCTGAACAGTCAGACTTGCCCGCAGAGAACAGTCCGTGGACAATGGTCAACAACGTCATCAACCCCATCACAACATGTATTCAGAAGAATCCCTTGGCAGACACACCCCACGAAAAGGACAAGCATTGAATGGGCCTTGACTGCTGGATTCTTTGCTCACCCGAAGAGCAACTCCAAGCCCCAGATCGAAGTAGACGGGGAAGAACCCACCTGTCGTGGGGAGAAAGAGCCTCTCCCGATGGGCTCACTCGCTACGTTACGTTCAAAGTCATCTGAGCTAATCTCCGCACCGCACAATAAGAGCTGTCCTCGGCCATTTCTTCCTTCCGAACACCAGCTCCAGTTGCTGCCGGGGGTTTCCCAAGGCAGACTGAGCTGAAACGACAGCGGCATCCGATTTCTTTCGGAACAATTCATTTCGTCTTAGCGTTGGAGAGCGCCCTCCTATGTCAGATCCCCACCGGCAGGCAGGTGGCAGAAATAACACTGACAAATCCTTCAGCCTCCTCATCGCACCTGCCCCTGCATCCCACAATGCACTCCTAGCCACATTCAGGCAGGAGTTTAAGTTCTTTGAGATGGCGTAGGCTTTCCTTCCCTCTGTCAATAAAGGCAACGATGGTCTAATATTATTGAACATCTACTCCAGCCCCAGCATGGAAGGGAGTCTACTGCTCAGAACCTAGATGGGAGAGTTAGTTTCCCTGGGTCCACCATGGGCTTCGGGTCCGCAGCCAGAAGGAACCACTGTGATCACCATGTCGGACACCAGCAGAGCTGCCCACGGGAATTCGAGAGCAAGCCTTGGGGGAAAAACATCCAGGCCGGGTTTAAAAGTTGCTCGTGATGGAAAATCCACCCCTGTCCTCGGCAAGGTGGTCTAATGGTTAATTGCGCTCTGTGTTAAACAAGGACGTCTTCTTTCTAGTCGGAACGTATCTGGCGTCAGCTTCCAGCCATCTGATTGTGAAAGCCCTCTCTCCCGTCAGCCGAAGACTACCCGGCGAGTTTCTAATCCTTTCATCGTTCTTGGAGCTCCTGTCTGACCGCGCTCCGCTTGCTCAACTTCCTCTTTGAATTATGGGCACCACGACCAGACACAGGGTTCTGAAGGTGGGTCTCGCCAATGCCAGATTTATAGTTAAGCCAGGTCTTCATGGCGCGGGAAGATCGAATTAAGATACGCAACTCCAGCAGGGTTAATTAAGTAGCTGGAGTCGACGTACCTTAATTCGCGTTTCCGTGCGGTCTCCCCAGTGGGAGGCCGACAGGAGCAAACGCTCCCTTTGGCTTCCCTTACTCCTCGCCAGGAGAAGGAGTAGCCAATAGCCAATGGGGTGCCCTCTGAGCTCAATTTAGCAGGTCTTCTCTAGACCCACTAAATTGAACTCCGGGTGATTGATCGCAGCAGCATCCATCTTCTTTACAGTGAAGACATGACCTCAGAATAATCTCTTTAGTCCTATTCAAGACTCCCGTGGCTGTATCCTAGGATCATATTCGCTGTTTTGGCCACAGTGTTGAACTGCTGGTAGCTCATGTTCAGTTGATTCTGCACCAATATCCCCAAATCTTTTCCAGACTCACTGGCCGGACGGCCTTGAACAAATCAAAGCATTTCTTTGTGCCTCTCCTCACCTAACCACGCCATAATGGGACTTAGCTACTGCACAGGTCTAATTGAGTGGTCTACTTAACTTGTGTTTATAAAGTACGGATGTTCCCTCTAATTTCTTCAGTCCATGTGCAGAATAATTTTTGTACCATTGCATGTGCGGATGTGCACCACCCATAGAAACACACACTGCTGGCTGTGGACACCCTCGGTGGCCACCCACATGCTCCGCTTACAGGGAACACTGCTGAGTACTATCAGTAATATGAACAGGCCAACCTGGACACTTACAGTTATATTTGTAAGTTCACCTGTAGGCACCCACATACAAGTGGCTTGGTTTGTCAAAGCACGTGCAGCTCAGGGATGTCAGGAGTTTGCTGGTGCTCAGCCCTTCTGAAAATCAGGCCACTTTTACTTGGGTGCCTAAACACAGAGTTAGGGGTTTCACTTGAAGCCCCCAGGTCAAAAAAGTTGGGATGTAGCACATGGAGGGGTGGGGAGTTTGGGGATCACTAACATGATTTGATTTTCCAAATGTGGAAGACTCCAAAGATTTCTCAAATTAAGCCAAATCAGGCTGGGTCCGTATGCAGCTGGGAAATGGACACCGAACCCCTATCAAGCTGGCAGAAATGGTGGGAGCAACTCCGCACACAGAACCTTTTCCTCTGAGCCCAAAACCAGCACCCCAGGATGGTGGGAAGGGCCACCGTACTACAGAAAGAGAGTCTCTTTTGGACAAGGACTACTAAGTCCACTGCAGGGTCTTGGAAATGGGGGTTTAAACCCATCCCTCTGGAGCAATTCTCGTTTGGCTAATGATGTTCCGCTTATCTGAAATTTCCCCTGGATTTGCGATTGTATACAGCATTCTTCTTTGCTTCCTTCCTGAGCGGTGTCGAGTGTTGCCTGTTGATTTCGGGAGAGTTCCTTTGGTGTTTCGGATGCCAGGTTAGATGATAAATCAACCGTGGAAGATGAACCAAAAGCATGTTTTCCCCCACCCCGCCTCATGTCGGAATCGGCCTCGTCTATTTCGCATGCGTTCCCGCTGGACCCCGGGAGAGGCAGATCCCCATTTACATGTCGTCTTCCTTATCACACCTGTGGGATTCGTATCTCAGATCCCTTGTGTGAGACATTCAAATGTCCCTTGTCAGAAAGGCCTTGCCAAGCAGGTGGGTGGTGAAGCCCCATTTGAATTTTGTAGCAGGCAGGTGGAAGGGATCGCTGATAACATACAGCTAGATCAGTCAGCGAGGCCAATGCGGTGGGGTGTGGGAGGTGTCAGACCAGTCAGTGCCAGCCCCACATGAATCAGCAGTTTCAGGAAGGTTTGTTTCACTGTGGTGACAACCCTTCCTTCTCCTGGCCGGACGTTAACTCCTTCCTCCCCTCCCCACACCCTGTGGGTGGTTGACACATGAGAGGACTAGATGGCCGAGTTCTGGAGATCCTTTCAGGCAGGGGGTCTCCAACCTTTTTAAGCACGAGATCACTTAAGTGTAATTCAGGATCTACCTCAAACCCAAACACCCTGGCCCCGCCTCCTTTCCATCCCTTCTCCGAGGCCCCGCCCCGCTCACTCCATCCTCCCTCCCTTCCCCATCCTCACTCACTTTTATCAGGCTGAGGGCAGAGAGCTGGGGCGCGGGGGACGGGGATGTGGACTCTGATGCTGGGCTAAAGGATTTGAAGTGTGGGAGGGGTTCTGAGCGGAGCCTGGGGCTGGGAGTTGAGGTGCAGGAGGGGGGTTCAGGGTGCTGGCTCTGGGAGGGAGTTTGGGTGCAAGGGGGCTCGGGAATAGGGCAGGGGCTTGAGGTGCTGGAGGGTTCAGGTCTGGGTCCAAAGTTTGGAATGTGGGCTCCAGCTGGGCACAAGTGGGGGTGCAGGGGGCTAATGCAGGCTCACCCCTCCCCTGGCTCTGCACCATTCCCAAAAGCAGCCAGCAAACTCCCTCCATCCTTTCCCCCAACTCTGTGGAGATGGGGTACAGGGTGGGGGGAGGGGCACTCTGACATGAGCACCCCCCTTCTTCTTCCTGTGCCCTGCACAACAAGCAAGAGGCTCCCGGGGGTGAGGGGCAGCTCCAAGGCAGAGGACAGGAGCAGCATGGCAGCGCTGAGAGGGGCAAATGAAGTGCCAGTGTAATCACACCAGGCCGATTTGAACCTGGGACCGCTGAATTGGAGTATAGGAGCCTCTCCCCTCTGAGCTAAAAGCCAGCTGGCTCCCAGCCCTTGCTGTAGCAGTCTCTCAATCTTAGCTGTTGTTGTGGTCTAGGTACCACTTGCATTGCTCAGTAACCACACTAGGTGTGTGGGTTACACCAGCGCTTGACAGCCTCCCAGCCAAACCTGTCAGGATCACATGTCAGAGGTTCCAAGATCTACCAGTAGATTCCGATCTGTTGGTTGGTGACCAGTACTTTAAAGTCTCAAGCATCCTGTCTATCTATTTAGGAAGAATCCAGATGGGAAGGGGAGTGGTATTCTGCATCAAAAATAGCCCCACCTGTTTTCAAGTCACTGGAAACTCAGAAGCAATAGCAAGGTATATAAATGAGAAGCTAGGAATTGTAGAAAATCGATAAGGGAAGCAAAGGGATACAAGGAGAAAGCTATGGCTAGCCGAGCTGAGAATAATCAAAAAATGTATTAAGTATATTTGGGACAAAAGAAATCTAATTTTAACAATCTTAAAAATCTGAAATCTGTTCTTAGATGGAAACGATAGACTTGCCAATCATAATACAGAAAAGGCAGAAGGGGTCAGTAAATATTTCTGTTCTGTTTTGGGGAGAAAGCAAACGAATGAACTACTTTCCATCCCAAGAGTAACCAGGGAGTATGTTAAATAGCAGCCCATTAAGCAGGTCTGAATAAGGTGATAGGGAACAGCCAGCATGGATCTGTAAAGAACAAATCATGTCAAACCAATCTGATAGCTTTCTTTAATAGGATAACGAGTCTTGTGGATAAGGGAGAAGCGGTGGATGTGGTATACCTAGACTTTAGTAAGGCGTTTGATACGGTCTCGCATGATATTCTTATCATTAAACTAGGTAAATACAACTTAGATGGGGCTACTATAAGGTGGGTGCATAACTGGCTGGATAACCGTACTCAGAGAATAGTTATTAATGGTTCACAATCCTGCTGGAAAGGCATAACAAGTGGGGTTCCGCAGGGGTCTGTTTTGGGACCGGCTCTGTTCAATATCTTCATCAACGATTTAGATATTGGTATAGAAAGTACGCTTATTAAGTTTGCAGATGATACCAAGCTGGGAGGGGTTGCGACTCATCTGGAGGATAGGGTCATAATTCAAAATGACCTGGACAAGAACATAAGAACATAAGAACGGCCGTACCGGGTCAGACCAAAGGTCCATCTAGCCCAGTATCCTGTCTGCCGACAGTGGCCAGCACCAGGTGCCCCAGAGGGGGTGGACCGAAGACAATGATCAAGCGCTTTGTCTCCTGCCATCCCTCTCCAGCCTCTGTCAAACAGAGGCCAAGGACACCATTTTATCCCCTGGCTAATAGCCTTTTATGGACCTAACCTCCATGAAATTATCTAGCTTCTCTTTAAATTGGAGAAATGGTCTGAGGTAAATAGGATGAAGTTTAATAAAGACAAATGCAAAGTGCTCCACTTAGGAAGGAACAATCAGTTTCATACATACAGAATGGGAAGCGACTGTCTGGGAAGGAGTACGGCAAAAAGGGATCTAGGGGTTATAGGGGACCACAAGTTGAATATGAGTCAGCAGTGTGATGCTGTTGCAAAGAAAGCAAACATGATTCTGGGCTGCATTAACAGGTGTGTTGTGAGCAAGACATGAGAAGTCATTCTTCTGCTCTACTCTGCGCTGGTTAGGCCTCAGTTGGAGTATTGTGTCCAGTTCTGGGCACCGCATTTCAAGAAAGATGTGGAGACATTGGAGAGGGTCCAGAGAAGAGCAACGAAAATGATTAAAGGTCTAGAGAACATGACCTATGAGGGAAGACTGAAGGAATTAGGTTTGTTTAGTTTAGAAAAGAGAAGATTGAAGGGGGACATGATAGCAGTTTTTAGATATCTAAAAGGGTGTCATAAGGAGGAGGGAGAAAACTTGTTCATCTTGGCCTCTGAGGATAGAACAAGAAGCAATGGGCTTAAACTGCAGCAAGGGAGGTTCAGGTTGGACATAAGGAAAAAGTTCCTAACTGTCAGGGTGGTTAAACACTGGAATAAATTGCCCAGGGAGGTTGTGGAATCTCTATCTGTGGAGCTATTTAAGAGTAGGTTAGATAAATGTCTATCAGGGATGATCTAGACAGTATTTGGTCCTGCCGTGAGGGCAGGGGACTGGACTAGATAACCTCTCGAGGTCCCTTCCAGTCCTAGTATTCTATGGTTCTATGAATTTGCTCCCAGGGGGTTTTACAAATGAGAGGATGAAGGAGCATTCCTGTTGATTCTCGGGGAGACTTGGAACACTGGAGAAGTTCCTAATGATGTGAAGAAAGGCTAATTAAAGTGCCAAAAAAGGGTCACCAGCATGACCTAAGAAATTATAGGTTTACCAGCCTGATAATAATCCCTGCAAAATAATGGAGAGGCTGATTCAAAGAATATGAGAAGGGTAGTATAATTAATACCGAGCAAAATGGATGTAAGGAAAACAGTTTTTCTCCAACATAGCTTTCATTGATGAGTTTACAGGTTTGGTTGAGAAAAGTTGTAGTCCTGATGACACAAACTTAGGGTTCTGCGATGCACCTGCTGACATTTTGTCCAAAACTACAAAGAGTGCAGAGAGCTGGGTGCAGAGGGGGAGGGTGCTGACAGCGTACAGGGTTATGTATCACTGTGGCCTGTGTAGAGCTGTGTGGGTAGGTGGTGGTGAAGTGTATGCAGAGCTGAGGTGGTGGTGAAGGTGTATATAGGGGCTGTGTGCGCGCAGAACTATGGGGGTAGCAGTAGGGGTGGTTGGTTTCGGTGTGGAGGGCTGTCGGGTGTATGTATAAGTGTGTGCAGAACTACAGGAGTAGGGGTGGTTGGGGTGTGGAGGGCTGTGTAGGAAGAGGTACAGTGTTACAGCTTTGTGTAGGACTATGAAGGGGTGTGATGGGTACAACTGCATGTGCAGGGCTGTGAATAAAGGGGTGTTGTCTGTGCAGGGGTGTGTGGGGCTGTGTGCAAAGGGGAACAGTGGGCATAGATGTGTGTGCAGGGGTGTGTAGAGCTGCAGGGTGCATGGCCGTGTAAGGGATAATAAACACAGGGTTTGTGTGCAAAGAGGGGTTGTGTGTCAGGAAGGGTGCACCTCAGGGGTGTAATTAGTGGCTGTGAGACAGGAGGAGTGTAGCTCAGTGTAGTAAGGGGCTGGTGTAGTAAGGGGCTGTGTCCAGGAGGGGTGTAGACAGGGGTGCAAGGAACAGTTGTGCACTGGGAGGGGTGTAGCTGGAGGCTGAGGGAAGGGCTGCAGGAGGGAGAGGTGTAGTGCAGTGCAGTGCAGGAGACAAGCAGAGGTACCTGTGGAGGAAGGGTGTCGCTGGGGTGCAGGGAAGGGCTGTGAGGGGAAGGGAAGTAGCTCAAGAAAGAGGCAGAGGTAACGAGGGGTTGCTCCCCGAATGCGGGGAGCAACACCTGGGGGCTGTGAACAGGAGGAGTGCAGCAAGCGTGCGGGGAGAGCTGTAGCTGGGGGTGAGGGGTAGCTGGGGCTGGGGAGGTGCAAGGAAGGGCACAGCCGGGCGGGGAGGGGCTGTGAGGGGCGGTGCTGCCGCGGCCGGGCTGCGCTCAGTCCCGGCTCATACTGGGGGTGGCTGCGCTCCGGTAGCGGCGCTCGGGTGGCTGCGCGGCCGGGCCATGCCGTCCTACACCGTCACCGTGTCCACCGGCAGCCAGTGGTTCGCGGGCACCGACGACTACATCTACCTGATCCTGGAGGGCACGGCGGGCTGCAGCGAGAGGCACCTGCTGGACAAGCCCTTCTACAACGACTTCGAGCGCGGCGCGGTGAGTGCGCGCCCCGGCCCCTGCGCTGCGCCCCCGGCCCCTGTCCCCGCGCCCCCTGCGCTGCGCCCCCTGCCCGCCCCGGCCCCCGCCCCGCGCCCCCTGCCCTGCGCTCCCTGTCCCCGCGCTGCGCCCCCTGTCCGCCCCGGCCCCTGCGCTGCACCCACTCCAGGCTCCGGCCCCTGCGCTGCGCCCCCTGTTCCCGCGCTGCGCCCCCTGCCCTCCCAGTCCCCAGCGCTGCGCTGCGCTCCCTCTCCGGCCAACCCAGGTTCCAGCTCCAGTGCTGCGTCCCCTCCCGGCCGCTGCGCTGCGCTCCCTGCCTCTCTCCCCCGCCCGCCCAGCCCCCGCGCCCTGCGCACATCCCCTTCCCGAGACTGTGCCCTCTGTGCACATCACCTGCCCTGCGCCCACTTTCCTCAGCCAGCCCTGCGCCCCTCTGGCCTCCTGCCCCCCTTGTCCCCAGTCAGCTCCTGCCCCACCGGGGCACCCCCTTCTTGCGCCTGGGCCCCTTCCTCACACACCTCCTTTCCCCCAGCCCAGCTCTGTGCCCCTGCTCCAGGACTGCGCCCCGCTCTGAGCTGCCCACTCCTTGGCACTGCCCTGGCCCAGGCGAGTGGTCTGCGGTGTGCTGGTGCTTGGTGCAGGGCAGGGTGTTTCCCTCGGCTATGCCCCTTCTCTTGGGGCAGCTGGAACACAGGCTCAGGAACCTCTGCCGCCTCACTCGCTCTCTGCCCCCCTGCTGCCAGGGGAAAGGGGGTTTAGGCATGTGCACCCCACCCTTTTATCCTTCCCCATTGTTACCCCCTTTGGTAGAACCAGGCGGGGCCCTGCATCTCCCCTTGTCTTGGTGCTCTGGGCAGCCAGGGGTCTGGGACACTGCAGGGGAGGGGGACCCCCGCCCCAGCCTGACATCCCATCCCCGCAATCCCCATGCGCCCTTCCCACCCCTGTGCACTAGAGCAGGGACGGCACCAGCACCCCCATCTGCAGCCAGGCTGGGCTCAGACCGAGCCAGGGGGTCTCTGGGTTGGGATCCGGGGGTGCCAGCATGTGGGGGCAAGGTCTTGCTGTACATCAGCTGGGGCTGGCTGGGAACGCGGGGCTGGCCGGACGTGCATTCACACATCCTATTCCCTCCTTGGCTATCAGCGCTAGGCAGGACTCTACACGAGGTGCCCTGCCTCAGTTTCCCCAGTCTGTAAAAAGCGTCGTAATGCCTCACTGGCGTGCGGGGGGGACCGACTCCTTAAGATTTGCAACGTGCTTTGAGGGCCTCCGTGGCAGTCGTACCTTCCCATTTGGAACAGGCATCCCCGGTGCGAGGCCATGAGCGTGACTTGCACATATTTTAAGTGGTTCTCCAAAAAACCGTTCTCTGGCTGCAAGTTATTTACGCCAGGAATGGAGCGGCTCAGCAGGTATAAATGTGTGGTTTGGCCCCACGTAGCTATGGAATTAAACAGTGTCTGCATTGGGCAGCCAATTAAATAATCCTTTGATTACTGTTGGAATAATGCTGGCAGTGCCAGACACAGCCTGGGTAGCTCTCTTGAGTGGCGTTCAGAGAGACGAGCCACGGTCAATAGCTCTCAAGCCTCCAGACCAAGACAAGGGAGCTACCTGCCAAGGGAGATGTTTGGACCCTTCCGTGGAGCGAGGAGAACAGCGCAGTGTCATGTGGTTCGATGTATTTTAGATCCAAGGGAAACCAGGACACTTCAGGGCTACTTAACCACTTTCTTATTTATTGCAAGCTTTAAGCAGTTAATACAGTTGTTTAAGTTTACAAGCCTTAAGAACAAAGACTATACTTTAAACCTTAAATACTATAAATTCTAAAGCAATTCATACAGCGCAAAGCAATGCAAAAGCAATTACTAAAAGATCTACTATAGACAATAATAAAGCCTGGTTCACTTACACTTCACCCATATGCTACCTACAGTGCCAGGCAGGAGGTCGTGGTTCCGTCTTTTCCCACCCATAGGAACGCCACTACTGATGTAGCCGGTGTGAAGGGCCTAATCACTTCTAGTTACATCATGGGTTCCCAAACTGGGGGGTGTGAAGAAATTCCTGGGGCTGAGGCGACCAGCCCCCCATCAAGTTTTGCTGCCCCGGTCAGTTCCTTTTTTTTTTTTGCTCAACAAGTTTTGCTATTTTTGGGGGGGGGGTGAGGTTTTTTCAAAAATCAAAAAGGGGGCATGATGCCAAAAAGTTTGGGAACCACTGAGTTACATCGAGCAGAACGTGTGGTCAACCCTGCCCATTCCCTCCCAGCAATTGTTCTTACTAAACCCAGTTTATAGCAAAGTGAGACTTGGTTGTTCTGCTAATATTTCCCAATTGATTTCGTATTGCGTAGGATACGTCAAATGCCCAATGCCCCTATTTGGGGTACATCTTGTGTGCAATTGACAGTTTCACGGCTGCATCTGTACTTTTTGCTTATCAGAAACAAGTACCAGCACAAGGTCGCTTGTTCTGTGTGTTCTTGACTGGTCTCAGGTACCATGTTTAATCTGCATTGTTATGCAAAACAATTCCTGACTCTCACAGTTTTCTTTCTTAACCCCAGCCTTGCCTGTGTGCTTTATTACACCAGACTTGAAACAGGCCAGAAATCCGCACTTTGTACAAGGCAGACATCACCAGTTATTGCCAAGGCAGGCTCCCCGACAGGCAGAAATGGCCACACCCCTGCATGATGTAGCCGTGTCGGCCGAACTTTTTAGCGTCGACTTGGTGTTGGGCACTTTTGAAAATTGTACCTCAAGTGATTTCGGGGCATAAGACACGTTCATTTTCAGCAGCCCCAGTCTCCTAGAAGATGAACGGAGCTTGGACGCTTTGGACAACGTTGCCCTCAGTAGCCTAAGTCCTGTAGACTTCCAGCAAGATCTAGGCCCCTAAATGTTTGGGCCCCTAAATTTTAAAATGAGACTGAGGCAGGTCAGAAAATTGCAGTTTTATCTGGTATGAGACGATTTACCCCAGCCTTGCTCGGGTCTTTAACTCAGAGAAGTTTTGTTTTTCTTCATTTAAATCATTGTTCTGGGGTGGGGTTCAGGACTCAGGCTGCCCCAGGTAGAGGGGACAACCTCATCCCTCTCTCACCGCAGTAACTTGGGGCCAGGTGAGACGCACCTGTCTATGGCTGCACAGCCGGGGGAGGGGTGCATGTGTGACAGACAGACGCACACAGACAAACAGACACAAAAGCAGACAAACTCTCTGAAATATATAGGAGAGAGCTCTCCCTTTCTCCACTGCCCTCTGCTGACCCCATGGGGTTACAGCTGTCCCAGTCCCCATCTCTTGGCCCCATGCTGCCCCCTTGTGATCATTCTGCAGTATAACTCCCTCCTACCAGACCCTTCCCTTTCCATTTCTTAAGAAACAATCAGATTCCAGGCACATCCCATTTCCCTGGCACAACCGAACCCTGGCCTTGCTTTACGTTGGGAGAAGAGGAAGCTGCCTGCTGAATTTCGTGGCCCTCGCTCTTACCGTTTAGGAGGCGTTCTTGAACAAACGGACTCAGGGACGGACCAACAGACAGACAGACGCACATTTCTGAAAGATACAGTAAGATTTTACACCACCTAAACGTTTCCGTAGGTCATAAGTTTTTGGGGCAGAGGCTGCCTCTTCACTGCCTGACTGTTTAGTACCCAGCATGGCGGCTCCCTGATCAGGCCTCTGTGGTATGACTGAAATACAGATAAATAGCGTTGTCTCCATGCGAATCCTCTACCCCAAACGGCTTTATGAGATTCATGGGACACAATCGGTCTGTTGCCACTTTTGCAGCCTGTGTTTACTATGCAGCCTGAGGAAATAAAAACCTTTGTGCCTAGAGGCAACTAGATTGTGAGGTCTCTGCCGTATAACGCGCTCGGGGTTTGTGGTTAACATCAGCATTTTCATGCTGAACGCTGTATAGCTGTTTAGGCACATGCTGTTAGGCATGACAAACGCTGCCGCAGAGGCTGCCCCACTTATTCGACCCATCACTCGCAGAGGAAATTAAAAAAACAAACCAACAAAAAGAAACACAAAATCCCAGGGCTGGCAGAGACCTCAGGAGTCATCGAGTCCAGCCCCTGGCCCAAAGCAGGACCAACCCCAACTCAATCAACCCAGCCAGGGCTCTGTCAAACCGGGACTTACACACCTCTAGGGATGGAGATTCTACCCCCTCCCTAGGGAACCCGTCCCAGCGCTTCCCCACCCTCCTAGGGAAAGAGTTTTTTCCAAATATCCAACCTAGACCTCCCCCACTGTAACTTGAGCCCATTGCTCCTTGTTCTGCCGTCTGCCCCCACTGAGACCAGCCTCTCTCCATCCTCTTTGGAACCTCCCTGCAGGCAGTTGCAGGCTGCTCTCAAGTCCCCCTTCGCTCTTCTCTTCTGCAGACTAAACAAACCCAAATCCCTCAGCCTCACCTCATAAGTCATGTGCTCCAGCCCCCTCAGCATCTGTGTTGCCTTCCGCTAGACCCTCTCCAATGCGTCCACATCCTTTCTGAAACGGGGGGCCCAGAACTGGACGCAATAGTTCAGATGGGGCCTCACCAAGGGGAATAATCACTTCCCTCGATCTGCTGGCAGCGCTCCTCCTAATGCACCCCAATCTGCCGTTCGCCTGCTTGGCTACAAACAAAGCTGAAGTGACATGTCGTCTCTCTGGGTGTTCTGCTTTTCCTTGCAGCTGGTGACACCAACCCTGCCTCAGTGGCTCCACCCCTCCTCCCCACCTTGGTTTCCCCCCCAAGTCATTTTTCACCCCAACACAGCCCTCACTCGAACCCCTGCCTGCAGAAGACAACCCATTGTGTTCCCCAGAACCAAGCCTCCACGGTAGAGTTCGTTAAGGCAGGAGGTTTTCCCTCCTTTTACAACCCCTTTTTCCAGAGGCAGGCCAGGTGGACTGTTTCCTGATCCTTGCTTCCTCTGAATTCATTCAAATCGTGGTTATTGTTAGGTGCAGTGGATGAAGGCTTGGGCTTGTTGTGGGTAAGAGTTTTGCATGTCAAAGGACATGGAAAGCAGGAAGGGACGTGGACCATGAACCCCTGACTCTGCCGTTCTGCTGGGCACACGCTATGTAGAAACTGATTGCTACCAAGCTGGTTTTGAGTAAGTTCCTGTTGGCGCCGCGAGTGTTGCACAGGGCTTCGCAGTTCCCCATTTTCTTCCCATTTCCCATTTAAGATCTGTCTGTCTGTTTGTGGCTGTTGAAAAAAAAACCCCAACCCGCTTGACCGTGCTTCCAGAGAGGACACCCATCGGTTCGATCCTAAATGTGTAGCTGGGGAGGGTTTATCTGTGTCCTTCTTCATGCCCTGGAAAGATTTCCCTCCCTAATGCGGAGCAGAGAATTGCAACCCCCCCCCCACCGCTTGACAACGCATTCCGGCGTCGGCTGGAGAACTAGCTCCTTGGATCGGATACTTCAGGTGCTTAATTTCAAGTCTGTTTTCAGCCGTGTCTTATAGATCCGAGGAAAGGTTAGTTCTGTGCTTTCGTTCTGAGCCTTTCCCTACAGAGCCTCAGAATGAAAGCACAGAACTGTCCCGGTCCCCGTCTCTGGCCGGAGAAGGGGACCGGGACAGTTGCTGCCCCCTGTGGGCATTCTGCAGTATTACTGTCCCTCCGACCAGACACCTTCCTTTCCATTTCTTGAAATTGTCCTCAGTACAAACTGGCTGAGAATGACAGCCCCAGCCTGAGGGTAATTGCTATATCCCAGGGGCTCTCAAACTTCCTTGCTCCGCAACCCCCTTCTGACAAAAAAAAATTACTACACAACCCCAGGAAGGGGGGGAACCAAAGCTGAGCCTGCCTGAGCCCCACCACCCCAAGAGGGGGGGACCAAAGCAAGGTGGCAAGGTGCTAGGATCACACGGGGTTGGTTTGGAAAATAGAAACCATCTGGCAATGTTTTCAATGTTTCCCCTTCCCCTCTCTCCCATTCGGATGGGTGTTTGCCCACATTTGCTTCACATTTCTACTCGGCTTTTGTGACTTAGCCTTCACCCATGAAATAATGGGAGGGTTTGAGTCAATTGACCTCATCTTGACAGGAAGCCTGAGTAAAAAAAAAAAAAAACCTCAAGAGAACAAACATGGGGGCCGCCAAAATGACAGGTCACATATGTGCAGCAGCGTGGCAGACAGGACTAAACTCAGGGGAGGGGGCGGAGGAAGCGTTGGCGTTGGTTTCTAAGAATGCCAAAAATGTTCAAAACCACAAACCAGGGGAGTTCCATTTTTTGGCCACATCAAGCAGTGTATTTAAAACCAAACTCAGTGCGATTCCAAAACGGGCAAACGGTTTCTGCCACCGGTGTGCCTTTCTGGCAGTGCTCTGTCTTCGCAAGAGCCCAGCTCCTCCTAAGACTGTCATGGGGGCAAGTCGGGCGCCTGCTTCTAGGCACATGCCGCTCCTAGCCAATGCTGCTCAGAGGCCCCGGGGCCTGCCCCTGCTGCAAAGGGAGCATTAGATTCTGCCGGTCTGGCTTGCCACACACACGAGTGCCACTGTTTATCCAAGCTGTGCTTTAGAAGCAAACAGAGACGTTTTTAATCATTGGCATTCCAGCAGAGCTGAGAGAGTCAGAGATCAGCACCCCAATGTGTTGGCTGTCCATAGAAGAAGAGACAGTCCTTACCCTAAAGACCTTACCTTCTATAATAGATGAGGCAGAGAAGGGGTGGGAGAAAGGAAGTAGTGTTAGCCAATGCTCCCTCAATTTTTTTTTTTCGGTCCATGTGTGGAATAAATTTTGTTATGTGCACCAAGTTTGTGCACCACCCATAGAAACATATGTTGCCGGCCGTGGGCGCTCTGCTAATCAGGTGAGTGGCATTTGAATCTCTGCACTTCGCCTACAGGGAACGCTGGTGTTATCCCCATTTTACACCTGGAGACCTGAGGCACAGGCACAATAAGTGGCTTCTCCAAGGACCTGCACTACCTCTACACAGAGCTGGGCAATGAACCTGAACCTGATTTCTAGTCCGGTGCCTTAATGCCCAAACCAGCCGTTCTCTCCGTTCGCATGAGGAGGTGCAGAACGGTGCACGCGCGGCTGGAGCGCCCCGGGTGGCTGGGCGTGGTCTCCTCTCTAGAGCCCCCTGCTGACGGCTGCTGCGGCAGACGCCTTGTCTCATGTCTCAGCCTGCCAGCCCATCCGTTACTCCTGCCGCTCCCTGGGCAGCCGAAAGCCCAACAAGAACAAGCCTCCGGTCCCTCTGTTTGGGCCGCCATCTTGTTTCTGGGCCCAGTGAGCCTTGTAGCCTTTCTGAGGGCTTCCAGGAATCCATATCACCTCCTCAGGGACTTGCCGCCTCCTTGGCAATGCCTGACGGCCTGCCCTCTGCCCTCGGCCCCCATCCGGACAGGCAGTCGGGATCACTCCGCTCGTCTCCTTGGTGGCACCTCCCTGGGCGACTTCCTACCAACCAAGCCTTTTCCCGGGCTTTCTCCTCATCCGGAAAGAGCCTTCCTCTAATGGGGCCCTTCTCTCAGGTCTGGGACTTGCAGAGGACTTGGAATCCCCCAACAAAATCCCAAACCAAAAAAAATCCCCAACAACCTCGACCAGCTTCTGCCCTCCTCCATCTTGACCCTTCTGTCTCATGACTCCTCAGCCCCTTTCCTCAGATGGATGCTCTCTCTCTGGAAGTCCAGCTCCTCCACTTGTGTCAGGGTTCCTGACACTGGAGCTGCTCCCTCTACCCCGTGTCTGCTCTGTGTGTCTCCTGGCGTCCATGCTGGACACCTCTATCCAGGAGAGAGTCCCTTTCCCTGGGCTTTCTCCTCCGCTCTCCCCTCCCTCATCCCAGGGAGTGACTGCCCCCATCTCTGCTCCCTGCCTTTCTAGTAACCACCCAGCTCCTCTCCCTCTTTCATTGGGCCTGGCCCACCCTCCCGGTGCAGCCAGCTGGACTAACTGGCCTCTCGGACCCACGGTAACATTTATAAAGCTGGGAAGGGGGGAGGGGCTATTTCCCATCACGCTACCCGGGAATGTGCGGCGCTGGGATGCGACTGGAGTCGTGCGAAACGGTTTTACTGGCCACAGGTTTGTTCCGAAATCACCAGTGCCTCAGGGAGATATCAAGTCCCCAGCACAGAAATGTCCCCCCTTTCCATATTCCTAGGGCACCCGTGCCTGGTCTTCGGTTCCCTCCTGCCCTTCGGTCTGTGCATTTGGAGTCTGAAAATAGCCCTTCGTTGGCTCCTCTTTTGCCAACAAGGAAGTCCCCTCGTAATCCTAGCTGTGTGATAGGAGGGCACGTGGCTAGGGGCCATGTGGAGCAGGGTGGGGGCCGAGCCGGTGACAGGCCATATTTCCTCTCCGCAGATCGACTCCTATGACGTGACGGTGGCAGAAGACCTGGGAGAGATCCAGCTGCTGAAAATCGAGAAGCGAAAGTACTGGGTGCACGACGACTGGTACCTCAAGTACATCACTGTGAAGACGCCCGTCGGGGACTACCTGGAATTCCCGTGTTACCGCTGGATTACCGGAGAGAAAGAGATTGTCCTGCGAGATGGAAGAGGTGAGCCCCTGAAAGAGCTACTCGCCCCTCGGCAGAATTTCCATTTCACTGCTTGTGGAGCGGCATGACCTCTGCCCCCCACTGATTATGGGGGACCCATGCCCCTTGTGCCCCCAGTGCACGCCCTTACGAGAGCAATGAGCAGTCCCTTCCCCCACTTTCTCCTCCCAGAGGCAGCCAAGCCCCTTCATAGAATAGAATCCTAGAATCCCAGACCTCCCACACCCCCTCAGCTGCGGGCCTGACGCTGTGGGGCAGATGCTCCTGGCTGCTCTGACCTCAGGGCCGGTTTACAAGCTGGTCACTGGCTCTGACACAGGGAGAGATGTGGGGTTCCTTTGAGGCGGGGACCCCAATAACCAGCGGGGCTGGCTCGCACACTGGGTTAGGCTAACTTGCAGGCTGGCCTCCAGGTGCGATTTCCAGCGGATGCACTTCTCCGTCGCGGGAAGCCCTGGCTAGTCCTCGGACGAGCGTCCGCTGGCTGTTCGAGAGCCGAGCAGCTTTCCAAGTGCTCTCCCTCTGGAAACCGTCCCCTTGTCTACGGCGTGCTCTGAAACCGAGGCCAGGGTCTAGCCTGCAAGGAAATTGCAGGCCCCAGAGCAGGAGGGCTGCTGGGGCATAGACTTTGTTTCATCCGGCGGGGGCCAGGAGGAGCAGGCGGATGGTGTGCAATGTGCTGGCGGTAGCGGTTGGTGCTGAGCTGAGAAAAGCATGGGGGCAGCTCTGCGTTTTCACTGGCACGGCTACCCTCTGCCGATACAGTCCCCTGGCCCAAGGCAGGCACTTCCTGGGCAGGGTAAGGGACTTGCAGCTCTGCCTCGTGCACCTCGGCGGGGCGATATGCTCTAGTGGGCCCCACGGAAAAGGCTGACCTGACGCCCGCAAATGTGGGGGGGGCAGGAGCGTTTAACCAGGCTTGCCACATTCGGGTCACCGGCTGCCTACGGAGTTTGCTTGTCAGGGTTTTAGGGCCCTTAATAGTTGTAATGTCAACTCTGGGAGCATCTGGCTTCCTCCCGGATCGCCACGCCCTGCATGGGGGATATTCAGGGGCACAGGCGAGGGAATCCCCGCCGCTTGCCTGGGCGGTATGTCAGCCCTGGCTTTCAAGAGAGGAAGGCGTGAGTGGCATTCAGCTGGCGAAGGAGAAAGGAACGTTACCCAGCTCCTGCTAGGAGCTGACTCCATCCTGCCAGCCAAACCCCGATTGTCTCTTACCAGGCCTGGTCCAGCTGCTGTTTCTATCTCTGAGGCACAAAGATTTAAGAAGGCTGGATCCTGCTGGGTTACTCATTGAGCCTCAGCCTTAACTAGCCTCCTCCTTGTAATGACAGAGGCTGAGGCCTGGCTCGGCAGCTCGAGTGCAGTAGGCCTCGAATGCTGGGGTCACAGGCTCAAATCTGAGTGAGGTCTCTATCTCAGACCATGATCACGTCTTCCTTGCTTCCTTGCTGCTTCTCAGCCTTAACCAGCCATCTCCTCCTTGTCTTGAGGGGCCCTGGGGCTTGGCTCCATAAGTCAGAGGATGCATGTCCCACTGTAGGCATTATCCATAGCAGGGCAGTGATTCTGAGGATGAAACCAGCCTTCTTGCTTCTCAGACCCATTGTATTTCACTTGGCAAGGGGCTGCGAAGCCTGCGGTCCCGGCCCCCCCTAGCAGGTTGGACAGTGAAGGGTAACCTCATAGCCCTGTGTCTTCCTTTTTACACAGCAAAGCTGCCCCGGGATGACAAGATTCAGATCCTCAAGCAGCACAGACGCAAAGAGCTTGAAGAACGGCAAAAAATGTATCGGTGAGTTTCCAGATTTGTGGAGGCAGCTGCCCAGGGAGGCCTGGTTCTGTTCCCAGCCATTGAGTGTCCCTGGCACAGAACCACCGTGGTGACCGGCGCCTGTTTGTAACCAGGGGCTGAATAAGCCAGGGTTAATGGGGCGGGAGGAGACTTAAGGAGCAGACGCTATTTGCATGGACACGCCCACTCTGCCCAGGTGTCCAGTAGACAGTGCTTCTTTGCCAAAGGGATCATTTGTGGCTGGTTTGGGGGTAACAAAACGTCGATACCTTAATCGTATGAGTCCAGGGCCACAGAGCAGGGCTTAGCCTGCCCTGTCTCAGAAGTCACTGTAACCTTAATCTGACTTGCTGAGAGGGTAGCGGTGCCAAATCCCAATGTGCACTAGAGGGCTGGGGGCAGGTGTTGTTGATCTCTCGTGAGGGATTCTGGTATAATTTTGCTTTCGGGGGGTTAAAGCTAGGGGTGAGTGGACTTGGTGATTGGAAGGAGGGAAATCACTGAGGCGCACCAGTAGGGGCCAAGCTGTAGACCTGGGATGGGGAGAGCATGGCAGTAAAAGCCAAGGAAAAGGCAGCAGTAATGAGGTTCCACACCAGGCAGGGAAGCCGCTAAGGGGTGGAACCGCAGGATGTGGCTGTGCAGAAGTGGAGCTGAGCAGCAGCAGGGGCAGCAAGCGGCTTGCGGCAGCAGAGGTAGTGGCAGCAGCGGGGTGTGGCGGTGCTATGGAGAACAGCTGGAGCAGCAGAGTTATTGCTCAATGCTCCCCTCCTTCCAGGGGCGGGAGGTCCCCATGGGCAGGCACCTCTGAACTCTGGGCGTCGTGGGTCAAAGACAATCCACGGAGAGTGCAGAGCAGTCGGCGGGAAGGAGCGTGGCTTGTTAAAGGGACATTGGTGCGCTGGGCTTTCACGCCACAGTGTGGGAAACTGAGGCAAAGGGCGCTGTCCAGCATACTGGGGCGGGGGGGTCCGCTTATGGGTACATGCGTTGAAAGGCGATTGTGGGGTTCTCCCAGATTAACCCTGTGTCCACTTCCCCTTTTAATTGATGTTTCCCTTGTAATGCACGGGCTCCGTGTTTGCGAGGGGAGAAGTGTCGCTCCCTAGTGGCGCTGGGGTTGGGTGCTGGTTTCCCAGATTACCGAGTGGGGGCTCGAGCCAGACCCATTCTGCACTGTTAAGGGGAATCCCCAGCTATTGAACCCGGTCCTAGTTGCTGCCCACTGCTCTGGGGAGAAGAGTTACACGCTGGCAGCTTCCGCGGGGTGGCTGGGCACTGGATGGAGACAGAACGTCCCTCTTGCTCCGGGCCGCGTCTCTGAAGGTTGGGGTTAAAACCCGCTGGCAGGACAGGACTGTCAGGCTTGGCTTGATACTGCAAATACTGTACCAGTTCCAGGAGCAGACAAAACCCTGCACTCACCCCCTAGTGACACGAGAGACATGGGAAGTCACTCTTCCCTTCTGCTCTGCGCTGATTAGGTCTCAACTGGAGTCCTGTGTCCAGCTCTGGGCATCGCATTTCAGGAAAGATGCGGAGAAATTGGAGCAAGTCCAGAGAAGAGCAGTGAAGATCTAGAAAACGTGAGCTAGGAGGGAAAACTGAAGGAATTGGGCTTGTTTAGTTTAGAAAAGAGAAGACTGAGAGGGGACATGAGAGCCGCTTTCAAGTACCTAAAAGGGAAGAGGAAGAGGGAGAAAAATTGTTCTCCTTGGCCTCTGAGGACAGGACAAGCAGCAATGGGCTTAAACTGCAGCCAGGGAGGTTTAGGTTGGACATTAGGAAAAGCTTCCTACCTGTCACGGTGGTTACGCACTGGAATAAATTGCTTAGGGGGGTTGTGGAATCTCCATCACTGGCGATATTTCAGAGCAAGTTGGTTAGACACCTGTCAGGGATGGGCTAGACGATGCTTGGTCCTGCCGTGGGGGCAGAGGACTGGACTTGACCTCTCAAGGTCCCTTCCAGTTCTAGTGTTCTAGGAGTCTATGATTCTCTAGATTGGGATGGACAAGAAAACAGCGGCGGTTGCCCAGGGTTAGCCCCGGCGAGCTGCTGCCGTTGTATTTACCTGCACCTCCACTGATACGGGCAATTGCCGCTCCCATTGGCCGGGAACGGCAATCCGTGACCAATGGGAGCAGCAATTGCCCATACCTGCAAAGGCGCAGGTAAATATAGCAGCAGCGGCCTGCCGGGGTTAACCCATAGCAACCTGCAGGCTGGTACCTATACGGTACATTTCACCGAGGTGAATTCACCGCCATGCAGAGGGGCAGCACTGGCTAGAAACCACGTCAGTCCCAAATAAACCCCACTTTGAAGGTTTAAGGGGGAATTCACAGTCTCGTGGGGGGCATCTTGCATGGAGCTGAATTTCACCCGGAAGGACGAAAGGCAGATTTTCTGTCCTCTTCACTGTCCAGTCCTCCAGGGGGTACCGGGGCGTAGCAGCTGCCAGTGTCTCTCTTCATCTGGGCTCTCCTGCTCCCTGCTAGAGCGGATCAGCTGCCATCCCATCTTCTGCTTAGTTATAGAGGAGTTTGCCTGGAAACGGAGCCTGTCTGGATCCTCAGAATTACCACCCTGCAGCCACGGACTGCAGTGGAGTATTCACCTCCCCAGAGGAGGTCGGAAGAGAGAAGTTTGTCAAACCCGAGGGCTTGACATTCTGAACACGCGGCCTTGATGTTGTTGAACAAGACAGGAACTTCCTGAAAAATGATGGGAAACAGAACACAAAGAGCCGCTAACGGGACAGTCTGCAAGGAAAAGAGCTCGCTAAGTCCCGCTTCACACACACACAAGGCAACGCCTTTTGGAATTGGAGGGAAAGGGCTGTTTACAGTTCAGAGGTAGAAACGGGAGCTCTATCGAGATGGAAGATTAACAACTCAGTCCGCATCTGGCTGGCAATCTGACAGGCTTTCTCGCGTTCTTCCTTCTTTGCAAACAACCTTGCTTTGTTCTGAAAGACAAATTCCCCACTCAGATGCCAACAGAATGGGCACCGTGTAAGGACATTCATAGAGTGGACTGTTCCCCTGGCATTGTCCCTTCTTTAGGGCTTATCTTCACTACACAGAAGATCATCGCAGCTGTGATCGATCTTCCGGAGTTTGATTTAGCAAGTCTAGTTAAGACTCGCTAAATCAAACTCAGTGTTTTCCCCCAACGGTGTCTGGTACTCCTACTTCTGTGAGGATTACGGGAAGTAATCCCGTTTGCTCCTGTCGGCCTCCCACTGTGAGGACATTGCCAAACTCAACTTAAGGGAAGCCGACTTCAGATATGTATTCTGCGTAGCTGGAGTTGCAGACCATAAGCCGAGCTGCCAGGGCTAATGTAGACCTGGCCTTAGGGAGCACTGATTCTCTTCTATAAAGCAGCTAATAGGGTGGAGTCTCTCTGACAGTGGGGTGGAAGAGACCAAACGTAGCCTTTAAGTTCTTAGAAACTTTGGGGCCATTTTTTTTATAAGTGTGTGGCGTCCCAGCCAAATGTACATCCCACTCGCTGCTCCAGGTGGCAGGGAGTGGGACCCTGGGTGTTATTCTTGCCTACCCAGATCTTGCAAACCAAAATCTTGGTAGGTGCCACGCCACTACTGCGCCTAGTGATGTCAAAGGGCATTTCAGCACCTCCTGGGGTCTGGCTGCCTGCATGCTGTGGGCCTGATTTTTCACATCTTTGCCCCCCTGGGTAGTCGCTGCGCTCTGTGTGCAGTGGGCGTGGGATGCGCTGAACAGAGGGGTGTGTTTAGACCTCTTTGCACAGGTGTAAATGCCGTGCCTGGCGATGGGAAATCTGACCCTGAGGGAGTCACAAGGGAGATCCCACCCCACGGGGGGAGGGGGTCACAAAACGGCAGATGAAATTCAGTGGTGATGGATACAAAGCAATGCACCCTGGAAATGGATCATTCCAACTCTGAACATACGAATGGTTCTAAATTAGGTCGGGCCACCCCAAAAAAGTGATCTTGGGGTTATCGTGGATAGTTCTCTGCAAACCTCTGCTCAGTGCGCTGCAGCGGTCAACAAGGTACGTTAGGAACTCTTAGGAAAGGGATCAGAATAAGAGCAAAACCCTTTTAATGTCAGAAAGTGGCCCTGGAAAGGGTTCTGAGAGAGCAGCAAAGATCATTCCGGCTTTGGGGCGGTTCCCGTAGGAAGAACGTCTGAAAAGACTAGGGCCAGTCTGCTAAGAAAAGAGACAACTCGGGGGAACGTAATAGCGGGCTCTAAAATCACAACCGGTGTAAAAACGTGAGCAGGGACGTGTGATTTGCTCTTTCCCACGGTGGAAAACCCAGGAGCCATCTGATACAATGAGCAGGTTTCATGCAAACAAGGACGTTCTCCCAGCAGACACCTGTGCAGCCTGATGCCATGAGACGTGTAGGTGGCTTCCAAAAAGACCTGGATCAGCCCATGGGGGATAAGTCGATCCAATGCTATTAGCTAGCCCCATGCTCCCGCTGTCCATACATCCCTGAATACCAAAAGCTGGGAGAAGAGAGCTCCATGGATAATTAACTCCCTGATGGCCGTGTTCTGGGCAATTCTTCTACAGTGCTGGCCATGTCAGAGATAGGATACTGGGCGAGATGGACCGTGGTTATCCTAATGGTAATAGAAATCATTCCTAATAATATTAAAGATACTGTGCTGTTGACATGGCTTTTTCTGTCTTCCCTCCTCTGTCCCAGGTGGAAGGAATGGCACCCCGGCTTTCCGCTAAGCATCGATGCGAATTGTCACCATGACTTGCCTCGGGACATCCAGTTTGACAGTGAGAAGGGAGTCGATTTCATCCTGAACTACTCCAAAGCGTATGGGTCTCTTAATTCTGCATTCTGATCAGAAAAGGGAGCGTGCGGGGGGAGATGGGGGTGCATGACATGTTGGGGGGAGGCTAAAGATGTTTCCCTTTAAGTTTGAAAAGTAGACATTTCATTGGGATGTTGAAGTGTGAAAGTTTGGAAGTGGCTTTATAGTGGATCAAAAACCTGGGAAAATACTGCACACTCTCCCCCAAAAGTTGTGAGGGGTTTTTTTTGTTTGTTTTTTTCAAAATTAGAAACATTTGGAGCTAGAAAAGTTTCAGGTGTCACTAGATAGTGTTTTGGGGGGAACAGGCAAGGAAGAGAGATGTGGTGCCAAGCCAGAGACAGGAAGGCTGAGGAATGGTACACTGCATGCAAGCCTACCTTCTTGGTGGGATCACCTTCGGTTAAGTATAACTTGTCTGAAGCATGCAAGTTAATGAAATCTCCAACCCCCCCCACCACCACCTGTGTCACAACCAGTGTTCCCTGTAAGCTGGGCTTTGTACTGGCCACTCAGGAGAGATTTTAGTACCGCCTGCTGATTAGCAGAGTGCCCACAGCTAGGTTTTGTTTCTAGTTGTGGTGCACATTCACATCTGCCTCAGTGCATATAACAACATTTATTCTGCACGTAGATGGAAAAATTCACACGTGGATGGTAAAGATTAGAGGAAACATTGGTCACAGCCATTCATCAGCATTAAAGATCCTAGGGAACTCTTTACAAGGGTACAGGAGGAATGAGACAGGAGACTGGCCGACAGATGGTCCTACGTACCAGGGGTTGGACTAGACAAGCCAGTCTGATTTTATTGATTATTTACTTTTTTTAAATGCTGTTTTCAAAGCTCTGTTAGAGGAACCAGGCATCACTGATGTCAGCCAGCGTGACATGATCCAAACTAAAGACCTTATTTCCCAGAGTCCAAGTGGGCACTTGCATTGTCCCAAGCCATGATGTCACTGGGTCATCTTTATGATGTCACCGCCACGCCCCCCAGCTCCCAGTAATGCATGTTTGGCCTTTGCCAGCAGAGGGAAATGCCTTTGCGTCGTGCATTACATCATGCTGTTGTTACATAGAGGGGAGGGAGGACAAGAGAACATCCATCCTGCTCAGCCTCATCTACTTCCACCGCAGCGTTTCCCTTTTTTCTTCTCCCTGCTACTTTCCCTTCCCCTGGGCAGGGTGTGTCTTAGCAGACCGAAGCTTGGTTGTTTTAAAACATTTTTTTTTCTTTGAAATGCAAAAATAGCACTTGGTGAAGGAGCCGGACTCTAAGTAGCAACGAGCAGCTCCAAGGTATGCACAGACAGGCTAGTGGGACTCTGTGCATAGCCTTCCCTCTTGTGCTTCTCAATGTACTCCAGGCGTGAACGACTAGCTGACTCCTGCACCCCTCTTAGGGCTCCTGGCTACCGCATCGAATGGAGGGCGTTTGCAAATTCAATACATCCGCTTAGGACTGAATAACAACACTACACAGGCAATTTAGTCACATCTCCTCTCCAAATGCTGGGAATGAGCCACTTGCAGCCTGGCTCGATTAGCCTCATTAACACCATCCAGGGCGTCCCCGCTCTCCATCACCCCGGTATACGTCGGTTCCGCCCTAGGAATGGTTGGCGTTATAAGTCCTCCCGTTCCCCTCGCTTATGTCATGCGCGCAAAACAAAAAAAAGAGACCAATTAGGGCAAACGGAAGTCAGCCGTGGGGAAAAAATTCCCGGCTTTCTGTCGTTTTGCTCTACAGCCACGTTTTTTAGAACATATCTTGGACAGACAGTGGGGACGTATAGATATTTATATACCCCTATTTCTGTAACTCCCATTCATCTGATGAAGTGGGTTTTACCCATGAAAGCTTGTGCTCTAATAACTCTGCTAGTCTCTGAGGTGCCACAGTACTCCTCAGGTTCACTCCAGGGCTGGCCTTACTATGAGGCGAACTGAGGCGGCCACCTCAGGTGCCAGACTGTGGGGAGCACCACTAGGACCCCGAGTGTAGAAAATTGTGTCTGCTGCTGGTGCCTATTTAGGTAACAGAGCAGTACCATGAGAGGAGTCAAAGGCAGAATTGAGACCTTTCAAAGTTTTGGCCCAAGCGAGGGAACATGGAGGCATCATTTGAGCTCCCCGCCTCAGGTGCCAGAATGTTGTGGGCCGGCCCTGGTTCACTCCATCCAGACACTGGCTATGCATTCTCAGGGAGATGTTTAGGAGGCTCCCATGATGAGGAGGGCTAGATCCAGCAACGATCCACGAGCACGTTCCTTATTCTGTTCTTATTCGGCGCTGCGACAGCTTCCGTAGCTGTTGCACGGGTTATTCACACGGGTTTAGAGCGCGTATTCACAAGAGATGCCAGTGCAAGAGGCCTGCTCCCTAGCTGCAGAGCCCTTTGGTGACAGAACAAGAGCAGCCGAGGGTGAAAGCCAGTTGTGGTATTTGCCGCACATTACCAGATAGCCTGATAACCCTGCACAGACGTGTGCCGAGCATTGAGAAGGGCGGGGAGAGCTAGTAAGGCCAGTGGGTTCCACCCATGTCATCAGAGCCTGGCTCTTTGTGGCGGCTGTTCTCCAGAAGCGACATCATGCATCAGGCACGTGGGAAGAAAGGAAACTGTGAAGCAATTTTTTTTAACTGAAGAAATAAAATCCCCGTGCTGGGGGGGCTGGGATGCCAGTCTCCGGAAGGGGCTGGGACCCAGAATTGGAAAACCCAGGGCAGGGTTAGCACGCCAGTGCGGGGCAGTGCTGTAGAGAAAGGCAATGAAGGGAGTTTGTAAGCACACAGTACAACGAGTAGGGGAGAAATGTGAATGTGAGCCCCGGGACAATGTGTTAACTGTGGACAAGTCTCCCAGGGGACATGGAGTAGGCACCATTTCATAGACCGTTTGACACGGAGCTCAAAAAGAACCCGGGGCACCCAACGAAATGAATAGGGAGCAGGTTTAAACCAAACCAGTGGAAGTTTTTCTTCACACAGCACACAGTCAACCTGTGGAACTCCTTGCAAGAGGATGTTGTGCAGGCCAGGACTTGAAAAAAGACAGGGTTGAAAAAAGAGCTAGATAAATTCATGGAGGTTAGGTCCATCAATGGCTATTGGCCAGGATGGGTAGGAATGGTGTCCCTAGCCTCTGTCAGAGGCTGGGAATATCTACCAGGGGAGGGATAACTTGATGATTCCCTCTTCTGTTCCCGCCCTCTGGGGCATCTGGCATTGGCCACTGTGGGCAGACAGGGTACTGGGCTGGACGGACCTTTGGTCTGACCCAGTCTGGCCGTTCTTCTGTTCTTGTCTCAGTCTTGGGAGGTGACTAAGGAAAGTCCTGCATAGGCCAGTTTTTGGAGCACAGGGTGGCTAATCTAGAAGGTGCGGCTGTCTGGCAAACCCCAAAGCTCGCCCTGACCCTGGGCCCTGGCTGTGCTGGGCCGGCAGCCTGGCTGCGAAGACTCTGTTTTGCAAACCGTTCCCATGCAGTGCCTAGACAGCTGACTGAAGAGACGTTTTTGTTCTGAGTTCCGGGGGAGGGGAAGTTGTTCAAGTAGAGGAAGCCTTGTGGTTTCCTTTCCAATGAACTGGCTTTCCAACAGCTGGGCACGGCTGCAGGCGTGAGTCTCCCTGCAGCAGAGCGGAGAGGCCCGGGGAACCCCCTCTGTTAGACTAGCACCAGGAATTGCCAAGGAGGCTGCTCTGCATTATACAAGGACTGCAAATTGCACCCGTGTGGGTGGGGGGCTGGAAAGGGCCATTTCTGCTCTTGGAGTCCTGGGATTAGCTTGAATCTGCGGAGACCATTCATTTCCTTTTCTAGCGCTTTGCATGGGCGGTGGGAGAAGGTGGGGCTGAGGGAGGCAAGTCCCTAGCCCCACCCCTTCTTCTCAGGCCCGGCCCCCCAGGACCACAGGGCGGACAACCTCCCCTGGTCCTGAGCAGAATGTGGGTGGGGCCAAGCCTGGCGGTTTGGGAAGGCAGTGCCTTCTCCTGCCTAGCACACCAGCCCACCCCCACCCCGGTTCTCTGCATTATACGCTCTCCTCTCCCGGCCTCCAACTCAAGTCTGTTACATCATTAGGAGCAACACGTTTACCTTGGCAAGCACCCAGGTGTGGGGCGAAGCTCCAGCCCCATTCTCAGATTACAAAGTGTTTTTGGCCTGTCAGGATCTTACAGTCACGCACAGCCAGGGTGTCAAAGTGGGCCTTGAATTCAGGGCAACCCCCTTTGCGAAGGCCTACCCCTGCGGCACTAACTCAAATCATGCCGGACCACAGAGGTTGCCAGACCAGAGAGTGCCGGACTAGAGAGGTTCAACTTGTACCATGCAAACGCCTGTTCTCCCTTCCTGGTAGCACTGTAAATAAGAAGCAGTGTTTGTCTTAGTGATTGGCTGAACAAGAAGTGGGACTTGTAGCTCTAAAGACTTCCATGTTAAAAAAAAAATTCTGCATTTGTAAGTGTGAGGTGACCTGAAAGATGCTATTTTTATATATTTGCGATAAAAATAATATAAAGTGAGCACTGTACACTTTGTATTCTGATGTAATTGAAATCTAACTCTAAATTGGTATTCTGGTTATCAGCCCAATTAAAACTGTGATTAACTCTATGAAGTTGTAATTTGTTTGGAGTTAATCACTTGAATTTGACGGTGATTAAGTGACAGCCCTATTTGAATAGCTTAAAGGCCAAGACTTTTTTTCTAACCCGATGGAAATTTGGGGCTAATGTGTTTACCAAGACCTTGCTTGATGGATTGAAAATAGGTGTAGGTCAAATGATTTTTATGACTTCCATGTAAATGAGGTCTGTCTAGGCATGCTTTATTCTGGAAATCAGCTGACTCCAACAGAGCTGTTGGGTTACACCTGATCTCCTGTTCCAATCTGAGGATTTTCATTCTCACTCTGCAGTTTCAAGGGGGTGTGATATCCTGCCCCTCTTGTCTTACACGACCGTGCTATGTGTGTTCTAAAGCAACAGTGTTCCACCCCAGAGGCAGCTGCAGTTCAGCTGGGTTTGAAGAGATTTTCTGCCGATTTAGCGTGGTGGAATCGAGTGCTTTGTTAACTCGCTCGTTAGGGCTTTAGAGCCTTCTGGATTTGGCTGGACAGGAAGTGTGAATTGGACAGGCAGCTCCTAAATAGAGACTTGTACTTCCGCTCACTTCTTGCTTCCTCTTGAGATTCATCCAATATCAAGTGACCCTCTGGGAGAAGCAGCCCTTGCTGTTGTTCAGCCTTAGCCTAAAACCGTGCCTGTGCTTTATTCGCCCTTCTTGACACTCAGAGCAGGGCCTGGTGTGAGCCCTCCTGGTCCCTATAAACTAGGGTCAGATGTCCTAGAAATCGCCTCCTTTCCCAGGCTACCCAGACCCACCCTCTGAGTGCACCTCGGGCGCCTGTTTACTCCTCTGGGACAGAATTGGTACCCAGAAACAAATGGATTATTCCACACCCCTCCCCGCTCCGCACCTTATCTCCCTGGATTCATGGGTAAATTCCCCTCTCAGTGCAGCCAAGATTCATGTTTGTTTTGCCTCATTTGCTGCCTTCACGTTCTGGGGCCCTTTTGCAGGCAGTTTCTCCCTGCCGCCCCAGCCTTCCGTCCTCGCTGGCTGTGTCTGAGTCGAGGGGCACGGATCGGCCTCTATTGGCAGCGAATTCACGCCGCCAGCTGCTTTTCCGTGAGCTTTCAGACCCCCAGGCAGCCTCCACAGACCTCCCGCGCTCATTGCCTGGTTCACCTCAGTGCCACTAGTAAGTTTCGACTCCACAAACCCTCGGGCTGTGTCTAGACTGGCCAGTTTTTCCGGAAAATCAGCCGCTTTTCCGGAAAAACTTGCCAGCTGTCTGCACTGGCCGCTTGAATTTCCGCAAAAGCACTGACTTCCTACTGTAAGAAATCAGTGCTTTTTGGAAATACTATGCTGCTCCCATTCGGGCAAAAGTCCTTTGCGCAAAACTTTTGCGCAAAAGGGCCAGTGTAGACAGCTGAGATTTGTTTTCCACAAAAAAGCCCCAATCGCGAAAATGGCGATCGGGGCTTTTTATGAAACATCTAGATGTACAGACGCTTTTCCGCAAAAAGTGCTTTTGCGGAAAAGCGTCCGTGCCAATCTAGACGCTCTTTTCCGCAAATACTTTTAATGGAAAACTTTTCCGGTAAAAGCATTTGCGGAAAATCATGCCAGTCTAGACACAGCCTCGGTGTCAGCCCGTCCTCCATTCCAGCCCGTGCCTCACCTTTCAGCTGAGTTCAGTTCGATCATTCCAAAGCTTTGCCTGGCACTGCCCTAACTTTGCACCCGTGAGGTAAGACAATCGGATGATCCCATTTTATAGGTGGGCAAACCAAGGCACAGAGCAGTGAAGTGACTTGACCAAGGCTATAGAGGAAGCCTGTGTCGGAGCTGGGATCAGACCTGGGGAGCATCTGACTCCCAGGCTTGCGTTCAGCCCAACTCTTAAATCAAAGTATTTGGCGCTCAAGATTTTTCATTGAATTAAATAGAGCATCACCTTGGCATTGGCTGCGGTTGGCAGACAGGACGCTGGGCTAGATGGACCTTTGGCCTGACCCCGTCTGGCCGTTCTTATGTTCACTTCTTCAAAGATACTTGGTTGCCTAAGTCCAATTTAAATCCATGTGCTTCAGGCACTTAAATCCCTGTGAGGGAGAGGAAGCGATAGATGCCCCTGGCCTGGCTAGATAAATAGTGTCTGATCTACGGGGAATCTATATCGATGTATTCTAGAGATACTTCCTATTATAAAAGGAGAGGGGTCCCTCACGCCGTCTGTCACAGAGAACTTTGGAGAAGACTTGCGAAGTTTCTAGAAAATGCCAGAATGAGTGAGAAGCGATGAGCCCGGCCGGGGCCCCTCCCCTCAGGCTGCCATTGGCAGGGGCTCGGGCCGGGGCTTGGTGCCTCGCCAGCAGGAGCGGCGGGGGGTTGGCGGCGGCGGCGGCGCCATGCAGCCCTGTTGCTGGAGCAGGCGGCTCGCGGGGGCAGCAGCGCGTGGCGGGGGCAGCGCCTCACGGTCCATCGAGCAGCTGCTGCTGCGGCACAATGACTTCTCCGAGCGGCACATCAGGCCCGGGGACAAAGAGAAGCGGGAGATGCTCAGAGCGATGGGGCTGGCGGAAAGTCCTGCTCATCCCTCCTTCGGCCCCCTGAGCCGGTGCCCCCGGGTCTTCCCACACTCTGCCCTCCCCTGGGCCTGCCCCCCATGCCTCCAACTCGCCGGCCCCCCCTCGCCACTGAATCCTCCCGTCTCTGCCACCCCTCGGCCTGCCACACCGCAGCCGTGAGGCGGGGCTGGGCTAGTATTTAATCATTCCCAACTATTGGCCTACCACCGGTGCAACTTCCCAGAGCTGCCGGTCGCAGAAGCACTCTGGGCACGGGTGTATTGAACACCTCGCCGCGCTGGTAGCGCTTTTACTACACAGTTTGCTGTTGATCGGGTTAAACGACGTGGCATGGCTTTGGACTGTGCTGGCGGGGGGACGTGTGGAGACTCAGGCTTGGAATGCAGGTGGGTGGCAATGCCTCCCAGGGGACTTCAGTCTTTAGAGAGGGAGAACGTGACACATTTCACCCCCGGAAATGTCCTAAGAGTGGGGGTAAGGGCATAGGTATCAGGGGGTCCAGAGGAGGCTGCCGATGGCTTTCTAGTGATGTTGTCTTTCCCATAGGATGGAGAATCTCTATGTCAACCGCTTCATGCACATGTTCCAGTCCTCCTGGAGTGACTTTGCGGATTTCGAGAAGATCTTTGTCCGAATCAGCAATACCATTTCTGGTGGGTTTGTCTCCATGGCGCAGGGTTTGCTTCACCAAGTGACTAATTGTTCCCCTTTCTGAGTACTAACTGGAACGGAAGTGGCTCGCGCCTGAGCAGCTGGTCTCTTCCAATGTGCCCCAGCCGTGCAGCGTCTGAGAAGCACAGTGTGGAGGAGCGGTTGGAACGCAAGTGTACGGGACCACGGCACCCGGAGAGCTAAACGCTGCTTTGAGCACAAGCGTGCAGAGCTGACGGCAGGTTCTCAGCCCCATGCGAGGCAGGAGTCAGACTCTAGAGCAGGGTTTCCCAACCTATGGGTCAGGACCCAAATATGGGTCGCCATGACATTTCAAAAGGGTCGCCCAGTGTTTCCCCAGGTGGCTCTGCCCCCTTCTCCCCCTGTTTTTGAATTGCCACGGGTCACCAAGTCTTCCTGAATTGTCAAAATGGGCCCCATCTGAAAAAGGTTGGGAACCGCCCGCTCTAGAGGGTCCCTTCTGGTGCCTAGGAAATCTATGAACACTGTCAGAAGTGCCTAAGTCACTTAGGGCAGAATGTAAAAGGTATTTAGGTACTTGAGGATGCACACCGGCACCTAATGGGGTTTTTCAAGGCACTTCAGCACCTCACGCCCCCAACTCCAATTGATTTCAAGGGGAGTTTCAAAATCCCTTCAAGCATCCGTCTGCATCTATCGAGGCCTAGATACCTTTGTAGATCTGCCCCGGGGCACTTCTGAAAACTTTAGTCTTCAAGTTCATCGAATTTAAGGCGAGAGAAGATACTATTATGGACATCTTGCCTGGCCCAGGCCAGAGGACCGAGCCCTAAAGTGATTTAGGGGCCTAATTCTTACAGAAAAGCAGTGGGGGTTATGGAAACCTAAATGACTTAGACACTTGTGAAAAGTCTATCCAGAATCTCGTCAGTTTCCAAATATGACTCAAACGTAGTTTTATGTGTTGGCCCCACCATTGCTGGGGGTGGGATGGACTTGTGACCTTTGGAGGCCTTTTCCACCCTGACATGTCTGTGATTACCCCTGCCCCCGAGTTCTCCTGCCCACCTTCAGGGTTTTTTCAATCACATTTATTCAAATGTTTTTTCTTTCGGTGGTGCTGTGTGACAGACCCACTCCAGCAGGGGATCTGCCCTTCCCTGACTGTGAAAGGAAAACAGTGAAACTGACTCGACCCAAAGCGCTTTCCAATACCAAAGTCAAACACATTTGTCTCTAATCCCTTTCAGTTAATTATAGCCCTCTCCACTATTGCATGAAACAGTAGGAGGGAGATAGTTTGCAGACAAAAGAAAGTTTGGTGGGTTTTTTTAACCTGACTGTGTTCCTTCAAACTTTCTTAAGTCCTAGTTAAGAATTTCATACATTGATTCCCCGACTCTATTAACCGTTTAATCAAGCAAAAGGGGAATTAGTAAAAAATATGGGTAATGCCTCTAATCTCTTGAATGCCAGAGTCAATGCCACATAGCACATGCAGAACTATTAAAACCTGCTTGCACTATTGCGGGACATGTAATAAGATAGCTTCTTAAAGTATTTAAGTACTTCTTAAAGTTCTTGTTAGTAACTTTTCTGTCCTAATAAGGCTGTCAAATTCTGCAAACATTTGTGTAGGTGCTTGACTTTGATTGCATTAGGACTACTCTTCATGGGCACATCTACACTAAGGAATAATTTTTTGAAGTAACTCACAGAGAGCGCCTCTACACGGCAAACCCGTTATTTTGAAATAATTATGAAATAACGGGCTTCTTATTCCGACTCCTGTAGCCCTCATTTCACGAGGAGTAAGGGAAGTCAGAGGAAGAGTATCCGTAGCTGAAGCTGCGTAGCTTAACTTGACTTTAGCCTGCTGTGTAGACATACCCAGTGGCTACGTCTAGACTGGCGCGCTTTTGCGTCAGAGCTATGCAAATGAGGCTCAGCGTTGGAATATCGCCGAGCCTCATTTGCATAGCTAATGAACCGCCATTTTTCGCGGAAGAGGCTCTTCGCAAGGCGGGGCTGTCTACACTGCCTTCTTGCAAGAAAACTGCCTGAAAATAATCGGCATAACGGCTTTGCGCAAAAGGGATTTTCTTCTGCAAGAAGGGCAGTGTAGACAGCCCCATCTTCAAGAGCCTCTTCCGCAAAAATGGCGGCTCATTAGCTATGCTAATGAGGCTCGGCGATATTCCAACGCTGAGCCTCATTTGCATAGCTCTGGCGCAAAAGCGCGCCAGTCTAGACGTAGCCAGTGTGTATATGTTTGCAGAATCAGGACCAATCTGAGGAAGGGTTAAAGTTATTGTTCTTTGCAATCCCATGTTTTCTGCCCCCGACATGAGAAATGTTAGCACCCTCATCCCAACTTGCAGTACCGACGCAAAATCACTGGGTAGTTCACAAGCATGATGCAAATGTAATCTTGAAGCAAGCTCCAGTATTTGATTTCAGGTAGAAAGCAATTGTTGTCTTCAAATATATGATTTTTCAGATTCATTCATCTTTCTGTTTCCATATGTCTCTGGCTTTGCTTTCAGTGATGCTAGACAAGAAGGTGCTTTCATAAAAACTTCTGGTCCGGCTGAAAATAAGCAATACTGGAAATTTTTTTCTTTCTCCCTTCCTCTCCTTGAGGCAACAACTGAACTTTCACTTTGATGTACCCTGATGTTGAAATGTGAATACTGTGTGTTCCTGTCTTATTTGTCATTGGCTGGAATGGCAGCATGACATTATGAAATCCATACCAGATCATGGTGAAAAAACACCCCATGCAACTCAAAAAGATATAGCACGGGGGGGAAAGAAGCAGAACGATGTTTGCATTTTGTTGATTGTAATGTCGCCTAATCTGGTAAAGTGGATGCAGAATCGTCATAATCCATTACCATACTCAATGACCCCACATCTTTCCAACACCAAAAGGTTTCCAAATGTTCTGCATTCAAGGATTGCTCTACTCCCTTCTGAAATGCAGCCACAACTGGGTGGGAACCGAGTGTTTGTTTAACGATACCATGGGTGATAGCTTAGAACGGAAAGTGGACGGTGAAGATGAATTGTCCGTTTGCGGTGTAACCCACACACCTAGTGTGGTTCACTGTCCCTTAGACCAGTGTTTCTCAACCAGTGGTACGAGTACCCTTAGGGGTGCTCGAGAGAAGTCCGGGGGGTACATCAACAACTGAAATTTGGAGAAAACTGAATTTTTGTTTTAAGTTTTACAGCCACTTTATTTTGTACTTTTTACACCCAAAAGTGTCATTGCCCACCCAGCTGCAATTAAGTTATTTAAACAAATGTGTTGCAATGGTAGAAAAAAAATTGTGTCTGAAAACTGTAGGTACTGGGGAGTACTTATAATTTTTTTAAAGGGGGTACTTTATAAAAAAAAGCTTGAGAAACACTGCCTTAGACCACTTACAGTGAGAGCTAAGAACAAGCACTACAGCCGAGGCTGAGTGCCAGCTGGCTTTATAGGTCAAGCTGTAGTAGCTCTTACACTAAGATCATGAGGTCCTAGGTTCAAATCTGTGTGGGGGTGGTTACAGCAGCTCCATGGGCAGTTGAATTGGAGTGTTTGTGTCTCCTGCAGAGTACGTGATGCAACACTGGCAGGAAGATTTTATGTTTGGGTACCAGTTCCTGAACGGATGCAACCCTGTAATGATCAAACGGTGCCGAGAGCTGCCCAAAAACCTGCCAGTGACCACCGCGATGGTAGATTGCAGCCTCGAACGGAACCTGAGTCTGGAAGAGGAAATAAAGGTGCAGTATTGAAGGGGCGTGGGCTTCTTCTGTCACTGTCTCGCTGCGCTTCCCTGGTGTGGGGTCAGGGATCTCCTTCCGTGTGGCTTGTCACGGCAAAGCTAACGCTTTAGACCAGGGCGCTTCCGGTCCTTTTTTTTTTTTTTTTCCTCTTCCTCCTACGCAAAATCATGCTGTTTGAGTTGGTCCAATAAAAGAGGTTGCCTTGTTCACCATGTTCCCCCAGGGCTGTTTCAGCACACGGCTAGGGTGGAATGAACCAAGAGCTCTGACTCCTGGCTCGCTCTCCGAGTGGAACCACCACAGCAAAGAACCACGGGGTGGGCATGACCTCTCGCTCTTGGCAGATAGTCTGTCCCGGGCTGGCAGTGAGCAGTGATGGCCCGTATCACCTGAGCACAATGCAAACACCTGAAAAAGGCATAACTCTTTGCTACAGCCGACTTGCACTGTGAGGTTCAGGGGACTCAAACCAGCAGACCCCGGTTAAATAGGGCAGCCACCTACGTCCCCCAGAGGTGCAGCAAACGTGTTGTACAAAGGATCGCTGTCTCTCTGCAAACAGGATGTTAGGAATCATTTAAAAAGGGACAGAGAATAAGACGGAGAATATTTTACTGCCTCTCTATAAATCCATGGTACGCCCACATCTTGAATACTGTGTGCAGATGTGGCCGCCTCATCTCAAAAAAGATATATTGGCATGGGAAAGGTTCAGAAAAGGGCAACAAAAATGATTAGGTTGTTTGGAACGGTTGCCATATGAGGAGAGATGAAAAAGACCGGGACTTTTCAGCTTAAAAAAAGAGGAGATTAAGGGGGGATATGATCGAGGTCTACAAAAGCGGGACAGGTGAGGAGAAAGGCCACGTCTATACTACAAGTTTTTTCAGCAGAAGATATGCTAATGAGGGACTCATTAGCATAAGTCGTGACATCATTAGCATATTTTCTGCCATTTCTTTTCGCGCAAGGGGTTTTTGCGCAAAAAGAAGCAGTGTAGCCGCTTCTGTTTTGCTCAAAAACCCCATTTTGTGCAAGATCCTTATGCCTGTCCTGGAGAATAAGGAAAAGTGTTTATGATTGTTTCCATAGCATAAGAACTAGGGGTCACCAAATGAAATGAATAGGTAGCAGGTTTAAAACAAACCAGAAGAAGTGTTTCTTCACACAGCGTGCTGTCAACCTGTGGAACTCCTTGCCAGAGGAGGTTGTGAAGACCAGGGCTTTAACAGGGTGCAAAAAAGAGCTAGATAAATTCATGGAGTTGGGTCCATCAATACTTAAAATTCTGCAGTACAGTTCTTTGGTTGATCATTTACAGTTGGCCAACAGAGGAGCATTCCGACAGTACTCTCAGCCAAGGATATGTTTTCAAGATTTCTGGGTTATCGCACACCACCCATGTGTCCCCAGCCTCTTCCAGGTTTTAAAATAATGCAGGTGCTAAACAACCTGTGGAACTCCTTGCCAGAGGAGGTTGTGAACACTGGGACTTTAACAGGGTTAAAAAAAACTAGATCAATTCATGGAGGTTAGGTCCATCCATACTTATTAGCCAGGATGGGTAGGAATGGTGCCCCTAGTCTCTGTTTGTCAGCGGCTGGGAATGGGCGACAGGGATGGGATCGCTTGATTCCCTGTTCTGTTCCCTCCCTCTGGGGCATCTGGCATTGGCCGCTATCGGCAGACAGGACACTGGGCTAGTTGGACCTTTGGTCTGACCCAGTCTGGCCGTTCTTCTGTTCTCTCGTGCATGAGAAAAGCCAGGCTGGAGAAAAAGCTCCAGAAAGATGCACAATTGGTTAAGCAAACATCCCCCCTAGGAAAGAGTTTGGTCTTTAAATGGCAAGTTACACAAGGCCAGCCAGTCCACAATGACACGGCAGAAACTGATTTCTGACTGACGGGGATTAGCAGAAACTTCCCACCTGGGCAGATACTCTATGAGAGTCCCCTTGGGGGGATCTTGCTCCTTTTCCAGAGCATCTGATCCTGGACGCTGCCAGAGGTGGGATACGCTGGGCTGGTGGGTTTGTTCCCTCCCGCGGCTCCATGTTCCCTTTTCTCTGTCTCCAGCAAGGGAACATTTTCCTAGTGGATTACCAGCTGCTGGATGGCATCGATGCCAATAAAACAGATCCGTGCACGCTGCAGTACCTGGCTGCCCCCATCTGCTTGCTGTACAAGAACCTGGAGAATAAGATCGTCCCTATCGCAATCCAGGTACGCGCAAGACCTGAGCCGTGAACGGGGCACCGGGCCTTGGGATAAGCCCTGTTCTAAACGTGATTGTTTTAACCCCTTCAGATCAATCAAACCCCCGGCCCAGATAATCCCATTTTCCTCCCGTCCGATGCCAAATACGACTGGTTACTGGCCAAGATTTGGGTTCGCTCTGCAGATTTCCACATGCACCAGACCGTGACCCATCTCCTGCGGACACACTTAATTTCCGAAGTGTTTGGGATCGCCATGTTCCGGCAGCTGCCGGCGGTGCACCCCCTGTACAAGGTAGGCAGTAGCGGCCCAGCCACCCCAGTCCAGGGGGCGTGCGCTCCGCGGTGACGACACAACGCAACGAAACCGCCAGGCGTGTCCGGTCGCTCGGCCTGTCCCGCGCCAGTTTGGTCGTGGGGATTTGTGAGAAAAAGCTGGGGAGAGGTCCCAGGCGAGCGCTCGCATCCACCGCAGCTGTGACCCATCCCCAGCTGACTCCAAACCCCCAGGCCAAGCGGGGAGGGAGGTGGGTACCGCACTGCCCACAGTGACTGGGAAAGGCAGGGGCCCCCACCGCCCATCTGGGCTAGCCCCTGTGGGAAAGGGAGGGGCCACCACCCCTCGGTCTGAGTGGGGACCAGGATCCCCCGCTGCCTGCGGAGGGTGAGCAGCTGTTGGATCCTTCTGCCACCCGCAAGGGCTGGGAGCTGTCGGGGTCTCCCCCCATCACACTCGGGCTGGGAGCAGTCGGGGTTCCCCCTGCCACACACAGGGGCTCGGAGCAGTCGGGGTTCCCCCCTGCCACCCGCAGGGGCTGGGAGCAGTCGGGGTTCCCCCCTGCCACCCGCAGGGGCTGGGAGCAGTCGGGGTTCCCCCTACCACCCGCAGGGCTGGGAGCAGTCGGGGTTCCCCCCTGCCACCCACAGGGGCTGGGAGCAGTCGGGGTTCCCCCTGCCACACGCAGGGGCTGGGAGAAGTCGGGGTTCCCCCCTGCCATCCACAGGGGCTGGGAGCAGTCGGGGTCCCACTCACCACCCTTAGCGATTGGGGAGCAGTCGGGATTCCCCCCACCATCAGCTGCAAGGCTTGGGAAGCAGTTGGGGTTCCCCCTGCCACCCGCAGGGGCTGGGAGCAGTCGGGGTTCCCCCCACAGCCCATCGGGATTGGGGAATGGTCGGGGTTGCTCCCACCATCAGCCGCAGGGCGTGGGAAGCAGTTGGGGTTCCCCCCACAGCCCATAGGGGCTGAGAAGCTGTTGGGGCTCCTCCCACCACCACCCACAGGGGCTGGGGAGCAGTAGAGGTCCCCCCCCCCGCACTGCAGTGGCTCGGCCGCTGAGGTGCCCCAGTGTCACAGTGGTCCCCGGACATCCTGGCTTCCGTGAGCTCTGAGGTAACCACAGCCTTTGCTCTGCTCCTTTCTCCTTTCTCCGCCCCCCCGCAGCTCCTGGTCCCCCACGTGCGCTTCACAATCGCCATCAACACCAAAGCCCGCGAGCAACTCATCTGTGAGTGTGGGCTCTTCGACAAGGTGAGGCAGCTCCGCCACGCGTCCCCTGGCCCTGCGGCCCATCCGCTCACTGCACGGCACGCTCCGTTCTCTGGCGCGCTCCGGCAGCTTCCTTGTGCACAAAGGTGCACAGGAGTTTCACAAATGCCTGAAGTGCACCAGCGAGTGCAGGCCAGGTGAAGCTCCTGCCTTTCACTTTTAACTGACCAATTCAACACGGAACATAGCGTATCCTCTAGTGGCTGTTGGGATGGCAGGAACTGAGCTTAGTGAACATACAAGCACCCAAATGCATATATCGGTCTCAGGCTATGTCTACACTACGAGTTTTCTCGGCAAAAAATATGCTAATGAGGGACTCATTTGCATGAGTCACAATCTCATTTGCATATTTTCTGCCGATCCGTTTTTGCACGAGGGGTTTTTGCGCAAAAAATCCCTTTTTCCACAAGATCCTTATACCTCAAAAAAGAAGATATACCAATCTTGCGGAAAAAGGGGGGTTTTGCGCAAAAATCAAATGTCCACACTGCTTGTTTTTGTGCAAAAACCCCTAGCGCAAAAATGGATCGGCAGAAAATATGCAAATGAGATCGTGACTCATGCAAATGAGTCCCTCATTAGCATATTTTTTGCTGAGAAAATTCGTAGTGTAGATGTAGCCTCAGAAGGGTAGCCGGGTGAGTCTGTATCCTCAAAAACAAGCAGGTGTCCTGGGGCATTTTAAACACTTAACAGGTTTATTTGGGCGAAACCTTTTGTGGGTAAAACCCACTTCGTCAGCTGAATCTGACAATTTCCCTTGCCTTTGACAGCCACATTTTTATATCGAAAGCTATGAATGGGACACTGCCAGCCCCGTTAATTCGCTTCATTAACACAGATCCTACAATTGACAGGTACTTTTGCTGTTATATAGATCTTGGAGTCTGTATTTCCACTCCACCCCATCTGAGGAAGTGGCCTTTACCCACGAAAGCTCGTGATCCTATACATATTTATTAGTCGCTAAGGTGCCACAGGACGGCTCATTGTTTTTAAAGTTTTAGACTCGCCAGGCCCCACTCTGAGACAGCTTTCGATGTCATTCTTAGACTTGATTTTGGAAGTGTGCTTTGCGAGGGTGGTGGCTGATGTACTAAAAACAGTACTAGGGTCTGATAAGCAAAGGCGATAAACCTGGTCGCACTCAACACCCTGCTCGGAGTGATACTCACAGCAAGATAGGGTTCTCTGGACCAGCACTCTGGCTACATCCTGACCACCATTTCCTTGAATTGCAAAAGCAATCATGCTCTGCTAGGTGAGGATGAAATGTGGTGGGGCTGCTGCTGGCGGCTTGCAGTCTACTCCACTCTGGGCTGCAGGGGTCTCGGATCTCCCTCGTTTGGCACGACCGGATCCACTCGGACCTCGCCAGCCTGAGCGCTGGTGTCGCGGGGGCACTGCAGGCAGGTCCATGCAGAACAGCACATGTCATGCTCCCTGCAGGAGAAACCCTGGCATGGAATGAGTCAGACAGGAGGGCCTGCGAGTAAGCCATGAAAATGAGCTAAGTGCCGTGTGAAAAGCTGCAGCCTGGGATGTTGACAGATTATGAGTTTGCTTCTTTCAGTATATGAGCCTCTCCTGATAACAGTTTCCATTTGGGGTCAGATGCAGCTGATTAGGTTAAGAAGCAATTAGCGGTCAATAACAAGAGTGATCGGAAGATGGTGGGGCCAGATGGAAGAGAGGGAGAGATACGTGGGGTGAAGAAACGTTTTTTAAAATCCCAGAGGGGTTGCCGTGTGAGTCTAACTTTAAAAACAACGAGGGGTCCTGTGGCACCCTAGAGACGTCCCAAAATATATAGAAGCATGAGCTTCTATGGACAAAACCCACTTCTTCAGATGCATGAGAGTCGGATGAATTCATCTCACCAAGTGGCTTTTGCCTACGAAAGCTCCTGAGTCAGTATTTTTTGATAAGTCTCTACGGTGCCTCAGGACTACCCGTTTTTTAAAACGTTGAATCACAGGCTGTTACGCCGTAGCTTGTCGCGAGCGTGCCGTTCTTCCGCCTGGGATGTGAACTGTCGCCCTGAGCCCTTCTGAGATGATCCCACTTGGTTTTGGCCAAATTCTAGGTGGGGTAATTCCTCTCGAAATGCCCCTCCCATTGGCTGCTGTATCTGCCTGCATCTCCTGCCGTAGGCGAATGTGTAACATGATGGCGCGCAGATAAGCTGCTGCCGTGTTCCGTCCCAGACGTGGCTACATTCTGATGATAGGTCAGGTGATCCTTGGGGGCATATGATGTGGTCATGTGGAATGTTTGGCAATAAATATAAGGAATTATTCAAAGATGCTGTAAGTGGGAGAAAGCCAGGCTGGGAAAATGCACTCAATGAGTGGGAAAGGTTCAACACCAAATGAGCAGGCTCAGTCTGGCTAAGCCACTAGTACTTTGCAAGAAGGTTTGCGTTTCTCCTGCCAGAAACATGGGTGTGGGCTGTTCCCCTGCCAGCCACCGAGGAATGGACAGGACAGCACGTATGACCTCAGCCACATGACACTGTCTCCGCATGCTTCTGACTCATGTTTTCTGCCCCCAAGGCGAATGCCACTGGTGGAGGTGGACACGTGCAAATGGTCCAGCGAGCCACAAAAGACCTCACCTACAGTTCCCTCTGCTTCCCGGAGGCCATCAAAGCCAAGGGCATGGACAGCAAGGAGGACATTCCTTACTACTACTATCGGGATGATGGCGTCAAAGTCTGGGAGGCAATAAAGAGGTAGGAGGCGCTGCGTGTCTGACCCATCTGCTCGGAAAAGGAGGGGTGGACTCTCCCTCCTGGGGGCGGGGTTACTGGATCAAACCTGTCTGTCTCTTCTGGCAAGTAAAAAGCTGGGAGGGGTTATTGCCAGACCTGAAAATTGAGCCTGATTTCTCGGAGCCACCCTGGGCAATTTTCCTCCTTGTGTGTCTTGACCAGCGAGAGAAATTCTGCTGGACAGGTTCTGCCCCCAGGCAGCCACGTGCTTTTCAGTGGGGGTGTGACGGGTTGTACAAGGGTGGAATTTGGCCCCCAGATGGCGCATAATAGAACCCAGCTCCTGTTGCCAGCACTGTCACCCCAGCAAGTTGTGAGTTCAAATCCCATGTATGGGCCGTCTCTTCTTTGGGCTTGAGGGTGACTTATTCTGGCTTGCCCCAGTTACTTCAACGGAACTGAATTGAAGCTCTTGTGAACTGAAAGCACAGTCCCTAGGGGGGTGTGCACTTGTCTGAAAAGTTGTGTGAGTTAAACCAGTGCAACTTTGTGGTTTAGACAAGGCCTGGGTTTTGCCAGCGGGTCAGATGCTCTGAGTAAGTGGTTGCAGTCTTACACAGTCGTTTGAATCACGCTCACCGAGTAATTTACAAGGTCACCCTCCCTCGGATTCTGCTTCTCCACAATTCTTGTCCCCCCACCCCCATCCCCTTAGGGTTGGGGTTTTTTCAATCCCTTTTGTCTCTGAGCATTTTCAAGTGAAGTCAGGAAAGATAAAGGCATGCAGATTGCCGGGACGTGTTCGTGTGGAAAGCATTCGTGCACGTTCTTAAGAGCAGTCGTATTTGAAAACTCTGCTTCGCATTCTTCATTCCGGTGCTCAGCTCTTGGTTTGGCCGCTGTGTATCTTGTATCTCTTGCGGCACTGCTAGATCCCGTGTGAAAGGCAAGGACGTTTCATGTGGTTGTTTTCTTGGGGCACTGGTTGGTGGGTTTTTTCTCCCCTTTGCTGATGAATCTCACTTATCGGTGGCTACAAACACCCACCGGTCCTTTACTGCATCCATAGCCCCCGTGGCAGCCCATGGGAGAGGGTGTCCAGGTCTGGGCCTCTGTAAAATGTCCTTCTTTAACGAACGGTTCAGTGTGTGAACTCTCACATTGTAGAGGGGAGCGTGTCCGTGACACATGGGCTTGTGAATGTGGTGTCCTGCAGGCGCACTCTTCTAAGCACTAGAGAACACCTCATTACGGCCTTGTCTGCACTGACTGGCCCCTCTGATCTACTTCAGCGACGCTGATTGCGTCCCTGAAATTGGCATACGTATCTCAGTGTTTTCTATGAGGTAAGGTCGGCAGGGGCTGCTCTCCCATCACCGCCAGCTACTCTTCTCGTCTTGGTGGTGTACCGGCGTCGACAGGCACGTGCTCGGAGATCTATTTATCATGTCTAAGCAGACATGATAAATCGATGGCCGATGGATCTATCGCTATAGCATCGATCCACCGCGTCGTGTGGACAAGGCCTTAGGGTCCTCAGACACCGTATGATTCACCGTCAATACAGCTTGCTCTGTTCTGATGTGGGGGGCAGATAGTGGAATCTTTTTGGTCACCCAGCAAATTACGTTTCTCCATCGTAGGCCAAATGCAACCCAGTGAAAGAAAGCCAGTTCTGCCCCGAAGGGTTTGATTCTGCACTGCCCCGCATCTAAAGTCCTCTGCCTCTGTACGAGGTGAATCTAAACCACTGCCAGTGGGGTTAGCAGAGAACGGGGAGCATTTTACACCCCCCTCTGCCCGGCGGTGCCAAGGAGGAAGAGAGGGGAGAATGAGGAGAGCTTTCTCTCTGGCTGCTGCAGGGTTTTAAGAGCACTTAGCGTGGGCATCCCTGCCTGAGGGAGGGAGTTTGATGGACGTGTGGGAAGGGAGAGAAGATGGTTGTTTAGTGCCCTGGGCCTGGAGGGAGTGCCAGGTGGAGGAGGAGAGAAAGGGAGGTTTGGGCAGAATGAAGGGAGTGTGAAGAAATGTCATCGAAGACCTAGGCCTCAAAGGGGAGGGCAAGAAATGCAAACTTGATGGAGAGATTGAATGGGGAGAGTCAAAGAATAGAGGTGGGGGGGTTGGAGCGACGTCTGGGTGGGCTGACGGTGGAGTGGGAAGGCCAGAGGTAGTGCCAGGGCTGCAGATGACTCGGAGCTCCTAGAAGGACTCCCCACCCAAGTCATGTTGACATTGGTGAAGCCCTCTGAGATGATGGAGCCCAGCACCCTCCAGGCCTCCTGCCCGGGGAGAAAGGCCTGCTCGGAAGGGTGTGGCTGCGTTTGGAGTCCTCTCTGAGAGGAAATAACAGGGCCTTTCCTTCCCGCCCTTTGCTGCCTCGCTGCGGCTGCAGCTTCACGGCGGACGTGATTGATATCTATTACGAGAGCGACGAGGTCGTGTGCGAGGACGTGGAGCTCCAGGCCTTCGTCAAGGACGTCTACGTCTACGGAATGAAGGGCAACAAGTCTTCCGGTGAGTTGTGTCGGACAGGTCGGGTGCCAACCACCCCTCAGAGCCACACACCCCAGAGCCTTGTGGGTCTCTCCCTCCAGGACCCCTTGTGGCTAAGGCACCGGGCTGGAACGCAGGAGATCTGGGCTGTAAACGCTCTGTCCCTCAGCTCCTGTGCGTACAGCAGGGGGTAGCGCTGCCCTTCAGATTCACCCAGTGTGGGGTGCCGCCGCCTTGCCATGAAGGTTATTCCAAGCTCGGGGGGAGGCGGCCCTCACTAGGCCTTCAAAGCCGGGTTCACCTTCTGCTTCTTGGAAAGCAGCTGGCTGGATTTGGCCCTCCCACGGGTCATGCGACTCTGGTCTCACCACCCTGTACACGTATCCACCTTCCAGGAGGTGGCTTCCAGGAAGGGTGGGGAAATCTGTGCTGAGGGGAGGGGCATTCTGCAAGGGAGCCCGGCCCCCTCTCCCTTGTCTCCCCCCAGCTGTCTCCCATAGGTGAATGAAAGCGGGGCGAGGGCACGACGGAGGATAGGATACTTCTCTGCAGCGCACCCCAGGTTATACCTTGTCATAAGGGTGCCCCACGTGAATATTTCTGTTCCTCCTCCTGAGTCCCCTGCGCGGGTTCAGAATTGTCATTCCCCTGTCTCCCACCTTCACTTAAATGCTGCCTAAGCTAGTCCTGCCTCATTGCCTACTGGGTCATTGCTCACCACACTTTGCCTCTTTTTAGACCTAGCGCCGTGGGGTTTACTCTGGTGAGGTGGTGCCCTGTTTGAGTTGTGATTTGGCGTGAAAGAGAGCCTGAGACATAAGCCCTTGTGTCAGAGGCCTGGTGTGCAACAGGGCCTGCTCTCACAGTCTGTCAAGAACAGGGCTGATAATGCAGAAATACAGATTCTTATGAAGTACTATTGTCATGCCAACAGGCAGAACCGAACCTGCGACCTCTCGAGCTTAAAGCCAGGCGGCTCTGAGCTAAGGGTGCAGAGCAAGCTCATTCTTTCTCTCTGTGTAGTGTAAGTGCCAGCCCACGGGACAGTGAACCACACCCAGCAGCTGTGTGGGTTTGTCAGGGCTGATCCCCACTCTGGCACCCCGAGTGCAGAAGATGGGGGCCCACAAAGAGCTCAAAAGAAAAAACAATTTTTGTTTCTTTTGGTTACAAAAACTTCCCCCCGGAATCACAATACCCAGATTTTGGGGGATCGCTTCCACCATCAACTGATTTTTAATCCCTAACAAAACCAGGGGTGAACACTTGGACCCACCCCTAGGGATACCCCAAGCTCTTTGACCCTAAAAGAGCTTGAAAAAAGAAAAGAGGAAAACAAGCTGCAGTCTCTGGTAGCTGACCTCTCAGTCAGAGTCACGCAGATACCCACAGACAGACCTTCCCGGACACAAGAATCCAATCATCCCCTTTAAAAAAGTGATTTTTATTACAAAACAAAAGATAAGCTTGACAAAGCAGACTTGGTTGCTAGATGTCACAGAGCCACTAAGGAAAGCAAATGAAAACACAGAGAAAAGTCTCTGGGCCCAATGCGAGATGGCAAATAGGGAGGGGAGGCAGAGATTCACACAGAGCAGTTCAAACCAAACCACAAAATAAAGAAAAAAAATACCCTGAAGGCGACTAGATTCATTTAGCCCTTTTACTTACTTCCAATGGTCTCTTTATTCAGTCCGCGTCCATGCCCTGAATTCCCTGGAGGCGTGGTAGTCCTGGCTGGGTTTAAATCATTCTGTGTCTCTCTACTCCTGGTTTAAGTCTCCCCACACAAAGAATCTCTATCCCATTCACATGTCAACATGAGCTCTATTGGTTCTCCAGCCCCGTGGCCAACACCTGAGTTTAACCCCTTAGTCACCGAGTGCTGGTCAGCACTCCAGGATTACACTAGGCACAGGGTACCCGCGCCAGCACATCCAGATGTACAAGGTAATGGATGATAAATAGCCACATTAGGGGGCAGTAAATTACTATGTCAGAGGGGCAGTACTAACTTGTTTGTGTCGGGGGATAAAGATGTATCTCAGAGGAAATATTTTTGTCTGACACGGCCTGCCGTTCACTGAGCTGGTCTGTTGTTAGGGCATCCACGTATTAGTGATCTGGTAGAATCTGCTGGAGTAGTGCCATGCTTTGTCGACAAAAAAACCTGGCTGGGTGCCCTCGTCCCTTAACGAATCTCGTGGTCTTTGGGTGGTTTACTTGAGATCTGCCATGCCAGCTGTCTGTGCAAGAATGGGGCACCACACGCAGGGAACACATGTGTGCTGATGAACATCTGACCACAAGGGAGTCGCTGTGAATGCTCATTTGTGTCCTTAGCTCCCAAGAATTTGGTCAGACGATATAAAGTGGGATTGGTTTTAAAGATAAAAATGTCCCTTTGCCTTTTCACTTGAGGATCTCAAAGGGCCTTGCAGAGCCTCCTGTGAGGTGAGTCAGTGTAGCCATTTTACAGACGGGTTGCTGAGGACGAGAGAGGTCCCAAAGCCACCCAGGCAGCTCCGTAGCGGGAGCCAGGAACAGAAAGCCACAGGCTGCCACATGGCCTACCACGGGCCGATAACCCCGGTGTGCCACAACTGATCCAAACCTCATTTCCGGCTTTCTTCTCCGCTGCCTTTCAGAATTTCCAAAGACCATCAAGACCCGCGAGAAGCTATCGGAATATCTCACCGTGGTGATATTCACTGCATCAGCCCAGCACGCGGCTGTCAATTTCGGTCAGGTACGGGTGCAAAAGAGTTGGGCTCGTTGCTGGAGTGCCCCCTCATGGCCGGATGTGGAATAGCAGCTCTCTGCTCACGGGGCGCTTCCTGCAGACAGTCTTCCCGGTCCCACAGTGGCCTGCCTATTCTGACGTGAAGCCCTTGGTCACGTCCTGATTAGTCCCTGGCCTTCTGGAGGGTCTAACAAGTAAATGTCCTATATGCTTATGTGCCTGTCCTATGGCCCGGATGCTGGGCCATGTGGTCCTTGCACACGCTTGGCTCGGGGCTTTCTGGTGTCCCTACCCCCTTATATTGAGGGGCTCCGTTGCCCCGTTCCCCAGGAGACTCCAGGTTCTCTCTCTCCTCAGGGACCTTCCAAACAAGGGACCCTCTGGTGAGCAGGGAAGGTCTAGCCACCCCGGCTTCCTCCCTGGGTTTCATCCTTCTGTGGCCCTGGGTTCACTCTTCTCTCGGGGCCAGTGCTCCCATGTGGACGCCCCAGTATAAGCCCAGACCAACAGCCGATTCTTCCAAACCAGCTTCTGCCCTCCTCAGACGTGACCTTCCGTTCCTCAGTCAAATGCCTCCCAGGGCTCTCTTCCCGGAAATCCGGATCTTGCCCTATTATGAGAGCTCCCGTCAGAGCCTGCTGCACCTGTGGGCCTCTAGCCAGACTTCCCTACTCCGGAGTGTATCCCAAGGCCAACTTTCCCCCAGACTTCCTCTTTGATCCTCCAGCTGTCTCAACTCGCTAGGCCGGCGGGTGCCTGAAGAGTTTCCCTTTTCTGCTCCGGCCTGCCCGTCTTTAAAGCAACCGGCCACCTTCTCCCCATCTGTGATTCACCTTGAACTAAGCCTGGCTCATCCTCCTGATGGCCACGTGGGTTAATTAGCTTCTTGGGCCCTCGTTAACCCCTTCATTTCCTGCCTGGGGCACACACATTTCTCCTTTGCCAGAGCAGTGCTCCTCTCAGCTGGAGTGTGCAGCCGCAGTGGCTTGAAGGAGTGGGAAGCGTTGTTTTAAGTGTCCGGTTACACACTCAATTGCCCTTCCATGCTCAAATGCCCCCCCAGCCACCTGCAAATGTCATCAAAGTCCAGGGGAACCGTGGCGTCTTTTGGAGGGGGCACTTGTTTCCCTGCCTAACTGTGGATTTTGGTGCCCAACGTGAGTTCCATTGTGGCATCAAAGTTCAGAGTATGGGCAAGATTTTCCAACGTGCCCAAGGCCTGTAGCCAGAGGGCGCTTAGAAGGCTACGTTCCATGGAGAGAGTCAGTGGGGTATAGGCTCTTGGGGCACGCTGGGTAACATTATCCAAAGTTCAATGAGGTGGATCTCAGCCCATGGGAGTTTCCTGAGGCCCGGGCTGGTTTGGAAATCCCACAGTGGAGCTCACCCTGCTACATGGTGCCAATTTCCTCCCCCCCCCCCCCCCCCCCGGGTCTAGAGATATCCCAGCATGCCCTGTGCTGGCCGGGGAGTCACCACAAAACAGCCGACCTTTCAGATCCTGTTTTTCCCTCCGACACTGAAGAGCTTTACAAAATAGACTGTAGAATAATCTCCCTTGATCTCCTACATGGAACAAATTAAAGCCAGGTTTGAGTCGCACCAGACTTGAATCATCTTCCCGCAGGTCTGTCTGGCCTACCAAAAAAAAAGTGCTTTCCCTAAACTCAGATAAAAGTCTCCAGGGATCACCGTGTTAGCCTGTAACTTAAAAACAACCAACAACAAGTAGTCCTGTGGCACGGTAGAGACTAACAGAAACATGTGTATAGTATCGTGAGCTTTCATGGGCAAAACCCACTTCCTCCAACGAGAGTGGAGAAAAAAGGGGGAACTTCACAATAAATAACAGAAAAAGAAGGGAGAGGGGGAAGGGAAAAATACCTAAACTCAGCTCGTCGACTCAAGTTAACCAGCCAGACTGGAAATGCCCCTTAGTAGCTCGTTTAATCCTTGTTAAACCCCCCGCTAGCCTGTAACTGTGAGGGACAGCCAAGGCCCACATGATTTTAAAGTTAGTAAACAGCATCTGCGCTAAGTGACAAGGGGTCTTTCACGTCACTAACCTGAGTCTAACCCCCAGCCTTCCACCCTTCCCCCTCCGACACACACACACACGCACGCACGCACGCACACACACACACACACACACGTATTCTTCATAGAGACAGATTCAGTGTGTTGGCCTGGCAGAACCCTACTAAAAATTGTGCCTGGCCAGGAAAACATATAGGCTGTGTCTAGACTGGCATGATTTCGTGCAAATACTTTTAACAGAAAAGTTTTTCCGTTAAAAGTATTTGCGCAAGAGAGCGTCTAGACTGGCATGTGCCTTTGCGCAAAAGCATCCGTGCCAGTGTAGACACTCTCTTGCGCAAGAAAGCTCCAATGGCCATTTTAGCCATCGGGCTTTCTTGCGCAATAAATTAACGTTCCTGTCTACACTGGCCCTCTTGCGCAAGTATTCTTGCGCAAGAGGGCTTATGCCTGAGCGGGAGCATCAAAAAGTAGTTGCGCAAGCAGCCCTGATTTTGTACATTACAAAGTCAGTGTTCTTGCGGAAATTCTCGCGGCCAGTGTAGACAGGCAGCAAGTTTTTGCGCAAAAGCGGCCGCTTTTGCGCAAAATCTTGCCAGTCTAGATGCACCCATAGTGAAAGTGATGCTAAAGCAGGTGGTGTCAGTATCCCAAACTTCCCAGGCTAGTGCACCTCCACTCTGGAGAGACTAGAACGCTTCCAGTCTTCCTTGGCTTTGACTATATGCAACCGTTTTTCGTATAGACCAGGGGTGGGGAACCTCAGGCCCCCAGCTTGCCTGGATCTGGCCCCCAAGGCTCAGGGCCACCCCCAGCAATGGAGAGCCCACGCTGATGCTCCACCATCACCACCCTTGCCCCACCATGGGGCAAGAGCACACAAAAATCTACTAGGTTGGGTCCCCCTAGGTTCTGGTGTGTGAGGATACTGGGGGAGTGTCTTTCTCCTCAGTCGGGGGCCACGTCAGTGAGGGAGGGATAGATAGCTAGATAGATGGGGGTGTGGGGATATGGAGACAGATAGATAGATAGGTGGGGATATAGAGACAGATAGATAGATAGATGGGGGTGTGGGGATAGATAGGGGTGTATGGGGATAGATAGCTAGATAGATGGGGGTGTGATAGATAGATGGGGGTGTATGGGGATAGATAGATAGATGGGGGTGTGGGGATAGATAGATAGGGGTGTATGGGGATAGATAGATAGATAGATGGGGTGTGGGGATAGATAGATAGGGGGTGTATGGGGATAGATAGCTAGATAGATGGGGGTGTGGGAATATGGAGATAGATAGATAGATGGGGTGTGGGGATAGATAGATAGATAGATAGATGGGGGTGTGGGAATAGATAGATGGTGGATGGATGGATAGATTGATTGATTTTTGCTTGTCACTTGTGTGCAGCCCCTGACTGATTTTTCTGTGGGCAGTTGTCCCCGACCCAAGAAAGGTTCTCCACCCCTGGTTTAGGCGATGGTGCTGTAGCCGTGTTGACTCCAGGGTACTAGCGGGCCAGAGTGGGTGAGGTCACATCTTGGACCAAGGTCTGTCGGCCAGCGAGACCAGCTTGTGAGCTTACCAGAACTCTTCTTCTTCAGGTGCCCCGCGAGAGAGAGCTCTGTGTGAGCGGGAAAGCCTGTCTCTCTGGCCAACAGTCTCTCTGGCCAACAGAAGCGGGTCCAATGATAGATACGACCTCACCCACCTTGTCTCTTTAGTCTCCTGGAGCGCGGCGGCACCAGAAACGCTGCGTCCGGGACGTCCCCCCATGCCACTGGCTGTGCTTTTCATAGCCCTCTCTCGCTATGTCTTGTGTCGCTCAGTATGACTGGTGCTCCTGGATTCCCAACGCCCCCCCAACCATGCGGCAGCCTCCCCCCACGGAAAAGGGGACGGTCACCATAGAGCAGATTGTGGAGAGCTTGCCGGACAGGGGGCGCTCCTGTTGGCACCTCGGCGCCGTCTGGGCCTTGAGCCAGTTCCAGGAAAATGAAGTAAGTCCCAGGCCGTGGTCGGTTCTCTCAGGAGCCTGACAGCTGGGCCCTGGTCTTCCTGGCCCCTCGCTCCAGGGATGGGCCCCCGCATCCCTCCGTACCATGATTTCCCCTCCCCAACCCCTCACACCAAGGAATGCCCCCACCCCTCTGTGCCTCAGTTTCCCTGGCACTTCACTATAGAAGACCCCCCCACCCACTGTACCTCTATTTCCCCTCCAATCTGGGAGCCCCCCCATCCCATTGTGCCCTGATTTCCCTGGCCCCTCATGGCAGGGTCAGACGCCGCACCCCTATTTCCCCTCCCCACGCCCTTACGCCAGGGACCCCCCGACCCTGCTGTACTCTGTTTTTCCTGGCCAGCAACAGGCCCACCCCGTCCCACAGTGCCCCAATTTCCCCTCTCCAGCCAGCTGCATGACGGCCAAAGGGCAGGAGGTGCAGCTGTACTTTAGAATCCAAAGGGCACCGTCAGCAGCCGGAGCCCTGATGTGTCCCGGGCTCTTGGCTGGGGGTGGGGCTCGCATTGCCGCAGGGTGGGCTGTTTAGGCGGAACAGCCGGGCCACCGGGGTTTCTTTCCACCTGCCCCAAGCGCGATCGCTTTGTGTCTCCTGCCGTTAGCTGTTCCTGGGCATGTACCCCGACGAGCACTTCGTGGAGAAGCCAGTGAAAGAGGCCATGATGAAATTCAGCAAGGACCTCGGTGAGATCGTCAGCGGCATCACTGAACGGAACAAGAACAAAAAACTGCCCTACTATTACCTTTCCCCGGACCGCATCCCCAACAGCGTCGCCGTCTGAGCCGCGCGCCCGGAGAGGCGGACGGTTTGGAACGCGCCATGACACGGGCTACCCTCAAGAGGGCCCATCAGCGTAATCAGATTGGTTCTTACTAATCATTTTACGGGGTGATTATTACTGGGAAACAGCCATGCCAATGTGTTCAGGAGTGTGTCTTTTTTAAATAAGCTTTTACAAATCTTAAGACCCTGCAGTGTTTACAAGCCTAATTGTGCGTGAGCTTGGAAAAGTTTGGCTGATGAGAAACTGACTAAAACCGGAAACTGACTGGCCTATTCACATCTCGCATGTCACTCAGTTTGGCCACTGAAAAGCCACATCATCCTGAGATCAAGTAAATTAGATTTTAATTCTTTCCGTTTTAATAAGTAGCAGGGGCCTCCGGAACACAGCAAATCAAATGGACTTTTTAAATGGCGTCTTTTTTAATCCGATGCTTCAACATATGTTAATCTTAATCGTAAACTTCCTGATTTGGGACCAGAAATAGAAGCCGGAAAACATCACTGTGTGTGTTCATGGGAAGTGGTGTGATTGTGCATGGGAGGAAGGTTTCAGTAGTATCGGGGTGTTATCTTTCTACGTGAAGATTTAAAAGTTCTCCTTTTAGTGTCTTGCAGCAGTTATTGCGAATTGTCTCATCTGGACAGACTTTTTGCCAGCACAGCAATAAACGCAGACTGAGAAGTGATTTTGTGCTGTTTGCTGTCGGGGGTGGGTGGTTTTAAGGGTTTGGTTCTCCTTTTTTTCCCTGTTTAGCTCTGTACAGTATGGCTCAGTGTTTGGAAAGAAAGATCTGAGCTTCTAAAGCAAGAGGGCTGAATGGGAAGAGACGGGCCCTAGTCCTTCTGACATCAGCTTCTCAGTTCTCCATCTTTATTGGAAGGTCTCCTTCATTAAGGAACTATTTTTTCTCGGAACCGTTGGGGCATTGACACCAGCTTCACGGCTGTGTGTGGGCCGGGGAGCTGACAGAATTACGGGGCCCTTGGGCAGTGGGGGGGGTGGCTCGACATGCCCCAAAGGGGTGGGGTCTTGGGAATAATGGGCGGGGCATAAGAGATGGATTTCCCATGGCGATTCTAAATGGCCCGGGGTTCCGACTACTGTCACGGCCGTAGGAGCAGCTAGGAGCCCTGGGCCCATTAGAATTGCTGGGCCCTGAGATAACTGCCCCTTCCTTCCCTCTCTTCCTTCCCCCGTCTCCTCGGTGGGTCTGACTGTGGGCATGTATATAAACTGCAGAAACGGGGCCCCATCGTGCACCTATACGCAGGATCAGGGCCGTGGAAATCTCTCTGTGTTTTGCTTCCCTGGCCTTTTAGCTGAAAATCCCAACCCTTAACCTTGAATCTTCCCAGCATCTAAGCAGTAACTAGAGCCGCTTCTACCTGAGAGTTGGAGGTGGGACGAGTGTGCGAAACGCCCCTGGACTGGTGTGAGTCAGGACTGTTTGGTGGCATCTTGCACGGTCCTGCTTTTCCTCGTTGCACTGCATTGGAGTCGCTAGGCTCAAACAATATGTACACTGGCTGGGGGCGTGGGGGCAGGTGTAATTGACACAGTAAACACGACTGTAGAAATGTGATTATAGACACATAAAAGGAAGGTTTGTGCTTTTATTAATGACACTCTTGGTTATTTCTCCCCAACTTTGTTCCCTGAAATATACCCTTGTGCTCTTCCCATATGTACTTGCCATAGAGAAAAGTCTGTTTTGCTACGAGAATAAAACGGAACAAGAAAATAGGTCGGACAGTATTTTATTTCTCCCCATCAACCATGAGCAACCATTCCAGAGGCTCCATTCTTGCCGAAAGCCAACAGATGCACCGGCTCTTTACAGATTAGTACAGTTTGCAGTTTAGGAGTGGTCACACTCCTGCACTTAAAGAAATACGGCCATTTGCACTATTAGCATATAGAAAATGGTGCCGTTACAATAGGTCTAGCGTTGTTCCCTCTTCATAGCATCTTCCCGACCCTGGCTTGTAGAAAGGGAAATCTGAATAGATGTCACGCGCTTTACACTATAACCTGTTTTTTCCCCAGCCAAGTATCAGCTACTGAGGAAGGTAAAACCACTTCCTTCTGGTTTATTTAAAGTGGGTGTGCCTGCCTTTGAGCACAGACGTGTGTGTGCTGGGCAGTAGCGGGGTGGGTGCCGGGGAGCAGCTCTCTCTGCGTGCAAGTCATACAACACGTAACCCAATGTGGCTATGAAATGCCGCAGCCGTTGCGTTGGCTCCAGTATTTGGTGCACGGCCGCAGACTGTGAAACCAAGCTGCACGGTCCACCCGTGCGTTTCTGTCATTACGAACATTTCAAAGTAACAGCCAGGAGACGCTCGCGCGCTTGCGACGTCGGTTCCCTGTCTATGGCACTCGAGGGAGGATAAACGCAGCGTTTCTAGGTATAGCTAGAGCTCTGATAATGGCCAGTCTGGGCCAGCCCCAGCAGAACCGAGGTGGCCTGATGGGCCACCCATTCCAGAGTCCAGAGAGCGGGTGGATGCACATCTGGAGCAGAGACCTTCCCTTCATACGGGCTGGAAATCAGGTCAGTAGAGGAGTCTCAGGTCCAGCGGCTCCATAAAGCCAGCGGGTCTCCTCCGCCCTGGCTTGGGGCAGTTCAGAGCCGTCAGTCCCAGCTGCACCTTCTCTCTCTCACCCAAACCCTCGTAGCCCTGCGGTGGGTTGGCCCTGCTCGGGGCTCCAGGAAGGAGACCTTAGGAGTCTCCTGCCTCATTTGTCTCAGGCCCGTGAGGCACGCGCTCGTCATGGCGGTCCAAGGAAAGCTTCTCCCGAAACCAGGCGTGTGAGGGACGCCCACCCGGGCGACACACCTAGGCCGTTCCCCTCGGGGCCAGAGAGACGCCGCCGACGCCCCAGCTGGCTCCAGCGCCCACCGAATGCCAGTCGGCTGCTGTCACAAGGGAGCTGGGCCAGGCCCAGGGACCCAGCACGAGGTGCTAGGAGCTGGGTCACGCGCGCCCCTCACCCCTGGCCATCCTGCCGCGAGAGGGAGGGCCGTGTGGGCGTCAGCGTCGCGTGTGCCAGACGACCAACCCTCCTCTGGCTGCCAGGCTCTGTGTCGCCCCTGGGCCTGGCCATGGTGGGGCTCTTGCTACATCACACCGCTAAGCCTGGTGCCTCTGGGGGGTGGCACAGCCCCCCCCCGCCACGCCACAGCGGCCCAGGGAGCGCTCTTCAGGCAGTTACTGCACAGACACCGTCTAGTTCTGCACCTTCCCCCGACCCTGGTTGAGGTGGCCTGGGCTGGGGTGGGGGGAGACGACACTCCACACCAGCCTAGCAGATGCCCCAGGGCTGGCTCGGGGAGGCACCTGGCCAGCCCATCTCGCTGCCCTCCTGCCTTGCCCAGGACCCTGCACCCCACCACAGACCCAGGCCTGCCTCGCCAGGGCTCCAGGGGCGCCAGGGCTAAGCCACCTGGCCAGTGACACAGGGCGACAGGTGTGTGTGCACTGAGCTGATGGTGGAGTCGCCTAGTGTGTGTGTGTGTGGGGGGGGGGGGGGGGGTGCACTGGTCTCTCTCGCTCCTGTACTGTTCTCAGGGGAGGAGTTTCCTCAGTCGCAGTCGTGCTCCCCCCCTGCCGGCTGGGACAGAGCGAGGCACCAGGGGCCTTCCCTGTGCCAGGAGAGGGACCCTCAGAGACGGGACCCACCCGGGGGGGTCTCTGGCCTGGCTCCTCAGGCCCCACGCAACCCCCAGCGCTGCCCCCTCCCAGCACACCACCCCAACTAGGGCTGCCCACTTTCTCACGGCAGCAAACTGCCCCCCCCCCCCCGCAACCACTCCCCGCCTGCTGTCATTCGGTCTGCCCCACCCTCGCCCACACTCTCATTTTCACTAGGCTGGGAGGGGAGCGGCTCAGCTGGGCAGGCTCCACGGTGGGGCCGGTTCACACTTGGGTCCTGAGCCTGCGGCGACTCAGAGGCCCTTTCGCTGCGGAACTGTCCCCCACGGCCTGTCCCCTGCCCTAGGGGGCGCTCTTGCGACGTGTGGGGCCGCTGCCACGCGCCGCTTGCATAAGAAACCCTGGCCCCTCGTTGGGGGTCAATGGGGCGCTGGCCACGTCACCTACACACGCCCAAGCCCGCAGCTCAGCAAGTGAGTTGCAGCGCACAAAGACACGGCTCCTGTTACCCGTTCTGGTCCCTCCCCCCTGGGGCACCTGGCACTGGCCAGAGCCAGGACCTGGGCGAGACGGGCCTTTGCTCTGCCCCAGGCTGGCCGCTCTCATGAGCGTTGCTAGAAATTTAAAAATCAAACTGCTGAACACGTGTGCAGCACATAGTCCAGCTCTGTTACGCATCGTACCGTTATGTGCAGTCCCACACACAGGTATTTCGGGGGAGGAGCTAGCGGCTGCCCCGCCCCTGTGGCCCAGCCCCACCCCCAGCCTTGTTCACAGGAGAGGGCGGAATCAGCCCCAGCCGCCTCTGGCCGGCCGGAGCATGGGGGAAGGGAGGATGGGGGGGGGGGCATGCGTGAAAAAAGAAAAATGCAAAACACTGGGGGGACCTGAGGTGCCGACGGCCACTTTTGCTGCCGGCCGACAGAGGCAGCACCCCGATCCCCTTGCAAACCTCCCGTGTCATTTCTGCTTTGCTGGCCCGGACATGCCTTTTCAGTCCAGAGAATTGCGCTCCGGGGCGCACGCGTGGGCACTCAGCAGTCGGCCCCACAAGCGTGACGAGGAGCGCCACGTTACGGGCTATAACCACGCCAGGGCTGGCCCCAAGCCCAGCGGCGTCCATGCGCGCGAGGAGTGGCGCCGACAAACGGAGCCCGGCGCGTCTTTACACACTGCAAATCACATCCTCCGTGGTCTAAAGGACGGTCACGTCGGTGAGGCCCAGCCCCAAACGCCTTCATGTGGCCCGGCAAATAGGGACACGGGCGCAGGCTGCAAACTCATTGCCAGGGCACGAGGGAGCGAAAGGGGGGGTGTGAGCGGGAGGAGGAATGGGAAGTGGCGGGAAAGGCACGGTTCCACTGACTGCTAGGAGAAAGTAAAACCTTACTCGGTGACACAACCGTCCCCTCGTTCTCCAGCGTGACTTCCACCACCGCCCCCCTCCGGGCCTGCTGCCCGTGCCCAGCCCCAGCTCAACCACAGGTGGACGGGAGGCCAAGGGCTCCGTCTGGGGGAGGGCCTTGGCTCCCTGCTGTTCTGTGCTGAGAGGGGCTGAAGGCGGGAGGGGGCAAGGCTCGGCCCCCGCTGCCTCGTGGGTTCCCTCTGTGACCGTGGCTGAATCTCGCTGTGCCCTCTCCTAGGATGCGCCCCCTCCTCCTGCAGGCTGATGAGCACATGCTTGTTAACGAAGGGCAGGTGCCCCGCTCCTGCAGCGAGGGGGCTGTACAAACACCAGGAGCACGGACGAGGGCAAAGAGGCCGAGAGAGAGAGAAGAGAGAGAGAGAGAGGTGGATCAGGGGAAGGGGACAGATTCCCATTTCACTATGCATTAACCTGGCAAAGAACCTGTTGCTGGTGGAAGAGATGATGTACCTGCATCCCTAGTCACCCAAGATTCCCCCAGGACTTACTGCACTGCTGTGCCAGCAAAGGGCCAGGCCACACAGCCAATATTTCCCACAACTGGGGCACGGACCCAGCGCCTCTTCCTTTGGGCGTCTGCCATGCCAGGCAGGCTGGGGCTGGCACGGAGTAATGGCTGATAATTTCTGGCCCCTGCATGGATTCTATGGTGGGCACTAAGGGGCTATGCTCTCCCCTATTCCTGTTATACTCCTAGAAGAATTCTGCACCCCTGCACCCGTGCAGAATTCATGTCCCCCGCAGATATTTTTCCCACAAAGAAAATACATTCTACTGGGGAGGCGCTGCAGGTACACCTTTTGCCCACCAAGGGCTGCTGTGGCGCCAGACGAGAGGGCAGGGTGGAGTAGCGAGCCGCCTAGAGGGCGGAGAAGAGGCTGCCTCTCTCTCAGTGTCCTGCAGGGCAAGGCGAGGTGGTACTAGACATGGGGGAAGCAAAGGATGGAGTGGAGCTCTGGGGTGGACACAGACTGGGGCAGGGGCATAGGAGCTAATGAGGTGACAGGGTTGAGCTAGGGGCTTTGGGGCTGTCCTCCAGAATCCCTGCCTCTCTGGAAATTTGAGGAGGTTTGCTGCTTCTATTGGGCTAAAAAAGGCAGCACCAAGCAGAGTCATTTACAAGAATTAGCATGTTGCTTACCCACAGTCCCACATCCTGCGGTTAGATGGGTTAGCTGGAATTTGTTTCCGCTTTAGATGTATAAATAATCGATGTTACTGAAACTGTACACAGGAATTGGGCAGGTCTACGTGACCCCTTTTTAGCTGGGTGCAGTTTAGTGGCCTCTTAGAGCCACCTGCAGGCATAAGTGTAAATAGCATTTGTGGACTATGACCACATCTCAACTAGGGAGAAGATCGACGCCACAACGATCGATCTTCTGGCATTTGATTTAGCGGGTCTAGTAAAGACCCGCTTAATCGAACGCTAAGGGCACCCCTCTCAACGCCGGAACTCTTCCTCCACACGAGGTGCAGACCGTAGCGTTTTCTCTCTCGCCAACCTCCCACTCTGAGGCCAGCGCCAAAGCTCAGCTTAAGGTACATCAACTCCAGCTACATAATTTACATAGCTGGAATTGCGTACCTTACGCCACACTTCAGCTGTAATGTAGACCTGGCTCAGTGTGGGTGGAGTGAACTCTCCCCTCCCCCCCCCCATTTCCAGTCTGCGCGATTTCAGCAGGGCTGGCCAACTGAGGTAGGGCAGTTCCCGTGAGTGCAAGGTGGCACGGCCAGGTTCCAGGTTGCTCCAGGCAGGGGAATGCTATTTCCGCAGTGTTGGGTTTCTAGAGCAGATACCACCATGCAAATCTTGCTGCAGGCTTAGCTGTGTGGCACTATTGTCTTTGGGGAGCATCTCTACAGGGGGCAGGATCCTGGAGATGCAAACTGATGCATAAATAAGGGCTCAGAGAACTTCAGTCCTAGTGTGACAATATTATGCAAACCAAGCTAGTTAATGCTTAGTCATCATTTACATAAAAAAAAAAAAACAGCCAGGAGTCCGGTGGCACTTTAAAGACAAACACATTTATTAAGGCATCAGCTTTCGTGAGTTGCAACTCACGTCATCAGTGGCATGAAGAGACAGACATCACCTCCCGTTCCAAGTGCAAACACGTGGACATCACACTAACGGCGGAAAAGCCATGACCGTGTTCATATGCATGTTTGCCAAACAGAGGCGGGCGAGAAGTAATTTTCCCCTTTGGGTACTCTCACCTTCTTATCACGGTTGGAAATGAGCCACATTCACTGGGATTGAATTAGCTCTGACACTCCCCTCTCTGTATCCCGACTCTCTGATTCTTTCACTTCCTGCACCTGACAAAGTGAGTTGCAAGTAACTCATGAAACCCTATTAAAATGGTGAGTCTTTAAGGCAAATTGACATACTTGATTTCTTTGAATCAAGGAGTTAAAACAGCAACCTTTGCTACCTCAGGGTTCCTTTTTCCTCCCCCCACCGCACGGGAATCTCCTCTCCCTGTGGATCTGGAGTGGTGCCCTCCCCTCCCACTTTGCCCCACAAGAAAAGCAGGCCACCATGGCCCCCTGACACTGGTGCGGGACGCCCAGACTCAGAACCCTTTGAGTAGAACAGAGTTTTGCCATCTGGGGCTACAAACCGTTTGGAAATCCTACATCAAACAGTATTTGCTATTGTAAACTGGGGTCGCTCGGAGCTGAAAAGAGCAAAGCTGACTGACACCTGCCGAGAGCTGGCTCACCGTTTCCAGGAAGTCAGGAAAGAAAGAGGTTGGGATGTCAAGAAGAATTTGGAAATTCCTCTGTGACCAAGTGCTTTCCATGCCGGTGTCCAGTCTGAACACAGAAGAGGACGAGTGTTAGGGTATGTCTACACTAGCCCCCTAGTTCAATCTAGGGAGGCTAATGAGGGTGAGCAAAATTGCAAATGAAGTGCGGGATTTAAATATCCCATGCTTCATTAGCATGCTCCCGGCCAGTCACCATTTTTAGAAATTGACTAGCCCGAAGTAACTGCCCGCGGCAGTGAAATGGGATTCCGAATTAAAGCCCTAAATTGAATTAGCTGTTATTCCTCCTGGAATGAGGTTTACCAGCTAATTTGATTTAAATCACGCGCTTCATTTGCAATTTCGGTCGCCCTCATTAGCCTCCCTAGATCAAACTAGGGGGCTAGTGTAGACATACCCTTAGAGAAGAAACAGGCAACCCAGGAGCGAATGGGGTAAACGGCACTGCTTTATTGCCCATGCGCGTTTACCTCGGGTATTCAACACAACATCCGAGTGGCAACAATTTGGCACCAATTACACCCTTTTTTCTATTTTACTATGTTAATTCACACATCTCTCACTACTTTCCCTAAAACCTTATTGAGTAATGTTAACTCCCATACAATGAATATTAATAAACAGATAATGAATACAATTATACCCGCCCCTAAGTACTAGTTGCAGAATTTCGAATTAAATCAACACTTTTCTACACTACAAACTTTCTAAAACAGCAGGTTACACAGATTACAAGAAATTTAACCCTGAAAATATTTTAAACCGAGCCAACGAGGACAAGCAAAAGACACAACAAAGTAAAGCAGCTACATACTTATCTGGTTTCCTGCGCTACAAGAACGAAGGGGAAGAGTATGTTTATACATCAGGAAGGACAATACCGGTTTTGGCCGGACTCTTAATCTATCCTTCCAGACTGCAGAAATAAAAGGAAAAAACATGTTTAAAGGCTAATGCAGTGGCTGAACTCCTTAACCACCATCCCAGACCCCTACTAATTTTTACATACCCCAACAACGAGGTATGCGTCCGTTTGTGTGGGACGCATGCTTGCGTAAGCATCGTATTGCATTCAGTTAAGGGAGTCTGGAAAGCGTTTGAGAGAGGAATCCCGGCAACCTGACACTCCCCGAGGGGGGGGAGTGGGACAAGGAAGGTATTATTGGACGGGGGTGGGTCGCTGAGGCAGAGAGTTCATTTGTCTAAGCGAGAGACGACGCTCCCTCCCCACGTCACAGGAGAGACGATTTTCTGGCACTCGGGCCGAGACCATGATCGGACCCTTGGGAGAAAGAGGCTGAAGAACACAACACAGCCCAGGTGGCCAGAGAGCAGCTCTGGATTGGAGGGAATCAACTCAAATGCCATTACCGGTTCCCAGCCAAGCAAAGCTCGCGGATGGCCGGAGGAACCAGGGGTGTCCCCCGTCGCTTGGGCACCCTGAAGGCGTCAGTCCTCCTTCCGCCTTCTCTTTGTTCCGTCAGGCCAAACAGACACAAGCGCAGAGAGCCCGATTCCCCTCTTCCTCCAGCAGCGGTTGTGTCCAAGCCGAGAGCATGGCCAGTCGAGGTCAGTGCCAGCCCACGTGGTTGGCCCTCTTCTTGGGGACGGGGGAAGGCACGCACGTTTCGTAGAGCGCCTCGGCGGTGGGTTTCGCAGGCTGCCGTCCGGCAGGAGGAGCATTGTGCTTTGTGTTCCACGCCCCGGGGGGCCTTCGAGGGACGGGTGCTGGCAGCTGGCGGGCTGGCTTCCAACACTCATTTTCGTAGAGGCTTGGTGGGCCCTTCCCCATGGACACACAGCGGCCCTAGGAGCACAAACCTCACTGTCATTGCTGTCGGCCATACAGTACTCAGGCTCTGCCGGGCGCCGTGTGAGAGACATCCCAGCTTTCCTCGTTGGAAAGTCGATATAAATAATAATATACAAGGAAACCTTGCACCAGGCAAGTTTGGGGGGAGAGTTTAGAGCGGGGCTGAGGAACCTTTCTGCAGTCGGGGGCCACTGACCCGCAGAAAAATCGGGCGGGGGCCACTCTCAAGTGAGAAGGAAAACCAAACCAAACCAAAAAAACCTTCACGGAGCTGGCTCCCAGCAAGCAACACGAACCAAAACTCGCTGACCAGTCTCCCAACATGGTCAGGGCGTGCGGGGCGAGCTGGCGTTCACGCTCCAGCCCCACGGAGAGGGGGGACAGGGTTCGGAGGGGCTGGAGCGAAGTGGCAACTCGCCGCGCTGCGGAGGGAGGCCCGAGCCTCGCCGCACAGGCCCGGCCTTTGGGCAAGGCGCGCGAGGCGGTTGCCTTGGGCCCCGCGCTGCCCAGTTCCCAGCCCCGCCCCCCGGCCACTCACTCGCTGCCCTGACTGGGTACCGCAAACTCTTTGGCCGGGCCTGTCGGCGCAGGCCGGATCTAAGTCAGCCGGGGCCAGATTCGCCATGCAGGCCAGAAGTCCCCCCTCCCCCGGCTTTGAGTTACCCCTAAACCAACCACCCGGGAGGAGTGTGTGCAGTCGGGGTGGGCACACCAGCTGGACGAGTGGCCCATTTGCAGCAACGCTAGAAAGGGCTAATAAGAATTCTTACTTTTGCAAGCTCAGGAAGGGTCTGTTGGTATCCGTACTCTTCCGGCCCCTCTTGACGCTGGTTTGCCTGAACGAATCAACAAAAGGTCACAGAGAGATAATGCCCACCACTCCTACGTCCATGTGAGCAGCAAGGGGCATTTTAATACGGCTTGTGGTGGGAAAGAAGTCAGAACTCTGGACGCATCAGGGCTGCGTCCTTACAATCGAGAGTGATATTCTGCAGCCTTCATCTCAGGGGCACAAGACCGCACCCACGCTCACACTGACAGCCAGGGAATCTTTTCTCAGGGGCGATACGTGAGCCAGAAACCAGCTGGATACAACCTCAAAATAATGAGCTTTTTTTCCCTTTATTTTGTTAAATTGTAAGAAAGGGGGGTTTGGTTTGGTTTTTTTTTCCACTTTTTTTAAAAATAAACCTGTTTAAAAAAAATCATAATTTATGACAAAATATTGTAAGGGCTAAACTTGTGGTTCTCTTTTAAAACGCTGAACTAAATAACAAATAGGCTGAATCTATGTGCCTCCATCAGAAACCTTGCGCCGCCAGCAGAAACTTTGAGTTAAACGCTGCTTGTCCACCTAAAGAAAGAGTAAGGGGGAAAACCCAAACTTTTGAGATCAAGCTTTATCAATAGGGCAGGATAGGTCATGTACTGTGTTAATAAAGGAATTGTCATGCTTACATTGACCCTTAAAACTCATGTTAAAATTTAAACTAGCCAACAGCCATGGGAAAGCTGGCCTCTTGGGCTCTCTCTCAGGCTGCAGGAAATCAAGGTATGTGTCAATATTAGATGTGGTTGGAAAAAGGAGCTGGGGGGGAAGGGAGTTCTTGTGGAAAATGTCAGTTTTGCAGAAAAAAATCCAACCCCTCCCACTATTTCCCTCTGCAGAGTGCTGTCATGGTATCTCACGGTGGGACCGTGTTCTCCTCTATCAGTGGGGCTCCTTGGCTGGACTACATCTCCCATGATTCCCCATGGCAGTCCCGGTCTGTGGTGCATCATGGGAGAGGTAATCTCGCCATGGGGGGAGCCTGGCCCCTAGGGGGAAATGAGGTCACCAAACCACCATTCCCATGCGGCACTTGAGCAGCGTTTCCTAACTCAGCTTTGGGGCTTGGTTTCCTTTCCGAAGCGGATACTTTTTGCCCCCCAAATTTAAAAGCCGAAACCTGTTTCAATGGAAGCGTTTTGACCAGTCCTACTTCATATCGCGTCCTCTCCCTCACCCACGCGTTTCCCTCCTAGATTCCCAACGCCGCCACCCCCACAGCCTTTACATCTGAGGCAGCCCCCAAGCCACGAGTCTGAGCGCCACCTTTTTCCGCGCGTTACGGGATGTTTGGATCTGGGGCTCCGTCAAGGGCCGGAGCCACACAGGACACAGGGCCCCCCTTGGACCGGGATCTCCACAAAAGCTCCTGGAGTTTTGAACCAAGATTTCAGGGAGGGCGGGGCCATCGGCCCTAAAACCCCCAAAGCCCACAGTAGCCTCGGACCGTCACCTTATTGCAGCAGCAGCCTGCCCTCTGTCGGAGGCAGATCACGGCCAGTATGACGGCGAGGACCAGGGCCACCACGCTGGGTATTCCCGCGGCGAGCCCAAGCTGCCAGGACGCCACCTAGCCCATGGAGAAAGAGCGCAAGGTGAGAACACGCCGACGGAAGTGCTGGATTCTCCAGGCCTGGGTGTCTTCAGATCCAGCCCGGATGCTCTCCTGGAAGATGCATTTAACTACACAAGTTATTGGGCTCCATCTAGGGGTAGCTGGGGGAAATTTCCTGGCCTGGGCTCAGGGTGGTCCCCAAAACACAGGCCAACATCCTCTTAGCTGTCTCCAGGCCTGTGGGAGGAGGCTACTGTGCAGGTTCATGCTGCACGATCACTGAACTCCCACACACAGCCGGAGGGAGCATCGGTGGAGGGGCGGGGCCCTGGAGAAGGGGCGGGGCAAGGGCCATTGGTTTTAGAAAGTTGGCAATGCTCAGCGTGTGCAAGGTCGCCCCAGGAGGCAGGGACAGAGCCACTAAACCACATCTGGACTGGACAGGGCTGGCTGAAAAGCGGATGCCGGGCCTGCCTACCTGTGATACACAGCAGCGCCGAGACGATCTAACTGTCCCGGCCCTCCTTCAGTCTCTGCATGACTGAGGGCAAGTTCTCAGCAGACCCACTGTCTAAATCTCTCCTCCCAGAGCTGGGCCCCCGGCCCTGTTTACAGAGCGGCAGCCGAGTACAGCACCTCGCCACCCTCCCTGCCACGGCCCTTTGCAAAGGAAATCACCACGGGGTAAGGACTCTGGGGGCCCCGCCCTGCATGGAGATTTGTGGGGGCCCCACCCCACTGCAGCACTGGGACCCCGCCTAGCCCATGGGGCACTCACCCCTACCTACTCGTGAAGTTCCTTGCAGCTGGATTGACACCCCAGTGAGTAAAACTCAAACTCCGGTTGGTTGGGTTTTTCCTGCACCGCCTCTTTAAATCTGGAATCCTGTGCCCAGCTGGGGGTGGATCAGGCTGAGGCTGGAGAGCAGGAGGCTCAGAGCTCGGCCCTTCATGGAGCTGCTAGGCCCCGAGTTTTGCAGGTGCAGTAAACCGACCCCTCTGCTCAAACCCTTGTTCTGCTGCTGGGTGAGGATATTACAAAGCCGGACGAGTCAGGGCCACGTTCTGCTCTCCAACCGTACAAGGAGCCCTGGGGCCCCTTCAAGACGGAGCAGATTGGTGGGGGGCAGGAGCGTGGGGCAGGTGCATTTGCTCTCTCTGAGACTGGATTTGCACTGGAGTTCTGAGTTCTGACTGCTTGAGCATTTGCTGTCTGGCGTGCAAGAGACCGCTGCAGCTTCTGGCTTGGTGGAGCTGGGGGGATGTTTCCTAGCATGGCTGGGGGGAGCATACACTGAAGCCCATGTTTGCAACCAGGGAGTCTAACCGGCTCTCAGTGGCCTGAGAAGTGATTGCTGCACCAAGCATGGTGGAGAGACATTTCAGTTGATTTAGGACTAGAGATGTGAAAGGTTAACTAGTTACCGGTTAACCAGTAGGGGCTGGAGCAGCTCCCTGCTCTCTGGCCAGCCCCTGTCCGAGGCAGGCCTGCTCTCCCCTTCCCCCCCCATGCAGGTTACACACTGGTCCCCCCGGAGCGGTGTCCGCAGGGGCTGGGGGCTCCACCCCCGGGGCGGCTTCGCTGAGGGATCTGATGCATAAAACATATTTCAGCTTTATACCGCAGAGCCCACCGCGTTAAACACCTGCATACACCCCTATTTCGAACTGCGGTTTTCTAGCGTTTCTTCAACGGGGTCACGGAGCCGGATTGTGAATGTCTACACTGCAGTTAAACAGTCATAGAATCACAGCTCAGGGTGCAAGAGACCTCAGGAGGCATCGCGTCCAGCCCCCTGCCCAAAGCAGGACCAGCCCCAACTACATCATCCCTGCCAGGGCTGTGTCAAGCCAGGACTTAAAAACCTCCAGGGATGGAGATTCCACCCCCTCCCTAGGGAACCCAGCCCAGTGCTTCCCCACCCGCCTAGGGAAAGAGTTTTTCCTACTATCCAACCTAGACCTCCCCCACTGCAACTTGAGACCGTTGCTCCTCGTTCTGCCATCTGCCCCCCCTCCCGAGAACAGCCTCTCGCCAGCCTCTTTGGAGCCCCCCTGCAGGGAGTTGAAGGCTGCTCTCAAATCCCCCCTCACTCTTCTCCTCTGCAGACTAAACAAGCCCAAATCCCTCAGCCTCTCCTCATAGGTCACGTGCTCCAGCCCCCTCAGCATTTTGGTCGCCCTCCCCTGGACTTTCTTCAATGCATCCACATCCTTTCTGTAGTGGGGGGCCCAGAACTGGACGCAATACTCCAGCTGTGGCCTCCCCAGAGCCGAATAAAGGGGAATAATCACTTCTCTAGATCTGCTGGCAATGCTCCTCCTAATGCACCCTAATATGCCGTTCTTGGCTACCAGGGCACCCTGTTGTCTCATCTCCAGTTTCTCATCCACTGGAATCCCCAGGTCCTTTTCTGCAGAACTGCTACTTAGCCACTCGGTCCCCAGCCTGTAACAATGTTTGGGATTCTTCCGTCCCAAGGGCAGGACTCTGCACTTGTCCTTGTGGAACCTCATCAGATTTCTTGTGGCCCAATCCGTCAATTTGTCCTGGTCACTCTGGACCCGATCCCTGCCCTCCAGAGTATCTACCTCTCCCCCTGGCTCACTCCTTTAGCCCAAGCCCTGAAACTCATGTCAGCTAGCACGGGCCAGCTGCAGGTGTCTAGCTGCAGTGTAGACAGACCTCCTGTGCCTTTTGTCAGCATCACCTCCCATTCCTGCACCCTCTAGACCCAGCTACTGAAATTGTTCTGAACATACGGAAAAGCCTCCAAGTGAATAGCGCCCGCGTTTGCCTTTTTCATTGTGCGTGCGGCAAATAGCGACTGCACGGTCCAAAAGCCAGCGTAAGATTTTAATTACTGAGACTAGTAACTAAATTACTAACCCTGGTACTCTCTAGGGGTATGAATGACAACCTGTTGCCAGCCTGAGGGATCTCCAAAGGCTTAGAAACACAGCTGTCCCAGACTCCCCCAGGGCCACCGCTGGCGTGGGACACTGCAAATGCCTCCCGGCCCACATCAGCCCTAACCACGGTGTTCACAGGGGGGTGGAGGACCAATTCGACCGGCGGAACAGGGCTGTCCTGAGGAAGTATGGGCCCTATGCCGTACATTAAACTGGTGCCCAATGGCAGCCGGAGGTGGGGGCGGTGATTTTTTTAGAGATGTGATTTTATAATCTTCAGCAGACACCAGGGCTGGGCGATCATTTTTGAAAGGGGCCACCTCACAAATGTCTCAAGTGGCCCGGGGCTGCCCCAGAAGGGGCGGGGCCTCATGGAAGGGCAGGGCCAGGACCCTTCCCATGCTCCCCTGCCCACAGACCCAGATTGGCCTGGGGGGCGGGGGAAGTGCGTGAAGTCTTTGCCCCTCCTCCATCCACACGTAGAGAGAACTGCCAGCTGTTCTGAACATCTGGCAGTTCTCTCTGGTGCCACGTGCCCCTGGCAGGGAGAGGAGACTTCACGTGCTCCCCTGTTCCCAGGTCTCGACTGGCCTGGGGGGCGGGGGGGGCGGCAGGGCAGCCATGGGCCAGATCAACTGGATTGGCAGAGCTCTCTTGCCCGCCCCCGAGCAACACACCAAGGGACTATTTTAAACTAAGGTCCTGTAGACGGTAAATTCAGAAACACGGGTCAGACGTGGGGCCGGCAAAGGCCTGGTAAAATGCTTCATTCCCACTTGACGGGCTCTTTCCCAGGTTGGCTGTTCTGCCAAGAGCTCTAACAGGCTGTGTCACTTTTCCGTTAACTAGATCCTCTCCGGAGGAGGCAGAGCCACGGCCCAGAGAGAGGAAGAGGCGGATGGGTGGACCGATCCGGGAGTGCCCCAGATTTCCAGCTGCCGGACCTGGCTGAGCATTCCATGTACGGGTAAGGAGAACATGGCCTGGGAGAAGGCAATGAATCGGGAACCAAATCTTACCGTTGCCGTGCAGGGCAGGGGTTGAACACTTGTGCTGTTGCTCGCAAGAGACTAAAAAACAAACCGAACACAAGGGCGGGTGAGAAGGGAGCCGCCACCGAGGCTTGCGCAGATCGCAGGCGGGCAGAGCCAGAATCAACGTTAGTGCCACGAGCATCCTTTTGCACTAGATCTAGGAGGGGTCAACCAGGTCTGGAAACTCGAGGCTGATGCCCACCGTGAATTGACTCCCGGGCTGGTTGCTATTGAGGAATCCAGCTCTAAACGCTGAACAGATTTTGGAAAATTAGGAATCCGAGCCAAACACGGCACTTCCAACGTATCTGCTTTCCCTTTCCTCCCCTGGGTCTCTTTCCCCCTCTACTCAGTTTGCCTTGGGGATTTCTCAGAGGTCTCCTTGCTTTGTGAAAATGCGTATTCCTCCAGCTCTCAGCCCCTCCCGTGTTTCTGTCTGTGGGCGGAATTGAACTTGGGACTTTCGGCAGGTCACGTAGCCTCCCTGGCCTCAGTTTCCCTTGTACCCCACAGAGATGGGGGGGAGGAGAATTTCATTAAAGATCACGAGGCACCGCAACACTGGGGTTCGTAGCTATGGATAAGAGTGGTTAATGGAGCGTACATTGGCTGCCAACGCATGACCCCTGGGAATTGAGACATTTTCCCCATCAAGTATGTCAATGTAACATTTTTCTGTAATTTACAAATTTAAAACTAATACAACTGGGACCAGAGACTGAGGTGCATTCTCGTCCGGACAGCTACAGACCTGGCAGCAGCCATGCGAACATCCCCCCAGCCTGCAGGGGTGTCTGATCTCTGGGCTCCATTCAGACTTTTCTCTCCTAGCCATGATGGCCCTCCAGGGGAACAGTTAGCACCAGTTGAGATCTCTGGGCATCGCCAGCTAAATCTCTGGATGTCGCCGTGGGGTCTATGGTCACATCCCCCGGGGCCAGACTTAGGCCATGTCTATACTAAACAGAGGATCCACGCTGCAGAGGTCGATCTTCTGGTGTTTGATTTAGCAGGTCTAGTAAGGACCCGCTAAATCAAACGCTGAGCGCGCCCATCGATCCAGGAAAGGAAGTCGACGGGATTGTTTCTCCCATTGACCTCCTGCTGTGTGGCTGCTGGAGAAATTCAGCTAAAGGTACGCCGACTCCAGCTCCATTATTCACACCACTGGAGACGCGCATCTTGAGCCGACCTTCCGGTTTAGTAGAGACCTGGCCTGAAGTGGCAGCAGGCTCGACGTTCTTCCATCACACATGTACCCGTCCGAAGGCTAACTCCCCCAAGCAGCCCTGTTCTCTCATCGGCTTGGGAAGGGGAAATCGGCAGCCTTGGTGCTGCAATGTGGACCCAGGGCCACTTTCCTGGGGATGGAGAGATGCTGGCAAAGTCTCTGGGGAGCGAGACGGGAAGCACTCTGTCTAGGGCTCCTTAGAGCGACTCAAGAAACGTGCAGGGTAACCCCCCATCCATCCCTGCTGCAGGGCTAGCAAGTGGCCACAGCCCACTGTGGTCACATGGCATTACCAGGCACACCAGTGGCGTTGGGGACAGATTTTACAGCCTGAAATGGCAGCTAGGCCGCTAGATCCAAGATGGCACAGCCAGTGTTATGCAGGAGGACAGACTGGATGGAGGCCACCGTTCCTTCTGGCTCTAACCCCCCGGGACACTTACCGTGATGGTGGCAGCGGTGGTATATCGGACAGATTCCTGAGCAAGACAGAAAATGAAGAGAGTGAGTCTTCAAGAACAAGCCAGGCTCCAGCCAGAGAGCAGCGAGTAGCTTAGGAATATCCGGGGGGGCGAAGCAGGGGCAGGGCCGTCTTTCGCATTCACGCAGCTCCAAAGTGCTGCACAGCTCAGCACATTCAGGACGGGAGGCGGTTCGCCTGGCTCTGAAGCACCCCGGCTCAGCGGCCATGTTTGAGGCAGGGCTCAAAGGAAAGCACGCGCTGATTGGCTCGGGAGCGTTTAAAACAGGGGTGGGGAACCTCAGGGCCAGACGCGGCCCCCGGCTTGCCTAGGTCCAGCCCCACGCTGGCGCTCCAGCGCCCCCGCTGTTCCCCCACCGTCCTGGAGCACACAAAATCGACTAGCTTGCCCCCGCCCCCCCCGGGCTCCGGCATGCAAGGGGAGCGTGGGGAAATTCTTCCTCCTTCTCAGTGGCCGCCACGTCAGGGAAGGTTTGCAGGTTTGGGGGTTTTTGCTTCTCACGTGTGTGCGGCCCCCGACTGATTTTTTTCTGTGGGTCCGCGACCCCCGACCCAAAAAAGGATCCCCACCCTTGGCTTAAAATTGGCAGCTCATCTAACCAGCGGGGCCCTGTCGCTGGGCGGGCGTAAGCCAAGAGAGACTCCAGCGGCTGCTCTGTAAAACGAGGCACAGACAAGGGCTGTGTTGTGTACTGGCTCATTCCCAGCGGGCCTGGAACTGCAGGCAGGACAAGACGCAGGAGTGCTCCAATGGGGGACAGCTCGCACGAAGGGGCCCCCGATACGCAGCAAAGGGCATGTGTCCTCCCCGCAGATCACAGCTCTGCCAACAGGGCCCCAGAAAAGGGCTCCTGGCCCACAAACTCAGAAACCTTACCTGCCCCTCCCCTCCCCCGCTGGCTCTCCCACGCAGTGCTAGTGCACCCCGCTGAGGGTGCTTGCATCCCCAAAGCACTACCAGGGACTGAGGTCACCGCACAACCCTCGCAACAGTCTGGCCTTTGCAACATGCACGCGGTTAGGAGCTGCCACACACAGCCCGGGAACGACAGCATGCATGCCTTCTGACTTGCAATCAGTCTGAGCGTGCATTTCGCTCCAGAGGTTTCTTTCATCCCTCTTCTAATGGATGAAGTTCTGAGCTCACGCCCCAACTTGCTCACAGAGCCCTGGTCTACACTAAGGAGTTATTTCAAACCAACCCCCCCTTATTTTGAAATAAGGGGAGCAGGCACACTGCCAAGCTGGTTATTTCAAAATCTGTCCTCCTGCTTTCCTCGGGGAATACCGCTATTTCCATTTTGTTTTTTCAGGAGTTATTATTTGAATTTAGTTATTTTGAAATCATTTCCTTAGTGTAGACGTGCCCCGGAGAGAATAAACACGGAATGGCAAAGCCCTGTTGGAGTCGTTTATCGGCATGGAGACGCCCTGGGAGATTTAAACCAGATGACACTTTTCGCCAGTCTGTGCTGCTCTACGCTGGTTTGGTTAGTTCTACGCTTAGTTAATAAAAGACACCAATGCAGACTTGTAGGCACCCAGGCATGTAACCCATATGACCAGCTAACCTCTCCGGCAGTAAAATTGCCTGGACTTTGCCCAGCCCTTCCAGAATTCCTCCACGCCTTCGTCGCTCCAGGAAGCATGTTCTCAGATAATCTGTTACTTAATCAGTCGCTTTCTTTTCACCCAGCATACTTACGGTTATGTTGGCAAAAGGTGCCATGGTGGTCGTAGCAGTCTACAAGGAAAAACATTAAATGCAAAGGACTCAGTAGGAAGGACTCGTGGGAAGACACGAACACCTGCTCACTGCTTCTGCAACCGCAGAACATGGACAGGGAGGGAGACCCCCCTTGTGACTGATGGATAATTCTCAAGCAGTGTCAGCCAAAGGCAACCAAAACTAGGCCCTCAGATTATTGAGACACAAATCCGTAAGAACAAGCCATGCTTAATTGGGATAGAAAGAGGCGCTGGAACTCGTGCAATAGTGCGACTAGGAAGAAAATAGTGTTCTCCGCCCAGTGTGACCTCACACGCGCCACGTGAGTGAGGTCATGCCTGGCGTACAAGTGTGCCACAACCCCGGCACGTAAGCTCTGGGCGCAGCATTAACCAGTTTAAGGGCTTGTCTACTACACTTATGGGTTTGTCTCCATGTTACCATTTCACACGCTGCCACATGGGAGTCTGGGTAACCCCCCTTCATGAGGGCCAGCGTCGGGAGCCTGTTTGCACTGGTGCTTTTCAGTGCTGTCACTTGCTATGTGTGGGGAGGGGGTGTTTTTTCACACCCCTGAGCGGGAAAGTCACAGCGCAGTCCCTGGCCAGCGCGGAGAGGGCATGCAACGCGGACAGGAGAGCTCTGGCCATGTGCACCAGGGTTCGGTCGGTGTAACTGCATCGCTCGGGGGCGTGGATTTTCCACGCTCTGAATTGGCAGTGCGGGCCAGGCTGGCTGCCGTATCCCGCCCGCCGCCGCCACCCAATCGGAGCGCTTCAATGCGTGGGCTTTCAGGCCCGAAGGAGCCATCACGATCTAAGCGGGCCTCCTGCTCATCGCAGGCTGCAGAGCCTCTCCCGGCCCGTAACAGCACCCGAGCCTCTGGCTGAGTCACTATAGCATGGTCCAAAGGGTTCACGTTGCAGAGAATCCCCATTTACAACGGCAAATGCTGCAGCAGAAGGTGAAAACTCCCCAGGGCATCTGCCCATCTGAAAGGGAGAAAATTCCTTCCTGACCCCAAATATAATGGTCAGTTAGACCCTGAGCATGTGAAAAAGACCCTTCAGCTAGACCGCGTGGAAAAGAATTCGCTGTCGTAACCCAGAGCCCTGTCTAGCATCCCATCACGTTGCTGTCTTTAATGTATGTCTGATCACGACGCCCCTGGAAGATGATTGCCAAGGTATAGGTGGGGAAACTGAGGCACCAAGGAATTAAGTGACTTGCCTGAGGTCACCGAGGCAGCCTGTGGCAGAGCAAGGCCTTGAACCTGGGTCTCCTGAGCCCTAACTGAGCAAGCTTAAGAACCTGGCCAATTTCTCTCGGTGACTACAGCTACTTAACTCCTTAGTGGCTGAATGGTTTCCAAGCCTGGAGGGAGAGGTACCCAACGGAGCTGTAGGCTGCCTGACATGCTGGGTGAGCCAGCCAGCCAAAGGGCAGGCTTGTGGGGGGTGGGGCTTGGCCACTATTAGCCATTCCCAGGGGGTTCTGTAAAATCCATCTCATTGCCAATGTGGGGGAGCTTGTGGTACCAGGCAGGGACCAGTAGCTGGTGAAACATACACACCGAGTTTTTCCACCCCTCCCGGCTGAGAAATGTCCCCCCAATTCACAGTCCCTGCTCTGCCTTCCGAATTCCAACCCTCCGCACAGGTGACTAGCGCACATTTGGTTCCTGATTTTTACACCTCCCTCTCTGTTCTGAGGCGCAATTAATTTGTTTCGCTTCCTCTTTCTCGATGAATCACTCCAGACTTTATGGGCTTTGCAAAAGTTTCCAGGAACTCGGAGCATGGGATGGGTACGGGGTCAGAATAAGGTACGTGCAATTGAGCCACGTTCCCCAGGTGCATGTCTGATTGACTTACACATGGGACCGCATGAAGTAAAGATGATCTTGTGGTGAAGGGATTAGACTGTGCCTCAGGAGCCATGATCCAGTTCCTAACTCTGCCACAGACTCCTTGGTCAAGGCGCGCAATCGCCTTGTGCCTCGGTTTCCCCACAGTAAATTGATGCTATTCCCATCCTGGGTCTATATCATCCCTATGCTCTGTGTTTGTATAGAATCCAGCATAATACATGGAGTGTTTTGTTCCTACTGTAATCAGGATATGTGGGAGAATCATTGAATACTAGGACAGGAAGGGACCTCGAGAGGTCATCGAGTCCAGTCCCCTGCCCTCATGGCAGGACCCAGTACTGTCTAGACCATCCCTGACAGACATTTATCTAACCTACGCTTACATATCTCCAGAGATGGAGATTCCATAACCACCCTGACAGGTAGGAACTTTTTCCTAATGTCCAACCTCCCTTGCTGCAGTTTAAGCCCATTGTGGTTGTTCTATCCTCAGAGGCCAGGAAGAACAATTTTTCTCCCTCCTCCTTGTGACAGCCTTTTAGATACCTGAAAACCGCTATCATGTCCCCTCTCAATCGTCTCTTTTCCAAACTAAACAAGCCCAATTCTTTCAGTCTTCCTTCATAGCTCATGTTCTCTAGAGCGTTCATCATTCTTGTGCTCTTCTCTGGACCTTCTACAGAGAAATGCTGTGTTGGTGGGGAGGAGAAGGAACCGAAAGAAGGTAAAATAAATCCAGGGAGAAGCAGCTATAGCAGGGCTGGTCACATTGAATTGAATTAAGTCCAGTTTGACACGTATGATGTTATACTCGTCCAGCTCTGTAGCTGGCAAAATACGGTTTGGTGAATGTATTAGTCTGGGAATCCAGCTGAAACCCACTGAACGGTGTATTAGAAATGATGTGTTCTGGGATCTGATCAGCCTTGGGGCTGAGCTCCTTCTCATGCAGGGAAACGGTCCCTTTCCCTCCTCTCCCTTCCATTTGTAAACAAGAACCCTGCGTGACTCATGGGCATTCACCCTGCAGGGCAGGAAAGCCGCTCGGGCAGATGGAACTGTGCAGTCCTGGGGGCCCAATATTCATGCCTCCGATAACTCCACAGAAGTCGTCCCCTACGGACATACAGCCCTGGCACTAAGCTTTGGAGAGGAACTCGAAACGCTCAGATGCACAGTACAGGCTGAACCTCCCTCCGGACCGGTGCCGAACCAGAGAATTTGCTAAACCACGGGAGGTCTAGGTTGCCTGCAGCATTACCAACACTGCCACTGCTGACTGGGCTCTGAGAAGGCATTTGGGGTAAATTAGAGCCAAATAACAGCACAGAACCCTGAGAGCCAGGCTGTAAAAAAACTTTATGGGACTGCAGGAAAAGTGGCCATCTGGCGAATTCAAATCATGCCGGACCACGGAGGTTGCCAGACCAGAGAGTGCCGGACGAGAGAGGTTCAACCCGTACTGAAACAAACACCAACTCAAGGAAGAAAAAGCCGTAACAGGATGAGACATGCCGCTGCCTTTCCCCGGCAGCTCAGCTCGGACGCTCGCAGGAAGAAAATCGCCGTCGCGCCCTTGCAGAACTAAAATGGCCCAAGTGAAAGCTGCCTCGCCACACAGCTGGTTTACCAGATCGTTAAACTCTCCCAGCCTGCACGTGCTGGAAAATCTCTTTTAAAAAACAAACAGACGCCATGTGAGAGAATTCAGCTGTCAGTCAGGTTTCACGCTAGGAGCCAGGGGGCAAAGAGGACTCTGTCCAAACAGCCAGGTGTGCCTCTGTCCTGTCCTCTCTCGCTCTAGCTTTCCGCGCCTGTGTGATCCCCCTGCTGCAGAAAGCCCCCCAGACAGAACGATTCTTACTCACCATGTTGGACGCTTCCCTGCTCATATTCATGCTGCCCTGCCCAAGTCTGAAGTTCGCACAAGGAGCATGGTGCTCAGGTACAGAGCAAGTCGCCTCTCCAGGGAGGAAGCGATTGATGGCTTTTATCTAAGCCAGAGATAACCTGGCTGCATCCCAAAGTAGCTGATCACAGCAGTTCCTGAAACTGACTGCAGAGACAGCGCACCTGAACAGCTGGGTCTGTGGGAATCTCCTTCCTTTCTGTCTGGCTGCTCTCTGGCCCTAGCTGTTAATTTATTAGCACCAGGCCCTTTGTCAATTCTGCCTATTTACTCGCTCCATCCCCTGCCCTGGTACTTTTAAAGTGAACAGTTTTAATTTACTGACTTGGTATCCAGCATTAACATTACGATGCATATTTGGGGTCGTCCTGCTTTTTTTTATTATTGCTAAAAAGAACATAAGCCAATGCGAAAGTCAAAATCTTTACCCAAAGGCAATTTTGGGAATAGTGGACCAGTAAGCCTCACCTCCAGCGTGGCTTACCTCTTATTATTGTAGGGTTGCTCACAAGTTCACACCTCTCCAGAAACTAAATGGAATTTCCAATGATTGACAGAGGAAATGTGAACACAGGCCAAGGTATTGTTTGGGCTAGGTGCACAAGGTGGGGACGATGCAAGTTATGGCACAGGCAGTCTTTCCCTGTAGTATCCCTGTGACAAGCCAACCTGATTTAGAAGGGGAAGTGAAGGTGGGTATATTATATATAAACAAATGAAATAAAGGGAAGCGGATAGCACGAATATAAATCAGAAGGAAGGTACTGTAGAAAATTGATAAGGGAAGCCAAGGGAAACAAGGTGAGCTCTATTGCCAGCAGAGTTAAGACAATATCAAGTTTATAAATGTATGAAGAACAAAAAGGATCCTGCCACAAATAGTTGGTCCATTACTAGATGGAAATAGTAAAGCTAAGACAGAAAATGGGGGGGGGGGGGGAGAGGAGAAACAAAAACAACCCTGTTCAGTAAATATTTCTATTCTGGGGAAAAAAAAGACGATGATGTGGTCATATCATATGATAACACTTTTTTTCATTCTACTAATATCTTGGGAAGCTGTTAAGCAGCAATTATAAAAGTTAGACACTTGAAAATCAGCATGTTCAGATAACTTGCATCCAAGAGTTTTAAAAGAGCTGTCTCAGGAGCTGTCTGTAGTGTGACTATTGATTTTCAATAAGTCTTGGAATACTGCAGAAGTTCCAGAAAACTGGAAGAAAGCTAACGTTGTGCCAATTTAAAAAAAGGGTACATGTGACAACCCAGGTAAATACAAACCTAGAAAACTGACATAAATCCCAGGCAAGATAATGGGATGGCTAATACCAGGACTTGGTTAATAACAAAATAAAGGGAAATGCAGTTAATCCCAAAACAACGTTTAAAAGGGGAAGCGAAGGTAGGTATAAACGTATGAAATAAAGGGTGTTTACAGTGCATTTAGATCCTATCAGAATAACTTGATTTTAATTTACTGATTATAGCTTGGTCTGATAAAGGTAATAGTGCTGACGTGATATACTTAGATTTCTGTAAAGCACTTGACTTGGTATCACACATTCTGAATTTAAAATCTAAACTGATATATATTTAACATGTCATATATTAATTAGATTTAAAACTGGCTAAGTGATGGATCCCAAATGTAACTCTAAAGAGGGAATGATCGTAGCATGGAGGTGTTTCGGGGGGCGGAGGGGAGACTGGTCCCTATGCTATTTAACATTTTTATCGATGACCAAAAAAAACCCCTTTAAAATCATCATTGATCAAGTCGTAGAGGACGCAAAAATTAGGGGAAGGAAAATAGTGAGGTGGATAGGTCACTCATACAGAGCAATCTGGATGGCCTGGTAAATTGGGCCTAAGGAAACAATATATATTTCAGTATGGCTAAATGTAAAGGTATGGAGAAAGTGAATAAGGAAAAGTTATTTACTTGTTCCCATAACATAGGAACTAGGGGCCACCAAATGAAATTAATAGGCAACAGGTTTTAAACAAACCAAAAGGAAGTTTTTCTTCACACAGCGCACTGTCAACCTGTGGAACTCCTTGCCAGAGGATGTTGTACAGACCAGGATTTTAACAGGGTTCAAAAAAAGAGCTAGATAAATTTATGGAGATTAGGTCCATCAATGGCTATTAGCCAGGCTGGGTCAGATTGGTGTCTCTAGCCTCTGTTTGTCAGAGGCTGGAAATGGATGACAGGAGAGAGATCACTGGATGATTCCCTCCCTCCGGGGCACCTGGCATTGGCCACTGTGGGCAGACAGGACACTGGGCTGAATGGACCTTTGGCCTGACCCAGTCTGGCTGTTCTTATATTTGAAAGTGCCTGAAAGAGAATCAAGGCAGATTCCCAAGTCCAGTTATTCACAATAAGACACTGGAAATCGTGGCTCTGAAGGCCACGAGGGGTCATTCGGAGATGTGGTATCTCCACTGTGGTAGGCGAAACAATGAAACTGTCACAAAGAGCCCGTGGCTTGATGCCTGGGCTATTTGGATGATGACTGTTCGTGAACTCATACAATGTAACCGCTACACCGGCAGCAGTAATTGCATCAAAAATGAAAGGAACATTGTTGGGTGTCAATCAGCCATCATGGCCGATGCTCTAATCAGGGCAGGCTCAGTAGCAGGGATCGCAAACACAGGGCAAGGGAAGGACAGGTGAGCTCCATGCGCACCCTGAAATGGATCTGCATTGATTGTGGCACATCGGCACTCTGAAAACTAATTCCGTCGTAAGAGACCCTCTTGGCACTGGAAACAGGGACCAAAAGCTAGGGACCGTTGTTTGACCACTGGGAGAGCCTCATTAGGTGTCACTGCTGCGAGTGTTCACGGTCTCATCGGAGACCTCCAGGGGCAAGCGTGAGACAGCTCAGCCGAACTGAAATACAATTCTGCAATGAGCTGGGGAGTGTACTGAGGCCCTCTCCTGGCTGGACTTTGAACTGCTAGACCGTGTCTCTGATGGAGATCCTCTTAGCTCAGCTGGTGTTTGGGAGCAGAAGAATTAGCGTTCCTCTTCCCTGCTGGTACCGAGAAGTCTTGAGAGAACATGGCACTGCGTTTCCACAGCTTGCTGGTGGCAGCTGAGCGGAGGCATAAGGAGGAGCATTGTCGGGCATGTGCCTTAGGAAATGGAATGGGATTGAAGGCAGCTGGCCAGCAGAAACAGGAGGAAAAAACCCTCTTCTTGATTGTAAGCAACAGCCGCCCGCTGGCTCCCGAACACTGTGCTGCTCTCGGAGAGGAACCTGCTCGGCCTGTTTGGAGGGAGAAGGCACTAACTGTGAAGTGATGTTTCATGGTAGCCTTGCTTGGCCCTATGCTTGGGTTGTTCTTGGCTCGGTGCTGCCATCTTTCCTGAGGAAAGGACGGTGTGACTCGCCCTGCCTTCGGCCTGCTCTCTCCTGCCTCAGAGCTCCGCAGGTAAACGTCCTCTCCTAGACACCACGTCGCTCCGGCCGTCTCCATCCTGCGCGCCAGGTGTCAGTGACTGGTTCTGGTGGTGACACTTTTGGTAATCAGGCCTCGCCCCCACCCCTTCAAAGCGCTCCAGGACTGAACCCTTGACTGGCTCCACTACCGCAGCGGTTCCCAACCGCCACCCTGCGGCCAGTTCGCAGCCCAGTGCTGCCGCGGCGCCAGGGGCTGGGGTACACGGCTCCCGCCGCAGCTGTCGGGAGAGGCGTGTCCTGCCCCGCCTCTCAGCCAACCAGCACCGGGAAGGGGCGAGGTGTCTTCCTGGCCGTGGAAGAGCGCTTTGCTGCACGGCGGGAGGCCGCACGGAGCCCGGCACGGCAGCCTTAGAACAGCCGCGACTTGGGCAGCAGCGCTCAGCTGGCGGCTGGGAGACAACACAGCGTTGGGGGCAGACATGGAGGCGGGGACTGTGGTGGTGGGAGGTTCTAAGAGGTGGGGGCTGACACTGAGGGGCACTGGGGTGTCTGGGGTGGGGAGCTGGCACTGGCGAGGACAGGGCTAATATTGGGGACTGGGGCTGGCACTAGGGGAAATTCAGTGGGGCTCTGGAAACAGGAGGCTGGCATGGGGTCTGCTGATGGGGGCTCCTAAGGGGTGGGGCTGGCATGGGGGCTCTGAGGGCGGAAGGCTGGCACTGGGCAGGTTGGGTGCAGGGGACTGTGGGGTCAGTGGCTGGTGCTGGAGGGGTAGTGGAGGGGTGAGGGGCTCTAGGGATTAGAGCTGGCACTGCGGGGGCTTTATGGGCCAGGACTTTTGGCAGACCACCAACATTTTATTTGCATAATGAATATGCAAATAAAATGTTACCAGGCCACCAAAAGTTTGTGACAGTTTGCCAGTCCCCGGTATAAAAAAGGTTGGGAACCGCTGCACTACCGAATGTGCAAGAGGCGTGTGTCTGCCTCTATTTCCAACGCTGAGCACAGAGGGAAGCTTCTACTTGGAGCTCCGCCCTTCACGCCCCGACTTCCAACCTACCCTCGGGAATTCTAAAAACTAAGAAATAGACTTGGCATTCCAGTAGCGCTCTGCTTTGGAAAGGGAAGACAGTAAATTCCAGCAGGTGCCACCCAATCCCAAGGTGCGACCTCTGGGGATGAAACAATTGTTGGCAGAGTGCGCATTGTATTAAAGACGGTACCCTGACCAGAAAGCACCACCAGCCTGCACAAAAAGCCACATCCTTCAACGAATTTCCAGACATAATTCCAGAGACAAATACACTTCCCCACTGACTTGTTAAAAACTGATTTTATTTCATGAAGTTTAAAACTACACAAAGACCAAACAAGGTGTACATTTTAAAGAATCAGACTTTTTTTTTTTTTTTTAAAGGAACCTTTTAGGCATTTTAGAATTATTGACTGGAAGTCCAGTCAAGACAGAAGAGTGAGAGAGGTTTGCACACATCCGTGGGGAAAGCACAGAGTCAAACAGTTGCTAATAAACTGTACCACAACATGTCTAACTGCTTGAATGCTAACAAATTAGCAAATCGGTCAAACCACATTGCAAACTTCTGCAATGAATCAGAATGCACAGTTCAACGTCCAAGAAAAATCAGAAATGAGGCAAAAACGTGGAATGAAAATACTTTGCATCGAAGAAAGCTTCTAAAGTAATTGTTTCTTCAACCCCCAGTCTGACTTCCCACCCACTAGACAGCTGCGCCATGATCTGAGCTGCAGCCCGTCAGGCAATTCAGGACTATTTTGCTCCCAGCAGAATTTTATTATATTCCTGGCCCTGACCTCTTTCCTCATGCACAGCGGCCACTGATCTCAGTGGGCTTTTGGTTTGAATGGAAGTGTCAGGATCAGGCCCCTGATTGGAGCTACCTTTAAACCGGTGCCAATGGACCACAGTGAGAGATCACATACCTTGCCTCAGGCCTGCAAGGCCAGGCCATAAATAAGCATGGGAGATACACAGAGCAGGTGTAAAAACCAAAAAAACACTAAGTAATATGGTGTCAAAAGGCCTGTAGGAAAGCTGTGATCATCGATACCGTATTGTTCACACTACATTTTGTAAGGCTTAGACTACTGGTCTTTTACATGCATTTATTATTTATATATATATATATAGTATATATATTACTTTTTTTTCCTGTTTTCAGCAAGAAAATATTCTCATGCATTTGCTTCACCTCTGTATTCACAATACTCGGACACCTATTTCATTTAAAACCTTTTGCGGGGGTGGCATTTTGTTTATACCATTTTTGGAAACAAACCTGTCCCCCGAGAACACTTTAGTGCCCAGCCTTTCACCCCAGGGCGTGCAGACTACAACTCACGCCTCTTGAAAGGGTGACTCTCCGTAGCCGAACAGTACATTGGTTATGTAAACATATTCATCATTTGATTATAAATACGTCATTAAAGCTAACATACCACAGCTTTTCGCTCGTAATGCCCACGTGTGTTAACGAAAGGCCGTGCACGGTCCACGTCGGCATGGTGCTTTGTGAAAAGGCTCTGTTTCTTTTAAAGAAGTGCTAAATAGCTAGTTGAGTCTCCAAACCCGTGGTTTGATGCTGGTTCACATCAGTTTTACATTGGTCAGCCCTAGGTCTCAAACGGCTGTAACCGAAGAGGCACAGCCAAGTTCATTGGCCCCCTCGAGGTCATGGGGCAACTTTGGTGGAAACAACAGCCAGCTGTTCTCGTCCTTCTCAGCCAACAGGCTCAGTCCATCCACTCGCTCGTGCCCCGGACATGTTGCTGGAACGTTGGGATGCTGAGTATTGCTTTGTGCGACAAGTTCTGTGCCGCAGGTCATTTGGGGCGCCTGTAGGGCAGGTGCCAAGCTGTTCTTACGTTCTCTGACCTTGTGTTTCGAGAGAATCCGGCAAACTGCCCGGACACCAGGACACGTTAATCACCAGAACAGCCAGTGGGGGGGAGGGAGGTCCTTGGAAAGCACCCCGGGTGGAAAGAGAGAGAGAGAAACTCAAAGGCAGAAGTGGTGTTAGAAAGAAGCAATAATTTAGCAGAGGAGGGAGGGAAGGAAATCGGTGCATTAAAACAGTCTCAGGGCTTTAGCAAGCGAAGACGGGGTGCGGGGAGAGTGTTCTGATTTAAGTACATAGGGATTGGTAGACTGGCACGATAACAAGCCACCTATGCAGGAAAATCCCTTCCTGACTGGCTAGTGAGTGGCTGGTGCCCACACGCCACCAGGTTTCCACACCTTCCCGTTGAACTCGACCCGCTTAGCTCGCAGTCTCACCGCGAGCCCGTTTCACCTTTGCGTGCGAGCAGAAAAACCCAAACAACAAGGAAGCCGGCTCTCTGGAGTCACCGCGGAGTGGTTTTCCACGTATTGCACAGAGCCGGTGAGAGCTGGCGGGGCAGAGGGAGGCCCTCCCGTTGGGCGGCTCTCCGCGTCATCCATTTAGCAGAACGGCGTCTTCAGAGAGCGATTGCGGCTGATGCTTGGTAGGAGCCACCTCACCCAGAAGGATGCACTCAACTAAGATTTCGTGGCGTTCAAACGGTTTTCTTCATTCAGCCCAGTGGCCAGGTGGGCGAACAGTATAAGGTCGATCCCTGGATCAGGAGAAAATTTTAAGTCCTGGGTACGTTAGCAACAGAAGGAAGGCCAGGCTAGTTTCAAAGGCAAGTTTTCAGAACTGCCTTCAGTTTTAGTTACAGAAGAACGCTGCTTTCGGCCAGGTGCCCAGGGTTTTAAAAACAACCCCGGGGAGATGTTTCGGCCCTCTGCCCGGGAACGCCTGCAAGGAACATCCAAGCTATTTTCTCATGTGCAGGGCATCCTGAAATTTGGTACTTGTGTATCGGGCATGAAAGCCTTTTTTATTGATGGTGTCGTCCGTGCGGAATCGGACCATGAGAGAATCCCCCGCCGAGTAGATTTCCTCCAGGGGCTGTGGGGGAGGAAACAAAACAAAGGTCAGTCCACATGACACACCACCCTTCCTATTGTGAGCACAGGGGCTGAGGTCAAAGCTCTTATGCGTAGGCAGCAGGTCTGACGTGCAGGCGTTAAAGCCAATGCAGAATGTTGCATTCCTTTCGGCCCCGCGCGCATTTCCCTGTCGAAAGGCCGAGGCGGCATCACTAACAGGGAAGGTCAACTCCAGAGCGGCCACTCCCGCTCTGCTCATTGCGTGGCTGGAGTCGACGCACTTTCTTCCGAGTTTTCACTGCAGAAGGGGCCGTCTCCCCAGCTTACCCCCGAGCCACAGAAGCGTCCCAGGCGGGGGGCGGTGCTGTCGTAGCCGTCGTAGATCTCCATGTAGTCGTAGCCGCAGTCGGCCTCCTCCTCTAGCTCAAAGGTCTGAAACGTTAATTCCACGCCATAGCCGTCTTCCGCCACGATCACCCAGTCGCAGCCGGCCTGGCCCGGGTAATTGTTATCCCCAAACTGGGCGTGGGAATACAGCTCCTTCGTGCGCACGTCCGCCTTCAGGCGTCCGCCGCATTCTGGAACAAAGAGACAGCCCTCCATCCTTAGCCCCCAGCTCAGCCCCGACGAGACGGCTCTTCCCCACAGCACCCCGCAGGGAGAGTGGGGAGCCCCTGTAGCAAGCCAATTGCCAAGGGTGGCGGTAAATTCTCCAGCCATGCGGCACCCCTACAGCAAGATCGGCTCTCCAAGAGGCTATTGCGTTCTACACCACCCACGGACCAGGAGGTGAAGATCTAGGGTCTCTGCCGGCCAGACCAGATCACCACCCTATTGGCCTTAAAACCTAGGGACATGTCTACACGGGGAAAATTGCCACCGCCGTGATAGGGTAGAATCGTACCAGCAAAGCGAAGGGGGCAGGGCCGGTTTTAGGAAGTGCGGGACCCAATTCGAACCAAATTTTGGTTGAGCAAAAAAAAAAAAAACCCACAACCCAGCACACAAAGGAACAACTCACAGCCCCTTTAAATCCCCAGCTACGGGGTAGAGTCCCACCTTCCAGCCAAACCCATGAGCCGACACCCCCTCCCGCAGCACAAGCACACTTCCGGGTTTAGGGCGCAGGGCCCTTTTAGGCACGGGGCCCAATTCACGGGAATCGGGCGAACCGGCCTAAAGCCGGCCCTGGATGGGGGTCACACTCCCCAGGAGGCACTTACCGTGAAACAAGAACACTTTTCCCTGGTTTGCTTCCAGTTGCTTTGAAAGTCCTGAGCTAAATCGGGGGGAGGGAGGGGGGCGCTCTTATTCCAGGATAAGAGTGTCCATGCGTAGATTAGTGCTAGCTAACCCTAGACTGATGATTCTCCCCATGTAGACAGCACCCAGGAGGCTACAGAGGCTGGAATAGGGGAGTCCCATGCAGGTAGGGGATGGCTGGCATGAATGGTACAATGCAATGTGTCCCCCCCCCCCGACTTGTTGGTGCGGTCTGTATTTGCTGGTTAACGCTCAGATGGGGTTATTCCTTTTGGCGTGACTTTGTTGTGATCTGCCTAGTCTTATATGGATGGGCCCTGGCTGATCTTGGGAGTCTCTCTTGCCCTGGAAATATACACAGTAAGGGGCCAGGTCTACACTGCTGGGGAGAGGTCGGCTTAAGCTTGGCTTAAGAGTTAGGGTCATTCCTTAACACCGTCTCCACAGCGGGAGGTCGACGGGAGAACTCCCATCATCTTCCCTTACTCCTTGCAACAGTGAGTACCAGCGCTGATGGGGGCAACCTCAACATTCGATTTAGAGGGTCTTTACTAGACCCACTAAATCAAACCCTGGAAGATCAATCGCCAGAGCATGGATCCTCCGGTAAGTGGAGACGTGGCCCCAGAGTTGCGTCCTTCCCAGTATCATTGGAGTAGCCAGAGAAAATCCAACCCACCTGTGCTATGCTTTGCCTGGAAGCCTTTTCTTTGCACAGAAGCATCAGAGTAAAACCTGAGGAACATTTTGTTAGCAGACGCCACCACCGGGTCCGGTTTCTTGCTGCCACAGAAGCGGCCAAGGATGGGCGACTTGCCATTGGGGCCGTCGTACATTTCCAAGTGGTCGTAGGCGCACTCCTGGTGCTGCTCAATCTCAAACTCGCTGAACGTCTACGAGGCAAGCACCGACAGCGGGAATTAGCCCTCTCGTGGGCCGGGGCAGAAACAGACCCTGCTCTGACAGTTACTGCCTGTTTGGAAAGAGCATGAACAAAGAATGCCTGCTTGCGTGGATGAATGAGGACGTAGGGCTGTGGGTAAGTCTGCTGGCATTTGAGGCCCATGTTATAGGTTCTATTTCCTCCCCTACAAATACATTCAACAGGACCGTAAGGTTGCAAAATCAGGCACTGAAAACGTAGGAAATGCCTAAGTTAAGACTGCCCCGTCCCATGTGCTTATGCATCGTGATGCCGTCTAGAAATACAAGATCACATTTTCCCCCCCATAGTGGTCCTGCATCATTCAGGGCATGGTATTTATTCAGTATTTCTCGTTACCCCCTCATTCAGTGTATGGGGCCTTTCACACGCCACCCCGCACTGAAGACAGAAGTATGGATTTCTTCCGAGGGGTTGCCTTTGTGCTCACTCAATAGCATTGGGGTGCATCACAAACTGGGTTCCCTCTAAGCTGCGCAGCAGTACAGCCCGGTAGCTGTTTAACGAGCCCCGCCCAGGGGCTCAGGGCTCGCGCCCAGAGCTGCCTGGCTGGGGGAGGGGCTGCTGCTGTCTCTGAGGGAGAAGTGCCCTCTCCCAGGCAGGCGGCTTCTGAACCCCGGCTGGGCTCATTCAGCCGTGCCGCCGCGCAGCTGAGGGGGAACGCTGGCCACAAACTCTGCCGAAGGAGTCTGGGTAACTAACGCCCAAGCAGAAAAGCAGATGGAACCCCCCTTGGCTCCCCACCGGGGTTACTCACGATTTTCACCCGGTGGCCAGGAGTGGCCGACACGTTCCAGGTGCATTCCTTCCGGCTGGGGTACTTGTCGGGCCAGTTCGGACTTGCCATTGTTCCTTCTGCGCTGCTCACTTTGTGCTCGCAGCCCGCTAGAGAGAGAGGGGGGCACCTACTCAAGCCTCCGGAGCTGGAGCAGGCGAGAAGCTGCTCCCAAGCCCAAGCGGAGAGACTCTTCTAGCCGCTGTGTAACACTGTGCCCACGGGAGGGCGCGACCTGGGACCCCCGCATCTTTCAGCCGGCGCTTCTGCTGCCGGAGCTACCACCCCCCTCTCTCAGCCTCGGCTACAGCAGGGTCCCCGCGCCCTGTGGCTCAGGGAAGGACAAAGCACCACGCTGCCTGGGCCGGAGTTACAGTCTAGCTCCTGTGCCGTGCCGGGAGAGCAAAGGCCCTTCCTTGTCCCACGTGTGGTGCTTCCCCACTGAACCCGTGTGTCCTCTGCTCCCACCCTGGGCAGTAACCTCTCCCCTGGACCCGACTCTCCCCCCACCTCGCCCTCACTCCTGGGCAGGCACCGAGCCATTTGCGTGTCCATCAGAGGGCTGCTCAGGGCCGGCGTGAACGGAGGGAGCGGTCTCCATCCACGGATCCAGGCCTCTGTCCACAAAACCCCCGGCCGCGGGCTGTGGCCCATCTCAGCAGACACACCGAGCTGCGGGGTGCTCTAATTGCAGCTAGCTTGTCCTGCCCTCTGCTTTCCCCTTCTGGGGCTAAGCACAAGACTCCAGATGCCGCGTCTCAGTCTGTTACCAGCCCGAGATTTGCTCTTTGACGCTGGTTTCTTCCTGCCGTGAGAGTTACGGGGCCGTCCAGCACTCCGGCCTCAAGAACCACCACTGGCATTGCCCGCTGACCCTTTCAGCGGGGACTGGATCCGTAGCTGTTGCCAGACAATCCCACGGATTGGGCAGACAGCGACGGAGAGGCACCTCTGTGGTGCCGCCTACTTACAGAGACGGGCTGAAGCAAACTCCACAATAGCATCACATGCACAAATGACCCCTCTCCAGTCAACTCCAGGAGGAAGAGTGAATTGGTGTCACGGCACATAGCCACTCTTCTTGGGCCTAATTAACTGCCGGCACCAATACACACACGGCCATAAACTTCAGTGAAATGCCGTTTCTTCACTCCTGATCTGCTGCTCCCTCGGGGTCAGTGGGGGACCCACACTCCCCAGCATTTGCAGAAGTTTTCTCGAGTCACATCGCTTCCACCAGAGCCAGAAGGCAAAGAGTTTCACGGGAGACACAGGAGGTCTGTCTAGGGATGCAAGAGACCAGTCGACTCTCCGATAAGCAGAAACGTGTCGGATGGTCGACTAGTGACACGACTAGTCGCTTCCCCCCCCTCCTCTTGCTGCCTCTGTCAGAGAGAGGCAGCAAGTGGCGGGGAGCAGGAGCCGGTGCTGGGGGGAGCCAGCTTAAAAGCTGGTTCTCCCCAGCACCATCTCCGCGGGGCCAGGGAGGTAGAGGCACAGTAGAAACGGTGTGAGCAGGCCTGAAGCCGTCTCCGCTTGTGTCGCTTCTGCTGCGATTCTGCTTTTGAAATGTACGAGACCAGAGGGGTCCCCGCTGGTCCCATGCTCCCTGTAGGGCTTCCTTTTGAAATGGACAAGATCCTCACTGGGGCTCTTATACATTTCAAAAGGAAGCCCCATGCTCCCTGCAGGGTTTCTGGTTATGAACTGTAGCAAGAGCCTGGCAGGGCTCTTGCTACGCTTCAAAGGTGGAGGCGCCCTTATTGACTAGTGGATGGAAAGCCCATCGACAATGCGATTAGTGAACTAATCTAACTGTAACATCCCTAGGCCTGGCTACACAGCCCACGGCAACAGGACTTCTGGCCCGGCTCCGCACACCTAGGCGTGCGCTGCCACGCTCAAACCAGCGGTGTTAATCCCGAAGCTCGGGCTCTGAAGTCTGGCACTGGGATTGCTCCGTAGCCCACTGACGCGGGTTTCCCCACAGCCATTTTTACAGCACCGGTGTGCGCCCTGCAAGCTCCGCTCCACCGATCCAGGCTGGGGAGCTCCGTGGAGAGCTGCCGAACTCAGCACAGAAACTCAGTGGGAGCCGAGCCCTTCCTTCCCTCGTGCTCCTTGCACGAGACAGGCTGGGAGCTGGACCTTGGTGCATCTGCCGCAGGCTCCGTTCCCGTCCGTAGGCAGGACCGGCCCATGGCTTGCTGCACGATTGACCTCGCTCAGGGAGGCCCCCGTGGCTGCAGCGAGCGGCAGTCACCTTCTTTGCAGTCGCGCCCGTTCTCGTGCAGCGTGAAGCCGTTCCTGCACTGGCAGGCGTAGCTCCCAAACGTGTTGACGCATTCGTCCTGACACCCGCCGTTGTCTTTGGAGCATTCGTCTTTATCTGGGGAGGGCCAAAGGGGGGGGGAGGTGTGAGTCCATGCCAAGGCGGGGAAGCGGAGCCGATAACCGCCGGGCGCGCTCTGCTAGGGCCGAGAACTCACCTAACTTTTGGCCCCTTCCCCCAACAAACTGAACAGACGAATACAGCCCTCCGGAGACCTGACAGGCAAATTCACCAGTCCTAGCAAAAATCCTCTCGCCCAGCTGTCTACCGGCAACCCTGTGTCATGCTCTCGAAGCACCCACGCTGGGTCAGACCAAAGGGCGTTCTAGCCCAGCATCCTGCCGAGCAGGACGAGCTGGCCGACCGGTACCAAGAGCTTTCCTCCCCGAGGGACACAGCCGCGTACCGGAAAAGAAGTGAACTTTGAATCCCTTTTTGGATACCGCGTTGTCCGATTTGAACTCCAGCCTCAGGTTGTTGCTAGACGACGTGATCACTTCTGGCTTCTCTGAGCCGCAGAATCTGCCGTGGAGCTTGGAATCGGAGGCCAGCCCGCTGCGCACCTCCACGTAGTCATACTTACAGACCTGCCAGGGGAGAGTCGGATGTCAGGGCACGGGGGGCGCAGACACACACTGCAGTGCGGGTCTCCCTTTCCCGAGCGACACAGCAACTCACACTTTGCCTGCCAGTAAGACTCTCCCAGTCCCCAGTCTCTTACTGCCGTGAACTTCTCCCCTTCCCACTCCAGCTTGTTATCGACAGGTTGAACCTCTCTAGTCCGGCACCCTCGGGGCCTGACCGGTGCTGAACCAGGGAATTTGCCGGACCACGGGAGGTCAGTATTGTCTAGCAGCATTACCGACGCTGCCCCTGCTTACTGGGCTCTGAGAAGACTTGTAGGGGTAAATCAGAGCCGAATCACAGCCCAGCACACTGAGCGCCAGGACTGGTGGCTGTAAAACTGAATGGGGCTGCAGGAAACTTGGCCACACCCATGCTAAGTGGACACTCGGCTAACTCAAATCACGCCGGACCACGGAGGTTGCCAGAGCAGAGAGTGACGGACTAGAGAGGTTCCACCTGTACCACCACGGGGAGGGGAAGAGCGCGTACGCACACCCCTGCCTCCCCGGAGCAGCAGGGAGAGAGGAGGCCACGTGGTTCCAGGAGCACGTGGAGGGCAGGTGCTCTGGGGGCAGAGCGTGGGCGGGGCCAGGCTGGCGGTTTGGGAAGGCGGAGCCTCCCCCGCCTAAGCCACCGGGCGCCCATGTGCGTAAGCCGGAGGTTTGCGGTGCGGGGAGTGCCTGTAATAACAGCTGTAAGTGGAAACACCTCGGACAGCCACTGCCATGGATGCAAGCTCATTTGTGACGGAACTAGCTCAGGACGGCTCCGCTCCTGACCGAGGCACCAGATTCCTCTGGTTCAAGAACGCCTCGCTACCTGCTGCCGCTGGCTCGTTAAATCGAGGGCCGAGAAACACTGGGAAGCCCCCAAACCAAGCCATAGCCCCAGGTCCCCCGTCAGGAGCCGGGTCAGCTGAGAACCGCAGCTACCGACTCCCCGGACCAGCCACGTACCTCGTTGCCTTCCAGCTCAAAGACTTCAAACTGCAGAGAAATCCGGTACTGGGCAGGCGCCACCACCTGCCAGACGCAGTTTTTGTTGGTGGGGTATTCCTTGGGCCAGCCGGGGCTTGTGATGGTCCCGTTGGGGTTGGTGATGAAGCCTCCACAGGCCGCTGGAGAGGAGACACACGGGCATAAGGGTTACCACCTTCTGGCCAGGCAGAGAAGAGACGGTGCCGCGGTGTCCCTTAGGAAACCAGTCGGCGCTTGTTGGGGGCAACCGCCAGGCCAGGGCCCACGTTCTCAATCCCGGGATGGGTTTTAAACTTGCCGAGAGTGGGGAGAAAATGGAAAATCGCTTTCGGCCGCATCCTTGGCTAATAAACACCAGCGCAGCTCCACCAGAGTAGCCAGACCTTTGCCAGTCTAGCCCAGCTGAGGGTCCGGCCCTGGGTATCGCGGGAGCCTTTCGGGATTGGTCACTACTTGATTTTTCACCTCAAGATCAGTGACAGCCAATTAACTTGAGGTCGGGAACGTGACTGGGCGGGCCACCGTGGGGATGCCTTGTGCGTTCGTTCTAGGCTACGCAGGGTGGCTCTTTATGGTACAGAGCTGCCTAGAACAAATGTTTGTAGCCTTCCTCAGGCAGGCCAGGTGTGCCCAAGGGAGCCTTTACAAATATTACGTGTACCGCCGCGGACGTGGCAATCGATTAACTCGAGGCTGAAAAAGTCATAAGAACAGTCAGGTTGGGTCAGACCAAAGGTCCATCCAACCCAGTGTCCTGTCTGCCCACAGCGGCCAGTGCCAGATGCCCCAGAGGGAGTGAACACAACAGGGAATCATCAAGTGATCCCTCCCCTGTCATCCATCCCCAGCTACTGACAAATAGAGGCTGGGGACACCATTCCTGCCCATCCTGGCTAATAGCCATTGATTGGACCTATCCTCCATGAATCTATCTAGCTCTTTCTTGAACCCTGTCTTCACAACATCCTCTGGCAAGGAGTTCCACGGGTTAACTGTGCACTGCGTGAATAAAAACTCCTTTTGTTTGTTTTAAAAGTCTACTAAAGGCAAACCCTTTGGTGGTTTATAATCCACCTCGACGCCAGGAGAAGGTTCACACGCACCTTTTTCCTAGCGAAGCTAAAGCCAGGGTGGTTGTGGCGACTCGCACTCTACTATTCGTGGCCCGGTGTCTTTAGAGCGTCTCTAGTGTTTGGCTTCGGCGTGGCTGCGAGGGAGGTGTGATTTTCCAGCGCGCGCTCCGGTCAGCCATCTGGCTGCGGAACGCGAGTGGGGACAAGACGAAGGCAGCTTTTCCCTTCATGCCACCCGTCAAGCTCAGCCGTCTATGCCTTGTCTCCACTCCTGTTTTACACAGAGCAGGGCTGCTGATGGGGGGAAGGGGCAAAGGGGGTCAGAGCCCAGAAATTTAAGAGGGTCCGGGGCTGCCAGGCACCACCACTGCTACCATGGCAGTGGTCTGGACCTCTGGTCCCTTTTAAACCACCCCCTCATGTCCCCAGCAGTGCTGAAGGACTGGCTGGGAGAGGCTAGCCCCAGCCCCGCCCCTTCTGTCTGAGGCTCCGCCCCTTCTGTCTGGCCCAGCACCGGTTCCCGTCAGGGCCCGGTGCAGTCTCTTATCCGCCCTCACAGAGCAAGCAAACACGAGAGAGCTCGTCTTGGCCTTCGTTTCCTAGCGCCCCGTCAGCACGTCGCTGTTTTATGGGCTTCTCAGAGTTCAAAGGCTGACCTGGCCCTGAGTGCGTGTTCTCTAGAGCCAGCCGGAAAACAACGCATCTGATGGAACAGCCGTGCATTCCAGCCAGCTGCCAATCCCCGCCCGGCTGCTGCCGGTTAGCTGAAGGCCAGGGGCTGTTCACGTCCTCCACCACCTGGGCACAGCGGCATCTCCCTCGCCCAAAAGTGACATGCTGGCGTGCCCCAGAAGCTGCAGGCCAATCAACCCAGCGAGGAAAATGGGATAACACAGATTAAAATATTTTGGCTTTCAGACAGAATCAATCACACTTCCTTTTGTCACTGAAAAAAATCGACGTTTTCCTCGGAAAATTCTGAGGAAACCAAAATTTGGTTGTGTCAACATTTTTCCATGGGGGGGAGGGACAGGGGACCATTTTCGAACCACGTTTGCTTAACTCTTCTTAACCGTGGCGCCTTCCCCGCCCCCAACCACGCGCCCCGCTCTGCAGGTTACTGACCCTCACAGCTTTTTTTATCCCCCGTCAGCTCGTAGCCAGGTTCACAGGTGCACTTGTAGCTGCCCAGGGTGTTCACGCAGCGCTGTTCACACCCACCATTGTCCGGCCGAGAACATTCGTCCACCTCTGTGGGGAAGCAAAGGCGACACTTCAAGCTCTCCTCATGGCCCGAGCCCCACCGCCGTCCTCATGGACCACAGGAGCAGTGGAAGAGGTCTAGAGGGGCTACAACAGTCCTGCCCTTACCAAGTAAGGGGCTTACAATTCGCATCACCAGCCTACTGGTCATTGCACAATTCCTGACGACAAAGAGAGCCCTCAGAGGTAGGGATATAATAGCGCAGTCAATTAACCGATGAGCAAAAGCTATAGGTTAATGCTATAGACAACATGCATTTCCTCCTCCCTTGCCAGTACATTTCTTAGCAGGCTGGCCAGCAGCCTGGCTCAGTCCAGGCTTGTGCTGGGTCCGGGACCTACCCCTGCAACGACTCTGCATTTAAAGTGTATTAGGAGCCAGGTGGGCAGACAACCTGGCTCAGTTCCAGCTCGCGCTGGGTCCAGGAGCTCAGACCTGCCTTGGACAGGGGCTGCTGCCACCCCGCGCTGGGGCAACAGGCAGACGGTCCTTGAGGGGAGTTGGTTTTTAAACTGGCTCCCCTCGTGGACCAGCTCCCGCCTGGCACCCCGCGCTGCTGCCTCTGATACAGAGGCAGCAGCATGGAGTGGCAAGGGGGCTCCTTGGGAGCGGGGCTGGAGCTCACTGGCTGCCGGACCCACCCCCAGGGACTATAGAATAGTTGAATAATGGATAAGAATTCTTGAGGTTAATCAACTATTCAATTAACCGATAGCTGAGGACTACAACAACAAGCTGGCAGGAGACTTTCCCCTTTAATAAGGGCCTATGGAGGCTTCAGTTCAAGCTGAACTACTCCAAGCAGCTTGCGTCCCCAGTTGAGACAGAGGCCGTGTGTTGATCTTTGCCTGTCGGCCACACTGCTGAACTCTTTGGCCTGCACTTGGGTCGTGGGATGTTCCTGGGAGAGGGATCGAAAATGTCTCTTGTGGAGAAGTTTCATCTCAATGAAACCCACTTCGGGTCCGGTACCTTTGAAGAAGTTGGCTGCAAACCCTGCTTTGTTGATGGACCCATCGGAGGCAAACTTCATCCACACTTGATTGGAGCTGGATTTGATATCTTCTGGCTTCTCGTAGCCGCAAAAGCGTCTGATCAAAGGGCTGTCCTCGGTGGGGCCATCTCGGATTTCCAGGTAGTCATAAGCACAGTTGTCGTGCCACTCAATCTGCAGTGGGAAAAGGAACACACCAGCCGAGGTGACCCACTTTTCGCTCAGCCCCGTCAGACTGGTTAGCTTGAAAGGATCAAAAGGCACACGTGGATTCGGTCCAGTCAGGACAAAGCTCTCTGGCGCAGCTGAAGTAGGGCATTGGAAAGTGGGGGGGGGGGGTTGCTAAGAGGGGGTCCCTCAGGAGGTTACCATCAGCCTGCCAATCTACAGAGCACGCTACTGGTTGCATGCTTTAGAATGCCCGCTTAGTTGAATGCGTAATTGACGAATATGCGCACAGACAGAACCCACCACTGGGACCCTTGAATACACACAACAGCGAATGTGCTGGAAAGCGGCGTGCGGTCCTCGGATAAGACCTGCACAGGTAGATTATCTGAAGGAGCAGCAAAGGCGTCAAGGTGCAATACACACTTTTCTCTGATGCAAGCGGCGTCAGGATGGGGTGGAAATAATTTTCTAAAACAACCACGTCGGGGGTGGGAAGTCCCCACTGTTACAAAACATACATTCTTTGCCACGCTTCCTTTTTATGGTCTCTCGGCTGGCCGTGTTCGCGCCCAACTCAAACCTCTCACCTCAAATGCTTGGAACGTGAGTCCTACATGAAAGCCCTCGGAAACCGTGACCTTCCAGATGCACTCTTTGGACGGCCGGTAGTCGTCTGGGTAATTGGGAGACTGAATCTGGCCAGCGTCCTTGTGAATTTCTCCACCACAGATTGCTTCAGAAAAAAAAAAACACACCACATGTTGATGGGATTACACATGGTTTCCTCACCGAATGCCTGCTCCCAGCACACCCACTCCCCTTTCAAATCTATGCTAACCACATTCCTTCTACCCAGGTCCCAAACAAATCATAAAAAGGTATTAAAAAGTCAAACATGAGTCCTCCTCGCACCTCTTGTTTTACTGTATCCAGCCCCAAGGATATCAGCTCTCTGGGGCAGGAATTGTTTGGCTATTTGGGGCAGTACACTACTAATAATTTAATTGTCAAGTGAATAATAGCAATCCTCCATGGAAGCAGCGTTAAAGCCCATAGGAGAAAAGTAACATGGAATCCTACCACTAGATGGCACTGTCTGCAAACAGTTTAATGGAGGTCACGAGAAAAACGATTCCATCTTTTCCAAAAAGTGTTCCGAAGTCGGGATAGGGACCGATAACGGACCCAGCCAATTCCCCGTTGTTAGATCATCCTTTATCACTCCCTTTCCCCCACCCCACTGAGCTGGAGTCAAGGGATCCGTTCCCAGCACACCCCACTGCAAAACAGAACACGAACGGTGTTAAACACACAAACCTGCGTAACTGCCTTTTGGTGACAAACCGGTGAGAGCATTTACACTGCAGTGCAACTTTTGTCGGGGAAAACACTCAGTTTTGGCGACAAAAAACTTCCAGCCCTGTGAGGGACACTTTTCCTTTTCCCCTCCCTTTATTGTCAACAAAGAGCCAGCGTGGACTCCGCTGTTTGTTTTGTTGAGAGAACTGGCTGCTGCGAGTATCCCACAATGCCTGCCCGGATGGCTCTGCTCAGCGTTTTGTGATCTCTGCTGCCCTAACTCTTATCTAATACTTTTTGGCAACAATTTTCAAAGCACTTCCCACAGGACGTCAGTATCATTAATCCAATTTTACAAATGGGGAAACTGAGGCAGACCAGTGGCGGAGCCCTCTGTGTGCACTTAGTCATGTGGAAGAGCATATGCATACAGCCCACGTAAAGACACTTTTCACAGTGTAGACATTTCAGGAAACCTGATCTGTTCCCTTGCGCTAAATTCTGTAGGTGTCAGACTTCAGGCATTCTAGTTTTAAAGCGTTGATCTATAGCTTCAGCGACAGCTCAGCCCGAAGTTCTGAATCCTGCTCGGGGTTGTTTGAGGCCTTCCAGTGTGAGGTTGGGAGGGGGGCTGGTGCATTTCGTGCTTTTTGATATTTTAAATCAATTGCATTCTTTCTGAAAGGCTCCTGCCAGTTAACCGGCTAGACAACAGCACAAAGTGATGTATCTGCCTTCCGGGTATTTTCAGCAGGGAGCGACACCACAAGTGGGCGCTTCAGACAGGCAGTAAATGAGTCCCAGATCCAGCCCAAGAGCTAAGTGAAACACAGAGATCCATGTGCCTCACCCGTTCTGAAAATTACTTAAATTTCTGATCTCCTTGGTTTCGATCCCCAGTAATTACTCTGGCAGACAGGGAAAGCGACAATAGAAACGTAAGCAGCAAAATCAGTGCTGGAAGAAAAGCTCTTATGAGGGGAAAAAGCTCTCCAAATATTTAATAGAAAGGGGTGAAAGCCTTGCTAATTGCTAGGAAAAGGCTCAGCCCTACAGCTCTCGGGGACATTGCATTGCCAACTCTCAACTGCCCAGACCCATGTCACTGAGAACCAGCCTCCGGAAACGTCTATATAACAACCCCCCGCAAAGCCACCTTTCCCCCCTCCCGCCATGCAGCTGATCGCACCCTTACCCCGCAGCCTGTGGATTGCGGTAACAGCCACAGTCCCCAGGCTGGTGTTGGCAGGGAAAAGGGAAATCTGTCTTGCTTGCAAACTAGTGGGGGGAAGCAAAACGAAACCCTCCTTTTGTGAAAAAATGCTGGTTTTTTCATCCCCACGTGTCCACGCCAGACCCCCTTTCAGTATTATTTCTCTAAAGAGCCAGTGGACTTTCCTTCCATTTTCCCCCTCCCCAAACCAACGAGGAAATTTTCTCCCAACACTTTCCACAACCTTTTCAGCGTTTTCTAGCGAACCGTGCAAGATTGCTCGTGCAAAACGACCTGGAGAATGTATACTCTGGGGTTTAAACAAAGGCCACAGATTGACAAAAAAGACACTTTGGGCCCCAAAATTCCAGCCAGCTCCATTGCACACCCCTTCGTCATGTTGTAAGACGCTGCGACACCTTTCCTCTGGAAGGCCCTCACAGACAATAGACAATAGTGCGTCGCACCAGGACAAAACATGTCCACTGACCAGCGGGGGAAGGGCCAGGACTGCAGGCAAGCCCCGCCTCTGACAAGAAATGTTAGGCAGCCTGAAATTCATGCAAGGAGCTTCACCTTCAAGGATCTCACCTAATCCGCCCGAAGGACAACAGGCTGTGTCCATCATTTGGCCTCAGGGAGGGTAGAAATTTCGGTGCCAGACGCTTACAGTCTCTGAGCAGAGACCTGGCTGGCCAGTTAACCTGTGAGGAGGCACCAACCTCCCAGTGACAAACACTGACTGAACCTCTGTCTAGATGGGTGGTAGCTACAATAGGTTCTTAACAGGTGGAAGCAGAGGAGCTGTGCTCAGATGTGGTCTACTCTATACCATCCCCTGGAAACAGGCTGCTTGACCTGGGCCTTGCCTACTGATGGGTCCCGCTAGCTTTTGGAAAGGGAGCGGGTGCAGAGCTATCATTTCTCCAACAGGTCCCTGTGCTGGGCCCGTTTGTTACGTTCCCACGTGGTGCTGGGATCCCCCCCCGATGCAGGCCTCCTAGCGAAGGGTCGTACCTTCATAAACCACAAAGAAACCTTTGCCCAGGATGTTGCTGCTGCTCCGGAACTCGATCCACAGCCGGCTGTCGGTGGAGATCAGAGGCTCAGGGACTTTATCCCCCGCAGAATCGACCTAGGAGGCAGGAAACAGACCATCAAGATCTCGCCTCCGGCGACTGGCAGAAGTGGCTTGTGATCACCAGGGCAGTGGACGGGGAAATGTACAAGCCACCTGCCCTTCGAGAGAACAGTCAGCTGCCAAAGTCAACACACCCAAAGGTTTTTCATTCCAACTGCAACTTAGATAAGAACATAAGAACGGCCAGACTGGGTCAGACCAAAGGTCCATCCAGCCCAGTGTCCTGTCTGCCCACAGTGGCCAATGCCAGGTGCCCCAGAGGGAGTGAACAGAACAGGGAATCGTCACGTGATCCCTCTCCTGTCATCCATTTCCAGACAAACGGAGGCTAGGGACTTCATTCCTACCCATCCTGGCCAATAGTCATTGATGGACCTAACCTCCATGAATTTATCTAGCTCTTTTTTGAACCCTGTGTTAAAGTCCTGGTCTTCACAACATCCTCTGGCAAGGAGTTCCACAAGTTGACTGTGCGCTGTGTGAAGAAAAACTTCCTTTTGTTTGTTTTAAACCTGCTACCTATTCATTTCATTTGATGACCTCTAGTTCTTAGGTTATGGGAACAAGTCAATAACTTTTCCTTCACTTTTCCACACCAGTCATGATTTTATAGATCTTAAAAAAAAAAAAATCACCTGATTAGTATTCACCTGGAATAGGGTTTAAACATCATCTGGGAACAACAGCCAGCCTGGCTCGCTCCCAAATGCGGCCGCCATTCGCCTGGCACTCGATTTACCCACACAAAAACGGGGCCATCTTAAAAGGGATCTAGGTGAATGCAGTAGGGACTGGAGTCTCCCGCATTGTGAGTGACAAAGAGCTCGGAGTGACAGCCGCAACGCAGGGGTCCTGGCACATTCCCTCCCATCATTCTTATTTCTTTGTTGGACCAAGAGCCCGAGTCATGGCCTGGTGCCCGCTGGGCTAGGCACTGCCCAGACACAGACTAAAAAGACGTCCCTTGATAGTGAGAACTGTGTTACAGCTCTGAGAGCGGTTCCCCCCTTTGCCTGTGGCACAGAATTATCGGAGCTGAGCAGATTTTTCTGCTCAGTCCCCCGCAGCCCGATGGCGCTGTCTTACGCAGGTGCCTTCCCCGGGGGCTTTCCACGGCTTGATTCTCACTGGCCGGTGTCAGGAACTGCACCCAGCCCAGTGACCCTGTGAATGCAGATGGTGTTACAGCCCGTTTTGGCCAGAGGCTCCTCGAAGCCTGGTACACTCAAGACACGTAAGTCACCAAAGCAGGATGGTTCCTTCCTTCGCTGGGCACCGGCAACACAATCTGCTGTAGGCAAGGGGGGGGTTGTTCCTCGGGAGTAGCTAAATCCCTGCTTAGCCAATTGACTCGGCAGGGGGAATTTGGCACAGACTAAATGTAATTACCTCAATTGGAGTTCAGCCAGCTCATCGGGGTTCAGATTGCTGGTCTTGCAAAAAAAATAGATTAGCTAGCTAGCTAGAAGGGGTGTGTAGGGAGAGACAGACAGACAGAGGGTGGGGGGAGAGATCAATCGGCCGATAGATCGGGAAGGGAGGGGAGTTGGAGAGTAGAACCATAGATAGATCAAGGAGGTGTGTGGGGAGCAATAGATCGGTCAATGGGGGAGATGGGGAAAGAGAGATGGGGTGTGTGGGGGAGAGAGATCAATCGATCGATCGATGGGGATGCTGGGAGAGAGAGAGATCAATCGACAGATAAGGGGGGGTGGGGAGCGATTGATTGATCGATGGGGATGTTGGGGGAGAGAGATTGATAGATTAAGGAGGAGCGATAGATTGATAGATCGATGGAGTGTGTGGGAAGAGAGAAGAGGACGGAGTGTGGGGAATGATGGATTGATCGATCGATGGGATGTTGGGGGAGAGATCGATCAATCGATAGATTAAGGAGGGTGTGGGGAGCGATAGATCAATCGATGGGGATGTTGGGCGAGATTGATCGATAGATTAAGGGGAAGCGCTAGATTGATAGATAGATCGATGGGGTGTGTAGGAGGAGAGAGAGAAGGACGGGGTGCATGGGGAGAGAGAGAGATAGATAAAATCAATAGATCGATCCAGGGGACCTATATTAACCCACAGTGACAGAGCTTGGTGGCATGTCCCATCAGAAAGCCGGTATCTCCATACACACCGACATGCTGCCTAATGAATTCTCTCTCAGCTCAGGCCATGTCAGGAGGAGGAAAGGGGAGTGAATTAGCTACCGCACGTTAACCAACCAGCTTTCAAACCCTGGTGGGGAGAAGGCCGTGACGGGTTCAAACGTTAGCTGGCTGATGTTCCTGCCAGGCTGCCAGAGGCCTTGAGGGCGTGCTCCCAACTTAGAGAAGGCAAGCGCTCGGGTGGAATAATATCTGCTGACCCACACCACCGTCTTCCGCCTGCATCTCCCCTCCCAACGCTAACACCGACCCGACCCTGCTCAGCGCACCGACTCGGACCAGATCCCCCCCAAAGTCCGGTCCGCGTGGGTCAGGAGTCCTTGCGGTACGGCAGAGATGGGGACACGGTTCGCTGAAGCGTTCCGAGGCCCAGGAAAGGGAGAGCAGCCAAAAGCACTGAGGCTGCTAAGTTACTTCGTTCTAGGCGCCCTGAGCAACTGCCTGGTGGATCTCAAATGGAAGTGCAGCGAGGACGTCGGAGAGAGGAAACGCAGATGAGGAGGCCCGAATAAGTGAGCCCCTGGGAGTGCGATAAAGGGTCCATTCATAAAAAGTTATGCCCCATTTAAGGCTGGATTTTCACACACTTCCCTGGGAAAATATGCAGCGTGCTTTTTTTTTTTTTCCAGGCAAAATACATGCTTTCACCATTCATGCTAATCCTCCTCCCAACCCCCCGCCGGACCGCCACCAGCCTGCCTCTTCCAAACTAATTTCATGGCTCCCACCCCTGTCAGGGGCCAGGGCAGCTCACACAAGCCACTTGTTCCGAACGGAAACGTTTGCAAATCCCACTGGATTAAGATTTTTTTTTTGAAGCGCTTCAGATATTTGGCAGGAAAACTGCAGTGACGTAAGGCCAGGCTGGTGGGAGGCCGGTTCCTGAGACGTGGGCTCGCCCCCCTGAAAACAGTGACAGCGGCACGTGGACACTGAGGCCACGAACCCCACGCTGCTGCTCCTCCATACAGCACCAGAGAAACGGCCCAGAGACCACAGCTGCCCACTTAACCAGGGCCAAGTACCCGCACTCCTACCTACACCACCTTTCCCCAAGCAAGCCCGTGGGCCGGTCCTGCTCTGCCCACGGACAGCGTCACAGGTAGAAGCGATGAGCAGGCAGGAGCCACGTGGGAACCCAATCTGGCTTGAGGACAGTGCTCATAGTCGGATGCCAGGCGGCTGCTGCCCAGAAGCAGCAGGAAGTACCTCAGACGTACCGAGGGTTACGAGCCTGTCGCTGCCGATTCTGCGTGGAAGGAAGCCGGGGAGGCTGTGCCCGCTGGCTGTGCTTGCACGCCCTTCTGCATAGCCTTGCGCTCTGCAGCGCGAGCCCTAGTACTTTGCCCGTCTCTAGCACCTGGCACCCACAGTGCCTCGCCAAGAACCTCAGTCTTGGGCGCTGCATCCGGAAAGGTCAGAGCGGCCTGGCCTCGCCATGTCCCGCAGGCTTTCAGCACCCAGAAGCTGCTCCCACTTGATGGGCGGTTCCGGGGCCTGCAGGAGACAACCTGGCTGTGCCCGGGGCTAGTTCCATATGACAAAAGCCATCACTGTGACGGCCAAACTTGGGCCCACTCGGCAGCCCCGTGACAACACCGAGGGGCGCATGACTCATGAAGGCTGAACAAGGGCAGCACGGAGGATACTTCTCCAGCCTCCGCCTCACAAGAATATTCATCCCCTCCCCCGGGGATTTTCCTGACGACAAGGCAAAATGGAGCCAGGTCACATGCCCGTCGCTGCTCCAGATTATCTAACAGGTGCGGAATGCAAACAGGATTCCGGACCTTGTGGGAGGCTACAGACCAGGACACGGGATATCAAAAAAAGTTAAAAGCAGAAGTGGGTAAGCTCTGGGGATAGTAGCCAATCAGAACAAGAAGATTTGCATACCGAGAAAACCATGTCGCCAATTGCTAATCCCTGCACTGATAGGCTAAGAGCTAAAGGCATGGTCGCCCCACCGTGTGTTCTCACGAATCGCTGTCATGTTCAGGCTCAGTATCTGCCCCTCAGCTCTGCAGCCGGACAATGGCGGAATATCACTTCCCTACTTCACAAGGCAGCTGGGAGGCTGCACAGCTCCAAAGGGATTTAGGTGCCTAACCACCACTGATTTCCATGGGGGCTAGGCTCCTAAATACCTTTAACATGCTGGCCTCAATGACTGTTCCTGAAGCACTTTGGAATTGTTGGAAGAAAGGCGTGAGTACCAGCTGCATCCTTTCCACCCCACGCCTCTTGGGGGGGGAAAAAAAAAAAAAAAAAAAGAAAGCACTAGCAACTCACCTAACAAGGGAGCCTTCCTCCAGTAGCCATCCCGCACCTCCACGTAATCGTACCAGCACAGGCGACTTTTAAACAAGTCCATCGACGTGAAATTTAAAACGATCTGTGAAGAGATGGCGCACAGTTATCTTTGCCCAAGGCGCGATTTCGTGCGACAGATTAGAGGCCATCGGTGCGGTCATTCTGCATATGAAGTTGTGATTGTGGAGGATGGGCCTGAATTATTTTGTAGCATCTTTCATTGAAAAAACAACCACCCACTTTTAACCTGATGGGTTTTATGGAGCTAGAGAGTACGAGACAGAAGCCAGCCCGGCTAACTGGAAGAATTATGGAAGATTATGCCAATTGACCGCATAGTGAATAAAGAAAAACGGCTACTATTAAGTATATTAGAACCAATTTCGATTTTGTAGGTTCATCGATATATGAACATACAAAACTGGGATTTTCTGCAGGGAAATCTTGGTTTTGCTGAAAATTTTCAGTTTTGTCAGGAAAATTAAAATGAAATATTTTGGATCAGGCTGAGTTAACCCACATCAAAACATTCAGGATTGTCAAACTAATTAAAATGTTCCATTTTCTAGTCAATTCACCCTTTATCCATGTCTGCTCCAGGGCATCATGGGAGTTGTAGTTTGGGTGACTCGTGCGTCTAGTCTCCCCCAGCCAGACTACAGTCTCCACAACAGACTATGGTTTGGGTGAGCCACTCTGATGCATCATGGGAGACATAGTCCAGCCAGGAAGCCTGGCCTAGAGGGGAGGAGAGAAGCAGGAAGTATTCAAACTACAATGCTCAGGATTAAACACATGGGAGAGACAGACACAGGTGAACATCAAACAGAGCTGCAGCAAAAGGTTGGTTTGCCTTTGGCTCAACCAACCAAAAATGAAATGTGGCCATTCAGGAAAGTCTCAATGTTTTCTTTTTAATTGAAAAGTCCCAGTCTTTTTAGTCTCTCTTCATATGGGACCTGTTCCAAACCCCTCATAATTTTTGCTGCCCTTTTCTGAACCTTTTCCAATGCCATCCGCAGCAAATCTGCCGCAAGTAGCACCGGTCCCCTATGCGAGCTCTACTCTGAAAAGAGAGAAGACCGGTGCAGAACGTTGTATGTGGGGACCTGACCTCCCACAGCAATGCCTATCCATGACGTTGCTGCTCCGGGGTCATTGGCTCTGCTTCCCTGTGCAAGACTCCACCAGATGAGCTTCCAACTTCAACCAAGATGGCGCCCAGCCTCGGCATTCAGGATGAAAACACGGGTGGCCTATGGCCTCCCAGGAAGTTGCTAACAAAACGCCTTGGGCAACCCATTGCAGATTCAACGGGCCGTCAAACCTACCTTCTCCCCAGGCGTCACAGATATTCTCCACACGCAATGGGAGTAGGAAGGGTAGCCATTTGGGAAACCGGGCGCAGAGAAATTCCCCGTCGTGTCCTGCAAGGTCTCGCCGCAAGCTGTGGGATTGAAAGACAGCAGCAAAGAGTTACCGCCTGAAGGACGTCCGTCAGTTCATCGAGCTGGGTTTGATCGCCTGTTGTGAATACAGCTAGCAAGTCAGGCAGCCTTGTACTGCCCAGTCCCAGACTCAAATCCATCCTCAGTCAATAGGAGGATAAGAAAGATTTATCCATCTGGGGATGCTGAGAAAAATAAATCATTCCAAAGGGTAACCTCTCCCGTCTGCACCACAGATATTTTTAAATGATCTGAATGGGGGAAGATCTTTTCTTCCCTTGCCACCAAAGGGAAAATTATGACAACCCAAGCCCACGAGAAAAGCGATTTTCCCTTCATTACACTGTGCTCAATAAAGTTCCCCTTAGTTACCATTGTTGAGAGACTGTTTCGGGTTACAACAGTGTCACAACAAGCCCAAAGCACCCTCTGTTCACGGAGCGAGCTCGGCAGTGCAACAAGATGCGGGATAAGATTTTCATGTCATGCCACGTCAGCGCCTCTCTCCCCCACGCACTGTGTTGCCGGTCGCAGCAGGAGAGCCATAGATCCCAGAAAGTTTTTAAATCACCGGCTTCCAGCCTCTGTGAACTCAGCTACGACTAATTCCTGGTCTCAGAGGCAGGAAGGGCTGGACTGTGGAATGCCATAGATTCGTGCAGGGCAGAGGGTGACGGGGGCAGACGACCACCTATTTCACCCGCAGGGAATAGGCCCAGCGCAGGGCTGATCTCCGACCGCGGCTCGACTGCTCTGGATCGCTTTGGATTTCAGAAAGCTTGTGCCCACTCCCCTTCTGAAGTAGGGTCTGACCCTGGCTTGGTTCCCCCAGCAACTGCGAGGCAGCCCCCAAGAATCCTGCATGAAGCTAGGAGCGCTTTGAAAGATTTGACAAGATGCAACATCTGCCTCCGTTTCTCATGCAAATGCCACGGAGGCGGCTCTGCCGGGCACCCCTCCCCCAGCTCGCGGCTCGCTGATTTTTCAGCCTTGATCACGAGAGGGGTGGGTCAGAACCTGGGGGTGCAGAGAAACGGGCTCCAATCAGGACACTTAATATACATAAGAACGGCCAGACTGGGTCAGACCAATGGTCCAGCTAGCCCAGGATCCTGCCTGCCGACAGTGGCCAATACCAGATGCCCCCGAGAGAGGTAACACAACAGGGAATCCTCACGTGATCCCTCCCCTGTCGCCCATTTACAGACAAACAGAGGCTAGGGACACCATTTCTACCCATCCCAGCTAATAGCCATTGATGGACCTAACCTCCATGAATCTATCTAGCTCTTTTTTGAAGCCTGTTCAAGTCCTAGCCTTCACCATTTCCTCTAGCAAGGAGTTCCACAGGTTGACTATGCGCTGGGTGAAGAAAAACTTATTTTTATTTGTTTTAAACCTGCTACCTATTAATTGCATTTGGTGACCTCTAGTTCTTATATTGTGGGAATAAGTAAATAACTTTTCCTTATTAATTTTTCCACACTAGTCATGATTTTATTGACCTCTATCCTATCCCCCCTTGGTCTTCTTTTTTCTAAGCTGAAAAGTCCAAGTCTTTTTAATCTCTCTTCAGATGGGACCTGTTCCAAACCCCTCATCATTTTTGTTGCCCTTTTCTGAACCTTTGCCAATGCCGATATATCTTCTTTGAGATGAGGCGATCGCATCTGTGCGCAGTATTCAAGATGTGGGCATACCCCTATTTTATGTAGAGACAATAAGATATTCTTTGTCCTATTCTCCTTCCCTTTTTTAATGATTCCTAACATTCTGTTTGCTTTTCTGACCGCTGCTGCACACTGAGTGGATGTTTTCAGAGAACTCTCCACAATGACTCCAAGATCTCTCTCTGGAGTAGTTCATAGAATCATAGAATACTAGGACCGGAAGGGACCTCGAGAGGTCATCGAGTCCAGTCCCCTGCCCTCATGGCAGGACCAAGTACTGACTAGACCATCCCTGATAGACATTTATCTAACCTACTCTTAAATATCTCCAGAGATGGGGATTCCACAACCTCCCTGGGCAATTTATTCCAGTGTTTGACCACCCTAACAGGTAGGAACTTTTTCCTAATGTCCAACCTAAACCTCCCTTGCTGCAGTTTAAGCCCATTGCTGCTTGTCCTATCCTCAGAGGCCAAGATGAACAAGTTTTCTCCCTCCTCCTCATGACACCTTCTTAGATACCTGAAAACTTCTATCATGTCCCCCCTCAATCTTCTCTTTTCTAAACTAAACAAACCCAATTCTTTCAGCCTTCCTTCATAGGTCATGTTCCCTACACCTTTAATCGTTCTTGTTGCTCTTCTCTGGACCCTCTCCAATTTCTCCACATCTTTCTTGAAATGCGGTGCCCAGAACTGGACACAATACTCCAACTGAGGCCTAACCAGCGCAGAGTAGAGCGGAAGAATGACTTCTCGGGTCTTGCTCACAACACACCTGTTAATTGTAGTTGTAGCCAAATTAATCCCCATCGTGAAAAAACGTCATCGCCCAGGCCAGAAATCCTAATTACTCTACAGTACTTTGACCCACGACTTTATTGGCCAAACAGGAAAGACGTAGAGGTGTCTTTGGCCCCTGGAATGGCTGCTACGGAAGTTGGAAGGTGAAGACACCGGCATGGAAAAGTCAGATTTCAAGCACAGACACAAGGCTGGCGAGGGCGTATCTCTTATTAGAGCAGCATCGGGTGGTGAGAAAAACAAGCTTCAAGAGAAGCCACACTGGTCTAATAAAAGATGTTCCTCACCCACCTCGTCTCTATCTCCAGGGCCCCACCAGGCTGCACCACCCCCTGCAAACGATCCGGGTTCCACGTAGGCTGTTTGCACATGCTAGAGGCACCAGGTGGAAGCCAAACTCCGTGTCACGCCGCGAGAGCGCGGCGGAGGAATACACGGGGGAAACGGCGTGTACCTCCCGCCGGCTGTTGGCCAATAGCAAATCGGATTCTAAAGCTGCTCTCCAGCCCTAGCAGAAAGAGTGTGATCCGCACTGAGAAACAAGCCCTGCTGCAAGGCCAGCCTTTTAGCGTTGCCTATGGAAATCAGCTGCTCTGCCCAGCCCCGCCCATGGATCGGCCCCAGTCCACAGATGGGCAGAGTAAAGTACGTAGAGAGAGGGAATGCCCCAAGGCTGCAGAGGAGCTGAAACTGCAGCTCACGAGAGGCCGATTCACAGTCCTGCTAGTCCACGCAGGCCCGCCGGCGGGGGGCGCAACTCAAAAGGGCTTGGGAGCCCGAGCAGCACCCACGGGTGGCCAAGGAAGATTGTGGCACACTCTGGGTGGAATTGAGGGCTGGCTGCTCCAAGCCCCACCCCTTCTGCCTGAGGCCCCCACCTTATCCAACAGCATGGAGCTGCCCCCTGCAACATTGCCCAGGGGCCCAGCAAAGCTGTCGGTCCCCCCGAGTCCACGCATCCACAAATGCTACAGCCCCGAAAGGTCTGCCAGCTCCCAGGGCCAGGCGTGGGCGTGCTCCCCAGACTGGATTTTAAAAATTCACATGGGTGGAAGGTGCTGGTCTCCTAGTGCCAGAGCCTGAAGTTAGAGAAGGTGAAACCCAACCCTCATTCTCCACACATCTGAGCTTCCCTAGCGGTGCCATCTCTCGGGGCTGTTCCATCTCCGTGGCTCTATGCCACGCCAGAAAAGGGCCGGCGGTGATGGTGAGGGGGCAGAGGAGGCTTCAGGGAGATAGACCGAAACCCGCTATTTTTGGTGATAAGGACACCAAATCTTTCTGAAGAGAATCACCTGGAATCATCAAGGGGTGGCAGGAAGGTCGGCAGGATGACTCGAAGACCGTCGGACCATTTGCGGATGCATCCCAGGTCGTGGTGCGGGGAGATAAAGAGCCACTGCTCTGAAACGCCCTGCCTCCGGGGAGAGGCAATTGCAGGGCGCACGTCTCGTATTGCCATAATTACACAGGGTGAAGAGGAGGGCTGCTCTCAGCTGAGCTGCTGGGCAGGCTGCAGGGGAATTCGTTTGGGGCGCGCTAAGTGCCATTACCCGGCAATCTTGCAGGATCATGGAATTACCGGGCAGACCCCGGGGGCTTGCCAGCGTACGCTGTTCTGTTACAGGGTCAAGAAAGGAGAGTCGAGAGCGACTTCCGACACGGTAAACAGTCCCAGAAATTCTGTTTGCTTATTAGTTAGGAGGAGGAGGGGTGTGTGTGTGTGTAGTTTACTTTCCCCTTCACAAGTGACCGGCAAATACTTATGGGGTAGGAAACCTAAGGCCAGAGGGCCAGATGCAGCCCCCTGCTTGCCTGAATCCAGCCCCTGAGGTTGGGGCTCCCCAATGCTGAGGAGCACACTGGTGCTCCAGCTCCCCCTGCCCCCACTGTCCCTCCGTGGGGCTGGAGCTCTCACAATCTACTAAGTGGGCTCCCTAGGCTCTGGTGACCGAGGGGAGTGTCTTTCTCCTCCTCAGTTGGGGGCCACAACAATGGGGGGGGAGGGTTCTGGTTCTCACGCGTGCGCGGCCCCCAACTGACTTTCCTGTGGGTCAGCAGCCCCCGATCCAAAACCGGCTCCCTGCCCCAAGAGCGAACTGGGCGCAGAGGGGGTCGTTAATATCCGCACAGCAGGAGGCCAATGAGGGATGCTAACCCGGCAGGGCGATGAGGCAGGCAAGACTGACTCTTTCCCCGTGCTCGCTGCCTTTCCTTCCCGGCTCCCTGGGACATGCGGCGCGTCATCCAGCTGGGAGGGATGAGTCTCCAGGCCTGCGGCACATGGACTAATTCCACCTCCTCTCAGACTGGGACCCCAGAAGATCCCAGAACTGCCCCCTTCTAAATTGCCAACATGGCTACTTCTGACTGGAAAAGCATCTGCCCCCTTCTCAGGGGGAATTTGGACAGCGTCACTGGGGACCGAAAAGGCCTTGGGCTTACTCTCCTGTTTGCTTAGACGCGAAGAACAAGGAATAAGGCAGGGGTGGGGCCGGATGCGGCCCTCGGCTTGCCTGGATCTGGCCCCTGAGGCTCAGATACACACCCCCAGTACTGGGGAGCCTGCGTTGGTGCTCCAGCCCCCCCTGCCACTCCCCTAGGGGCTGGAGCCCACAAAAATCTACCAGCCTGGCCTCTCCCCCAGGCTCTGGTGTGCGAGGGAAATGTGGGGAGTGTCCTTCTGCTTCTCAGTTGGGTTTTTTTCCCTTCTTACTTGTGTGCAGCCCCCGACTGATTTTTCTGGGGGTCAGTGGCTCCCAACCCAAAAGAGGTTCCCCACCCCTGGAATAAAGGTTTCCCTTTTTGTCCTGGTGAGTTAATCTGGTGACAACCTGGCCCAAAACGAACCCACCGTGGACGATTTGTCCTCCCCCTGGGTAACAGACTCTGAACATGGTGCAGCGTGAACTTCCTCAACCAAAAAATCGGTGGGCGGGGACAGCATGACTTCTAGCTTCCTTTTCCGCAAAGCATGCTGGGAAGGGGAGGAGTCTCTGAGCCTATCGCCTGCAGGCACTATATCCCCTCCCTGGCACTGCTGAGGAAGACAGTCGTAAGCCCTCAAAAAAATTCAAGCTGACTGACGAAGCACTGACAAAAGTTCACCCCCCTCCCGGCTTGAAGCCCCTTGGAGGCCCCACCGTCTCCCCAGCTCTTTCGCCAAAGGGATCGTTAACGTGCTGTTCAACTCCGGAGCCTTCCAGATAAAGCCCGTGGGTGGGACAGCGTTAGAGCCACCCCGCCCTGGCCCTGCTTACCTGGGCACTTGTACAGCTTCCTCGCCTGAGCGATGTCGCCTTGACTCAGCCGAATGCGCTGACCGATAGTTGGCCGCACCCCGTTGTCATCGCGCCGGGGAAGGATGGTGTCCAGGAAGACCCCTCTGGAGACAGACAGACAGAGAGACAGCAGTGAAGACGGCAGGATGTGCTGAGGGCTATCGCGACTACGCATGAGAACCCAGTGAGACCACATGCCCTGCGCTAGCCGGAAGAGGGAACGGGATCTGACCGGGCAACATATTTCATGAGAAGTTTGCGCTTTGACATTCGTGTCCTCTGACGCCTTCCAAATGTGCAGACAGCTCCAGTGAATTCCTCTCTGGGACTCGCAGAGGCTGTGGCTGCTTCTATTCCAGCACCAACTCTTTACTCACCATAAATCAGAGCGGGCAATACAACAGCTCACGTCAACATACTCCCATCGGATCCACAGAAGCTCAGATTGCTCCGCATGGCCATGGGAGCAGTGTGGGGTGTCCTTGCTGACCAAGACTACTATCAACATAAGAATGGCCAGACTGGGTGAGACCAAAGGTCCATCTAGCCCAGTGTCCTGTCTGCCGACAGTGGCCCATGCCAGGTGCTCCAGGGAGAGTGAACTGAACAGGGAATCTTCAAGTGATCCCTCTCCCTGACAGAGGCTAGGGACACCATTCCTACCCATCCTGGCTAACAGCCATTGATGGACTCAACTTCATGAATTTATCTAGTTCTTTCTTGAACCCTGTTAAAATCCTGGTCTTCACAACCTCCTCTAGCAAAGAGTTCCACAGGTTGACCTACCATTGTTAGACGATAAAACTAAAAAGCTCCTCTGCTCCTAATGTCCAGCTTAAACTGCAGCAAGGGAAGTTTAGGTTGGACATTAGGAAAAACTTCCTAACTGTCAGGGTGGTTAAACATTGGAGTAAGTTGCCTAGGGAGGTTGTGGAATCTTCATCTCTGGAGATATTGAAGAGTAGGTTAGATAAATGTCTATCAGGGATGGTCTAGACAGTACTGGGTCCTGCCATGAGGGCAGGGGACTGGACTCGATGACCTCTCGAGGCCCCTTCCAGTCCTAGTATTCTACGATTCATGTCTTAACTCATCCCCACTCTTGGTCCCTTTGGCCTGACCAAGCCTCCGAGCCAAGGACTCTCTTTGTACCTTTTCCTAAGTCTCGTCTTTGTGCTTCCTTCTGGGTTGTCCCTTAACCTCAGAGTCCCCTTCCCCAAGTCTTAGACCTTGAGTCAACACAGGATTACGCATGTGCCTGACTTCCAGCATGTAAGCAGCCCACTGAAATGAACATGCCTCTAGCGCAAGGGTCTTAAATGCAAACGTTATTTCAACGTAACATTAAAGGGAAGCATTGAGGCCTAGTGGATAGAGCCCTGGACGTGGCCTAAGGGGACTTGGCTCCTGTCCCCCTAAGTTTCCTTGCGAAGGCAGCGGTCTGGCACCGTCCTGTTGCCTAGTTTGCTAATTGTGACCAACGGAGGAGTCAAGCAGATGCACTCCCTTGCTTGGCTTGCCCTGTCGCACGGATGGTAGGTCTGCTTCAAGCACAGCGCTGCCATTCATCAGCTGGCTCCCCCAGGCAGCAGCTACACAAGGACCCACAATGCATTGCTCCACTAGTGACATTCACCAGTGGCGTGTTTCAGGGTCCTGACGTCTAGACAAGGCCAGCGGGGGCAGAACTGGGCCCACACACCGGGGCTCAATTCCCAATGAGGCTCTGCTATCCATGCAGCGGGTGGAACAGTCCAAGAGGGCTCGGAGTCACCTCAACTGGGGAGGAAGCAAAGAATGCCGACATGGATAAGTACCACCTCGTTGCTCTACATAACATTATCTGGAGGTCTTAGGGGCCTTTGTGAAAGGTGGAGACAGAGAGGCGGGGAAGAGATTTCCCTATGGTTCCACTGGGCCATTTGCATGCTTTGGCTTTATGAGGCTGGCAGGGCTAAGTTCTGATGATGGATAGATCGCTGGTTGCTTACGTCATGCTTATCCACATGAAACTCACGGGACTTCTAGTGGCGGTGCAGCCTGGGTAGCCAGTCGCAGGCGCTATATAAAGTAGTAAAGAGAAATAACCTTGGATTCCGACCTTGAGAAGGTGTTCCGGGCGTAGTGCATGATGCTGTCAAAGTCATAGGTCTCTCCCAGAGAATTCACTTCTCCGGCTTCCATCTTTAAGAAGTTGTACTCCTGACCTGCGACACAAGGCTCCGTTAAAAAGGAAAGGATTTCCCAGAAATCTGAGAGCCTGGCTCAAAATAATTTTTTGGCGTGGTGGCCGAACCACCAAAATAAAAATTAGAAAATACTTTCATTTGGGATCAACCCAAAACACATTTTTTGTTTTTTTGGGGGGAGGATATTTGTTTTTTGTTGTTTTTTATTTGTTTGTTTGTTTTGTCTACACTGCGGTAGCCATGTTGGTCACAGAACGTTAAAGAGAGAAGGCAGGTGAGGTAATATATTTTATCAGACCAGCTTCTACTGGTGACGGAGACACACTTTTGAATTTACTTTGTGTAAACTCGAGCTCTGTGTAAGCTCAAAAACGTATTTCTTCCACCAACAAAAATTGGCCCAATAAGAGATTATTTCACCCACCAAGTCTCTCAAATTTTCTGACAAAACAAAATAGTTGAAAACAAATTTGGTTTAGGTTGAATGAAACATTTCATTTGGGCTTTTTTTTTTTTTTAAACCTGCTTAAAAATAAAATCAAGGATACATTTGAACCAAATTTTGAAGTAAGCCAAAACATTATGTTTGGAAAGCATCACAAGAAAAACATTGACGTTACTTATTTATTTTGCGGAAACAATTTGGCAAATTTGACACAAATCCATGACGTATTTTGGTCGACCTAAATCCATATAATGCAACAAAACAAAACAAAACAAAAATTGGTTTCACAAGTTTCTCCCAGTTCTACTCAAAAGGGGCGTTTCTGGATCCTTGATGGGAAACATATTATACCTGCTCAGACGTACAAAAGGCCTAACATGAAGAAAGAGTCTCTCTTGTTCAGCCCAATCCCCTTTCCATATCGGTTTCAAAATTCATTTGATTCTGTTTCTCCCATATAACTTGACCCCCTAGAAATACTCTGGAAAAGCCAGTCATGGCCTAGCGCGTGTCCCGTGGCACCAACCCCACGTACGTTTCTGTGGGCTTCTCAGCTATCTTGTAAATTCCTTTAACGTTATTCTGTTTAGCCTGCCCACGCCCAAGGAGGTCTGAGGTTTCTGCCACAGTCTCGGGAAGCACTACGAAAACGCCTCTTTTACCTTGCTGGATGTTTTCTCGGATGATGGTGACATGCTGGTCCCGGTCGGGCCGCGTGTGCTCGTGCCAAAACCCAACCACGTGGCCCAGCTCGTGGGCCACGATGCCAAACTTGTCGCAGTTCTTGCCGATGGAGATGGCCTGGGGGCCTCCCCCTCGGCGCCCCACGTAGGAGCAGCAACTGGAAAACAAGGAGCTGGATGAGTGACCTTTGCGGGCTGGCCTAGCAGGTGTCTCTGAACTGGCAGAGCAGGCCCCCCCCGACCCTGCTGGAGGCAGGCGGAAGAACTCGGGATTACGTTGCCTTTTGTTGGCTCAAGGTGCTCCGGAGAAGGCAGGTCTGAGCTTGCTGAGAGAGAATGCAGCTGGGTCTCCCTCCCCTTCGCCTCCCTTTTAGCCTTTTCATCCGGGGCAGGCCTTTGGAGCAGAACGGCCTCTGGTCTCCCTATGCCGCATGCCAGTGGGGGGCGGTTTGGTGTAAATCTCCATGTGACAAGCCAGGCCTGGGGAATTGGTTGGGGCTGGGGCTGCTTTGGGCAGGGCGTTGGACTCAATGACCGTCTGAGGTCTCTGCCAGCCCACGGGTCTAGGTGGGGCATCACGGTGGGGGGATATTAGATTCTACCTGCAAACGTGCCATCTTCAGACTCATTGCCCTGTGGAAGGCACAGAACCTGCCTGAGGCGCCTGTGGGGCCAGAGGATGGTGGTGGGCCACATCCAGCCCACGGGCTGTATTTGCCCGTCCCTGGCCTTGCCCAACAGGCCCCCTCTGCTACATTAATAAATAACAGGGGCTACGTTCACGATCGGGACAGAGCACCGATGGGAAACCAACAGCCTAAGGAAACTGGAGCCTTCAAGAATCTACCCATTGGACTTCCACGGGGGTTCGTTAGGAACAGGGCAGCGAGACACTGAACCGGGAGAGCCGATGTTCCGTTCCTAGTCCTGCCACCCCCTTCCTGTATGACCTGAGGCGAATCCCCAGCGGGGAGCCGCCCCCAAGACTGGGAGTTTAACGTTGCCATCTGTGAAATGGGCACAGAGCCTCCTGTGAGAGGAAGACGCAGCCCCTGCCCCAAGAGGCTCACAACGCGTTTCAGAGCGGCCCCGCTCGGAAATACAAAATGGAGGCGCAGCGCTTTCCACGTGAGTTTCACTGACAGGGACGGGACAGTCCAAAGGTGCACCCGTCCCACCGACGTCCCTCGTACGGGATCAGGGAAGAGGCTAGCCGGTCGTGAAGCCGGTGGCCGCTCCGTGTGCCGGGAAGCATTGCTTACCCGCAGGTTCTGTATGTGAACACGATGAAGCTCTCCTCATCGGTCCGCTCCACAAACGTCACGCAGGTGTGCTTCTCCCAGTGCCTCATGGCCTGCTTAAAAATAGCCCTCTGGCTGCCTGCAACAAGAGAGCACAGCCGCGCAAGCATGGAGGGCCTCGTTTCCCCACTGCTCCCCTCCGAGGCCACACCTGCTGCCTCACACCTGGCGAGCTGCCGTTTGAAGGGACATGGTTCAGTGCTGACAGTCAGGGCCGCGCGTCTATTAACCAGCCAGGCGCAGCCCCTTGCTTCTGCCCTGGAGAGGCCCGCTGGCAAAAGGGAGCGACCGAATGGCCAGCGCTGCACGGCGCAGTGTTCTGGACACGACCCAACTCTCGCAGCATTCGAGCCCAGGCCCATGCAGGGCGGGGAAGCAAAATGCTGGGGGGCAGGGGTAATTCCGGGTCTGCATTTGGGGCGCATGCCCCCGGCTCCACAGGAACGGGGCCGAACTGTTGCTGAACACATGTCCTCAAATGAGGAGCAAACGATAGTGAAGGGAAAAGCCGGAGGGGGTGAGGACAGATGGAAAGGTACAGGCACGGACAGATGGTCTGGCCACGGGGGAGCGTGCAAAGCAATGTGTACACGGTGTAATGCGCGCCCTTTGTCCGGTGCACAAGGTCTGCTTCAGGCTGGCCCCAACGTGCCGCAGGGCAGAGGAGACGGCTCTGCCCTGCCAGCTAGAGAGGGTATGTTTAGGAAGGGGATCAGACAACTCAGCTGCCGACCATGGCATCTCCCGATCTGTGCCTGCTAGCAGCAAATATCTGCAGGGGACGGGGCGCTAGAGGGGGGGGTCTCCGAGTTTCTGCATAGAATCCTTTCCCAGGTGTCTGGCTGGTTGGTCTCGCCCACACGTTCCGCTGGATCGCCGTTCCACACATTCCAGGGTCCGCTGGATTGCCGGATGTGGGGTCAGGAAGGAATTTGCTCCAGGGCCAGATTGGCAGAGACCCGGAGCTGGGGTCTGCCATGCGGGGCCCGGGTCACTCGGAGTTTTACCCGAGTGTAAATGGTGGATTTGGATTCTGAAATCCCGACTTCAGGCCGTCAGGGATCCAGCCAGAGGCTCGGGGTCTGTTACAGGAACTGGGGAAGGGGGGGTGGCTGCCGGGCACAGAAGGTCAGACATAGCGGATCACGATGGTCCCTTCTGGCCTTCACATCTCCATCGTGGGCCCGCATGCTGTCCCATCAGGAGTGGCACCGCAGCGGCGGCCTCCCACACGGCTCGGCTCAGCAGGAGTCCCTGCCAAGACAGTGCCCCCTCCTCGCAGCTCTGCCCGGGGCAGTACCTGAACCCGACGGGGCAGCATGGTGGGGAGGGGGGACAGAACCATGGAGCAGTCTGGGAAGGGAGCAAACATGGAGCGGGAAGCGCCCTCCGAGAGGCCGCAGGGAACGAGGGCGAAACGGCCTTGAATGCGGAGCGAAATATTGCCTCTGGGAGCCCAGCTTGGCGCGATCTCCCAAAGGGAGGGGAGAAGTCTCCCCACCGAAGCCAGGGTGGACGGGCCGCTGGGGGTCTTAGGGACGGACCCTGCACTGGTCCGAGCAGGAAGGGGGGCTGGGCTCGTTCCCACATCTAGGGTGCCAGGGAAGCGTTGGCTCCCCCTCTTTCAACCCTTCCCCAGGCCGCTCTGACCGAGGGAGGTAACGGGGCACTTCTGCCACGGCGTCCCCGAGAACGCACAGAGCACCAGGGCAGGCACAGTCAAACGGGTATCTGAAGATGCACTTGGCTAGCAACAAGACACGGGGAAGGGCGGCCAGGCAGGGCTGCACCAAGAGGCCAAGTGTCCTCTGGAAGGCTATTGCAACGCCACAGCAGGATACGGCCCCTCTCCACGCTCTTGGGAATGAGGCTTATTTGACTGTCTAGGATCTCCAGTTCCACCCAGGGATCCAGCTCAACGCTCCTTATTCCTCCCCCCGCAGCTGCCTCGGCATCTCGCAGGCCGACTGGCCAGAGAAGCAGCACAAGGCACAGGGGTGTCCAGCTCTGCCGGCCAGAGAGCAGCCCAGGGCGTTCTTGTCCCCATGCCCGTGGGGCAGAGCATCCTGCTTTTTCAGCACTGCCACCGCGGAGGCCCAGACAGCCCCAGGTCTCCGATTCCAACCCACCCGCCATCGGAGCTCTGGCCTTTCTGTGAACTTCAGGGGTGGGGCTGCACCCTGCAGCCAGCCCTCCCCAGGAAGGGGCGCTCCAAGAGCCAGCTCTCTTGAGCCAGGAGTGGAGACGTCCAGCTTGGAAGGGCCCCTCCCGCCGCAAACAGTTAAGCCACAGCTTTGCTACTGACCAGTGAAATTCCCTCCAATGACGTAGGGTATGACCCCTCCTGGCCAGATCCGCTCTGCCCTGGACGTGGTTGCCCTGCGGATTCTGGGAGGGGCAGGCACGGCGGGGAGAGGCCGGTCTTTGTCCTCCTCGGCTGCTGGCCTCCTGGCGAGCGTGGCGTTCCCCCCGGCCTCTGCAAGGCAAAGCGTCCATGCTGGTCAAGTCCTCTCGCCGCCCCGGGCGGCCCCAAGGCGCGACCCTGGCGCACAAGACAGAGGTCGGACTGGTGACATGAACCCGAAGCCACCGCTAGGTCTGCCCTCGCGTGGTCGAGCTCATCAGGTTGTCTTGCTGGACCTGCCCCCGTCCGCGATGCTAACGCCGACAGGGAGCTGCCGCCCGGCTGTCTCCTCGTTACAGCGAGGCACTGAGTCGAGAGGGGCCCAAACGCACCCCCCCCCCGACCCGAACAACCCCCCGGCTGGGCTCTAGACCCCAGTTGGCAGCGTGGGCTCCTGGCATGTTAGCGGAAGGGAGATTCCCTGGCGCGGCGTTAATCTCAGTCGGCCACAGCACGGGAAGGATGGACAAGGACAGTAATTTGGCCTTCAGTGCAATCCCAACTCGAGGGCCCCCCCATACACGCACCACGGCACCCTGGCCCCTTGGCTTGTGGGCTTGTTCCTCTGCGAAGGCAGCGGCTGATTGGGGGAGGTGCCCTCAGTTGAGGGACTCTGCGTCATACGGACGCGTTTAGGAGACTGACGTCCGTTACGCAAGCTCTGCGTTTGTACAATGGCGAAAGCATCCAGACGTCCTCCTACAGGCTGAACCTCCCAGAGCCAGGACTCAGACCAGGGCCCGAGATGCTGCTGGACCAAGGACCCCAGAGGCCGGGAGCCAGAGCCAGATGGGAGAACATGGGGTGGGGAGCCCCAGCCGGACCAACAGCAGCTGGACCAGCAGCGGGTGGGGAACCCCAGCTCGGGAACCCCGGCGTCAGCAGGGCCAAGCGGAGGGTGTGGAAAAGTGGGGAGCATCGCCATGGCAACGCCCTCTCCCCAGTCCACAGGCACCAGATCCGAACCCTTCTGCTCACAGATGGCACGGGGGGAGGGAGGCGTTATCTGAGTTCGCAGCCTCGCCTCCTCAATCAGCCGGGTGGGGGGGTTCATACGCAGCCCCCGCTGAGCCCTGCGCTCCACGCAAGAGGGGCCCCCGGTGCCCACCGCGGTTAGCAGGGGCTGCGTCCCGAGCGCCACGCTGGCGGGGACGTGCCATGGCAAATCGGCGCTGTCAAGGCTGAGCAGTGCAGCACCATGGGAAGGAAATTAAGGCAGAGCAGAACTTTGGAACTCCCCTCCTCCCGGGCCCCCGCGCGCTGGTAAAATGCCTCCCCCGAGCCTGCAGGCGGAGCACAGGGACGCCGGGAATCTGCCGTTTGTCCGGGTCATTTGTCCGAAGGGGAACAAGCACAGGAGCCATTTTAGAAGGGGTAGTGCCAAACACTGGGTAGTGCAGCAGGAGTTTTTCTGAAGCTACATAGTCCATGGGGCTGAGCTCTGGGCTGGAAGTTCTACTCCTAGCTCTACCGTGGACTTGGGATGTGGCCCTCGGATGTTGCTCAGGGGCTCTGCCTCAGTTTTTCTACCTGTAAAATGGGAACAATGATTTGTAACTGCAAAGCAGATAACAGCCATAGGAATTTCACCCGCCCCACAGACTGATGTTCTGTATTTATCCACCGTCTAGGCAGTGGCAGCTCCCTGGTTTTGTTTTTATTAGCGTTTGAACTCTGGCATAGAGCAGGAACCAGTCATGGACCCAGCCCCTGCCTGTCGGATGGGTCTCAACCTGCATCACAGCCTTGTGCGTGCCCACAGGTAGCTTAGCTCCTGGCGAGGGGCAAGGAGTCTCCCATCCGCCACTCACCACGGCATCCTCATTCCACTAGACTGGACCCAACCCTGTCCTGGTGAACCCCCACCCATGCCCGAGAAGGCACCCTAGGGAGATGGCCGGCTGGATGGGCACACATGGACACAGCGCACAACATTCTTTCACAGTGGATAAAAAAGGAAATCGGAGATACCCAAAGGTCTGGGCAGGGCACCACATTACCCTTTTTAACTGCCTTGCTGCTACGCCCAGCTGCCGTGGCGTTCTGGCCGGGCCCAGCCAACTGCTCCCCCAGGCCACCTGCAAAGAGAGAAGACCAGAGAGAGCCGGGTGTGAGTGTGCAGGGAGAGCAGACGCGCCAGGACAACGACCACACCCAGAATTCCAGGCGATCCCTGGAAGGGGAGCTGCTCTCCTCCCAGCCCGGGGAGAGGGGCCGGATGGCCAGCGCACAGAGGCTCATGAGAGCACGGTTCTGCTCCCGGCTCTGCCATTAGCCTGGTCCGTGGCTATGGGCAAGTGACATTGCCTCTCTGCACCCCAGTTTGTAATGAGACGACGTCCCTCGGCAGTGTGATGTGACGGGGAAGTGGGGGAGGTCAAGGTTGGAAATTAGGAAAAACAATTTCCCTAGGTGGGCTGGGAAGCACTGGGCTGGGTTCCCTAAGGAGAGGGTGGAATCTCCATCGCTAGAGGCTTGTAAGTCCCGGCTTCACCAAGCCCTGGCTGGGCGGATTATGTAGGGTCTGGTCCTGCTCTGGGCAGGGGGCTGGACTCGATGTCTCCTGAGATCTCTGCCAGCCCTGGGATTCCATGATCGCGCTCGGTCAGAGCCAGGCATGCTGCAGGGCGGGGATTAAATACAGGAATTAAAAACCCTGACAGGATAAAGAATAGGGTTGCCAGATGGTTTCAAGAAAAATACCGGACACACTTGACGTTACATCACAATCAACATCACACCGTATTTGGAAAATACCGGACAGTTCTATTTTCTCAATTTGTTTCCCGAACAGAAAGCTCAAATACTGGACTGTCTGGTTCAAAACCGGACACCTGGCCACCCTAATAAAGAAGTACGGCCCTTCCTCCTGCCCACTCAATCAATTCATTTCCTCCTGGGATGGGCCTAATTCCCCGCCTACTTCTGCACACTCAGAAGTCGAGTGAAGTCCCACAGCCGGAGGAGAAGTTGTCCGTTAGCTCAGACACTGAAATGACACTGGGCAGTTTCGCTGGGAGCGTTTCCTGGCCTTCCCGCCCCAACTTAACCTTGCTGCGCCTGGCCTCCGGATGCGGCGGAGGGGATGGTGGAAGTGCGAAAGGGGCCCACGAAACAGGCATTGTGGGGCGACCGGCTTCTGAGTCAAGTGACTCCAGAAAGAAACTGCTCCCGGAAGCGAAAACCGGCCCTGCCAACTCACCCGCTTGGTTCCCGGGGCACCTGGCACCGTTCCCAGCCCTGCACCGTTGCCTGCCATTCAGGCTCCAGATTGTGTCCAGAGTGACACCTGTGCAGCCCCATGTGCCCAGACCAGGTGCCCAGGGACACTCGGGGGGCGGGGGCTGGGTTAGAAACAAGTCGGCCGAGAATCCAACTCTTGCTTCTGCCAGGCTGCGCCTTCTACAGGGCTAAGGGCTGTCAAAACGTGTCCTCAGAGCATCATTCGGAATACCCCCAGGCAGGGGCTCTGTTGCAAAGAGGGGCCATTTTGACATAAGCAATGTTCAGACCTCCCCGTACTTATCCCCCAAGTGGTGAACGACACTGAATAGGTCTGCTCACCGCACATGTTGTCACCCGCCTCTCTTCCCCATCTGAACTTGAGCCAACGCTATTAGACGGTCTCTCCTCCAGAGGAACAGAAGATGCCAGGGATAATGGCGTGAGATGATCTTTGGACCCCGATCAAGGGGTATGGAGCGAGATAAAGACAGGGAGGAAGGGGGCGTGTTCCCAAGGCGAAGTTTGGGAAATGTTCTATTTGTTGTACAGGTTGAGTCCAGAACTCTGGTCCAGAAACATCTGTCACCTGGAATGATTTGAGTTAGCCGGATGTCCGCTTCTCATGGGCGTAACATTTGTTTACAGCCCCCAGGCCTGGCTCTCAGTGTGCTGTGCTGTGATTTAGCTCCAATTTACCCCGAAATGTCTTCTAATGACCCAGCAAGCAGGGGAAGTGTTGGTGATGCTGCTAGACAATATTGACCTCCTATGGTCCAGCAAATTCTCTGGTTCGGAACCGGTCAGGTCCCCAGGATGCCGGACTAGAGAGGTTCAACCTATACACAAGTGAGGTGTAAAAGAGACGGCTTGAGGCCATACTTTGGAAATGAAGATTCCCAATTTCCAGCGAGCAGGTGTGCAGCTGTGGGTAGCATACGAACCTCTCTCTCTATGCTGATTTCTCTGTTTGATCAGCAGATTGTGCTGGGTTCTGAGCTGACTTACATCTCACATCTTATCCGTACAGTAAGTGTACAGGCCGCCGGACATAACCACTGCCCACTGGGCTCAGGCTGCTCCTAGCAGCGTGAGAATTTCTCTGGCCGCCGGGGCTGGAATTTCTTCCCCAAGCCAGCATGATTTGAGGAGGTAGGGATGGGTCTGTTAGCGTGAGCCCAGCCGGACCCCATTTGTCTTCTTCCCAAGGCTGCAATAGCTGAATTCACCCGGAGAGGACAAAGGGTCTGACTAGAAACGGGAACAAAAGGGGAATGCTGACTATCAGGAAAAGCTTCCTGGTGGGGAGATGCAAAATGGCGGGGAATTGTCTCCTCAGAAAAGTGGCAGAAGCTCCATTGCTTGGGCCACTTACGAACCATCCGGACCACAGCCACGGCACGCGAGAGCGAGCGTAAGCCTGGCCTGGCAAGGTGGGCTGCTTGGGAGCCAACCACTCACTTCCAGCTGCGATGGCCAATCTGAAAATTTCCCGTCGTTCCATTTCATCTTGCTACTTATGACATCACTCGGATCATCTCAACACAACCCCTCTGCCTGGCCAAATCTGACATCCTTGGGATTTCTCCCCAAACATAAGAACAGCCATACTGGGTCCATCCAGCCCAGTGTCCTGTCGGCCAACAGTAGCCAATGCCAGGTGCCCAAGGGAGTGAACAGACCAGGGAATCATCAAGTGATCCCTCCCTTGTCACCCATTCCTAGACAAACAGAGGCTAGGGACACTATTCCTACCCATCCTGACTAACAGCCATTGATGGACCTAACCTCCATGAATGTATCTAGCTCTTTTTTTTGAACCCTGTTAAAGTCCTGGTCTTCACGACCTCCTCTGGCAAGGAGTTCCGCAGGTTGGCTGAGTGCTATGTGAAGACATACATCCTTTTATTTGTTCTAAAGCTGCTGCCAATTAATTTCATTTGGTGTCCCCTAGTTTGTGCGTTTACTTTGTCCACACCATTCATGATTGTATAGACCTTTATCATAGACCGTCTTAGCCATCTCTTTTCCAAACTGAAAAGTTCCAGTCTTATTAATCTCTCCTCAGACAGAAGCCTTTCCACACCCCTAATCGTACTATTCATTACGGAGCATCAGTCATATTTAAAGGACAGCATTCACACGTCAATGCGGCACTCTTCTGGCCTGGTGATCTTTGCTGGAGTGGAAGATAAATTTGTATTTATAAATAAGCAGCAGCTTGCTGGCAGAGGCAGGGACAGATTGCTTCTTAATTGAATTTGGGAGGTGAATTATATGGTGAATTAGAACAGAAGAACAACTCTGCACTTAGGGAATTGTTCCCGGAGAAGGGGGCTGTGTGGGATTGAATTGCAAATGATGGTACTGCGCATTACAGCCGGCACTTCCTCCATCCCAGGCTACTGACCTCTGCTGTGTTTCAGCCGGCACTGGAAACAGGCGTTTTTTTCAGAGCTGCCTTTGCATTCTTTCCCCCAGCCCAGAGTAAGCGCCTTTGCTTCTTGTGCAAAAGAAAGGTTTGAATAAACAGCTGAGCCTAATGAAATTGACAAGAGCTTTGCGTATTTCCTCTCCTTGTCGCCAGGGAAAAGGGGGGGGGGGTTACGCAAAGACTAAACCTGGTTGCGGTGATACACCAGACATTTTCAAACATTATTCATCTTGCCGCCACCGCCCTGGAACAGCATATCCCTGCCTGGACAGACAGATGGCTGTAGTGGAAGATCACATCCGAAGATTTTGGGAGTTCTTAAGCCCTGCCAACCAACCTGGTGTCAAAACACCTTCCTAAGATTCACTAAGCAACGTGACTGAGTTGGACGGAGAAAGGACCTCGGATGGCTTCTCCCCCGGGGATGATAAAACATGATTTTGGAGGGAGACTGATAGGTAAATGAAGGGGGTTTATGAGTGACGGAGAGGGCTAAGAAACACGCCTTTCATTTGGAATTGAAAGTGTAATGGGTCAAGGTGATTCTTGGTTCCAGTGGCAGACTGTTCCACAGTCTCTCTTGCCAGCCACTGAGGAAGTAAAAGGGGTTTTACTTTAGTGATGGATTCTCCCATTGGGCCAGAGGAGTACAGAAGAAAGGGATCACTTACAGATTTTGACCCCATCTAATTAAGAACGCTGAAGAGGAGAATGGAGATCTCAGCACGCCCTCCTTCACTGAAGAAGGGCACCGAGTGGGGAGACGGATATAGGCTCCACGGGAGTGGTAGAAGGACAAGACGACCCCCCCCACCCTCCCACATTACCACCATCACTCCTTGTGTCCCTCTTCCTTTTGCGGGAGCCTTGAGTAACCCTCCAGCCTCCCCTTCCCCACAGGAGCACTGACGGTCCTCCCAAAACAGGCCCCAACACGCCAGTCGGGGGGTTCACAAGCTCCTCTCCTGGGCTGAGAAGTCAACCCAAAGGCGTAACCATGACTTCACCGACACAGCCCTCTGGGAGTGGATTTGCTGCTCACAGCATCCAAGATGGCCTCTGGCTAGTTCCCGCCTACAGCAGCTATGGAGCTGAAGGCCCCTTATTGATCCAGGTGCCGCCTAAGTGCACGTAACTAGAGCCCAGGTGTCCGGCGACTCCTCTGTCTATTGCCCAGGGAGACGTGATGCTCAGACAGCGTTGCCGTCAATACAACCAGGCTCCCGCTTTCCGAGCCCAAGAGGGCGAGACGCCAGGGACCTCCGGGATCGATCCCCCGGAGAGGAGGCACTTCGCTTCCCAGAGACGCCTCCCATTTCACCTGAGGAACTGTTCGCTGAGTTGCCGTGACGACCCCTCTCCCCGCATCCCACAGGCCAAGGGCCCATCTGCTTTCTTGGAGGACCTGACCAGGAATGGGGAAAGTGCCTTCAAAAATGGGGAGGGAGCATGGGTGCTCAAACCATGCTGCCCTCCCCCACTGCCCTGCCCTCACACCGTCCCTTCCCCCCCAGACTCTGAACCACCTCTTCCCCCCCAAAATCCCACCCCCAACTTTCTCCTCTCCCCATCGCTCACCCTTACGACCAGTACAAAGTAGTAGAGCATAGCCTGCTCCCTTTCAGAACTGGGGGACCAAGCACCCTTCTCCCCTCCCCAGGCCTGACAAACACCATTGGCCCAGGCGCAGTTAAAACACGGGGTAGTCCTGCCCGGCCGAGGGGCCACAGCAGCGTTTATGCCTTTTACGGACCCGCGCCGCAGCCTTGGAGGTGGGAATTGTTTGGGAACATGCGTCAAATGCAGCGCTACGCACCGCGTATGCAATTAAAGGACTACACTCGTTACCACCGGGGTTCGAAAAACCAGCTCCCCGGCTAAGGGACAGGGGATGTTGAGAGGGCTATCGATCCATGCAGTAGCAGAGAAATTTAGACTCCTCATGTGCTACTTAAGGAGAGCTGCAGAGTGGTGTAAGCCAGTGGCTCCCCCCTTTCCCAGATGACAGTTCTCTTCTCAGGAGTCTGATTTGTCTCGCCCACCCCAGTTTTCACCTCCCTTTAAAACGCGGGCTCTGGCTTCAGCCCCAGTGAGCGGGTCTCGGACTTGGGCTCCAGCGAGTTTATAAATTAACCCTGGCACCACCATTAAAACAGAGTGGCTCCCGGTTTAAGAGCCTCTGCTCCAGGCTACCAAGCAGCACCCACGCGTCGTGGTCGGCACAAACGTTTTATTTGTACCGACTCCGCTGATGCTTTTTATGCAGCCTGTTGTGAAATGAGGCACGTAGCTAGAGGAGTTAGTGTGCTGTAGGGGGCCAGAGACCCAGGAAATGGAGGACAAAGCTCTGAAGTAGTTTCCAGTGTGATGCAGAATGGGAGACGGCAGCGAGACTTTTGGGGCGGGGCCGGGGGTCAGCAGAGGCTGCTCATGCGGCACCCCAGCCTGCCGTGCATGGACCAGACAAGCCCTCAGTAGCCAGCGGATTGAACTCTTCTTTTTTTTAATTGTGCCTCTCTCCTGCTGCCCCCTTCCAGTGTATCCAACGTCCTTGCTGCCGAAGGCCCAACCTGCCAGCTACTTCCGCTGGGTCAGCCGGGCCGGGGGGAGCCGGTGGATCCGAAAGCGACAGAGGTGGGGCTGGCTGCATTTCAGCGTCCTCCCTGAAGGAGAACCCAGAGAACACCCCTGGCTTCCCCTTGACCAGCAGCGAGGACCAAGTGACGAGATGAAGCCAGGCCTCGGCGGATGCATTCCAGCGCCATGAACATCGCGCCGCCCTGGATGGGACAGAGCTCGCCGACTACAGACGGCTACCCGAGCCAGCCGCGGCGGGGCCTCCCTACTCGCCGGTGGGTGACTTGGCTCTCCAAGCACTGGCCCAGAAACATACAAAAAGGAGCTTCACAAAAGGTCAGCATGGCTCTTGGAGTTGGACTTCCCGCAAGCCTGTCAAACACCTCAACTCCTCCTTTCGGAGAACACCAACGTGGCTCCTGAGGACCCAGCCTGTGGTGCCGCCGAGGGAGCGGTGCTGATCAAAAGGAGCTTTCGCCCGTGCCAGTGCGCCAGGCAAAGCCTGCGACGCTCCCCATCTCCGCGAGCCGCAGGTGCCGCGATTGTCTGCGCACACTACAGAGCCGCGTGCAGCGTGGGAGGGCCCAGTGAAGCACAAAGCACCAGCCCCTGGAGCCAGGGGGAAGAAAACCTCCCGGGTGATTCTTACAGTAGAGGAAATGTTGTTCAAAGAAACTCTGGCCGCTGAGCCGGGACTGCCACAAAAGGCGGCAGATTAAGAGGCGAGTGCAAGGCATGCCAAAGAACCGGACAAAACGGCCCTGGGGGCCGCTCCTTTGTGCCACTACTGTAAGCTGACGAGAGGGGCGCCCGGAGAACGGCAGGGAGGTGGAACCATTTCCCCCACAGGGCGGAGGGTGGGGGAGAGGGACGCTGCTTGTTACTTCACTGGCCTTGAAATTGTAGCTCTCCTGCAACTCGTTGGCACTGGGGCTTTTAGCCCGAGTGGTCTGAGCTCCGAAGGAGCAGGGAGCTCTAATACTCTGCTCTGTGGCGGGGAGGCGCCCGAGAAGAGCAGAGTGCTTTATGAACAACACCGGCTCCTACTGCCCCTAGCAGTGAGGGCTTAGAGTAGAGGAAAGTGAGGCAAAGCAGTCAAGCGACTTGCCCAGGGTGACACCAGCAGCTTGTGGCGGAGTCACCAAGAAATAACTACACCCACCGGTAAAAACTCGGCAGCCACGCCAGGGCTCTCTTCAACGTCTAGGACAACTAGTTCAACGTCTTTGCGTTCTGGAACCGTGTCGAATCTCAGAAACGGAGGGCTGGAACCATTTTGTGGGTCCCTCTTCCAGAAAAGCCAGGGGCCACATGAATCATCACTGAAATCAAGGGGGAAAACTACCCCCTGAAAACCCAGCCCAGGCACTCAGCTGCAGTCAACTGCAGCTGCCCTCTGAGTTAGACTCTCTGAGCCCAGCGGTCCGGATCCCAGAGAGAGAAAGCAGAGCTCGACTTAGACCACCGCTCCTGGTAACTCTCCTGGACGACGCACCTAGAGTTCCCTCTACTGTAAGACTCACATGGGACGTCTGCGGTCAGGTCCTTCCCGAACCAGAAGGGACCGCCGAGCAGCCCCTGAAAAGCCGCCTCCCGCCATTACACCCAGGCGGCGCTGCTGTTCTAAGACTTCATTTGCCTCCCATTTGGGGCCACCGCCGGTCTCTCCCTTCCCACAGACCTGCTGGGCAGGTGTTCTCCTCCATCAGGACTCCGCTGGGCGAGGGTTTGCGGGCATCACAGCAGACTCTGGGCCGGGCTTAACCAAGCTTGTCCGCCTGCCACTCCAATCCCGGAGGGTAAATCGAGGCCCAGGAGTCTGCCCGACTTGGCCGTGCCGCTCCGCACTCACCCAGGGAACGACATGACAGATGCGTTCTGTGTGCTCCTCACACTTGGTCCAACGTGCAGCCAGGCCTGTCTCACAAATCTCCCTGCACATCTCTGGCGCAAGCTGGGCGGGGGCGAGGCTCCGGCCAATTAAAACGCATTAGAAGAATTTGGGGGAAAACGATCAATGTTGTTTTCCTCTCTGTCCCCCGGATCAGCCAGCAGCCTGCCCAGAGGACCTCCAGTTCAGGGCTGGCCGCAGGCCACGCACACGGCAGAGCCCAGAGACTGGGGTTAGAATGGAAGCCGGACCGGAACCGGAACGGTGGGACTCCCACCAGTAGTGCACGCGGCCTGTGTTTCAAAGGCTCGCACGAGAAAGAAGAGGAGCAGCAGGTAACAAGAGAGTTCCTTCCATCGGGAGCTGCAGTTCCATTCTCCGCACATGGGGTAAAGTCGCAGGCTAGCGCCTCCTGCACAGACACCCCAAGACCCGGGCAGGCCGACATTCCTGCCCCGATCAGCTGGCTCGCCCACTCACAGCGAGACGCTAACCTGTCCAGACACAGCCAGCTCTGCGAGAGGGGGGCTTCCCCACCACACCCATTGCAGCATAGGTGCTGGAGGGGAAGGGGGCTGCCACACCCCCTAGTGATCGCCATCCCAGACAGGGTTAACAGCTTGGTTCAACGGCTCTCGGCTCCCCCCGCCCCATGGTTTCTCAGCCTCTCTGGTCAGCAGCGTTTACAAGGAGGATGTAGATGGAGGTGCAGATTCCCCGCCACCCAGCCTGCCGCCCTCCTGGCTTGGACTGTGATCCGGTCAGTGCCCAAACTTGCAGGACGAGGCCTGGGAGGTCAGACTGCCCGTGAGCAGAGGCGGCTCTTTAATTCCTTCCAGAACCGCTACCCCAGTGCGCCCGCAGGAGCGCCAGTTTTCCGCTGCTGCATCAACCAGGCCCCCCGAGGGCTGAAGCAATTCGAAAACCAGCAGGGGAGTGAGTTTTGGTGTCTTTACCTAATCCCCGCCGGATTATTACAGCCTCCCCTCCTGTAATACCCACTGTGGTTTCAACTGGCTACTCTGGCTTGCTTCACGGCAGCAGATGATCCTGCTATTCTATATTCTCCAATGTGACAGATACCATCAAGTGCAGCAATCCCCCCCTACCATGTCTATTGGCCAAACCGGGCAGTCTCTGCATCAAAGGATAAACGGACAAATCAGACGTCTGGAATGGGACCACACACAAACCTGCAGGGGAACATTTCAACCACTCTAGACACTCAATCCTAGATTTAAAAGTAGCCCGCCTTCTATGAAAGAATTTTATCACCCGATCACAGAGGTTAGACTGCTGAACTGGAGTTCACTTTCAAGTTCGACACCATCAACTTGGGCTTCAATAAAGATAGTAATCGCTTAAAGCACTACAAAGGCAATTTCCCCTACCTTTGATATTCGCATTTCCACATCAAATGCCATAAATGGGCCACATCCAGTCTGACTTAATTTGCATCATTAGCACTGGTCCTACAATTGACAGGTAACTGCTTTTGCTGTTGTATAGACCCTGGATTCTGTAATTTCCACTCCAACTCATCTGAGGAAGTGGGTTTTACCCACGAAAGCTCATGATCTAATATGTGTGTTAGTCTCTAAGGTGCCACAGGACTGTGTGGTGTTTTTAAAGCTACAGACTAACCCGGCAACCCCTGGAGACTTTTTATCAGGCTACTGTTGCTGTTAAAAAGGCTGCCACGCTACACCCCAGAGATGGCTGCATTTCAATGGTGAATAAAAGGAAGTGATTCACATACAGATTTAGGTTGAGATTTTTAAAGCTGAGTTTGGGATTTAACCACCGTTAATTTCATTGGGGACTGTACAGTTAATGCCCTCGAAAGCTTTTCCCATCCACGTACTGTTATAACTGAAGCACATGGAGGCAAATCATAAGATTCATCTGAAATATATTTCCTTCTGGCTTTCCCGTCGCCATCTTCCCAAGCAGACATCCACCCTCCAGCTCGAGGCGAGATGATCGTTAGCCCTTCTAAAGATCAGAGCACTTCAATCGCCAGAACCACAGTGACACCGTGCGGCATTTAAGTCTAAAACGACTTGCCTTTCTTTCCCTCTGACAGCTGATAAATACTTGGGGTGTGAAAAGGAAAGTGGCAGCTTTTTCTGTCTGCCGTGGCCACCAACGTCCGTCCTCTCTGCTAATGAGCCTTGCACAAACTCAAAGCCGACTCGGTCTTCCCCAAACTGAACTCCTTTCTCCACGGACAGCTCAACCACTCGCTCTGCATTTCCTTGTGGCCTGGCCTTCTTTCTTCAGATCATTGTGGTGACTAACGGTTGGATCTGCAACTCATTTGAGATCCGTCTCCCGAGAGCCTTTAGTGATTTCCAACTGAGCTTTGACCGGACAGTAGCGGGCATGTGGAGGACGGTATCCATGGCCATGACTCAGTTCTCCCTTCTGGCCCTAGATTGGTCTCGACCCCCGATTCGATGAAGACAGCTTTTTAAAAAATCAGGTTTCTGGGGCAAATCTCAAAGCCTCTCGGAACGTATTCTCCGCCCGTCAGCTGAAAACCCTCCTTTCCCTCCTCCTGTAAGCTCCTCTGCCGAAACATCCTTGGAAACTAAAACACCAAGGGCAGCCTACACGCTCAAGCCAACTCATTTGAGCAAGGATTCACAGAAATGAGGCAGCTTCAAAACCGATGCTGGATATAGGCAGTAACAGACCTACTGGCTAAGCAGAGTCTAATATTCCATTTAGTATCATGGATTTAACTTCTGATGTGCAGTCCTATTGGATGCATGGATCTCCTCCTCTGCATTTGAACTAGGGATGTGAATGTTTAATAGGTGGGGGCTAGGGTGGCCACTTGCTCACCCCCCCCCCTTTAATCAATTAACCCATTAAACCAGGGGTGGGCAATAATTTTTGACCAGCAGCCATTTCAGAAATTTTTCAAGTGGCCCAGGGCCACCCCAGGAAGGGCGGGGCCTTGGACAGAAGGGGCGGGGCCAGGACACATCCTGCTTCCCCACCCACAGACTCCGATTGGTGCAAAGTCTCCTTCCACCCTGCCCCTGTCCTGCAAGGAGCGTGCAGTGCTTAGAAGCGCCGCACCCCTCGCAGGACAGGAGAAGACTTCACATGCTCCCCGCCACCCCCAGGCCAATCAGAGCTTGGGGGCAGGGGGAGCACACAAAGTCTCCTCCCGCTCTGCCCGGAGCGCACGGTGCTTCTAAGCGCCATGCACTCCTTGCAGGGCAGGGAGGGTGGAGATTGCGTGTGCTTCCCCCTGCCCCCAGGCCCTGATTGGCTTGGGGCCGGGGGAGTGGCGGGCTGGATCAACTTGCTTGGTGGGCCAAGTCCAGCCCACAGAGGCCCTTTTGCCCACCGCTGCATTAAACAATGCATTTAACCGGTTAACCAATTACATGGGATTTCACATCCCTAATCTGAACACGTGTTCTCTGCATGACAGGTAATCAGCAGAAAGCTATTTAGCAAGCTCCATTCAAGCATAGCTGCCCTTTGTGTAGTTAGATCCTAAGGAGGTTTCAGTGTTCAGGCTTTCTTGACTTCAATAAAAGGGACACACCCTTCCTACACCTAGACCAGAGCAATCAAGGTGTCAGTTCAAGACGGCCAGCAGCAGACAAGAACTCTGTGCTCACTGCATAAACCGCTCCTCAAAGGTGAATTCCTTCTTGGTGTATTGGGCCCGAGAACCCCGGGCAGGAATCAAAACGTCTCTGTTACCCCTCACTGAAATCCACCGCAATTTCCTCGGTGTATCTGAAAACCGAACTTGGACATAAAGTGTTTCCGGGGGGAAGTCTGGGAAGACATTTTTGCAACCACTGGTCCTGCATCCACCTGTGCCCACATCCGAAGACAGCTGTGCTGCGAGGGGCGGGGTGTATGGGTGAGCGATTCTCTTCGGAATCTTCTTGACGGGTTTGAAGAACGTCAACTGCTCATGAAGGAAATCCAAGCAGATGAATCTGTAATAGGCAGCTGGGAATCTTTAACAAGAATAAATCCGATTCTTTTTTTCACCCTCCTATTTTATGCCCCAAAGAATCGGTGGATCAGATCCAGAAGAGAAACATCAGTCAGTTCCCGCAAAGAAAGGTCGAACTGGCGAAGTTTGGAGCAGTGGAGGGTTTTCATCTGAACGAAAATGGCTTTCATGGGTTAAGTGGAACAATATTGCAAAACCCGTGAAACTGCTGAAGAAAAAAACATAACCCCATTTTTTTTTTTACTGAGACAGGGAGAAAAAAAATAGAACTCACAGACTGGACGCCAGCAGCCAAAAAAAACAGGGAATAAGTTCATGGCAACATCGTGTTTCTAGAAGAAGCTTTATCGGTGCAGATCACCAGCTCTGGGAAGGTGTGCAGTGGCTCCTTGGTCGTGACACTTGCCTGCAATCCTGAAGGTCATAAGTTTGAGTCTCACACTGGATAGCCAGCCTGCTTGACTAGGACCTGATCCATTGTGTTGGGGCTATTTCAGGCTGCCACACCCTGGCTATGAAACTGACATGCCTGAATGTTGATCAGCTGCATTTGTGAAAAAAGGCTGGGGCTGAGCCACCTCGGGCCACTGCCAGATGGAGCACAGTTAGAGCAGCATGCGGAGCTGCTGGCCAGACAGGAGGCTTTGCTACCTGCTGGGCCGGGACAGAAAAATCCGCCATGGAATCTGTTCTGTGGTGAGCCAGCTTTGGGACACCACATGCTCCCCCAGTTCCTAAACCTCAGGGAATGAGTGGCTACCACCAGACTGACCTTGGTGCAAATCAGAGCACCAGAAAAGCCTGATTTGAAAGGAACAAGCACAGTGTAATCTGGCAGAAGTGCTGTTGACTCCCACGGGGCCAGTGCGCCCCCTAATCTTTTCCGTCCATGTGCAGACTTTTCCTGTGCATTAGTAATAATGCAGCTGCAGCAGAGAATAAGAACCCAGCATGAGTCTCAGAGCCCAGGTGAGGTTTCAAAGATGGCAGTGAGGTTTAAAAAAGAGAGACACTTTCGCCTGCAAATGGATCCGATTCAATCAGCCAGACTAAAACACGCAGCTCCAAAATAACTATCCTGGATAGACTCACCTGGCATGGAAAAGGAAAAGTGAGGTTGAAGAGTGAGAAAAATCTTGCACGGTGAAATGCAGCAGGCTGGGAAAGGAAAGTCCCATTCCAGGCACCATTTACTTTTTGATCCAACCAAGCACTTTGGACAGATCTACAATCGTCCCCCATGGGCTGGAGAAGATCCGAACAGATGAACTGGTGGTCTCTGATCTTGATAGCCCTAGTGAAAGAGGTCTCTTACCACTTTGATACAGGGTTGAGCTCTGTTGTCGGCAAAAACTCTCAAAGCTCTGAATTCGGAGACACTCACGCTGGGCTGCCCGACATCAGCTTGAAGATACCTAAAACGTTAGCGATAAAACGTATGGCTAAGATGATTAGCTTGAAGCAGCTGGCTTGCCTCAGCCGGGGTTCAGAATGGGTGCCTTTTAGTAATAAATAAGCAAACACAGCATAAGCTTTGTATAGTTTCCCATAAGCCATGGGCTCAGACCTACCTCTCTTACTCACACGAGTCATCCTTACAACGGTATCTCTGTTGAAACAAGACTACTTGGGTGAGTAAAGGTTGCCAGATAAAACCCTATATCCTAACAGGATTTCCGTAATCCAGGGCAGCAGATGGTACATGGTATAAATTACAGAACAACTGTGCCGAATCACTGCGTGATCGATTACGTTAAAGGGCTCGGTCATGACAGAGAAATTCAGGCAGGAAGAGAGAGACGTTCCCAGTGGAAATCACATGCGAAGAAAAGAGTTGGAAGATGCAAAATGGCGAAGGAAAACGCTCTCGAACCCAAAGCAGCCAGATTGCATAAAGTCAGTGCTACATGAAGAGAGACGGAACTAGACGAGACACACACGTTAAGGACAGTCTCTGGAGGTTGTTCGTACTAAGGGATGGAAACCCTGAACAAGACTGTTCTCGGAGCCATTCCCTGGGGTACAAAAGGGCCTTCTCCCTGATTAATCTCACCCTCCGCATCTCAGAGGTAGGAAACCATTCTCCTCAGTTTCCAGATCAGCTGCAAACCACCGTGGGCAGCTCTGGAGATTTTCACAATATTTGGTCTCTCGCTTAAAGCCCCGGCTGCAGGAGTCAAGAGATGGCAGGAACATCTCAGATTTCGTTCGTACAAAGAAACGCTCTAACTTTTGCGGGTGCCGAGACAAACTGGCAACGTGTGGCCCTGGAATTCCTTAGGGGGGCTCTCAGACACCAGAAGGCCAAAGAAATCCCAAAGATTAATTTATTCACAGCTCGCGAGGTGTTTAAGACAGGCCCCTCGTTTTTTTGGAGTCGTGACGGGGGACTTCTGAAGGCCTGGGACTGGCACTGCTGCAGATGGGGGAGTGCAGGTACAGGATAGACTACACCACTTACATCAGAGGGGCAGCCGGGTTAGCGTGTCCCCCCAAAAACGAGGAGCCCTGTGACACCTTAGAGACCAGCTGATTTATTTGGGCATCAGCTTTCGTGGGCAAAACCCCGTGATCCGTGGCGGGCTGCATATGCAGCTCTGTGTGTCACGTGGGCCGGAGTCACACAATATATACACTCCCCGCGTGGCCCTGCGGAGGTCACACAGGTCGCAGCTGTGCGCTGACCGGGCCACAAGCAGCACACGGGCTGAGACCACTGCACTAAGCCCTCGTCCCTTCCCAGGGCAGACACACACACAAGACGGGCAGCAGCCTCCCATTCTGGAGCGGGAAGGGCTGGGCTGGGAACGGCCAGTCTCCAAGATCAATGGACACAGGCTGGCCCAGTGGAGCTGGGACTATTTTTGGGGTGCGGATGCTGAGCTGCACCCCCTTGTTGAGATTGGGTTGCCCACTCTCCAGGGTCTCCGTTACTGCAAATGGCAGCTGGTCTGTCCAGTCCAGGAGAGTTGGCATCTCTCACTGCTCCAGGCTGGGGCCACAGTGGGCGGGAGGGAGCAGCTGCAGAGCCCTGGGCCAACGGGGGGACCCAAAACTGGTGGGGCTATGGAGCCTGGCAGGGCCAGCAGGACCCTGAGGACCGGCAGAGCCTGCGGGACCCTAGGAGGTTGGCAAAGCCGATGGGGCTAGCAGGCAGCAGGATCCCAGGGGCCCGGCAAGGATCTAGGGCTAGAGGAGCCAGCCCCTTGGTGCGAGAAAGCTGGGTGCAAAACGTGGGGTGCTCCAGCACCCCCTCCCCCTGCCTCCCTACTTCCCACGCCTACGGGCTGGCTTGCAACCTGTATCAAGCAGAGCTGACAAGTGACTGTCAGGAGGCACTACAGCCAGAGAGCTGCGCACGTTTAGCAACTCCACCACCCACAGGACCTCGGAAACTGCCCCCCCCTCCCCACACACACACACAACACCTGACAGCTGGAGAACCCTGCAGCGGTAAATACAAAGCCCAACAGTTGCACATTTTCTCCCCCTGCCAAAACACACCTTCCAGGGAGACCGAAGCCCAGGGAAAGCAGAAGGGAGGGGCTGGGGATGCAGCTCTGCTAGAAGGAGCCAGGGAGGGGGGCGGATGAAGCTCTCCTGCCCCTAGACAACTAAGCTGATTAGCCGCTTTCGGACACTTGGAAAGGTCACCAGGCAAGGGTCCCATTGATAAAACCTCCTGGGCTCGTTCTGCACAGAGGTTGCTTTCATCCGGCTAGAAAGCAGCAGCCCGGAACAGGCGCGTCTCTTAGTCGGGTTCCCCCCACTGTTCCACCAGAAAGACTCATGCACTAAAAGCTCCAGAGGTCCCAGGTTCGAATCTGCCTGTGGGCATTACACGGGTACCTCCCCTGCTCCTCTGAGACCCATTCCTGGGCACCAGGACAGATGGGATCCACCCCAACCCCCAGGTTCGCCACCTGAGCCTCGCCACTTCTCTGGTAAATGACCCATATAAACTATTCAAGTGGATGTGCCCGGCCTGTTTTATAGAACATTACAATATAATCCATGGCCTCTCAGTGTGGCAATTCCCCCATTAGCACTGCCCGGGGGGCTAGAGGTTCCAAGCTGCTGTTAAGCTAGCAATGAGAGCTGGAATTTTCAGCTCCGGTATTAGGATCCAGAGGGACCAGGTTCGATCCCCGTTGCTGACAACCCATCCCGGAACAGCAGTGTGAAACGATATTGAATTGAATTGAATTGAATTACAGGCTGAACCTCTCAAGTCCGGCACCCTCGGGACCTGACCGGTGCTGAACAAGAGAATTTGCCAGGCCACAGGAGGTCAATATTGTCTAACAGCATTGCCAACACTTCCCCTGCTTACTGGGCTCTGAGAAGACATTGAGGGTAAAATTAGAGCGAAACAGCCCAGAGCCAGGACTGGGGGCTGTAAACAAACTTTACGAGACAGCAGGCAATGTGGCCACACCCATGCTAAATGACTACCCAGCTAACTCAAATCATGCCGGACCATGGAGGTTGCCGGATCATGGAGGTTTGAGCTGTACAACCACCATCGCCGGTAACCTTGCTCATGAGACGACGATGATTTAACTGTACGGAGAGCTGGAAGAAGCGACATTATTCCATTGAGATTGTCGAGGCCAAAAATAGCCGCCGCGAGGGCCAATTCTACTAAATGACAGCGCTCCAGCTAATTAGCAGATCTGTGGGTCAGCGTTGAGGCACATTCATTCTGGACTCCTGGAGTAAGGGCTGTAAACCCTTGCTCCGACTGGAATAAGCAGCGAGCGCTGTGTGATCGTGCCCATCCTTAGCCAAGGAGATGAGGGAAGAGGCTGCTTCTACGAGTCCACCCTTGCCACCAAGCCAGGGCAAAGATGATGTGGTCTCTCCCGTTCTCTGCACTTACCTGTCGTGTGTCTTGCATGCTCCACCGCCTGCCCCAGTACCTCAATAGTTCTGTCTATCTGAAACAGCTTCAAGTCCTCTTCCTCTAAGGCGATGTCTCCCCAGAAGGCAGCTGGAGACAGAGACAACACAAATTAGAGTCCGTCCAGCTCGGCGTGGGAAGCAAGTGTCAGTCTCAAAAGGCCTCGACAGGGCTCACGTTGCAACCCCGCCGACTGAAAGACGCTGGGCACCGGGAAAAGGTCGTACAGGACACTAGCTCCAACGTCAGGCTCAGAGGCCAGATACAAGGGTTAAATTAAGCTCCTTTTGCTGAATAACCAGAATGGAGTGGAAGGGACCGACTTACTAGGATTCCTCATGCCCCCCCTTTGTTTTATTGCTGGCTCCACACCAGGAGCTTAAGGGGTACAATTCGCCCTTCAACCACCTCTCGCCCCATCAACCACTGGGGCAATTTATTCGCTTTTCCCCCAGCTAAAAACGGAAAACGACCGCGAGTTTGCAGCTCCCGTGTAGATGTGAGCTGGGGGTTAATTTGCACCAGATACTGTAAAGTGACGCCGCAGGGGAAGTTTTGTAATTGGGTCTGGCTTGCAATTTACAGAGAGCTTTAATTTTGTAAAAAGCCTGGGGTTTAAGACAGGTGCCCTGAAAATAACAAAACAGGACAGATCTCGCTGCGTCGGCGGCACAGAGAAGTAAAGCCTCTGAAATCCTTTCCCTGGGAAAAGGGACAGATTAGGATCAAGAGGACTCTGGGGTGTACAGTTACTGGTTTTGGAACTTGAACGAAAGAAACACAGATAATGAGAAGAAGTGGATCAGATACAAATGGCTTTTTGAAAAGAGAACATGGGTTTTGCAGAAGATTGGTGAGTAGTTGCATGGAAAGTTTGTTCATGTTCATGATAAAACAAAAAGGTCAAAGACGAAAAGAAAGAGGCAAATTCACCCCCTCTGTCATTCCACTGAAGACACAGAATCAGAGAACACTAGGACTGGAAGGGACCTCGAGAGGTCATCAGGTCCAGTCCCCTGCCCTCACGGCAGGACCCAGTACTGTCTAGACCATGGGTTCCCAAACTGGGGGGCATGCCCGTCTGTCCATCCACTCGGGCTGGCTGGGGCAGACTTCAAAATGGCTGCCTTAAAAGGGCAATGCCAGCTCTGCTCTTAAAAGGCCAATTTTTTTTTTTTTGATCAACAATCTTTTGGGGGCGGGAGGGCGCGGGCGTGAGGGTTTCTCAAAAATCAAAGAGGGGGCGTGATGCCGAAAAGTTTGCGAACTACTGCTCTAGACCATCCCTGATAGACATTTATCTAACCTGCTTTTAAATATCTCCAGAGATGGAGATTCCACAACCTCCCTAGGCAACTTATTCCAGTGGTTAACCACCCTGACAAGTAGGAAGTTTTTCCTCATGTCCAACCTAAATCTCCCTTACTGCAGTTTGAGTCCATTGCTTCTTGTTCTATCCTCAGAGGCCAGGAAGAACAATTTTTCCTCCCTCCTTCTTGTGATAGCCTTTTAGATACCTGAAAACCGCTATCATGTCCCCCCTCAGTCTTCTCTTTTCCAAACTAAACAAGCCCAATTCTTTCAGTCTTTCCTCCTAGCTCATGTTCTCTAGAGTTTCCATCATTCTTGTTGCTCTTCTCTGGACCGTCTCCAATTTCTCCACATCTTTCTTGAAATGTGGTGCCCAGTCAAGGAGTTATACACAGGGTGAGCTTGACTTATTGTCCCTAGAAATGTTTGAATGGACAGTCATATCGGAGAAAATCAATGCAAGTGTTTGTGTAACCAGTGGTGAAAGTAACTTATTTCTTACAGGTACCGTCCTATTGCAACCCAGGCCCCTGCCAGCTCTTCTCATAGCTCCCTGCTAGGCTTTGCCACAGCTCAGCCAGCTCTTGCCAGAGCTTCACACCACAGCACACCTGCTTACTCTGTGCGTAACCCACCCACCTCCTGAGTGTGGCCCTCTGTCCCATCTACTAGCACCAAAACCGCTTCGAGAGAAACCGGTGAGTCTGCTCTACGGCGTTTTAGCTCGTGTGGTCAAGCCTCCTACACGAAGTTCCAGAAATCCAGGGGCCTGTCGGTGTTACATTTGCATCACAGAAAAAGGTCCCTGGCAGGACAGGAAACACAATCCAAGTGTGCTAGCCCCCAGGAGACACCACGCTTAACTGACCACTCCAGCCACGCTGCCAAGATCACACGAAAGACAAAAAGGATCCAAACTGCAGAATGAGTGAAATGATAGACAGGGGAAAAAAAGGTTTTTTTAAATATAAGAGATTAACTCGGATGCGGGATTTTTCCCCAAATGCAAGTTTTATATAGAAAATCTCCCTTGAAAATGCAAGTAAAAATCTTGCCCCAGAAGTTCCTCCAGCCTCTGGGAAGGAATTTCTTGGGGCGCCGATGTCGTCCATCATTCTGAAGGGCGACCTGCCTGCGAGAACGGCTCCAGCATTCGTTTCCATCCACCTGCAGTTCTAGAATACTGGGGGGGAGGAGGAGCAGGAGGAAGAGATCCGCCCCCGCCCAGTCCATCAGCACCTGGCTGGGGCTGAGTAGTTTTCCTGGTGGGGGGTTGCAAAGGGAAACCATGTGCTGCAACTTCTCCGTGTTCGTGGGTCTTTCCTCCCCCGACTCCTGAAAGCGGCTTGGCTCCCAGAGGTCCCCCAGCAGCCATCCCCCCCACCACAGAGCTCTTCAATTTGATCCGGCATTTGCAGGGAGCTGTCCTACAGGCCAGGCCTCTTTGTCCCCCCCCCCCCCCCCCCAAGAGGTTCCACCAAGTTCCAAACCCGTCAGCAGGAGCACGAAGCACCTTGAAAGCAGCCTCCAAAAAGGCCTGCTTGAAATGTAACAGGAAGAGCTGCCACGAAACTCCGAGCGCAAGAGAGTAGAAAAGTGAGAGTGGTTTGAGTGATGCGGGTTTAGAAGCTGATAAAGGGCACAACGGGTCGGTTAGGGTGTCTGCTGCTCCCTGACAATGTCCCAGACTTCTGCAAACTGCAGGAAGGAAATCGCTATAAGCTCTGTAGTGTAGCTGCCCTATGCTGACTGGAGAGAGGTTTCCTGGCAGCTTAATTACTTCAGCCCCCGACCAGCCGTGGCAGCTATGCGGGTAGGAAGGAGAAGGTCTCCTGCCAACAGAGCACTGTGTACAGTGGTGCTTAAGTTGGCATGAGTTATATCCCTTAGGGGAGTAGCTAATTCACAACCCTGAGCGACAGAACTTCTATCCCTTTGCGCTGTTGGGTAGCCATCGTCTTTAAAACAATTCCAGAATAGTTGTGAAAACACTTCTATCTTTTGTGCAAAAAAACTCCCAAAACTCTGTAACTACGAAGCTGCATTTATTTAGAAGTGTCTGCATGTGACCCACATTCCTTTCCTCTCCCCCCCAATTGTTTCGGTGGGTTTTTCCCCAATAATATTTTTTAAACATTTGGAAATCTGTTTTTAGGTAAATGCACACTTCCGTTAATGGTTGGGAAAATGATTTTTATTTTTTTTGAGAGCACGCGAGAGAGAGACTTCTTCACAAAAGAAAAAAAATAGCTGTTGAAGATTTGTTGTGGAAAACTCAGACAAATTCCATCCTGCGCTATGTGCAAAGCAAACTCCTTCAAAGGAGTTGCAGAAATAAAGACCAACAGCAAAAACAGAGAAAGGGCCAGAGGGGTATATTCTGTTCACCACCAGGTGCTGGTTACTGTTTGCAGTGGAATCAAAGCTAGAAAAACTTCTTGTGCTGATGCAGTTTGGGATTGAAACTGGTTAAAAGGATACATGTTGGTTGGTGTAAAGTATGTGATGTTAAACATCTGTCACACTGTGGCTTTGCTGCTTGTGCGTGAAACAGCTCTGCTTTTCCCTGACTAAGAGGTCTTATTTTCAGCTTCTCTCAATGCAACATCTCTGCAGCCAGCACCAGGAGTGATACCATGGTGGAGTGCGGCGCACAACGAACATCTGAGTAAACGTGTTGAACATTTTCAAACAGAGACCGCTACCGAAAAGGAAACTGCTTGAAAAGCTGGGAAGAAAAGCTGAACACTCAGGTCTCCTGGCTTAAACAGGAGAACTGACTGCGGGCTGAATGTTTGCTTGATAACAAAAGCTAGAACATTGTTGCAAACTCATGTTGTAACATGCACCTGGGTGTGAGTTGGAGGCTGCGCTTGGCAAAAGTGAGTTTGAACGATGTGGGTTTAGAAGCTTTTTATAGCCACACAGACAACAGGCAGAACGCATGCTTTGGGAACAACCCCATAAGCTCAGACAGGTTCAAAGTAACCAATTAATGAAGATCAAAGTCTGTTCCCACATGATTCGCAAACCCAAAGGAAAGCACTAAATCCACCAAGTGGATCAGTCACTACAGCACACCTATTTCACCCAGCTCTCTTCTTGCTAACATATTACAGTAGCCTATACAAGTCCATTTATTATTTGTATTACAGAAGCCCCATAACCCCAGCTAAGCTCAGGGCTGTACTGCACTACCATTGTCCCAACATATAGGAGACTGTCCTCTGCCACTGAACTGTTGGGTGGCCTTGGGTAATTTCCCCTGTCTGGAACATGGGCATACCACTCCGAGACCTACTGATGAAAGTACCCTAAGAACTACCTGCTTATTACTGATCTACACCACACTGCAGTTTCTCTGGCAGAAACAGGTCGTTCTCCTCCCTCCTCCTGAAACATTCCTACAAAGAGGCCTCTGAGCAGGTGTGTGTTAGCCACTGGAGTCCGGGGGAGGACGGGGGGGGGGGGACGGACTGCTTTCCAGAGTGAACCCCAGATGGACTCTCTGCACTTTCCAACCCCTTCTAGACTCGCTCCCCACGCCCGCGAGTGGAGGATGTAGCTGGCCGGACAAGAATCTCCCCCCTTACACAAGAACCCTCCTTCCTTTTTGTGTCTGTAAAGACTAAGAGGCAACTAGCAGCAGGCAAGTTCGGAATATTAAAAGGCCGAGATCTTCTTTCTGCTAACCTAACCATGGCCGACATTGTAATCCTTGCCTCTGAATAGCACCGCGCTCTGCTAAGACAACACCTCCTTCAGGCAGGGGAGAGCCTGCATTGTTCCTTGCAGCGGCCCATTGTGTACCCCCAGGTGCCCGGTCGCGGCACTGGACAGACCCCGGCATAAGAGGCTGGCTCGTTCATGCATCGTCACCTTTCATGGGAATGCTTGATCGAGTGCCAGTTGGAACGAATGCTAATTCCGAGCCCAATCCTGCGGCGTGCGGATAAATAGCTTCCCGATAGGGGGCATTGTAGTGGGATTACGTGCTGGAATTAGTTCCACATGAGGAAGGGCCTGAGGAGAGAGCCCGGTAGATGTGCAGAGGGAATAAAGCCTGCACGGGAATCTCTCTGCTCCCTCGTTCTATGCTTGAGCACTGACCAGCTGTGACGGGCACCCAGCAGGCACCAGAGACTCTCCAAGTCTGGCCTCTTGGGTTCCCAAGATCTTTGGTATCCTCCTTTTTGATCCGGTTCCTTTGCTGGCTTCTTTTTGGGCTTTCTTCTCCCTGCCTTGCTTTAGAGGGAAAAGCGCTTTCTGGTGGGTTGATTTAAACCAGGGGGCTTTTTCCACCCCCTTCTCCAAAATCGCTCTCCTCCCATTCCTGAGCTGGTGGCGTTTGCACAGATCCTCAGTAGAAAGAGCCACTGGGTGTTTGGGTTCAGTGAGAGGATTAGCACTAGCAAGACCCTGAAAATTGTCCTCTGCCTGTGTAACAGGGAAGCCAGTTGCGGTGCACCACAATAACCTGAGCGCTCCTGCATGCTTGGGAGCGATGTGCTAGGCTATGGCAGTCGATGACCATGGACACACAGCTTCACGCCCAGGGGAAGTATGAACCAGGGCGTGGCATCTTTGCATTGTTCTGCTCTGCAGCCACAGGTCTAGGAGGGTGAGTTGAGTTCACTGTGTGTGTGTCTATATAATTTGCCACGTGTGTGAAGTTTGGGGGGTTGTGTTGGGGGTGCACACGGCTGACTTTAATAGACAGGTTCCCAATAGAAATGTGTGGGCATGGGGAAAACTAGTTCTGAAAAATGCACTGCAATTAAAACCCAGTCTCACTGTCTTCTTGGAGGAGGAGAACAACCTGACAGCACAAACTTTGGGGCTGGTCCTCAAACAGTCAGGTACAGGTTGAACCTCTCTGGTCCGGCAACCTCCATGGTCTGGCATGATTTGCGTGAGCTGGGTGTCCACTTAGCATGAGTGTGGCCAAGTTTCCTGCAGTCCCATAAAGTTTGTTTACAGTCACCAGTCCTGGCTCTCAGTGTGCTGGGCTGTGATTTAGCGCTAATTTACCCTTCAATGTCTGCTAAGAGTCCAGCAAACAGTGGAAGTGTTGGTGATGCTGGCAGTATTTTAAAGAAGCCTTATTAAAGGCACAGGAAGAAACCATCCCAATGCGCAGCAAGGAAAGCAAATATGGTAGGCGACCAGATTGGCTTACCAGGGACATCCATGGTGAGCTTACACCCAGAAAGGAAGCTTACAAGAAGTGGAAACTTGGACAGATGACTAGGGAGGAGTATAAATATATTGCTCGAGAATGCAGGGAAGTAATCAGGAAGGCGAAAGCGCAATTGGAATTGCAGCTGGCAAGGAATGTGAAGGGTAACAAGAAAGGTTTCTACAGGCATGTTAGCAATAAGAGGGTGATCAGAGAGGGTGTGGGGCCCTTACTGGATGAGGGAGGTAACCTAGTGACAGATGATGTGGGAAAAGCTGAAGTACTCAATGCTTTCTTTGCCTCTGTCTTCACAGACAAGGTCAGCTCCCAGACAAATGCACTAGGCAACGCAGTACGGGAAGGAGGTGGACAGTCCTTGGTGGGGAAAGAACAAGTTAGGAACTATTTAGAAAAGCTAGACACACAAATTGATGGGTCCGGATTTAATGCATCCGAGGGTACTGAGGGAGTTGGCAAATGTCATTGAGGAGGCTTTGGCCATTATCTTTGAAAACTCGTGGAGATTGGGAGAGATCCTGGATGATTGGAAAAAGGCACATGTAGTGCCCATCTTTAAAAAAGGGAAGGAGGACAATCCAGGGAACTACAGACCAGTCAGCCTTACCTCAGTCCCTTGAAAAATCATGGAGGGGATCCTCAAGGAATCCATTCTGAAGCACTTGGAAGAGGGGAAAGTGGTCAGGAATAGTCAACATGGATTCCCGAAGGGCAAGTCGTGCCTGACCAATCTGATTAGTGTCTATGATGAGGTAACTGGCTCTGTGGATATGGGGAAGTCAGTGGATGTGATATACCTTGACTTTAGCAAAGCTTTTGATACGGTCTCCCACAATATTCTTGCCAGCAAGTTAAGGGAGTATGGATTGGATAAATGGACTGTAAGATGGACAGAAAGCTGGCTAGACTGTCGGGCCCAGCGGGTAGTGATCAACGGCTCGATGTCAGGTTGGCGGTCGGTTTCTAGCGGAGTGCCCCAAGGATCGGTTCTTGGACTGGTTTTGTTCAACATCTTTATTAATGACCTGGCTGAGGGGATGGATTGCACCCTCAGCAAGTTTGCAGCTGACACTAAGCTAGGGGGAGAGGTAGATACACTGGAGGGCAGGGATAGGGTCCAGAGTGACCTGGACAGATTAGAGGATTGGGCCAAAAGAAATCTGATGAGGTTCAACAAGGACAAGTGTAGAGTCCTGCACTTGGGACGGAAGAATCCCAAGCGTTGTTACAGGCTGAGGACTGAATGGCTAAGTAGCAGTTTGGAAGAAAAGGCCCTGGGGATTACAGTGGATGACAAGCTGGATATGAGTCAACATTGCGCACTTGTATCCAAGAGGGTGAATGGAATATTAGGATGCATTAGGAGGAGCGTTGCCAGCAGATCCAGAGAAGTGATTATTCCCCTTTAGTCGGCTCTGGTGAGGCCACACCTAGAGTATTGCATCCAGTTCTGGGCCCCCCACTATGGAAAGGAAGTGGCTGCATTGGAGAGGATCCAGTGGAGGGCGACCAAAATGATGAGGGGGCTGGAGCACATGACCTACGAGGAGAGGCTGAGGGATTTGGATTTGTTTAGTCTGCAGAAGAGAAGAGTGAGGGGGGATTTGAGAGCAGCCTTCAACTTCCTGAAGGGAGGTTCCAGAGAGGATGGAGAGAGGCTGTTCTCAGTAGTAACGGATGGCAGAACAAGGAGCAACGGTCTCAAGTTGCAGTGGGAGAGGTCTAGGTTGGATATTAGGAAAAACTATTTCCCTAGGCGGGTGGGGAAGCACTGGAATGGGTTCCCTAGGGAAGTGGTGGAATCTCCATCCCTAGAGGTTTTTAAGTCTCGGCTTGACAAAGCCCTGGCTGGGTTGATTTAGTTGGGATTGGTCCTGCCGTGGGCGGGGGGCTGGACTTGGTGACCTCCTGAGGTCTCTTCCAGCTCTAAGATTCTATGCTGTTAGACAATACTCAGCTCCCGTGGTCCGGCACCAGTCAGGTCCCCAGGGAGCTGGACTAGAGAGGTTCAACTTGTACTAGCTACCTGGGGTGTGAATCTAGCCCACACTAGCTTGCCATGCTGTAACTGTCCACATGCCCTCTTCAAGCTCTACAATACAGCATGGAAAGGAGAATGCGGTGGACAGACATTCTGGGCTCCATTCGGGAGCTCCCCACTGGTCCAACATTGTGGGCCAGGACCCGCTGACCTGCAGAAAAAGTCAGTCAGGGACTGCACACAAGTGAGAAGCAAAAAAAAAAAAAAAAAAAAAAAAAAAAGACACACACACACAGACACACACCCCACCACCTCACTGAGGTGGCCCCTGCCACCCTGCCAGGAAAAAGACGCTCCCCACATTCCCTCACACACCCAGACCAGTGGATTTGTGTGGTCCAGCCCCACAGAGGGCAGTGGGGGGGGGGGGAGGGAGCTGGAAGGTCAGCGCAGGATCCCCAAGACTAGCAGGGGCCCTGAGCCTCAGGGGCTAGATCCAGGCAAGCCGGGGGCTGCATCTGGCCTTAGGTTCCCCACCCCAGCCCTAAAGCCCGTAGGGCACTCAGACCAAGACCTGAGGGGAGGCCTTTGGGAACCAGCCACATGAGAGGCACCGCAAATAAATACAAGATGGTTATTAGACAAAAGGGCAGCCCCCTTCTTAGCTCCCCCCTTGTCTTCACAAGGCCTCCTCCTCCCCGAGATTTGCATTCAAGGCTCTGCTCACCAGAGGCGTGAAATACCGTGCCCCTTTGACTGCCCCGAAGACGGCATGTTCTGGGCCGTTAAAGCCAAGGATGGGTTTGTCAATTAATTACAATCGCCCCCACAAGCCCCATCTCACACCCACAGACTTTTGCAGCTCCATCAAATTTTAACATCAGTTTTCCATTAGCAACTCGATGGCAGGATGATATTGCTTCAGAAACACCCCGTACATTGATTTCCTGCTTTGCAGCCTTCCTACCCTCCTCCCCCAGCTCTGCCTGATCTGTGGCCCATGGGTCCCAGCATTTGCTCCATGCTAATGAAATCCAAGCAACCACCACTTGGAGTGTGACTTTTCTGACGGAGACGGTTGCGGGGAGAGGGGGACAACGTCTTTTATTGGGCCAACTTCTGTTGGCGACAGACAATTACACCCAGCTCTTCTTCAAGCCTGCACAACATGCACAAGTGTCACCGCTAAGTCCAACGTGGAACAGTTTGCTCAGGCCAAGGAAATGCGCCTTGTAAGAGACCACCGGAGGGGGAGTGGCCAGTTTACACCCCTGGGCAGTGAGGTTAGTGGGTTACAGATCGCTGCAATAAACCACAAAGCTGGCTCACCCAGCCCTAGAGGAGGACAAAGGCTCATCTCCAATGGGAGTAGGGTACCCAAGCCATCTCTGGGAGCTGGTCCATACAGCCTACTTACGGCCCTGCAGAGGGAAGGTTAAGACAGCAAAGTACAACACTTGCATGCAGCAACAGAACCAGCTCAGCCTTCTAAAACACCTCCATGCAAGCCCTGGGCTGCTTCCTCCATGACGGAAAGGGCCTGCAACGTGGCAGAAGAAAGTTTTAAAGACTAATTAATCATAGAGCTGTAGGATCAGAAGGGACCTCAAGAGGACACCTAAACCAGGCCCCTGCCCTGCTCATCATTCCCATCCAGCGTGACTATGAACCACTGAGAACAACTCACTCCAAGCGGTTAGCTAATCAGTTATACCCCCACCTTACAGGAGCTCTATCTACGTTGTATTTCCCTAGTTTGTTTATGGGACGGTCATGTAAGACAGGATCCAAAGCCTTACTAAAGTCAAGATCTACCACATCTACCCCTTCCACCCTATGCTTAGAGCTTGTCATCCCATCAAAAACTGCTATCAGGTTGCTTTGACGTGACTGGTTTTGACAAATCCATGCTGTTCCTTATCACCTTATTATTTTTAAATGTTTGCAAATGGGAGCCTTAATTATTTGCTCCGTTATCCTTCCTGGTACAGAAGTTAAGGGACGGGTCTAATTCCCTAGACTGTCCTTATTTCTCATTTTATAGATAGACACTAGATTTGCCCTTTTCCAGGTTTTTTTTGGAGGGAAGGGGGAGAATCTCTCCTATCTTCCATGACTTTTCAAAGATAATAGCTAATGGCTCTGCTATCACCTCAGTCAGCTCCTGGAGTAGTCCAGGATGCCCTAGATGACTTGAAGACTAATTTTTAACTGGTTCTTTCCCTATTTGAGCCTTTGATCCTCCCTCATTTTCACTGGCATTCATTGTGTCCGTGCACAGCTCCATGTGGAGGGAGATTGTTGGCTTAGGCGTTATCTTCTCATTACCCAAATTCAGCAAGAAACGTTTGAGATGGGGAACTCAGGGCTGCTTCTCACTGGGCATGGCTTGATAATGACAGTCATTTTCCTTTGTGCTCTTGGATTTCTTTAGGGAAGTTATCTGTGTGTGACAAGGTCTGGCCAAACTCTAGAACTCTCTTACCACAGAGCCCCCGGTTATCGGAGAGGGCTCAAAGAGCCATGAGAATGCCTTCTAGTGAGAGAGTCTGCAAGAGCGCAAACTATTTAGCTCAACAAGGAGAAAGTTAAGGGGTGACTTGATTATAGCCCATAAGTATCGACATGAGGAACCCATTTTTCATAATGGACTCTTCCATCTAGCTGAGAAAGGTCTAAAACATGGTCTACGGGTTGGAAGTTGACGCTAGATAAATCCAGAGTGGAAATAAGTTGTAAATGTAGAACCCTGAAGGTAACTAACCATCGGTACAACTTATGAAGCGTTGTGGTGGAGTCTCCACCATGAGAATTTTAGACTCAAGACTGGATGTTCTACAACATCTGCTCTAGGAATTATTTTGACCATAAGAAAAGCACTCGTGCGTGGCGGGAGGGTTTTATTCACAGGACGCAAACGAGAGCCGCAAGCAGGTGATGGCTCATTCGAGCTGCTTCCGCACTTCCCCCTCGAGGGGCCAGGAAGGAGGAGATGGGGTTTTGCCCATTACACATAGAACATGAGAAGCCATTCATTTTCCATAGAAACCATGTCACCATAGAAGCGAGACCAATCCAATCAGTCATGCTAATGCGCTGGAGTTCAGTTCTCAGGCCTGGGAGCCGCATTTTGCCTGCCCAAACTGCAACAATGAAGAGATCAGAAGGAGATTACCGGCCGTGGCAGCCGGAGTGTATCATAAGGTGGGGGGCATGATAGGGACCCAAACCCACACAGCGATGTTTCTAGGTCGGGTGTGAAAACCAGAGCCAACACGCACAGGTGGACTCCATAGCCAACCTCCCCCGCATCTGGGTGCAAGCAAGAGTTAAGGTCTCAGCCAATGCTGGCGTTTTTGGGTCATGAGTAGCACAGCCTAGTATTAGCCACCTGTTTCGAGAGACGGGCAGGAAACGCTACACCTGGGGGCCTGCTGGAGCCAGCACTGGCTCTATCTCTGAGGCAAATAGGGAGAGTTATCAAAGCCTCCATGTCTGTGTACGTGGAAGTGTGGGATAGCAAATGTGTCATTAGATGGCACTCAGGCACGTCTGGTGTAGGCCCAAAGCGGTGTGCAGTGTACTGCGAATGGCTTCCTTCGGGGAGCTCCTTCCCTCAGCTCTTCATATTCCTCTGCCCACCCTTTCGCCCAGTCCCACCAGCGTTAGCTCTGCAGCTTTCACACTGTCACTTCTGCCACCAGGAACCTCCCCCTCACTGTCCTACATCCTCTCAGAGCAGGGCCATCCCTGGGGGCGTGCGGGGTCTGGGACAACCCTCCTCCCCCAGCTCCAGGCCCCGCCCCTTCCGGCCTCTGCTCTGCCCCATCTCGTCTCCCCAAGCCCCGCCCCTGCTACATTCCTGTCCCACCTCTTCCCACACCCATTGCCCTAAGTTCCCTCCTTCAAGTGACACGATCGAGAAGATTACTGGGGGGCCTGGCAATGGCAGAAGGGGTCAGCCCCTCCCTGCCCTCACCATGGGAAGTGGAATAACCCAGCCCAGCCCACTCCTCTCCCTGGGCCCAGCTCCTAGCTGCATCCCTCTGCTCCCACCACTGCGGCAAAACAGCACGGCCCAGCTGGGTCACTCCATTTCCTCGGCTCCCACTGCTGCTGGGGAGTGTGGGGGCAAGCCAGTGCCAGGCTGCCCCATAGCCCCCCACCAGCCTGGGCCCCATGGGGTCCCCCAAAGCACAGGACCCAGTGTGGCTGACCCGAACCATCCAGTGGATGGCATTGTTCCACCTCAGATCTCACAACCACATTTCTCATGCTCCTGTAGCTCTCTCTCTGCTACTGGCCTGTTGACTCAACTCTGATTGACCCTCAACACGATGCCTGTATGCGCCACGGTGACAGCGAGTTGGGGTTCCACCCAAGCCTGCACCCCCGTAGCCGCAGGCACAGACTCCACCAGCCAGTAGAATAGAGGGAATTTATTGCTTCTCCAGGGTACAGCACAGCATAGATGTAATCCAGTTACAGGAATTAGGGCTAGGATGCCTCAGGCCCCCTTGAGATGGGGGTGACTGGGCCCCTACAACCCCAGCTTCCTCCTCAGTCTCTCTCTCTCTTTCATGGCTTCAGCCCAAAAAACTGCCCCTTCCCCTCGCACACACTTCCTTTGTTCAGCCTCTTCCCTTAACTTGTAGAACTGGTTTTAGCCACTGCCCTGGGGCGGTAAGGCACCCCCTGCTGGGCCGTGCTTACAGACAGCTGCCAGTGGGGTTCCCCCACAGCCGAACCATAGTAACCAACAAGGTACTAACACGACACCACAGCCACCGGCTGAAGGAACCCATCTGAGCCGTTACACCCCCCCACAGCGCTGTGATATCCTACCTCGTGCCGCTTCGTGGTTACGGCAGTGACGAGAGGCAGCATCGCTCTCCTCGACCAGCGTTCCACTTACTCCCATCTCACCGTGAGCCACCTGCAGCCGAACCACCCAACCTCCTGTTGCCTAAGGTAATGAAATACTTGGCAGCTGGCAGATCACGGGGTTGCATCCCTGCCCATCCTGGCTGATCGGCCCTACCGAAAGGCCAAGTGTTTTCATGGCATTTCTCCATTAAACCGGACAAGGGCCATGCGACCCAGGCACACATTCGCATCCTGATTTCAACTGGAGAGGATCTTTGGACCCTGCTCCGTCTCCTCTCCCAGCCTCCTGACTCACAAGTCGGTGAAGAGAGGCACAGAACGCTCAAGCGACTGCTCCAGACCCATGGCCGGGAGGAGAAGCCAGAAGTCCGGCCCTATGCCTTTCGCGGCTGTAGCTTCTGCTAACCCACAGTCCCTCGATGGGCAATATTTCCAGGCCAGATTCCGACTCCCTTATTCATGCTGAGTATTGGAGTTGGTGGAGGCACCTGCCGGCAAAAGGTCTAATTCAAGGTAACCAAGCAGCAGGATCTGGGGTGATCTCAGCCAACTCTTCACACACGCTCACAAAGCTACGGCAGCCCAACTGGGTGAGTCCAAACACCATGGACAGAACTGGGGGTAAGACAGAGAGTTCAAGGGTTAACGTCCCTGCAGGCTGGTAACATCCAGCTTATTTATGCCCCCAACGCCCAGGAAGATGCCCCCTGTCGCTTTCCGGCTGTTTCACTCCCAACTCTCCTCCGGGAGGGGGCCATGCTCGCCAATTTTCAAGCCAGCTGCAGCCTTCACTCACTCCACCGTACAGGGCCACAACTTGCCTATGAATAAGTTTCCCGTACGGCTCACAGGGAAACATTTCAGCAGCTTCCGTACGGCGACAGAAAACCGGGACCGAGCGCCTCTGGCACGTCAACGCGGAGACTGGTTTTCTTCCACAGCGGGCGGCGTCCTCGCAGAGCTCAGTGCGTTTCCTCTCCCAGGGTCTTGCTGCTCATTCTACACGCTGCCTCCTGCTGCCTGCAGCTGGGAATTACTGCAGTCCTGCAAACAGCAGCCCCCTTCGCTGCACAACCCTGGCTCACCCCCAGAGGGGCCCATCCTCTGCACTGAATGAGGCAGAGCATTCTGCAGGAAACCACAATGCGCCACCCTGGCAGTAGAGGCTACCCTACTGCAGACACGCAAGGGGGCTAGATTAATGTTGCACAGGCTACACTATTCTGGAAACACACACTTGATTGAGATGGGCTCAAGCAGAAAGCAAGCGGGCTAAGAGAGCCATTGTGTCCCCCGGCTGCTGGCTTTTCCTTGCCAAGTGCCTCTCCTTGAGCAGGTTCTGTGGGGGGTGAACAGCCAGAGGTGCCACCAGCGCGGCGCACACGAACAACCCGCCTATAGCCCAGCACGCAAAGAGCGCACAACTCTCTCTGCTAGGAAAGGTGCGGTGGAACCACCGGGGGGTTACCATTGAAGTAGCTGCAATGGCTTGTACAGCTGGCAATCACATGGGGGTAAGGCTGCATATGAGAACGCAGCCAACGACTGATTTTTCCATTCAGGGGCCAAACCAAGAAATCCAGGGGGGAAAAAATCAGTTTCTTTCAATCCGGAATTATTTTGGCAAAACACCCCTCCTTCGCAAAACACGACTGCAATAAATGTCCAGCAACCACCTCAGCCAGCTCTTTTAACACTCTTGAATGCAAGTTATCTGGACTGGTTTGATTTTTTTTAAATCTACCTTTCGTTGCTTCCATTTAACATCCTCCAGAAATACCAGTGGAACGGAAAGCGTTTTCACCATATAAGGAGATGACACCTTCCTCCCCAAATATCAGAAATATGTATCAAAAACTTCTGCTTTTCCCTTCATTATTATTGCTAATTCTACCATTCCCATCTAGGAATAGAACAATACTATGGCCAGGGTTCGTGTTGTTCCTAATATATTTAAAAAGCCTCCCTTCCTGTCCTCAGTTCTGCTGACCATAGATTTCGCCTTGTATCCCTTTACCTCCCTTATCAATTTCCTACAGTCAGAACAGGCAGGGCTTTGTGGCTGCTGGAAGAGCAAGCGAGCGAGAGACCGGACAGGCTGGAGCAACAGTCATGGCTCCCAGGATCAGGCCAGGTAGGAACAGGGGTGATCAGGAGCAGCACTACCCAGTGAAAGAGATGCAACCTACTGGTGTAAACCAACCTGGGACCTCTGCAGCGTAGTGCATGAGCCTCTACAGCTGGAGCTAACAGCCAGCTGGCTCTCTGCTACGGCTGTAGCGCAAACTCATTCTAAGTGGTCGAGGGGCCTCTCCATGGGATAGTGACGCACACCCAGCAGGGCTACATTGGCACCACCTGTTCCCAGCTCCCACCCCAGCAGCTGCCCATGCCGAGCACCCAGGACCCACCCCGTGTGTCATCCCCACGGGCCCGACACTGCCATTCCTTTGGGAGTCCCTACAGAGGGAGAAAGGCCTAGTAAGCACAGACCGGATGGGAACACGCACCGCCAATGCCAGTGCAAACAGGGGAAGGCATTCCCTGGCGGAAGTTACCCAACGCCCGGGTGGGCGTTCCGAGCAGGAGAACGTCCCTGGTTTATTCCCGGATCCGGCACAAGCCAGAACGGAGCCGGGCTGCTGGCCAGCCTGCTAAAAAATTTACTGGCAGGGGGAGAGGGGGGGATGCGTGTAGTCTATAGCACTAACCTATAAACTTTTGCTTATCAGTTAATCATCGACTACGCTATTACACCCCTCACTCCACTAGCCACCATCTCCCACGGGCTCCTGCTATTGTCAGGGCTGCCTCTTCCCAGCCACGCTGCTGGGGGCCCGCTGTCTCCAGGGGAAGGGCTGGCTCCATGGACCTTCAGCACCTTTGCCTGACAAGGCGCAGCCCCCAAGGCAGCAAGCGGGGAGGGGCGGGGGAGACCGAGCCCTCCCCCCCTTAGTTCATTTAAAGCGTCCAGCAGGGGGATTTAGCGGAGGCTTAAAGCAGGGCTCTGGGGCGCTGTGTCACAGGAGTGTGGGTACAAACAAACAGGCGCTCGGACAAAGGGAGTCAACACACATTTTATTAGTAAAAAGTTAATCGGCTTACAGCGCGCGGCTAAATAAGCAAAGCTCCCACTAAAGCGACCCGCCGAGAAAGGGCTCCATGGAAAAAGTTCTCGGAAGCACAATATCGCCTCTATGCGCCTTTGTAATCCGGCGCTATAAATATTCATGATGCCGGGTTAATGGGGTGCCCTGCTCTCCGCCACCACAATAGGGGTTTTGTTTCCTCCCAGGACCATGAACTTTGGAACCGTGGCCCTACATTTCAGGCCTCTGCAGCCGGGCGCGGTCGCCATGCCAGGGAGGGGAGCGGAGACAAAGCGAGGCGTGTAGGAACAGAGGGCTGCTCGGGGGCTTATAAAAGCAGCTACAAGGGCCGCGGGGTGCACAGACCTTCCTGCAGGTCGGCATCAGCACGGCCAGGAGCGGCCGGGGACACAGCACCGGTACCAGCCGGGGGGGACAGCACCGGGGGCCTCCTCCCCCCTCACCTACGCCCCCGCAGAAGCAGGGGGCTTCCGGCTTCTCCCTCGGCCCTGGGCAGGGAGCAGAAGAGGCTGTGAGCCAGCAGCAGCCACCCGCATGATACAGCCGCCCCATGGAGCAAAGAACGGGGCAGCCGCAGCCCCCTCTAGCCTCTGCCAGGGAAGGGGGGAAAGAGCCAAAGCGTAATTCAGCCACTCGCGCACTCATCAGGCAGAGGCCTGGGCTGAGTGCAGGCCTGGCAGAGAGTTTCCCCGGAGATAGACCTCCAGTCCGCCACCCCGTCTGGGCAGTCACATCGGCCGGCCCCGGCTTCGCCGCGCCGCCAAGGAGCCGCAAGTCCGGCCAGGAGCGCGCGTCTCTGAAGCCCCCCGTTCCCAGAAGCAGGCGATGCCGGGAGAGTTTCTGCTTTTGGTTTCTTTAGCAGCCCTGTGCTCTCCTCACAGCAGGGGGGAGAGAAAGCGCCCAGCCACGAGGCCTAGGGCGGGCGAGGGGGGGGAACCCTCTGTGGGTCGGGGGGCCGCTGGCCCACAGAAAAATCAGTCGGGGGGCTGCACAAAAGTGAAAAGCAAAAAAAAAAAAAAAAAAATTAAAAATTTAAAAAACAAACAAACAAACTCCAAACACATTCCCCTCGCACACCCAAGCCTGGGCGGGGGGGGGAGGGGGGGCCTGAGCTAGTAGGTTTTGTGGCCCAAAATGAGGGAGGTTGCTGGGAAGCAGGCTTGGGGCATGGGGTCTGGGCAGGAGGGAGGGGGCAGGAGTGGGTTGGGGGCTAGTGGGTCTGGGAGGAGGCAGGGTGCAGGGCTGGAGCGAGGGTGCAGGGCTGGGAGGAGGGGTGATGCAGGAGTGGGTTGGGGGGTCTGGGAGGTGGGAGGGTGCAGGGCTGGGTAGGAGGGTGCAGGACTGGAGCGAGGTGCAGGGCTGGGAGGAGGGGTGATGCAGGATTGGAGTGAGGGTCCAGGGCTGGGCGGAGGGGGCTGCAAGAGCGGGTTGGGGGCTGGTGGGTCTGGGAGGTGGCAGGGTGCAGGGCTGGGCAGGGTGATGTGGGAGTGGAGTGGGAGTGTGGGGTCTGGCCGGGGGGGGGGAGGGCTACAGGCTGGAGCAACAGCTCCCCAATGGAGGGGAGGGGAGCCCAGAGCCTCAGGGCCAGATCCAGACAAGCCAGGGGCCAGATCCGGCCCCCGGGCCGTAGGTTCCCCACACTGGGCCTAGAGGTTTGGAAACGCCCATCAAAAGAAACCTACGTCCTGAGTTGTGAACTCGCTTGCGATTGGAGACACATGGGTTCCGGGGCCTGGCTCCTCCCTTTTGAACCCGCAGGGCTTGGGCCACAACCGCTGAGTAAACAAGGGCCCGACCGCACAAAGAGCCTGGCGCACGAGCTGGCCGGAGCCGATGCTCCCTCACCTCGCCCGCCACCCGCCGCCAGGCAAAGGCAGCCAAGCGCTCGGCAGGCAACGCGCCGGAACGGCTTCCCTGCGTGCTCTGTGCAACCCAACAGCCTCTTGCCAGTCAAAACCGCCCCCGACGCTCCCTTCTCGCCCCGGCTCCGGCCTCCACCACCTCTTCCCACGGTGTTCCAATTACCGCCGGCCCCCTGCGCAGCCCTCCACCCTGGCGTCGGGGCACCCCGGAGCCATTTGCCTGGGACAGCTCCCCGTTGTGCCCTCCTGGACGGCTCCGAAGGCGGCTTGGTCTCCAAGCCTGAGGACAAAGGGAGGCCCAGCCCAGGCCCTAGCGGTGGCTGGATGCCCGCTTAGCCTGCTGGCAGAAGCTCTTTCTATGAAATCTCCGCCCCAAAACACAGCCTCGGCGGGAGCACCCCGGCTGAACGCAGCTGCCGTTTCTGGAACATGGACCGAGGCGTCTCCAGGACACGTACACCCTGGGGGCAGCAGCAGCAGCCCCAGAACTACCACGGAGCTGAAACGGCACCTCCAGCAGGACCGAAACCCGCTGCCGACGCACACAAAGGGCTGAATCTCCTCTCCGAGGCTGGTGCAACATCCCCACGGGGGACAGCTGCCTTTCCCGGGGCGGGCGGGTTAACTCGGCGCCAAGGAGACATGATGCAGTGATCCCTTTGGGAAAGCCAGCCCCGGAGTCTCACAAGCCGTGACCCCCGCGCTCCGACCACACGGCAGGGACAGGCCCCTGTCAGCCTTATTCCGCAGAATCCATCTGTGCAAGGAGAAATCAACAGGGCAGCCCAGCCCGGCGAGCGACTTCCATTCTCCCGCGGGGCTTTAGGAACCTGCCCCGGCTCCTGCCTACAGCCCTGGCAAGCTCCTAATCTCATAGGGTCCTAGCACCATCCCACAGCCGTAGAATTACAGAAACGTAGGGCTGGAAAGGACCTTAGGAGGTCACCTAAGCCACCCCCCACTCAGGCACTCGCAAGTGAGCCTAGTGAATCCGAGAGGCATCTGTCCAACCTTCTCAAGAACCTCCACTGATTCCACAACCTGCCTTGGCCGGCTCCAGAGCTTCATGCTGCAGAGGAGCCGGACGGGGGCTGGAGAAGCAGAGGGAACACGAGGAAGACCAGGTCTGCGGAGAGAGACGCTGTCGGAGGGGGAGAGGAGGCTGGCTGTGAGGAAACAGAAGAGGACCCGGTCACTTCTGCCGACCTCTCAGCTGCTGAAGGAGGAAACCGAAGAGTCTCGGGATGGTGTGTCAAAGACCGGCCGGAAGGACGGAGGGGGAAGGAGCTCGGGAAGATGGCTACTGAGGCGCGTCCCTGCTCAGACTCTGCCTTGGAAGAGGCAGTGGGCTGCAACAAGGACCACTCTGCGTTTGCGCCTTTGTACTTCCCTCCAGAGCTTCTTCGCAGCGAGGTGCTGGCTAACGCTGGGGAGTCGATCGCTAGCGACCTGGGGACCAGACACGTGACGCTGGAGGGAAGCTGAGAGTCGGCCATCCCCCCTTTATCGTAGTGATACACAGGAGGGACCAACACCACCGCATGTGGCTTAGTGAAAGAGGCACGTGAGAGTCTAGCGCAGGGGTGGGCAAAATACGGCCCCGCGCCGGATCCAGCCCCCCACGGCCCAGCAGGGTTCCTTGGCCGCACATGCTTCTCAAAGCAGCCCGGTATTGGGGCGGGAGGGTAGCCGGTTGGGAGAAGGAAGCTAGAGGGAGGAAGGGTGGCCATGCAGGGAGACTGGAAGCTGGCAGGGGCAAAGGGAAGGAGGAAGACGAGGCCTGGGATGAAGAACCCAGGGGTGGAGGCTAAAGACAAGCTGGCCCAGAATGACCCAGGCCTGGGCGAGAACCGGGGACGACTGGCAACAGCCACGTTTCAATGTGAATTTCCTGCAAAATGGGCCGAATTCTGAGAATTCTCCCCAGCACCAGCTCCAAGCCTCATTCGGCAGCGGAGGCGTCGGAGCTGGTGGGTCGGGGGAGCGCTTGTTCCAAGGCGGGTTTTAACTGGAACAGGACACAGCAACACACGCCGCAGTCCTGCTCCTCACGAGCCATCTCCTGGCCTCTCTCGGCCGTTTGCTTCCCGCTTGGTTTCCGATTCGGGATTCGGTCACTTGCACCATTTGCCTTCTCCGGGGGCCAAAGTTTATTCAAAACAACTTCGCTGGCACTGCCGCCGACCTCGGCCATACAGGCAATTCCTATCAATGACACAGGGAGAAGCTGTTTGGGGAGAGGTCCCAAACACAGACCATTTAACCGCTCCGGGCGTGCAGAGCCTGCCTCTAGCAAACATGCCCAAGTGAAAAACAAGAAGCCATCAGGGTTTCTAACTCAATAACCAACCAGCCGCCCCCAGTGAGCCGCTCCCGGCCAGGGGATCTTTCCGCCTCCAAAGGCCACAGCAGATTAAAATGCTGAACCCGGTCTCCTCCCTTCTTCCAGGGAAGCTAAACATGCCTGTAACCTCAACTCCGGTGGCACAGAAAAGGCGACAAAGCCGGAAACGCTGCCCAGCAAGATCAAGCCCCTGGCTAATCAGCGGCCCGGGGCAGATTGCAGCACCGGGCAAAGGCGGTTTGGCTGCAGACGGACCCATGCCATCCTCAGGATCTGGGGCAGCAGGAGTCCGGCCGGGGGAAACCCTGCACTAAGCTGCCTTGGAGGCCTCAGCATAAGGCGGCACACCGCCCCCCGGGAAGCAAGCGAATCCACCCGCCAATGGAGAGGAGCATCAGGCGGCAACACTGCCCCATGCCAGGGAAGCGTCTTGGTTCCGAGGATCGTGCAGCCCACTGAGACCAAGGAGGGTTGTTCGTCTCCAACGGGGCCACCCAGAGGAGAGGGGTGATGGGGAAGGCCCCAATTTCGCTACAGCTGGGACCCCAGGAGAGGGCGCAGCAAGGGGGGGCCATGAGCACACGGGCATTGGTGATGTTGGGGGGGGGGGAGACCCCAGGGCCAGCTGGAAAGGAGATTAGGAGGGCACTTCACAGACACACTGGGAGCGCGTTCCAGGCCTCCAGAGCAGCCGGGGAGAAGGCACAAAGCAGAGGTCGGAGCGGCAGCTATGGAGACCTAGGGGCTGGCAGGGAGCAAGTGACAGGGTCTGATGTAAGAGACCACCACAGACATGGCTTTAGCCATAGGGCGAGGGGAGCAGACCGAGAGGTGCCCATAGGCCTTAACAAAAGAGCTTGGAGCCACAGCAGGCAGAGTCGGGGCGTGGAGAGAGGGAGCACGGACCAGCCCAAGGGAGACAGAGGACATCAGAAGGAAAGATTTACACACAAGCCCATGGTACGCCCACATCTTCAATTCTGCGTACAGACGTGGTCGCTCCATCTCAAAAAAGGTATATTGGCATTGGAAAAGGTTCAGAGAAGGGCAACAAAAATGATGAGGGGTTTGAAGCGGGTCCCATATGAGGAGAGATTAAAGAGACTGGGACTTTTCAGCTTAGAAAAGAGGAGTCTAAGGGAGGGATAGCATAAGGTCTAAAAAATCATGACTGGTGTGGAAATAGTGAATAAGGAAAAGTTATTTACTTGTTCCCATAATATAAGAACTAGGGGTCACCAAATGAAATGAACAGGTAGCAGGTTTAAAACAAACAAAAGGGAGTTTTCCTTCATGCAGCGCACAGTCAACCTGTGGAACTCCTTGCCAGAGGATGTTGTAAAGAGCAGGACTTTAACAGGGTTCAAAAAAGAGCTAGATAGATTCATAGAGGTTAGGTCCCTCCATGGCAGTTAGCCAGGATGGGTAGGAATGGTGTCCCTAGCCTCTGTTTGTCTGGAAATGGATGACAGGGGAGGGATCACATGATGATTACCTGTTGTGTTCACTCCCTCTGGGGCACCTGGCATTGGCCACTGTCAGCAGACAGGACACTGGGCTGGACGGACCTTTGGCCTGACCCAGAGTGGCCGTTCTTATGTTCTTAAGCAGGGTGGGGCAGCCAGCCAAACAGCAGCGCTGCCATCTCGGATGCGATTTGCAGTTTTTCTTAAACCCCCAGCTGCTGGAGTCAGGGGATCCCAGGAGAATCTCCGCTACCATAAAGTTTCCAGAGCCCACGGTTGCAGAAGAGTTTGAAAGGTAACCTCGGCGCTGCCTCACGGCCCAGAAACCAGCCGGGCCAATGGATAAACCTGCAAATAACTCGTCTCCACACGTGGCTAGGATGTGGATGGGATCTAATTTAAGGTCTTTCCAGCTTCCTGGACCCTCGGCGCAATTTTATTTTTGTTGCACTTATAGATTTTCTTCTAAGGAATTTCCTGTTAAAGAGCTCCCATTTTGCTTATGGAGTAGCTGGGAGCCAAATCCAGCGAAGAGCACTCAGTATGATTAACAGACTCCCCTGTAAAATAAAAGGAATTCCTGCGGCTTCTCATAGGCTCCCAGAACTAATTTAGATCACATCACCCCCTCAAAGAAATGCAGCCACTTCTGGAGTAGCGCGTGGCTGCTGTTTAACAGCGCACAGCAACACCGCACACTAGTTGAAGGCAGAAAGTGAAGTCTAAAAGAGCCCAATATTTATATTCCCCTCACTGCGGTCTTACCACAGTTGAATTTACACCTGGGGACTGATGTCTCTTCGTATGATCCTGTGCGGTCCCGAGTGTCCTGGGCTCCAGATCAGCCTCTCCCGGGGTTGGGGAGATACCGCCCAGTGCGTGAAAAAGGCTCACTAACCCACGCGGCCGTGGCTGTGCCTCGGACAGCTTTGAGGCATCTGGCCTAGCCAGGAGAGGCAGGTTAACCCATCTCCACTTCACAAACAGGGCTCAGGTTGGCATTTCTAGCTGCCGGGGGAGGATGCAGGTGACCCCAAAAGTGACAGAACCCCCCCCAAAAAAACTGTCCCCATCCTGGCGTGCTCTTTGAAGGGTCCCCATCTCTCTACTCCTTCACTGCTAAGCGCCTTCAAGGGGCCGTCTGCAACTGCTGTCCCTGGTCTCTCTCCTCCAACTTCACCGCCTCCATGCCCTCCCCAAGGGTTCCAGCGACCGCCTCCTGGCACGGCAGCATCCCCGCTTTACGGACCAGGGAGAGGAGGGGCAGAGAGGCTAAGGGACCGGCTCAAGGTGCCGCAGCATCCGAACCCAGGAGCCGGGCTGTAACTCCACGACACGCCGCCGCGGGCTTTGCCTAACAGCGACCGCTCTAATTCCCTCCGACGGCCGAGTCCCGAAACCAGTTTTTCCTTCCAGGGCAATAACTCGGCTCATCCTGTGCCCCTGCCCCATCCCGGCACAGCACGTCTCCTCCCGCGCACTGCACACACACGGCAGGAGCTCAGAGCGCACGCAGGCAACTGGTCTTCTGAAGACCCTGGTTGATCACAAGCATTGGGCAGGTGTGATTCCCTCGCATTCAACCCGGGAACGAGGTGCCGGGACAAAGGGACTCCGCTCCTCCTTCAGCCGGCTGCCGATGGACACTTACACCTGCCTCCAGTTGCAAAGCAGGGAATGACACACCCTGGCTACCCCTGCAGAGGAATAAGACAAACCCGTTGTCAGGGGAGGGACGAAATAAGCTACACCTGTCGGGCAAAGTGCACCTGCCACCAGACAGGGAGACCAAGTGGGTGTGAGAAACTTTGCTGTGTTCCTGCCACCACTGAAAGGAGGGGCAGGCAGGGGGTGATCAGACAGATCTGAACTGCGTGGCCGGACACGATGCACCTGCCACGTAGCCCCGGGTGACAAGGATCCAGAGGGGAAGGAAGTTCACACTGGGAGTGGGACCAGCTGAATCCAAACTTCTCCCCACCCACAGTCTCCTGGGCCCCCCGCTGGAAGGAAAGGGATGTGCTCAGCACACCCCGCGCAGTGTGGATAGAAGGATGTTCATTCTGCCAATACTGGAGTTTGCTTCCCTCGTGGACGTAGGGGTCTGGTTTTTTACTGGCTTCAGTTAAAATCAAAATAGGGTACAGTCCAAACCGGCTGCCCATGCAGACTTGCACGGGCATAACTAGAGGTGAATTACAGCCTACTTCGTTGTTTGGGGGCCGGTTTGTGTGTAGATAAGTCCTTCTGGTTCCAGGCCAAGCGCTTCCGAACCAGGGCACCTATTCTGTTTGTAGTATATCCATAATGCCTCTCGAGCCTGTTACAATGGATAACCTCACTCCGGTGCATGCCCAGGCTTGGCCAGTCCAACGTAGTTATGACAAACATCTATTATCTTGCCGAGATCCTGAGGCTGCACATTGCCCATCCATAGCACCACAAAGATTGCTACATACGCTTAGAAACCTGAGTGATCCCATATAGCTCTGGAGGAGAATGGTTAAGCACAGCCAATTTTGTAAGTTACACTGACAATTCTAACCCAGCAAGGTGACTGTTGGAGACAGCCACTGGATTCTTTTTGTTGTTAAGACTTTATTACTCTGGCTTCCGCTGCTACAGAGAAGTGCTAAAATACCTACTGCAATAGCCCAAAACGCAAGTGCTGACAGCAGAGCTACAAAATTCCCATTCCCAATAAGATTAGGTGGTGGAGACAATTACAGTATCTTAAATAAGGGAGGCTACATTCTCATGCGTCAGGCAATCAGATGCTTTGATCTCTGAGACATTACATTTTGGGAAGAAATCCTCTCTCTCAGCTTCTCTCCTGCCCTCAAAGCTCCCCCCGCCCCCATCCCAAAATGCAGTGCTTTTTTTGTGATGGTACTGCCTGGTACCCAGTACTGGCACCTCCAGTCAGAGTTGGACAACTTTTCCTCTGGAGTACTGGCTAAAAATGTATGTCTCTAGAGAATCCTAGAACACTAGAACTGGAAGGGACCTCCAGAGGTCATCAAGTCCAATCCCCTGCCCTCATGACAGGACCAAACACCATCTAGATCATCCCTGACAGTTGTCTGTCTAACCTGCTCTTAAACATCTCCAGTGATGGAGATTCCACAATCCCCCAGGCAATTTATTCCAGTGCTTCACCACCCTGAGAGGTAGGAAGCTTTTCCTAATGTCCAACCTAAACCTCCCTTCCTTCAATTTAAGTCCATTGCTTCTTGTCCTCTCCTCAGAGGCCCAGGAGAACATATATGGCCTTCAGCTGGGGGGATTAAATAGCACTTCTACCCTAGCACTCTTATCTGGGGGTGTCAGAGGACTTCAGGTGGGTGGGTGAGCCTCCTTCATGGCAGAAAGCTCTTGTCTGAAGAGTGGTATTCCTAGCTGGCACGGGCACGGAGCTAAAGGAAGAGGAAATGAACACTGACCCTCTCTAGCCCAGGCACCACTTGAAAAAGGCCCAATTTCCAGAGACACCGAGCACCTGCACCTCCTGCCGAAAGTGAGGGGACGTCCGTGGCTTGAAGCCCCTGTTTCCAGACAAGCCCCACAGCGGTGAACCCATACAAAACATTTTCACCCATACAAAACACGTTGCACTCTCTTGCAAATCACGTGACAGATACTTAAGCATCTGGTAGATAAACAGGGAGGCCACTTTACAAATGGAAAAAACAGACTCAGGGAGGAGTCTGGACAATGCTCCTCTGGGAAGCTCAAAAGCATCACACTGGAGCCCGCAGGAGCAGTGGTGCAGCCTTGGGAGAGGCAGTGGTGCAGGGAAGGCAGCAGTGAAACTAACAAGAATCAGGTTGGTTTCACTCTGCTGCTGGGGGAAGCTCTGAGCAGAGGGGGCCCTGCAGGGGAAAGGACCACCCATCCAGGACAGTTGCTGGAGAGGCGTGACCATACCGACCCTCACTCACCCACCCACCCTTCCCATAGAGGCCTAGGGTCTGTGGGGCAGGTAGGGATCTGTCCCAGCCCAAAGACTAGTGCCTGAAGCTTGGTGGACTCCAGGCTGGGGCGGCCCGTAACGAAGGGACATTCCCCAAGATCCCACCCCGCAGCTGCAGAGGGGCAGGCGCGCTCTGGGAAAGGGATCCCGTGCACCCGGCCCCCGCAAATCCCTATTGCCAGGGGGAGTCCCAGTGGGGATGCACCCCATGCGCTGAGTCTGCCCGGGGCACTGCCCTGGAGAAGTGGACACCGGAGCTGCACAACCCCCCAGCTGCGTCCAGGGTTCCCAAGCCACTCGCGCGCGCGCCCAGCCCCAGGTGCTGAGGAGTGGGGGGGTGTTCCTGGAGACCCCCAGCGCGCAGAGGGGGTGGGGGGGGTGCAGCCCCGGCAGGCGCCCCGGGCTCTGCCGGCGGGGAGCCCCGCGCCTGGGCGCCTCTATCCCGCCCGCGGACACTGCGCTGCGCGCGGGGGCAGGGACTTTCCCCGCAGGGCGGCGCGGGGCTGCACCTGCCGGGGCGCGGGCTGCCGGCCGCCGGGGAGCCGGAGCGGGGCGCGCTGCCCGGCACCTACCGGCTTTGCAGGGGTCGCGGTAGCCGGGCTGCTGCTCCAGGCTCGCCGCCTCCTCCGCCCGCCAGCCCCGCAGCAGCAGCAGGAGGGCGCCGAGGGGGGGGCAGCCCAGCGCATGGCGGCGCGGCCGGGCCGGGGCGGCTGCAGTGCTCGGAGCTCCCCGCGGCTCTGCCCGGCCCAGGCTGCGGCGCCCGCAGCTGGGGCAGGAGCCGAGCCGGCCGCCCGCCCCCGCCGCGCCCTGGCTGGGCTCGGGCCCCGTCACTCCGGCCGGGGGCAGCCAATCCGCGGCCGCCCCCGCCCAGGCTCCGCCCCTCCAGGGAAGCCCAGCGAGCCGGGCCGGGCGCCTCTCCGGAGGTGCCACTGGGGCGGGACGAAGCGCCAGAGCCGGGAGCGCCCCCGGGGCTCCCCGCCTGCAGCCTCCCGTGCACGGTGCCGCTAAGGCTGCTCCACCTGCATGGGTGGCCCGCCTGCCCCCCAGCACCAGCACTACCCCCTGTGCGGGGCGGTCACCGCAGCCCCCTTGGGCGTGCTGGCAAAGCCACTAACACTGGCCCCCTTGCGCTCTGGGGCTTCCCGCCGCCCTGTCCTGCTGGGCCAGATCTCCCGCTGGCCCCAGCCAGGCACAGAGCGCAGAGCCCGTCCCTCCCCACAAAACCCACAGGCCCTGAAATGCAATTTTAGGGCGGCTTGAACACCCCACAGGAGCAGAGCCCCATCCCCCCATACATCCCAGCTCTCAACTACCACCCCCTCAGCACCCAGACTGTGTGAACTATGCTCCACAGCGACCCCACCCTAAAAGCAATTCTTGTGGAAAGCCCCCCCCCCATGCACACCTCACCCAGGCCGCCATCCACAGCAGCCGGCAGCCTAGGACACACCAACTCCAAGCTGCACCAGACCCTGCCAGAACCAAGTGTGTCAAACCTGCCGCCCCAGAGCCGCCCCTTCGCCCGTTCTCCCCCAGGGCACCCCTTCCCACAGCCGTGTCCCCTACTCCTGCCTGCAAAATGGGGTGTCCCCTCCTGCACACAAAGTGCCCCAGTAGCAACTAGCCACTGCACTGTTCACCCAGAAGCTCACCCAGGGACAGGATAAAAGACAAAACACCAGCACCGGCAAGCGAGACCTCTCAAAGGGATCGTGGTACAGCCGACCCCTCCGGCCTGGTCCACCCCAGAAACGTACAGCTTTCAAAGGCCCAGTCGGGGAGCAGGGGTACAGCCTTGCTAGGTGCACTCATGGACAGAACAGAGCTGCTGGTTTATGGCTCGTTACCAGCTGTACCTCACTACCAGCTCGTTGTGACTGCAGGCATGGGGGGGAGGGGCGGGGGTGTGAAGGTAGGGCTGGGGAAGGCAAGGCCCCAGCCCCAGCCCCCCCTTCTACAGAGACTTTGCCCTCATAGGAGCCAAGCCTTTCCTTGGTCCCGTCCCCTGCCTCTGATATCTGCTGGCCGTGGCTGTGCCAATTCCCCTCGTATTTCAAAAGGGAGCCTGACCCTGAAACCAGGCCCATCCTCCCTCTGGGGTGCTTGAGGGAGTAGCTGCTTCACTGCTTGTTTTGTTCACCACCTCGGAGGGGAATAAATACTCAAAGTCTCGAACAAGGGGAACACAGCCTCTCCAGCAACCTGCACTATGGCTCAGTGGGGCTACGGGAGTGCTCAGCTGTGGGATGAGACTGCGTGCCATGGAGGAATGGACAGTTTTGCACAACCTCTACTGATCTTCAGGGTGGGAACTCTGTGCCAATACAATGCTCTCCCTATAGCCATTCGTGTTCAAGAACATGCTTTGAGTCTGGAAAAGTAAGGCAGTGAAGGACTGTGGCTTCCTAGTTCTTAGATTAGTTTTTGCCAGGCCAGCTGATTGTTCTAGCCAAGTGATCACCATTCTCCAAATGAGTGAATTTACAGAGACATTGCAAAATCTCTATGAGGCTACAACTTCTAGCAACAAGGGAGCCGCCCAGCCCTCTTAGGAATGCCCCCTTGCCATATTCCTACGCTGTAACAGTCTAACTTGCAGCCAAGCGCTGCTGAAGGAGTGAAATTTCTTCCCATCACTGAAAAAGATTAAGTGATCGTTACAGCTAAATGCCCAGATCAGCGTAATGCACCTGCCTATGCATCAAGCCCGACCAGAAAATCTGGAGAAATCTGGTTTTGTGATCCAAAAAGCTAAATGGGCCCTGAAACCTAAAATACAGACAACGCAATGTGGTGAGACAGAATCTTGCTTCCAAATGCTTGACTGGCCCCGTTTCCCTCAAAACCCGCGTTCTAAATGCCAAAAGATCAAAATCTCTCTATGGGAAAAAAGGTGAATAGAAATCTCTTGAAACCTCACAGGGGGAGAAGTAGAGGCTCATGTTTTCCACACCTCAGTTTCAGATGAGTATTTGTGAACTAATTTGAAATTCCTTCACAGTGGAATATGCATGCACAAGACCGACTGCAGAGCCAAAAACAGACCGCTAGATCCATGCAGGAGGACAGAACTAGATGTGAATCTTCAAAGAGATGGTGCCTTAGTGCATTGTCACAGGCCCAAAGTGCTCCAACATGAAAAGGTGAGATTTCCTTCCGGGGCCTCAACCACTGCTCGTTCGCGCCTTTGCCAATTTTTTCCTCCATTTATAAAATGATGAGGGTATAGCAGGACTGATCATGGATGCCCTCTGAACCTGCCGCACTCTCTCCTACAGATTTTAAATTCTGTAGCTCCCTCCTTCTTCTCTTTCCACCAGCAGAGCAGCTGGTCCCCTTGGGTATTGTGAGCACTCAGTTTCAAACACAAAGCTAATGCCCAGAAAGTGATTAGGGAAGATTTAAAGGGAGTAGCAATGAAGAGTTTGTTGTTCCTGTGCAATACTTTAGAGGCAGTTTAGGCAAAAAGAGCGGTAGGAGTTATACAAGAGATTAGGACTATGGCAAACCAGGCTAAGGACTGGGTACTTAGTGCTAGCATGTCTAAATTTTGAGCAGGCTTGAATTAGAAACCTGTGCCTTCCTTCCAAAGCAGTGCCCACCCAGCCCGCTCTGATTCACTAAGTCAATGGAACGCCATGGCAAAGATTCACTGCGTGAATGATTCCCTTGAGCTACAAGGGAAGGAATGGAAGTAGTTCCCAGATCCTGCTGGCTGTGAAACAGTCCAAAGCCACTTTGAACAAACCCAGTAGCACTCTCCTCTCTAAGTGGACGTGAGACCTGCTTTTTGTGAAGCAGCTCATCCGGTCCTGACTCCAGAAGCTAGGTAAAAGGGGAGGGAGGCAGAAGAGATACACATTTATCCCACCACCTGATCCCAGCATGCTGTACAATGGCCTCCTTAGGTACAGGCAGAGAGGGAGGCCAACTGTACTGGCTCTCCTAAGGGGTGGCAAGGGGAACATGTGTCGCTGACATAGGTGTAGCTACGTGACCGTCGCCCGGCCAGACGGCTGTTGGCAAGAAAAGCTGTCCTATTTTCAGAAAACCACCTCTTAAAATAAAGCTGTTTCACCCACTGATCGTGGCCCTAGGAGATTTGTGCAGGACACATTTGCTCTGGCAGTTAACCAGAACCACGAGCACTGCTTGGAGCAGACTTTCTAGTGAAGCATGGGGTGAGTTTAGATTTGACTAAGACATGGGCCTCTTGGATTCATTTTAGATTTGACAAGTGGATGTGTGAAACTGGTGAAATATTTAGAGACAGACCCCTTTGTAGTTGTAGCATGCCATGCCGCTGCTTCGTAGGACCTCAGTGACAGCTTCAAGGACACACTACAGCCAGTCACACAGCAAAAGGCAACAGCTGTTGCCATACACAACCATGACTGTAGGTATATGTACTTGTACTTATTGTTGCAGTCCGTTCTTCTGAATTCTCTTGGTAACCACCTGAGTTGCTTCCCACTTCCTCCGTTTGCCTACTGGCTTTTGACAGGGATTCTGATTACAGCTGGAAGTTGTTCATTCAATGGGGTTCCCTGTTGTCCCACTGATACTGTTCCCTTTTTAGCCACGCCGTAACATTAGGTAGTAATAGCTAGATTCCTTTATACATTTACTATCCCACTGTTTTGTTTTGTGCGCTACATCCGCATTCTCCAATACAGCGCACTTCAGTGCAACACTTGAGCTTTTGGGTAACAGAAAAGAATTTATTCCATTTGCAACCAGACCCATTTATACATTAAAAACTCAGGAGACAGAGCACTCTATCCCTGTTACTTACAAGAACAGCCTGACAGTACCTTGAGAAGCAGGTCACTGTTTGCAGAGCGCTTTGAGATCAGCGAACGTAAGGTTTTAGGTAAGTGCAAAATATCTCAAGTCATTCCATCCCCGTCCCAAAGAAACCTCCAACGATGCTTTCCTCCACTCTTCAGTCCTTGGATCTTGGGACAACAAAGCAACTTTCTGCATCTTGTACTGTGTCAGAACAAAGGCCCCAGGTAGAAACAAAGGACCTCTCTCCCAAAGCTAAGAGCAAGACAAGCTAAAGCAGAAGTCCTCACCATTTAAGAAGGTGCTTTTGTGAACCCATAAAGTTCGAGACCCACTGACAATGGGTCGAGACCCACTTTCGACAATGTCAGCTGCAACAGGGTTAAGCAAAACCATCCCAGCCACCTTTGGCAAGGTCCCTCTGGTGTGTGGTATTCAGTGAATGGATCTGTTGGTCTTTCCAAAGAAGGTTCTCCTGGCACAAAAAAGGACAGACGCGTGACAACGGATGTCCACAGCAGCCCTCAAAATCTCTGCCATCAGGCAAAAGGAGTTGCATTCCAACATCCACTCGGAGCTGTCCATTGCCAAAGAACGGCCTATGTAACCTGATTCTGTTATTAATTTGACAATTCACAAAAGTATTTCTGATATGAATTAGCGAAAAGAAGCGGGTTGCAGCCCAAATCCTGCTTGATTACGCAGAACACACTGTCCAAGTTTTATATGTGATTTTTATCTAAATCATTTTCTAATCTCAACCACAGCCTACTGTAGTACCTCAGACGACACAACATGCGAATTCTTTATCCAAGTACACACTTAGCTTTAGAATATTTTAAATCTAGATTTCTTTTGGTGTGTCCTGCGTTACTCAGCCCAATATTTTTAGTCTTATTTTGACCACTGATGCTGTTTGTTTGGTTTTTTTAAATTGTGCTTTGTGCAGTTTAGACAAGGAAGCTTAGCTGGCCAGTTTCAGATTCTCACACAATGCTGCAGTGTTTCAGGCTGCAAACTCTTCTTGGGAGCAAGAAAGAGAGAAACTAAAGCTAGACTACAAACTGTTTCCAGCTAAATGCAGAGAGGTTCTAATTACAGCTGATTAAAAAGCTTTTACAGCGTCTAAAAACTGAATTTAAGCTTCCTAGCTTAACACTGAATGGTTGCATTAGAAAGCACAGTTATTTGACACAGGATTTTCTCCAGTTCTTCGGCTTGAATGCCTGCCTACAGCCTTAGACCTCCTTTTAATGCAAATCAAGCCAGGACAATGCTAATTAGTTCACCTGCCAAAGTGCTGGCCAGACACTAGAGGGAAACAAGTAGTTTCCATTCCATTGTCGCACTCCATACGAGGCCACATTCCTACAGCACACGCTATTAGCGGCTCACAGCAGAATGGGTAGAATACACCACGTTCCTAGAAAATTAAAGTGATCTAGTTAAACCAAGACACCAATGATTCCTAAGCAACAGGTCCATTAGATGATCCAAAAAGGGAGCTCTCTCCTACTCTGAAGCCATGCTTTGCCTGTGATGACTTCCCTTCTAACCCTATGATTCTATTGCTGTGTGGAAAACCTTGAGAAAATGGAAGTTCTATAGACTGCAAACAATAGCTTCTCTTTAGGAAGTCAAATATTTCCTGATATTATCTGGTCCTAATTCTTGGAATTATTCCTGGCAACAAGTGACTTTAGATCTAGAGACATCTGCATATCACGTAACAAGTTCCATCACCACCCTGGATTTTCAAAACATCCTTCTACAAAGCTCTACCAAAACATGGTCACTGCACATCTTCAAATCCTTCTGCTAGAAGGCAATCTATTGTTTCATGAGCCAGTCTTTTTGCAAGGTGACCTACTACTGTGAAAAGCATCCCTACTTGATTATAAAATTGGATGTTAGGTGTATGGGCTGAGACAAGTAAAGATTTGAGAAATCCTCAAATTCAAAGGATGTAAGTCTTTAGTATCCTAACATCTATTAAGTGTTGGCTAAACTACCTTGTGGCATGAAATATATTGTCTCCATTTACAAAACTTTCACTTGTGTGCCTTGAGTAACTTCCCCACTAAAAAATGGCTACAAAATAAATACTTTAAATCTCGAACATAACATTCTCCTTTTTCCTGTACTAAGTACTACAGCTGCATTCTATTCACGTTCCTTTCTAAATTCGAAACATTTAGTTGTATTTACCCAACACACTTGGCAGAGATGGGCTATTGCTACATATCACCCTGTAGTAAATTCAACAAAAGTCATCTGTGCCGAAACACGAAGAGCCAAACAGAAGAGTTCCTAACAGATGGCTTGAAAGCCAATTCAAGAACTGACAAGTGGCCATGGTAGCAGAAGTATTAGCTGTAAAATCTTGATTTCATCTGCAGCAGAACAAGGATTATGTTGCCTAAGCCGAGAGCTTCCACATCCTATTACTTGAGACAGTTCAACATGTAGCCACAGTAATGGGAGCTAATAACTTGAACAGCAACCATGATAGGACAAGCAGGTCAAAAATCACAGAACTGTCACCACTTTGTCTTCACACCCCTTCAAAAGCAGAAAGGCCTCTTTCTGGGCTAGGATAGAAGCATCAAAATGCAGGCGATTTAAAATGTGGAGTGCTTCTCCAGAGGAACATAAAATGAAATCACGGCTTGTGTTTCTCGGGGCCTTTCCACTGTCCCGTTAGAAAGTATATGGTGCGGTCTGGATTTTCTGAAGCGAATAATGCCAGAGAAAGGAAATATGCAGCATGCGAGACTGTAGCATTAAAAAGAGTCCAACCAAAACACAACCAATTAAATAAAGTTTAAAAATTATTTTATGACATTTCTGATAGATGACTCATATCGCAGTACAGACCCATTAAATGCCTTTTCAAATCTTGTACCTCAGAGGGGCACTTATGTATTTGTCTTTGATCATTCATTTTCTAGATTCAGAAAAATTTATTTTTTAGATTCAGAAAAACATCCAACAGACGAGGGCTAGAAAAGTCACTAGAGGGAACAAGTACAAAAAATTATTTGTTTAAAGTCTGTATTTTGTGGAAAAAAGTATTTTTATTAAGGCAAAATAATTGCTGACTAATTTTTTGCTCCCTTCAGAGTCAGTCTATGTGCTTTTAAACTAGAATTATCTTATGTCAAATAGCAAAATATAGCTACAACCAACTATACACTTACTTAAGATGTCACTTCTCTTTTCCTGCAAAGATCAGTTAACTCTGGCCCAAAGAAATGCCAGTGTGTGTGGAGAGATTATTATGGATCTGTAAGATAAAACTTCAACAGACTCTGTAGGATTTAACCTTCTTCCTCTCTCTGGACTTGGCTGTGTTCTTCCTACACAGAGGAATTGTTCCATTCATTTAAACCTCACATACTTTACATAAAATATCAGTTACATGGGATGCACAATATACACAGGATGCAGAGTTTTCTAGAAATGTACCTTGTAATACACATTCCCTATTAATTTGGTTCTCCCCCTTTCAGGTGTGGAACAGTATTTTGTTCCTCAGCTCAAATCTGCATTTTCTGGATCAGATGCTATGTTCCGAACAGACAGTCTTATGAAAGACATCCCTCTACGGCAGGTGCCAAAACCCAAAGCGGACTGATTTTTAAATCTCTCATGGAAACAAACGAAGAATTTACCCCATGAAGAATCCTTCTAGTCAAGTACACTGCACAATTAGCACTCATTTGACTTAGAAAATCTTAACCTTTATTTGCCCATTTATATTCGTGCTCCTCTCATTCCTTCTCCCCAGTAGACTAACTGGATCAATAGATTTCCCCACAAGCATTTAGATCAAGAAGGATCTTTCTCGGCTGGCCATCTTTGGAAGTGTAGTGTATAACCCGGATGTAGGCAAGCTTCCTCACATTCTGAAGCGTGGGTTTTCGATACTTGAAAAGCACAGTGACACTGCATACAGAAACCAGCACTCAATAGTCTTGCCTTTTTAAAACAAACATTTTCAATTGCAAACTCATCTATTTTCACAATCAGAACATTTTTGTCTGAAAAGTTTATTTTTGTTTTCTGAACACTCTAAAGCAACTGTGCTTTAGATGTTACACAAGTGTCCAGATAAGGATTAAACAAAAATTAAAATGTTCTAAATTACAAATTTAACTCCTGTAAGAGCTTTGGAAAGGAAACAGAACAGAAAGCATGACACACACACATTGTGAAGAAACCCCAACGTTTCATGCAATGGCAAGCAAGATGTAAAAAGCCACCCAAATTCACACATTTGTACACCGAATCATCAGAAAAAAGTACTCTGTAGTAAATCTGTACATCCAAATACATTTGGGATCTACACCTAAGTTACATTATTTAATGTTATATACACTTATTACCGCTTTATAATGTCTTAAGGAAAGCCTTCATTCAAACCCAAACAAAAGAAAGACTAACTTGGAAAAAAAGGAGAATCACTTTAGACATTCAGTTAAAACGTTGGTTTTGTTTTAATCTAGACCTCAAAACGTTTAATAAAAACAAACAGCATCCTCTTCTTTCAACATTTTGCTTTCTAACTGTACAGTAAATTGCACTGTCTTCAGACTGTATCTTCTTTGGATGGATTTAAGATGTAGCTGGATATTACTTTAAAGATAGATAAATAAACGGGAAGTTGGTCCAACTAGAATGATAGCTGATATATTACATGCAGGTAAGTTTAATATATCTTTAAAATTATTTTTAGACAAATGGGTGTAGGTATAGTTGATACTGCAAATGAACCAAAAGAAGCATCCAGAGTCAAAATATAAAACACACCTCTACCCTGACAATGGCAGTGAAAACCAGAACAGTAATCTTTCTGGAACGGCATTTTTAGATAATTTAGAAATGTTAAGTACCAGGAAGACTACTAATCAAACAGTTTTAGCAGCCAAGTTTTCCTCTTTTTATTGAATGGAACAAATGCTTTAAATTAACTGTGTCCTCTTCACTGAAGAGAGCTAGCCTATTCATCTTTAATGAGCTAGGTTTTTTTGGGGAAGATTAGCCATGTACTGTAGTAATGCCTACTGCATATAATCCAAGCATTTGCTGTGAACAGTTGGAGAAAGCAGTCAGTAAGAACCTAGGATCAATGAAAATAGATGTTACTTTAAGCCATCCACAAAATGGAGACCCGCACGAGGCCCAGTGTTAAAACCCAACTCTCTTCTTGCGCTTTTTGTTGTGCAAGTTCATCCCCCATTGAAAACAGTAACTGATCCATAGTTCAGTTTTCGCATTTCCTTAGTCAATTTTCACATTAGTGTAGATTTTACGAACAAAGGCACTTGTTCCCATGTAACCAATAGCTCCTGCAAAACAAAAAATAAAATGTATATTTTAGCGGACATCTCCTAATAACTATTAACATAAAAAAATAGTCTGTTCATAGTGGGGGCCATGTAAATCATGGAATGCTTGTTTTCAAACTGTATATAATTATCCATGAAGAACTCCCATAACTCTAAAGACCTAAATCCATTAAACACTCTCCCTGGCCCTGATAATACAGCTGTGCCTCCTACTGCTTCTAATAATCAGTCCCTTTTCTCCACGCAAAGGGTGGAAAGCAAAACATTCCCACACCTCTGGGATGGGTGCTTTTTTATTATAAGTGAATGTTCTTTTTCTCACAGCAAAGCAGAAACAAATAGCAATGAGTATTTAAAAGGAAACTGCAAACCTGCAGTTTTCAAATTAGGAAGAGTCATGAGGTGAGTATACTTGGGCCACAGAAGTAATCAAGGGGCCGGGCATTGAGCGGGGAGGCAATTAGGGACTGAACACTACAGTGCAGTAGTAAATGACCTAACAAAACTAGACACCGAGGTGACAAGAGAGAGCTGGAACTCATCCCACAAGCAAGTTCTCCAAGAAGTGCTGCAACTCCCGCAGGCCAAATGTACAATCTAAGATGGATTCAGAAGGCTGAGCAACCAGTCAGAGAACGCTACATGCTTGCACCCCATGCCCCCCCAAACCAAAGCAGAAAGGAGGCTGGTTGACTGCTGGTGCCAACCTGCCAGGATAAGCTAACATGACACCAAAGGTGCAAACTAGATAAGGACCAAGAGAACCACAGTCACTCAGCTAGTCTCACCCAGTCTGTGCCCCTCCTTGTCCCAGGAAGACGAAGTCAGGAGCAGAGCCAAGGAGCTGAGACTGGGAGCAAAGACCCTGGCTGAAACCTGAGCCCCAGTGCTCCCCCAGCTCAAAGCACTTAGCCCTAGAAGCTCCATGGTGCAGGAGCCCTGAGCACCCCGCACCCTGGTGCCCCACAGGGCAGAAACCCCACACCACCTCCCCACAGTTGAAGCCTTTGAGTTCCCTCCCCCTGCTAGGCTCCATAGTTTTATAGCATGTTTGCAGGGGCATCAAAGAGAATAGGGTTGAGAATCCCTGCTTTAGACCACCACAGATATGGGAGCACCTGACACTTACTACTTGGACCCAGATCCAGGCATAAAGGCTACTGTTTGTAACGTCCGAGTAAGAACTTTACTTACAGGTCTGATCCACCACGTGAGAAAAATTGCATTTTGGTTAGGTGGCTTTTCAAGGGACTTGGCCGAGTGCAAGTAAGTTGTTTAATGGAGTAATTGTACGCAGTCCATCTCATCAGAACCGTAGACTCTCATACGTCATTACAGCAAAAACTCAAAGGGTCCAAACTGTCAGGGACACTCGAATCAAAAAAATTCAACCCTTACTGTTCTTAATGCCACAAAACCACCAATGCAAACCAGAGTTGCAATTTTGTATACATAGGAGTTAAGAAACTCTATGTAACATGTAAGTATCTGAATGTGCTATTATCCAGTGCATGTCCGCATGTGCAACTGAATGAAGCAGAGACAACATGAAGTTAGTAAGCCCCAAGAGCACGAAGAATGGCTAACCAGATCAGATGACCTCTTCCCTACGCCATTTAAAGAGAGGGGATTTTAAAGTTTTATCCGTCTCCTGCATGACGAATGGTCTGGAAGTTCTAGGGTTGCCTTGCTACCATTTTCAAAGCTCTTGTGCTCTGTAGGAAGTGATCCCAGTACCCCACAGTGTGTGAAATATGTGTTAACTAGATACAGTCGGGAGATTCACAATTGGGATAGGTGGCCTGGATGTTGAGGGGTCCAAAACAGTCAGGCTCATGTTATTTGATTCCAACAGAATCCAGTTGTATGATGCTGCAGGCAGCCATGTGCATAGGCACGGTCCCGCCATGCACTGTCTCTCTGGATCAGCAGTAAAAAGCATGCACAATTTTCTAACACACTTTGTAGTTCTGTGCAAAATGGATTGTCATCTGACTTTACTCACAATATTCCTTCAAAGACCTAGATATCTCCTTAATACTACACCAAATACTTTTTCATGGTAACAAGAAAGCATATGAAGATTTACCCTTTCCATTTTTTTAAAAACATTTTAATTACAAAAATTGATGGACATGCTCAATGCCTGGCATTCGACATTTTAATCAGTACCAGGCTGAATGCTAAAAAAAAGATTAGAGCTCAAAGGTGTATAAAAGCCTATTAAAGAAAAAATAGCTGAGAGACTGCCAGAACAGTAGGGGAACCCTGTAATGTGCCAAGGACTTCAAGAGGCAAGATGAGATTTCAGTCAGAAAAGCACTTAATTTAGAGCTGGATCACATTTCTTTGTCCTTGTAAATGTCAAGAAATCACCTTCCCGTGTCTTCTAAAGACAAGAAAAAAAATTATGCTTGATGCACAGGTGGCGAATATTGAATCTATTAGTGCCTTGACTCTGCAAATCCTTATGGATGCTGGTAACCTGTATGAAAGTAGTCCCGCTAAAGGCAAAGGAATATTCGCATGCATCAAGAATTGTAAAGCAACGCTCTAAATAGGGATAACTAAAACTGTCTAGAGGCCTGCATGAATCACGTCAGTCATACTGTGCAAAAATGGGAAAGAACCACTTTGCACCTTGAAAAACATGTGAGGGAAAGACCCAAAAAGCCAAGAGGTAAATATATTAAGTACACCCAGTGAATTGCTATATGAAATGCTACATTCCTATGCAACAGTGAGCTCAAACAACATCTAACAGGCAGTAAAAGATGTGGAGAAACTGGAGAAAGTTCAGAGAAAAGCAACAGAAATGATTAAAGGTCTAGAGAACATGACCTATCAGGGAAGAGGAAAAGAACTGGGTTTCTTTAGTCTGGAAAAGAGACAACTGAGAGGGGACATGATACCTTTTTAGGTACCTGAAAACTGCTGTTACAAGGAGGAGGGAGAAAAATTATTCTCCTTAACCTCTGAGGACAGGACAAGAAGCAATGGGCTTAAATTGCAGCATGGGAGGTTTAGGTTGGACATTAGGAAAAACTTCTTGTCAGGGTAGCTAAGCACTGGAATCAACTGCCTTGGGAAATTGTGGAATCCCCATCATTCCAGATATTTAAGAGCTAGTATAAAATGAAAGAAACCAAGCATGCAGCCAGAAAAGTAGAAGGTATTTTCCAGAATAGCATGTTTTCTTTTATGAGACCTACTTTGTAAATAATTTTACTTTTGTATTTTGAATATAGTGACAGCTGTGAATTTATGACATACATGTATTTTGAACTTACCACACATTATCCCCAAGGCTGTGCTAAATACCGCCATATAACCGAAGTAAAATGATGTTTGAAACAAGCCATACATTCTGAAATAAAACGGATAGCAATTTATATCATGCCATTTTTCTGTAGTTTCTCAATATACAAAACATTTGACCTAACTTATGAAGTACAAAATACAGCCACCACTTACTTTGTTTTGAAAAAGTAGTAGTAAAAGGAGTACATGTAAACATAGATTGCTGTTGATGCAGCAGAAAGAAAGCTCGTCCACTGCCTGAAACACACATATGAGTCTGTCACTAGACCAGACATGAACCAAACAACAACAACAAAAAATTCCCCCACAAAATACATGGTACAGGAGAAATATGCAGTAGGGAAAAAAAAAAAAAAATCTACTTCTTTAAGCATGTGCTTCACGTGAAAAGCAAGCTTCCAGGAAAATATTTGTCACTAATATAAAATACAGAGTCGCTTCTGTTTTATTTTATTTATATATAAATAAAAATAAAAATAAAAACACACCAGAGTTTGGTGATATAGTCAGCATGCTCTTAATAAAAGGAACTTAACTCTCTCGTCCCAAGACCAACAATGCTATAACACCACTACAAATAATTCATACCCTAACGTCAGAACATGCTTGTTATGAAAGGGATTTTAAAAAAAATCCACTTGTGTTTAGGGAAACTTTACTCAATAGGGAAAGTCTCTTGCAAGTCTGTATTATACTTCTGAGATATCCTAGTAACGCACTATTTACGAACAAAAATGGTACTTACCACCTGTAATCCTCTGCATTTAGCAGGAAGTACGTACATACAATGGTCACACAGACTGTCACAATGCAGAGGATAACCAGCACCAACATCATGAAGCCATAAACATAGTAGATCTTGTAAGCCCAGAATGAAGTGAAAATAAAATACCTAAGTGGAATTGAACGAAACAAGACAACTTTACTATGTAGTAACGATACCTTTTTAGCAGTTTCTACTGACCAGGCATAATTTATGTACTACAAATAGCTGACTTAATTCCATGCAAAAATGGCAAACCCTCACATTTCAATGAAAATTGATCCAAAAGGGAGGATTCCTCCTAGGCAAACAATAACAGCTGGTTCCATGAACCTGCAAAGTAATGGACATAGCAATCAATGATGACATTACACACATTTTTCTATTTCATTAATAAAGATATCCAAGACAAATAGTGGAACACTTAAACCCCCCCCCCCCCCCCCCCCAAAATACATTAATGGCACCTATTCTGACAAACTCTCTGCCTGAGTCCCCTCTAAATTCACTGTCTTTAAAAAAGAAAATAATCTGAGATTTCTAAAACATGTGAGACTCGTCCCACCATTCCTGAAGACTGACATCTGTATTACAGAACCCCATTTACTTAAGCTGGGCTTTGGACCACTACTTGGTAAAGATACTGAGTGCCTAGCAGCTCCAAATGAAGTCAATGGGACCTCACTGCTTTTGAACATGTAACCTCTTATTTAGGAGCTTGATTACAATCGCCTTCTTCTTTAAAAAAAAAAAAAAAAAAAAAAAAAGTACCCATTATACATACTGATGCAACAAAGCCTCAAGATCCCTGTGATGTAATATACGTAAAATAATTCTGAAATGGAAAACTATCTACCATCCTATGCAGTAGCTGTCAGTCCTAGGACATTAGAGAGGCAAGGTAGTCAGTCAGTCTCTCTCTCTCTCTCTCTCTCTCAACAAGAGAATGTTCCTGCCGTGTGACAGAACGTCGTCATCAACAGCCCCTAGTATCTTTTATTGAACCAATTTCTGTTGCTCAGTCACAGAGCCATACTCCAGATCTGGGAGAGGTACTGAGTGAGTGTCTCAGCTACATGCAAAATATTGTTCAGCATAAGCAGCACATATTGTAAGGGATCATTCAAGGTGCTCATTTACACCTCTTTTTGTCCTATAACTGCAGGTGTTTACGGGCTACTCTACCGTAAAGAAGTTACCATATATGCTATATACTTATGCTAAACGATCTGTTCCTAGCATTTGGCTGGGATGCTCGCTCAGAGTACCTTTCCCAGACTTGAAAAAGAGCTCTGTGTGGCTCGAAAGCTTGTCTTTCACCAACAGGAGCTGGTCCAATAAAAGATATTACCTCCCCCACCTTGTCTGTCCAAGTGCTCTCTGTGTAAGTTACCTATATATTTTAGCAACTCTGCTGTGCGGACACTTATCACACAATGGTAATGTGGTTCAGGCACAGGAATAAGAATCAGAGAGTCTGGATTTATTTCCATCTCTGCCACAGGTAAGTGTTGTGGCCATAGACAAATCAGAGATTTTTGTGCCTCTTTCCATAACATGGGAATGACATCTTCCCAAAGGCATCGTGAGGCTTTATAGTTTTATTTTCAAAACCTGAGTAGTGACTGCTGTACATATAATAGAAATTAAATTTGTGTCAGAGTGATCAAGCATCTACATAATTAATACCGATGAGGAAAATATTTTACAAAGAAAGGGGTATATAGTTCAGTATTTTTGGAATTTTACAAAGCGATAGTGACAACATGCCATGCGCTGATATACGGCTGAAATGAATACTCAGCATCTGTAGATGCTACTATTGCTTACCAGAGGTGACCTCTTCATATTACTCACACTGATGCTGAATCTAGCTACAAGAATTTTGGGTGACTTAATTTGTTGCTTTTTTCATTACTTAGAGAGAGACTTATTTAAGTTGATGGACCCACAATTTTACCTTCACTAGAAATATCTTATTTCTTTTTCTCATTGTAACCCAGAAAAATCCATCTGCTTTCCAAGAGATGGGCTGCAGTATAAATCAAACCCCAGCTTCTCAACCAAGAAGCATGCCCTTAACTCAAGACACTAGATTTTCTGGAGATTGTAGGTGTAGCACATTTCTCCACCTCCTTTGTTTTGACGACCTCACTCTTCTGAGAGGAATGAAATCAGTAAAATACATCCTTATTTCCATAACCCGTCACCTACTCACTAGATTTAACCAAGCAGGGCAAGGAGATTGCATTCAGTGTATGCCTGCCACATCCTTACCCACCCAATCTCTTTAAAGAGATACTTTAATGCAGACATTTAAATAGGTTCCCTGAGGAGCTTTTTCCTGCACGAGTCTTGAACTAAATATACATTTAAAGGCTACTCCAGAATTTTGAATGATGCCACTACTTCAAAAATAATTTTAAACACATTTAAGTTTGAGTGAATACACAATGTATAAGCTCTTTTCTTTACCATTTTTTCTCTGGTATTGGACGAGGCACGGCATTGACACGACAAGGAAAGTTGGGCTGGCCCGAAAGATTTCGGCCAAGAATTGTGCCAACAAGGTTCAATGGAAGAATAACAAAGAAACAGATACAGCATACTGCAACCTGTAAATCAAATAAACAGGGGGGTATGAGATCACAGAAAAGGAAAAAGATCTATAAAGTAACAAGGCCCAATTGTGTATGTTATACCAATACTGAATCATACTCCTAACTATAAAACATTAGCCAATGATCCAAACTACTTTGACTGTTGAGATGCAATTTGTGTTTATTCCAAGAAAAACCTAGCAGAAGGTACTAAAAGAAAAATGTACATTAGTAAAATATTGTATCTGAAAATATTAATCAGTTTGTTATGTTTGTAAAAAGATTGAAACAAATTTATATCACCTTGTTCACTCTAACCATAATAAGCAGAAGTTAGTTTGTACACTAAAGAATTGGAACCTTTATCATTGATTATGCTTTGCAATATAAGAATTCAAAGTCTCTGATTATGAAAAGTTAAGAATACCAACTCTGGCTGATATTACCTAGCTGATAACTAGCAATGTGTGTAAAAAGTTAAACAAAATCTGCTTACAACATTCTTGATCTCTAAAGGTCTTCCAACCCCTTCCCCCCATGTTGAAGCCATATCACACTGACACCTGGGGCCCGAATTTCTGAACTTTACATACAAATGATCAAACAAGTTACTATTTGCATCAGAGGGGTAGCCATATTCATTTCTAACTGTAAAAACAATTAGCAGAACTGTGGCACCTCAGAGACAAACACATTTATTAGGTCATGAGCTTTCGTGGGGGGAAAACCCCTTCATCAGCTGAATTGGAGTGGAAATTACAGAATTCAGGGTATTTAGGACTTCAAAAGAAGTTACCTGTCAATTGTAGGACTAGTGTTAATGAAGCTAATGAGGTCAGAATGGATGTGCTTCATTCACAGCATGTGGAGATGCTAATATCAAAGATGTGGAGATGCGAATATCAAAGGTGAAGAAATTGCCTCTGTAGTGCATTAACCAGTTAAGATCTTTATTCAAGACTAAGTTGGTAGTGTTGAACTTGTAATGTAAATGAACTCCAGTTCAGCTGTCTCTCTCTGTAATCGGGTGATGAGATTCTTTTGAAGGATGGCTACTTTTAAATCCATTACTGAATGTCCAGGAGGTTAAAATGTTCCCCTACAGGTTTGTATGTGTTCCCATTCCTGATGTCTGTTTTGTGTCCATTTATCCTTTGGCGCAGAGACTGTCTGGTTTGATCGATGTACATGGCAGAAGGGCATTGCTAGCACTTGATTGCATCTGTCATGTTAGTGGATAAGCCCCTATGTGGTTAGGTCCTGTGATGAGGGAAGGCTGAAATAATTGGGCTTGTTTAGTTTAGAATAGAGAAGACTGAGAGGGGACAGGATCGCGGTTTTCAAGTATCTACAAGTGGACAGAGTTGGCAACAGGGTTTGTTGCAGGGATAGGTTCCTGGTTGAGTGTTTCTGTAGTGTTTTGTTTGTGGCTGCTCATAACTATCTGCAGGTGCCATTTACCCACAGAGTAAATACATATACAAATTAGGTGCATAATTGCACATACATAGTGAAGAACAATCATGCCTTTTATTCTGCCCCATTCCAATGGAGTGTGCCTCCGTCTGGTTAACTGGGAGGTATGTGTGACCGAGGAGGTAGAAGAGGTCTCCTCTGGTATTGTGGCCTTTTCCATTATGGTTAATCTGTCAGTCTGAGAGTAAGGGTAAGCAAGCTGCCTTTGCTGGTGCTGACATTTGTAGGGCTCCCTGAAAGGGGTTAGGACATACATGTCTAGTGACCTCACAGTAGCTCTCAAGTCTTTGAAGAAGTGGAGCACTTTGTCAACCCTTGTATTGAAGATCTCCACCCCCGTGAGTGGGAGGTGCTGGGTGAGATCTTGGAACCTCCCAACACCCCCGTGACTAATAGCCTGAGGCTTGTTACATGGACACAGACATGCCAGAAACACCCATGGCTGCAGACAGGCCTCTTCTGGTAACCATCTGAATTTCTTTAATAATCTCCCTGATCTCTTTCATAATGTTCTGTGGCACAGAATAGGAGTCACCCAGCCCTATGTTAGGAAATTATACTGGACAAGCTTTGCCACCCACTGTGTTGTGCCTGAATGTGGGGGTCAAGACCACAGGTATGCTCCTTGTTGATTTCAAGTTCTCCTGCAAGGCTGCAGCTAATAAAAAGGCTGAATTCAGGTGGGAATAAAGTTTTCAAAATTCCTCAGGGCACCTGATAGTGTTCTTGCACCCATTTGGACAAGGAATGGTGCTGGCCAAAGAGTTTTAGCCAGCTCTAGTATGGCCTCATTAACGGGGAGAGCCATCCTGGCTGGTGCTGATAGGGTCAAGATGCGATACCGTCCAGTTTATGAAAGCTCTCCTACAACACCATCTCTATGTCCAGGGTCTCCACAGTGCAGACCAGGAGAGCCTGAAACGGCGTGATACAACTACCTCATTGGGTGATGACTATTCTTCCTTTGAAACTCGAGGTATTCGTTTGCTATTCCCATCTCCTGAGAGACCAGTGATCTAGGAAGTGCTGTTACCAGGGAGCCTCCATTCTTCCAAGATCAGCAAGAAGATCTGCTTTGGGACACTTGAGAGAATGGCCCCCACTGAGACCTTTCACTGGGCAACGTGGCACATTTAATGTTTTCGGCCCATGTGTGCTGGCCGTCCCATCACCATTCACATTTCCACTGAGTCGGCATCTTGAGAGAGGGGGATGCCAAATACCAACCCTCAGATAGCTCTTACAAGGCAGATGAGAGGCATCCCTGCTCAACACCAGGGAGGTGGTGTGAATGGTGGTGCCCTGTGGCAATAGGCCAAGCATCAGCCCCCAGTGAAGAAGTCTCTGGCGGGAGTCTAGGTAAATCCAGAAGGGCACAGACTGAACTTGCAATTAGCGCATTAAGTCAGTGCTGGTTTGCTGAACATCATTCCTACTTCAGTAGAAGATTTCAGGCACTCTCTTTGGAAGAGTCCTGTTCCTCCTCCTCCTTCAGGATTGTTTACCCCAGCATTGGAGACAGGTCTGAGCTCCAACTGGTGGTGCCTTTTGCTCTCATCCTTATGTTGAGGCCCCAGTTCTGATTCCAGAAGGTGTCAGTGCTAGGAGTGCTGATGTTGAGACCGGTGCCATTTCAGGAGGCCCCAGTGTAGTGTCAGGAACCCTGGTCTCGGTGGTGAGGTTGTCAATGTAGCTAGAGCAGATTTGGATGGTGCTTTCTTTCCTGTCACTGCTTGACATTAGGGTCTGCTGTCTGCTCCAAGGAGCACTGACTGAAGACGGCCCATGTTATTTGGAGGCAGTAGTCTCCTCCACGTCCGAGATAACAAGCACAGATTTCAGCCTTGCATCCCCTGAGTTCCGGGCCTGGAGAAGTATTTACATACCATAAACAATGAGAACACAACGCCTCCCCAAACAGAAAAGGCATTGACTATGCCCACTGACCAGGAGGACAAGGCCATCCTAGTCAGACAGGATTTAAACCCCGAGGATTTGGAGTCTGCCATACCAGTAGGCACTGGGAACCTACCCCTGCTATACAAGGAACATCCACCTTAAAGTAAAGAAAGAACATGGGGATGAAGAGAGATTCCTTTCCAGAGTCTGGAAACAGATGTGATTTTAAGGTCAATAGCAGTAGTGTGTTGGGCACTCCCTGGGCTCTGCCTCCCTGTCCCAGGTGAGAAGAATAAACGGATGAGCAGATGCAGCTACTCGGTCCTTTATGCCTTTGCACAGGGGCAAAAGACGGCACACGGAGCATGTGCAATCATAAGGCACTGCTAGCAAGGGTCTGGCCTTGCGCACATGCTCACTACAGTGGATGCGCAGTGACACACTTGCTACTTTGCTTCGCTATCGTTTTAACGGTAAGGGATTCTGCAGGTGTGCAGTGATTTGCTTCTGAATTATCGGACGTCAGAATTAGGCCCTACACATGAATTCAAACAAAGTATATTTCATTACAGTCAAATAAGGTGAATTCAAAGGCCAATTTTAAATAGGTACCATTTACTGTAACTGCTAATCCTGCTTTCCAGACAGAAATGTCAATGCGGACAAAAATCTAGACTAATTACTTGTGTTAAGAACACTCATGTTAGTTCAAAAAAATTTTTTACTACTGTATTTTCTTCAACTAAAGATATCCATTATATAAACATTAGTGTTTTGACTTATTCTCCTGGTTTCAGTTGCCGCAGGCCAGATTTTCTGTAACAACAGTCTACTCTAGATGTGATTTTTAAGGGAGAATTCATTATCACATTGCTCACAGCAGAATGTGTACCATTTAATTTTTTCATGTTTGAAAAGAAACATTGTCGAGAGGGACATAATTCATGTACTAGCTCTACGGGCTTCATATTTTCTGGCAACTGTGGCTTAAACTTCATTCAAAGACGATAATTACATTTTTTATGGGCATATAAAATATTAAATTGCCACTGGAAGGTGATGGTGTCCTGACTGCTGAACGCAGAAGGGATGAACGTAATAAAAACTGTCACCAAAGAAAGAGGCTTGATCTTTCTTGTCAGATACCAAAGCTACACACCAGAGAACACATGACTCTTCCCCCTGAGGGAGGGTATGCAGAGGATACTGAATTTTTACAGCAATGCAGTTTCACATGCTTACAATCAGGACAAATGAATGAATATACAGAACAGTAAACGACAGTGGTACCAAAGCTAAAATGTTTGTAGCACATGAATAACGTTACCTGTGCCTTGATTACAACCCGACCTGTTAAAAACTGAGCTAAAAGCATCCCACTATGTCCACACTGCCAGTAAGTGGGGTTTTCAAATTGAGTTAAGCTAGCTTGATGAAAGAGGCACCTTTCTTCTAGTCTAGACAAAGCCTGAGGAATGTAAATACTAAAGGCTCAATCCCACAAGGATTCACTTGTGCAGAATCTCACTCTGCATTTGTCTTGTAGGGCCATCTTGGAATAAACACCTAAACTCTGAAAAGGCAGAGTCACAGTAACATCCTTCATTGTTACCGCTACAAACATGAAGTTCGACACTGGGCAGTCAGTTTCCACACTTGTTTAGAGGCTAGCAGGAAGCAGACTTTATCCCTCTCCTTACATATTGTAGGTTTAATAGAAGTGCTCTAAGATTTCTCTTTCCCTCTAAAACCCAGTTCTATTAGCCAATAAAAATTCAATAGCTCACTGATTACTCCAGTGAAATTTCTAATCCACAATTCACTCCTACCAAAAGTCTGCGAAGTGAAGGGAGGTTTATCACCGTACAGCAATGATGACTTGAACATAAGATCATAAAACCTAGAGATTATTATAATTACCATGTATATTAACCCTACACACCCATTACATGACCCTCCAAGACTCCATTCTCAACTGCGTTTGCATAGACATTTCCCTGATCTTAAAATGAAAAAGATGAATAGCACTAGACCAAAACATCAATGCAGGTGGAATTCCCTTCCATCAGCATTCCTAAACGCCTAATCAGAATACGAATGAGAAATGCAATATGGAGGGTGCTTGCTCAGCAGTAAAACACAGCCTCTTTGCACATGTCAAAGACCAATGCTGTAAACCTTTCTGACAGTGTTGGATAAGACTGGTAGTTCAGCACAGAAAACCAATATTCCATTTTAGCATAAACTGATTAACACTCACAGCACAAAAATTAAAATTCTCAATCTTGCTCCTTAAAAAGACAGATTGAAAGTGATTCAATGGATGCACAAATCAACACACATTTAATTATATATTACATTGATTAACATGAAGTACTAGCCATAGGATTTAAAATAAAGGTGGCATTAAGGTTCTTGTTCTAAATTTTTTAATATTTTTTCCTATTGTCAATATTCTATGATAAATTCCTGAAGACCTGTTGATTGAAAAACAGAAGAGCTTCTTTTAAACCACATCCTTCAGTTTGTTACTTCCATTCTTCACTTTGACCACTCATTTTTGAACAAGCTAGAGTACATAGTGATTTACACAGCAGCTCTAACAGTATTTACAAAAGGGAGTTGTGACATGATCTTGCAAGTTTTATTTTACTGTAGATTTAAAGTGAAGAAGTCAAAGGGCAGCTCAAATAGCCTAACAGTTATCATACCTTAAATGTTCAGACAGTGGAAAGCCAAAAGATAATTTTAAAGGTATACTAATACAATGTTTTATCTTAGGGCTAACTACAGATACTGCATGAGACACAAACTTTTCTTTATTTTGAATCCCTCTCAGGCACTGGAGCCGTTTCCAAATCCATTTGGAACATGAACTCGATATCCACAATCAAGTGCTTTTTCTTACATTCGTCACAAGGGTTATTTCAGAGCTACTTGTACATGAAAAAAAAAAATTTCTTTTTTTTGAGAAAAGATTTGAGAGACGGCTCTGCAAAAAGCAAAAGCAGATCCATCCCATCCATAGGACGGTTTGGGAGCAAGCGCCCTGGTCCCCACTCATTGGGGGGGAGCCTCGTGCTTCAGAGGCATGTGGAAGCGTGGTGTCAAAGGCTGCTGGGGATAAGCAGGGGACCTGGCACTGGCAGTAGGGGTCGAGCTGGTCCCTGCATTCACTGGCAGCAGTGGGAAGCGGAGCAACCTGGCCCCAGCCTGCTCTCACCCCTGGCTCCTAGTGTTGCTCGGAGGAGAGGTTTAGGGGTGGAGGGAGGGTTGCCCCCAGGCACTCTCCTAGGGACGGCCTTGAGGAAAAGTCAGCATGATGAATCCGATTTTAGATTCATAACTTTCATTTTTAAAGTGTAAAACATAAGCAGCTGAACCGCAAGGCCTTTGGAATGAGAAGAGAGCCATATCTCAGTCAAAACAGTACAGGAAACCTAATCTTATTCTACAGGTTATTTTACTTCATCATGGTGGCTTAGAAATGGCTTTCAACTGGACTGAACTGTGTTGTACCTTGACTTATAAGAAAAACCTTGAAAATCTGAGGATATCTGCTTTATATCCACGGATGTCAAGGGGAGACTTCTGGAACTAATTTTTGCGGATACAGATGTGGTTGCAAATATAAATTTTGTATCTGCACAAGGCTCGACTTACAAGTAGCCTGCTATTTTTAGGAATAAACAGGTCACCATCTTTCAATTTTATTCCAAGAATTCAGCTATAACTAGGACATGTTTACAAGATAATAAATGCCCCACAAAAACACAGAGCTGCTGTTAAAAAGACAGGTTACCCAATGAGCACTTATGACACACTCAGCAGTTGTGAATCTCTTAAAGTAATTAAGACAAGCATCATACCAAAAGCAATATTCTGTTTGACATCATCTCAAAGAGCAAATAAATCCATAATTAAGCCTGATTTAGGACACACAACTGGCTCCCTCACATGTGAAGCAGTTATGTCAAGTGATTTCATTTTTCCTGTGATGTGTAATACTAATGATCTCTTGAAGGGGATGATTTTTCTCTTCAATAGCACATATTTGCAGGTTGTTTAGTTTAACCTAGGCTCCCTGCTATGCCGCGCCGCCCTGCCCCACACACACACACAACTCCTTCACTTGGGAATTCCCTTTCGTGAAAAAAGCTGGGTGAAAATTCATGGCAGTGCTGTTTCGTTACAAATGTGGAACAGAACTTTACTCATTGGCTTAGCTAAGAAAAAGTTCCAGAGCAGGCTAGTTCTCTCAACATGGCGGGAAGCAATCATGTCCCCCCACATGCAGTGGGGAGTTGTAGGCAGCTTGCCTAATGAAGGAGGATGGCAGCACGGATCAGACTTGTGGGACACAAAGACTATGGGCTTTCCCAGTTTAGAAGCTACATTTCCCTAGACCTACTTCAAAACCCTAGATGCTATTTCAAGGTCTATTTAACAACTCACCATTGTTCCAAAGGGAATAGCCCGTGACGCATGATAATAGATGGCAATGAAGTTAATGAAGAAGGCAGTGCCACACACCATTGCTGGAATAAGGAAAGCCCCAATGAACATCTGCTTTATCCATCGCCTTCCTGTAAGAAGAAAAGATTAAACATATCTGTAATTGATAAAACACGATGCACTTCGACTAAAGTTTACTTACATTCTGGTAAACCTGTGGCAAAATGTAATTAGCCTTTTTTTCCTCCCAAAGTGAATTAATTAAATGAATACTAGCTGATACACACAGGAGCAAAGGTAAACTTTTAAACTGCACTTCACTTTGAATCGAGTCTTTTGATCTCACAAACAATAACTATTCAATATGGTAATATGGATGTGCGAGAGTAACAGCCGACAATGGGAATGGCTAATAAGGATTTGTAAAGAAGAGTTTGTATGTTAAATAAATAATATTTACAAACACTACTGATGGGTGTTTACACTTAAAACTGCTTCCTTCTATCACTTGGCATCAATGATGTTGTAAAATGTCTAAGTGACCAGTTAAATGCAACAGGAATTAGCAGTGCAGGTTTATGGCTATAACAGCAATAACCCAGCAACCTTTCAACAAAGACTTGGCACACATAAAACACCAACTACAATAATGTAGTTCAAACACAAGCTTAGCTTTTCTATTCAATCACACTGCTCGGCATTATTCCTTTTGCCTCCATCATCCTGTCCTCCTTCTATCTGTATATCTAATAAGATTCCAAGTTCTTCAAAGACTGGACTATTGGGAAACATTTTCATGAGTGCCTCAATTATTTCAAAGTTACATCTTCAGAAGTGCTCAAGTGACTTCAGAGTTCAAGTCTCATGAACTTTAGGGCTCCTGAAAATGCTACGTATTGTCTTCATTTCAGTAACACTTCTAGTGTTAAACGATACGTTTAAAAAATTCAGTAACAAAACTTAATTCATTATAATAGGCATCTCCAACAAAAGAGCAAGTCAACAGGTAACGGTTTTCCACAAGTCCCTCCTGTGACTGCCTTACTCCAAACTTCAATGGTTGAATTTCCTGTATTTGCTGTTAAAATAAGGACAAGTTTATAGATTATTTCAACTCTCAGTGTCTGGATGCAAACGTACAACCTACTAACATATGGTTCTGAAAACTGCATATGGGCATCCAAAGTATTATAGGGCTTGCCGACAGTTTTTATAACCAATTTAGCCAGATCTGTAGAAAGTGGATATAAATTCATGCAACTGCCTAGTCTGGGCCTTTACAATAACATAGCTTGTGTTGGATATACAAGTGTAACACCCCTATGCTCTGATCCAATTAAATCTGGTTTTCTACAGATGCCATTAAATTGGTAGAGAAACTGCATTTAGACAAGGCCTTAGACATTTATGACCTTTCCAAGCTCCCAGATAGCAGGGAGACTGATGCTACAGAGAGCTAAACATCGATCAGTATCTCTTGCTACAATTATATAAGCTTTTGTTTCAAAAATTCACAAAACCAATTTGTTTAATGTTTAGTAGGATAAAAATATTAATTATTCTCTTATTGCAGCATAGGAAAAGTGGGAGGTTGGAGGAATGACAGGGCACTGCAGACCAGAACTCGGAAGCATCCATCAAGCTATAAGAGAAAGCTGCAGACAGCCTTTCAAACTTTACTTAAATAGTACTGTTGTGCTTCTGCTGTCTACCAATATTCACTTTTGCATTCGATGAAGTACAAACTGATAGCAAGCCGAATAAATTCAATGAATATTTGGCTAAAATTCCAAGAAGATTATTTTTCATACCCTGAAGAATGGCACAAACACAGTTAACACTGTACCTCTACAGTCCCTTCCACTCACTCTTTGGAAACATGGAGGATCAAGGCCCCTATGGAGTAGGTAACAGGATCACCGCATCAGCCACTGAAGGCCAACTCAGGGTGGAACACTCAAGCTGTTACACAGCACCCAAGAACAGGAGGCTAGCCTATCCATTGGAATGGCCCCTGTGGAACTTAATTACTCCAACTGGAATTTGGCAAGGCTACAATAGTTAGCATTCTTATACCCCATATCGATTTAAATAGATATTACCAAGGCTTTTAGCAAGCTGTACTGTAGGACATGCAACCAACAATAAACAGGGAATGAAACATCATTTAAATTCAAAATCTCTTGTATTGATTAAAAACTATGGATTTCATGTGACTTCATTAACTACCTCAACACCATCTGAAGGAGACCATCCACATCGGTGCTAGTGTATACCAGTAAACAGAATAAACTTTGTATACAAAATAGTATGATAAAAATGCTGAAATTTAAAAGCAATTACCTCCTTGTCTAGCATACAGGCTTCCTCCAAAATATCCATTCACCGGAGATGTTGCAGCGTAAACAAATATAGCTGTGCTAAGCATTGATCCTCGCCTAGAATAAAAAGACTTTTTTTTGCAAAGCCAATAGAAATGCAAAATCCCAATTTGTATTACAAAATATTCACAGTAAAACAGGCATAGTTATTAGAAGAAATACAAAATTCCTATTTTTACCTGATGCAAAAAGAAAAGGTGATCAATGAAATGTGTCTAAAGTTTACTATCCATAGCAAAATAACCGTTTCCATTCTAAGCTGCTTATCAGCCACATTTGACCAAACTAAAGCAAACTGTTATATTTTTCCCCCCCTAGAAATAAAAACCGACTATCACTTTTTACCAAAGTATTTTGATTTTTTTTTGTGTTATCTTAACTGAACTATGCAATGCACACACATTTAGCCTCTGTGGCAATACAGCATTATTGCTCAAAACTAAGCTTCAGTGCTTAGTGGGAGCACTTACATTAACATATGACATATCTGCAGAAAGAGAGGGTGGAGAGGCTACTTGCCTCGTTCAGTAACTGAATATCTTTGAGATGGGTCCCTAAGGGTACTTCATGTCCTGATGTGTGCACAGTCTTGAACAGAGCTGTCCAACAGCAGTGTCTGTGCGTCCAGAGCTGAATCCTTAAGATCTTTGTGCTTCAGTATCAAGTGATGCAGGAGGGTGGACCTCCCCCCCCACCCCCAATTCCTTCTCAGCCACAGTAGTTCAGTGGCAGAGGGAAGAGAGGGCAGTTAACAGAGTACCTATAGGGGCACCCATCTTTAAGAACTCCAGTGTCCGTGCAAGTAACCTCTCCTTCTCCGAGGAGTGTCCCTATGAGAGCGCCACATCAGGAATTACCCAAGCAGCAGTCCCATGCAGAGGAAGGTGCCAAGGCAGCAGATTCAGTATGGACCAAGGAATAATGTTAGTAAAAGTCACATCACCTCTGGAAGCAGGAATGAGCACCTTGTGCATAGTGCTGGGGGAAAGTGTGCATAAAAGACCAAGTGGCTGCCCTGCAGAGGTCCAAGACAAGTATGTTTTTCAGTAGGGCTAGAGGCAGATTGTAACGGGTTAAGATGCATTCTGCAAGCCAGGCGGTGGAAATCTGATGTTATTTGTTTCAATCTGCAACCAAGATGTAAAGCCACAGAATGCTCCAAGGAGCCTTGTCCCGTTGAGGCAAATGCCAATAGCTCTTTTGATATTCAGCATATTGTGGCTCATTTCTACTCTTAAGACTGAGGGTGTGTCTAGACTACAGGGTATTTTGGAAAAAAGTGGCCTTTTTTTGAAAAAAACTTCCCCTGCGTCTAGACTGCTGCCATGTTCTTTCGAAAGTAAATCGAAAGAACGTTGCAGTTTTTTCGATCGTGTGGAAAACCTCATTTTATGAGGAATAATGCCTTTTTTCGAAAGTGCTCTTTAGAAAAAAGGCGCTATGTAATGCAAACTGTGCTTTTTCGAAAGAGCATCCAGACTGCCTGAGTGCTCACTTTCGAAAAAGCAGCTTGCTTTTTCGAAAGTACTGGTTGTAGTCTAGATGCTCTTTTCGAAAGAGGCTTGTAGTCTAGACGTAGCCTGAGGCTTGTGCTCAGTGACCAGTAGGTGAATCTCTTAATTAAACGTGTAAGTGTGAAAAAACATTTGGTAGGAAGCGAGGATGCGGATGTTGCATTATCTTATCATGACAGAACATTACGTATGGTGGGTCAGAAAAACATTCAATCTGGATTTAAAGTTTGCCAGGGATGGAAAAATTCTCCAAGACGCTTGGGAAAAAAACAGTCTAATAATCATCGATTACCCCAACTGTTAAAAATTACATCCTATATCCAATCTGAATGTGTCCAACTTTTAACTTCCAGCCATTGAATCGTGTCACACCTTTGTCTGCTAGACTGAAGAGTCCCTTCCAAATTTCTGCAGACCAGCGCCTATAGACAGATCAAATCACACCTTCTCTCTCTCTTGGTTAAACCAAACAGACTGTGCTCCTGGATTTTACCACTATAAAGGCATGGCTTCCAATCTTAACAATTCTTGTGGCTCTGTTCTGAACCATCTCCAATTTACCAACACTCTTCTTGAATTGAAGCCATCAGAACTGGACATGCAATATTACAGTGGCATTCATACCAGTACCATATACAGAGATAAAATAACCTCCCCAATCCTACTTAAGATTCCCTTGTTTATGCGTTCAAAGATCACATTACTCCTTTTGGCCACAGCATTGAACTGGGGGGTTCACCGTCAGAGTCAAAGTGTTAAACCGAAGTAGAAGAGTTCGGTAGCTTTTCAAGTTATCCCTTCATCAATATAACAAATACCCAACCACATTTGTTTTGGTCCATCCTTTGATCATTTAAGGGTAAAAGGAGGCTCTGACACTAAGCCACAAAATTCAGTCCCAGAACAATTTCCTTGACCAGGTTATAACAAAAGCAGACTTTAGCACTGCCCATGAAAAGAACCAGTGTTTCCTCCAATAAAAACTGTCCATGCTGAGGCAATAACCAACAGCAGGACTTCAGCAAGATTGCTGCATTGTCAGTCATTCTGTTGAAAACTCCCACTACTGTGGTGAGTGTCTGAAATTAATAGATGCCAATTTTGATAGTCATCTTTACTTGAACCAATTTAAAAGCAGACTGTATGATTCCAGGTTCAAATTCTGCTCCAAATGATATTATCATAAATCCAAAATAATTCCAATGCAGCCAGTGAATTCTAATTTGAAATACCATGCAGTTTTTTTCTTATCCACTATTTTGACACATATTCCAGAAGGGTCTTAATACTAAAGCTTTACTTACTGCAACACACTCATCAACAGCTGATGTGATCAAATGTTCTCAGGTGAAAAACAGTGACTCCCCCTGAGAGATCTTATGGGATCTTTTATGGTAGTGCAGGTCCCATACAACGATCACTCAGTTTAAAATAGGATAATATACCACAGTTTTCAGCTCACGCTATTTTCCTACTACAGGCCCATTTCTGAGTAAATGCTCAAATTATGCTCTTAGAACCAAACTGGTACCTCACTGTGCACCCACATGGAAGAGGGCTGGTAAATATGAGTTCAGTTCCTCCTCCCCCCCACCACCACCACCACATCTTTTATATATGTTTGGTATCACTATTAGTATGAGTTTCTGGTAGCTCCTCAATGTGTAAACATTCCAAACATAAAAGTAGTTGTGGTGCAGTAGAAAAAATGCTGGCATTCTAAACCAGAACTGTATGTGATTTCCTCCTCAGCTATCGGCACCAGGAGGATACTGTAAAACCAAGAAAAGTACACTGGGCAATAGGATTTTTAAGAAGCGAAAGCAAGGCAGCTAAATTCAGAAGCCAAGTTCCCTCTAGTGGCAAAGTCAGGTAGTTACAGATGACTGACAACCGAGAATAAAGCTGAACTGAGGAGGAGGAAAAAAGTTTAGTCACTGTTAAAAAACCCTGCTAGCAGTTGGTAAAATTACTTTTGCTGTCACCACACACAAAATATAGTAGCTGCTAGTCCAAATCCCAGAGCACACCATCTAAAAAAGCAAAGCGATGAAGGGCTAGGAAAGCGACAGCCATCCTCCACCCAAGCAACACGGTCAAGGGGATTGCTACGCAACAGTGAGCTGAATTTAAGTTGGCCCACATTTGTATGTTTTAGATGAGTATTTAATTCTCATCTAAAGACCAATCTTAAATATCTGTATAGGCTCCAGTCAAGGCCTGTACTGTTCTAGGTGCTGCACACACTTACTCTACCTCAAGAAACTAAGAGGCTAAGTCCCCAGTCTTGTGGAGACTATGCACATGCCTGACTAAGTAATGTGGATAGTCTCACTAAGTCAAAGGCATGACTCTCAGCATGTAAAGTTACGTGTAAATCTCTACAAGAGTGCAATCCCACTAACCAATAAAATATACTTCTTTAAACATCAGCATCTCACTTGAATTAAATGTGTGTCTCAGGACATTTTTTGAGGTCATACTTTCTACTTCCCACAAGCAAAACCAGACTTAATTTTTATATTTCTAAGATAAAAATAAGCAAAAAGAAAAATCTTAAAAGCTTTCTAAGCCTTCTTTGTTAAGTCAAATAGTAGCAAAAATACAGCAACAAAATCAATTTCTATAAAAATCATTTGCTAGTCATCTCTGACTTTTAACACACTGGTTTAGGTTTTAAATGAAAATGCACATAGAATTCATAACCAGCTTAATTTTGTCAAAAACTTGTAGATGCGAAAGAAAGGAGGTACTGCAAGAATATACTTACTCTGTGTATAAATCCTCTATCATTGCAACAATGATAACTATGAAAGATACTGCAAAGATTTGGCAACCAGAGCCAATAAGCGATGAAAATATTAAAGGATGACTGGACGGTCTAAAAACATCACCATGGACCTGTTTCCACCCATATTCATCACCCAGATCTCTGTCCTGTGTATAAAAATGTTGTTCAGTTATAAGAACATTGCCAAGTGATAACAAGTGAGAAAAACAATATGCTAAATATGAAGTCACGGTTTGCCCTAACATAATCCTTAAAGCTAGATAAACTAACTCAATGGGATAAATATTCCATGAACAAATGTAATATGCCCAATGAAAGCCACTGGCAGAAAGATCAGTCTTTCAGGGTTTGCACAGGTTCCAAAGTATGGGGGCCAACAGGGAGGAATTTGTTGTTTGAATTTTTTTAACGATGGCATGTGTGAAAGTGGCATGTGTGGAAAATGGCTGCTTGAAAGCTCTGGAGACTCAAGTTGAACTTCCACACAAGGACATGCAAGTCTTGGCAATGCATTTTTTCCCCACCATGCCCTACCAATGTGCTTCACGCACGAGTTGGAGGGACCACCTCCAGGAGGGCCATAGGGGAGCTCAGTTTCCATACCCAGTCAATTTTTGGCCCCTCTACACTGGAATGCGCCAGTGCCAGCCATGGTAATATGAACAAATAGCAAGCAGCACTGGGACGGTGCGGACCAAATATTTCATAAGCAGCTGAGTTGAGGACTCTCCGGTACTACAGCCCTAGACAGAATTCAAAGCCGCAACCTAGGAGTGAAAGGCTATTATTATCCCATCCCAAATCTTCCGTGTCATCTGCCCCAACAGCTTTAAGTTTCCTAATTCAGTCCTCAGCAACTGATTCTTGTAACAGGAAATTAGGTTGCTCTAGTTGGGAAATCTGAAAGCCACTCTTTTCCAGAGAGAATTCCCTAACCACTTCCTAGACACATTTTCTCCATAAATTGCAATTTATTTTCTATGTTGGTGAAGAAAGCTGTTCATAAGTGCCAATGAAATCAACAGAAAAAGCAACATGTCCTCCTATCATGTCTAAGAACTTAGTGCAAATCTTACCATATCATCCATTTCTTCTTCTTTGCTATATCGTGCATAATCTTTTCGCAACGTTCTCATTAATATCATAGACACTAAACCCACCAGAAAGATGACCATCATGAAGGAATTGAAAATTGAAAACCAGTGAATCTACAAGAAAAAAAGACTCAATTTTAAGTACTGTATGTACATATTAATGCCCAATAAGTCAGCAGAAACTACTGTTAAGTAGCAATGCATTATATAAAGCTTGTACAAATCCTATTAAATATAGCTTGCAAAATTTTGCAAGTTTTCATTAACATCCACAACACATGTTGAATGCGTCCATTACTCAAACTAAGCTTCTACAAAAAATTACATCTCAACATTTTCCTTCTTAAGACCAAAGGCATTCTGTCCAGAAGATTCTCATTCTGATTGGAAATTCGAGGCAGCACTTTACTGGAACCTAGAGGCATCCTATTTGAGTAGCAGATTGGTCAGATAGCATTAACAGTTGTAAGCTATACCACAGTTGCCATGTTTTGTTCCCATTTGAGATAAAACCAATCAATGCTGCAAAACCACATCATAAAGTAACATGCTATTTACCTGAGACAAAATGGGTGAGGTAATATATTTTATTGGACCAACTGCTATGGTGAGAGAGAAGCTTTCAAACACACACAGCACTTTTTATTAGCTTAGGCTATTTACCTGTCTGCTACCTCTCCACTTCAGGACAGTTCCATTGCAGAAAACGTTACCAAGTATTACCCAAATCTGCAATGTCACACTCAAGACTTGGAATACAAAATGCAGTCCCATTCAGATTAGTAAGACCCAAGACAAAAGTTGAGCTCAATCATGGGAAACGTTACATCTATTACTAAATGGCATGAAAACTTGGCAAACTAATTGGTAGCTCAGGTCAAAAGTGTGGTACAATGTACAATGAAAGTTATTAACTCTGGGTGTAACTAACATTTGATTTATTTTAAAAAAATTTCCAGGGCTAGTTCTAACAACCCTGAAAAACACTACCAAAAACACAACCCAGATATGACATTTTTTTATAGTTGCTACCAAGACAAAGCACAATTACAGAAAGTAATTTATTTTGTATCAGAGTTAAGTAGCTTCCTCTCCCTTTTCCCTCTTCTCCCCCCATGCCAAGTAACTTTGGAATTTAGTATTGCAGGGACTACTTTAAAATCGTAATATTGCCTGCAAACATTTTTAACTTGAAAAGCAATGTCATATTTTGCACTTAAGAGTCCAACACACAAAACTGAAAAACGTAATGACAATCAGCCAATAACTAACATTTACCTTACCAGAGGAAGTGCTAGGTACACAGTGCTTATAAGCTTTTAATCAGATGTGCCCCGTGCCCACACTAAATTCAGATCAAGATATAAACTTCCCTATAGACAGGGCCTTTCGTTTGAGCACATCTCTTGTTTAAGCACTGATTAAAACCAGGATTTAGCATGAAAAAATGTACACTTCCCCAACACCTGTTTATTCTATTAGCACTTTCAGCAGTCTGTAAGACTGTCCCACTGTCCATTAACTAGTCTCATTATTAACAAGGAAAAGAAGAGCCATTTTGCCTTCGCAAAGTGACAGAAGATTCGGTTATTAATATTTCCATATTGTATGAACACGTGAAATGATTGCAGCAAAGTGGGAAAGAGGCAGAGGATGACTGCCACAGCAGCCAGCAAGCCACTGATCTTTGAAAACCCTGCCCAAATTCCACTCCTGCTCCACCCTGAAATCCAATCTGGGACAACAGCAATGAAAAGCTAGAGGAGAAATCAGTACCATAATCTGTGCTGCTCCCTGCCTGCTTCAATGAAAAGTGCATTTTACCTGCCTAAATCAAAAGGATTGTTGTGAACAGAATGGGCAACTCATAGATCCACAGTTATACTGATTCAGCCCCAATTTACCTTCTGATGTGAGCGCATCATCAGTGTAGCTTAGGATGCATCAAGTAGGATGAACTGTTTAGCATAATAGTTCTCAAAATTTTGCACGACTCGGTTCACACAGCAAACTTCTGAGTATGCCTCCCCTTATGAATTAAAAACACTAATATTGAACACTATTACAAATGCTGGAGGCAAAGCAGAGTTTAAGGATGGAGGCTGATGGTTCGCAAGTCCCCAACTAATAACCTCATGACCCATTAAGGGGTCATGACTCCCAGTTTGAGAATCCCTGGTTTAGCAGTATTTTCCTAGGAGAGGGAATGGAGAGCTACTGGAACAGTTTCAGATAGATTGAAGCAGTCAGAAAGCCTCTATACAGCATTTTCTCATAAAGCAGCACAGTGTGTGGTCCCTGCTGCATCTCTGGAGTCTTTTATACTTGAGTAACTGTACATAAGAATTCAGACATGCTGCCTTCTTAACCTACCCAGGTGCTGCAGAGAAAAGTTTTTTATGCAGTGCTATTCCACAAGCAACCTCATGTTAAAAACAAAATCAACTGGACTGAGCCATTTGTTTACATTTTTAAGTATTTTATCTTAAAAGGGACAATGCCACCACCAAAACATTTTTCTTTCCTTTATCACTACAACAAAAGCAATTGGAGCAGCATGGAGAATTGTCCCACTGGCCTTTCTGAAGCAAAGAGTATATTTCAAAGGAAGCTTTGTATGGCTGTCTTAGAATTACATACTCTATGTTGAAAGAAAGATGGGTCAAGGTACTTGTCAAATCGATCTTCAAACTTCACATCTGATTTTTTCCATTTCACCTGTAGAGAGAGGAGACTTACACTTGAAAAGCTCACAATACACGCTCAAAGCCACAGCAGTTTAGAAACTTTCCATTTCAGATTTTCTTCTTCAGTTTAAAAGTGAATTGAGAAGATTGGCCTGAGAGCCCCGAAAGACCGAAATCTTCAGAAGAGGGAGAGTACGAGCAGCAGTAACACATTTCACCATGCTGTCCTGCCAACTTACCCCAACCCTCATCTGAGAAAGCCAATCTGGGAACAGATGGCAAGTCCTATGTACCCATTAGGAATGTTAAAAAGTGGGTAATTGGGTAGCCGCTAGAAATTTCAGCGGTTACACGCACCCACAGTCAGCTCCCTGGGAGCCAGTGCGTGCCAGGAACCAGCTTTTAAAAGGAGGCCCTCTGTCAGAGGTGCTTTCCCCTCTCCTAAACCATTGGTGAGTGAGACCTTCATGCCAACCTTCCTCCCAATGCCAGCAGCACTGGAAGCCATGGGAATTCCTTGCCATGAGACAGACAGACAGAGATCTCCAGGTGGCAAAGCATGTCTACACAGGAGGACCTGATCAGAGCATGGTTGCTGTTTACCCGTTATGGGGAAACTTTGCTCTGCACTGGGAATTAGACTGACATGCCATTAACACAACTCACATAGATCAATCAGCTGACCATGAATGTAAACTGTCCTGGGACAAACTGAAACCCTGTGATCTAGATGTTCAAGTTACCTGTAAATTCACAAGTATCATATGAAACATGGCTGAGGAAAAGACCAATACGTGCACACTAGACACATTTTGCTTTTCTCCAAAGCCATGGCAGAGGGGCCTTCAGGCCAAATTTAAGTGAGTGGTGTTATAACCCCATGTACCGGTCACAACACTCAGCTCTGAGAGACAGGAGCAGCTGCTGAGCCGTGAGTGTAGGATGGACTCGCTGTCCAATATTCACTCCCCCCCCCTTTCCACACAGCTCTGGGAGCAATGTATGTTTGCATCATTTTACACTCCTAGTTTTATGATTTCTGTGGATACAAGCGAACCATGAACCCACACTAAAGCCACCCTGCGTACATACTTCAGTTAGTTGTTTTAAATGCACTAAATCAGCATTTTAAATTTAATTCTACAAACAGCAGCTTATGAAAAGATGCATCTTCACCGAAGACAGTTTTCCCTGTAAAAACACAGACATGAATTTTGAATACGTATCTATTCCCAATGTACTATACCCTGCAGAATTCCTTATCTCATGGACGAACATGCACTCCCTGCATTACTTACTGAATATGACATTTGGATTTTGGTATTTGGAACCAATTTGACCTTTCCTTCACTTGTCAGATTCACATCCACAATTCTATTTCCATTAAAACCAATCTCAAGTTTTTTGTAGGTCCAAAGGTAATAGTCTTCCCCATTTTCATCTGCTTCCCCAACAATACCTGTAGAAGAAACAAGTATTGTATAAGACAAGAAGCAATTACAAGCATGTTTCAAGAGTATTTTCAAGTGATTTCACAAACATCTGATACGCCATGGTACACTACAAAAATAATCTTGGTAGGCTAATTAACATTACAAAAGAAAAAATGGGACATACATTTAAGTCTTCCCTGTTCTTGAGTTAACGTGTTTGATAATGTTGCACCTTCAAACGACAGACTTGCTAGATCAGTAGACCGTGATGATATCACAGAAAATGTACAAGAGCAGATAACAAGGACCATATTAGCAGTGCAAGACAGACACTACTAATGTTTCATCTATTTTTTCATCCATGTGCCAGTAAAGTTTATGACCAGATATTTCTCACTCTTTCTTCCCTCCGTTGTTCCATCTAGCCTTTCATTTATTCATTTGCTTTCTTCCTCTGACCTCACTTCACATTCATTGGATGCCCCACATTCATTTTTGCCACCTCTGCCTTAACACACTCCCCGAGTGCCCCTCTCAAACATTCTGTCCTCATTTTTACTTCATTTTTAATGCTGTTTGTCAGAAACACATCCTGACACTGGCAAAATCTTTCATGGCCCCATTCATCTCCACCAGAGTGATAAAGCAAATATGAACACTTCACTATTTTGCTACACATCATCATGTTAGGAGAAATACCCAGCCTGAGCTTATCCTAATCTTAGAAGTGCTCCTCTGCTCCAGGTAAGGAAGTGATCAGACACCACTAGCAACACTGGACTGACTGCATTATTCATTTTCATTATTTGTTACACGTTCCTTGATTTTCATGAAGCTTCTGCAGCATTTCTGCTCGCCGCACAAGAGTTCCACAGAATCCAGGGATTCTACCACAAAACTTAGGTACAGATTGCAATTAAGCACATGTGCCTCAGCCATGGAAAACATAGCCTGCCTCCTAAGAATAACTTTGGGTTCTTTAGAACACCGCAAAAAACAGGAAGTCTTTGGCAAAATCTGGGACTCTGGTCTAGCATGACCACAGATATTGCTGGACTAGAGCCCCCCCAGATGGCCAGGTTCAGAAGAGCAGCCCGGGCTGGGCTGGCGGTGGGGAGCACAGTCCTGGCCAGGGCTGACAGCAAGGAATGCAGCCCCAGCCAGGAACAGAGGCAGCAGGGATGGCGCGATGTGGGGAGTGCAGCCCTGGCCGGGGCTAGAGGCAGCAGGGCTGGCAGTGAGGAGCGCAGTCCCAGCCAGGGCTGGCGGCAGGGAGCACAGCCCCGGCCGGGGCTGGAGTCAACGAGGCCAGCACCTGGGCACACAGCCCGAGCTAGCACTGTGGGGGGCACAGCCCAGGCCAGGGCTGGAGGCAGTGGGGTGGCCCCTTTCTGGGGCTGGTGCGAGGGCTGGATGCAGCGGGGCAGGCAATACAGAGCGCAGCCCCAGCCACGAGCAGAACCCTATACCCGGACAGGAAACTTTGACCTCCCCTTGTCCGGCAAATTCTGTGGTTCGGGACCACTCAGGTCCTGAGGGTGCCAGACAAGGGAGGTTGGACCTGTAGTAGCATCCAAAGTGTGCAAACATATAGGAAGACACATCTGAAAAGGAACAAGAGGTGAAAGGCAAGGGAAAGGGTTTCTCCAAAGGAACAGACATATGATGAAACAACACTTGTAGATTATCTGTGCTCTTCATTTTTCAAGAAAATATTTTTGTTCAAGTCTTACTCAAGCTCAATCTTTTCAGTGTTGCCTTGTATGCACAATACAGTAAGAACATTTACTGATTTGTGGCTATGCTATTCGACCTAACTTCTGCTCCACCAGCACTGCCCTAAGTCATGACACTCTGGACCTCTGAACAGTTAAAAGGATATTCAGATCAACCACTCTTGAAAGACTGTAAGACGACACTGCTACATCCATTCAAGGTGACTGCATGCCATATAGCCAAGTCAGTCCATCTACAGTAGACTTCCGATAATCCAGAACCTTTGGGACCTAGGTGGTGCCGGATTATCAGACATGCCGGACTATCAGGAGGTACTATAAGCTGGTTATTTATTTTTATTTATATACATACATATATACACACACACACACACAGTATCCAGTATATACTGTATATAAAGTGTTTTAACCCTTATTGTACATACTGGATACAGTATACTGTAATGTTTTATTTTTTTAACCCTTTTTTACCCTTTTTGCTCGGTTCAGCAGCTGCTGCTGCTGCGTTGTGACTCATTTTTGCTGAAGCTCACTCACTAGGCTCTTGCCATTTTGATGCCAGACTATCAGGAGTGCCATACAATTGGATGCTGGACTATTGGAGTTTTACTGTACTATGGCTTTTTAACAAGTCTCAAGAAAAGCACCCATCTCATTTGGTCTGGATTCGATTTAAAACAAAGGTTAGGTGGCCTCTTAGACGTTAGTAAATCAATACTTTTTTATTGTCTATGTAGAAGAGTTACTGTAAACTATCTAGATATCTAGCAAGCACTTTTCAATTTTCAAACCTTCCAAGCTTTCCTCCTAAGCAAAACCAAGTGTTGATGTGTCACTGCTAAATCCGAAAATGGCCTAACAGTCCCTCTCAACGTGGACAACCAGCAAGCCAACAACATGCCAGCAGGCAAATTTCTCCCATGCTCATAGGCAAAAATAAGACAGTTATGAAAAGAAGGCCATCTTGATGGGAGTTCAGATTTCTTGACTCCTGTTAAGGGGACTGCTTCACCAACTAAAAGGCAAAAATTGCCTAGAATTCATAGCAGGAGCCCATGCCATTTGGATCCTATTTCCCCCAAACTCCTCGGAACAGACTTCTGCTCTTCACTAGAGCACATGGAAGATTTCAGCTAACCCACTGAGACACAGTAACAAGTTGAACCAAGAAAACAACACACCAAGGCCTTGTCTACACTAGGAACATTTTACTAAGTAAAAAAACATGTCTGCTTACATTTTAAGCACCAAGTCTATAGCAGCCCTCCTAAGGGTGCTAAGCTTGATGAAATCAGCTGCACTGACGTTAAGGTTGATGGATAACAGCAGGAACGCAGATTCAGCACAAAAAATCCCTTAAACAATGCTAACAGGTTCCAGTTGTTGAAAATCCAGTTTCTGTTATTCCCAGGACTCCAAGAGAAAACCTCACTCTCCAAGATACTTACAGGACACTACGCACTAATACCTAGATTCTCACACCTCCCAATTTTCTATTAACATCTTATCTACGTTGCCCTATTAATCCCCCCAAATTTCCCACTCCTACTAACAACAGCTCAGCTCCACTGAGGGTAGCAAGAATGGATATGCTAGTATGGACAAGACACAAATGGCCATTGGTATTTGTACTGCTAGGTTCCAAGCAGGATTAGCCAACATGGTCGACTCTCGCCATTGCTACCAGTAAAGGAAGTGAACCAAAGGTAGCAACAGTAGAAAATGTTGGTGCTATGGAGAGCAATGAGCTCGAAACGGCTCTAAAGCAGTGCCTAAACCAAAACAAGTTCCCTGTTTCTCAAACTACAATCAAGCCCGGGGCTTAACAAGTTCCTGAACTTGGCACTGTCTAGCCTTGCAGACAAGTTATACCTGTTACAGTAATGGAATCTCTGCTATGTTGATCCAGTAACTGTAGAAGGTGAGGTCCTGGCTCCAACAAATCCAATAACTAAGATCAGCCTTTACTGCGACACTGGAAGAGGCCCAGAGTTTGTTTGGAAGCTGCACCGCATAACACTGCATAAAGACTGCAGAAAGAACAGGCTAATAATTTAGGCATCCCTAGTTTAATTCTATTGATTCAAAGGGAGTCACACCAAGACACCGTCCTCCACTGACACCGTAATCTACAGTAATATCCGGCACTTCACCAACCGGAATGCTTTATAAACCAGCATTTCTGCTCTTCTTGGAAATTTCTGTTTACAGTCCTATTGGGACACAGGCTCCCTACCTGGCTCCGCATGGGTCCCGCAAAGCAGCAACATGTCCCTGCTGCTCCTAGGCAGAGGAACAGCCATGGGGGATCCATGCACTACCCCTCCCCTACCCCAAATGCTGGCTCTGCAGACCCAATGGCTGGGAACAATGGCCATTAGGAGCTATGGGGGCGGTGCCTGAGTGTAGAGGCAGCACAGACACACCTCGCCAGGTATCTGCCTAGGAGCAGTAGCAACATGTCCTCAGTTGCAGGGAGACATCCAAGATGAGCACCGCACAGATGTAGCACCCTGAAATTCCTCCCACCTCCTGTCCTTGAGCCCAGAGCCCTCTCCTGCACCCTAAGTCCCTCATCGCTTGCGCCACCCCAGAGCTCGCAACCCAGCCAGAGCCCACAACCTCTCCCCCACTTATTCTGGTTACACAAGACTAAATGGCACCCCATATTCCCCCAATGAGCCAAACATAACAAAACTTTTACTGTATTAAGAATTTAGAAGTTGCTAAGGAAAAAAGCTTCATTTACATGTGGACCTTTAACAAAAGGCAGCAGAAATTCAGATCAGTGACACTGGATCTAGCATCATTTCTTATCCTTGATTTTGACTGCTTACTATCCTTGACAAGGAGCAAGGAAAGTTTTTTCAAGAGTAGAAGAAAAACCTTAAGTCAGGCATGTAAAGTAAAACACTGTACATTCAAAATAAAGAGTTCTAAAGCCTCTTAAGTACATTAGAGATGAAGTTAATTGAAATTGTGCTCTGAATTAGCAAACTCAGACACGATTAATACAAAGTTGAAGTGATCAGAAAACTAAGTGGCTTAATGAGTCAGACCACAGTGTCAAGTTCCAGCAGCGTAGTGCCAACAAGCAAGTTCTAGCCCCAGTTAGGCACACAACTCCCAATAAGTGCATGCAGCTCTCGCGCAGCTTATCTGAATGTGAAATTTAACCCTGATGTCTCAGCATTAGCAAAACTGTATTTTCAGGAAGAAATTGCTAAACCAGTTTTCTATTGTTTTTTAAGTATACCAAAACTCACCAGCGTTAATCACTCAGAAGTGTTCCCTCAAAGTTACCAATCCTTCAACACCTTCTTTGGCATTCCTATTATTATACTACATAGAAACACGTTGGCTGTCAGTTTCCCTTAAGAAAGTTTAGTCAATAAGTATAGTAATCTCATGATCCCCTCAGTACAGTACTCAGTCACTGAACAATTGACAAATAAGATGCAAGTATTAGCACACATCACATAGCACTTACCCCATATTGGCAAGTCATCAATATACATCTGATACCAATAGTGATTTTTGATAGCATACACAAACGCATCTCTCTTTATTTTGTCCAAGTCAATTTCACAGTATGTGGTCTGCATTACATCATCTGTGAAAATTAAAATATATTAATGACATGTTAATGATAGCTCTAATTCAAACACAAATTCAGCAGATGAGGGGGGGAAAATGCACATTTCCAGACCTTGAAATTCCTATTGGTTGCACATCCTCTGTCAGATGATGTGTGCAGAGCACAATTAAAAAAGCAAGCACTGAAGTACATAAATAATTGTCCCTGCTACTCCATTCCTCACTCCTGCCCCAAGACAGAAATATTAAAAGAGCTTTAGATCATCATATTATTACTTTATCCACAGATACACTTGCTAATAATTATTTCATCCAAACAGGCTAAGTAAAGACGCATGAAGCAGCAGCATCAAGCTCATGTTAACAATGGCGATCCCATTCCCAAAGTCCATCTTGTATTCAGAACATTTGCAGAGTCCATTAGCTATTCAAACTGTGCATCAGTATATTTAGTTGGTAATTTCAAAATAAGAGAACACAATATTACAAGCCAAGGTAATAACTAACCCCACCTCTATACTTCCAAGCTCAATCATTAGTCACTCGGTCCCACTCAACTATCCCTATTGGCACTTGTGATATGGCTCACTTCATTAAGAACAGGTTTTTTTCAACTATTTGGTAGTTCAGGAAAAGTAAGAGCGGGAGTAAAACAAATAGGAAGAATTAACAGAGTGAACAGAGGACAAAAATTGGAAGGTGACAAAAAATGTAGATGATACACAGGAAAAAAGTGAACTTGTTACTTCAAATTGGAAAGCTATTTTACTTAAAATTCAATATACAATGTGATTCGTGAACAAGTGCTTTCAGTAGCTGTCATGTTACTGAATAACATTTTATGTGATGTCTGGATTTCAAGGCAAGTTAAAAGCACATTTTTTTAAAAAATGGTTATTCTTGCAGTAACACTGTAAATTATTAAAGCTACTTGAGTTCTAAAAAACTACTTCATAATATGCTAGTCTATTTTCATTATTCAATCTGAGTAAAATGCAAAGCAATCATCAACAGGGAAAATGAGTTTTTAGGCTGGATGTTCTCAAACTCACTTGTTGTGGACCACATAAGTTCAAAAACGAACTCCTTATCCGACTCTGGGCAGGAAGGCCTCTTCCTGTCCCAAAGCACTTAGAATCTCAGGCTGGAAATGGGAAGTGTCACTGTTTGCACAGTGCCTACTACCACGAGGCCTTGACCTGACTGAGCCCTCCAGATACTACTGCAATATAAATATTAAACATCATCCCTCTCCTCTTTCCCCCCACACCCCGCCATGGTAAACAGTTATTGCTTACAAAAAAAAGATGTTAGAAAGTTAATGTATTTTTAGCTGCGCTCAAATAACCTGGTAGCTGGAAACAACACTTCAATGCCATCCAGCCAGTCAGCACTCTGCAGATAGCTACCAGGCATTTCACTATTGGGTTCTCATGCTTGGCACAGAGTGATGCTGCAATGGCACACACACAGTCTGTTTAAAAAAAAAACAACCAACCAACCAAACTACTCCCATTCAATTCTTATTTTTAATTCACAGAAACACTTCTCTTGGTCCTGGGCTTTATGAAGGATTATTATAGGCCATTTTAGGATGTAAAGTCCCATTTAATTGATTAACCCATTTAAGGGGAGGCAAGCAGGGAGGGGCACTCCAAGCCCACAGAGCGGCCCTCCGCCAGACGCAGACAGCCTGGAGTGGACACGCTCCCCCCGCCGCAGACAAGCGCTACTCTGGCCAGCTGGTCGGAGCAGCCCCTGCTTGTGGTGCGCCACCCAGGCCGGGCCCACCATAGACAGGGCCTGCTCCAACCAGCCAGTTAGAGCAGCCCAAGCCCGAGGTTGGCCGTCGCAGGACTGGAGCAGATCGCTGCTCCAATCCCTACCAGGTTTACCATCCACATCCCTAGGCCAGATCTGACCTCTGTGCATGTTTAACAATTGCTCAGAGATCATGACAAAAGCATCTATTAGTAGAACATGATGATTCTTGTTAAGCATGAAATGGTCAAAGAATGGCAACACCACAGCAAATCCAGTTATGTTTTATTCTGGAACAATTTAATCCCCTGCCCCTTAGTGACAAATCCAAAGCTCAGGGACTCTAGCTGTTTTTTTCTAATGAATGCCACACTAACTAAAAACGTATTAAGGCAAAACCCTGTCAACCAGAAACATTTTAGGAATATGTTCCAGGAAAACACAGGATCAAACTTAACATTGGTAAGTGAGTTAAAATAATTGTTCAGTGGCACCTTCAGATTCAAATATAGCTGAACTCCTTGGCCTTTGTCTGCTTTAAGACAAAGTTTCAAATGTGTGAAGAGATAAATACCAGGAATCTGCAAGTGTATGACAATATTTGTATGCACATTTCTCTTTTGTTCTGAATCGAATTGTATCTGAATACAGAGGTAAAAACACTAGGACTACAGCCGTGAGCAAATACAGAGTTTTCCATTTTTCAACAGCCGATGCTTGTGGTTGGAGTTAATGTAGCAAGCTTTGTGTAGAACAGTGGTTCTCAAAACGTAGACAACCATATTTTTGCTTTTTCAACGTTGTTTTCTGAACTTTTATTTTTATAAAAAGTACTGGGCAAACAACAATAGTGAAGCTTTTACAACTGGAAGATTAAACAAGAGGGATATGCTCTGTTCTGAAAGAAAACTTGTTTGTTTGTTTTTAAGATCAACCTCAATACATTGCTTATGTTCCATACTAAGATTTTCTAAAGAGGATATAGATATAAATCTAAATCTCATATGTCTTAGTGCTTTGTTTTCAATAACACAGAAAAGCAAAGAGAAATCCCTCTGACACCTGCCTGTGCCAACACGTGGTATTGGGCAGTCATTTCATGTATACTATGTACGTAATTAAAAGATGCACTATTAAGATTTCAAAAGTTTGACCTTCGAAAGCAATACATTCTACGTTCATACTGAGCATTCTTCAATGTTCTTCAACCCTGTCTACATTCAAAATGAGTATGGCCATAATTAGTTACCTCAAAAGTCTCTTGGTTGCTGCAAGAAAATACTTTAATTAAGGAGTGAATAATACACACACAAAAATGGTCTTTTAAACAAAGACCTCTTTTCACACAGAGTTGTGACCAACAATGATCTACTATTTCAAGAGAACTGAAGGTGTTTCTTACACAAGAGTTTCTAATTCAGTGATGAAAGGTAGGGGATTTTTTAAAATATCTTAGATTGCTTACCTTTAAATTTAATGTCCAGGCCACTAAATTCCAATTCAACTCCTTGAAGAGCTTCTCCTAATGTTTCATGATAATGACTGATGCTTTTTTTTGATCCCACACAGAAGGGAAGAGAGAAGTATTTGTATGTCTCTTGGCGATTGTGGTACGGTCCTACTGTATTCATCCAAAGAACGACTTCTTCTTTATCTTGGTACTAAAAGACAGAATATTGAAACATATGAGAAGCTTATCAAAGGAAAATTATGCACATCCTTTCTTCATTTTATTTAGAGAGGCAGATATATATTTGGAGAATTTTTAAAGGAGGGGGTCCAAATACCATCTGCATTTTGAGTTACATAGCTAAAACCCCATCACCTAAGATAAATATTGTAGAGAGGAAAAAAAAAAAAAAAATCTATGACTTCTCCTCTAAAGCATTTAAACACATATTTGATATAAGGGTCAGATGCATCAGTGCCCTTTAATAGGTAAAGTCACAGGAAATGAATGCATAGTAACTTACAAAAAGCACTAAAGAGAAACTCCTTTATGTTTATCTGCAACTGTATAAGTCTGTCAAAGACCACATACACGGTGCAGAAATTGTGCCTTGGCAGATCAAACAAACCATCCTCCATCTTAATAACTAGAAATAGCAATGAGAGTAGCTCCCTTTACAGGGTTTTGACCTGAATTTCTCTGTAAAAGGAACTAAAAATCTCATCTCTTATAGCTGCTACCTCTGGCCAGTAAACGTAGTCCCCCAGCCTGTAGCCATCTAAAGTTTTTTCAACCCTATCATAATTCCAACACTCAACATATGCATTCCTCAGATAAATACATACATTAATATACAGATGGTGGGATCGACTCAAATAAAATTCACATGTACAGCCACCCCCCGACTTACAAACACGCCGACTTACGACCATCCGTTCTTACGACCAACCTCCCATTAACCCCATTATATTTTTGAGTTGAGAACCATGTACGTCAAGCTTTTCCAACAGCGCGGGCAGCGCGTTTAAGGGTATTTCCGACTTACGACCAAATCGAGTTACGACCAGGTGTTTGGAACGTAACCTGTTCGTAAGTCGGGGACTGCCTGTAGTACACTTCGCAAAGTTCTAACCTTGACTTTTCTGGGGGGTGGCAGGGTGCTTTTAAAAGTCTTTACTGGACTCACACATGGTTTACCTCTAGCTTTTTCCCTCCACTTCAATATGACTATATCATCAATTCACTAAACCACATGGGTCCTGTTTTCAAGCCAGAAATAGGTGCATATAATTGTATTTGCACATGGAAAATCCGATTCTCATGCCTACTTAACAGCTAAAATTCAGGCTCCATAAATATTCAAGAATAAAGTGTTCCCACAAGACAGATGTGTATAAATGGAACAAATATTGATAAGTTACTTTGAGAGGAAAGGGCAATCAAATGTCAGTCATAAGTGCATTTTTATTGTGCAGTCAAAGTAACTGGTAGATAGAGGTAGACATTTTTCATTTCAATAAATGAACAAAAGCCCTTAAATACACTTATTATGAATAATGAACTGTCATATAGTAAGCTGAACCTAGAATTAATTAGTTACAAACCCACATGTAGAGTGCTGGAGGCATGAGTGCTTAAAATAGGTTTTATTCTGATTTACGCATTTAAGTCACCATGTTTTGAGGAAAAGATTAAATCCTTTCATGCCATTTTATTAACAAATCAAAGATAATTATAATGGAAAGTTTTATACTCTTTTGTATTACAATTGTAGAAACCAATGATAAATATCTGGTCAGTTTCACTACTGCATGTCTGGCATTAACATCAACCAGCTATTACTCAGTTACACTGAACTTGGGAAAGTAGCAGAGGTATGCCAGAGATTTTAGGGTGGGGAGGGAGCAAAGAAAAACCACACAACTTACGATAGAAAGTTAGATCGTCTTCCCCCACCACAATTTGATAGGTTGTATCAGTGCAGCATAAGGATCCATCCTTGCAGAAAGTGAGGGAGGGTGGAAAGGATAGCTCCTCTGACTCAACAACTGAAGTGAGCATTAAGCTCCTTGCCATATTCCTGATCCTACTGGGAGAATGGGAGCGGCAGCCCTATCTTTCTTTCCTTTTGTAATGCCTGGTTTGACTTTTGTATCTTCCCCCAGCTAGTGGTTTTTGGCTAAATATTTAAGTACTCAAAGCCTTATCTGTCAAGATACAAGTTCAGCCGGGTTTCTCTAATGCCACAGTGACAACATGCTGACATGTAAATTGCGCTGTGTGCTTGGTACAACTTTCAGTAATGGATTTTGTTAATTTTCTTAAACTCCTGAGAAGAGAAAAAATAATTCCCATTTTAATAATGTACTTATTTGCAGACAGTCTGTCACTGAATGGGAACACCTAGCGGGTTTTTTTGGAAACATTCTCCAGTCACCTCTAAAATGAATTAAGCCAACTGTATATTATAAATAAGTATTTAAAAAGGCATTAGAGTTCTGTTTTCTTGTTCCTATATAAACATGTTAATTTTTTAAAACGGTCAGACAGGCCTAGTGAGTTAATTCCTCCATTTATCCTCAGAATAGACTGTAGATTAATTATGTGACTATACAGCAAACTCTTTGGGGCAGGTACTATTACTGTGTTCATAAGCACTTTGCATAATGAGACCCTGATCCCAACAAGAACTTCCAGATGCTACTGTAAAACAAATACAGAAAACATACATGGGCAGTGACAGGGTGCTGCTTTCAACACACACTCCAGACTGCCATCACTGCACTCTGGGGAGAGAGGTCCCAGCTAAGCACGAATAGAAGTGCATTCAATTCCTCACCTCTCAGCTGGCAGGGGTGACATGGCAATTATGGCGGTTTTGTGATGTGGACCATACAGTGGAACACAGAAACTGATTATTCATTTCACAATCTGAGGCTACGGAATATGCAAATTAAAAAACAGACACCACCTGCCTCTTGCAAAGAGGGGAGATAAAAATGGAGTATCAGATTCCACTGAGTTTCCTAGTTACTCATTGCTTTATTTAAGGCAGATGTGTTTTTCAGTGTTTACTACAGGTTGATCTTCTCTAGTCCGGCACCAAACCACAGAATTTGCCGAAACACAGGAGGTCAATATTATCTAGCAGAATTACCAACACTTCCCCTGCTTGCTGGACATTTAGAACACATGTAGGGGTAAATTAGAGCTAAATAACAGCATAGAGCACTGGCAGCCAGGACTGGTGGCTATAAACCAACTTTATGAGTCAGGAAACTTGGCCACACCCATGATAAGTGGACATCCTGCTAACTAAAATCATTCTGGACCACAAAAGTTGCCAGACTAGAGAGAGTCAACCTGTACTAGCACTCCTTCCACCTTACCAAAAAATTATCGTTTTGATCAGTACTTTCATTAAGCAAGAGCCAAAGATGCAAAAATAATCTCCCCCAAAATATAATGAAAAGTATATCCAAGACACGAGAAGTCATTCTTCCGCTCTACTCTGCGGCGATTAGGCCTCAATTGGAGTACTGTGTCCAGTTCTAGGCACCACACTTCAAGAAAGATGTGGAGAAACTGGAGAAGGTCCAGAGAAGAGCAACAAGAATGACTGACGGTCTAGAGACCATGAGCTATGAGGGAAGACTGAAAGAATTGGGCTTGTTTAGTTTAAAAAGAGAAGACTGAGAGGGGACATGATAGCAGTTTTCAAGTATCTAAACAAGTGTTACAAGGAGGACGGAGAAAAATTCTTCTCCTTGGACTCTGAGGATAGGACAAGAAGCAACGGGCTTAAACTGCAGCAAGGGAGGTTTAGGTTGGACATTAGGAAAAACTTCCTGTCAGGGTGGTTAAACACTGGAATAAACTGCCTAGGGAGGCTGTGGAATCTCCATCTCTGGAGCTATTTAAGAGCAGGTTAGACAGACATCTATCAGGGATTGCGTAGACCTGTGGTCACCAACCGGTCGATTGCAATCGACTGGTCGATCGCAAGGCCTCGACCAGTCGATCGCGGGGTGTTCGGCCCCCGCATTTTCCCCCCACCCCTGAGAAGCCCCACTACCTACCTTCAGCGACAATGGAGGTAGTGCCAGCTTCCCGCGGGGTGGACGGAAGTCCTGCAGCTTCGCACCACTTCCGGGGGTTCCGGAAGTGCACTGGCTGCTCCCCTCCCACAGGTCTGTGGCGTGCCCGGCGCACTGCAGGAGGCGGCGTCGGCCCCGGAGGAGGAGCGCAGCAGCTTCCCCGCACCGCAGCAGGGGTGAGTCGGCCCCAGGGCAGGTGCGCACCGGCTTCCCTCTGGGAAGGGGGGAATCCTGGGAGGAGGCAGGTGCAGGAGACTCCCTGCCCCCACTGGCACCCGCCCCCCCCCCCCAGCCCGCTGCCCTCCCTGCACCCCCTCTTCCCAGCCACAGAACTCTGTCCCCAGCCACAGAACTCTGTTGCCAGCAGCACCCTGTCCCCAGCTGCAGAACCCTGTCATCTCCCCTCCCAGCACCCTGTTCCTTCCCCCCTGCCCCCTGCTGCAGAACCCTGTCCCCACTGGCTTCCTGTCCCCTGCCCTCCCGGCACCCTGTTCCCTCTCCCCTGCCCCCAGCTGCAGAACTCTGTCGCCACTGGCACCCTATCCCCTGCAGAAGCACCCACTAGCACCCTTCCCCAGTACTATGTCCCCTGCTCCCACCAACACAGTTGGGGCCACATTAGTGAAGCTTGGAGGGGCGGCAGGGTTGGAGGAGGGGTTTTTTGCATCTCACTTGTGTGGCACCAAATGACTTTTCTGTGGGTCAGTGACCCCTGACTCAAAACAGGTTCCCTGCCCTTCTCAGAAATAAAGACAATGCTGAAACTTTTTGTGTTTGACATAGTGTTTTATTTAAAAATGAAGCCTGGCCAACAAACCCCCAATTGGGGCCAAGCCCCCATCTGACCACAGCATCATCACTCCTGCACGCCCCTTTCCCCCAGACCCTACATCTGAGCCTGTCATACACTGGAACCCCCTGGCCTGAGCCCCTCACATACTCCAACTCAAATTCCTGAACCCTCTCATCCAGAAGTCTGTGGCTTGCTTAGTACCCTAACCCTACATCTGACCCCAACACTGCCCAGCCTGGAGTCCCCCTCCCCAAGCCGGCGTCCCCTTATCCACCTCCTCCTGCATCCAGATTTCCTCCCAGAGCTTGCACCTCTCACCCCTTTGCACACCCAAATCCCTCATTCCCACCCCAGAGCCTACACATCCTGTCTCAACCCAGCGAGGGTACGGCTAGACTGCAGGAGTTTTTCAGGATTCCGGAGATATCCCATAAAAACTCTTCTGTATCCAGGGATGCGTTTGTTCTTCCGCTTCTTTTGGTGGAAGAGCAAACATGATCTTTCAGTCACCCCCATATTCCTCTTTCAACAAGGAATAAGGGGGCTTCCAAAAGAAGGGGTTTTTCTGACATTTGGTCCAGTCTAGACAGGCCACATGTTAGAAAAACCTCTTCCTACAGAATAATTGGGAAAAAAAACAGCAGTATAAGGGTTGGGGATAGCCAGTGATGGAGAAGAGGAGAATAGAGAGGGCAGGGCTTCAAGGAAGGGGTGGGGCGGTAGATCTTGGCTTGTTCTGTCATTTAAAAAGTGAGCTTGGGTGTAAAAAGGCTGGAGACCACTGGTGTAGACTGTGCTTGGTCCTGCCGTGAGGGCAGGGGACTGTACTCGATGACCTCTCGAGGTCCCTTCCAGTTCTGGTGTTTTATGATTCTTCCTCATAATTCAAAAAGTTTCATAATAAGAAAGCCATAATATCCTATCCACGACCATTAAACAAACCTCCAGTCTTCAAAGAGTAAAATGATCAGAAGACAACTACTTCAGTCATTCCAGTAAGAAATAATTCCTTGATGTTTATCTTGCTCCCTTGCTATACTAGCAACAAATCTTAAACACAGGAAGCATTCAAACCAGTGTCTAGCCAAATTATAACATCCCTGAGGACAGGAGTAGCTCTTGAACCAAAGAGAATAAATTAACTCTTTTGCATCTTGGACTGTAAACCCTCAGGGGGAGAGATCACATCTTGCCTATAAAGCACCATTTATTCACACAGGCCATAAACTTAAGTGTTGAGTATGGCAACTGTTTTTGTAAGATGCCATTACAAAAAACAGTTGCCATTCTCCTTACAGTATGAAGTGTGATTTGTCAAGAAGCCAACTACCATCGAAGACAACTGTTCCCTTCTTAATTAAGCACACAATAGGAGAGAGAATTTAGGTGCTTGGAAACAGACCGATTTTAAGTAGTAAGAGCTACCACTTATTTAAAAAAAATACATCAAGCCATACATGAAAACATTGTACCTAAAAATATCTTTTGCTATTATTAGCTTCATCTTTGCAGTACATCCTTACAATGACTTGTGTGATATGTTCAACACAGACTGCAAGTTCCTTGGAGGATGGACCTCTAATTTTGCTTGTGAAGAACTGTATTACTACTTCCTCCAACCCAAAAAATCCACAGAAATAAAAAATACACAATTATTCTTCAAAGCCAAGCAGTATACAATAGGGATGTTAAATGTAGTTTAACTGGGTAATCGAATAGTCGATGCAATTTGCATTGACTATTCGATTAGTCAATAAGGGCACCTGTTGCTACACTTCAAAGGCATAAGCGCGTGGAGGCAGCACGGTCCCATAGGGGGACTCAAGCAGTCCCCCGCTGGCCCTGTGCTCCCCCGTGTCATTTCAAAGCAGTAGCACCGCATGGAGCCTGGGGTCAGCTGGGGACCCCGGGCTTCATGCGGCGCTGCCACTTTGAAACACCACGTGGAGCCAGATGCCGGGCTCACCACAGCATTTCAAAGTACCGCATGCAGCCCAGGGTCAGCTGGGGCATCAGGTCCCCTGCTGACCCGGGCTCCACGTGGCACTGCCGCTTTGCGCTTTGAAGCGCCTCCTCCTTCCCCCTCCCCCTCCCCCCCATTTGCTGCCTCTTTCTGATAGAGACAGCAAGAGGAGGGGAAGCGACTAGTCAACTAGTGTGTCAACTATCTGATACGCATTTGCTTATCAGGTAGTTGACTAGTCGTTCACATCCCTAGCATACAAAAGGAAATCTTGCCATTTCTGCAGGCAAAGACAATAACTGTCTCCAGTCCACAATAACTCAGGCCTACCACACTTAAATCTAGCCAGTTAATACCTAATGTCACAGATCAACTTGCTTGCTTTTTAGCACTGATACTTTACTATCAAACAAACCAACCAGAATCTGCAAAAATCTTAACCCGTCTAGACAAACACAGATTTCCTGACAAAACAATAAAATTGACTGTCTGCTGCTGATTCCCCTCATTAGCCACATCTCTTTCCAATCATTCCACCCATCGGTTTCTAGACAGTACTAATTTTCTTCTTGTTCTCAAATATGCATAAGAACTTTGGATGTACGCACTCCCCATTTGTTAAAATTATAGTCAGAATGAAATTAGAGACTAACCTTTTAGTATAAAAACTTTCAGATATATTCATATCTGTTCTTTGGAGTGACAAGTCGAACCATTAAAAAAATAAAATCCAAAAAGTTTTAATAAATCTGGACAAAAACCATCAATTCTAATGGTGATGTAAAAAGCAACAATAGTTGTGTATAGGTATGTGAAAGGTGAACCAGTGAGGGTGGGGGTTCCCCACTCCACATTTAATCAGTTAACCAGTTCAAAAAATGGTTTAACCAGTTAACTAAACAAACAGACTTTTACATCCCTAGTTGTGTATCAGTTTCTACAGTGTAGTAATTTACTCAGGGAGTCAGCTGAAGCAAAGCATACTGGCAAATTTTTAAAGGAACCTAAGATGTGTTCCTACAGAAACAAAGAATAGAGTATAATGGAAAAGTAGTAGGAACACTGTGTTAAGTTTCATTAAAAGCATCTACACATTTCAAAGACAGCAAACGAAAATCTGAATAGATTAAATGCCATTAAATTCCCAAGTGACTATAATAAAATCCAGGGCCACACACACTGACAACAGAGTGACTTACAGGCAGCACTTTGTACGGATACATCTTATTTCCTACATGAATATCTGATGAGTAGATGAACACTACATGGAAGCAGGTTGCTCTTAAGTTAAAGCCCTAAACAAGTCTTGCACTGAAAGGTTAGTGATGGAGACCAAAAATATCAAATGAGATGTGAAAGGCCTCCTGATGCATTTGTTTAACTTCCTTAGGTCTATACGATGGTAGAAAGGCTGTCCTTCAATATATGGAAAAGTCAAGAGTTAAAAGACCTTTTCCCTTCTACTGACTTGGAATTTCTTCTATACAGAAATCCACCCTCAGCAGTGGATCACAAGAAGGATCTCTTAGAAGGGACAGGGAAGAGGAGTTTGGCAGCAGTATAGATTGAAACTGAATGGCATCACCTAAGCCCGACTGATTTGTTACTCCATGCCATGCCACTAATACATGAATCAAATGAACCCACAAAAGAAGAAAAAAAGGAGGAGAGCATACAAGCAGAAGTCTGAGGGCTATTAAGGTGTAGCACTACAAAGTGAGCTTCAATAATCTAGTCAGGGTTAGGGATATTAAGGACTAGTCAACAGGATAGTCGACTAGTTGCCTTCCCTCCCTTGCCGCCTCTATAAAATACGCTTGAAATGCCACCGCTGTGTTTCAAAATGAGCAACACCGCACAACTGATCTAGGGCTCAGTGCACCACTGCCCCTTTGAAACGCCATGGCAACATTTCAAAGGGGGCAGCGCCGCTCTATCAACTAATCAAATAGTCAATGCAAAAATGCATCGACTATTCGATTAGTCAATTACACGACATTTAACATCTTAGTCAGGGTAACAAAAGGTATGGTTAATTTCATTTGGATTCTTAACTGAAAGAAAGGCTAGCAGCTTTCTTGCCAAGAACAGAAGAACAACATACGCAGGTACTGCTCATGAGCATCACAAGTATGAGAATCCAACATGACACCCATTCACTCTCACCAGGCTACAAAGGTAAGTAACAAGTAGCAGGCACCCTCACTCAGTTTGGACCAATTATCTCCAACTGCTTTTCCTCAGGCTTCTAGCATTACCTCTGTTCTCTTGGCAGGACTCCAGTCATGCTTCAGTCTCTTCAAGCACTAGGTATCTCATTCAGTCACATCATACAGGCCTACAAGACCGAGTTGTAAATCAATGTCATCAATACACAGAAGACATTAAACCTACATCTCCTCACAAGGCTTTCTAACTAGCCTCACATTCTGAGCAGATGTGACAAAACAGTCCTGAATGAGAGAATCTACTGGGCAACTGCTCACTGAGTTCTACCCTCTATGATCTTACAAAGCAAGACAGCAAATCAAAGTCCCCTTTGGCTATGTCTACACTAGCCCCCTAGTCCGAACTAGGGAGGCTAATGTAGGCATTCGAAGTTGCAAATGAAGCCCGGGATTTAGATATCCCGGGCTTTATTTGCATCTTCCCATGCGGGCGCCTTTTTAAATCCCCCTTAGTCCGAACTGACTGCCCGCGGCTACACACGGCAGTCAAAAGTTAACTCGAACTAAGCCCTTAGTTCGAGTTAACCTCTTGGAATGAGGTGTAAGTTAACTCGAACTAAGGGCTTAGTTCGAGTTAACTTTTGACTGCCGTGTGTAGCCGCGGGCAGTCAGTTCGGACTAAGGGGGATTTAAAAATGGCGGACTAGGGGGCTAGTGTAGACATAGCCTTTTACTTCTGCTAGAGCAGGGGTGGGGAACCTATAGCCGGGGGCCATCATGGCTTGCCTTGATCTGGTCCATGAGGCTCAGGGCTCCCCCCCCCCGAAAAAACAACAGAGTAAGCCGGCATTGGTGCTCCTGCACCCTCCGGGGCTGGAGCTTGAGGCGAGTGTCCAGCTGAGGGCTATATCTGAGAGGGTTTCCCCCCACTCCTCGCTCAGGGCCAGGTAAATGAGGCTTTTGTTTTGATTTGTTTGCTTCTCACTTGTGTCTGACCCTGGACTGATTTTTCCTGTGGGTCAGTGGCTCCTGACCCAAAAAAGGTTCCCCACTCTTGGGCTAGGGTACCAAGGTAGCACTAAATAAGGCACGCAGGATTGGGGGGGGAGGAGAGACACAGATAGTCTTTTCTTAAAATCCCTGTACTATAATCTTATGTAACTGGGTGTGATAGTTTCCCTCTCCTGCTATTCAGACAGCAATTTCCTCTTTAGTTACAAAAAATTCAATGACAGCTGGATATAGGCATTTGGAGAAGTTTAAAAAAAAAAAAGACTGCATTAGGAGTTCCCTATGAGGACAAACAAAATAGCCAGTGAAGTTAGGAATGATCACAACGTACGTGAGAACAATAAAATAAGCCAACATAATCAGAATGTAATAGCAGATAATCAGATGTTTATCTAAAGAGAGATTCTCTCTCTCACAACACATACTGGTTTTAACACACTTCCTGATCTTTCTCATTTAAGTATGAGAAACATTTTTACAAATGAAAAAATTTCTGTCTCAGCTAGAAATGAATTCTAATCGAGTCTTGTGAGTGATGCAAGAAGGAGTGCAGTAATTGTGTAAAGTTGTGAAACAAGTCAGGGGTCAGGCATGATCATCATAATAGGGGGAATAAGGTTTTAACTTTACTTAAATTTAAAATCTGTAGTTACTTCATTACCAGCATGCAGTTCCTATTTACAATAAAAAGGTAAGTAAATTTACTGATCAATTTAAATGCAATTTTAGATTTGTTTTGCTATGTAAACAAGCTTTAGCCAAATTTCCAGGCTCCTTCAAACCAACAAGAATTACTTAAAGGTCAATGGTACACTAGAAACGCATACATCATATTCTTTAACCCATTTCTACCCCTACTTGCACAAAAAACATGTGTCCCTTATAAAGGCCGAAAAGACAGCCTTACAGCTACATGATGATGGCCTCCTGTGTCCTAACAAGAATATAACAGTAGACAGGACTGTTAAATAGGTGCTGGAGAATGTAAAGTGAAGGCAACAAATAGGAAGTGTTGCACCTTCAGTATTGGCATAACTGGCAATTGGGCCAAGGATCATACTAAGGCAAGAAATATGTGATTATTTCTAGAGTCCTGCACAGATTCAAAATTGGTATCCCCATCCACAGAAATGATTTCTACATCTGTGGATATCACAAATTTGCAGGGTTCTAGATACAAAATCTGTATCCCCATCCATAACCACAAAAATGAGTGGCAGGTATCCATATCCACATCCATAGATGTGGATACCCAGGGATAGAAAGCGGACTTGCAGAGCACTATTTCTAAAACTAGAGTCAGCAAAGACTGAACAAGAAACATCCTGTTGGTGCCACCAAGTCCTCTACATCACTTTACATTAGAATATTAAAGAAGATTGCATAAATATACAATTTTAAATACCCTATCAACAAACTTTTAAAATGTAAACATACACATTTACACTAAAATTAGTAATCACAAATGTGGTTTCATAGCATTTTCTGAACCAAGTTTGATATCAGTAACTCTGATAATTATTCTCAAAGTGGTGGCTGTATTAGAGACTAGCATTTATTATGGCATAAAGCTCTTGTGGGTAAAACCCACTTCATTCATCTGATGAAGTGGGTTTTACCCACAAAAGCTTATGCCATCAATCTGTCTCTACGGTGCCACAGAACTCCTCATAATTGCTGGCAATTATGCTGAGAACATAAAAATCTATTTTGACTGCTTAAACACGTAGTAACAGCCCAGGCAAGCATCACCATAGACACAAGCTGCCCCCTTATGCTCATACCATCTCTGACTTTTTTTTTTTTTTTAAATAAATTGACATAATCCTGGTAAAGTGTAACTATGCTCTACCTAGCACAACTGTCACAGAGAGGGGCATCTAGACTGCACTTTTTAGTGCTAGTCTGCATAAGACAATGTGGTTTTAACACTTTCTCTCTGAAGTCCACACAAAAACTGACAGGAATAATTTTTTTTTACCTAAAAACATCTGTCCGATACATGTCAATACCTCAGGGTTAATGTTGGGCTACTGAAGTTTATCTGATAATAATTCAACGGGATACAGATTACAGCAAGCACCACATTGCAATATCCACAGTAACAAGAAGAGATACCACTGATCATGACATAATACCAAGCTATTTTAATTATAGCTATACCTGTAGTGTGGATTGGTGCTTAGAAGTATTTGCATAAGATGACGTTTCAAATGCCAATTTCAAGCCAGATGCAGCAAACAAAATATTTTCATATTTATGCGTTTATTTTAAGAAACATAGCAACAGCAAGACCATTCTTAGACATGCGGTATGTATATTGCAAACCCAATGCCCCCCCCACAGAGCTCATTTCAAGTTGGACAAATCTTAGAGCTCTCTTTGGGATCCACCGTAAGAGTGCAGATATTAATATGGTAACTGCTGGCTATTTAATCTGCTATATATATTTCTGAAGTCCACACAAAAGCTGACTGAAAGAGTGCATAAGATACATGCCTAGTATTTTTTTTTTTTTAACCTGAAAACATCTGTCTGATACAAATCAGTACCTCAGAGTTAATGTTGGGCTACTGAAGTTTATCTGATAATAATTCAATGGGATAACAAGTATTTTAATCCAAAAAGCAATCAAGATGCTTTAGACACATACATCCCTTGACATGCGTCATAGAATCGTGGCACTGGAAAGGACCTCACGAGGTCACCTAGTCCTGTCCCCTGCACTCATGGCAGGAATAAGTATTATTTAGACCAGTGGTCACCAACCCGTCTATCACAATTCCTCCCACCCCCAAGAAGCCCCAATACCTAAGTCCAGCAACAATGGAGATAGTGCCAGCTTCCTGCGGGGTGGAAGGAAGTCCGGCAGCTGCACGTCACTTCCGGGCTTTCAGGAAGTACGCTGGTTGCTCCCCCTCCCGCAAACAGCTGGTACAGTACCACAACCCAGGTCTGTGGCACACCAGGGATTTGCTGCCCCGGTTGGGGTGGCAGGGTAGGAGTCCCCAGAGGAGGCCCGTGCCAGGGCTTCCCCTCCTCTGCAGGGGGCTGTGGGGGTGGAGTAGTCCCGGGAGGAGGCGCACACTGGGGCTTCCCTGCTCTGCGGGGGGGGGGGGGGGGTTAGGAGTCCCCAAAGGAGGAACATGCTGGGGACTCTCTGCCCCCACCAACACCCTGTCTCCTGCCCCCACTGGCACCCTTCCCCAGTACCATGTCCCCTGCTCCCACCAGCACAGTTGTGGCCACATTAGTGAAGTCTGGGGGGGTTTTGGAGGAGGTTTTTTTTGCATCTCACTTGTGTGGCCCCAAATGACTTTTCTGGGGGGTCAGTGACCCCTGACTCAAAACAGGTTCCCTGCCCTTCTCAGAAATAAAGACAACGCTGAAACTTTTTGTGTTTGACATAATATTTTATTTAAAAATGAAGCCTGGCCAACAAACCCCCAATTGGGGCCGCAGCATCATAACATTCCTGCACCCACACACACCCCAGACCCTAGATCTGAGCCTATCATACACTGGAACCACCTGTCCTGAGCCTCTCACATCCCCAAAGTCCTGCACCCCCATATTTTCAGTCTTCTGCCACAACACTCCTGCACCATCCACACACTGCAAATCTGTGTCCTGAGCCCATCATACTCCCAACCTCCCTGCCCTGAGCCCCTCATACACCCAACCCAAACTCCTGCACCCTCACATCCACAAGCCTGTGGCTTGCTCAGTACCCCAACCCTCCACCTGACCCCAACACTCCCCAGCCTAGAGCCCCCTCCCCAAGCCAGCATCCACTTTTCCACCTCCTTCTGCATCCAAATTCCCTCCCAGAGCTTGCACCTCTCACCCCTTCCCACACCCAAATCCCTCATTCCCACCCCAGAGCCCATACATCTCAACCCAGTGAGGGTACGGCTAGACTGCAGGATTTTTCTGAGGTATCCCGGAAAAACTCTTCCGCGTCCAGGGAGGCGTTTGTTCTTCCGCCTTTTTTAGTGGAAGAGCAAACATGCTCTTTCTGCAACCTCTGTATTCCTCGTTCCACGAGGAATAAGGGGGCTTCCGAAAGGGTTTTTTCTGATATTTGGCCCAATCTAGACAGGAATCTAGGAGGAGAACAGAGAGGGCAGGACTTCAAGGAAGGGGTGAGGTTTGGGGTGGGGGAAGGATGGGGTGGTAGATCTTGGCTTGTTCTGACATTTAAAAAGTGATCTTGGTCATAAAAAGGTTGGAGACCACTGATTTAGACCATCTCAGACAATTGTTTAACTAACCTGCTCTTAAAAATCTCCAATGATTGAGAATCCACAACTTCCCTAGGCAATTTATTGCAGAGCTTAACTTTGGGATGTGAAGGACTAGTCAACTATCCGATAAGCATTTGCTTATCGGATAGTCGACTAGTCTCTTCCCCCGCCTTGCTGCCTCTATCAAGGGGCGGGAGGAGGAGAAGAGAGGGTATTTCAAAGTGGCAGCGTAGCTTGATGCCTGGGGCCAGACCCCAGGCTCCACACAGCACTGCTGCTTTGAAAAGCCACGTGCAGCCCAGGGCCAGCTGGGGTGTCCCCAGGCTGCATGCAGCATTTCAAAGCGGCAGCACCGCATGGAGCCCAGGTTCAGCAGGGGAGTCCCCAGCTGACCCTGGGCTTCACGCTACACTTCAAAGGCCGAGGCACCTGTCGACTAATCGAATAGTCGATGAAAAATATATTGACTATTTGATTAGTCAATTACCCAATACTTAACATCCTTAGCTTAACCACTCTGATAGGAAGCTTCTTCCTAATGTTTAACCTAAGCTTGTTGCAATTTAAGCCTACTGCTTCTATCCTCCAATTGTCCTTTCTCAGCCTTCTCTTTTTTAAATTTTCCCTTATAGGTCACATTTTCTGAACCTTTAATCATTTTTGCTGCTCTTCTCTGGACTTCCTCCAGTTTGTCCACATGTCTCCTGAAATGTGGCACCCAGAGCTGGACACAACATGCCAGATTGAGGCCTAATCAGTGTGGAGTAGAGTGGAAGAATTACTTCTTTTGTGTTGCTTACAACACTCCTGCCTATACATCCCAGAATTAGGTTTGCTTTTCTTGCAAGTGTTACACTGTTTGCCCATATTTAGTTTGTGATCCACTATGACCCCCAGATCCCTTTCCACGGTACTCCTTCCTCAGCAGTCATTTCCCATTTTGTATGCATGCAACTGAATAATCTGTCCTAGGTGGAGTACTCTGCAGTTGTCTTTATTAAATTTCACCCTATTTATACATTTCTCCAGATCATTTTGAATTTTAATTCTACCCTCCACAAGCACTTGCAAACCCTCCCAGCATGGCAGACTTTGTAAGGGTAGTTTCAAGGGCATTATCTAAATCACTGATGAAGATACTGAACAGAACTGGACCCAGAATTGATTCCTGTAGGACCCCATTCAATATGTCCTTCCAGCTTGACTGTAAACCACTGCTGTCTAAGATTTGTTTTCCAACCAGTTATGCACCTATTTTATAGTAGCTCCATCTAGGTTGTACTACCCCTAGTTCATGTTGTTGTGATGCTTCTTTATTCCCAGGTGGAGAGTGAAATTTACCAGAATACTCATCTTTGAAGCAACAACACACAATACGTGGGGGGGGGGGGGGATTATCACTCTTTTCTGAAAGGGCAAAGAAGCAAAAGCAGCACAGGGGACAGCAACAAAAGAACAGAGACATAAAACCCAAAAAAAGAATGCATCCAATGATTGACAGACCTAGATTACTAATTCTTTCGGTGCCTCCTGGACATTAAACACATATCAAGTATTGCTGCTGAAGCCCAACTTCCACAACTCACATTTGTGAGTCACGTTACATCAAGGATGGACAACCTGCATGCAGCCCATCAGTGTTCTATGTTTGGCCCACGAAACATTCTGTTTCCTGTTGCCCAGGCGCAGGGGTGCCAGACTGTGCAGTTTCCATGAGCGTAATTTTTTCCCCTACCAGTATTACTAAAGTTACATAAGTAAAGCAGGGGCACAAGAACTGAGGTGCATGCTAATTGCACACATTGACTGTGAGAGCCATGCGCTTCCTATGCATCCAATCAAAGCACTGCTATGGTTCAATCAGCACACAAGTGCAGTTAGCAGAACTACCCTATGCCAGGAGACATCTTGGTTGTGACAATCTTGCAGCCCACTGAGATAAAGGTGGTCAACTCACTAGCCTCGGTTGCCCATCACTACCTTAAAAAAAAGGTTTGAGAGAAAAGAAAGGGCCCGGACTGGCAGGAGGGAGGGAGAAGGGATCCTTGCTTGCGGTGGGGGGAAGGAGTCTGGGCTGGCAGGGTAGGGGAGGAGGGAGAAGAGACCCGGGCTGGCGCATCCGCAGCTCAGCCGTCCCCAGTGGCCGGGGGGAGGGGAACTGGGGTTGCATACCCATTGCAAGAGGGGTTTGGCAAGCGCAGTGAGCAGGGGGCACAGCTCCCTTAGCAGCTTTACAAATATACATGTTGCCTGCGCTGACTATATAGTCTAGCCTGCTTTCTTAACGGCTTATTGGTTCCTTATAGATAGGAGCCAAGATTCACTCAGGTACCCAAATGTGATTCTCACATGGAGTATAATTACCATGGCAGGTCAGCCATCTTCAGAGTCAGGGGACTCAAACGAGGAACGTAAAACCCCATGTAACCAGTCCAACGTTATGTTTAACCAGTTACCCACTTACCTGGGGGGGAGGGAGGGGGGCTGGCCAGGCTCGCTATCCCCTCACAGGTCACGTTTTCTAGCCCTGTAAGGGTTCCCGTTGCTCTCCTCCCAGCGAGCCCGCCCGCGTGCGGGGGAGCGGCCCCAGCGGGAGAGGAAGTGCGGGGCACAGGCCCTTCCCCCCGGCTCGTCGGGCCCACTGAGCCCCCGCTCGCCCCACCCCCAGGCGGCCCCGCCCCGCCCCGCCCCGCCCGCCACCTGAGGCGGCGTGTTTCGCGAGGGGGGAGGGGTCTGATGACACGGGGGGAGGCGCGAGCCCCCCCCCAGGAAACAGGCCTCAGGGCCCCGCTATGGCCCCCCCGCCACACGGAAGGGGGCGGTCCGCACGCGCGGGGCGGGAGCGCAGAGCCCCCAGGCTGAGGCGCGGCGCGAGGCCCGGCCGGCTCCTCACCGTGTGCTCGTGCTCGTCGGCCCGGGCCCGCAGCAGCAGCAGCAGCGCCGCGGAGGCCGCGCACAGCAGCAGCCTGGGCAGCGCCATCCTCCCCGCCGGCCTCCTCCGCGTCAGCCCCGCGCTCAGCCCGGCCCGGACCCGGACCCGAGCCAGCCGCCGCCGCCGAGACGCTGCTTCCGCTGCCCCGGCCACGTCATCCGGCCGCACACCGGAAGCGCCGCGCCTACGGTGGCGGGAGGGGGCCAAACGCCGCCTCCGCGCAGCCGCCCCGCGCGCGCCGCCGCCTCTCACTAGCAGAGGCAGCGCGCGCGGCGGGCACGGAGGGAGGGGCTGCCTCCAGCGCGCGCACGCGGGGGAACCGTCGGGGAAGGGGTTGACACAGCGCGTGCACGGGGGGAACCCTCGGGGGATGGGCTCATCCAGCGCGGGCACGGGGGAACCGTTGGGGAGGGGCAGCCTCCAGCGCGTGCACGGGGGGAACCGTTGGGGAAGGGGCTCATCCAGCGCGTGCACGGGGGGAACCGTTGGGGGAGGGGCTGCTGCCAGCGCGTGCACGGGGAACCCTCGGGGGATGGGCTCATCCAGCGCGTGCACGGGGGGAGGGAACTGTTGGGGGGAGGGTTGACCCAGTGCGTGCACGGGGAGCCGTTGGGGGAGGGGCTGACCGAGCGCGTGCACGGGGGGAACCGTTGCGGGAGGGGTTGACACAGCGCGTGCACGGGGAAGGGGCTGTCTCCACCTGTGCATGAGGGGGAGCCATTGGCGGGGGGTGGCAGTGCACCAGCAAAGCCAGGCCCAGATACTGGGCAGGGCTACAGGCATAGGGCCCGTGCAAGAGGAGCACCATAGCCAGTGCACCCCCACACACACCCCCATGTCCATTCTGCACCTGGGCTCTCCGCTAGCCACGCCGGGACTGCTAGGAACAGGCCACAACGGGTGTTGAACAGTCCCCCTGGTTCATGGGCCCTGCTCAGCTCAGGACAGGGGCACTGACTTGTTCTCTAAACTAAGGAAGAGGGCAGAGTTGAGGCTAGCTGGGAACTCCACTTGTGATTAGGGCCTGTTCGCAACCCTACTACGCATGACAATTCCCGATGAGCTAAAATGCCTTAATTGAGAAGGTTGTGATCTAACCCTACATCAGTGGTGGGCAGCCTATGGCTCACTAGCCACATGTGGCCCCTCAGGGCTCTCTGTGTCCCACGAGACATTTTGTTTATCCTTGCCCATGCGCCGGGTTGCCACATTCTGCTGGTTTCCACTGGTGTCATTTTTTTCCTGCTAGTATTACTAACATGACACATGCATAATGCCGGGGCACACAAAGTAGGGATTTAAGAGTGTAACCCGTTCACCGATAAGCATCAGCTTAACTGTTTCTGTTTCGGTTAAACTCTTCCCTCCTAGCGTACGCTGTTGCAGTACCAGTTCTAATGGTCCTTACAGTTTTAAAAATCTGAACAGTAGCACCCGATTAAGTATATGAGCATCAGGAAGTGAACTTGACTCAAGAACATTATTTTCCATGGTAACAGAAATTCTGAAAGGGTATGTTGGTTGCACGTAAAATATGGCAGCAAAATGTGACTTATTTTAAAAAATAACCTCCATTTTAATCAATCAGTAAAATGGTTTTTGTACTTATGAGTCATTTGAGTACAGTTTGTGCTGGAGGAGAATGTAAAACGTTGCGGCTGAATTGTGGAGAATATGTTGTGTAAACATATAGTAGGTGCACAAACATCCCAATTTACATGTGCAGTATGCAAACATCCTGGTGTACGTGTACAATTTGAATCTTGAGTGTCTTTGTGGTATGCATGCAGTTATGAAGTCTGAGTTAGGGCTGCAGTCAATCTGAAGAGACTGGTAAATTTACTTTGTCAGTAACTGGAAATTTATTCTTCAAAATTTAGACATTTAAAAATATCCCAAACATGTTAACAGTTAGAAATATAAAACACAGCATTAAGCATTTGGTTGATCAAACAGAGAATATAAAAGTAATTTTCATAAGCTAGGGCTAACGTACCTGTCCTGAAAGGCAAACCACATCCACCATCCACTTTCTACCACATATTGCACAACGCCAGAAAATAAATACCCATATTCAGCTATTAGAATAAGTCAAGTGAATATGAGAGTCCTTCATACCTTATGTTATATCTTCATACCTGATTGTTATATGGGTTGATTAGGGCTGATCACAGTCAGTTCCCCCATTTTGTGCAACTGGCAGACACCACAGCCTGATCTTTTCTCACGGTGGCTTTAAGCACTGAATTTATGTTCTCTGCAGAATTACAGAAAACTATGTTTTCCTTCAGCCTTTCATAAAATGAGCAGATCTCCAGGGATGAGCCTGTGTCTGCTGAATTCCAGGACTAAATCTCCCACTGATGTCTACAGAATCAGGATTGGTTCCGTTGAGCTGGCTTTCGCAAACATGTCTGTCCAGGCTGCTGTATGTTTACTTTTTAAAAACAAGGGTGTTGGAGAAGGATACAACTTGGGCAGAAGCAACCCAAGAACCCTCCCACTGGTCAGTCAGTGCGTCCCAATTCAGATTTGGACTGCCTGCCTCTAGGGACGGAACAGAGACTTCCGTTTCCACGGTGTACTGGCAGACAGACTTAGGCTTTGTCTACACTTCAAGTTGAAAGTGCAGCGGCAGCAGCGGTTTAAAGTGAAAGTGTGGCCACAGCATGAGCTCTATGTAAACCACCTCGACGAGGGAAGCAGCTAGCTGTGCTGGGAGCCACACTCCCAGCGCTGTAGCCTGGACACTGGGGCCTTACAGCGCTCTAATTTGCTGAGCTGGGAGGGAAGGTGGTTTTTTACACCCTTGAGTCAGACAGTTACAGTGCTGTGAACTGTCAGTGTTGACTTAGCCTTACACTTTAGTAACCGGGCACGACAGCCCCATCTGCTCTGGTGGGTTCTGCATGCACAGGGGTGTAACAGAGTAAATGCATTTCACATCAGCTTTCACAGGTCACTGCTGAGCCTCATTTGAATCCGTGATGTGGAGATGAAAGATCATCTCCCATTGCCAATGCTCTCCCTGTGTTTTCACTTTAAAACGGGAACTTTTTTTTTTTAATGCTTCAAGGACAAACTGAATTACCAAGCATTTCTTCTTCCTCTCTTTTCCTACTGTTTCAGCACTTTCCCCCCCTTAGCCGGAGACAATATGCATTATATTTTCATCCAACACAAGAGCCTACAGATAAAGCACCAAGCCCTAAATCGTTTAAAATGACTAATTGGCGACTAGTCAGCATGAACAGAGGACCAAATTTCTAGCCTCTAACAAGGTGGTGCCCAGGCTGTGAGACACACCTGTGGCATTGCTCAGTTCCCGTGTTTACATGACCCAAGCACACGAGGCTGTATCGTCTGCTGTTAATAAAAGTGCCTTGTCCTAGATTGCCAGCCAGGCAGCCCATCCGCAGGCAGAGTTACAAGGCGAATGTCTCCAGGGGATGTATTTGACTCGCGCTCCATACATGGCACACCTGCTTAGACTAGGGGGAGGCGTTTCCTCAGAGCAGGAGTGTGGCCTGAACCAATAACATGCCTTGGTGTCACTGTCCCAGCAGTGGGGTCTCAAAGCGGCATCGGTGGACAAGAGACTTTGGGAAGCACAGAAGGACGCAGCTGACAATCGTTTAAATGGGCCTGTTTGGCCCGAGGGAAGTTCGGAGCAGCAAGAGGGATGCGGGCCAGGCAGAGATTTGAGGGCTATTTTTAGATGCCAGGTAAGCAGCTCCAACAAGTGAGGCGCAGGGCCCAACCAGCACTGAGATCCCACCGGAACATGTCCTGACCAAGCTCACGTGAGAGGAAACCTGAGTCTCCTAGGTGCAGGATGAGCGTTACCCAGGGAAGCAGTGAATGGACAGAGAATGCAGGCAGTCAGCACCTCCCCCACCCCGCAGCTTGCATGGCACGCTTTATCCCAGCAGCTCTCAAACTTCATTGCCTCACAACGCCCTGCTGACAACAAAAGTTACTGCATGGAGGGGGGGAGTGAAGTCTGAATCCACCCAACCCCATTTCCCCGTGGGGGAGCCAAAGTCAGGGCAGGGGCCCTGTAACCCGAGTCAGGACTGTGGGGCTTGGACTTTGGCCTCGGGTGGTAGGGCTCAAACGGAACACCTTTTGGGGCCCCCAACCAACTTTTTGGAGAAATGCTGAAAGTTCAACACACTTTGACTACAGGTGAAGCAGCTCTGGAAAGGAGATGTTCTGATCTTAGGAGAGGGGATTGGCTCTTTTCCCTCTGCCCCACATCCCCTAGTTCTTCCCCTTGCTTATGTCCTGGGAGATTGGAAAGCAGAGAATTCCTGCAGTGCTGCAGCACAGAACTGTCCCGACAAGCCGAGCAGGAGAGAGAGGCAAGGGAGCCCATGGACAGCTGGTCGCACAGGCCTAACAAAGGGAAGGACCCCTGGAGGTGTGTGCAAAAGAAAACAGAAGTTTAGGCCCCTGAATCAACTCTCCTCTTCAGTTTTATTTCCTTTACCTCATTTCCTCCTTTTGTGGTTTCATTTTCTTCTCGATTAACGTGAAGAAACTTTTTTCGGGCCAATGTAAAAGTGCTGGGGAGGAACTGCTCCCCCCAGAGAAAGGGGCAGAAACACAACTCCTGCGGTCTGCACCACAATCCTTCCCCCTGCTAAAGCAAGTCACCGGCACTCTACAGCAAACCAGCGTCCGGAGCCCGCCGTGTTCCGAGCAACCCCGTTAGCGGAGGAGAACACCGCGTATACTTCTAAAGCAGCCCCGAGGGCGCTTGTATGGAGCCGTGTGGGGCACAGGCTGAGAGAAACAAGGTGGTGAGGTAATATCATTTATTGGAGCAGCTCCTGTGGCGGAAAGGACGCGCTTTCGAGCCACACAAAGCTGCACTGAAAAGAGCTTCCACTGGACTGCGAAGTGAAGATGTGTTTCCCGAGTCCTCGCCTGAATTGTCTCAGTGACCCCCCTCTCTACAGGGCAACACCAGGGGGGCACCCCATGAACTACTTCCCTTCCCCCTCCTCCATGCTCTTCAGTGACTGGCTCCACTGGCCACTTGCTGAAAACACCCAGCCCGCGGGCGAAAACGCTTGGACACAGCTGCAGTGGGTGCAGCTTTGCTCAACAGGACGGGCAGGCCATACCCAACCACTGAACCCGATGCCTGTGCCCATGGAGGAAGCAACAATCAAATCCCTACCTGAGCCACAAAGGACACACACCTTAGCAACATACGCTACTACAAAGCAGAAACGGCCTGCATGTGGCCATAATTCTCAAATGCCTGCAAGAGAGGGGGACGGCCAAAGGACTGCTGAAAATGTCTTCCCCTAATGCAAGAGGTCAGCTACAGTAATTCCTCATTTAACACTATCTGTATGTTTCAGAAAATGATCGTGTTAAGTGAAAACGTGTTCTGCAGGGTCAATTTTCCCATTGAAAATAATGGAAAAGGGGGGGGTTGCGTTTCAAGCGGTGGTGTCTGTTGGGACCGGGACATAAGGTTGGGGGAGAAAGGGGACTGGGTTACAGCAGGGAGGGGAGGTGTTTGGCTCTGGGGAAGGGAAGGGGAGGAGAGGGGAGGAGGATTGGGTTGGGAGTATGCCCCTGTGACGGGTCTGCCAGGACCTGCACTGCATCCAGCGAGGGGGGGTCGCCGGGGAACGGCGCGGCGAGCGGCGAACCCTCCGCCGCTTTGCAGGAAGGCGGGGGAAGCCCCGCACAGCTGCCGGCAACGGGCCGGCTGGGGAAATCGTGTTATTCCGGGGACAGTCGTGTAATTCAAAAGACGTTCCCTAAAAAAACATCGTGCTATCGCGAAAACGTGTTAAGCGGGCACGTGTTAAATGCGGAATGACTGTATTTGGATTTAAAGTAACAATGGCGCTAGAAGGCGTCTATACAGCTATTCGTGTTACAGGGCAGCCCCCGTGCCGGCCGTTAGGCAGGCTTGCAACCAAAAATGCTCTGTGTGAGCACCTCGCTAGTGTCTTTCCCCATCCAAGGAGAAGAGGGTGGGGAAGGAAAAGGCTGTATTAAACAACGTTTGCTTGAATGGGAAAGTCGTCACATAGTGCTTTTTGCAAAACCATCACGTCCAAAGGAAGAGCCATTTCAGGGGAACGGGCCAGTGTCCAAACGTTACACCCGAGTCCTGGGAGGCCGCTCGAGAGGAGCCTTCTTTGAAGACAGTCTCAGAGTTTTTACAAAAAAATAATTTCCCAGTGGTTCTCTTTTGTTTTTACAGCTTTCAAGTGCAGGGTTCTGTGAGGAGAGTGTGTTCTTGGGGCGGGTGTAGCCCCACCTGAGATGGACCCCAAAGTCTCTCTGCCACCTCAGACAGGTATTTTTCCACAAGTCCCAAGACACTCCAAGAAAAGAAAAAAAAGTCACAAAAGGAGGGGAGATTTCTCAGTGAAAAGTTACTACAAAATGCACCAAGGAGCTGGGAGGGGGAAATCATTTGGCTTCCATCTATAAATAGTAAAAAAAAAAAAAAAAAGATTCTTTAAAATATATGTATAGATATGTACACACACACACACACACTAGAATATCCCGTAGTCCAGTGATCTCCGGAGTCAGCGACCTCGTGGTGGCACAGGTGGGGCGAAAAAGCTTTCGTTGTTCACAGGCCTGCAACAAGACACAGAAGTCAATTAGAAACCAGAGAACAGGGCTTTGGAACAACACATCTCATACCCAGTCTCTAGTGTGAGAATGCATTGTGCTTGATATTTAAGTTTACATAACAGGGCAGTGTCTTATGCTCTGAAGTTTACATAAGGTTAGCGGGGACTGCTAATCAGTGATTCATCAGCAGACGTGGAACAGAACCCAAGAGTCCTGCGTAACACCAGACAAAGCACTTTGCCCTCTGCAGCTTGGTTCCTTCATCCACACCAGGGTTTCCCAAAGTGTGCTGGGAACGGGAGACAGGGGAGGGACCACGTGACGTTCTGTTCCCTCCCTCTGGGGCACCTGGCGTTGGCCACTGTCGGCAGACAGGATGCTGGGCTAGATGGACCTTTGGTCTGACCCAGCATGGCCATTCTTATCTGCTCCACAGAGCCCTTGGGCTCCGTGCGATGGGCCCAGGGGCTCCAGGAGAAACTATTAATGGCAGTTGTATGACCCTGTTATTTTGTTACTAATTTTCTGATAGTTGTCTTAGGGGTTAAAAAATTAAAAGAAATATGCAAGATATAAAAACAGAATGCCAAAACTTTGTCTATTTATTTGGGTACCCATTGAATTTAAAATCAGGATATTTTGAAGGCACCATCAAATTTTAAGGACCCCGTAGGCTGAAAAAGTTTGAGAAACCCTCATCTGCATCAACAGAGCCAGCCTCACTGGGCTGTGGGAAGATGTAATGTCTGTAGAGTTCCGTGTTATATTAACACTCTAGACTTACAACACCTTTCTTCTGAGATCTCAGAATGTGAGCAAGGGGAGGGATATGACTGGTAACTGCAAACTTCAAAAGCTGATTGACACCTATTTCAGGGGAGTGAGTTAGCCAGTTGTAAGAGCCAAGGGAATGAGGAATTCTCTGCTTCTGGACATGAGACACAACTGTATCTGGACGTATTGTAACAACTGGAGAAGTTTATTAACATGGCTAGTTACACAAGCTAGGATCTGAAAGCGTGGGCTACACGGAATGGCACTGGTTTAACTAAAGGGATTTTTTGTAACTGAGTTTACAGCAGTCTGACTAAATCAATATTAAAACTCACCTTTAGTTAAGCCAGTGCTGCATTAGTGCCGAGTAGAGTCCTAAAGGTAAACAAATCTGCTTCTGAATGTAAAACCAGAATGCCCAGTGGGAGGGCGTTCCCTCCCCAAATACAGCACTGCCTGCAAGTGTGGCATGAGGGGTCTTTCTCCAAAGGATCCCTGCACATATCTCAGCCAGGGGCCCGCTACTGGATTAGATGGCCCAGTGTAATTCAGCGTGGTGGACACCATGTCCCAGTAACACAGAACTTTTTAGCATGTCAGCTGATTACTAAAAGGATTGCCAGTCAGGTGACGAACTAGGAAATTAACTCCACTAAGCACTATGCGAGTGTAAAATGGATTCCAGAATTAACAAACTCAACCAATGTTGCTAGTAAACAGCCTGGTCATTCTGGTGAAAAGGATGCATTACGCCTGCAGCCTTCCAGCCGTGCGCACTGTGTTGCAAACTGTTGGACACCCAAGATCCATGCTGTACCTGCTTGCGCCTCGCGGAGGTATTCTCGGAGGCCGTTCCGGCAGCGTAAGGGGCATCCTCTCCATTTGCTGGGGTACTGGGCTACGGTTTCTGCTAGCTTCCGGGATTTCATTATCCTGCAAAAGCGGAAGGGGAAGGGAAGTTTTGCTAAACCATTCACACTGCACTAGAATCTTGGCTCCTCCTAAGGCTCTCCCCCAAACATACTGCCCTCGGTGTCATTATAGCAGCATAATCTCTTGACTGGACGAGTCAGCTGAGGAAGATCAACTTACAGTCTGACCAAGAAATCAGAATAAGGGAGGTTGTACTCAGGGCCTCATGGAGCAATAAGTAGGAAAGCTTCCTGCCTCAAAGGGACTGCAAATGGACTACAGACACGAGGGCGAGACAGATGGGGAGAAATCGGGCTACAGAATTACATACAAGAAAGCTGCCAGGACGCTCTTTGTAACCACATTCTGAAGCGCTTTGTTTCTCCCAGTTCCACAGCAGAAGTGCGTTTTGTTCGATTGAATGCAGGTGCTAAGCTTTTGTGCTGCTTATGCATTTTCCAGGGAAATATATTCAAAAAGCCATTTCAAAACCAATGCAAAAACCAGGCCCGGGTTTGTGACGGCAAACAGGCAGCGGAGGAGAAAGAAGGCGGCTTACCTCATTGTCACCTTCCATCCCACTACTGACACTCAGTGTGCTTCGAGTACTCGATCGGTTGCTGGCACTGCCTGGTTTGCAGACAAGAGATGAGCGTGTCATTACACCTAGAGCTACTGCCAGCCCAGAGGTCGTTCTAAGCGCCCATTTACCTCTTCATGCCTACTCATTTTAAGAACCCACTCGCTCCTCCATGCTTCCTCCAGCCCACCTCTGGCATTTCTCTCCGATTGAGCAGCAAAACCGGGCTCCTGTACGTCCCTTGGCTTTTAGCAGGTTTCTCGCGCAAGGCCCTGCACTTGCATTTGGGTTTCCAGCCCATGTTTCATTGAAAGCGTTTGACTCTGACACTGGCTTGCGGAGCCAGGAAGGTATTTCCACGCCGGGGGCACACCTCGTTTCCAGGCCTATTGAACTGACACTGCCCTGGTAGTTCCATTCGTTACATGGACACAGCAGGGTCCCGACGCCCCCAAAGTCCTGGCGTAACACACTACAGGGCTAGGGAGCCCAAGAATCTTTTTAGAGCCCCGTGAGTCCCCAACATAATGGTGCTGGAACCAAGGCAAGTTTGTTTGCCCCACTAGCACCCCCCAGCTGGCATGGGTGGCAGCTTCAGAGAACCCGATCTTCCATCCCAGCGTAGTGTCGGGACAGCCAGCCCACTGAGAGAGGAACCAGGACATCAGCCAGATTGTAGGGGGCAGCTAGGTTACGGCACCCCATACAATCGGCACCCTGCAGAACTCCCTCCTTGTGTAGTGAGCTAGACCCGAGTTGTTGGCCCAACCCACTGCATTTGGCCTCCACCCCAGAGACGTGCCCAACACACCCAGCCTGGGCCACAGTGACAACGCTGGGCCCCCCGTTCTGCCTCCCCAGGCAGCGAATAACCCTGCTGAACTCTCAGCGCTACTCAGCCTGCGGGGGGAACTCAGGGCATCGCTGGCGTGGAATGAAGCAGATTCCAAGCCAAGGCCAATAACATTTTCCGGAGTGCCCGAGTCACACGGGAGCCCACTGGCTGCCACTTCGGACCGGGTGGCCCCTTCTCGGTAACAGCCGAGGGATTGGCTCCTGGGTCGGTTCCCTGCATGCAGTATCCGGAGACCCCTCAAATCACGTTGGCGCACTGCATGCTGGGAATTGTAGTCGTGGCGAATTTCCTTCCTATTTAAAGCACTCGCAGTCCCGCTGCTATTGCCGCCACTCACTGGAGGTGGGTTGTTGCCTTCAGCGGGCGTAGGATGAGACTGACACATCCCGGAGCAGCGTTTGCTTGGGGGATTCCTGAGCGCGAATGTCCGAAGGCAGGCCAAGGGGAAGGTTTCGGGCCAGCTCTCCTGTGCGGGGCCGCCTGGCGAACTTACTTGCAGTGCTCGAGGTGCTTTCCGTTTTCCAGTCTCCTCGCTTCAGCTCCTTTCTGGGGGGGAACACGTTTTTCCTGGGGCCAAATTCATAGACGCCACATTCCAGGTTCCCGGGAGCGTGGCGAGACAGGCGGATAGGCACAGTGATTTCCAAGTCTAGAAGGGAAAGCAGCCGTGACTAGGTCAGCGCCAGCCTCTCCCAGGCTATGGCCCATGCAAGCCAAGGTTAACCCCGAATGACTGCAGATCACGGCACCCATTCCCACCGGGACTTTGCTTCCCTTGCTCAGTGCCCATTAGAAGCATCAGCTGGGCAGATGGACCACACTGCTGCTGCTTGCCAGGAGAAGGCCACGGGCCTCAATCAGATGAACCTGGCCTAGCGCAAAGAGAGGCCATTTCATCACCCCAGGAGCACCCCCTGGACGCTTAGCAGAACCGCCGCTGGGCCGGGCCCCATTTAGCAGAACCGCCGCTGGGCCGGGCCCCATTTAGCAGAACGGCCGCTGGGCCGGGCCCCATTTAGCAGAACCGCCGCTGGGCCGGGCCCCATTTAGCGTCTCTGTTCTCCACGCTCGGCAGGAACGCCGCATTGGAACGGCCCAGTTCACACCTGGCCCCTCTCGCTCCCCCCTCCTGCGTGGCTGCGGCAGCAGGGGAAGAAGCCGAGGAGCTGCTGTGAGGGTTCTCGTGCTCTATTCCCCACGGCCGCTGAGATGCCTGGGTCAGTCAGTGAAGGGCCCTGCTCAGGGAGGTGCAGGCGTTGCGGCCGGCGGGAAGAGCTGACGGGATGGAGGAGTCAGTGTTTGTAAAGCTCTCGCTCCAGGAGAAGGGCTATAGGCATGGTGAGAACATCAGAACGGCCAGACTGGGTCAGACCAAAGGCCCATCTAGCCCAGCAGCCTCCTCTGCCGACAGTGGCCAATGCCAAATGCCCCAGAGGGAAGGATCACAACAGGGAATCCTCACGTGACCCCTCCCCTGTCACCCATTTCCAGACAAACAGAGGCTAGAGACACCATTCCTACCTATCCTGGCTAATAGCCATTGATGGACCTAACCTCCAGGAATCTATCTAGCTCTTTTTTGAACCCTGTTAAAGTCCTGGCTTTCACCACATCCTCTGGCAAGGAGTTCCACAGGTTGACTGTGCGCTGAGTGAAGAAAAATTTCCTTTGGTTTGTTTTAAACCCGGTGAGGGGTGCAGAGGCCAGGCTACGGGCTGTGTACACACAGCTGCCGCCTCAGCTCCACTCTGGCCCGCCAACAATCTGTCAGCATCTACCAGAGCAGGGGGCTCCTCTAGCCTGGCCTTCTGGTGGGCGGTGGGGCTGCTGCAGCCAGCTGGTGTCCTGCTGCACGGCGGGTGGGAGGCTGCTCCAGTCTGGCCAGGCCTGCTGTGTCATGCCTTCCCGGTGGGGTGCGGTTGGCCTGGCCAGGCTGCTGGTTAACCTGTTAGCCGGTAAGCATCATCTAGTGAGGGTGATGCGTACCGGGTAACTGGGTAATCCTTTACCTCTCTAACACAGAGTTAATAAAATCCATGCAGACAAAGTTCCAGCCTGCAAAGCCCATGCAGATGAGCATGGGACTGGCAGATACTGTGTAAGTGACCCCATTAGTAGCTTTGTTCGCAGACAGCGAGGTGGAGTAAGCTTGTTACCTGAACGGTTTCCCGCTTTTTGCCTCTCCATTTGCCTCCGGGTGATGCTGTCTCGCAGCCGTTTCAGATTTTCCTAGAAGATCACAATACGCTCTTTTCAGGGCTTGGGATAAGCAGACACGGGCCAGCGTTTTATGATGGTGAGGAATGTTCTCGGGCTAAATCTCTCTCCGAGCTGCACCCCTGGCAGCAAAATCTATTCCCAGGAGAACACCACATGCTGTGGGGGGCTTTGAAGGTGCTGAAGGCTGAGAGACCCACCAGTGTCTGGTGGAGAAGACCTGGAGAACGTTCTGTCCAGAGCCGACTCCCTTGCTCTCATATCCCCCGCTGTCCTGTATTTCTGTTCCCCCGTTACGGGCACTAACACAGAGACGGGATTTGTGCCGCTGCTCACGGCCCACCAGACATCCCCACCAGCCCTTGCCATGGGGCTGGCAGGAGATGGTAAGGGCAGGAGGGCAGTGGGCCACCACACCCCCCAATTTGTGGGGCTCAGTCGTAGTGGAATTCCAAACCTTCCTGCTGAAACAAGGGGGGGAACTGACGGGTAGCTGGGACATAGGCACCGACTTCACGTTTTCCCCCGGGGCACACCAACCCTGCTCTGCCCCGAGGGCTCGCCCTTGCTCTGCTCCCTCCCACCCCACCCCTACTCTGGGGCCCCACCTTGGCATCACCTCTTCCTGCACCCTCTTGACTGCTTCCCCAAGGCCCATGCCTGACCACTTCTCTCTGCCTTCCCCCAAACCTCTACCTGAGCCACCAAACGGCCGATCGGGGGTGCCGCCGCCCCAGCTGTTGCAGGTGGGTGCAGAGCACCCACTATGATTCTCCCGTGGGTGCTCCAGCCCCAGGGGAGCCCTGGCGGCAGTGCCAGTGGAGGGTCAGGCCAGGACACCGCTGCTGATCGGAGGTGGGCAGGAACCGTCGGCCTGCAGAGCCTCGGCCTGACGTCACAACCCTCTGCCGGGGGTGGGGTGACCTGTCTGATCTGAGCTGGCTGGGGCTCAGGCCAGGGGCCCACGTTACAAAACCACCCCCATGGACGGCAGGAGGGGTCCCTTGTGAGGTCACTGCAGCAGCGACGGCAGGGACTGAACAGGACTGGCCGACAGCTCCCTTCTCGGCCCCGGGGGGCGTGATTTCAGAGACCCCGGCAATGCCCTTTCTGCTGCCAGGGAATGGGACTGGCCAGCCCCGAACGAGCTGGAAGGCCGTTTAGAGGCAGCGGCTTGTACCTGCTGGAACCGGAACGACTCCGACCTCTTCTTCTGGTTCAGCTGCCACTCCTTAAAATGCAGCACGGCCTCGTCGACGTTGAGTATCCCCATCTTGACCTGCTCCTGCAGCGTAATTAACTGCCGCTGGCCGGGGGTTTTCATGCCGGCGAAGGGGTCATAGACGCTCGACTGCGACTGGTCCCTGACGAGTCTCACCGCGGGCTCTGGAAAGAGCAAGTTAAACCCGTCACTGGCCCTGGGTTGGTGTTTATGCCAAGGACACAGGCGAGCTGTCCAGCACCATTATGTTCCTGGAGGGGCCCTGGTTTGCAAATGCATAGAGACGGTCTCTGCCCTTAACAGCTTGAAGTCCAAACAGATGGCACACAGGACAGGAAGGGAAACTGAGGCACGAAGCAGGGCAGTGACTTGCCCAAGCTCTCCCACCAGGTCAGTGTCAGAGTCAGCTCAACGGGCACCCATCCCAAGTACCCTGCATAGCTAGAATAAGCTGCTTCTCAGCCACTAAGGTCAAAGACCTACCAGCCCCGACTGGATCCACCACTGGATTGAGTGCTAGTCCCCGCTTCGCCGCTGACCTGCTAAGGTGACCCTGGACAAATCGCTTCCTCCCAGCCTCAGTTTTCCCATCTATCAAATGGGAATAATCAGACAGCCCTTCTCTGTAAAGCACTCTAAGGATGCTGGCTGAAAAGCCAACACGGCAGAGCTACGTCGGCCCTGACTCCGAAATCAAGAGAACTGTGAATGGCTCGTACCTATCGGGGCCAACGCCCTGAGGCTTTGGGTACAAGACTAACAGCATCTTGTAATGAACGGCCACTCTCACGGGACAGAGACCGACGTCTTGCTTAATACAGGCTCTGGCTGCTGGGGAAACCCCGGCTCTATAAATGGAGCCTCCTGCCCCCACTTTAGGCAAGTCCACGTCACTTTTCAGGCCAGAAAGGCAGTTACATTTTCTCTTTACACGTCTCCATTTTCACCGATTAGCAGAGCGACAGCGGCTCCCGAGCCCAGCACTTCCCGAGAGCGAGTGAGCGGCGACTGATACAGACGGGGGCTGGCTGCCGGGGACACGCTCCCCTGAATGCTGGGAAGCGCCTCGTCCCAAAAAGCCGAGAGACATGTGGCTCACGCAGCAAACACACGGATACTGCCAGGCCTCACCGGCGACAAACACCCCCTTCCCCGAACACACCGCCTCCCAGCAACAACATGGATGCTGTGTTCCTCCTCTCGAGACGTTTTTAGCAGGTTTTATGGCCCTCTGGGGTCTCGTATTTTTAATTGTTGTTCTATACATTTGTATTGTGTTTGAAAAAATGTTGTAAGCCGCCTCGAATATTTTAAATAGAGAGGCGGGGTAAAAATATGTTAAACAAATAAATAAATAAACAACACGCAATCCAGACAGGCAGCTTGCCCTGCCTCAGGTGGAAGGGGCGGGGCCTCAGGCAGAAGGGGCGGGGCCTCTCAGCGCCCCAGGAACTCAGGAGAGGAGACTTTGCACATGCCCCTGCCCCCTGGTCTCAACCAGCCTGCGGGTGGGAGAGCTGCAGGCCGGGCCAGACCCAAGGGCTTGGCAGGCCGGTTCCATCCAGCAGGCCATATATTGCCCACCCCAGCCCAAGGCCTTGCAACGCAGGGAGTTATGTCCCACACATAGGGTTGCCAGATGGTTGAAACAAAAATACGACGCCCCGAAAAAAAAACCACCAGGAAAAAATTCTGTGGAAGGGGAAAAAAGGGGGACCAAAGTTGAGCAAAAAAAAAAAAAAGGACTCCAAGGACTTATTAAGCCAAAAAAAAAAAATTAAAATAAAACAGCATTGAAAGCATGTCCCCTTTAAGACTGAGGGCAGGGAAAGGAACAGGGGAGCGTTGAACACTAAGACCCAGAGGAAAGCATTGCTTCCCCTAGGTCTTTTGGCCGGCAGTCATTTTGTGCCGGTAGCCTTGGGGAACCAGGTAAGCATGGGGGCTGGGGTCGGGGGGCTGGGGCTGTTGGGAGCCAAGGGGGGTTCGGGGGAGGCTAGGCGCTGAGTGTTTGTAGGGTTGCCAGGTGCTCGGCATTTTCGCCTTCTGGCCGGGGAAACATTCAGAAAATACCGGACAGCTCAGCACATCTCAGGTGTCCGGTATTCTCTGAATTTTTTTACCGGACAGGAGGCAAAAATACCGGACTGTCCGGGTGAATACTGGACACCTGGCAACCCCACCCACACACGCTTCGTTCCCAGGACAGTAGCTCACAGCGCAAGCTACTCGGGCATTCTGGGAACGTTCTGGGGTGCAGGCACTGGGCTCACCTTTCTTCATCTTCCCTGTGGAGACGTACACATTGCTGGGCCTCTCCTGAGCTTTCCCTGCAAAGACTGAGAGACGGGCTCTCCTCAGACACCGCTCGGCACCGGGAAGGCTGCACACGAGAAATCGCACAGCACCCCGCCCCCCCGGAAGGCCAAGGGGCCACGTGGTAGCAACAGCCTCCCTGCGGGGAGACGCAGCCACACAGGCTGTCCCCCAGCGAGGGCTGAAGGCACCTTCTGCGAGGGGTTCAGTGCCAGGCGCACTGCGGGACGCCGCTTTCGAGGCCGGTCCGGCAGCGGCCGCTCGTTTCTTTTCCCAAGACTCACGCGGTGCTTTCCAACGCCGCCGGCAAGGCGCTTCCCCTGCTCGCGCTGCTGGCAGCGGAGACCGCGCATCCACGCCCGTGTGGCTTTGCAAACATCCACCAGGACGGCTGGCTTTGTCTACATGGGAATGGCCGCATGGGGTCGGCCCGCTGGGTCTCAGGCAGACAAAGCCATTGCCACGTCACCTCACCCGTGCAGAGCATCTGGGATCAAGTTAGTTTCAGGGGAGGGAGTGTTAGCTAGTGGTTAGGGAAAGGGACTGGTGCTATCTCCAACTGCAGAGACTCAGGGACAGCTTTACAGAGGCTCTGGGCCTGAATTTGCCCATCCGCACACCAGCCACGCCTTTGTCTGCCTGGCCCTGTGGGGGCTTCCCGAAGAAACGGGGCCTGTCCGCAACAGACCCTGCCCGTGAAGGCCTGCAGCCCGACTGCTCCCGCGAGGGGCGGAGTCACGCCAAGATCGCAGGACGCAAAGGCCCCGCTGGGAGAGGGGAAGAAGGGTCCGATCCAGATCGCACACCGGATCCAACCGCCGGCCTAGGGAACGAGCCAAGGACCCAGAGGAGACCAATCTACACTCTGGGGATTCTGGAAGCCAGACGAGGCGCTGGGCCCATGGGACAGACCCACAGACGGTGCCGGGACACTCACCTTTGGAAATGTACAGCTCATTGTCTTGGTGAAGGGTGCTGGAGTCGGGCCTGGGGACGGGGACGGGAGGCCTGTGGACCATTTCCTGAGGGAAGTCGTCCTGCTCCACAGTGTGGTAAAGTTCATCCTCCCCGCACTCCTGGTAGGGATCCTCCGAATCCGGCACGTCCGTGCTACTGCCTAGAGAGCAGCCACAGTCAGCGAGAGATGGGGCCTCCCCGAGCGGGGCTGCCATCGGCTCTCGCGCTCTCCACGATCCCGCTGCTCCCCGCCGGCCTGACGGCGTGGCCAGAACTGAACGGAAACAGCCACTCGGACAAGGCAGCCAAAGGTGGACCCAGCCACCCATCGCTGCCAGAGAGCAACAGCCCCAAGCAACTCCCCGGCTCCTCCGGGGGGGTCCCCTGCCACCTACAGAAACTAGCAGCAGAGAGGGAGGACGGCTACTCAGGGGCTGGCACTCCTGGGGGGGGGGCTCCTGGCTGCAGGGCTGGCACTCGTCTGACTGGCCCAAGCAGAGAGCAAGGGGAAGCCCACAGCCCAGCGGCAGATGGGGGGGAGCCGCTCCAGCCAGGCTCAAACGCCCCCCACCCCGTTCGTCCCCCTTTAATCAATATGGCTGACCAGAGAGCCAATCAAGCAGGCCCCTATTCTGGAGCACCGCCATGCAGAAACCTCAGGCCCAAAAGCTTTCCCGGCAGGCCCCTCAGCACCTAGCAGAGAGATCGGGTCTCATCCGTTCCCACTGAACTCAGGGCAGAGGCCCCCGCGCTGTCTGCACAGCCAGGCAGGCGAGGAGAATAACCAGCCACCCCCAGAGACTCAAACGCCTCCCCCCAGCAGATGGGCCCTCGGGCCCTGGCTCAGGGAGGCCCTTCGGCGGGGGCTGCAGGCCGCAGCAAGGCGAGAGCACACGGGGCACCTCCCTGGCGCGCAGTGGGCAGGAATGGCACCGGCTCCGGCTCTTCCTCCCCGTCGCTCCCTCCCACGTCTCACCTTCTAAGAACTTGCGGATCATGGAGTCTTTCGAGGTCAGAGAGAGCTGGTCCCTGGCGACTGGGGCTTCGGGCGCTGACTGAAGCATCTCGACATCTGGAAGAACCGTTGGGAAAAGTAAACCCTGGGCTATGGCTTCAGCCCTACCCCCGGGTTTGGCACAAGCTGCTCCCCCCCCCCACCACGAGGAGTAGCGGGGCTGAGATTTCGGACACACGCTCCCAGGCCCACCGAGCCGTCCCCCAGCTTCCGCGGGGACAACGCGGGCAATTCCAAGCCCCAGCCTGTGCCCCCGAGAGGGCCGTGAAGCCAAGTCCCAGTCGGATGAGTGAGGGTGACGGACGCCCACCACTGCGAGAGAGGAGCAGTGACGCGCCCGCTAAATCCACATGCTAACCCTGCCTGCTTTTGCCCATAACTTCCCAGCACTGGCACCCTCCAGGCTGCCACGTCCAGGCGTGGCCCCTGCCTGAGGCAGACCTGAATGCAGCAAGGCTCGGACACGGGAAGGCGGGTTCGCTATTCCCACCAAGCAGGCCTGGTGCCCGACGCCCTGCAGCTGTCTGGACCGTGGCCTGTATGACAGTGAGCACTCTGGCGTGGCTGCAGCCGCTAGATGCTGGTGAACCTGGGGGCACAGGGGGCGTGGCAGGGTGGGGAAAGAACACAGGGAAAGGCAGGAGGGTCTAAAAGGGAGCAGACCTTGACAGCTGATGAGAGGGTCTCTGAGCCGGGGCCTGGAGCAGAGGGCAGGCCCGGGCCCTGCAAGGCGCTGAGCAAGTGGCATTAGGTGTCAGCGAATGGGAAGAGCGCCCAGGACCTCTGGCGGAAGTCTACAGGACCTCAGAAGGGAAAACACCCCGAGTGACCTGGCCACAAGAGAGTCCAAGCCACAAAGAGGCCGTAGCAGTTCCTACAGCGGGAAGGAGCTGCTGACCCAGGAAGAGAGGTGGCAAGACGGTGGGGAAGGCATTGACCTTGCGAGCTATTCCCCTGAGTGACCAGGAGGGGGCGCCATCCTAGCAGGGAGGAGAGCACCCCCTCAGACACCTCGGGGGGGAAGCATTCTTCTGAGCAGGGCTGCGTGCGAAGCGTGCGAAGCGTGCACCGTCACGGCCACAGGCTCCCCGTGTGGAAATGCGGCCGTTCTGGTTCGAGCTGGTTTTATTGTGGCCAGGTTCTAAGCCCCTGAAAGTTCCTGGGCTCAGTGCGTTTTGCACAGGGCGTCTGCCCGGTCCCCAGCGCCCAGCGAAGGAAAGCGGCGACGAGCACGCCGAGACGAGCCACCGCGTCGTGCAGCCGAGCGTTCACGGACGGTGCCAGCCAGGCGCCAAGGGTGAGCTACTGTTTGGAAGGTGCCGCGCACGGGAGTGCAGGGCGCTGCACTGAAAAGTGACGTTTTGGTCCGAGTCGTCAGTAATTGTAACAGCCTGGTATTCACAGTTTGTACAATGAGCCAGGCATTGACTGGTGGATCTCGGAGCGGAGCAGTGTCGGGAATGCAAAGCCCCCTCTTATCCTCTGCACAGAAAACACAGACAGCCTCGTGCTCCCCTTTTCTGCAGAATCATTAGACCAGCGCAGCAGCAGGAAGCTGGGGCCTTTTCTATTGCGGAGCCAAATCTTTTCACCATACAAACTACTGCATAAGGCGGCTACGTCTTTCCTGGGAGAAATCGACCTACATGCCAATACGTTGTCTGTTTCAGGCAGAGAAAATCATCTGCCAAGGGATTGCTCTGACCCCTCGTTAGTGAGTGACCTGTAATGGGGACCAGATCTGCTCTACGGGACGTTAGGCAGGACTGGTTAATAGCTCCCTAACCCCACCAGCCATCTGTAGGGTGGGAGTTCAGTTTAGGGGGTGTCTTCCCCCATTCCTAGTAGATGGCCAAGTTGATTTTGCCAAAGAAAAATAAAACCTCGCCAGCTCTGTCCAGCAGAGCGCCACGCTCGAAACTGTCCAGGAGTCAGAGGATCAGGCTTAACTGGCACGAAATACAGCACACGCCCGACGGTTGAGCCGAAATATCAAGCACGTGAAGCTACTCAGTGAAATGGCTGAGAGGTTAGTGGCAGCTCACAAGGACCCGCAGACACTGGCAAGGTGGGAGGCAGACTGGCTTCCCAGAAGTAGGCAACTCCCACACCCTTGTCTCCTGGCACACAGTTCTGCTGTGGTCATCTGGTAATCCCCAGATCAAGCTGAAGCCTGGGCAACCTGCTAGAATAGATGGATCGTCTATTCCCTGCAGAAATGAGACTCGGGCAGGGTTTAGGGGGGAAGAGGAGAGTAACCCACAAAGTCTGCGCCTCGTGCCCAGCAGTCCTTTGTAAGTGGCCCCAGGGTTGCTTCAAGGACCTAGGGTGTAGGATCTCGTGGCGTGAAGCCAGCCGGGAGAGGACAGGCCACGCTGGACCCTCGTGCTGCCCTCCAATTTCCCCTCCCCTCGGTGCATCGACTGGAGACCAACATTCCCTGTAAGCTGGGCGCTTGTGCGGCCACTCAGAAGAGAGTCAGATGCCGCCCCGCTGACTAGCAGATCGCTCAGAGCGAGGTTTTTGGTTTCTAGTGGTGGTGCACACTCACACATGCCTTGTGCACATAAAATTTATTCCACACACGGATGGAAAAGTTTAGTGGGAACAGTGCTAGAGACTTCTCATCAGTCAACAGCTTCTCCAGTTCCAGCAGAGCCTTGAAACTTCTAGGAGGTCAAGTCCCCGTCCCTTGGTCTCGCGATACCCACAATGCACATGGGCTTGCCTCGGTGCGTAGCTGTACCTGCCTTTCAGGTTGGCATGTACGGAATCCCCTGCCCCTGGCTCTGGTAAGGCTTCGGAGGCACTTGTGGCCAGCTATTACCGAGCACACACAAAGCCAGCTGTGTTCAGGTCAGCCCTCTGTTACTTAGGACAATGGCTTCAGTGTTTGGCCATCGACCCGGCCCCGACTGCAGAAGGCGTTACATTTCGTGCGCAAGTTCCCTCGTTCCCTGGAGGAAGAGGAGGAGGCTACAGGGTCCCCAGACACGGGTTAGAGGAAGGCCAGGGGAGCAGCGCCCCAGCCACTCAGGGTCTGCCTCATGCAACAGTCGTTTAACAGCTGTGCCGCCGGGGCGTGCGAAATCGACTAGGTCAGTCTCTGAAGCAGGAAGCGCTCGCTCCATTGGTCCCTGCCCCTGGGCGGGTGGGAATCAGGCCGTCGATGTGGCGCCCCACATCTGTGCCCAAGGTCCCTAGCACACGGGGCGGGGGGGCAGTGACAGGGGCACGTCCCCACTAAAATGGCGGCATGCCGATGAGGCAGGAAGCGTGCAGCTGGTGAAAGGCAGTGTGGTCAGTGGGTGGCGCAGAGAGCAGCACAGGGCTATTGGTGTCACTCCTAGAGGGAGGAAGGGCCAGCTGGCTCCCGAAAGAGGCTTTACAGCCGTGGTCCGAAATAAGGGTCACGGTTCGCAAGTCCAAGTGTGGGGCACAGACCTACCTAGTGGGAACGCAATGGGGCCTGCCGCACCTTCGTCCGTCCCCGGGGAGGGTCAGGACGTGCCATCTGGCTCAGGCCCTTGGCAGGACGGGCCATCAGCCCGTTTTACTCGTCAGCTGAGCCCACCGGCTCTGAAATTGGAGACCACAGCACGGAACATCCCCCTCCCCCGGCCATTTTCAGAGCCCCGCGACTCTGGACAGTCCAACTCCAACGACTCCAACGGGGAGTGACAGGAACTGCCCCCCCCTTTGCTCCCGCAAAATGATGAGTCCGTCGTCCTGCGCGTCCCGGCGGCTCTACCCCCTCCACTCGCCTCGCTGCATCCCTTTGGGTTTTGCCCTCCCCCACTAAATAACTGGCACCAAGCTCCGCCCGCTCGCCAGCGCACGGGCCGCAGACCGCTTCTGAACCAGCACACGCTGCCCACAACTCCCCCAGCCCTGCCGTGGGCACTGGGACAATAGGGCCTTTGTGAGCGAGGCTTTCAACAGCGGCTTATTCTCCACCTGAAATCCTAACCGTCTGGTCTGGTAGCAGCATAGCCACCTCCACAGCAACCACCGAGACCTCACAAAGACGGGCTTCCGAAGCTACTGAACCCCGAAGCTACTCCGGCCTGGTTCAGGGTGTGCTCTGTACCCCGAGGGCGGAGAGCAATCGCAGGTCTGCTGTCCGCGTGTTTCAGTAGACGTTTCCCCTGCGGCAGTGCATTCTTCTTACGTGCAAATAGTGTTCCCTACCCCAACAGCTGTTTCCCACAAGCATAAGAACATAGGAACGGCCAGACAGGGCAGACCAAAGGTCCATCCAGCCCAGTGTCCAGTCGGCTGTCAGTGGCCAATGCCAGGTGCCCCGGGGGAGTGAACAGAACAGGGAATCATCCACCGATCCTTCCCCTGTCACCCATTCTCAGCTCTGACAAACGGAGGCGAGCGACAACACCCCTTCCCATCCTGGCTAATAAGTACTGGTGGACTTAAACCACCCAACAGTAGCAAGCAACCCACATTTTTAGCTCATCCCACCTCCTCTAAAGACACTGCAGGGGCCTCCCAGCTTCTGCATCAAATTTAAGCTCCTTGTCCTTCCTCTCAGAGCTCAGCTGGAGCCTTTTTTAACATGCTCCCGCCGTGCAGAGCAAGACCTGCTGTCTAAGGAGACAAGGGGTGCTTCTTTTCAGGCCAGTTCTCACAAAGCCGACAGGAGCCCAGCCACCGGCTCGGTAAGGGTCAGATCTGGAGTGTCCCAGGTGTGGACAGAGCTGAAATGCTGCAACCAGCACACGTGATCTACGCAGTCCTGGCACTGCCCGGTGTAAACACGCGGCTTATCGCAATAAGAGGGTTAGGCTCCAAGAGGCCTGCGGCACTCCGGGCAACAGGGAGTCTATACGTACACAGATCATCGGAGGCAGCCGGGGCGAAGTTGGCCATGGATTCATAGAGTTCCTCATCGCAGCCGGGATTCAGAGAGCATTTCATCAGCAGGTCGGTGGAGAGGTGAGCCATGGACTCATAAACAGAGTCGTCTTCCTCGCCCTGCATCAGCTCCTCCTTGATGTGGCTCTTCAGCATGTCGGCAGTTTCCTGAGGCGGGAGTGCAAGCAAAAGGCTCAGCAAAGAAATAAAATAAAATGGAGATAAAGCGCCTCGCGCGTGCTCTGGTTGACGGAGGGCGCCTGCAAAACGTCTCCAAAAGCCCCTGCTGGCATCCAGCGTCAGCGGCTGCATAAGCACGCAGAGGCCCTCAGTCGCCAGGGAGATCAGTCCGGTATCTTTCACCAGCCCGGCCACCCTCGGAGCCCAATCAGGGCCCTGTCAGGGTGAGCCTGCCCCCCGCCTGTTACTGAAAGAGTCTGCCCTAAGGCTGAACGTGTGTCACAACCGCTCCGTCCCCAGCAGAGCCGCACAAGTGCGGGCTCCATCGACAGTGGGCTGCCATGTCTCTGGAAGGCCACCCTCGCTGTCTGCAGCACAGGGCTGAGCAAATACCAGCCCGTGGGCCAGATACAGTCCCCCAGGGCTAGGCCTTGGCGGGCCCCCGCGGCTCTATTGATCTGTGCCTCCGCAGGTAGGGGCGATCGCAGCTCCTGTTGGCCAAGAATCACCACTCCCGGCCAATGGGAGCTGCGGGAAGCGGTGTCCCGGTCTGTGCCACTTCCCGCTGCTCCCACTGGCTAGGAACGGAGATCCGGGGCCAATGGGAGCTGCGATCGCCCCTACCTGCACACGGGCAGGTAAATGGAACATCAGGGGCCGGGCAGGGGCTAACCCTGGCGAACCGCCGCCGTGTGACTGCCCAGCCCTGCGTTAGCAGCACGCGGACCAACTCGAGATCCTTGCTGGCCCCAAAGAGGGGAGCTCCGTGCAGGAATCCAGCGCCAGAGGGGACAGAGGAGAGAGGACCCCTCCGCCCAATGCAGAACAGCCATCGAAGGAGGCAGCAGCATGGGGAAGCAGGAGTCCTGCAGCAGCTGCTGTCTGGAGGGGTGAGTGCAGGTTCCCTGGCCTCGCCCTGCCAGGTGTCAGTGATCGGGGAGACGCTGAGGCCCTGGCAGGGCTATTACAGGGACAGGGGAACACCCCAGCCAGCATGTTGCCTCTCTGCTCATTCCGCCTCCCGCCTCATGGACTCGGAAGGGCCAGGATACAGGCTAAGCACAAGCGGCCCCTGAGCTGCGGGGGGAAGAAACAGGCCTTAACGAGGCAGGGCCAGCCCGGGCTGCACTCCACAGTTAGCTTCCTTTGTCGAGAGCTGCCCCAGAGCACGAAGCTGCCTGTGCCGGGAGCCCGCCGGCTCCGGGAGACCCACAGGAAACCTCGCCGCTGGGGGCGGTCAGGCCCCTGTCGTTTCCCGGGGCGATGGGAGGTGCTGGGGAGCAGCTCCGACTTTACGAGGCCTGCAGACGTTCCGGACCTGCTCCCCAGCCATGGCTCTCGGCCAAACTGCTGGCAGAAACATCTGCCTGCTCTGCCTACGGCCGCAGCCTCCCCGGCTCGCGCTCCTGCACTAGCGCTGACCACTGGCTTGCGCTTACGGTAGGGGACACAGCAGTCAGCGCATGGGGGCTGCTCTCTCTAGCCTCACGGGCACGGTTCCCTGGAAGCGGAGCACTTGGGCGGCCGCCCAGGAGAAATTCAAGTGCCGCCCAGCTGATTCGCAGAGCCCCCACAGCCGGCAGCATACGTTTCTATTGGTGGTGCACATCTGCACAGGCCTTGATGCACCGAACAAAATTTATTCTGCACACGGATGCAAAATTAGTGGGAACATTAGTTGCTGCTTCTCTCACCACAAGCGCAGGAGAAACAGCTTGCAAAGACCAGGCCAGGCCTGTGACAGTTGTGGGCTATGGACCAAAGAAAGTTTTGGAGATGGCTGGAGTTTCTCAGCCTCGTGCCCTTCTCCCAGAAGTGCCCTGGTGTCAAGGAGAGGCGACTCATGGCCTTAGGACCCCGCTGATTTCAGGGCAAGGCCACACAGCCTGGCTAGTGGCTGCCCATCCGGGGCTGACATGGTCCATTTTAGTCTGTCCCTTGCCCACACTAAGCAGCACCAGGCCTTCTGCACAGAGAGCTGAAGCCAAACGCTCGCTGCCTTCAGAGCGAGTCCCCTCCGCGCCTTTCCCTGCCGCGCTGCTGTGACACCGCCCCGCAGGCGGCCCGCACGGGCTCTGAGGGCCCGGCCCATGCTGCCTCGGGGCATTCGGGTTTACCTCAAGAGCGTCACACTGGGGGCAGGCTGCCGCGGAAGCATGGGTAGCAGCACGCTGGTCCCAAAGGCCATGGGTGGAGGGCGCCGTCTGTGTCTAGCTTCTTTTGCTGCCCTCTGCGAGCCCCAGCCCCATCTTCCCCAGCCCCCACCCACCGCACTCGGGGTCCCAGCCCGATGGACAGCCATCGGGGCAGCTTTTACGGTGCCACACGCTCCAGCCCCGCCACACCCGGCTCCCTCTTACCACGTATTCGTCAATGAACTGCCGGAGGTCCTTAAAGCCGTGGTTTTCGGCGATGTTGTTGGGGTAGTGCCCGGACCTGTTGGCGACGCTGTAGGCCTGCAGGGCTCCCGGGCACGTGAGCAGCAGCGCCGTGAGGCTCTTCAGCCCGTACTTGGCAGCGAAGTGAAGCAGGGTCGGCAGCTCCTCGTCCCGCTGATCTGGGAGAACAAAGGCTTTTCGGAATCGAGCACCTCTCTGGCCCCAGCACACCCGGTGGGCGAGAAGGGCAGCGGCTAGCAGAGGGGGAGGCACGCTGAATATCCCGGGAAGAGCCGTGCCCGTCAGAATGGAGCGGAACTAGAAAGAGCCGTCTAGGACATCTGCATCCTGGTTCCCATTGGCTTTCCCGGGAGTTTGGCATCCAAATCCCTTACGGCATTTCCAAACTGCCACTTAGCCCTGAAAACTGCAGCTTCAGAGACGCTTGGAAATGCTGCAGAAGGGCGCCCGGGCCTGGCACACACTGGCGCTGCATTGTGCCCCGTGTGCATTGCTTGGGAATAGCAAGGTGGGCAGAGAATCGAGTCAAACCTAGAGCCTGTTTGAGGCACCCTTCCAGGAGCCTTGTCACTAAGGGAGGCAGCTGGCCTCATCTCAATCTAGTTCTTTTTTGAAGCCTGTTATAGTCTTGGCCTTCTCAACATCCTGTGGCAAGGAGTTCCACAGGCTGACCATGCACTGCATGAAGAAAAACTTCCTTTTGTTTGTTTTAAACCTGCTACCTATTTTTTTTTTAAATGGCTTCCATCGGGTGCTCAACGGCATTAGGCACTCTTGAAAATGTTGGCCGTCAATTATCGTCCCACCTGCTCTAGGCCCACTAAAATTGTTCTTTCCTCCACCTGTCCTGCGTTAGAGCCCCATAGTTCCATTTCACATGGTGGTTTAGGTCAGTGTTTCTCAACCAGTGGTACAAGTAACTTTGGGGTACTCGAGAGAAGTCTGGGGGGCACATCGACACCTGAAATTTGGAGAAAACTGAATTTTTATTGTAAGTTTTACAGCGGTTTATTATTTTTGTACTTTTTACACCCAAAAATGTCATCGCCCACCCAGCTATGATTAAGTTGTTTAAACAAACGCGTTGCAATGGTAGAAAAAAAAATTGTGTGTCTGAAAACTAGGTCCTGGGGGTACTTATATTGTTTTTTAGAAAAGGGGGTACTTTTTTTTTAACTTTATAAAAAAAAGGTTGAGAAACACTGGTTTAAGTGACTCGCTTTACAGCTATTGGTTACACAGGCAGAGTTATAGCGGGATGCTTTTTAAACACTTACTTGTCGTCATATCTTCTTCCTCCAGCTGGTTGATTCCAAACAGATGCAAGCCACTTGCCGGGATGTTGTTCTTCAGGGACTCAGTCAACAGTTTATCCAGAGTGTCTATGTTATATGGCACTATTTTAAAGGCCTGAACACAAGTGAAAAGTAATTTATGTTGGAGGCATTTTCAGTTGAGTGTGGATGTCTAAAGCAGGTTAAAAATAAACCTTATGAAAAGCTAAGTCAAGAGAAAAGAATGCTAAACACGCCAGGGGCCAGGAGAGCCAAAGTTAAAGGTCGTATGTGCACTTTAAACGGCTTTCTCGTGCTTATTCATGATTCATTTAGTTACATGATCAGGAACTGCTATTCTCAGTGACTTGGAGTATTCAGGTTGGAAGCGCAGCGAACACGCCTGGAACGCCAAGGTTAAGTCAGTTCTTGAAACAGGAGTGAAAAATGAAGGAGTTACTTTTACTCTTTTGCAAAAGGCTCAACAGGCCTGGTCAGTTTCACAGGTGGCAGGTGGCTCTGATGTTTAGATTTCCAAATGATTTGGGTTTTTCTTGATGCCTTATTCCGGGTTCTGTAAAACCCAGTTTCTGAAGTTAGTAAAGTCTAAATGGCGGGACGTGGGGGTTAAATGACTCCACTTCCCATGAGCTGCCTGCCCATAGAGCTGGGAGTTACCATAGTTCCGCTAAGGGACAGAGTACACTCTGCCTTCTGCAGATAGGAACCTTGGTTAGACCTAATTCATACTGGCTGCACGCAGACATCTTACGCTTCTCCCCTTCCGGTGAACTCTTTCCTGCTCGGCGCTTTGGAAATCTTGTTTGCCCACCTCCTGCCCCAGGCAGGGGTATTTCAAAAGTGGCTTTTTCTCCACTCTCATTACCTGACACATGAACTCCACGGGATTAGCTGCATTGGCCAACAGGTTGCCGATCTCTTCCATGTCAGTGTAGTAGCTGATGTCCACTTCCCCCACCATCAAGTCCCCTGAATACAGCCGCAGAGATGCCACTCCAGGCGCTAAGTCTTTCAAAGGAAAGGGAAACAATCAGCACAGGCTGAGAGGGTGAGCAGCCAGCCAGAAGAGGCGCTGTCATAGGAGACACGTCATTCCCCTCCCCCAAAGCCATTCAATGAGTCTGACATGACTTCACAAAATGTCTCGGCTCATTCTGAATTTGCGTGTTATGGTGGAAAAAACTTTCAGATGCAAAATTTTGCCCAGTTCTAATGAAGACCTTTTCTCAAATGAAGTAACAGAGCCACCTGACTCATGCAATATAACATGGATGTGAATTAACTAACAGTATCGTATAGCCACCACAAATTGATAAGCAGAACCCTGCAAATCCATGGGTATCCGCTTTATAGCTGCGGGGATCCCAGCCATGGTTATCCACGTCTCATTTTTGCAGATATGGATGCGGATGCAAATTTTGTATCTAGAACCCTGCAAACATGCGGACAGCCACTTTATATCTGCAGGGATCCGCACACACGGGCCTGGATGCAGATGGCCATGGCTCATTTCTGCAAATGCAAATTTTGAATCCGTGCAGGGTTCTATTCATAAGATGCCTCGGGATCCCCACTGCTAAACTTTGGCTCAAAAACCTTTCCGTTTGGGTGTTTTACAAACCCAGAAGAAACCAATAGTTTTGCATGAATTAAAGAGCAAGCTACACTCATCAGTTTGTGAGAGACTTCTGTAATGAATACTGTACCGCACCTATGTATTAAATCATTATTATATATGATTAGGGCAGAGAAAGGCATGTTTGCTTTTCGTCCCTGTTTGGGCTGATGCAGCAGTTTAGACTGGGCTGATAAAAGTGTGTGCGTCTTATCTGTGAAATTCTTGGACTCTGCAAAAAGCTGGGGGAAGAGCAAGGAGCTGTTAGCTTTGGAGTAAACCCAGTGCACACCCTGTCCGACCCAGCAAAGACAAGCTAACGTGTAATAAACCAAGGCCACAAAAATCAGACCAGTAAGAAGAATAAACAACTGCTACAAGATAAGAACAACTGGACGGAGTTGACAGCAAAGAACAGATGTACTGGAAACCAGACAGAGAAAAGAAAGTTGTAGCAGGAGAAGCACAGACGTATTAGTTGAGGTGAGTTATTGCGGTTTAGACCTGATAAGGACCCGGATTAGGTAACTTGGTAAACTGAGTCTGTGCAAGTTACAGAACAGGGAGTGAAAGGTAGAGACTGACAATGAGAAAGTGGGAAAGACACTGGGGAGAAGAGTCAAACACAGCAGAGATCTGCAGCGTCACTCTGACCCCTACGAAGGTTACGCCATCATTTACTTGTCTTGCCCGGTCTGGTTTTGCATGGGCCTAATGTTCCTCAGTGAGAGCCTCATTGTCTTAGAGCCCCCCACAACCAAGCCTAAAAGAGGCTCTTTAAGCCTGCAGTGAAGGGGTCTCGTTTTTCACCCAGCCCGTTTCACTTTCGATATCCACTGGCCAGTGGATTCCCATGAACGAGGCAGGCACAGCGGTGCTTATCTTTTACCCTTTAAATTCTCCACACCAGGAGAGCAAACGAAACCTGCAGAAATGTCAGACTTCCTCCTGAGTTCTATGCTGTGCCTCCACGACCCAGCTGTGTCCTTGGACGCTATCCAGTAGGAAGAACGCCAGTACTGGTGCCAACCTCTCTCTCATGCCCCGCCACTATTATCGTGTGGGTGGCAATGCTACACTTTACACTTTAGCTTCCCAGTGCTTTACAAGACATAATTGCTCTTCAGAACCCCCTGTGAGGAGGGCCAGCATTACCATCCTGATGGGGAAACAAATACACAGGAGACAAGAGACTCTGCCAGTCCCACGCTGCGAGAGATGCCGGGAATAGAAGTTTGTGGTTTCCCTGCCTACAGCTTTTTGTGCTCCAGCCTCTAATTGCTCCTGTCTACAACTCTCAAGCAGGCCAAATAAAATTAGTTTAATTCCCACATTGTCCTGCCTACCACAAGCTTGCTCTACCTACCAGGAGAGGTTCTACCTACCAGGAGAGGGTCTACCCTCCTCAAGCTTGTTCTACCTACCAGGAGAGGTTCTACCTACCAGGAGAAGTTCTGCCTACCACAAGCTTGTTCTACCTACCAGGAGAGGGTCTACCTAGCAGGAGAAGTTCTGCCTACCACAAGCTTGTTCTACCTACCAGGAGAGGGTCTACCTAGCAGGAGAAGTTCTGCCTACCACAAGCTTGTTCTACCTACCAGGAGAGGGTCTACCTACCAGGAGAAGTTCTGCCTACCACAAGCTTCTACCTACCAGGAGAGGGTCTACCTACCAGGAGAAGTTCTACCTACCACAAGCTTGTTCTACCTACCAGGAGAGGGTCTACCTACCAGGAGAAGTTCTGCCTACCACAAGCTTGTTCTACCTACCAGGAGAGGGTCTACCTACCAGGAGAAGTTCTACCTACCACAAGCTTGTTCTACCTACCAGGAGAGGGTCTACCTACCAGGAGAAGTTCTGCCTACCACAAGCTTGTTCTACCTACCAGGAGAGGGTCTACCTACCAGGAGAAGTTCTGCCTACCACAAGCTTGTTCTACCTACCAGGAGAGGTCTACCTACCAGGAGAAGTTCTGCCTACCACAAGCATTCTACCTACCAGGAGAGGGTCTACCTACCAGGAGAAGTTCTGCCTACCACAAGCTTTTCTACCTACCAGGAGAGGGTCTACCTACCAGGAGAAGTTCTACCTACCACAAGCTTGTTCTACCTACCAGGAGAGGGTCTACCTACCAGGAGAGGGTCTGCCTACCACAAGCTTGTTCTACCTACCAGGAGAGGGTCTACCTACCAGGAGAAGTTCTACCTACCACAAGCTTGTTCTACCTACCAGGAGAGGGTCTACCTACCAGGAGAAGTTCTACCTACCACAAGCTTGTTCTACCTACCAGGAGAGGGTCTACCTACCAGGAGCTTGTACGGAGACCGTGTATTCGTTTTCCATCTTGGCTGGCACACGCACCGACTGGGCGTTCTCTGGAGAGAATTCAGCTTCTGTTTTCACTTGACAATCCAGTTTACATTTCAGTATAATATAAAGTGTTGTCTGCACCTAGGAATAAAGGCATCACAACATGTAGGTTCCCACTTTCCTGGCACCGGGCTTCATTGCAACCCCAGCACTGTTGTCCCTGCTGAACCCAGCTCTGACCACGGGCTCCTTCAGGGCGTCTACGCTTCCCTTGGAAAAAGGAGCCCCCTGCAAATGATTGCTTAGAAACGTCCGTGTCCGATGACAGCCTCGCACACAAGGCTCCGTAGCTGGGGTCTGTGGGCAGCAGGATAAAACTGAAGACAGTGGACTGGGGCAGGCCAAGAAAGTGCCAGACACCCGGCTGCTTGCAGTTGGACTTGGGGGACAAGTTTATATCAGAGTTCCCTGTAAGCTGAGCACTGGGGCAGCTGCCCAGGAGAAATCCAAATGCCCACAGCCGGCAGCATGTGTTTCCATTGGTGGTGCACATCTGCACATGTCTTGGTGCACATGACAACATTTATTCTGCACATGGATGGAAAACATTAGAGGGAACATTGGTTTTAATGCCTGGTCAAAACATCCACCAGCCAGGAAGTGAACTAGAGCTTCATGAATGGCTCCCTTGGGCTCAAGAGCATGTGAAGGATAAACGCCAAGACTAACATTGGGCCCTGCCTACAACTTAACTAACTGCAAGGGACCTACAATCCCCACCTTCTAAGACTTCGTCTGCACCAGCAGAGGTGCCCAGGCTGTGGGTGCTGCAGGGCTGGAGCCCCCATGGGAAAGCGCCAGTGAATGCTCCGCACCCGCCTGACACAGCTGTTTGGCCCTGCCCCCTATCAGCTGTTTGGAGGGTGGAGGAGAGGCTTGGGGGAGCATGGGGGAGGGGCAGGACGAGGAGGAGGAGGAAGAGCAGGGCCTTGGGGGAGGGGTGGGATGGGGCCTCGGGGTGGAGCACCCTTGGGGAAAAGAAACCGCACCGCCTAGATGCTCTAGCATTTTTGTCAACAAAATTTCAGTTGGTTGGGGGGGTGAAAACACCCCCCACCCCCAACCGACAAAAGCTGTCCTGCCAGAGGAGGCTGTGAAGACCAGGACGTGAAAGGGTTCGACAAGAGCTAGATCCATTCCTGGAGGCCAGGTCCATCAGTGGCTGAGAGCCAGGCTGGGCGGGGAGGGTGCCCTGGCCTCTGTTTGCCAGAGGCTGGGAATGGGCGACAGGGGAGGGATCCCGGATGATTCCCTGTTCTGCTCACTCCCCCCGGGGCACCAGGCCGTGGTCACCCCTCGTGCTCTGGAGAGGATCAGAGAGCGCAAATGGGAACCAACGGACGTTTCCTTTTCAGACCAAAGAGGCCTGGGCACTTCCTTGGCTAGCCGGCCACGTCTGTGATCAGTGTGCCCAGCAAAAGCTCTGTCTGGAACCCAAAGTCCTTCTGTGCTGCCAGCCCTGGGAGGGAGGTCTGTCAATCTCTCCTCCGTCGCTCTGTGCCTCTCACTCCGCCCCCACGCCGGTGGACTGGGACGGGGAGCGAATTCCTGGCCAGGCGCGGAGGTGGGGGGACTTTTCTGCCAGCCGCGGAGAACTTCATCCTAAGACCAACAACGCTCCCAGCCGATCTCAGTGAATGTCGCCACGCCGATGCCGAGTCCTGTGGCGCCTCACAGACGAACCGATTTATTGGGGCAGAAGCTTTTGGTGGGCAAAACCCACAAAAAACCACAGGACTCCTTGTGTTTCTGCAGATACAGACTCGCCCAGCCACCACTCTGAGACTGGTCAGTAAATATCGCGTTGCCCTTTTCTCAGGGAGCCAGGGCTCGGAAGATCACCAACACCTTCCATGTGATTTCAGTGGTTTTATGCCATGAACAAGTCATTTCCGGCAGTGACTGCAACCGGAGTATTCTGTAGGGTGCTTTCATGCTCTCAGTCTCGTATGCAGTGGACCAGGGTGTCTCAACCATGCCAGGGGGACAGAGGCAATCAGAAGCAGAGGATTCGGCCTTTTCTAGGTACCAAAGCGGACAGAGAAAGCCTACCTCAGCTTCTCTTCTCCCCCTCGGCCCTAGGATGGTGTCATGCCCTGGGGTCTGGGTTCTCTGCCGAGCCACTGCCGGTGACACCTCAGGCAGTGCCCTGATCCTCATTTGAAACGGGAGGCAGCAAAGGCGAGTTACCTACAGCACATGGGTTTGAAAAGGCTTCATTCACGAGGACCTGTTATCCCCACGTGCAAGGCACTAGCCACGGAGAAAGCTTCACAGCGTGCACAGTGCTGCAAAGGCACAAGGCCACGCCGCCACCTGGAACCGCCCTGAGACGAGGAGTGCCAGCAGCGCCGCGACAGCTGTCCAGGAAGTTCCAGACAGGTTCCTGGTTTAGACATGGCTCCACCCCACAAGCCTCGAGGCTGCCCGGCATACAGCCGGCTTCCTGGCTCACTTTGCCCTTTGCGGCGGGGCTGTCGGTGAAACCCGGGAGAGCGCGGTCACGGCAGAGACGTTTCACAAAACGCAGTCAGCTACTTCCTCCTTGTCTATTGCATCCCCTTCCGTCCCATCGAGGAATGCTTCTGTCCTCCAGGGCGTGACTTGGGTCGGCCACCCTGCTTTCCTCTGTCCCACACAGGTAGGAAAATCTTGGGAATGCCCTTGGAGGCTCAAATTCTGTTACGCACAGTGACCAGCAGGGGGCACTGCTGCCGTTAAAGGGGCCCTTGTCCCAGCTACAGGAATTGTGAGTTTCAACCTCTGTTACTCTCCACACCTGCAGACCCAGAAGGGAGGCCGTAGTCAGTTTCAGAGCCACGCCCCTCTCCGAATACGGGAGCACATTTTGCTGCTCTGAACCTGAGCCAGAAATGCCCGGGATGCTGCTGCCACTTGAGACGAGGTGACCACAGCACCACCAACCCCAGCATCCAAAAATCAGGAGTCGGAGGCAAAAAATCATGAATGGCTTAAACATTCCTGTGGAGCAGGTTTGGGGTTCTCAGCTGCCTACTACTCTGCGCCTGGGTGGCTCGTGTTTGCAAGCGTCTCTGCGGCCAGGAAGGCCAGAAACTCTAAATAAAAGCGGAGTGGCCCAGAGACACGTGGCTCCAGGGACGTGGGCTCAAACCAGATGCCAAACACGGTGAGGCTGGCCAGGCCTGGGAGGTGGCCACGCCGTGACGAGCTGGGAAACACGCCGAGTGCCTGCCGCAGACCTGGTGTCGTCGCATGAACAGGCGAAACTGCGGTGCAGGAACAGGAAGTAACGTCAGCTGGTGGTCAGATTGCAACACCGCGGGGCTGCTTAGCTGTTGGGTTTCCCGGCATCCGAAAGAGGCAGGACCACAAGCTGCAGGCCATCGGGTCCCACGCTAAGCCGGGTCAGCGCTCCATTAGATGGTGCTCTTGGGCCAGACTTTGCTAGGGCACATGCACAGAGAATCGCCATTTGAGGGGCCTGGTGGCTGGGGGGAGTTGCTGACGGAGCTGCTGTCTTTCAGAAGAGACAGGAAACTGATCCAGGAAGTGCCAAGGGACCTTTGGGGCGATAACACCAGGGCCTGAATATCATCCAGCACCACTTACTACATCCCACCTACCTGGGTACGCTCAGAAAAGCCTGAGACTCATGCACAACCTTCAGGATGGGTGGCAACCCTGTTTAACGTTTGTCCAGCACAGCCAGGACAACCATAGGACAGTATCCCAGTGCTGCTCCTAGGCTGGGGGGCGGGATCTCTGGAGAAGGGACCCTGTGGGCAGGGCTGGAGGAGAAGAACGGAGCTCAGGGCTCCCAGCCTGGCAATGCAGAGCACGGGCACAGTCCAGCCCCCAGGGAGAACGCGAGAGGCAACCGGACATACTGTACCCCACAGCGGATGCGTTCCGGCAGCACCACCACCTCTCCCAGGGCGCTCTCAGAGGCCCCGTGCAGCTGACTCATTGCGAGTTTCTTGGAATAAACGGGGTGTCTCTCGTCCTCCGCCTCCGTATCGGTCACAGAGTCGCAGCCAGAATCTAAACAAAGCAGATGGCATCCCATTAGGCCACTGGCATGGGCACAAACCTTGAAGCGTTCTAAAAAGAGAACCCGCCAAAACTCTTACCCAAGAGCTGAGAAAACGGGATCTAGGGGAAGAAAGGGGAATCGTCCGAGTTTCCTCATTTACTCCCAGAAAGGGATTTCTGGGGACGGCTTGCATTTGTTCACGGAGACATCGAGCTCCGCAAAACTGCTGAGGCAGCTCCAAATATACTGATTCAACAGCCCGATTCACATGAAAACGAGACTTTACATCATCCTCAGTTACAGGAATTTGGTCATAAGCTGGCAGAGCAAATCTTAGGCACACACCTCTCCCAAAGCAAATCCCCCTTAGCGCCAAAGAGGGGCTGGCTTTTGGGGGGCTACATGCATTGCTCACCACAGAGAGTTGTATCAAAACACTGGGGCCCCCCTTACTGCTCCAAACCCACCCGACTCGCTCATGCATGCAACCCCACCCCCACCCCCACGGTCTGCCAATGCCCCTGCAACGCCCCGACTGGCTCTACTTCCCATGAATTGCCTTTGGGAGGAATTTGGCCCCCAACATTTCAAGCCTCTTGGTGCGTTTTACTGACTCCGTCCTGGGTCCACCAGCCAGCGAGTCACACCTCCCCACTCAGACTGGTGGGGTTCCTGCTTGTTCTGTGGCTTGTTTCGTTTCAGGAGGGAGGGAGAATTTTATTTACTGACATTTTGGGTCATTTACAAGAAGCCCTTGCAATGACACCGTCTCGACACGTGTTCTTATCACAGAATTCAGGATATTAAGCAAGTTATTGTATGTTGGCCGTGTGTGTTCAGCATTAACCTCTCTTCCTCCCCCCGCCCTGCAATAATTTAAACACAACCACCACTGGTATCTATGTTTTGAAATTCATGCTGACTCTTTTTTGGGGGGGGGGGGGGGAACGAAGGGGAGGAAATATCTGTGTGTGTGTGTTGGGAGGGAATGACAGGGAGGAAGTGTGTGTGTGTATGTGGGTGGGTGAGAGAGAGATCACTATCATGGTCACAAAGTAAAGATTTCTTTTTTTTACTAGAAAGAACAAGAAAAGAGTTAGCTCCCCCTGTTCCCAGCTTGGATCTTTTCCACAGGCCAGCTCCCAACATATGCCTTTAAATCAGGGTTGACACGGGGGGGGAGTGCCCTTCCCATGCCATGGGCAGGAGGGGCAAGGAGCCGGCCAGCAGGGCCAGAGTCTCTGGGCCTCCAGGACTAGCCGGGGGGTGGCTAGAGGATATTTATTCACAGGCTTCTCACCTATGACTAGGACTCGGGTCCCACCATGAGAGAAGTCACTACCTTCCCCGGCCAAAAACTACTCCCCAAGCTGCCATGACGTCAGGGACCTTGGAGATTTGTTTAGCTGGTTCTTGGTATTCTTACAACAATAAAAGCCCTGGCTCAAATTTTCTGAAACGACTAGTTTCTGGCATGGCTTTGGGAAAATAGTAATGCTTTTTAAATGACTGGTTTCTTATTGAAATTGTTTCTTTTAAAACATCCATGTGGCTAGTTCTTCTAACTAATTAAAAGTGTAAATTGAGATGTTTAAAAAAAAAAAAAAAAAAAAAAAAAAAGATAAGACACCCACCATGGAAAATCTCAAAAATCTACCAATAACTTGCTAGAGATTGTGCCAACTAGAAAGTTTTAAAAGCTCAGCAAAGCTGATATCAGACAAGCCCCCAGCCACACAGGCATCCTCCCTGTGAGAGTACCAAACTCAAACAGGATTGGTAAACTAGCTGCCCAGGAGACATTTCCAGAGGCCTTGGGATACAGGGAACTTCCTTAAGCCAGGAGAGCTTGAAGTGACTTAACAGGGTTCCATTAGGAGCTCAAGTCTCCACCTATTTCAAATGCTACATCCCTGGAACAGGGGCTGTCTTTTTGTTCTGTTTGTCCATCTCCTAGCATGGTAGACTCCCTCCCTCCCCCCATGCCTTATGAGAACTGGCTTGTGAACATGAACATGCAGAACTCAAAGATGCTTTAGACAAAATTCCTCGTGTAACCTATCGGTTTTGTAGATGCAATCTGCTGGATCTGCATCTCCCATTTTTGCGCAGACGTCTCATTCTTGGCTGCGAAGTTGGACTATGAAACGGGGATCTGTTTATAGTACTAAACGTGTCAATGAGGGCCATCGCTCACAGCCCAGAAACCTGATGGCTCAGTGATCAACTCCACAACTGGCGAATAGCCTTGTTTGTCCTGTAATGGTCCTAGGAAGACCTGCCATCATGCCACCTGGCACTGGAATCCATTTTGAACCTGGCATTTTTCCCTGGGGGTGGGGAATGCAAAATCAAGGATTCACACCCCGGGGAAAGGTTATTTAAGCAATGGGACACAGACAACCTTTGTCTTCAGCTGGCCTTTGAGACTGGCCCAGCATAAGAGGAAACAAAGAATTCTGAAGAAGCTGTAAACCCATGTCAGAGTAAAAGATCAACTCTGATTTAAACCTTTTACCTGAAATAAGAACAGCTGTTTAGGGCAAGAATTTGCATGTAACAAGTTTCTTAGTGGATGAGAACTGGTTAAGCATTGTTTGTTTATTCTAATTTGGTACTTTACTTTGATCTGACTGTTTTCTCTTGTAACCACTTAAACCCTACATTTTATACTTAATAAAAACGTTTTTGTTTCTTATCAGGTCCAGGGTAAATAATTGCCAACCACTGCGCATCTCTCTCTTTCATTGACAAAGGAACTAACTTTATGAGCTTTCTCTGTGTCAAACTTTTACGCAGGGCGACGAGGATTTGTTTGGGGGTTGGATCCCTTTGGGGGGTTGGTTTCCTGGGTGCTACACCCTTAAAGTGGAGCCCTCTTGGAGTTTGGTGTCAGTGCTGCTCTGTGGGGGGATAGTACCCCAAATCTGTGACTTGTCTGAAGGAGACCAGGGGATCCAGCTGTGACGTAGTGGGGGTGCTGTCTGCTCTGTAACCCGGTGTCCCCCTGCACTGTGCTGTGTGATTCCCACTGACTCACCCACATGTGGATTAGCCCAGACACCTGGTAACAAGGCTCCTTCCCAGGGGAGAGACAAAGGAAGGGAGGCGGAGAGGAACACCTGGTTTGGGGACAGGGTCTGGGAGCGAGGCAGTCTGGGGCTGGAACCATGAAGGAAACAGACTAAGGAGGGGGCTGGAATCTAGGGGCCCAGGGACCCCATCTCAAGGGGGCTGAGGCATCCTGGCCCTGACTCCTGTAACCACATCACGTCTAGGCTGTGCTGTATCTGGAGAAGCAATAAACCCTTTCTATTCTACTGGCTGGTGGAGTCTGTTCTTGCTGCTACGGGGCTGCAGGATCGGAGGATCCCCGACTCGCCGTCACACCGGACCAGAAGGACAGGGTGGCGAGGAGTCCCAGAGAGCAGGAACACAGGTGTCAGTAGCACGATCAACACACCTGGGGACAATCCTAAGGGGACTTTTGTGATTTCACCCCCGCACAAGACAATAAATAACAAGAAGTGACCTGGGCAGGAACTGAGCCTAGAGTTTTGCCTCTTAAGTGTGGCTGCCAAAAGCACCCAAGTGTGGCGGTCAGGATAACCTTGTTAATGCATTGTATTTAAACAGCAGTTCTGGTTTGAAGGGACAGATAATATCCCATTAAACATCATGGGAAAAAACGACAATGTGCCCGCCGACCTGCACTCATGGATGTGGCTTACCTGTTTGCGCCAGAGCGGTCACATTGAAGTCCAAGTGCCTGGCCACGTGAGTGTAAGTACCTGCCTGCCGAAGTGCTTGTGCGTTGGAACAAAGTCTCTGCCATCCGGCAGGTTGGCAAAGCTCAAAGAAAAGGAACCCAACCCATAGTGGCATTTGAAAAACCAGCCTGTGTGATATAGCTACAACATTTTAGCCTCAGGTTACAATAGCCTCCCTTTTCAGATTTGTGGGCTTGGTTGTTTTATCCATGTACCTCGGCTGGAGGCTTTGTAAATTATTCAAACCAGGGCTGTAAAATGCCTTAATTTAAAAGTCACTCTGCCCTCTTTTGGGTGCCCACGTGGGACCTCGCGGTCCGGGGCACTGAACATCTCATCCACGTCTTCTGGAGTCGCGGGGGCTCAGATCCTCCGAAAGATCAGGCCCCAGCACATTGAAGCGAGCACCTGCAAATACAAGCCACTGGGGAGACCAACTCCCGCCACCGCTGTTTTCTGTGTCCTTCTGTACACGTCTGATGGAACTGACCCTGACAGAAGCATGTTCAGACAAGAGACCAATGGAAACAGCTACCGACCTTATGCAACACGCCCCTCCATCCGTCTCTTATGTGGACAAAGGAAAAAAGTCAGAGAGCGGAGGAGGCCCTGGTATGTGGAGCTGGGGTGTTGGAAGCGTAAGCCAAGCCCTCGCAAGTCTCACACGGGAGCCTGCGGGCGCCGTGCGAAAGTGCTGGCTGGATAGCGTCAGTCATTGGAGACTGTGGGCAGAGGACGGTGGCCGTGTGAGCAGGAAGATGAGTGCTGAGGAGAGCTAGCGGAGGCGGGAGCTGCCAGGATATTTCGGAAGAGGCAGGGAAGGGAGGAACACGGTGGAGCTGGGGGTGTGGGAAGCCAAGGTTAGGGGGGAAAGGCTGAATAGCGTTTGGATTTTCTCCCTGAATATTCAGTCTCACAAGAGCAGGAGTGAAGGAAGCAGAGGGAAGAGGAGGCAGGGCCCAGGCCTAGTGGAAAGAGAAAAGGCCAGGGTAGAGGACAGACACTACTGCATCAGGGAGGGGATGGGGGCTGAGCAGCAGAGAAGGCTCAGCCCAACACGTGTTCTTGAAGAAATGGAGCCACAGCGCAAGATGGCCGTCCGAGACCCTCCTCCATGCCCTGTGGTTGGGATCAACTTCATGGCACTCTGAGTCAGGAAAGCTGTGGAGAAATTGGAGAAGGTCCAGAGAGAGCAACAAGAATGACCAAAGGTCTAGAGAACATGAGCTAGGAGGGAAGACTGAAAGAATTGGGCTTGTTTAGTTTGGAAAGGAGAAGACTGAGAGAGGACATGAGAGCGGTTTTCAGGTACCTAAAAGAGTGTTCCAAGGAAGAGGGAGAAAAATTGTTCTCCTTGGCCTCTGAGGACAGGACAAGCAGCAATGGGCTTAAACTGCAGCAAGGGGCGGTTGAGGTTGGACATTAGGAAATACTTCCTACCTGTCCGGGTGGTGAAAATGCCTAGGGAGGTTGTGGAATCTCTGTTGTTGGAAATTTCTAAGAGCGGGTTAGACACACGCCTGTCTGGGGTGGTCTAATGCTTAGTCCAGCCTTGCGTGCAGGGGACTGGCCTAGGAGACCGCGCGAGGCCCCTTCCAGTTCTGTGCCCCTATGAAAGGAGTGGTCAGGCCAACAGCGTATCTGGGACTGGTTAAAGCTTCTAAATGGTTTGGCTTGTGCTCAGAGCCCTAGTCCTGTCGACTGCCCGGAGGCTGTGGACACAGAGCCCTTAGCAGGGTGAAAGCAGAGTGAGCCACGTTAACCAGTCACCAGATTAACTGCTGAGGGAGCAGCCGGGCCGGGGGGCAACTTTGGCTGTGAATTCCTCACCAGCTCTTTCATTCCGAAAAGTCTGACCCCAGCCTGGCCAACGCCCCCTACAAGCAGCGGGGCCACCCGGAGGGGGCGACACCAAGCGACTGAGCCCCCCGGCACTGAGACCTGGACCTGCCTGCACCAGCGCATAGCCCAGTTGCTCTCCCTGGCAGGACGCAGGCCCAAAGGGACCGGAAGAATCGGCCTCCTCACGCTGTGCAGGCACCCGCCAGTGACCCTCTCATGATCTCTCGTGGCAAAGTGGGCCTCGTTGGGCGTGCCAACCTCCAGGTGAGAGAGACCCCATCTGAGAGGGTCTGATCCCGGGAGCAGCAGGGCGCTACCTGACCTGAGCTTCCTCGGTCAGTAACGAGTGCAGTCAGCCACTCCCTGGAGAAACACTGATCTCCGTCTGACGGGGAAGGGTCCTTCCTGCCCCAAAGCAGCCCCACACCAGGGTGCCGCAGCGCTTGTGAGCACAGCAGCCGGGCAAGGCACCATGAGTCCATGACCCTGGCTGCGCCCCGTTGAAGGGTGGACAGCCCAGCAGTGCGAGGCACCGCATGGCAGAGAGCAACTCCAGGCAGCGTCTCTCCTGGCCCGGCCACGCCCTCCGCACTCAGAGGCACGGCCAGTCGGGCTGCTGGATTTCACCCTGCATCTGTCGCGCCCGCTCCAAGCCCTGAGAAGAACTTAGGCCGGCCACCTGCTCGGCAGCTTGCTAGAAATACAAGCCAAGGGGAAGCAGGGAGTTATTTTAACGTACTGAGTGTTGTTACACGCAGCGCACACATCCGGCCTGTCATCCATTTCCTCCCGACTGCGCTGACTTGATCTGCCTGGAGCGGACAGCTGTGGTTTCCTCGCGCTTCGCTCTTCCACCGCAAGGCATGTGAGAGTCAGCAACTTCTCCAGGGCACCTCTCAGCCTCTGGATAGGAATCCAGGGCTTAGCACGGGGCAGCCCAGCAGAGCTGAGTCATCTATCCGCTCAGCTTGCACCCTTACGGGTCATCTTTGGACACTTCATCTCCCTCCACATGCTGCCTCTTTCCCAGCCAAACGCAGTGTCCATACACCAACCCTGCCTACGGATCAGCACCTCCGCTTGGACCCCGAGTCCAGCGCTCACTGAGCACACTCAGCTGCAGCTGTAAAATCCTGGAAGCAGCAAGGGACTTTGGCAGCATTCCAGCTGGGAAAGCGAGGCCCGGGTCCCCCTTGGACGTGCGGCGAGGCCGCAGCCGCCTCACCCAAGGGAGCTGAGCGTGGTTCAGGCTCACACCACGTTGCTGCCCTGTTGGGGGAAGTGGAAGCATTGTGGCAGCTGGCGCATTTGACCCGCAGGGGTGGGATAAGAAAGTACCATGTGACGAGAGGAGCAACTCTGGAGAGAGACAAAGGAAGCACAGGAGGAGAGAGCAGAGAAGCCCAGTATGATGGGCCGGTCTGGGAGGGATTCAGAACAACCCACAACACACACGGATTGGAAGAAGATCTTTTTCTCTCTCTCTCACACACACACGGATTGGAAGAAGATCTCTCTCTCTCTCTCTCTCTCGCTCTCTCGCTCTCGCTCTCGCTCTCGCTCTCGCTCTCGCTCTCGCTCTCGCTCTCACACACACACACACACACACACACACAAGATCATTTTGATCTTGCAGGTGAGATAGGTGGTTACACACTAGGGTTGCCAGATGGTTTAAACCAAAAATACCGAACACTCACACACCCCAAAAAAACCAAACAAACAAAAAAACCAAACCACCGGGGAAGAAATTCTGTTGAGGGGAAAAAAAAAAGGGGGAGACCAAAGTTATTGAGCAAAAAAAAAAATTAAAAGGAACAGCATGGACCTTTTACCCTTTTAGGAAACGCTTTTGAGGCTTTTTGGCCCGACCAGGCTGCTGGTGGCCATCCGCCATCTTGTCTTCCTGCTCCGGGCCAGACAGCTCCCCTGCAGAACCCGATAAGCACCCGGGATTTTCGCCTCCTAGCCGGGAAAAAAAATCAGAAAATACCGGACATTTTAGGACATTTTAGGTGTCTGGTACTTTCTGAATTTTTTTTACCGGACAGGAGGTGAAAGTACCGGACTGACCGAGTCAATACCGGACACCTGGCACCCTATTACCCACAGCTGGTTCATACACACGCGGAGGGTCTCCAGTTAAACACGTGCCAAGCTCTCGTGAGGCAGCCCTTGGCAAGCGGGCAAGCTGGGCACAGAAGCAGTATCTCCAGCGAGCCCTCCTTGCACTTCCTATCACTGGGAGGGGTTGCACGTGCTCTGGAGGACAGGGTCATAATTCAAAATGATCTGGACAAATTGAAGAAATGGTCTGAGGTAATAAGGATGAAGTTTAATAAAGAGAAATGCAAAGTGCTCCACTTAGGAAGGAACAATCAGTCGCACACATAGAGAATGGGAAGTGACTGTCTAGGCAGGAGTCCTGCAGAAAGGGATCTAGGGGTCAGAGTGGACCACAAGCTAAACATGAGTCAACAGTGTGACACTTGCAAAAAAACAAACATGATTCTGGGCTGCATGAACAGGAGCGTTGTGAGCAAGACATGAGAAGTCATTCTTCCGCTCTACTCTGCGCTGGTTAGGCCTCAGTTGGAGTATTGTGTCCAGTTCTGGGCACCGCATTTCAAGAAAGATGTGGAGAAATTGGAGAAGGTCCAGAGAAGAGCAACAAGAATGATGAAAGGTCTAGAGAACATGACCTATGAAGGAAGGCTGAAAGAATTGGGTTTGTTTAGTTTAGAAAAGAGAAGACTGAGGTGGGACATGATAGCAGTTTTCAGGTATCTAAAAGGGTGTCATAAGGAGGAGGGAGAAAACTGTTCATCTTGGCCTCTGAGAATAGAACAAGAAGCAATGGGCTTAAACCGCAGCAAGGGAGGTTTAGGTTGGACATCAGGAAAAAGTTCCTACCTGTCAGGGTGGTGAAACACTGGAATAAGTTGCCCAGGGGGGTTGTGGAATCTCCATCTCTGGAGATATTTAAGAGCAGGTTAGACAGACGCCTGTCAGGGATGGTCTAGACGGTGCTTGGTCCTGCCAAGAGGGCAGGGGACTGGACTCGATGACTCTCGAGGTCCCTTCCAGTCCTAGTGTTCTGTGATTCTATGATCACTGCTCCCACCACCGAAACGCCACACGGGATGCTGGGGTGGGAGGTCCGGCACGAACACGTCGCCGGCCTGCTCTGTGCTCTTGCGCCCAGAGTGGCCGTAACAGCGAGGCATTTCTGAGAAAGACGCCAGTGCAGAAGACACCGCCAGAGACAAAATAGCCTCGATACAAGAGATTCTGACTTGGCAGCCAGGGGATACCACCCACCTTCGCTCCCTTGTGTTCTTGTAGCCACAAGCCCCCGATTCAGGGCAAACAGGAGTTCAAACGCAGAACATGCCCCTGGCCCTCAGACCAGACCTTCACCCTGACGATGCAGGACTGGCACCAGCTTGTCCTCCGGAGGCCCATGGGGCAGCCATTTCTCCCTCGGCCTGCCCTGCCTCATCCCAGTCCTGAGGGAGGTTCCTTATACTCATGAGCATTCCTGCCCTGCAGGCTGTAGCAGGCTCCTGAGCTACCACCCCCCTCAATCGGGAACAGGGCAAGCGTAACGCTGACAGACCCTGGCCATCGGTGGGCAGAATCGAACCAGGGCCCTCTGGAGTCTAGTGCATGAGCCTCTACAGCTTGAGCCAACAGCCAAGGCTGTAGAGCAGACTCATTGTTCTCTCTGCGAGTGGCCTCAACAGGGACAGACCACCACACCCAGGAGGTGTGTGGGTCACACAAGCTCCCTAAAAGTGGGGGGCTACCTGCCCCCCATCCTCCAAGGCCCCTTACCCAAACCATCTGCTTCCCCCCGAGCCCCCATGCCTTCCCATTCCCCAAAGCCCTGCTCCTGTGCTGCCTCTTCCCCCCAAGACTCTGCCGCCCCCCCTGCCCCATCTCCTCCCGCCCTTCACTTCCCCTCCCGGCCTGTGAAAAGTGGGAGGGCAGCCTGTGCACTTTCACAAGGGGTGAAGCCAGGGCCCCTGCCCCCACCTGCTCTGGCCCCCTTGCCCTCAGTCCCACCGTGCTGTCCCCCCAGAAGGCCTTCGTGCGAGGAGATTCTGCACCCCTGTTGCACAAGAGTCCCACGCCCAGTGCTCCTGCCAGCTTGTGGTCTGACTGACTTCAGCAAGCTCACACGAGCACTGCACAGGAAGCAAAGGCCACGTGTCCGTGGAGGCCGCCTTCCTGCAGAGTTCTATCTTCAGGGTCAGCACGTCACCCGCACCCCAACTCCACCTGGCCGGGACACATCTGCGTTTGTCCCACATAGGGGAACCACCCTGATATCACCCCGGAGAACTGAGTCAGAGGCCGCAGGAACGCCCCTCTGCCCAGCCCCCGTTCCCCATCTTCCCCATCTGCCCGCACATCCCCCTGCAACCTGTTCATGACACTCCTTCGTGTCCGGCCTGCAAGGGGCCGGGACCCCCCCTCGCCTGTCCTGTGCAGAGGACTTGGGATGGCTCAGTAGGCTGTGTCTATTCCAGTTGAGGTTTTCCTGGGTTTTGCTTTCGTTTCTTGCTTCTCAGAGCTGGTGCTTCCTTTCGCACTGAGGTGACCACTGGGTTGCTAACATGGCTGTTGACAGAACCAACCTCCGCTCCATTCTTCCGTGGGAGCTCAGCCGCGTTGAACTTGGTAAATAAGCACCTAGCTACTCAGGCAGTTGGTACAGTTTGTGGGGGGAGCCCTTTGGACCCCAAAATAAGGCGATTCTTTTCCTCGGTTATATTTTTGGCCCTTTGGAAATGGCATGGAGAGGAAAAGAAGGTCTCCTTTTCAGCAGGCTGCGTGACCTTCTGCAGTCTGTTAAAAATTAACCCAAGTGAACAACCCGCTTCACTTTCCCAAGGATGGACATTCCCCCGCACTCTGCTTCCACCTTGCAAACACAGAGAGGGACAGAGCTGGCGCTCTGAACAAAGGAGGCTGTTTGCACTGTAATGACACGGAGCTCCGTGTGACTGGCAACAAAACGCTGGGATGAGGAAGAGGGCTTTAAAAAGGTGTGTTGGGAGGGAGTTTGAGGATTCCCCAGACCAGGGACAGCAACAAAAAGCTGCTGAAAAGCCACAAGGTATAGGGACCGGACGCAGAAGATGCAATGGTAAAATGAGGGGCCACACCAGGGGCCAGAAGAGCTCTGAGTAGGGGCTGGGGGGTTCAGACAGATATAAATAAATCACTCTCAGGACCCAGGGAAAAAGACAAGTCCGCACCCAAAGCGAGCGTGTAAACCGGGTCAGGCATCTGCCCCACAACACCGGCCTCTCCCCCCTCCACACAGCGTACAGTCTGAACGCACACCGGTCTCTGTCAGCCAAACCAAGGGGGGGGAGGGGGACACGTTAACCTCCTCAGGAGCTGGAGTAAGCCAGTGACTCGATTCACCTCACAGACCCTTTTACTGCGGCGGGGAAAGGCTCCGGGAGCACCAAGGAAGCCGCTAAAAATGGCTGTGCCCCCCCACCCCCCACACCAGGCCTCACTGTCGGCACGGCCCCAGCTGGGCACGCAGGGTCTGTCCCCTCCACAGCACCCTAACCGCCGAGGAGCAAAGACTCGGCAAGCGAGTCTCCCTCACAGGCACGGCGACAGCTCATGTTCCCGCTAAGCCGTGCGGCCACGAGCAGCCTCTCAAGGGACACGCTCGGGGCTGTGGTGAAAGGGGCCTCTCCCACGGCCCGGCCCCGGGCTGCTGCAGCTGGGAGAGGTGCCTCTCCTGCAGGTGAGAGAGCGCTGGGGGGGTCCTCTCCCCACACCGGAGCCCCCGGGCAGCCGGCACCCTAAACCCTTATACCCAGCCCCACCCAGAGCCCGCACCCCCACGCTCCAACCCCATACCTCAGCCCCCTCCTGCACTCTGAACCCCTCGCTGCCGGCCCCACCCAGAGCCCGCACCCCCACGCTCCAACCCCATACCTCAGCCCCCTCCTGCACTCTGAACCCCTCGCTGCCGGCCCCACCCAGAGCCCGCACTCCCACGCTCCAACCCCATACCTCAGCCCCTCCTGCACTCTGAACCCCTCACTGCCGGCCCCACCCAGAGCCCGCACCCCCACGCTCCAACCCCATACCTCAGCCCCCTCCTGCACTCTGAACCCCTCACTGCCGGCCCCACCCAGGGCCCACACCCCCAGCCGGAGTAACCGGGGAAGAGGTGCTTCTGGGGCGGATGCAGCTACAGTAGGGCTGGGCTGTCGCCTGCGCTTGGCTTTCTCTACTTATTTATATCAAAATGGGCTATCACTGCCCCTGCCGTGCCCCAAAGGGCAAGAGTGACGGGACAGAGGGCCCCAGCCGGCCGCCTCACTTACCTAAGCGGCGACACGCACCAGAAAGCACGTGCCTGCCTGGGGATTTTTCCCAGTGCTGGAAATAAGTAACAACCGCCACTGATTCATGGCTTCCTATTGAGTAACGAGGTGCAGTAAAGGAACACACTGGCTCTCTCCCATCCGTAAGAACGTCAGCACTCCCCCGTTCCCTCGGAGCTGTGGGTGAAAGCACTGGATCCTATGCTAGTATCACTAAGTGGTTTGGGTGCCGAGGCCCCGCGAGCAGTGTCTGCAGCGAAACCGACCCTCTTCGACAAGCAGGTCTCCCTCCCCACCTCACGTCCGCGTCTTGCTTACATCTTAGCGCTGAGGCAGCTGTAGGGTCTAGCCAAATTCTGTACCGCCTGTCCTGCTGCATGGGTGTAAACATGATTCTGGGCTGCACTCACAGGAGTGCTGTGAGCACGACACGAGAAGCCATTCTCCTGCTCTAGGCCTCAATTGGAGTATTGTGTCCAGTTCTGGGCACCACATTTCAAGAAAGATGTGGAGAAATTGGAGAAGGTCCAGAGAAGAGCAACACAAATGATCAAAGGTCTAGAAAACATGAGCTATGAGGGAAGACTGAAAGAATTGGGTTTGTTTAGTTTACAAAAGAGAAGACTGAGGGAGAACATGACAGCGGTTTTCAGGTATCTAAAAGGGTGTTACAAGGAGGAGGGAGAAAAATTGTTCTCCTTGGCCTCTGAGGACAGGACAAGCAGCAATGGGCTTAAACTGCAGCCAGGGAGGTTAAGGTTGGACATTAGGAAAAATTTCCTACCTGTCACGGTGGTTACGCACTGGAATAAATTGCCTAGGGGGGTTGTAGAATCTCCATCACTGGCGATATTTCAGAGCAAGTTGGTTAGACACCTGTCAGGGATGGTCTAGACGGTGCTTGGTCCTGCTGTGATGGCAGGGGACTGGACTTGTTGACCTGTCGAGGTCCCTTCCAGTTCTAGTGTTCTAGGTGTCTATGATTCTCCACACTGGCCCCGAGAAGGTATCTGAGGCCCAATTAACCTATCAGTGACACCCGGAGAAGGAGCCAAGGAGCAGGGACAGGCAGCTCAGCCCGGGTAGAATAGAAGGGGCCCATATAACGCCAGGTAGCTGGCAAGAGAAGGAGGCTCGGGGAGCCAAGCGGCTGTCATTCCCTAAGGGAAGGGAGGTATGTTGGGAGCAGAGCACAGTCACTCCATGGCTGGGGGAACTGGGAGGCTGACAAACCCAGACTGGGAGGAAGGCGGGAAACGGCTCGGGGGAAAAACAACCAGGCATCGGGGTGCAGATCTTGGCTGCTAATGGAGAGGGCCCCGGTGCTGGAACCAGGAGCAGAGGGCAGGCCTGGGTTTCCGGGGCTGCACCCCAGCATTTCAGGCAACTCCTGTGTGCCAGGACGCTTCCCGAGTTACAATCGCAAGCACTGCGGTTTGTGTCCACACACGCTCCAGCAATGGCACCAGACTCCTGCTGTCAGTATAAACTCACTGCCAGCAGGAGGAGCCCTACTTCCCACAGTCAGCTTTGTGCACCGGGGGGGCCGATCGTCCACGAGAAGAGCTCTGCCAATCATCCGTCAAGTCCAAGAGTTCTAGTCCTGCCTGCCGGGGGTACGGCTAGACTGAAGCGGGGAGGGGGGGTCCCAAAAAAACTCCGCCGTGTCCAGGGAACACGTTTGCTCTTCCGCTTTTTTGTGCAGACGTGCAAACACGCTCTTTTGGAAGCCCCTGTATTCCTTCTTCCATAAGGAAGAAGGGGGCTTTCAAAAGAGGGGGGGTTTCTGACATTTGGCCCAGTCTAGACGGGCCAAATTTCGGAAAAGCCTCTTCTGACAAAAGGATCAGAAAAAGATACGCAAAATGCGCTCCACAGTTTGCGTATCTTTTTCCAATAGATCCTCGCAGTCTAGATGTACCCAGGGGCCATGTGCCTCGGCAAATCTTTTAGCTCAAACTCGGGTGCCAAAACCTTGGCTGGCTCTGTTCATTCCCCCTACTCCACACGACGCTAACGACCGTCTGTCCTGTGAGCACGTGGGCAGCAAATGCCCTTTGGGACTCGGTGTTTCTCTGAAATCTCCCGGGGGCGGATGGCCTCGCTCTGAAACGTGGGCGGGGTGCTCTCTCCTGCTCCTTCCTGGGGGCTGACGCCGTGCCTTGCACTCTGCCACCAGCCTTATCTCCCAGCATCTTGTCCAGGCGCCAGGGACGATCTCCAGGTGCACAGAACGCTCTGGCTCGGGCTCAGCCGGGTTTCTGACTCTCCAGCAAGAGCACCGCTGAGTCCGAGATCGCCTCCAGGAACAGTCTGTGGCTTTTGTGGGCGAGACTAAAAAAAGTAATAGTTCGCCCAAACCGAATACTTTGACATGCAAATCCTCGCTGCTGCGAACCACGGCAGCCGCAAGATCAGAAGAGAGCCACCTAGGGACCGTGTCGCTCTGACGGGAGCAGAGCGCTGCACGGGACAGCAAATTTGGCAGCACAGCTCTTTGTGGCAGGAGCGGCTTCACGGCTGGCCTGCAAGGACTCTTACAAAGGCCGGCGTTCTGAAAGCCCAGGCACCGCCCCTGCTGGAGCTGGGACAGCAGAAATCACGGCTCCATGGGGCGTTCTGGCCCGGCCGGGCCTTGGCTCGAGGAGGAGGAGGAAGAACCCTGGAGCCGTGAAGCAAGAAATTGGGACCCGTAGGGCTCCTGCAGGCTGAATAGCTGGGAGGGGGGAGCCACCAGCAGCAATGCCTCAGCACAGCCCAACAGGAGGTGATCCAACGTAGAATATAAGAACGGCCAGACTGGGTCAGACCAAAGGTCCATCTAGCCCCGTATCCTGTCTGCCCACAGTGGTCAATGCCAGGTGTCCCAGAGGGGGTGGACCGAAGACAACGATCAAGCAATTTGTCTCCTGCTATCCATCTCCAGCCTTTGACAAACAGAGGCCAGAGGCACCATTCCTTACCCCCTGGTTAATAGCCTTTTATGGGCCTCACCGCCATGAATTTATCTAGCTCTTTTTTAAACTCTGTTATAGTCCTAGCCTTCACAGCCTCCTCTGGCAAGGAGTTCCACAGGTTGACTGTGTGCTGTGTGAAGAAGAACTTTCTTTTATTTGGTTTAAATCTGCTACCCATTAATTTCATTTGGTGTCCTCTAGTTCTTATATTATGGGAACAAGTAAATCACTTTTCTTTATCCAACCTCTCCACACCACTCATGATTTTATAGACCTCTATCATATCCCCCCTCAGGGATATGATAAGTCCCAGTCTCTTCAGCCTCTCCTCATATGGGACCCGTTCCAAACCCCTAATCATTTTCGTTGCCCTTTTCTGAACCTTTTCTAATGCCAAAATATCTTTTTTGAGGTGAGGAGACCACATCTGTACGCAGTAGCATGGCCCCAGAGATGCCTCCCGCCCTATGGGAGTTCCCAAGATCCCCTGGGTCTTAGCATCACTCTGGCTCCTTGATGGCTTCCTGGTGTCCTCGTGCCCTGGCTCCCCCTAGTTCTTACATGTTCCCTGTGCTGACTTCACGCCCCATAGGCACCTTTGTGCTCATGAGCTACTGTGGCTCTCACGAGGTGCCGGGAATCTGGGGGCTGGACATGACTCTTGCTATGCTCTGCAGCAGGTTGCTGGGACCTCACGGAGTCCTGACTGGAGCTAAATTAGGAGCGGGAAGGGGCAGAAATCGAGGTGCTGAGCTAATGGGGGCAAAGGAACATGGGACTCCAGCTGGCTGAGGAGCCAGGGACCCAGGTTTGCGCCTTGCTGATTTCTGGTCGCCACTGCCCCGCGGAGCAGCCTTGCACGGTCCCACGGCCGGGTGGAAACATTCCGCCCAGGCTCTCAGACTGCCCGCATTCCCCCGGTGCCGGAGCGTGACCAGCATCTGCCGCAGGATGCCCTTTTTCTGCCCAAGGGGAGCCCTGCGAGTTCTCCTGTTCACCTTCTTTGCTGCCTCGTGTTGGCCTGCAAGGCGCACAGCTTCGCCCAGGCCCTGGGAACAGAAAGCGGCCACTTCGGGGTCCTGTGGGAACCTGCTTCCACAGCGCGTCCGGCAGGCCAAAGCCCGAAAGTCCTACACGGCGCCACGGAGCCGGAGTTGAGGTGGGGTGAAACGTTGTAGAAAGAGAAGGACAAGCATTCTTTACCGGCAGAGGGGGCGGACATAACGGCTATTAGAAACCCAGGAACGCCCGCGTGCTGTGCTTTAGGTGTTGAGGGGTGTATAAAGGTCAAAGGTCGCTAGCGCACCCCAAAAACATTAATTATGCCCCATAAAAGTGTCCTAAAACAAACAAACACTCCCTAATCAATCTGTAGCTAACGAGCTCCTTCCCACCACAACCCAAACGAAGATCGCCTCTTGAAGAGACTTGGCCCATAGCTTCCTGACTCATGCAAACGAACAGTGATCCTTCACACGCCGCGCTAGGCGTGTCCCGCAGAGCAAGTGTCTCCAGGCACACGTTTTCTGAACTGCGATAAGGAAATGATCGCACATATTGGAGAAGGGCAAAGGCGAGGCTGATGCGAGGGCGTAAGCCCGGCTGGCTGCGTTCCCATCTGGAACAAGAAGTGTGCACTGCGAAGAGCCACCCTCGATCATCCACAGGCTGGTGGCTTTCAGTTCAGGCAGTGTGCAGCCATAAACCACAGGCTCTTATGCAAAAAGGCAAAGCCAACTGCCCCGTGACAGTCACTGTCCCAGGAGAGCGGCTTTTTCCAAATGGAGGATAGCCACCGAGAGCGGGTTTCTAGAAGCACATCGGAGAAAAACTATATTCCAGAATTAGCGTGCTTTGCAACATAGATATGAGGGACGAGTGCAGTAGCATCACAGCAGGGGCAAAGCTAAGGTTCTTTGAAAGACCCCCCCCCTTCAAATAATGGCATTTCTCCCATTCCATTTTTAGTTTGGAGTTTCCTCGGTTTCTGACAACTGTTTCATAGCTACATCCCTGTAGAGTTTTTCCTGGATAAAATTTTCAAAAGGGATTTTACACCCTTACCTCCCACTATCCGTGGGGGACCCTCATCATCATCACATGTGTGCAGTCTCTTTTACCAGCCCTGTGAGGTGAAGTTCCCAGACCTGGCTCAATCCGGCAAATCTCCAGGACGGCCCTGCCCCCAGGCCACGGCACAGAAGGGTTAAGTGACCTACTCAAGGTCATTCAGGAAGTAGGTTGCAGAGAGTGGAGTTGAACCTAGCTTTCCCAAGGCCCAGCCAATGCCTTAGCCCCACGGCCACCCTTTCTACTATGGGAAAGGGCGGCTCGGAGATACCCCAGCACTGTGGATACGCATCCAACTGTGCCTTGTAACTCTCCTCCCAGTGGCAAAGAGCAGGTGGAGTTACTGGCTAGCGCCTCCATTCATCTCGGGTGTAAAAGAGCAGGATTGGGATAGCCCTAGATGCTCTAAGTTCCATTTTCTAGGGAATAAAGTTAATGCAAGTCCCCGACACGGCCACTTTGCCTGATCCAGACACCCATTGGTGTGTGGGGAGTGGGGACCGGTGCCAAGGAAGGACCCGGAGCTGCCGGCGCGGTGTCAGCGGAAGCGCTGCCGTCTGAGGGGGGAGACAGAGCTTCACCGTCTCAACTGCGTATCCATTAAACCTGTGCGAGAGGCGCCACCACCAGAAAGGCTGTTTGCGTCTCTCAAATCCTACCCCAGTCCCTGCCCCCTTCCCATCTCAACGCCGTTGCTCTTTCCCGCGGCAACCTCGGGCTGAAAAGCCAGCGGGGTCTTCAGTCTGCGGGTGCGAGACGCCTCACGTGAATCAAGAGCTAAGCCCGTGAAAGGGAGCAAGCCGCCCCCCATGCGGACAAGCAGGGCCGGCTGCTCTCACGCTCCATTCACAGCTTCACGCACCCAGCAACAGAGAACTCAGGAGGCCTCGCGTTTCCTCACCAGCCTTCCTGCACGTGACAGGCTTCCTGTGGTTTCTGCTGCTTTATCTCCCGCCCACAAGGAAATTGGGCCATTTATAGCCGAGCAGGCGATTTCCTGTCACTTGCGTCTGACGCGGCCTGTAGCTGATGGGACGCTCGTACGCTAGCCCACTCGCAGGGCTGGGAGGGCAGGGACCCAGAGCCAGAGCCCGGCAGGGAGACAGATTGTCAGCGCTGCTCCCAAGCCTGCGATGGTGACACGTTTCCCGCAGCTTTCAAAGGGCACTAATGCATTTCTGGCCCTGCGGGTGCACCGTGTGGTTCCTTAAAGGCTTTCGCTGATCCCTTCACAATCCGCGGCTCCTGCTCACCCACCCCACTCCCTGGCCTTCCTCCCAACTGCCTCCTTGCGTTTCCCCCACTCCTCCGCGCCGTGCAAGGCTTCCTCTGAAACCCCAACCAGCCCCCTCACCTCTTGGGACGAGAGCTCAGCCCCAATCTCCCCAAATCCCCGCGCTCCCCCTCTGCCCCACCCCCCGCCACGTCTGAAGCGTGCTGCTGGAGATTTCACTGATGTTTAAGCAGCTTTGGGCAGGGAGGCGATCCAAGCAAGATGCCGCGCCGGGCCCGGCTGCAGCTGCTTTCCCAGGGTCTGAGCCCTGAGCTGTCCCTGGGCTGCGGAAAGCTTTGTGGAATGAGCTAATTGGATCCACGCGCGGCAAGGAACGGGGATGCGCCAGTTCTCCTTCCGTTAGTGTCTGTCAGTGCGGATGAGCCAGGCCGTTCTGGCCACACACAGCACCTTGCTCCCACCGGCCCCTGCCAGGCCGCGTCCACGGCCGCGTGGTTCCAGGCTAGTAGACAGACACGGTAGCGAGTCTTTTACTGGACCAGCGGCTGCAGGAGACAGATAGCTTCCCAGTTCTCGCAGCCCAGAAGGGCTCCGTGGAGGCGTGTCGCTTTTCAGCCGCGCACATCTGACCCGAACGGAGGCCGGGCAAGCGCTTCCCTCCCCTTTTCTGCCTTTCTACAGAACTAGCAGAGCAGCCAAAGCAGCTCGCGGCCTGTGGGGACGGGGGTGGGAGTCTGCTCCGCTGCCCAAGCAGAACCGCTCTCTGGCAGGTGCGTCGCTGCCAGTTCCTTGCCATTGTGAAGCTCTTTATTATAAGTGCCCGGCAACTCCTCACACATCCACGGTCGACAGCCACTTCAACCTACCCACCAACATTTTTGGTTTTCATGGCATGTCGATGCTGCCACGGTGGGGCTAGGGGCGTGGGCAGGTGTGCAAACAGGTGGCAGAGACGTGGGTACCTGTCTCGTGTGCCCATAACAATCACAACAGCAACTATAGGCCCCAATCAACATCACAGCCTATACTTCTAGGGGAGAATAAACCACCCAGCCCCACCCTTTCAATCGGAATAGAAGGCAGGTAGGGGAAGAGACAGAACAGCAGTACAAAATCGTCAGCCACCGCACAGAAGGGTTAAGTGACCCACTCAGGGTCATTCGGGAAGTAGGTTGCAGAGAGTGGAGTGGCTCCTTGCTTTCCACCAGGCCACCTTTTCTGCTAGAGAGTGGCATTTAACACGAGGGGGTGTGGACTCCGTGTTTCACGAGGGAAGCTATCAAGTTCTCAAAATGCACTTTAAGTCAATTACCTACTAATTGACTTCAGCTCAACCTCACAGCGGGTCCTATTGTGAAAGCGTGGAATGAACGGAAAGGAAGCTCTTCACCGTTTCACCCAAAGAGGAACTATGTACTGCGTACACCTGGGGACCTCTTCCCTTTTTAAACAAACAGCAGAGCAGCTGGTCTCCTGGTAACTCACAGGCGTCACGTGAGAGGGATATTTCTTGCTCTGAAGCAAGCGCACCAGTTGGAGTTTGTACCATCAGGAATCCTGCCTGGAGCCCTTCCGAACAGCTCCAAACTCCGTCCCGCACGCTAGAACTCAGAGGGGCAGCGTTTCTGTAACTCCCATGTTCAAAGAAGCCCCGTAAAGCCAGCTTATCAGACAGCCTACAGCTTGGAGAGAGTAGGGGAGACTTTCTGGCGAGAACTGGTATAAACAAAATACTTGAGCGTTAAAACTATCTTTTCTTCTGCCAAAATATTTGCCAACGGTCGACTACAGCTGATTGGCGCCATATGCCTTTGAGTTCAAAGAAGGCAACTAAAGAACATATGGGTCATTTTGATTGTGTAAAAAAGTCAAGTAAAACACAATCTGCCTAAAAAAAGAATCACTCTTAAGACGTATTCAAGGCAGCGGACAAGTGTCAGTGATTTCGGTACATTCGCCTGTCACACTGAAAGAGTGACACATGGAGCAAGAGTACAAGTCAGACTCCACAGGAAGGAATGTATTCGTACAGCAGCTGCTATTCTATGGTCAGACACTCCCACAATATGATGCTCAAGTTCCCCACTAGAGAATGGGGAATGGAATCGTTTCCTTCGGCACAGGGGCTGGTCCGGACAGGTGTCAAGGGCACTTGGCAGTCCCTAGTGGGTTCTTGGTACCTCCGGAGCGCCCCACTTCCCGGTGCCAGCCAGGTACCCCACGCATTAGACACAGCTAGCATGTGTCTAAGGACGGCCTCTATATGCCCAGATGATAAAATCTGGCACGTGGGCCGAATCCGGCCCACCAAACCCTAGATCCAGCTCACAGCCCTGCAGGAGCCACAGGCAGGCTCCCTGCCTGCCCCACCCCCGCATGTCATTCAAAGCAGGTGGGTCCCCGCCCCCAGCACAATCTCGCAGCTCCTATTGAGCAGAAACCAGCCAATGGGAGCTGCCTGGGCCATGCTTTTGGCACAGGCAGCGTGCGGAAGCCTCCCCTGCTAAGGGGCGTGCGGCGCAGAGAGCATGGGGCCCCTGCAGCTGGATGCTTTGAGCAGCTTAGGGGGGCGTGGCAGGTTAGGGGGGCGTGGGAGCCATCTAAGGTAGGCACCTCCTGGCCAGAGTCTACACCTGGCACCCTTCTCCCTCCCCCCCCAACTCTCTACTCCCCCTCCTGCACCTGTGCCCCAGGTCACCACCCCCACCCCTGCACCCCTCCCAGAACCCCTGCCCCAGGTCACAACCCCCTCCTGTACCCCCATCTCCTAAACCGAGCTCCCTTCTGTACCCAACCTCCATCCCAAACCCCACACCTCCTCCTACACCCATGCCCTAGGTCACAACCCAAATGCCTGCACCCCCTACACCTCTGCCCCAGCTCACAAACCCCTCCCAGACCCTGCACCCCGCCCGCCTCCAGGTCAGAATCCTCCCATGCACCCTTATCCCCTCCCAGACCCTGCGCCCCAATCTTCTGCCCCAGGTCACAACCCCCTCTTCACCCAAACTCCCTCCTAGACCCCATATCTCCTCCTGTACGCCGGCCCTCTACGCCAATTTCCCTTCTGCCCCCACCCCCGCCCCGTCTGCATTAAGATCATGGAAGAGAGCGCCCCTGGACCACTTACAAATTCTAGGAGTGGCCCCCCATCAAAAATTACTGCCCACCCCGCACTAGCGCGAGAGTTCGTGTCCAGAGATCCCATTAAATCTGTAGGTCGCACTCGCCTGACTCGAGCGCCTGTCACCGCAATCCCACCCTGATCGCTTGTGTGAGCTGCCACCGTGTGAAACCGAGGACTGGGAGAGGCGGTGGGCTCCCCTGGGCCTCAGGAGGGCAGCCTCACTAGGATACGCGTCCCATGTCCCAGTGACCTCTGGCGGCCCCAGCCCCGGCCCCCGCACTCACATCCCTCCTTGCACCCGCAGCCCCCACCTCGCCTTCGCCAGAAGCCTAGGGTCCTTCTGCCTCATTCCCCAGACTTAACCTCTGGGAACGGCCCAAAGCAAGCGAGCTCCGGGGCGCGCGGAGGAGAGTCAGGAGGATGTCCCCCTCTCTGCCTGTCGCTGGCCTCCTGCTCTCCCGTTGGGGATCTCCATAGAGGAGCTGTACGGGCCAAGAGGATTAAGAAAGGGCGCTTGCGTCCTACAGGAGGGAGTCCCACTGCTACGGATCACACGGCTGTCTGCCACCTCTTCCCTTGTTCCTTGGGGGCTCCTTCGAAAAGCTGGGAGCCAGAGGGCCTCGGGGCAGAACGACGAGAACCAGGCGCTAGCAAAGAGGAAGAGGGAAGTAGGAGTCACTCCTCCTCCTTCCTGGTTGCTTCTGCACAGCAACAGTCCCTAGGAGCTGGATTTATGAAGACGTGTTCCAAGATCTCCAGAGTTCTGGGCAATGTACAATAGCGCCGGGGTGCCCACCCTCCAGCCCACGGGCTATACATGAAGCGTTTCATAAGGCCCGCAGCCAGCGTTCCCTGTAAGCTGGGCACTCGGGCAGCCACCCAGGAGAGGTTCAAATGCCGCCCAGCTGATTAGCAGAAAACACACAGCCGGCAGCGTGTGTTTCCATTGGTGGTGCACATCTACACCCGCCTCGGTGCACAGAGCAAAACTGATTCCACACACAGATGAAAAAACATGAGAGGGAATCCTGCCCGCAGCCTGCTTCAACACAACACACTGACAGAAGGTGCGTTTCGCTTTTTGCGGGCATGTGCGACTTTATACAAGTGTGCAAACAGACAAAAGTGACAACCTACCTAACTACTTACGCATCAAGTTGAACTTAAAAAATATAGTCAGAAGATTCAGGGGGTACCCGAGTTATTCTGTACGGGATAAACTTAAAAAACAACAAATGGCCTGGTAGCACTTTATAGACGAACAAAACACGTAGAGGGGATCGTGAGCTTTTATGGGCACAGCCTACTTCTGCAGATGGAGCCATCTGAAGAAGTAGGCTGTACCCACGAAAGCTCATGATACCATCTACATGTTTTGTTTGTCTATAAAGTGCTACCAGACCAAATGCTGTTTTTTAAAAAACATACATCAGCACAGGTGACTTGAAAGCTTTTTACGCAATGTAGAAAGTGTTCCCACACCAGGCGGTGCTTGGGTTTGTGTGGCCCTCCTACACGATAAGGCTGCTGCAGAGTCCGATGACACATTGACTCCAGTAGTAGGCACAAGAGAACCTCGCAGAACCACCTCCCATTTTTCACACGCCGGGCTCCGTGTCGCGGCAGTGCAAAAGGGACAGAAACGTTACCATGCCAAAAACGTCCCAGGCGCCTCCCAGGATACAGGCGATCCTCACACCTGAGCAGCTCAGTGGGGCGGAGGAAAAAGGGGCCCCGAAAGCGCCTGGATGTAGAGCGGGCTCCAAGCTTTGCTTTGTTGGTGTATTTCAGAAGCAGGTGTGACCAGCCCCGAGGAGGGATCAGTAGTAACGCCTGCCCCCGCCCGAGCCCCAGCCCCCAGCCAGCCCCCTTACCTTCCGAAAGAGCCTTCCTGACCGCCGCAACATAGGCATCGGGCTCGTCGTCATAGGAGAGCTCTTGCCACTGGGCCCAGTCCTCGAAAAACCCCGCATAGGCGTCGCAGTCCTCCACTCCGCAGAACAGCTTCACCACCTTGTGCGGGGGCCTGAGCGCTTCCTGCAGGCTCCAGAGGACGTGGGGGAGGTAAAAGTTCTGCACCAGCTCGACGGACAGCAGCACCACGATGCATCGGCTGCCGCTGAACCGGGCCAGCTCCTCCCGGGGAACAGCCTCCCCGTACTCCACCTGGTAGCTCAGGACTCGCTGCTTTCGGACTTGCCGGCAGGAGAGGAAGAGGTTCTGGAGGTACTGAGACCACTCGCTGGCATCCCGGGCGTACACAATCAGCACGCCGCATCCCCCGGGGGGCCCTGTGCCGGCGCCAGGAGAAAGCAGAGAGAGGAGTTAGGCGCCGCCCGCGGACTCGTCCGGCCGGCTTTGGGGCAGAGAAGCAAATTCTCTGCTCTTCTCATTTGCGAAGCACGCGGGGCCTGGTGGGGCGCTAGGACAGCAGCAGATGCCAAGAGGCATTTGCATTCACCAAGCAGCTGAATTCATACTTGCATTTCCGGTGCTAAAATCTGAGCAGACACTCCGCCATTCTCTCCAGCCCCCCTCGCAGGGGAGAGGGGGTTTTCCAGCTCTCTTGTGAGTGAGATAAGTCACAGGTGGGACTTTTCAGATGTGGGGAGGGGCGGAGGGGGGAAGAGTCTCATGAAAAACAAAAGCCTCCTCTTAGGTGAAAAGTGAACTCGAATGGACGAGAGGGACCGTGCAGGCGTGTACGCGTGGCCCAGAAGTGACACGCTGTGGTGAAGGAGTCAGTGCTATATATAGCGCCCCTAGAAAAAGAAAGGTCTTTATTGAGACAAGATGTCTCAAGTCTGATGAGACGCTACCGTGGTCTTCACAGGCCTTTGCTCACTTCTGAGCACCATGGAAACTCTCTGGGAGGCGTGTGCATTTGTGTGTGTGTCTGAAATGAGTCACCTCGGGCCCCCCGCGCCTGCAGCATGGGGCCGTAACAGCACCAGAGCCTTTCCCCTGCCAGCCTCGCTTTGATCTCTCCCTTATCTGCCTTCTCCTGAGCCTGGGGCAGGCATCAGCCTCACCAACATTAACACGCGGCTTCCTGGCTGCACCAAAGCAGCTGTCGGCATTACGACGAGAGCCTCCTACTCCCCGATTCTCTAGGACCCACCCCTCTCAGCTAGTCACTACGGAGCTGTGCCGTAAGGGAAGCCTTCAAGGGCGAGCCAGCGGGAACTGATGCAGGGTTACATCCCCCCGTCTAGAGAGATCCTTAGACGTACAAGCCTCCCCATTCACCTCAATGGGGTGTGGACTCCCAAATCTGAGGATTACGGGTCAGCTTTCAATGTTAATGTCGGTGCTATTCATTTCAGCTGGATGCTTCTCCTAATCTGCCTTTCCTAGGCTCCCAACCGGCCTCTCTGCGTGTCCAAAACCGCAGCCCACCCGCTCCCGTCAGGAAAAAAATCAAAACGCTTTTCTAGGAAAACCCGTGTCCCTCTCCCGCCTAGTGTAGCCAAGTGGCTGGTCCTCTGGCGACAGTGTAACAGTGGATTTAGCGAGGCAGGTGGCGGCACAAGTTAAATGTCCACCTTTCAAGTCATTAATATTAAGTCAGAATGAAGCAGCCTCAAAAGATCCCATTGTGCGTCTGCACCCAGGAGTCCTGCAGTGGAAATTAGATTCAGCTGCTCAAAGGACACCGGGCCTTCACCGTGGCTTGTGCAACAGGCTGAACGAAGGCAGACAAGTGCCTGGGTCAGTGAGTCCCAGTCATGCAGTGACAAACCATTCTTTTTTCCCTATGCCGAAGCTGAGTCTAACCCTTCTGGCTGAAAAAAAGGAGATGTGGCAACATGAGCTAAGTGTAAGTAAGGCAGCGATGGTTTCCTCCTGCATCTGCAGCTATTAGAGGCAAACCATTTAGCTTCAATGAAGACACAGTTATGAATGAACCTCCAGAACTGCTGCCTTTCCCTGGATGATGCAACTCCCAAAACCTGGGCCAGAGTGTTCGAGAGCTGGGGAGGTTGTTAGATGATGGAAGCCACGTTTGGAACCAGCTCCCAGAGGAGCAATACCAGAACTTGACCGTCTTCAGGAACCATTGCAAAACCTTCCTGTGGATTTTAACTCGTGCAAGCATGTTAAGGCCGCACCAAGGCGTGGACACTGGGGAACAAGAAGCTTCCTTCCTCTAGCAACTGTGCACAAGCGGCAGCTGTAAAGCTCTATTAGTACTGTTTATGTCTCCAGCGGGGTTACAGCCCGAGTGGCGGGAGCACATTACACCGTTGGCAAGTACACTTCAACTAGTACCTGGACAAGCGCTGTGCCCTCCACAGCCGTAATTCTCCTCGCCAGCATGGCTCGGGTGGTACCTCCCTTTCCCCATGGCAGATCTGAGCTAAGATAATGTGTGTGTGATCTCACAGGCTCTCCGCCTCTGAACGAAGGCTGCAAGCTGTTAGCTGGCTCAGAGGAAGCGGGATGGAGATGCTGAACTTGTGAGCTTTGGTCCATGGAGAGACAGACCCCAGGTCAGCCCCTCGTGTCACAAGCAAAGGCGTTAGCCCGCTGTTTCTGAAGACAGTTTTAAGGCTCAATTGGAGTCAGAGCTTGGACCATTTTAAGCACAAGCCATCCAGAAATAGTCTGTTTGGACTTTTCTCCTCTTCACTCACTTCCCCTTCACGTCACTGGGGGAACGCAGCCCTCGCCACCTTGCCCTGGTCCGGTGGGGGAAGCACCTGTTTCGGAAGCAGAAAGTCCCAAGCGGTGCCAGAGGAAAGGGCAAGGAACAGAAAGCCGTGGCAGAGGCTGAGCAGAAGGCAAGTGTGGTCCTAACACCTGTTAAAGGACACTCTCCGGACTCGGACACAAGGCAGTGACTAGTGATGGGCGTGGACAAGGAAATCCACAGTTACAGAACTAGCCTCTCACCTCTACCAAGGGCTTACCCGCAGGTGCAGGGCTTGGGGGGCGTTCCACAGGGAAGTGTGCCTGATGGAAAGAGAGTGGCCAGGGCAGTTGTTTTATTTTGCACAAACTCATTTCCTCACCGTCGAGCAGAGGTGCACAAGACCCGGCCCGCAGGCCGAATCCCGCCCGCTAAGCTACCGGATCCAGCCCGCGGCTGCCCTGCACTATTACAGGGAGCACTGGGTCCGAATCCTTCACCGTGAGAGCACTGGGAGACGCTGACACCCAATGTTCCCAGTAGGTTGGGCGTGGTGCACATTCCCACCTGCTTCCGCGCATACAACAAAATTTATTCTGCACATGGGTGGGCAAGATTAGCGGGAATGTTGCTGACTCCCTGTGGCATCAATAGGAATTCAGGCACTCAGCACCTCTCAGGTCTACGGGGTTTACACAGGGGTGCATTTTCTAGCTGGACTGCGTACCAAAACACCCACTCTCTCAATGCGCCTCGCCTCACTAATTATTAACTAACATGCTCTCAAAGGCTCTCAGGGCTACTGCACCCGGAAACTAGCACTTTATTTAAAGAGTCACAAGCAAAATAAGGGGAAATAGCTGAAAAAATAACCAGCTAAAACCCCTGTGAGTAAAAGCATCTCTCCGTGATAAGAACGCAAGATTTGCATGACATGTGACCCAATCGCGGCTCTGCTTGCCGCTGAAATCTCCTCTTAGAGCCAGATTGTGCCTCATGAAGAGAAAGTAGGTTTTGGTATCTGCCTGCCCGCCCTTGAGACCTCCATCTGAATTATTTTTACATCACCAGGAGACACGCATGGGTGAGAGGCTAACGTTGCTTCACACCGTCGGGAGGGCACGTGGCTTCCCTCGGCGCGTGAGCAGCACGGGCACGTCATCGCCCCCATGGGAAGGGGAACTTGCACAGGAAAGCTCGCGCCACAAAGGACCAGTGCAGTCAGTGGCCCTAGGCCCATGACATTTTCGCCACTGGCTTCTTAGCCGGAGAGACGCCGGTTCGCTCTGACCGCAGCCTGCGCCAGCTCGGGGTCTCCCTTGTGCCGGCTGGGGCGGGGGAGCTGGGCAGCCCAGGCAGCCACAGGGAACGCGAGCAGGGTGGCAGTTAGTGGGCACTGACAGTTTCTCGAGGCCCTACGGCAGCCCTTGGCCTGTGGCTGGGGCCGTGCAGGAGACAGGCAAGGGAAGGGCGGGTTGCTCTGCCCGGTATCATCCCTGCAGATCTGGGTGGTTTGCCTTTGCCCGCTCTGTGCCGCCCCGCCCCTCCCCCAGCCTGCTGGCGGTACTCAGCGCGGGTTATTGCCTCTGCTGGCAGTACCGGCGTCGCCCGGGACACCGGCCGGAGGGACGCAGGCGGCCAGGGAGAAGCCCAGGGAGCGGTGTGACGGCCTGGGCTGTCTGGGTGTGTAGCCACATAGACCCGGAGGCCCCATGCGGCTTATGGGGCAGAACCCTCCTGCCCAATCCTGCAGGGCAGGCCGGGCTGCGGTACTGCACTCGCCCCCCCCCACGGCGTCCCCCCCATGCAATGCACGGCAGGAGCTCTGCGCCACAAGCACTACCCCCCGAACTCCCTTCCATAGGCGGGATCACCCTGAGTAGTTAATGCCCTGGCTGCTGGGCATTAACCCCGCAGGGGCCGGAGGGCAGGGTAGGCACAGCCCTCGCGTTAAGCCAGGGAGCACAGTGCAGACAGCGGCAAGAGCTGGCCCAAGGGGGGTCCGCGCAGCCGAGAGCCCTGGCTACGAACTCGCATGGCTAGTCCCTGCGGCCATGCTACGGCGAGCCGTGCAGGCCCGCCCCCCTCACCGGCAGCCTCACACGGCTACCCGGAGAGAGCCCAAGGGGAGCTTTTCGCTGCAGCTTCTCCACCCCGCACTGGGACCGCAGCCCCCGGCCCGTGGACTTGGGGTTTCCACGGAAAGGAAAGCGGCCTCCACGGAAAGGAAAGCGGCCTTACACTGGCTGGGCTGGGGTCTCACAGCCGAGCTAACACGTCCGCGCTGCCCTGCACCGGCTTCGGACTGCTTCCACACTGCACAGTAACAGCACTGGGGCCTCAGCGGGACACGGGCTCCTACCCACCCCTCCAGCAGGGGCCTCGGGCCTGGGCACTTCCTGGCTGATGAAAGTGGGCGGGGGCTCAAACCGGAGTCAGCTCTGGGCTTGGCGTGCAGTGTAGACGTGTCCAAGGAGGTGGAGCAAGAGGCAGAAGGACTAACGGCCAGACTGGGTCAGACCAAAGGCCCATCTAGCCCAGTGTCCTGTCTGCCCACAGTGGCCAAGACCAGGTGCCCCAGAGGGGAGGGAACACAACAGGGAGTCATCCAATGATCCCTCCCCTGTCACCCATTTCCAGCCTCTGACAAACAGAGTCCAGGGACACCCTCCCTACCCATCCTGGCTAATAGCCAGGGCTCGACAAATTATACAGTCTACTCGCCCGTGGCGAGTAGATTGTAACCCGGAAGAGCCGGGTTCAGGCAATCTGCGCATGCGCAGATCGCCGGACAGCGCGACTGGCGAGCGGGGCTCACCGCGGTTCGGCGAGCCCTGCTAATAGCCATTGATGGACCCAACCTCCATGAATTTATCTAGCTCTTTCTTGAACCCTGTTATAGTCCTGGTCTTCCCAACATATTCTGGCAAGGAGTTCCACAGGTTGACTGTGGGCTGAGTGAAGAAAAAACTTCCTTTTGTTTGTTTTAAACCTGCCGCCTATTCATTTCATTTGGTGACCCCTAGTTCTTAAGTTCGGGAACAAGTACATAACTTTTCCTCATTCCCTTTCGCCACACCAGTCATGACTGTATAGACCCCTATCCTACCCCCCCTTGGTCTCCTCTTCTCTAAGCTGAGAAGTCCCAAGGGAGCGAGCTAACCCTTTGGGAAGCAATGATGTAGCTGCCAAAGCGGTAGGGTTTCCTTTCCTCCCCAAGGACTACGGAAGGGGGGCTGTTCTCGCACAGGAATCGCACCCTCCAGCCTTCCCTGGGGCTGGCGTTCATGGTGCCTGCCGCGGATAGCTCGCCACCCGCCTGGCTGGGGGCCAAGCCACTGGGCTCGCTAGCCTTGTGGCCAGCACACAGGCAAGCAGGGGCCAGCAGACACGGGGCAGGGCTGAGCGCTCCTTCTGGGGGGATCACCCACGTGGCGAGACGCAGCCGGGCCCTGCCCCCAGGGGCCTCGGTTCATCCTCGGCGGGGCAGCGGCTCCCGGGGGGCACGGAGCCGGGCCAGGGGCAGCGGCCCGGGCTTCTCCCGAGCGGTCCGGCGGCGCGCGCCAGCGGGGCTCCCCGGGGACCCCGCGGCACGTGGAGGCGGCCGGGGCCAGTCCCGCGTGGGGGGCAGCGGCGGGGGCACCTACCTGGGCTGGCCATGGTCCGGGGGCCGGGCGGCCTCGCATCCCCGACAGCGGCTCCCGGCCAGGGCGCTGGGCGCGGGCTGCAGCCGGCAGCCGAGTGGGAATTTCCTCCCCCCTGGCCACTTCCTCCGCGTGCAGCCCCGCCTGCAGCCCCGCTCCCCCCGGACGGCACGGCCGGACCCTCCCTGCGCCGGCTCCGTGCGCTCTGCCGGGCCCCCGCGGCGCAGCCAGCCCGCCCCCTGCGCGCCCCCCGCCGGCCGAGCCGCCGCGGCGCGCAGCCCCAGCCGCCTCCCGCCCGGCGCCGCCTCCCCCCGGCCGGCCTGGAGCCAAGGGCGCTCGACGGGGGGTCAGTTCCCACCCACGCGCCTGCGAGGGCGCCGCTGCCCAGGGGCCGCTCACACGTGCGCCCCTACAGCCTACGGGACAAGCGGGTGGCCCCCTTCAGCCAGCCTGGGCACAGCAGCCCTTGTTCCCGGTCAGAGGGGCCGCTTCTGCTTCTGCCTGAGCTGATCCCTGTCGGCCCAAGGCCGCCCTGGCACCGGTATGCCAAGAGAACAGGGGCTCAGGCGGGTGTAGGAACCCCCCTCCCAGAGCCGGGGGCGCTCTGCCACCCAACAGACCCTGGAGCCGGTGGAGCAGCGGCGGAACCAAGCCTGGCACCTCTGGGATTAGTACAGGAGCCAGCTGGCTCTCTTGAAACTCATTCTTCCGCCTTGGTAAGGGGTCTCAGTGCCACTCCATGGGACACTGCCCCGCCACCAGCAGGTGTGTGGGTTACACCGGCACAGTGCATGCCGGAGTGGAGCTGGGTTGGATTTTTTCAACCCCTGAGCAACACAGCTCAGCTGACGTGCGGTCTGAGTGTAGATGGGGCCTTCACTGAACTCAATGAGGGAGCATTTCAAACAGAACCAGTATAAGGCACCCCTAGCCCATAATAGAAGGATCTGTACAGGGGTTTGCATTGGTTTAACCAAGCTGGTTTAAATCACCCCTCGATTGTAACTGCTAAGAGTCCCCCGGTGCCCATCCCGTCCCTGGTGATGCTGCGTGGGAGGACCACAGGGGTGCTGGGCAGGACTGAAAGTTCGGCTTCGGTTTTGTGTCCCATGGGAGAGCGGCTCCCCGTCTGAGCGGATTCTCAGAGGGAGCCCCCTCAATGAGGATGAGGCGGGGAAGGGCCGCAGGGGTGGATGGGAAGTTCGCAGCAGCGGAAAGGAAGGTGGGAATGCGAAGAGGGTGCACAGACGATGAGAGCTGTCTCTCTCCGGCCTGCAGGAGGGGCTGGGTGCCGGGAGTATTCCGGCAAGAAATGAGCGCCCTATGGTTGTATGGGGAGAGGAAGGCAGCAGGCAGCCCGCCTGGTTGTGGGGCAGAGGGGACTTGTCCGTCAGGTGCACATGCACTTGGTCTGTCTACCGATTTCACCATCTCTGTGCGAGGCAGCCGACACTCACAGAGCGCCGTGACCCCGAGACAAGCCCTGAAGGACTGGACAGCCACATTCAGCCCTGGGGTTAACAATAACCAGCTCCCAGCTAGTGCAGTCACCCCCCATCACGCTAGGCCGGAATTTGACTTGGTGTCTGTCTCAACGGCCGCTGGTCTTTTAACCAGACACACATTTCTCCTTCCCTACCAGTCCTAAGCTCTTGGCCCGGTGTGGCACCTCGTTCCCATTTCGGCTCCGCCGCGGCTGTGTTTCAGAAGCAGACCTGGGAGCTGACAGACGTCACTTCCCGTTTATAAATCCCCTTGGGATGAAAGACCCCCAGGCTCCAGGGTGGGACTCCACGGGGCCAGGAATGAATAGGCCCCGTCTTATGTTTTTGTTCCAGACGAAGATTCCTGGCCCAAGGAGGAGGAAGTAGGGGGGCAGTTTGCACACGATCACTACGACCCTCGCTTCCCTGCCTCGCACAATATACAGCCAAAATCTGAAGTGGGCATTGGCTCCTGTGGGTGCCTTTCAGCCCAGTGCAGCCAGGCATGCTTCCTTTCCAGCAGTAAGAGCGCCCTCAAGTGCCGACAGGCGGTAGCTGTTAACAGAACTGGGGCTCCTTCCAGCTGGCCTCCCCTTTCTTTTCTGGACTCTGAACTGCTAACCCTGCCCTGTGCAGGCAATCAGGGGATCAGGAAAGTGCCAGGAATTAGCCACCCCCACATGCCTGCTCTTGGAGACATTCAGCGGGGAGGGGAAAGCCACGCTGGCCTCCCAACGGGCAAGTTAAAGAGGACCTACCCCAAGATCAGTCACTGCTCCCGAAGACATCCCTGGGTGCCTGCATTTCCTTCCGTTCACTCGCTGGGATCACCCTTTGCATGCAGGATGCCTGCTGCAGTTCCTCCCTTATAGAGAACTGGACCCAAATCTGCCTCCTTACTCACTTGTGTCCATGAAGAATCCGCCAGTCCCACGCTAGAAGAGCCCCAGGAAGCACGCCTGCTTTAATGCTGCTCACTCCTGACAAACTCTGACCACTCCCCATCACTCCCTTTTGAGAAGGGGAGGCCTTTCCTCCCCTGACTGGCATGCCCTCAAAGCCAGTCGGAAAGGAATGTGACCTGGGCATGTGTGGAATCCAAGGGAGCTAACGGCCATGGAAGTGGAACTAAGGAAGGGCGGTTGCCTCCTACTCACCAGCTGATGGTGTTTAGTAAGCTGGTTTTCCCCACACTTGCTGGGACAGGCCACACTGTTTTTGCTTCTGTCTGTATCCCACCTGCTCTCAGGATTCTAATTTGGTACATAAGAACGGCCAGACTGGGTCAGACCAAAGGCCCATCTAGCCCCGTATCCTGTCTGCTGACAGTGGCCAATACCAGATGCCCCAGAGGGTGGGATCACAACAGGTAATCCTCATGTGATCCCTCCCCTGTCACTCACTTCCAGACAAAAAGAGGCCAGGGACACCATCCCTACCGACCCAACCTCCGTAAATGTATCTAGCTCTTCTCTGAACCCTGTTAAAGTCCTAGTCTTCACAACATCCTCTGGCAAGGAGTTCCACAGGTTGACTGTGTGCTGAGTAAAGAAAAACTTCCTTTGGTTTGTTTTAAACCGGCTGCCTATTAATTTCATTTCGTGACCCCTAGTTCTTATATTGTGGGAATAAATAAATAACTTTTCCTTATTCACTTTTTCCACACCAGTCATGATTTTATAGACCTCTATCATATCCCCCCCCTTAGTCTCCTCTTTTCTAAGCTGAAAATTCCCAGTCTTTTTTAATCTCTCTTCATATGGGACCTGCTCCAAACCCTTCATCATTTTTGTTGCCCTGTTCTGAACCTTTTCCAATGCCAGTATATCTTTTTTGAGATGAGGCGACCACATCTGTACGCAGTATTCAAGATGTGGGCGTACCATGGTTTCATAGAGAGGCAAAATTCCGACTGCTGAATTGGAAAAAAAACTACATTGCTGAATTCCGATCTCTCTTCCTCCGCAAGTCTGCCTCCTGCCGCTGCAGAGACAGCTCTCCGTGCCAATTGCCTCTTGCCTTCTGCCACTCTAGCCCATCTCTCCAAACCAAATGCTGCCAGCCACCTTCTTGCACATAGGGACCGGTGAGCCCACGCCACCCCAATTCCCGTATTTAAGAATCTGGTACAACTCCAGCCACCCCTGTCCTTTTTTGACAATGCTCAGATTTACGTCTGATGAGAAGGCCTCCCCTGGTATCTCCATTTTGATCAACAGCTCTTTTGTAGTCTGACAGGAGCCATCATTTCTTCCTGACCTCTGCCTCCTGTGTTTTGGGTCTTTCTTGAACACCATCAAGGATCCTGAGCAACAGTTTGGTCTGAGGCCAGGTGTACACTGGGGGAGGAATTTGATTTCAGATACTCAATTTCAGTGGTGAGAATAGTGTAGCTGGAGTCGATGTACCTTAAATCGAATTTCTCTGGCGTTCCCACTGCGGGAGGTCAACAGGAGAAACTCTCCCATTGACTTCCCTTACTCCTCACGACCCCGTGGAGCAACAGGAGTGCCACCAGCATTCAGTTTAGCGGGTCCTTACTAGACCCACTACATTAAACCCTGGAAGATCTGTCTCTGGAGCATTGATCTCCAGGTAAGTAAAGACAAGGCCTCAGATACTAAATTAAAGTTGCATTGAAAGTAATTGACCATCTCACTTCATAGATGTTAAAGGCTTCACAGAGTTGACCTGGCCGGACAGGGATCTGAGCAGAGTCGGTCAACGTTTCCGACGGAATAATCCACTTGGAAAATGCAGTTTTGTCTAAACTGAAATGTTCCCAGAAATGAGTCAGCTGACAAGAGTTGACTGGAAAATAGCAACACTAAGTCATCTTTGTTGCATTAAAATATTGGATATGATAATCAATGTTTTATGTTATGCATTGCTGTTACTGAAACAAAGCGTGTTTACCTTATCGCACCAACTGGATAGTCCTAAACTGAATTTTCTAGATGGGACAGTTCCGCTCTTTGTTCCTATTTGGAACAACACATTAAAAACATTGAAATCATCAGTGAACAGAAATTCTCCTTTCCTATCAACTCTACTTACAAATTCCTCCAGTGGCCAAGACTGGGGAAAAAAGAAGACTCACACATATAATGAAGGACTTACACATGTAATAATACGGAGACACCAGTAATGTGTAAGCAGAGTTAAAATTGCAACTAGGGTTCTAATGAAAGGTAGATTTTCCACCCAACTATCCAACGACACATCTAACTACCATATGGAAGATTAACTCCTAGGTTACATCTACACTGTGGAGCTATTTCGGGATACCGGAAGTATCCTGAAATATCTATTCTGTTATTTCAAAATGAAATGGGCTCGCTATTCTGACGTCCCTGTAGACCTCGTTCCATGAGGATTAAGGGATGTTTCGGAATAGTGGTTTAATTGAGTAGCTTATTTTGAGCTAAGGGTGCAGTGTAGACACACGCCTAGTGGTCAGTCATATTGCTCTGGTTTAAGGAAACAGAGCAAGTCGTGTCAAATAAAGAGCGGTGACTTGACATTAGTAAGCATCTAACATTTTCCCACATGGGAAGGATGAAGCCTTCACTTTGAGACACAAGCTTCCCCGGACATAGCAAAACAGGAATGGATTAAGGCTGCGTTCAGAAGACTTTCTTTGCTGAGCATCATCAAGATTTTTTTCTGTGTTGCCCTTCTGTGGAACAGGAATAGAGGCCTCGCGGGTCAGCTTTCCGCCGGAGGAGACATGACTGATGTGGCGTACGAGTATAGTCCATATGTGTTTATTCTCACACACTAGCCCTAGCACGGAGGTTGTCAAACAATATGCAGGCAACGCTGTGAGGTCTGAGGCCCTTTTCTGCAGCCATTCTAGGGGAGCAGCAGGCATGAGCCCAAAGGAGCAGAAAGCCACATCCTCGCACTCCTTTTAAATTATATCAAAATAAGGTAAAATCCAGCTGCTCCCCCCAACAGCACCCGTAGGTAAGCAAGGAATCTCTTAAGATGTTGAAAGAACAATTTGTTTGATGGCATTCAGTCTGGCAAGGCATCACTTACCAACAATTGTGGGGGCAAAAGCTCTAGTGTTTTGCTTTTATGGTCTCTACTTCTCTATTGGTGAGTGTCTGGTTCTTTGAGGGTTTCTGACCATTGCATAATTAATTTTGCAAGATTTAAATCAGTTAAGGTGGGTGAGGTGGGACTGGTTTCATAATGGGCAAGGAGGGTGCAAAATACCTTATATCCGGCCTTCTGCTGCGCCAGTAGATTGTAGGAGGCCTTTGTGACCCTTCCCAGCCACCGTTACCCCCACCGGGTGCAAAAAAGCCAGAGCCCTGCTCTCGATTTCGACGCAACGGGACGGGGAGAAGACCAGCTTCCATAATAGCTGGGGCAGGAATGACCCTAGGGACCTGCTATTCTGGCAGAGGTGGGGGTGCACCCTGCTTTCAAAGAGGAGGCACCTTACACTATATGTTCCTACTCTTCCATCTGGGAGCAGGGTGGCTCGGGAGCCACTGTGGAACATTATTGCTCCTCTCCCGCCAGGGTGCATCAGAGCAGGATTTCTGAGTTCAAGAGCAAATTCAGCCACGCAATGCCATCATCCGAGACTCTCGCGTTCACCTGCAGTTCCCTTTAAGATTTTTGCACTCCCTTTGCCCCATTCTGAAGTGACTCCCTGCCTCCAGCTGGCCCGGAGGCACACGTCACCGGTTCCATCAGCAGAGCCCGATTCACCAGGCTCCACTGACAGGCATCTTCAGAGAGGAACCCCCGCACGAAAGGGTGTCTAGCGGTTTGATTTTATGGAAAGGGATGAGATCTGGAGACAGACGCCTGCTCTGTCCAAGGTCCTGAGTCAAGAACTGACCAGTCCCGTCCTCCCTACCCCAAGCAGCCTTTTCCGTTGCAGATCATCAGGGGAGTCCTGTTCGAGCACTTCGTGCCTTGCTAGCGAGCCAGTCAGAGCCTTCGTACTCAGCTAGAGTGTTGTATCCAGTTCTGGGCCCCACATTTCAATAAAGATGTGAAGAAATTGGAGAAGGGCCAGAGACGAGCAACAAAAACGATGAAAGGCCTAGAAAACATGAGCTATGAGGCAAGGCTGAAGGAATTGGGCTTGTTTAGTTTGAAAAAGAGAAGACTGAGAGGGGACATGAGAGCCGTTTTCAGGGATCTAAAAGGGTGTCACAGGGAGAAGGGGGGGAAATTGTTCTCTTTGGCCTCTGAGGACAGGACAAGCAGCAATGGGCTTAAACTGCAGCAAGGGAGGTTTAGGTTGGACATTAGGAAAAACTTCCTAACTCTCAGGGTGGTGAAACACTGGAATAAATTACCTATGGGGGGTTGTGGAATCTCCATCTCTGCAGATATTTAAGAGCAGGTTAGATAGACATCTGTCAGGGATGATCTAGGCAGTGCTGGGTCCTGCCGTGAGGGCAGGGGACTGAACCTGATGACCTCACGAGGTCCCTTCCAGTTCTAGTGTTCTATGATTCATACCCAACAGCGTTCCTTTCCGCAGGGGAAACTGCGAGGAATTTGTGACATCACAAAGGAGTGTCTGATGGAGCAGAGAGGGAAGAATTGGTGTTAGTTATGGATCAAGGTATTGGCCTGTCTCGTAACATCCCTAAAATAAGAGCCTGACATCTAGATATGAGCCTTCACCAAAACCACAGACTTTGGTTCACACTCAAGCCACTAACAAGCTGGTCCCACTCTGTGGGAAAGCCAAAGGACAGATCTTGAATTAATGCCACGCCTCCCCCTTCCCCCCTGCAATCCATGAGGTTTGGATTGGATGAGAGTTCAGCTCAGATCTAGGTTGTCACGTCGGGCACAGATCAGTTTTGTGGATAACAATAGACTTGCCCCTATCCAAGTGTAACTGCCAATCAGCATGCCAGAACTGAAACATTGGCAAGCTGCCCGGTGAAAGCCATGGTTCATGGACGCTTGAATTCGGTGTTTGGCTCCAGTAGTCCCTGCTCATCGCTGCACTTTCTACTTTTGGAGGCGGAACTTCCTACTGGTTAGAGCAGGTCACAGGGACTTTGTATACCTACCTGGGCTGCTCTGAGCTCTGCCAATGTCTGTCAGCTCTGAAGGCAGGGCCACCTCCAGCAGCAGCAGCACAGAAGCAAGAGTAGCAAACCCACAACCTCCCTCCTCCCCACACACACAATGGCCTTGTGACTGCCCCCAAACACCTTTGTGGGTCAGGACCCCAACAATGACAACCTGAAATGTCAGATTGAAGTAGCTGGAATCATGAACTATACCATTTTTTAAAAGCCTAGGGTTGTGAAATTGACCAACATGGACCATGACTTTGGTAGGGCCCTGGCTTATGAAGGACGCGACCAAGCGCCGCTCTGCTGTGTACAGGCCTGGTCTGAGTGCTGATTTTAACAAGTGCATTTGTTAGACACCCGAGCATGACTTACCACAGCAGCAGAGCAAGCTGGAGCTAATGTCAAGCAGCTGTCATAGGAGGGCGGGAGGCAAAACATACGGATCTTTGCTGGGACTAGGGAATAACCCCTACAAAGCTTACAGATGTCACCCCATGTGGCTCTGAGTCTTTCCCAGCTCCTGCTCAGCCTGGCTAGTTCTAAGACCAGGGAAAGTGGATTTTACCCCGCTCTCAATTTTCAGAATAGACCCAAACCACAACTGGGCTGCTGAGGCAAAAGTGGCTGCAGGTGCCACATCTCCTGGGAACAAGAGAAAAGCAGGGAACCCCCTGGACCTGGTGTAGCACCACCAGAAAGTCCTTCTCTTAGCAACCTTAGCAGGCCCGCTCCAACTTAGTGCAGGGAAACAGAGATGCAAGGAACAAAAAACAGGACTATGTAGCACTTTAAAGACTAACAGAGATGCAAGGAGACTGGGACAATGGGACTAGTTCAGAGGGTTGGCATAAAATGCTCCATTGCTTGGCTTGGTTCCGAGATCTGTGTTGGGAGCAGGACAGGCCCCGATTTGACAGCCTGGCTCCCCCCTGCAGCTGACAGAACCCGAGCAAGAAGCAAAGCCGGGCCGCAGCTGAGCAGACCCCGTGAGGCACGAGAGAAGGAAACACTCGCTGAGCCGGGGACAAGAGTGAGAGAAGGGCAGTGACTAGGCGTTTGTGGGGTGAGTGTTGTGTGTATCACACCCGCCCTGCGCTTCATTCACAGTCACTGCTGGGAAGCTGCTCTCCAGCGGAAGTACAGAGCAGCAGTGAGGGCACCGTCTGCCCTGCCTGGCTGGGCTTTGGCACGAAACAGCCACAGCATGAGCGGAGCTGCACTCAGAGGCAAGGAAGTTTGGCTACTTGAGAGGACAGCAGTGTGGTGGCCTCTCCCATGGCCAGGCCCAAGGGCTGGTCTTCCTCCTCCTTCCAGTTCTGGCTGGGGGCGCTTTGCTGATGGGGGGAAGCTGGATGTGAGACTTGGTGGGGCCTGGACAGATATAGCGGCTGGGTGCAGCACAGATATGGATGCAGAGGGACTGGGGGGGGGGGGGGGACAAACAAATGGATGCATGGGCAGAATGGATGTGGGGACTGGGAGGACAGGAGCGATTTTAAGGTTAACTGGGTAGGGAAGGGATGGTGGGCAACAAAAGGATAATCTGAGGGTGAAGTACTCTGGAAAATGAACTATTTGTCTCAGTTTCAGTGCCCAAAATTAGTGTATGGCCAAAGGGGTCCAAATATAAATGTAAAGTAATGCACATTGGAAAATATAATCCCAACTCTGCATACACTATGATGGGGACTAATGTGGCTATAACTACTCCAGAGAGAGATCTTGGAGTCATTGCAGATAGTTCTCTGAAAACATCCACTCAGAGTGCAGCGGCAGTCAAAAAAGCAGATAGAATGTTGGGAATCATTTAAAAAGGAATAAAGAATAAGACAGAGAACATCTTATTGCCTCTCTATAAATCCATGGTACGCCCACATCTTCAATACTGCATACAGATGTGATTGCTTCATCTGAAAAAAGATATATTGGCATTGGAAAAGGTTCAGAAAAGGGCAACAAAAATTATGAGGGGTTTGGAACGGGTCCCATATGAAAAGATGTTAAAAAGACTAAGACTTTTCAGCTTAGAAAAGAGACTAAGAGCAGATATGATAGAGGTCTATAAAATCATGACTGGTGTGATAAAAGTGGGAAAAGGAAAAGTTATTCATTTGTTCCCATAACATAAGAACTAGGGGTCACCAAATGAAATTAATAGGTAGCAGATTTAAAACAAACCAAAGGAAGTTTTTCTTCACACAGCGCACAGTCAACCTGTGGAACTCCTTGCCAGAGGATATTGTGAAGACCAGGATTTTAACAGGGCTCAAGATGGAACTAGATAAATTCATGGAGGTTAGGTCCATCAATGGCTATTAGCCAGGATGGATAGGAATGGTGTCCCTAGCCTCTGTCAGAGGCTGGGAAAGGGTGACAAGAGAGGGATTGCTTGATGATTCCCTGTTGTGTTCCCTCCCTCTGGGGCACCTGGCATTGGCCAGCGTGGGCAGACAGGACACTGGGCTAGATGGGCCTTTGGTCTGACCTAGTCTGGCCGTTCTTATGTTGTTAATTGAAGTTGCACAGACTGCCTTCTCTCTGGCCATGCCCACAGGTGGGTGCTTAACTTTGCAACCCATGAGCATAGTGTTGTCCAGTGAGTTTCTTCAGCAGCTAACCCTGGGATGCGTCAGAGTCATTTAAGGAACCCGCCGCCCAGCAGCCCGGCCCCCTGGGCTTTTTATCCCGCCCTCCTGCCTGGCATCTCCACGCGCCCGGCCAGGCCCGGCCTAGGACGCGGCGAAAGGTGGGAGCCGTTTGCCCAGCGTGTGGCCGAACGGGGAGCAGAACTCGGCTCCCCCATTTCAGTCCTGCCCAGGCCCAGATCGGCCCCCAGGGCAGGGCCCACTGGGCCCCCAGCTGCTGGCCTGCCACGTGCTCAGGTGGGACCTGCCCTGGAGGCTGGCGAAGCACCTGGCCCCGCCCCGCCCTGCCCGCTGCACTGCAGCCGCCGGCCGCCAGGTGGCGCGCAGGCGCTCTCCGGCCGTGCAGGCAGCTGGCCCTGCCTATAACAACATGGCGGCTAGGCCCTCCCCTCCCCCCCTCCGAGGCCACGTGTGACGTGTGACCCCGTGACCTCACGACGCAGCGCGTCCCCCGGCACGTGCGGGGCGGCCGGCGTGGAAGCATGGCGGAGGCGCGCGCGGTGCCCAGCGACCTCTTCCCGCTCGTCCTCGCCTTCCTGCGCGACAACCGCTTCGAGGGCGCGGCGCGCGCGTTCGGCCGGGCGGCCGGCGTGGTGAGGGGGGGCTGTGCCGGGGGCACCTGGGGAAGGGGGCTGTGCCGGGGTCCTTGGAGAAGGGGGCTGTGCAGGGGGCCCTGGGGAAGTGGGGCTGTCAGGGGCCCTGGGGAACGGGGGCAGTGCCGGGGGTCCTAGGAGAAGGGGTTGTGCGGGGAGGCACCTGGGGAAGGGGGCCTGTGCCGGGGAAGGGGGCTGTCGGGGGCACCTGGGGAAGGGGGCTGTGCCGGGGGGCATCTGGGGAAGGGGGCCTGTGCCGGGGAAGGGGGCTGTGCCAGGGGTCCTGGGGAAGGGGCTGTGCCGGGAAGGGGGCTGTGCCGGGGGTCCTGAGAGAAGGGGGCCTGTGCCGGGGAAGGGGGCTGTGCCGGGGGTCCTGGGGAAGGGGCCTGTGCCGGGGAAGGGGGCTGTGCCGGGGGTCCTGGGAGAAGGGGAGCTGTGTCAGGGGGGTCCTGGGGGAAGGGGGCGGCTGTTCTCCAGGCCTGGAGGGGGTTGTACATTCAGCTGGGGTGTTTGAGGAGCCCAGCAACTTGTGTGGCTGCAAATGGGGAGTCCTGGGGCAAGTTGCCTCCACCCATGTGCTGTACGTCCCTGGCTCTTACCCTGGGAGAACAGTGTTTGCCTACCTCTCCGGGCAGCTGCATGTCACCGTAGTACTGGAGAGAGAGACAGTCTCTGCATAAGGCGTGAGACCTCACTGAAATGGCAACAAAAATGGAGGCAGATGATTGCAATATTGGGAGGGCCTCCTCTCTCTCCCCCCCCCCCCCCCTCCCCCCCCCCCCCCCCCCAGCTTTCTCCAGATCTTGTTGCTCTCTGCCCACTTTTCCTGTCTTTTCATAATTAGATAATAATAGTGATAATTCTTTTGGAATACTTACTATCTAATCAAGATGTTAAGTAAATCTTTTCCCCCTCCCATTAGGCTCCATTTTTGCAAGGCATTGTCATATACCTAACTGGACACACTGAGTTGTCCCGTTAACATGAATGAAACTACTCAGTGTGAATAGTTAAGAATAAGGCTATGTCTGCACTACAGACTTCTGCCAGCCGGTTTTGTTGGGTTGCTCAGGGTATGAAGAACTGTCATCCCTGATTGACACCTGTGCCAGCAGAAGTTGCTTCTGTAGACACAACTATTCTAGCAAAACGACACTCTTACTGATGTGGCTTGTTTCCCTACTGAGGAGTGAATTTACTGTGCTAGTACAAAGCACAGCTTTGTCACTATAAGCTGCGTCCACACTGGGAGCACTTTGTGTGTAGTTACACCACTTAAAGCACTCCTGGCGTACGTGTGGCTGAAGTGTCTGCAGAATCTTGGTTGTAGATGTTAACCAATCTATGGGTCCTGGAATTTTGTGTCCTAAATAACTCAGGTTGTTTCTTTTTTCAGATTACACAGAGGCTTTTAACTCTAGCTTCTGATGCTAATGAAGGTTTTTATGAGCAACACACTCCATTTGCTAAGTCTCCCACCTCTCCACCTGGTATACATCAGGAAGGTGTGAATTCAGAAGTGGTTGCCAATGGGTCAGGGTTTTCCATTCCATCCAAAGTCGAGAAGTCCATGTGGTTTGTCAGTGCTAATATTCCTGTGTGTTTCTGGTTTACAGACAGACCAGGACCCTAATGCTGCTTCTCTCTTGGATGTCTTCAACTACTGGCTGAAGTAAGTGTCTCTCCCCCTACAATATTTGTTGAGAAGGTCTAAGCCAGTCCGTATCTGGGACATTTCTATGGTTACTTTCTATTGCAAACTGCATGTTTCCCAATAAACTGCATGTTTCCCAGGTTTTCCAGCAAAACTAGTGGAAAGTAAACTTCCATCATACAATATTATGGGGAATAATTTGGCTACAGCTACTCGAGAGATCTTGGAGTCATTGTGGATAGTTCTCTGAAAATATCCACTCGGTGTGCAGCGGCAGTCAGAAAAGCAAACAATGTTAGGAATCATTAAAAAAGGATAGAGAATAAGACTGAGAATATCTTATTGCCTCTATATAAAACCAGGGTACGCCCACATCTTGAATACTGCATACAGATGTGATCACCTCATCTCAAAAGAGATATATTGGCATTGGAAAAGGTTCAGAAAAGGGGTCCCGTATGAAGAGAGATTAAAAAGATTTGGACTTTCCATCTTAGAAAAGAGGAGACTAAGGGGGGATATGATAGAGGTTTATAAAATCATGACTGGTGTGGAAGAAGTGAATAAGGAAAAGTTATTTACTTATTCCCACAATATAAGAACTAAGGGTCACCAAATGAAATTAATAGGTAGCAGGTTTAAAACAAAAGTTTTTCTTCACCCAGCATACAGTCAACTCCTTGCACTGTGGAACTCCTTGCCAGAGGATGTGGTAAAGGCTAGAACTTTAACAGGGTTCAAAAAAGAGCTAGATAGATTCATGGAGGTTAGGTCCATCCAGTGCTTTTTTTGTTTACAAAAAAAAAGGAAAAAAAGGTGCTGGTACTCCAGGGGAGAAGTTGTTGAGCTCTGGCTGGAGGAGCCGGTACTGTGTACCGGGCAGTACCGTCACAAAAAAAGCACTGGGTCCATCAATGGCTATTAGCCAGGATGGGAGGAATAGTTTCCCTAGCCTCTGTTTGTCTGGAAATGGGTGACAGGAGAGGGATCACAGGAGGATTCCCTGTGGTGTTCCCTCCACCAGGGGCATCTGGTATTGGCCACTGTCAGCTGACAGGATACTGAGCTAGATGGACCTTTGGTCTGACCCACTATGGCCGTTCTTATGTTCTTGTATTTCTGTGGTAAAGACAAAGAATAAGTTCCCAGCCATCTCTGTCCATAATAAGGAAGGACTGTTTTTTAGAAAATATTTGCAGAGCACTTCTATTCTGCTCACAAAGTTCCAGGCTGCCATTTCAGGAGCAGGAGCTTACGGCCGTTTAACCCCTTTTTACCTTATTTTAAGTGAAAAGCTAATATGTGAGTTTTTCGATATTCCATACTTATGGTATGACTTCGCTGGACAGTTTTCCCCAGCTGGACAAGCAACTCTGGGCTTAAAGAACCTCCAAACCCGGGTTTTTCTGTGTAGGTAGAGGTGCTCGCACCCAGGTGAGAATCCATGCTAACTGGGCAATGAAGACATATCCTTAGTTTTCGTAAAAGAATGTGCTTTCAAGTTGGCTTCTTGGCAACAAAGCAGCTGTTGAAAGGGCAGCTGATCTTCTTAGGATAAGAGGCTGGGGCGTGGGGAAAAGGAGCTAGATAGTCCAGGAAACCTTAAAGAGATTAGAGAAACAGTAAAAATAAGCTATTCTAAACAGAGGGGAAAAACTTATCGGGGGCTACTGTGTAGTAGATACGCACTTTACACGATCCTCACAAAACTAGTTGTTTTTGAGAATTTGTAAAATGAGCCACGCTCGCAGCTAATCTAATTGTGGCCATTAAGAAGCTACAGGTAGTTAGACCCTGTGTCTTCAGCTTTAGCTAGGACTTACCTGAGGCATGTGCCTGCAACCTGCTGGTCTGCATTCAGCTATGAGACACTGCTTTAAAAGTGCTGCATAAGCCTGGTTGGCTGGTCTAGAGTCCAAGTCTGGTCATTACAAACTGATCCCCAAAATGCTCACACTGTAATCCTGCCTTTCTCTCTGCCCCTGAGCCAGTTATTCCTCAATGCGGGTAGGGTGGGCTTATTGGGGACGGAACAACTGATGAAAGAGCTGGCAAGAGACATGGGGAAGTGGGGAGCATGGGCAGTTTGAATCAGAAATGTGCTGCTGTGAGCTGGAAGGGTCTGCAGAGTCAGGATCCTGAGGGAGCTGCCTTAGTTGCTGTGTTTGGGAAGGAATGCAGAGGGGGTGGTTATGCTCAAGGCCACTGTCCGGGCTTCCGAGAGCTGTGTGTCACGAGCTCAGGGGCCCCTCGTGAACCCCAGAATGAGAATCTTCCAAGTATCTCTGGGATGTGAGCAGTTTATTTTAAACAAGAATGAGGTGAGGCAGCACTTGAATTTCCTACCCCTCAGTGCAGGAAGAGAAATACCCTGATAAACTCCTGCAGCCATAAGCATTCTGCTTTTTTCATCTTCTCTCAGGTTCTGTTGCTTTTCTCTACCCATCTCTCTATTTACATTTCTCATGTGTCTTTAAAACCCCAGGCCAATATTTCCAGATCCATGATCTCTTGACCTAAGAGATCCCTTGTTTGGTTCACCCCAAAGTCGAGAAAATAGGCATGCGGAGACTTGAACCTTGCAGTTGTGGCATTGCATACCTCTCCATTGTAAGAATCCTTTATTATCTAGCTAATGCCTTTAAGAGGGCAACTGAAAAACAAAGCTGGAAATGAATTGCATGCAGAAAACATAAATTAAAACTTAAAATTAAGGTAACTGTCAAGAAAACAAGGAAATGAATAAAAAATGCGTAATTTAGTGATTGCATTTATACTGTCAAAAATGCAAAGTATAACCTCTGGCTTCAATTAATCATCAACAGCACTATGAGTTGCATTTTTAATGAGCCTTGAAGCCATAATAGAATTGAAAATAACAATCTGTATTTACGTAAGTCATTAAAATCCTTAAACATACTGCATATTAAATCTTTGTCCGATTACTTTCACTGGAGAGTCTCTTAATTAGCATCTTACCATAGCTCAAAAGAACTAAGTTATCTGTTGTATGAAGAGAACTCTTAGTGTAAACAGACCAGGTCTTGAATCCTCACCTAGTGTCTGTAGCTACTTTGTATATTGTTGTGTGCAGTGGCTATGAAAATAGACTTTTCTGTACTTGCAAACCTCCTCCCCAGATCCCCTGACGCTAAGAAACGGAAGGCTGTTCCCAATGGGCCTCCTGCAAAGAAGGCCAAGAGAGAATCTTCCTCAAGCAGTGATGACAGCTCCAGTGAAGATGAGAAACCCACAGCCAAGAAACCAGGTGGGGCTTGCAAAAGGGCTTTGGGCTGGGTAAGTGGGCATGGTTAACTTGGGAAAAGTTCCGAGGCTGGGTTCAGAGCTTCGCAGCTTGTGTTTAGGGCTTTGAACAGTCATCGTGAACTGCAGGATCTTGGTTCTGATAAGATCTGTATCTATCCAGGGTCACTTGCACCTTTCACTTGACATACTCATCCTTCACAATGGGATCTTTGCCAGTCTGACCATCAGTAAAGTACCAAGGTTGCTGTGAGTATAAATGAGGCTTGCAGCAGCTGGAGGTGTGTGGTAGTCGCACATTGGCTGACGCTGGATGGGTGCTTGGACAGCTGTTGTCCTGTGAGCTGCGGGACAGTATGGAGTTAGCAGATACCAGAGCTAGTTACCTACCTTCAGGCTTTCTGCAGCAACCACCACTGTGGTAGCTAGGTAGAATTAGACTCATGACTGCGCCAATGAGTCCTTGCTGGTTCTTGGTCATGGTAGAGCGATCTAAACCGTGATTTAAACCACTTGGTTTTTGAAAATGTTTTATTATTAGTGAATTCGAAGTCTAAGCTTTTCAGTAGCAAAGTTTACTGTGAACTTATACGTAGTCCACATTTTCAAAAATAGCTTGTTTGCACTCCTAAGAGATGCAGAAACACATCATTGATAATGCACTGCACTGTGTCGGCAGGAGGCTAACAGCGTTGGGCGCTCAGGAGTTTGGAAACACCAGGGCCTGCTCAGATGTGTATTCTGCTGAGGATATGAGGCTTTCGCCTCTCTCTGTTCTGTGTCTCCTTCTGTGCCCCCCTAGGGCTAGGCCCTCACTTGTGCCAAGTAGAGTGCACTGCTTTGCCTGATATGGCACCCCTGTTCTGTCCAGCTCACCTTGGTTGCTGCCATGAATAGATTCACGGGAGACGAGCAGACAGCAAACTCAGGGCAGTCAGGGAGGAAGCAATGAGGCAACAGGAAACTGAGCTGAGACCTAATTTTGGCTCTTCCCAATCCTGAATTTGAGCAAGGCTTTTCTCTTGATTTTCTGAAGATGGCTAGGAACATGATCTCTCGCTGGACAATTTCCAGCCCGTATCCAGCAGAGGTGGAAAGCACAGGGCAGGAAGGAGTGGATTTGGCTAATGCTCGGCAGTTCCTTAGTGCCCAGCCGTGCAGTGAAGCAGTTTTCTTTGGAAACCTGTCAGCAAGAGCAGCTCTCTTGGTTTTAAGTGATATGATTAAAATACCTGGATGCTGTAACACACGCTCCCTGCTGGGAGTGGCCCGGCTGTGCCCATGGAGGTGTGCATGGCAAGAAAGGAGCCATTTCTGCCCTGGGCTACTTGTCGTAGGGGCTTCTGCCGCACCCTGCGGGAAGCGGAGATATATGCCTGAGGCTCAACAGGACTCACCAGCGGCAGTGCGACGCATTTCTCTTTTCTTGCAATATACATGCCAGGCTGGGAATGAATGTGTCATCCGTGTCTGCTCTCTCCAACACAGCAGCGAAGCCGGTGCCTCTGCCGAAGGTGACAGCCAAAGCAGCAGCTCCTGCCAAGAAAGCTGAGAGCAGCAGCGAGGACTCCAGCGAGGATTCAGACTCTGAGGAAGAGGAAAAGAAGCCTGCACAGGTCAGCTTTTCCTTCCTGTCCTCTCCAAAGCGTGTTCCACAGTAATGGAGAATACTAAATGTGACCCACGCTGCGGGAATGGCAAATACTCTTGGTGCTGGGGAAGGGGGTGGCTACAGAACATGGGTTCTAGGGATGTGAGCTTATCGGATAGTTGACTAGTTCCTTGACTAGTCGCTTCTCCCCTTGCTGCCTCTGATAGCAGCCTCAGAGGCAGCAAGTGGGAGGAGCTGGCTTAAAAGCTGGTTCCCCCCAGCACCGTTTCTTTGGGACCCAGGGGATAGTGAGGACCGGGCGTGAGCCAGGAATCAGCTGATTCCTGGCTCACACCCAGTCCCAAAAGCTGCACCTCTGCTTTTTAAATGTATTAAGAGCCTACTGGCTCTAAATACATTTAAAAGGCTGGAGCGCAGCAGGGAACCCAGCGTGAGCCTAGAATCAGCTGGCCCTGCTCATGCCAGGTCTCATCCCCACCCTGGCTGCACTCCAGCCTTTTTACATTTAAGACTGGTATGTAGCAGAGAGACCTGGTGCAAACCAGGAATCAGCTGGCCTGGCTTGCGCCCGCCCACCACACCCGCCCGCCCCACCCCCCCCAGCTGCACTCCAGCCTTCTAAATGTACTAAGAGCCTGCTGGGGCAGGAGCTAACCCTGCTGCGGCTCCCCCGCTTACCGACTGATCGACTAGTTGATTAGATTAAATTTAACATCCCTAATGGGTTCTGGATCTCTTATGCTGGTGTTCTGCCTTCAGAGATGGTCGCTAGTCTTAGTGCCCTGGTTGAGCGCCCTGACTCTTCACCTTCAAGTCTCTGTTGGGTACTTTCTTGCTTTCCTCTTTCCGCTGGAGAGAGATCGTTCCAGCTTGGAAGTACCAGGGCGCAGGGGAAAGTGTCTCCTGCTGTTGAAGCTTAAGGAAATCCTTGTGCATTTGGGGTTATGCTCCTGAAATGAGAGCATTAGCTCTGCAGAATAAGAGCCCCAACTCGAGGTTGTCTGAAATGTACTGTCAGTCCACACAGAGAGCCTGTACAGACTGGATGTCTTGGCTGAGCTGTTGTCCTGTGTGTCCCTCTAGCCCTCGTTGACTAGAATGGACTCTGGTTAGTTTTTCCCCTCTCATTAGAAGGTAACCAGACCGCAGGCCAAGCCAGCTGCCACCAAATCCCAGCCCCAGAAGAAGGCTGAGAGCTCTTCCAGCTCGGACTCAAGCAGCTCAGAGGATGAAAAACCAAAGAAACAGCCGCTGAAGCCAGCCACAGTTAAAACAGCAGCTAAATCAGGTACCTGGCTGCACTGTGCTGGGAGCAGATGTGTGTGAACAGCAAGCCCTGTGCAGAACGGGGTCTAGGTGCCCAGAAGCCCCGGTTGAGAAGATACCATCCTAGCCCGGCCACTTGGGTGACTCGTTGCACCTTGCTGTTTGGCCAGGATCACTGAGGAAGGGGCCTGGGGCTGCGCTGGCAGCATATATTAGGCTTAGATTTCTGGAAATGCAGCTATAAATCTGATCATAAGTGAATGGAATTTGATCCTAAATGGATTGTTGCATCTCGTGACCTAACTAGATCCAACCGCTGACGAATTCCTTGAGCCACATATTTCTTGCTAATGCTGTCCCCTCTTGGAGCCAGCACGCCTGCTAAACTTAACCCTCATCCTATAGTTGTGGGACTTGGAATCAGTGGTTTCCCCCAACTCGGACTAGACTATTCAGGTTGTCAAAAAAAAGCTAACAAGGCTTTTTTTGTTAAAAGTTGGCAGGAAATCTTTTTAAGATACTTAAGTTATGCAGAATCCAAATATGGCTGTTTCCAAACTGATGTTTTGTTTAAAGTCCTCTGCAAGGAGAACCAATTAAACATAGAAATCACTTAGGTGATCTTTATTTACTTTTACTTTTATTGTCAACATACTTCAGTTGGATCCTAAGGAGTTGTCGGATGTAATAAGTGATTACATGTGCACAACCCTTTCATGAAACTACTTCAGTTTTTGCAAGAGGAATTGGACATATTTGAATACATAATACAATCACACAAGGGTGTGTTTACATGGCTCTTATAAGTTGTGCATTCACACCTTAAAGGCAAAGTATACAAATACAACAATCTCAAACACTTGTTTTTAAAACAGGTGAAAATATTTTCCTGTAAACATTTTAATTCACACCAGAGCAGCACACGTGTTAACATTGCGCAAGCTCTCTAGAAGGCAAGCAGCTGGCGTCAGGTGTGCTGACACTGAAATCTTTGTGGCCAGCATGTGACAAAGCATCTCCCAACATTTTCAGTGCGGCATGTGACTGAAAGATGTTGACTTAGGGGGTGGCCATCTCATCATCTTGGCAAGAATCCATCATTTGTGAGACGGGTACATATTTACATGTGGTTGGAACTAAGGGTTTGTCTCAGCAGCAGACCGAGTTGGATATGATCTAAGTTATCCGTTTGGACACTAGTGGTGGGCGGGGGGGGGGAAGCAGCTGGCAGAGAGACTGTTTAGAGCTGCCCTGTTAAACAGGAGGAGAATGAGTGGCTACCCAGGGGAGGGCAGAGGGGAGCTGGTGCTGTACAGGACACTTGACACGGAACGCGATTACCATTCTCTGCTCCTGTCTTCTAATCCTGTTCTTTGCCTTCTCTCCAGCAGGAAGACACGCTGCCCAGGTGACTCTCAAAACAGCCAATGGCAAAGCAGAAAGCAGCAGCAGCAGCAGCAGCGAGGAGTCTGATGAGGAAAAGGTTGCAAAGGTAAACGGAGACACAAGCCTGCATGACTCTGTTGCTGAGAGAAAACTGAGTCTCTGGTCCGGGTCTAAGGCTTCTGAGAAGCATCAAGTCATTCTAGCTTTGTGCAAGATCTTGATGGGGCTTTGTGTCTTAGGAACTCACCGCTGCTGGGAGAGCCAGGAAACCCTTTATAGCTCCTGCATGTTGCACCCTCTGTATTTCTTGCCTCTCTGTAGCCAGATGTGCTACTCTGCCATCCTGACACATTCCTGCATTGCTTCTACAGTCCCACTGGAGGAGTGTTAGAGCAACTTCCCTGAAAGGGAGCTGGGTCCCAGCAGAGGGAGCTCATAGACACCTCGAGGAGCTCTGACTTCTAGATACCTCAGTGCTAGTGTCTCTACAACCCGGGTGCCTCAGCTCTCCCCTCTAGCTGCCAGTGTTCGCTCTCCCCCCTCATCTCAGCCGGAGAGTCTCCCTCGTAGGACTTTAGGGCGTGGTGAGAAATCCTTACGCAATGAAGCCTGTAAGGTGCTTCCTGGCATTAGAGAAATGTCCCTAGTTCCTGGCTCTGTCTGGAAATCTGCTCCCAGTGAATAGGGCAGAGAGGTGAAGGGGGGGGGGGGAGGCGGAGGCGGTCTCCAATGTAAGAGGGGCCTTGGGGCAGCATCTTTCCCCAAGCTCAGCCTCCTTACCAAGGAGAGGTATTTGTCTTCCTTGCAATAAGGCTGTTCCCAAGAAAACACCAGCGCTCAAACCTGCGACCACCCAGGCGCCCCCAGGGAAAGCCAAAGCCCCTGCCAAAGAGAGCTCCAGCAGTGAGGACTCTTCCGACAGCTCGGAGGATGACAAGCCAGCTCCAAAATCCAAGCTGAAGCCTGGTGAGTGCTAAAATCCATGGCTGGCCCAGCGGAGAGGAGGCTTCTGCCGCTGCTAGCTGGAGGGAGGGTTAGCTGCCTGTCGCCTTGCTGTGGTGAGACGGTTGAGTGATGGCAGCAAGCGTGGACTTGCAGGGACTGTTGTATAGCTGTGCCCAGGTGAGACTGGGCTTCCACCTCAGCCCTAGACCTTCCTTGTGCTGGTCGCATCTCTCCTGTGGCCATGGTCTCTGAGCTCTGCCCCAGCGAGCTGTTAGAGGCTGTTCTCAGGCCAGAGGCCCAGCCTGACTGAAGGTGGGAAGAAAAGTCCCTTGGGACTCTCCGTGACAGGGCTTCTCGCACTTTGCGTGGAAGCGTGTGGGGCTGGCCAGTGTGAGGCAGGACACTGACGTAGGGGGATCCCATGAGGGTCAGTTGATCTAACCTGAGAAGCAGGCTGTGAACGGGGGATGGGTTTCTTTGCCCACAGGCTAGCTGAGGTGTAGAGCAAATGACCAAGAGGAAGTCTCTGGCCATCCGGAGGAAGAGTTCCTTGGCAGCCCTCCCGGGGTGGCCAGAGAGCTGGCTGGGTGAGGGTGGAGTAGGCCACCCGAATCGGAAAGGGAGGAGTTTGCTATTGGGAGACCCAGCAAAGGGGAGTGCTGCTGGCTGCAGGCGTTGGGAATGGCAGAAGGGCATAAATGGCTTGTTTCATAGCGTTGCCTGGCTAAAACAGGGCAGTCCAGCATGATGCGTGCCACCTCTGCCATGCAGGGCTGGTGTGTCTGCGTGTGGCACTCCTGCTGACCCTGTCCCTCTGTAGGTCCATACAGTGCCGTGCCACCCCCTCAGGCGACCGACCCAAGGAAGGGCAAGGCAAAGCCTGTTGCAAAGGCTCCTGGGAAAAAAGCCGAGAGCAGTGACTCCTCAGACAGCAGCTCGGACAGCAGCGATGAAGAGGAGCAGGCGCCCAAGAAGGGAACAGCAAGTGTGTTTTGGGGAGAGGGAGGTTTGGAAGGGGCCATGTTAGACGGCTCAGGAAATGCCGGCGCGGGGTGGCTTTTCAAATTGCCCCACAATTATGGACTGGGCTGCTGGTTTTGCCTTTGCAGAGGTCTCCAAGCAGCTCTCTGTCCGCCCCCTATGTGTGCTGAGCAGGGGGGCATGTGAGGTGCCTGTAGCGTGCTGTGCAAGGGACCGAGGAGCCCTGGTGTCTGCCTGCGTTAGGCAGTTAGGAATCCCAAGGGCTGGGAGTCAGGAGTCCTGAGTTGGTTGCAATGCTGCCCGTGGAGGACCTGCTAGTCTCTTCTGTCCAGGGGGCTAGTGCCCTTCCCTCCTCTGTGAAGCTCTTCAACATCCCTGAAAGAGAAGGAGATTCACCGTCATTCTTTCTCCTGCAGCCAAAGCAAGTCTGGCCAAAAAAATCCCTGCCGCAACACGCGCAGCTGTGACCAGCAAGAAGGGTGGCTCTAGTTCGGACAGTGACTCGGGTGAGTGAGGGAGCAGGGACTGCATCTTCCTCTGCGTGTCTCCTTCCAGTCTGCGTCGCTCAGCAGCAACCCACCCTCCTCTTTGCCAGGGCCCTGAGCGAGAGCGAGTCTGAGCTCCCTGCAGGGCCCGTGGCAAGGTGAGGCCTCTGAGTGCTGCAGCCTCCTGTAGTGACTTGGGGAGAAGCAGGAGGGAGTGGGGGGCACAGAAGAGTGACTAGTCCAGGAGGGCCTGCAGCTTGCAGGGGCTGAAGGGTATTCCCTGGACCTCGGGCAGGATTAGCCATTCTTTGCCATTTCCCGGCTCTTCAGCTCCTCCCTCAGAGTCATGGCTGGCATCAGGCATAAAGTCCCTAGGTGAAAAATGTCCCCCTTTGCCTGTCCGAGGGTTCCTTGGTGCTGGGCCTCCCTCCTGCGGCAGTTTCTCGTTCTCCCGTCGGAGAGGAAAACATGGAGATCTTTAGGGGGCCTTCCCAGCCCCAGGCCCTCTGGCACCTGTTGTCTCCATGCCCTGGGACGGGGGCAGGACCATAGGCAGGGCTACGTGCTGTGATGCTCTCTAGTGGCCGTTCAGAGAGAGCTTATCGGACTTCACCCTGTCGCCTCATCTGACCATCACCCAGGGAGCGCCAGAAATCCAGTGGGAGTGGGGTCTCCCTGACACGTGAGCCCCAGGGCCGCAGCTTTGCCTAAGACGACCATTGATGGGGTTCCTGGAGCACACTGACGCTGGCGCATGTGCTTATCTTGCACAGATTCCAGCTCTGAGGAAGAGAAGGCAGCGACCAAGCTCCCTGCCAAATCGCTCGCGGCGAAGGGGCCTGCCAAGCCGGCGAAGGGGCCTGCCAAGCCGGCGAAGGGGCCTGCCAAGCCAGGACAAGCAAAGAAAGGCTCCAGCTCCTCTTCGGACAGCTCAGGTATCGGGATGGGACGGGATGGGGTGGGGATCTCACCCCTGCCACTACTGAGCAGGCACGAGTGCCCTTCCTACCCTAGGTCTTTGTTCCCATCCATGGTACCCGGGGTACGAGGCACAGGGATGCTGTCTAGTCTGACAGGCCTGATGTTTGCTGACTAGTTCCTGATGGTAAAAGCTAAGCAGGGAGAACCCAACCCTGTGCTAACTGCCAGTTCTTTTGGGCATGAAGCGTGGGGAAACAAGTACCCACTAAAGCTTCATCGTTCAGCTCCTGCATCGCTGCGACAGAGCTGAAATGCCGGGTACCGCGGAGCTGCGTGGCATGTTTGTCTGTCAAAGGAGCAGCCGTTTGGAGGCTGAAGTTTAGTCTTTAGTGGGGAGACGGGATGGAGAAGGGCAGGCCCACCCCTAACCCATTTCCACAACAGCCACCAGCCATGTTGGCGCTTGTGAACCATGCTAGAGAACTGCAGCACTGCTTGACAGTAGCTAGTGCCGTGTGCAGCCTTGAAGCCGCCCCCCTCAGAGGGGGAACGGGAGTGGCTTCAGCTCTGCTCTGACCCTTGATGCCGTTGCATTCGGTACTAGCGGCCTGTTCCTGAGGCTCTTTGGCCATGTTGCTGGGCTCATCCTTGTTTGGCAACATCTGTGGTTCGGTTGCTAGCGGGCAGGCGTCTGATGCACCTGCTCATCCCCCCCCATGGCAGTCTAAGCAGAGGTAAAACCTCACTCGGGACATGGAGACTGAGCTCTATTGGCTTGGAAGGAGGGTTGGAGGGTCAGAGTTGAGATGGGCGTGCGGAGGAGACGGTGCCCGTGCCTGCCCACACCTGCCTGAAGCAGAGCCCGTAAGCCTGAAAGGCTGTAGCTCTGCACTTTCACCAAGTACCAAACCGAGCAGGGCTTGCCTAGGTACTAGTGTGGAAGGGACTCCAGTCGCTGCTCCTGCTTGTCCAGTTTGGTCTGGCTGAACACGTCTGTTGGGTACATGGGTGGCCTCACTGGAATCTGTGTTGGAAACTTCCTTCCCAGATTCCGACAGCTCCGAGGATGAGACCCCTGCAAAGCCTGCAGTCAAACCAGCTCCACCTGCCACCAAGAAGCCGCCTGCTGTGACAAAGAAAGCCCAGAGCAGCTCAGACTCTGACAGCAGCTCGGAGGAGGAGAGAGCCCCTCCAGCTAAGCCAGCCAGCAAGCTAGCTAAGCCAGGGTCCAAACCCTGCACCCCGGGCCCCAAAGCCAGCAGCTCAGATTCTGACAGCTCAAGCAGTGAGGAGGAGCAGAGCAAACCAGCAGTGAAACCAGCCAGCAAATCACCCGCAGGGAAGAAAGCGGCTGCTGCTAGTAGCAGCAGCTCCTCTGAGAGTTCCAGTGATGAGGAGAAGCCCAGAACAGCAAGGACTCCAGGCGCTGGGCTGAAACCAGGGAAGGGGGCTCAGAACAACTCTAGCTTGGTGAAAGAGAAACCCAAGGCTTCATCTACACCTGCAGCCAAGTCGCCAGCCACAAAGAAGCCAGAGGCCAAGCCAGCTGGTAGCAGCGAGAGTAGCTCGGAGAGCTCCAGCGAGGAGGAGGGAAAAGCAAACGCAGGTAAACTCTGCTGGCCAGGCAGGGCGCTAGGGGTAGGGATGTAAAATCCCGGTTCATTGCCTAACCAGCGTGGACGGGAGCAGCCCCTACCTGTGACGCGCCTGGGGCTGGAGCCAGCAACCATCTCCACACACTAGAGGGTGGTGCCCAGGAGTTCCTTATCCAGTGCTGCTCTCACTGGCCATGAGCAGTGTTCCCTGTAAGTTGGGTGCTTGGGCAGCTACCCAGGAGAGATTCAGGTGCTGCCCAGCTGATTTGCAGAGCATCCACAGCCGGGAGCCTCTGTCTCTATTGGTGCACGTCCGCCTTGGTGCACATCACAACATTTAGTCCACACAGGACGGATTAAAATAGAGGGAATATTTTGTCATGCCTGGAGTGCCTGTCCCCGTACCCCCTGCTCCAGACAGCACGTGCCCCCGTTCCCCGCAGTCTGCCCTGGGCCCCCATGGAGAGAGACGCTGCCCTCGGCTCCCAGGTGGAGGCCGTAGCCATTGAAGTTTGCGGTTGGTGTTTTTAGCAGGCGCGATTAAGAAGCGGAAGAGCGAAGGTGACCAGGAACTGGAGACGTCAGGCAGTAAGAAGATGAAGATCAAGACTACAACGCCACACTCTTTTCCCAAGGCGAAGCAGGTGAGGGAGGGAGGAAACTGCTGGGTTGGGGGAGGCTCACTCTTACCTCTGGCCCAGCAATCTGCGCTGCTTTCCCTGCTGGTCAAGGCTGCAGGCGATAGGCTGCCAGAGGAGGGGGAGCTGCCATACCCCTTACGTGGAGCCCTGAGAAGATGCACGCTGTGGTCCCAGCATCTGTCTGGTGGACTCCCTCTGGAGCCCCCCTCTACTGCCCTTACTGTCGGAGTGCGGGAAGGGGATACAGGTCATGGGGCTTGGAAAACTGGCCCAGGGAACAAGGAGGGATTCCCTCCAGTTAGCGTCGCGCCCTGCGGTGGGCCAGCCAAGAGACGGCCGTGCGCAGTGATTGACTTCAGGTGATCTGTGTTTTTTCTAACAGCCAGCTGTGCCGTTCCGAAGAGTGAGGGAGGAAGAGATCGAGTTGGATTCCCGGTTGGCTAACAACTCATTCGATGCAAAGGTAGGGCTGAGTGCAGCCAGAGCGACAGGCTGGCAGGCTGTATCCCTGGAAGAAGGGGTTTCCATGGTGCTTGTGGGGAGCTCTCCAGTCTGAGCCTCTCCCAGCAGGAGGCTGTACTGGGAGGCACATGGGCCCTGGTTGTGGGGAACTCCCGGCCCCCGTCAGAAATGGGGTGAAAACTCCTTTTTCCCTTACAAGTCGTTAGTGACAAAGCAGGGCGTGGTGTGTGTGCGTGTTGGCTGTGGAGTGCTGACCTGGCCCCTCTTGTCTCTCAGAGAGGATCTGCAGGCGACTGGGGAGAGAAGGCCAACAACATCCTGAAATTCACCAAAGGCAAATCCTTCCGCCACGAGAAGACAAAGAAGAAAAGAGGCAGTTACACTGGTGGCTCCATTTCTACTCAGGTCAATTCCATCAAGTTTGAAAGTGACTGAGCTTCAGTTGGTTGGGTGTCCGTCCCCCACAGCCAGCTGGATGGACATGTGAACAGAATGGACACGCAGGACGCCAGTCCTGCCTGGAATGTAATCCCCCCACACACACACACTCCTGTGGGGGGAGGTAGCCCCTGCCATGCAGTGTGGGAGAGCAGCTGGATGCACCCACATGAATTCTGGCCTAGTGTCTGGCAAGGGCCGCCTTCGAGCTGGTGACACCAGCTCTCCAATATTGTACAACTGATTTTAAAAGGCTGGTGGTGCCCTGGGGTTCGGGTTCCCACCCATCTTGTAAAGCAAAGAAATTTATATTTTCCATGAATCTGTTTTTCTTTTCCGGTCAGTTTAACTGTTGAGACCTGTGAAATGTCAAGCACTGTCGTGTGTGTGTGTAGGTGTAGGTGTGTGTGTGTGTGTAGGTGTAGCTAGGCCAGAGCAGCCAGGCACAGCTCCAGAGGGGACTGGTGGGCCACGTTTCTTCTACTGCCCTCTCCTTAAGGTGCCCTCCTGCAGTGACCTTCTCTCCCCGCGGGGCAGACCCTGCTGGTGCCATTGGGCAGGGTAGCTAGAGAAGCAACATGCTTTTAAGCCACCAGCATGTGACTACCAGGAGCCCAAGCCCTGCAACTCTAGGGCAGTCCCAGTTCTATTCTCTCCTGGGGAGGCAGCAAGGGAGGAGCAGGGATGCTAACCCTCTGGCCCGATGCAAAGGTTAAAGAGGCAGGACGGATAATGCCTGGGCCCCTTGCTGCCTCCTTCACCACTCCTTGGAGTCTCTTTTATTGGGGTGTTCTTACATCAGTGGTTGCCCCCGGTCTTCTCCAGGACTCTGACGCTCCAACACATGCTTTGTCCTACCCACGCGCAGTGCAGCTGGGGGAGGTTGAGATGAATGTAACACGATTTGCCTTAAACGTCTCCTCTGGCTGGATGAGGTGCCCTTTCGGGGCTGCTTCCTGTCTGCAGGGCCCCTTTGCAGAGGGTGGATACAGCACGCAGGAGGTGGTGCTGGCGTGAGGCACTAGCAGGCTGGCTGCTGCTTGGGCCCTGCCCTCCACCGAGCTCTGCAGTGTGCAGCCCAGCCTGATCTCCATCCAGCACAGATGAGAGCCAGGGGGCAGGTCACCCAGGGCCCGATTTCCACCCTCCCAGCAGGATGGAGCCCCACAGGCCGCTGTTACAGGAGCCAGGTCAGTGTGAGCAGTGCCAGATAATTGAGGGTGGAGGTGACTAACAAGCCACCCCCGATTCCATTAACTAACTACCACTTGTTGGAAGGAGCATCTCTCAGCACCGCACCTTCTTGTTGCACAATGTGCCTCATTGCTGGCTTCTTTCCATGCAGCAATGCACGTGCTCAGGAAAGCAGGGCTATTACGGCGAGCCAATGGCAAGGGAACACTCTCTGCCTGCCTGGGTAGGCGTTTGGGGCAGAGCCCAGCTGTGACCTGTCAGGCTCGCTCCTCCGTCCTCGTTGCCTGGCACATGGATGAACTGTCACCATTTTAAAGAGTTTTACGGTGGGGGGGGGTTGATGTGGAGCACACAAGTGTCTTCTACAATAAAGAAGTGTGTTTGTACGTCGTGTGCATTTCACTGATGGGTTTCCCCACTTGACGTGGGGGTGGGAAAAGGAGGGGAAGCTGTGTAGCTGGGACAGGTACACCACATGTCTGAGGTGTGGCCAGTAGGTGTAAGAGCAGCTACCTGGATTGGGGGTGGTAAATTTGCCTCTAATGGTGTTTTTATCTGAAGGAGGCATTAGGCAGTGAGAGCTAAGGAATGTTCTGAGAGCTAAGGATAATGGCTGAACAGATAAACATCTGTCTTATCAAGAACAGAAGTGGGGGGACAGCAATGTGTAGGTATGTGCTTGGTGCAGGAATATGAACAGCTGTAATATGGACAGCTGGAGTGTTGCATCCAGTTTCTATACCGAATGACTGGAGGATAGCTAACGTGCCGCCAATATTCAAAAAGGGCTCTAGAGGTGATCCTGGCAATTACAGACCACTAAGTCTAAGGTCAGTATTGGGCAAATTAGTTGAAACTATAGTAAAGAATAAAATGGCCAGACACACAGATGAACATAATTTGTTGGGGGAAAGTCAACATGGTTTCAGTAAAGTGAAATCCTGCCTTACTAATCTGCTGGAGTTCTTTGAGGGGGTCAACAAGCATGTGGACAAGGGGGTCCAGTGGATATAGTGTAGTTAGATTTCCACAAAGCCTTTGACAAGGTCCCTCCCCAAAGGCTCTTAAGTAAAGTAAGTTAGCATGGGATAAGAGGGAAGTCCTTTCATGGATTGATAACTGGTTTAAAAGAGGAAACAAAGGGTAGGAATAAATGGCCAGTTTTCAGAGTGGAGAGGTAACTAGTGGTGTCCCCAAGGGGTCTGTCCTGGAACTCTTCCTATCCAACCTATTTATAAATTATGTGGAGAAAGGGTTAAAAAGGTGGGAAAATTTGCAGAGGATACCAAACTGCTCAAGATAGTTACGACCACAGCAGACTGAAGTGCTTCAAAAAGATCTCACCAAACTATGATTGGGCAACAAAATGGCAAATGAAATTTAATGTTGATAAATGTAAAGTAATGCACATTGGGAAAAATAATCCCAACTATCATACACTAGAGAGATCTTGGAGTCATTGCGGAGAGTTCTCTGAAAACATCCGCTCAATGTGCAGCAGCAGTCAAAAAAGCAAACTGTTAGAAATCGTTAAAAAAGGGATAGAGAATAAGACAGAAAATATCTTATTGCCTCTACATAAAACCATGGCACACCCACATCTTGAATGCTGCATATAGATGTAATCACCTCATATCAAAAAAGATATTTTGGCATTGGAAAAGGTTCAGAAAAGGGCAACAAAAATGATTAGGGGTTTGGAACAGGTCCCATATGAAGAGAGATTAAAAAGACTTGGACTTTTCAGCTTAGAAAAAAGGAAACTAAAGGGAGATATGATAGAAGGCTATAAAATCATGATGTGTGGAAACAGTAAATAAGGAAAAGTTATAGGGGTCACGAAATGAAATTAATAGGTAGCAGGTTTAAAACAAACGAAAGTTTTTCTTTATGAAGCGCAGACTCAGCCTGTGGAACTCCTTGCCAGAGGATGTGGTGAAGACTAGAACTTTAACAGGGTTCAAAAAGGAGCTAGATAAATACATGGAGGTTAGGTCCATCAATGGCTATTAGCCAGGATGGGTAGGAATGGTGTCTCTAGCTTCTGTTTTGTCTGGAAATGGATGACAGTAGAGGGATCATGTGATGGTTACCTGTTGTTTACTCCCTCTGGGGCATCTGGTTTTGGCTACTGTCGGCAGACAGGATACTGGACTAGATGGACCTTTGGTCTGGCCCTCCCTCCCAGGCAAAGCTGGCCATACACAGTCCTGGCTGGGACATGGGAGTAGGGCAGCCAGTAACCCCCTCCCTCTGTCCACAGTCCAGAAATGGATGAGACTGGACACCCCTCTGCGTCTGGCAGGTGGCTTACACTGCCCGCTTGCCTGGTCGCCTTGCCGTTACAGCGTGCTAGTGTGGAGCTATGGATGCTTTTCTCCGAGCAGCTGTTCGCTTGTAGCCACACCGCCGAGCACGAGTGGCAGATCAAGGGAACTGGCAAGCCATTGTGTGTGTGTGTGTGGGGGGGGTAACGCCCTTCTAGATCCCTTTACTTCTGGACTTGTACAGGCCTCACGAGGGGCAGTCTGGGTGGAGATCCAGTAGCACCAGCAGAACCTGTGTTTTACTGCACGGCCTGGTGCTGGGCAGCAGGGCCAGCTGAACCCCAGCACCACGACCTTGCTGCAGGGGGAAGAGGCTAGTGCTTGGAGGGACTTGCCTCTAGTGCAGCTGGCAGCGCGCTATCCTGGCCAGCCCTTACAGGACTCAGCTCCAGGATCCTGTGAGCTCCTTGCCCTGCAGCAGGAAGTGAGTGGCACTTGTCACCGTGAGTGTAAACCTGGGTCACTGCCACAAGGGGCTGAAGACTGAACTGCGAGGAGCTGGCAAGTACTGGGGAAGGAGGGAAAGCACCTGCCTCCTCTAGACCTGATCTTTTACAGCTTTGCCCTGGGGCTGGGCCCGTTGTGGAGGAATTCCCGGCTCCCAAGGCCAAGAGGCCCACCCTGCATCAAGCAGGAAGGCCTGGGTTCCTGACCTTTTGTTCTGAGCAAAAGGTTGCAGGGGCAGTGGGGAGAAGACCCTGCTGTGCAGGACGTTCCCGGGCCCCAGCACCTGGGCGTGATCTCTACACGCAGGAGGTTTGGACTTTTCTCACTGCTGCTTTGGCCTGAACACACTGGGATCAGTTGGGTGCTCACAGCGCGGGGGCAAGCTGGGTGCGGCCGGCTTGGGCCTGTGGCTGCGCAGGCAGGGTGCTGGAGAACCTGGCGACCCCGCTGCGGAGGGGCAGAAAGGTGGGTCTGTGCCCCAGGGAGCTGACAGCTGGAGAGCCAGGGGGCTCCTTTGCCTGCAGCCGAGCAGGCAGCCCGAGGTGGGGCCTGGTCCCTGGCCGGGGGCTGTTTGCCGGCAGCCTGGAGGCCCGTTTGGACTCCTGCTTTTCGACGCCCCCAGCCGCGTGGGAGGTGGCTGCCCTGCGGAGCAGGCTGCCAGGGAGCGGGCGTTACCCCCGACAGCAGCCCGGGTGCAGCTTTGCCGGCGGCTGGAGCTGCCGCCCCTGCGGGCGCTGGGCCAGCCGGCCGCGAACGCCCGGGCCCCGGCCGCGCCCCAGCCGGGCTCCGCTTGCCAATGGGAGCCGGGCGTGTGGGCCGGGAGGCGGGCCCCGCCGGCCCGGCTGAAAGGGGAGCGGGCGGCCCCGGCCCGCAGCTGCCGCCTGGCTGCGCGCCGCCCCGCTGCTCACCTGCCCCGGCCGGCCCGAGGGAGGGGCCGCCGGGACCCGGCCAGCGCCGCGGCCGCCTTTGGAGACGCGCAGGTGGGTGAGCGGCGCTGCGCGCTGGGCCGGATCGTCCCCCAGTGCCCCCCTGCGGGGCGCAAACGGGCTAGCGCCGGGGCCCCCGCCCGGCCCCCTCCCCGCCCGTCGCAGCGCCCCGCCCGGACCCCTCCCCGGCCGCAGCAAGGCGCCCAGCCCGGACCCCTCCCCGCCCGTCGCAGCGCCGCGCCCGCACCCCTCCCCGGCCGCAGCAAGGCGCCCAGCCCGGCCGGCCGCTGGGAGCGCTGCAGGGGGGACACGTGCGCGCCGGCCACTGAGCAGCCCGCTGGAGGGGGCCGGCTGCCGAGAGCCCCCGTCGAGTAACGCGGCCGGCGGCGCCCCTTGGCTGGGCAGCGCCGTCCGGCTGGCAGGGCCCGCCCCGTCCGCGCTCCCCTTCGCTGGGGGGCGGGCGGGCTGCGCGCCCGTGGCGCTGCGCGGAACCAGCCGGGGCTGCAGCTAGTCCTGTTCTGCAAGCCTGGCCCTGGAATCTCACCCCGCTGCTGCCGAGGGGCCGGGGCAGCGCCCTCCCCCCAGCGCGCAGAAAGGGACTCTGCCCTTTATTTCCATCAGCAAGTGTCCCCGGGCGGCGTCCTCTGCCTGCACCGGGGGGCTGGGGTAAAGCTGGGCACCTCCCCGCAGATGACTGTGGTGAGCTTGGGGCAATTGTCCGTTGCCCAGTGTTTCTGCAGCCTTGTGAGAGTCTCAGATTGGCCCCTCGAGATTATCCCCAACTTCTTCAATGCACAATTCTCATGTGAAGTGCCAGGTTTCTAATCAGACGCGATTGGAAACAATCTCGCCCTTGGTTATCTCAGCCTCGCTAGGCGCAGGAGCTGGGTGTGGTGTAGGAACCTAGTCCTAGATGGCTAGGTTAGGCAGCCTTGTTTCTTTTCTGGGAAGATAGACGCCTTGCCTAGCTACCTCTGTAAACTGTAGTTGTGAATTTTATTCTTAAAATTCACAACTTGAGTAACACTAAACACCCTAACACGTGAATGTCACAATCGGCCTCGCCTGTGACAAATATTCATGCACGAAATTTAACTTCTTGTAAAAAAGTAGCCAGAAAAATACTGTTAAAATTCCAACTGACACTCCACTAGACCCTGATCCTGCAAAACTTTGTCTGGGAATAGTCTCGTCAATTTCAGGGGAACTAAACTCCCATGTGAGTCTTTTATAGGATCCAGGGCTTAAAATGTGAACAGCTATTCACACACTTTCTTCTTCTGTAAGTGACTCTGCTCTACTAAATAAGATTAGGTCTTATCTTCCATAGGGTACCCCCAAGGACAGTGGCTCCCTATTCCGTCCATTTCTCGTTACCGTTGGCTGATTAGCTCAGCAGTCTTGAATAGGTCTTTCTGAGACCCAGAATCAACAGCTTAACTAACATTCAACTATACCTCCTGCTGCCCCAATGTTGTAACTCTGTCCAGAGCAATCCAGCTTGTCTGGCAAGTGATATGCTTTATAAATCCCCAGTGCATCCTACTCGCGGTTTCACAACCTCGTCAGGTGTTTAATGACTTTTTTTCAAACACACTGTGTTACTGCAGAGAGAAGCTGTAATTACGGGGCAGTAATTGATAGGGTAGCTTCTTTCCTTTGCTGGAGCTGCGCGCTCCGGTATCTCCTTAGTTCATCATGAAAGTTATTGTTAGTGATCTGGTAATGTAAGTTCTTGCACCCTAGCATGCATTTCAGCTATGCGTGTCTGAGCTTTCCGAGTGTCTGTTCACTTGGATTCTATCAGGAGGTAGGTTTTCAAGGGTTTTGTCCCTTGTTTGTCTTTTTGTCTCTTGGAGTCCAGTATCCCAGCTGGTTGGTCATTTAAACCCCTTTTTTCCCAGGCTGCAGCGTGATGGTTGGGGTTATCCGTGTGACGGGGTGTTGATTTGTGCGTGGCTGTGTAGTGCTGGGAGAGTTGTGTGGGTGGCAAGTGAGGGTGTGTGCTGCAGTGTACGTGTGAGTTTGGAGTTGTCTGCTGGCTGGAGTGGTGTGTGGGTGGCTGTTGATTTGTGTTGAGGGGTTGTGCGGGGAGAATTGATCTGTGTGGATTGCAGTTGGGTGTGGCGCTATCCAGTGTCCCTCACACAGCCAATGGCCTTTTACCTGTGGAGAGTAAGGGTGAGTTACCTCTGATACTGCAATGGGCTAGGTCAGAGCTTGGCAACTTTTGGCATGTGGCCCATCAGGGTAGCCCTCTGGTGGGCCACCGGCAGTTGGTTTGCATTGACCATCCGTAGGCCCCGCCCCCTTGCAGCTCCCAGTGGCTTGGTTTGCCCTTCCTGGCCAATGGGAGCTGTGGGGGACCATGCTGCCTTGCGCCCCACCAGTGGATTATCCTGTTGGCCATGTGCCAAAGGTTGCTGACCCCAATCTAGGCACTGGGGCTGCGCACCACACGCATGCCATTTGCAAAGCAAAAATAGCTCCGAGTCCGAGACTGCGAAACCCAGCGACGATTGCACCTGTTCATCTTCTGAATCAGAAGAGCTCTCGGCCCTGCCTGTAGTTGCTTCCCTCCCTTCGTGCTGGTTCTATGGGCGTTTTAGGCTTTTGAACGGCATGGGGAAGGCCCGCCGGCTTGGATCCGAGGCTCGGGGCTCCCCCCCCCCCCCAGCATTGGGGACGCTGCACCAGCATCGCCCAGACCCTGCACCCTCCTCCTGCCCACACCCCTGCACCGGTAGCCCTCTCCTGCACCTACCACCCTCCCAGACCCCCCAACCCTCAGACCCCAGCTCACTCCTGCACCCACTCCCACCCACACTGCACTCCCACACACACTCAGACTCCCTGCCCCATGCCTGCTTCCCAGCAGCCCCTTCCCACACACTGAACCTCACATTTTTGGCCCCACCCCAGAACCTAGGGAGGCCCACAATCTATTAGGCCAGGCCCCCCAAAGCTCTGGGGTGCAAGGGGCACGTGGCAGAGTGTCTTTCTGCTTCTCAGTCGGGGGCCACCTCAGTGAGCTGTTTTGTTTTGATTTTGCTTCCCATTTTTGCGTGGTCCCCCACCTGATTTTTCTGAGGGCCAGCAGCCCCCAACCCAAAAAAGATTCCCCGCCCCTGCTTTGGAATGACACTCAGAGTGTCCTTCCTGGGATGTTGTATCGATTCTCTCCACTGCTTCACACGGTTTCCTGTTCTGCCTGGGGAAATGACTATTTCTGTGAGTGTGGTGTTAAAATCTCCCCCCCGCTGCTAAGGTGAATCTTGCCTTGCTGGAGTTCTTTGTACAGCATGCTACCGGAGCATGGCTTTGCGTTTCTCCTAGGAGTCTCGTAAAGATAGTGCCACTGACGAGGCGACTAAGCCGGCCTTGTAAAACGCTGGCCCGCAACCGCTGCCGCTGAAGTCCAGAGAAATATAAACCCCCATTCGTTCACAAAGTGGCCGGGTTAGATTGTCCTGCCAGAGAACGGGCTCGAAGCGGTCGTTTGTCTTGAAGGCTTTTTGCGAAAGTTTCCTCTTGGTTCCAGAAGCACCTGTGGGAAGTGAAAAATGCGCCTTTTGCCCTGTTTAGGCAAGAGACTTACCCGCATTGCTTCAGCTTCTGCAAACTCGCAGCAGCTGCCCTTGTGACTTTCTCAAGGCCCAGTCACCGAACCTTTTATTAGCAAGCTGCTGGAAGCGGCTGCAGTTGCTCTTTCTGGATCAAACTAGAGGGAAGCAGCAAACACTAATTCCCCACTCAGGTAAGAGCCTCTGGCACCCAGGAGTCCTCCCTCCTTCTGGCTCCAGGTGAGCCCCAGCTGTGCTGTGGCATTCAGATGCCGGGCTGCTTAAATAAGGAAACCAACAGGAGAAATCTCGTTCCTGCTCTGGGGAAGAGTTGGCACGAGAGCAGCCTGCAGCCGAGAGAGATTCTTCCAGACTTTCCATCCGCACAGACCTCAGCAGGGACTCTTGGTGCGGAGCAACTAGACATTAAGGTGGGTGGGGGGGTTTTGCAAGGAGCAGGAAAGGGCTCAAATCGACATCTGGTGAGGGAAATCTGCTTCTGGGTGTTGGAGTCGATAAACCTCAGAGCGAGCGTCTCTGGAATTCTTCCTTTTGGCCGAGGAGAACTAGCATGGGGAGGGGCTCTTCCTCCCGCAGAACCTGGAGGAGATGGGAGTAGGGAATCTTCTAAGAGCTCTCCTCCCAACCAAGAGTCAGAAACGTGAACCAAGCCAACAGCTTTCATGCCAACGAAGCAACCTGACTGCCAGCGCCCTGCCCATCGCTTGGTGAGAACTGGCTTGGCGAAATCTTCAACTTTCCTACAGGCTGTGCACAGACACAGGGAAGCCAGAACCTGCTTGGAAACCAGAAGGAAAACCCTTGTTCTGTATCCAAAGTCTAAAGGAGCTTTATTTTGCTTTGTAGTTTGCTTAGGTTCTTGGCGAGGCTGCACTTTAAAAGGCTTAGTAAATCTAGGCAGACCAAAATAGGTTCCCAGTTTGAACATCGTTCTGGGATGTATCAGCAGGAGCGTTGAGAGACACGCGAAGTAATTCTTCCATCCGTTCTGCGCCGATAAGGCCTCAGCTGGAGTACTGTGGTCAGTTGTGGGTACTGCATTTTGGGAAAGATGTGGGCAAACAGGCGAAAGTTTGGAGGAGAGCAGTAAAAACGAGGAAAGGTCTAGCAAACCGGACCTGAGGGAAGACTGAAAAAACTGGGCTTGTTAAGTCTGGGGAGGAGAAGGGATGCAGGGGAAAGTACATAAACGGCCGTTATAAAGAGGAGAGAGAAAGTTGCTCTTATCCACTGAGGACTGGACGAGAAGCAACGGGCTTAAATAGCAGCGAGGGAGGTTTAGGTTGGATGTTAGGAAAAGCTTCCTAATTACCAGGGTGGTGAAACACTGGAATAAATTACCTAGGGAGGTTGTGGAACCTCCATCTCTGGAGATATTTAAGAGCAGGTTGGACAGACACCTGGCAGGGATGGTCTGGAGCAGTGTTTCTCAACCTTTTTTTTTAAATAAAGTACCCCTTTTAAAAAAAAAAAAGTTATAAGTACCCTCAGTACCTCCAGTTTTCAGACACAATTTTTTTTTCTACCATTGCAACACATTTGTTTAAACAACTTAATCGTAGCCAGGCGGGTGATGAAATTTTTGGGTGTAAAAAGTACAAAAGTAATAAAGCGCTGTAAAACTTAAAACAAAAATTCAGTTTTCTCCAAATTTCAGTTGTTGATGTACCCCCAGACTTCTCTCGAGTACCCCGAAGGTATTCGTACCCACTGGTTGAGAAACACTGGGCTAGAGAGAATTCTTAGCCCTGCCTCAGTAGGGAACCTGCTCTGCTTGACCTGCTAGGGTCCCTTCCTACGATTCTGTGGACTTCCTAGTGGGGGGCGTGTGTCAAATGCAGTAGCATCCCCTGGTCTAGATTCCCTTGTTCCTTTAAATGTTGTAGCTGGTCAAGCTAATGCAGTATTGGGCTGGCACAGGAGGGCCCAGCCCGCTTCTGCGGACACGCTGCCTGACGCCCGTTTCTGAACGGATCCAGATTCGTTGATTAGACGTGTCCTGTGCAGACCAGCACCGGGTCAGAGATGTGGCGAGTATAAAGGGGAATAAAGACGCAAACCAAACCTCCTGCTCGTCGTTTGCAACTTCCAATACAGATCTGACGTCTGGGCAGCCTCTCCTGCTGCCGTTCTCTTTGACGCCGCCGGCCTTCGCCTTCTGATCTCTGCTCTGTGTGCGCTGTCGGGTCTGGTTCGTACCAGGCCAGTGCCAGGAGACGCTCCCGGTCAGGACGGGAAAATACCAGGGATGGGCGAGACGGGAGCAGCCAGTGGGGATCTCGCTGGCGTCCCATGTACACAGCAAGGCGTAGCCCTGCGGTGGTGAGCGCCCGCGAAGAAACACAGGCAGGTGGACAGTGTGGCCTGTCGCCTCTGGGGTCTTTGTGGTGGGGGGGGATTGGCCAACCTGTGGGACTTGGATTTACAGCCTGGAGCTTTAGGCCGGGGGGTTTGGCTGTTACCCTGTCCCCCGAGAGGGGACTTCCTCCTCCCCCAGTAACAGGCGGCTGGACAGGCAGGGACCGTGTCCGACACTCGAGTCAGAAGGGACCCAGCTGGTTGGCTCGCCTGGCGTGTGGGCACCGTAGGCCAAGAACGGGCCCCAGGCCCCGATTGGGGTCCCTGACTGCTCTGCTCGTCGCTGCTCTCCCCCCCGCCAGCCTGCGCGGAGCGTGGCGGGGGGGCTGTTTCCTGATTTGTATCGATTTGGTTTCGTTCCCTTGGAAGCCTCTCACGAAGCCGCCTCCTTGCCCCTGGCCTTCCCCGTCGGGCCGCACCGGCCTGGGCAGCGGGTCGGGCCCCCCACTGGGTCCCCGGCTGCAAGGCCAGCGGGGTGAGCTGCTGTCTGCTATTGGACCCGCCTCCGCTGGGAAGGGAGGCTGGTCGGGGGGCCACGGCGCCCCTGGAGTGGCTCCCCAGTGCCTGTGCTGCGGGGGCTGCGGTGCAGCGGGCTGCCCCTAGGGGGCGGGCTGCGGCTCCACCAGACGTCCCTGCCGGCGGCAGGCTGGGGTCCAGGCCGGAGCGGAGTGAATCCGGATTAGCAGAGCCAGCTACGGGCCCCGCTGCTGCCTCTCCAGGGCCAGCTGGAGCCTGGGGGTGTGCGGGGGGGGCCTGAGCGGGGGTCTCCGTCCTGTAGAGGGAAGGGGGGTGCTTGGGCCGGGTCTGGGGAGTCCTGGGCCTGGAGGGAAAATGGGGAGGTGTGGGGCGGAGACAACTGGAGAAGGGGCGGGGCTCTTTTTCCCCAGACCCCTCCCCTCTGGATCCCCTCCCCGGCTCTGACGGTCTGGGATGGTGGGGATGCTGCGGCCACGCCTGGGGCACGGGGGGGAGCGCCTGGCCTCAAACCTGCCTCTTGCCCTAACCCGGGTCCCTGGCGGGCGGGGGCCCGTCCTCCGCGGGTGGGGAGCGGGGCTGTGGCAGGGCTTGCGGGGGGCGCGGAGGAGCGTCGGGCTGGCAGGACTGGGGGAGGCTCCCACCAGGCCTCGCTGGGTAAGAGGGGCGATGGCTGAGCCGCTCCCCTGTGGCGAGGCAGTGACCCCCCCAAGGAGGGGACGTGGGCACAGCAGAGCCCGGCTCAGCGACGGCCCCTGCGCGGGCATTGACGTATCTTTGGGGTCGCCCCAGGCGGCTCGTCCCCGCCTCGCAGCCAGCTCGGGAGAGCAGGCGGCCACAGGACTATTGGCCTGTCTAGCACCGCGTCTGGCGTGTGCTTGGTTGGAATGGCAGCTCCCCTCCTGTTATACCCCCTTGGCCCTGTTATCTGCCTGTGCCTCAGGACACCCAGCCCTCCCTGCGCGGTCGCCAGCCCTTCCACCTCGCGGCCGTACGCGGCCCCCTAACCAGCCCCCCTCCCCAGCCCTGCCGCCGGCAGACTCTGCCCAGAAGACCCCCCCCAGCGCTTACAGGTCCTTCTCTTTCTTCCCATGCAAGCTGGGAGGAGCCGGGGGCCGGGCCTCCGACCCTCTTCCCGGTGTTCTGTGGGGGACTCGGGGCGGGGATGGGGCTGGCTCCGTTCCCGGGGGAGTGATGCTAGGCGGGAACGTTGCTAACTGTTGGTCGTTCTCCCTCCTGCAGCGCCGCCCACGGGTCCACAGCCGGCCCTGCCGGAGAGGAGGACCCCCCCCCCGCTCTTCGATAACACGCAGGTGAGCGGGGAGGAGGCTGGAGGTGGGGGTCTGTAACTTCCTCCGTGTCTGCTGTCAGTCCCTGGCCCAGCTCCATGGGGCAGCCCGTCCTCAGCCTTTTCCACGGGCCTGTCCACGCGCCCCGCTAGCCTCTTCGCCTTCCGGCTGCGGGGGCTGGCGCGAGCCCCCTCCTGCAACAGCTCCACACCCGTCCGCATCCTCTTCCTTCCCCTCCTCCACGCAAGCATTTAATTTTCCCCAGTGCGGTTTGCCCTCCGCTCCCCAGGCTTTCCAGAGGGGGGGCGGGATAATTCCCCGTCACTTGCGTCTGTGGGCTGGTTCCCTGGTTCCCGGTGCTGCTGTGGCTCTCTGAAGCCTGAGCCCTATTAAACATGTGATGCTGCCGGTGGAGTCTCCATCAGTAGGTGGTGGTCCCCCTTCCCCCCCCCCGACGGTCTGAGACCTGCCGCGGGCCGGTCGGTAACTGCCCGTGTCTCTCCCGGCAGCCATGGCGACGAGGCTGCCGCCGTGCGCCGTGGCGGTCCTTCTCCTGGCGGCCGCCCTGCGTCTGGACAGCTGCCGCGGTGCCAAGGTGCTGGTGATGCCCACCATCGTCTTCGACAGCCACCTGCGGGTCTTCGTGCGGGTGGCGGAAGCGCTGAACGATCGGGGTCACGAGGCCGTGCTGCTCCTCCACGAGGGCCGGGAATCCGAGCCTGTCCCGCCAGGCCTGCGCGTGCAAACGTACAAGGGGATCTTCAGCACGGAGAGCGCGGACGCCTGGGTGCAGGAAAAGATCCGGGGAGTCTTCCAGGGGAAGAAGACCTCGCTGGAGATCTTCTCCTTCCTGGAGAAGTACTTGGAAAACTGCGATCTGGTGCTGGGGGACACAGCCCTCCTGCAGCGGCTCTGGGGGGAGGGCTTTGACTTGTTCTTGGTAGACCCCAACGAGATGTGTGGCTTCATCCTGGCCCACCTCCTTGGCGTCAAGTACGCCGTGATCTCCACCGGCTTCTGGTACCCGGCCGAGATCGGCGCCACGGCGCCGGTGGCCTACGTCCCGGAGTTCAACTCCCTGATGACGGACAGGATGGGGCTGACGGGCCGGGCGTGGAATCTCCTGGTCTACGTGATCACCCGCATGGCTACCAAGCTGCTCATTCTGCCCAAGTTCGACCACCTCATGGAGAAACACGGGGTGGAGCCGCGCACGTCCATGCTGGAGCTCGTCCACGGGACCAGCCTCTTCTTCCTGTGCAATGACGTGGTCCTGGACTTTCCCCGGCCCACGCTGCCCCACGTCGTTTTCACTGGCGGCATCCTCGCGGAGCCCGAGAAGCCCCTTCCCGCGGTGAGTCTAGGAGGCCGGGCTGCTGGCATGGGCGCTCAGAGGTTAACGTCTCTGCTCCCGGCCAGTGCAGCTCCTGCCTGCGATGAGAGATGGGTCCAGGGATTCTCTTCCCAGGAGGAACCCGACTGGCGCTGCGGAGCCTCACAACAGGCTGGGAAACTTGTACGGCCACTCTCTGCAGGCCCCAAGTGTGTGTACCGGGAAGGGGGGGGATGCAGTGCGGGGTCCCCCTCCCTCATCGGGAGCCAGAAGCTCTGCGCTGGCAATATGGCCGCTATAACGCCCTGGAAAAAGCCCAGCGTTGGCGTCTGGGCTTTGAGCTGTCTCCTCTCTGTTTTCTTCTTGCTCCTCCAGTCTTAGAAGCCTCACCAGGTTCCCCCAGCTCCGTAAGGGCGTCTCCTCTCCTGCTCGCTCTGATCCCGTGTTGAGTGGGCGCCCTTCGCGCCAGCGCTGTACACGCTGCCAGTAGCTGGGACGCAGGGGCAGACGGTGGCTCGCTGGACGCCTCCCTGTCCTGGTCGTTCCCTCTGGAGCGCCTGACGCCGGCTGCTGGGCCGGATGGGCGGGTCCTCGGTTTCACTTGTGCTACCCCTGTTCTCTCCTGTGGGGTCCGGGGAGCCAACAGGCTGGCCGGGTCCCTGGGCACTGTGTGCGGTGAGGGGGCGGTTCCATGCTCCTGGAGGGGCGGGGCCTCGGGAGTAAGGGGTGGGGCTAGGGCAGCCAGGCCCCAGTGTGGCCCGGTGCCCCTCGGCCGGCCTTCGGAACCACTTAAATCACCAGGCCCAAGGGCAGTTGCCCCCCAAGGGCAGGCCTGCATGGGGTTGGGCAGCCCTGACTCCCTGCAGGTGGAGTAGCACCCCAGGGGCTCTGTCTACACTAGGGCTCCCCCAGCAGGGCCATTCCCCGCGCGCCTTAGCGCAGGCCTTGTCGGCGTTTCTTTGTGAGGAAGTTGGAGGTGACGTTTTTCAAAGGTGGCCGATGGGGATTGGACACCCCCCTTCTTTGAAAGCCTTCCCCTGAGCCCCTCCATGTCCGAACACACACAGGGACCCGGAGGGGGCCAGGAGGAGGAGAGAAGAGTCGGGGTCAATCCGGAGCAGTCGGATGCCCACGGGTTTGCTCCGGCAGCTCCGCAGGGAGCCAGCGGGCTGAATTCCCCTTGCCACAGAATCAGAGGGGAAGGGGTGTGCGCATGCGCGCCCTTGGGCAGCCTGGAAATCCTGCGCCCGGGAGCGCTGGGGCGGCGCTGAGGCCGGAAATCCAGTATTTGGTGGCTGTTGGTTGCTAGCCAAGCCGGGGGCACGGCCGCACTGGCCAGGAGACGGACCGGGCGGAAGCAGTAGCCTCCCCAGGAATTGAAATTAGGGGGCGTGTTCGAATTTACAAGGGGGGGTGTCGGCCGATGAGGGGTGACACCGTGAGGGTGAAGGTGGGCTGTATGGCACCATAGTTCACAAAACTGGGGGGGGTGTTGGGGAAATTCCGGGGTGGAAGGACGGTCAGTTCGCCAGAAGTAGCCCTGCGGGATGGGCCCCTCGGATGGAGAAAATCCCAATGCGGCTGGGATTTGTCCGGGGCTGCCTCTGGGCCCTGCCTCCGAGGCTCAGTTCACATCTGCGTCTGGCTCAGGCGTCCTTTGTGGGGCCCAGTTCTCCTCCCGTCCCTTCCGGGCCTGCTGGCTTTCTAGGAAAGGCCACGTCTTTGTTCCTGGCCAGGCCCGGGCCTTCCCCCTCCCTGGCTAGCAGCCCCAGGCTCTGCTCCCGCCGCTCAGAGCGCCCTTGTGGAACGGGCTTTCTTGGCCGCTCCCGGCACCCGCGGGGAGGCTGACCAGGGTCCAGGTCACGTGGCTGTTGCCTGGCAGAGCGCTGAGCCGAAAGCGCCGGTGCAGTGAAGCCCCTGGTGTGGGGCTCGGTGGGGGAAGGGATCGTCCCAGGCCACAGGGCTCCCCGTGGGGCTCAGTGAAAGCGGAAGCTCTGCCGGCGCCGAGGGGCGAGGCTGTGGGACCCAGCTGTGTGCGCTCGCTTGCAGGGCCTGCGCCTCTGGGTGGAAGCGGCCGATGCCGGCGTTGTCGTGGTCTCCTTCGGCATTGGGATCCGCGTGCTCCCGGGCGACTTGGTGGAGAAGATGGCCGGGGCGTTCGCGCGCCTGCCGCAGAGGGTCGTGTGGAGGTGAGGGGGGGCCGGTCTCTCCGGAGCGGCTCCCGTGGGGAGCTGGGTTTCCAGGCGGGATTCCAGCACGGCCCGGTTCCCCTCGGCTTCCCGTCTCTGTCTTTTCTGGCAGGTACTTTGGCCAGAAGCCGCCTAACCTGGGTGAGAATACGCTGATGTTGGAGTGGCTGCCCCAGAACGACCTGCTGGGTAAGAAGACGACCTGTAATTCAGGGGGTTGCGCACAGTCAGAGCAAAGGCAATGCCACTGTGGTGTGCGTCTGGGCCTGTCACCCAGGGCGACCGCCACCTGGCCTGGTGAAACCGTCCCCTGCTCCGTCAGGCACTGGCCTGCACACTGGCGTGGCAGGAGACGTGGGGCCCACAAGGGCTCCAGGCCCTGGTCTTCCAGACCTGGACAGACGCCGACAGCATCTGTATGGAGAAGGCCTGGCAAACTGGAGCGTCACCTTCCCTTCTGCCTCCGCAGGTCACCCCAACGTGAAAGCCTTCGTCAGCCACTGCGGGATGAACGGCATCTTCGAGGCGATCTACCACGGCGTGCCGGTGGTGGGCTTCCCCTTCTACGGGGACCAGTTCGACATCATGACGAGAGTCCAGGCCAAGGGCATGGGGATCCTCATGGACTGGAGCCGAGTGAGCGAAGAGGCCCTGTACCAGGCCGTGGTCACCGTCCTCGCCGAGCCCAGGTGAGGCTGCCGGCGTGCTGGCGCAGGGGGGCCGCTGCACAGCTGGCTGCGTCCCCTTTGGGGAGCCCATCCCAGTCGGCTCAGACGGAGGGTCCGCCGGGGCAGCGCTCGCTTGGCTGGACATGCTGGTGGCCTCTGGTTTTCCGACTGAGTCCCCAGGGCTGCCCGTGTGTGCGGGGAAGGGGACACGGAGCCGGTTTTGTTTGGGTTTCGTTAATGGCAAAATTCCCTTGGCGCTGCGCAAACCTCCCCTCTCCATAGCAGCGTGTGCCGGGGGACGGCAAGACCCACTGTGCCGTCCCCTGGCCGCCTGCTAGGCCTTGTCCAGACTCCCTCTGTGGGGGGAGGGATAGCTCAGTGGTTTGAGCATTGGCCTGCTAAACCCAGGGTTGGCAGTTCAATCCTCGAGGGGCCATGTAGGGATCTGAGGCAAATCTGTTAGGGATGGTGCCTGGTCCTGCCATGAGGACAGGGGACTGGACTCGACCTCTCAAAGTCCCCTCCAGTTCTATGGGATAGGTGTAGGGTTAAATAGGAAGCCCCGTGGTGGGGGCCCCACACGTACGGGGGATGAGTTGCTGTCTGCTTTCAAGGCCCCTGGGCCAGTGGGTGTCTTCTGGGCGGTGCTGGCGAGATGCTCCGAAGGGGGCCTGGCGGGAACCTGCAGTAGAAGCACTTTCCCAGGCCCGTCCCTCAAAGGACTAAGCGCTCTCATCACCGATGCCGCCCCAGGGCTTGGCACCGTGCAGGGTCGGGCCCAGAATCAGAAAAGTGCCTCAGTGGCTAGATTTGTTATGGGGCCACCTAGGTGCTTCCCCCCCACCCCAGGACGTGAGAATCCAGCCAGGTCTGATGGTGAGGCCTGTTGGAAAGATTCGGTCTCTGGAACGGAGCCGACGGTGATTGGCAGGGTGTAGGGGACTGCTCCAGAGCTTGTTCGTGAGGGGGGAGAAATGCCCGGTTCCTGGTCGGCTTCGGGCCCAGCAGGAGTCGGAAGGGGCTGCGCTGCCCTGGGAAGAGGCTGTGGAATGACGTTGCGTCACTCTGGGTAATTTGCTTTTTTGCTTCCCCTCCTGCAGCTACGAGAGAGCAGCCAAGCAGATCTCGGCTCTGCACCGCGACACGCCCATGCACGCACTGAACCGCACGGTGTACTGGCTGGAATACGTCCTGCGCCACGACGGGGCACCGTACCTCCGCCCGGCCGTCTACGACCTCGCCTTCCACGAGTACTTCTGCCTGGACATCCTGGCGCTCTTCCTGCTCGGCCTGGCCGCTGTTGCCTGCGCCCTGGCCAAGGCCGTCGGCTGGTGCCGCGGAAAGAGGACCGGCCCCGTGCATCAGAGTAGCCGCTGTGTGAACGGCCACGTGCCGGAGGGGAAGAAGGCGCAGTAGCGGCGCTGTGCTCGGGGCGCATCCCCCCTCCAGCAAAACAGACTCCAGGGGGCCCCCGCACTGGCCCGGCACGCACAGCCTCCTGCGTGGCCCTCGGCCTGGTGCCGCTCCGTGGCGAGGGGACAGGCCCGGGCGGGGCCGTGGCTCCAGGCGGGGGTAGAGGCATTTGGCCAGGACCGCAGGGCACGAGTGGGGAGGGTTCTGGGCAGGAACATGGGGTCGTTCCCGTGTGTTTGTTTTTCTGCACGTTGGTTTAGATGCTGGTGTTACCCTTCTGGCTTGCTGGGGTCAGGCCTGGGGCAGTCCCCCGTTTCTCCTCCGCCCGGGGCGCTCAGGACTCCTTTGGGCGCAGCCGGCTTGGAGCTGTGAAGGGGGTGGGGGAGGGCACCCAACAGGCAGTTTAAAAATCGGGCTTAGTTTTAAACTTCTCGGGCAGGCGTTCTAGTTGCTTCCCTGGGGCCCGGCGCGCTCGGCAGGCGCCGTGCTAACGTATTTTTTAATAAACTCTCCTCTTTCCTCCAGCAGTGGGTTTTGGTCTGTGGGGGGGGCGCCTCCTTCGCGGCGGCATTGGCGTTAGCGGGGGGCTTGCTCAAAGCCAGCTGCGCTGGGCCCTCGCCTTCTGCTGCGCACGCCCCTGCCGCCTCCTCTCCCTGCCGTCCGGCGCACCCGTCTGCCTTCTTCTCGGGCATCGCCCGCCCCAACCCCTTAGCCAGGCCTCACGCTCTGGCCACTTGGGGATGGCTGAGCCGAGAGCCGGAGGCAGGAGCCGGGGCCGGGGAGGAGTGTGTGAGAGCAGTTAGCCGGAGGGGGCCGGCCGGGAGGGCCCAGCCCAGCCGCGTTAAAACCAGGGCTCTTTAATGTCAAAAATCAACTTTGGCGAGGAAGCCAGGCCTGGGACGTGCCGGAGCCTGCCTGCTCCGGCCCCGCGGGTGCGGTACGGAGGCTGCGCCAAGGACCAATACCTGCAGCCAGCGCGGTGTGCAGTGGCGAGCCAAGCCCACGCCAGGCTTGGGTTGACAATCCACCCGCCACCATGTGGCAGAGGCCTGGGCCATGGCGGGTTGGGCGGCAGCTGGGCTGAGGCTGCCCGGCTCTTGCAGCAGCTGGCCCATTATCCCCGGCCACGGCTGCCAGGTGTCACCTGGACCCATCTCGCACTCGGGCTTGCGGGGGCTGGGCGCTGGTGTAAGTGTGAGGGGGGTGAGGCCGTGGGACAGCACCAGCCTGCCCTGTGGGTCCGGGACCGGAGCAGGACGCTGCTGCTGAATGGGCAGGGGCCTTGGGGGCTCCGTTTCTGGTTGGTTTCCTGTCCTTCCGGGGCCACTCGTGTTCCTGGGAGGCCTGACCAGAATCCCGCGTTCAGCCGGCCAGATTCCAGCCCCTTCCTCGCAGCCTGACCTCGTGGAGGGGGAGGGAGAAGCAAGAGCAGGCCAGTTTCTGGCTCCCCAGGACAAGCTGGCATCCCGACCATCCCCTGTGCTGCTCCTGCCGGCCCCGGGTGCTCTCTGCTTCGGGGGGGTCTTGTGCTTCCCTGGTGCACTTGCTCCTGGATGGGCTGCCCGGGCACCCACCGGCTGCGTCCTGTGGCAGCCCTTTGCCCCGTGCAGCCCTTGGGACCGCTCGCCCGCTGGTGGGGCGAAGGAGAGGGGCATGGCAGGGCAGGCCCCGAGCAGGAGGGGCCGGAGGCGGACGCGCCCACTCCTAGCTGGTAGCCGAGGGCTGGGAGCGCCCCAGCACCCTGGCCAAGGGGAGCCAGAGAAAAGGACTCGCTGGCTTCTCCGAAGCTGCGTAACGAGTTTCCCCACATGCCTTTCCAGTGCAGCCGCCTGAGTCACTGCTCCCCCAGGGGTGGGCGAGCGCGGGCACGGGGGGGGAGAGGCTTCACCCGGCTCCTCGGCCCCCCGGGCTGGGCTGGCAGGCGTTGGTCTCGGCCCCCTCGTAACGCTGCTACCTGCCCATCGCCAGGGCTGGGAGCAGAGCGCCCCCTGTGGGCACCAAAGGCACTGCAGGAGTGAGCACCAAGGTGGGCGCTGGCGTGGAGCAGGAGTGTGAGGCACGTGGGCTGGGCCCGTTTCCCACAGCGGGTACAAGGGCAATGTGCTTTCCCCTGAGGCTCTCTGGGTGCCTTGCACGGAGGTAGGCCCGGACCCCGCGTGGGCACATCACTTAACATCGGGGGAACGGTGCCCTCCTCCGTGCAAGGCCTTGTGCGCTTGTGCACCCAGCCAAGGCTGTGCGTTGTGGGGGCACAGGCCAGAGTGCTGCCCCACCCTGCTGAAGGTGGCTGGAGCCAGGCCTCCCCATTTCTCCCTGGGCTGGAGCGGGGCACGCCGCTGGAGCCGGGCATGGGGGCTGGCCCCCGCCCCGCTGCCTTCGGCCTGGCCCGGCGAGGCCCTGGACCAGAGCGTGCGGCGGTGAGATGGGGAGCGTTCTTGCCAAATGCCTCGGCAGGGATCCGGGGCCTGCTGGGGCGGGGTGAGCCCCGGGCGGGACGGGGCCAGCTTTTCCGGTTCCACCCGCCCAGCCAGCGTCTCAGCACCTCGCCCCGCCGTGAGCAAAGGGGCCGGGGCCCAGAGAGCGGCTGGGAAAGTGGAGGTGGGAAGGAGCCGCCACAGCTGCTGCCGCCGAGTGGGCCGCTGCTCCCGGCGCTGGGCCTCGCCCTGGCAGGGCAGCCGCGTTCTAGCTCCTCCGCCCCCTGCCACTTGCAGTGCCGACGCCAGGCTCATGCTCCTGGCTCTAGGGCCCAGGGCTCGCTGGAGCATTGGCCCTTCCCGCAGGGGGCAGAGGCCTGCAGCTTCTCCCCCGGCGCCCCCCTGAGGGATCCCTGCAGCCCCGCATGGCTCTCTTCTGTGTGCAGGCAGCGGCACCCACGCCACGGCCACGCCCTGGCTGCATCGGGTGCCTGGCTTGCTGCAGCCAGGGCACTCGGGTCGGGCCGGGCGGGCAGTGGCGCTCTCTGCGGACGAGCTGGGGCACAGCTAGCAGTGGCAGCCCCTCCCTGCGTGGGACACAGAGCAGGGTCTTCGCCGCCTCCCCGTGGGAACGGTACCTGGAGGGGGGTGCCGCTTGCCTGGGTCTGTGCCCGGTAGAGCTGGGGCCAGGAGCCAAGACCCCACAGGTGGTGGTGGCCTGGGCCCGGTGGCTGAGTGGCACCATGCATGCAGGGCTAGCAGCCACGTGGGACCCGGAGCCGGACGCGGAGCCCCCGGGAAATAGCAGGGTCAGCAGCCGGGACCCTGCATATGGGGCTAGCAGCCACGCGGGACCCAGGGCTGGACGCGGGGCCCCCAGGGAATAGCAGGGCCAGGGCCGGGACCCTGCATATGGGGCTAGCAGCCACGTGGGACCCGGAGCCAGACGGGGAGCCCCTGGGGAATAGCAGGGTCAGCAGCCGGGACCCTGCGTATGGGGCTAGCAGCCACGTGGGACCCGGGACCGGACGCGGAGCCCCCGGGGAATAGCAGGGCCAGTGCCAGGACCCTGCGTATGGGGCTAGCAGCCACGTGGGACCCGGAGCCGGACGCGGAGCCCCCAGGAAATAGCAGGGTCAGCAGCCGGGACCCTGCGTATGGGGCTAGCAGCCATGCGGGACCCGGGGCCGGATGCGGAGCCCCCGGGAAATAGCAGAGCCAGGGCCGGGACCCTGCGTATGGGGCTAGCAGCCACGCGGGACCAGGAGCCGGATGCGGAGCCCCTGGCGACGGGGCCTAGCAGCCAGAATCCTGGGCAACAGCAGCATGTGGGATGCCCAAAACCTCCTCTCTACACCTATGCCCCAGCCTCCGTACAGCACTTGAGTATAACTAAAATCCCGCCATCGCCTTCCCCCCTCACTTGATTGGAAGCGCTCCTTGCTCGGAGCAGCGAGCCCAGGCCTGCACGCGGCGGGGGAGCAGAACCGGGGCAGACCTGGGCCTGAGCTGCCCCAGGCCTGGCTGATTTGTCTCCCACCCGGGATTACTGTAAACCCCAGGATTAGAGGCTGCTTGTGAAACCTGGAGTCGGTGCAGGTGCAGCTGCCCCTGCCCCTTGCATCAGGCTGCTGTGAAATCTCCCCGCTGGAGCCTGGTATCTGCATGGGGCGAGCCGAGCCGCGGTGGGGCAGGGCTCCAGCCACGCTGGGGTGCAGTGGGGTGCTGGGCAGGGCAGCCCGGGCTGGAGTCAGCGTGGCGCCAGCTTCCTCCAGCAGGAGGGGGCAGCGGGGTGTTAGCCGCTCACGCATTCTCCACTTCCGCCTGCAGACTCCAGCCCCTGATGACTGGGCCCCCAGGGCATCCCAGCTCCTCTGTTCCCAAAGGAACCTGCCCCACGCAGCCTGGGTGCCAAAGGGAAGGGACTCCGGGACGAGCAGCGAGTCACATGGAAACAATCCCAGACCAGGAACGGGCCTGCCCTGTGTAGCTCCTCCATCCCAGCCCAGCAGTTCAGCCCTGGGCAGCATTTGCTGGCCCCCAGGACCTACGTGGCTCCAGCCTTTCATGAAGCTGGGCCGTCCCGAGGCAGGGGCCTGGAGCAACCTCCCCGCCAGCCCCAGCCCTGCTCTGCCCACATGTCTCTGCTCGCCTCGCTGGCCTGTCTTCCTTCTCGCTACCCCGTGGTTCGGAGGCTTTTCCAGTGACTTCCCTGCGTTGGAGCAAAGGTGAGCGATGGAGCCACGTTGGTTACACGGCCGGTGGTAACGGCTCCCGCCTCCTGGCATGGTCCTTCACCGAGCCCTGGGCTTCCCGCGCCACTCCCTTCTCTTCCAGGACCGGAAGGGCCTCATTTTTAATATGGCGACATGGCTCCTTAAAGACCACGCTGCCCGCCTCTCGCACAGAGAGGTATTGGTAAGTTCCTGGTGTCCAGTGGAGACCCGCCATGCGGCCCGCCAGGGATCAGTGCCCTTACCAGGTGCATGAGGTGCAGCGAGTTTGTCAGGGCTGCGACAGTTGTTTGTGAAGGCAAGCGAGCCCTGGGCCAGCGGGCCCCCGTGAGCAGCCGTGTTCCACGTCGTCTCTGTCCGGGCTCCCAGGTGCAAGTCTGACTCTCTGCAGAAGGCACGGTCCACACCATCCTCCTGGCACTGGGCCTTATGCCCTTTTCCCACCCTAACCCGCATACACACCGCCGGCCCAGCCCCACCTCCAAGACCTTTCTGTTCCCCACCCTCACTCTGCCACTAGGTGGCATTGCCTCCTCGAAAACCGGCGTGAGCGTGAGCGGGCGTGAGCTCACACTTGTAACGGGGAAACGGTCCCTTTCTCCAGCCTGGTCTCCGTGGGGGCAAGCGAAGCCTCTTTGGGGTTGTCCCACCAGCAGGGGCCACGGCAGGACAGCGGCTCTGTTTTGTTGGGGCTGCAACGTACAAAAATGGCCCCAGACCTTGGCCCGTGGTCCCACTCCTCCCGCCGGCCCAGTGTAGAACTACCATTATGTTTCTGCCTCAGTTTCCCTACTGATTTTTCAGTAAGTTCAACAAGGCTTCTAAACAGTGAAGAACTATCTACCCACCCACGGCATGTAAACGAGCGCTCTCTGTCTGCTGGAAGTCTCCAGGCTTCACCCCAGACTCAGCATCTCCTAGCTCCACTAGTCCACTTTCCCCACGGCTGGGCTTGTCTGCAGCGGGAGACTTACCAGCCTCCGATGTGGCCTGTGTGTAACTTCCCGGGCTTTTAAAAAAGTAACCTGGAAAAATGCCTTGTGGCATCCCGTGGACACCCCATGATCCATCAGCTGGCCTGGAACTTTCAGCGCCACAGCCCGGAGCTCCGCCTCCTGAGGCCACGGCGGCGTTTCCAGTGGTGGTAGGTCTGTGGACCAGCCACTGGAGGGGACGAGACACTTTGCCAGGGGAAGGGAGGTCACTGATCTCCCGACAGCAGAGGAATGGTGAGTCTCAGGGGTGGGGGCTGCCTGCCAGGCTCTGGAGAAGTGCTCTAGTGATCAGACCTGACTGCAATGCTCCTTCTAGCCTGCCCTTGTCCCGGTCCCTTCTCCTCTCCGCCCCACCGGCTCCTAGTCCCTCCCCCCAGCCTCCTTCTCCCAGGCCTCTACTCAGCTAAGCTGCAAGGCCCGAGTGACTTTCTGCTCGGTCAAACGGGCAACACTAATGAGGTTCCTGTTACTTCTTCCCTTGCGCTGGCTACGTTCTCCACTCAGCCCCAGTGCTGTTCATCGGGGGAGGAATGATAGCTCTAGTCTGGCCTGCGCTCCTTCAAATAGAGATTCCACCTTGGAGATGGAGACTCTCCTCTAACCGTGTAAGCAGAGGTTCTTTGTCCCCAGTGCTCCATCTACACTGCAGCTCTCCGGCATCCCGGAATACCGATCCCGTGTCTCTGGAGCTACTTTGAAATGGACTTGAAATAAGCTACACAATGTGACTAGCTCACGTTGCATAGCTTGTTTCGAGCTACGGGTGCAGTGTAGACGCACCCTAACAGAGGAGGCTATGAAGGACCACCACACACAGCTCCTAGTGAGAACCTGGACGCGGCCCAGGCTGGCTGCTCTTCCCATATCAAGAGCAGGCCACAGCGGGCTGGGACTCCGCTCGGCCGGAAGCTGCAGTGTTAGCTCTCTCCCGCGATGGATATTGACTAACTGAAGCCCTTTGAGTCTGCTCCTACACCCAGTTAAGGTGCAGAAACCTAAACGTGCCCCGAGGCAAAGCTAAGCAATCACCGTATAAGATCACAGGTCAGAGTATCCCACAGCCCCAGGTGGGGCCAGGAGCTCAGCGTGACTCCAAATAGTTGACAGAGCAGGCGAGAGTCTAAGGAACTGCGCAAGTCAGCTGGCTGGGGCTCTCGCTTCACTGTCCGGTTCTCTAAGGGGCGAAGCGACACGTGGGATGAGGACCGGGGGGGTTACTCTGATCTTGGTTGTGCGGCACCATGTGGCTTTAGAACTCTGTGGCTATGTCTACACTGGCGCGATCTTGCACCAGAGCTATGCAAATGAGGCTAAGCGTGGAATATCGCCGAGCCTCATTTGCCTATCTAATGAGCCGCCATTTTTGCGGAAGAGGCTCTTGCACAAGAAGGAGCTGTCTACACTGCCCCTTCTTGCACAAGAAAAACCCTCTTGCGCAATGCTGTTATGCTGATTATTTTCAGTATTGCGCAAGAAGGGGCAGTGTAGACATAGCCTGTGAGTGCTGTCCTCCATGGAGGAGCATATTGGTCCCGCAAAGGAATAAGGGACTTAATATATTGGACTGTCCAAGGGTAGGCTGGGCAGAACAGACCATGGACGGGGGACGGGGGATGGAATCCAGGACTGGGGGTGTGTTGGGGTCGCCCTGCAGTGTAACCAAAGCAGGCAGGAGCCAAGGAATTTGAAGCACAAGTGGTGTTCTCATCCATCCTTCCAGTTGAAGGAAAAGGTCCGGGTAGGGATCGGCGAATTGAGGAAGTCAATGCGTGGTTGCGCAGGTGGTGTCGCAGAGAGGGCTTTGGTTTCTTCGACCAAGGGACTCTGTTCCGGGCACAAGGATTGTTAGGAAGAGATGGGATCCACCTAACCAAGAGAGGAAAGCATCTTCGCGGGCAGGCTTGCAAACCTAGTGAGGAGGGCTTTAAACTAAGTTCGTTGGGGGATGGTGACCAAAGCCCTGAAGTAAGTGGGAAAGTCGGATCCCGGGAAGAATCACAAGGAGGAACGAGCAACAAAGGAGGCCCCCTGACTCGAATGGAGAAGGCAGGGCGATCAGCTGGTTATCTAACGTGTTTGTACACCAATGTGAGAAGCCTGGGAAACAAACAGGAAGAATTAGAAGCCCTGGCCCAGTCAAAGAACTATGATTTGATTGGAAGAACGGAGACTTGGTGGGATGACTCGCATGACTGGAGCACTGTCATGAAAGGGTGTAAACTGTTCAGGAAGAACAGGCGGGGGAGAAAAGGAGGAGGAGTTGCATTGTAGGTAAGAGAGCAGTATGATTGCTCGGAGCTCCAGTATTTAGAGGGAGAAAAGCCTCTTGAGAGTCTATGGGTTAAGTTTAGAGGTGGAAGCAACAGGGGTGATGTTGTGGTTGGGGTCTGCTATACACCGCCGGATCAGGTGGATGAGGTAGATGAGGCTTTCTTTAGACAACAGAGAGAAGCTTCCAGATCACAGGCCCTGGTTCTCATGAGGGACTTTAATCACCCTGACATCTGTTGGGAGACCAATACGGCAGCACACAGACAATCCAGGAAGTTTTTGGAGAATGTTGAGGATAACTTCCTGGTACAAGTGCTGAAGGAACCAACCAGGGGCCATGTGCAGCTTGACCTGCTGCTCACAAACAGAGAGGAACTAGTAGGGGAAGTAGAGGTGGGTGACAACCTGGGAAGCAGTGATCATGAGATGGTAGATTTCAGGATCTTGACCAAAGGAAGAAAGGAAAGTAGCAAAATACACACCCTGGACTTCAGAAAAGCAGACTTTGACTCCCTCAGAGAACTGATGAGCAGGATCCCCTGGGATGCTAACATGAAGGGGAAAGAAGTACAGGACAGCTGGCAGTATTTTAAAGAAGCCTTATTAAAAAGGAAAGCAAATATGGTAGGATTCCAGATTGGCTTACCGGGGACATCCTTGGTGAGCTTAAGCACAAAAAGGAAGCTTACAAGAAGTGGAAACTTGGACAGATGACTAGGGAGGAGTATAAATATATTGCTCGAGAATGCAGGGGAGCTATCAGGAAGGCGAAAGCACAATTGGAATTGCAGCTGGCAAGGGATGTGAAGGGTAACAAGAAAGGTTTCTACAGGCATGTTAGCAATAAGAGGGTGATCAGAGAGGGTGTGGGGCCCTTACTGGATGAGGGAGGTAACCTAGTGACAGATGATGTGGGAAACGCTGAAGTACTCAATGCTTTCTTTGCCTCTGTCTTCACAGACAAGGTCAGCTCCCAGACAAATGCACTAGGCAACGCAGTACGGGAAGGAGGTGGACAGCCCTTGGTGGGGAAAGAACAAGTTAGGAACTATTTAGAAAACCTAGACACACAAATCCATGGATTCACGAAGGGCAAGTCGTGCCTGACCAATCTGATTAGCTTCTATGATGAGGTAACTGGCTCTGTGGATATGGGAAAGTCAGTGGATGTGATATACCTTGACTTTAGCAAAGCTTTTGATACGGTCTCCCACAATATTCTTGCCAGCAAGTTAAGGGAGTATGGATTGGATAAATGGACTGTAAGATGGACAGAAAGCTGGCTAGACTGTCGGGCCCAATGGGTAGTGATCAACGGCTCAATGTCAGGTTGGCGGTCAGTTTCTAGCGGAGTGCCCCAAGGATCTGTTCTAGGATTGGTTTTGTTCAACATTTTTATTAATGACCTGGCTGAGGGGATGGGTTGCACCCTCAGCAAGTTTGCAGCTGACACTAAGCTAGGGGGAGAGATAGATACGCTGGAGGGCAGGGACAGGGTCCAGAGTGACCTGGACAGATTAGAGGATTGGGCCAAAAGAAATCTGATGAGGTTCAACAAGGACAAGTGCAGAGTCCTGCACGTGGGACAGAAGAATCCCAAGCGTTGTTACAGGCTGGGGACCGACTGGCTAAGTAGCAGTTTGGTAGAAAAGGATCAAGGGATTGCAGTGTATAAGAAGCTGGAGATGAGTCAGCAAGGCACCCTTGTAGCCAAGAAGGCTAATGGCATATTAGGGTGCATTAGGAGGAGCATTGCCAGCAGATCTAGAGAAGTGATTATTCCCCTTTATTCGGCTCTGGTGAGGCCACATCTGGAGTATTGTGTCCAGTTCTGGGCCACCCACTACAGAAAGGATGTGGACGCATTGGAGAGGGACCAGTGGAAGGCGACCAAAATGATGAGGGGGCTGGTACACACGACCTATGAGGAGAGGCTGAGGGATTGGGGCTTATTTAGTCTGCTGAAGCGAAGAGTGAGGGGGGATTTGAGAGCAGCCTTCAACTTCCTGAAGGGAGGTTCCAGAGAGGCTGGAGAGAGGCTGTTCTCAGTGGTGACGGATGGCAGAACAAGGAGCAATGGTCTCAAGTTGCAGTGGGGCAGGTCTAGGTTGGATATTAGGAAAAACTATTTCCCTAGGAGGGTGGGGAAGCACTGGGATGGGTTCCCTAGGGAGTGGGTTGAATCTCTAGAGGGTGTTTAAGTCTCGGCTTGACAAAGCCCTGGCTGGGTTGATTTAATTGGGATTGGTCCTGCCTTGGGCAGGGGGCTGGACTTGATGACCTCCTGAGGGCTCTTCCAGCTCTATGGTTCTATGAGCGCCACTCACTGTCTGGACTGCACTCTGCTATGCCACCATGGGGACGGGGCATCGCCCACCATGCTTTGTTTGCCCTTAGAGGCAAGATTTCCACATTCAGTTCTTGTAGCGTAAGGCGCGGCTGCAGAGTCTGGAATTTGAGCCTTCAGGTTTGTGCAACCAGTTGAGCAGAGACCGGGCTGTTAATCCCTGAACTTTCCATTGGAGAGCGATTGGAGGGGCGGCGCTGCCCACGCCATGGCAGAACATTCTTGCTTTGGCAGCATAATTTGGTTCCATGGGTGTCGATTGCTTGCTTAGGCAAGCAACGGGGCATTTGTTCTCAGGGGAATACAGCCCCTGAACAGCAGGGGATGGAGCTGTCCACAGGTCAACCATTGTGCCAAAATCTGGACTAGCTGGAATAGGCTTTTCGGACAAGAGTTTCTGCTCCGCTTCCTGGGTTTAGCTCCTGTAGGAGATGCAGGCACCTTCCCCCGGAATGGCAGGCAGGCTCCCATCAGTGCAACACAACCAGCCCTAAGGAGACTGCCTGCCTGGGTTGCAATATCTGACACAGCCCCTTCCCGGAAATAAGGCAGCTGGAACGTAGGTCCCAGTGGGGACTCCCCATTTCTCCCCTCCCCCCAATTCTACAGCGGCTTAAAGAGCTCCTCTCCCAGAGCCCCGAGCGTGTGGGCGCTTTGGGTTTCACCATCACCGCTTCACAAACTGGGTGATGGGGAAGCTGAAAGACGCACCTGCCTTGCACAGCTTTCAAACCACAGTCCTGCGCCTGTTGGCACGCAAGGCAGAGAGAGACACAGCGACAGCGCACGGCATGCGTCTCCCTGCCGCCCTCTGGGCCTAGCTCGGCATCCTCGAAGGAGCCCTACCCGTGTGTCTCGCCCGTCGCCAGTTCCTTCCTTCGCTGGTCTGGCCGTTAGACAGGGCCTGCGTGCTACACGAGCACGTCCTTTTCTGCCCAGCCTCCCTCGGTCCCTGCTGAGATCTCTGTGGCTGGTCCCACCTCAAAGTACGTGCCTGCAGCGCCACGGAGCGGCAAGCGAGCGCATGCCTGTGGTGCCACGGAGCGGCAAGCGAGTGCGCGCCTGGGGCGCCACAGAATGGCAATCGAGGGCACGCCTGCAGCACCACGGAACGGCAAGTGAGGGCACGCCTGCGGTGCCACGGAATGGCAAGTGAGGGCACGCCTGCGGTGCCACGGAATGGCAAGTGAGGGCATGCCTTTGGCGCCACGGAATGGCAAGCAAGCGCACGCCTGCAGCACCATGGAATGGCAAGTGAGGGCACGCCTGTGGCGCCACGGAATGGCAAGTGAGGGCACGCCTGTGGCACCACGGAATGGTGAGTGAGGGCACAGCTGTGGCGCCACAGAATGGCAAATGAGCACACGCCTGTGGCGCCACGGAGCGGCAAGCGAGCGCATGCCTGTGGTGCCACGGAGTGGCAAGCAAGTGCGCGCCTGGGGCGCCACAGAATGGCAAGCGAGGGCACGCCTGCAGCACCACGGAACGGCAAGTGAGGGCATGCCTGTGGCGCCACGGAACGGCAAGCAAGCGCACGCCTGCGGTACCACGGAACGGCAAGCGAGGGCACGCCTGTAGCGCCACGGAATGGCAAGTGAGGGCACGCCTGTGGCACCACGGAATGGTGAGCGAGGGCACAGCTGTGGCGCCACAGAATGGCAAGTGAGCGAGCGCGTGCTGCGGCGCCACGGAACGGCAAATGAGCACACGCCTGTGGCGCCACGGAACGGCAAGCGAGCGCACGCCTGCTTCTTCTTTGCCCTTAGCTCCTATGGGAGTATAGGCCATCAACAATATCTTTCCAAGCCTGAGTGCACGCCGGCGGCGCCAGGGAACGACAGCCATTTCCAGCTAGCAGGCTGCTGTGCGAGTCGCAGGGGAACTTCGTGCGCAGCCTGCGGGGCCCCAGCTCGGCAGCCACAGCAAAGCCATGTCAGCGGCAGGAAGAATCCCAGGTTCTCGCGGCTCACACGCTGAAACGTTCCTGCCGCCCTTCGTTCCCAGCACAACCCCAGGTGCTGAGATCCGCTGGCCGCTTTCCCAGCTGCCATGGGCTCTAATGCCGGGCGTGGGAGGCTTTATCTGCAGCTCTCAAAGCGCTTGACAAGGGCGTGGGGCTGGTTTACAACCCAATTCACCAGCGCTGCGAAGTGCTTTCTGAAGGCGTGGCCGTCCTGTGCTGTGTTGCGCCAGGTGCCGGGCGGGTGAGAGCTGCTCCGGCATTCCCGTTCAGTCGCCTAGGCCCGTGGGTGAGTAGGTTTTTGGGGGGGGGCTGTGCAGTCGTCAAGGGCTGCTAATGAGGTTTGGAGTCTTAACCAGGGCACGCTCCAGCTTCAGAGAGATGCCCCGGGGCGCGCGCTGTGCCGTGTGGGATTTCCAAAGGCTCCTCTTTGGCCATCGCCGGGCCCCGGGGCCGTGGGACCTGCCAGATGTCCAATCCCAGGTGCGGAGCCAGCCTCTAGGAATTAAGAAAGAGATAGAAAATAAGACCCAGAATATCTTACGGCCGTTCTTATGTTCTTATGAGCTGCCCGGCGCTGTGCTCCATCTGCCCCACGCTGGCGCCCGTCGGGCCTGACCCATTTTAGCCTGATTTGAAATGTCAGAAACTTAAGCAACTCAGACGGCCTAAGGGCGGGGGGGGGAAGCCGCCCTAGCTATGCTTCTGCCCATGCTGCATAACTCCCAGTGCTCCGCATGCCGGCTCATTGAGGAAATGCCTGTGTAACTGGGCTGTAAACACTCGGCATTCCTTCCCTAAGACCGCCTTTTTCCCACTCCATGCACGCTGTCTGGGCACGAAGGGCCTCCCAGCACGGCTGCCCCCTTTCCACTCCGGTAACAAAACTCCTGCGTGGCTAGCCACAAGCAGCATCCACAGCAACAGTTCAACAGTTCCTGGGGCTTGTGCTTCACCCAGACCGCACCGCAGCTGTCAGTGAGCACGTCTCCGGTCTGTTAGTCTCTCCGCTTCTTTTGTTTGCCTGCACTAATGCAATCCGGCAGCTGCTGGTAATTTCTGGAGCTTTCCCTTCAAGCAGGGAGCAAGGCCAAGCCCAGGGAGGAAGAACAAACTCCAGGTTTGCGCCTGCATGGTGATGGCTGTTTTCAGCAAACTGCCCCGGCGGCGTGCAGGCGAGGGAAGGCGTTGCCTTCCCAAAACTGCCCATGCTCCTTCCAGAACAGAAATAAGCTCACTGAGATATTGACAGATTTTCTAGAAGTGGTGGAATCAAATTTGGTGGATTGGCTTATGTCCTTTTTCCAGGTCCCTCTCCCTTCCTCTTTTTCTGTTGTTTCCTTCCCTCTGTTCGTCTCTTATTTTTTGTACCTTAGTTATGTCTCTCGTATTTCATTTTGTGTGTAAAAGTTCATATTGTTTTAGCATCATATGGTAAGTTCTGCCATAGTGTTTGGGTTTCCTTCTTTTTTATTGTATTATAATAACATTTACAAGCAAGCTTTGCAGACGCATAGAAGTAGAAACCCAACGAGAGTGTTACTGTGTGACACTTCCAGGATGTGAAGATAGTTTGTTAGGATCAACCTTAAAACATCAGTTTCTAACTTAACTTTTTAGGCCCAAATTTCTTGTCCTGTTCTGGCTGTCGTATGCCATTCTCTTCTCCCACTCTGCCTGTGACTAGAGCCACTGTAAGAGATTCTGATCTTAAAAAATAACCCACTGCCTTCTGCTTGAGAAACGAACTTCTGAAGAATAATGGAAAAGGAGCATTAATTTGGAGAGTTTATTGTCTAAAGCGTCCAGATCTAGACAAGAGCCACTTCTCCCCCAGCGTTTGGAGAGCGAAAAATAGCCGAGCGAAGATCATTTGGGGACAAAAGTGTGAGGGGGTGCTACAGTTCTTAAAGTAGCCACTTTTAATGAATTTTTAGCTCATCAACCAACAGATTGAGATGAATCCAGTGCTGCCCTGCTGTGATTTGGGGAAGATACTTTGCACTCTTCATGCATAAAACATGGGTCCCTGCTTTAAGTGCCCAACAGCCGTACCCTAATTTTGGTGCCGGGACTGGCCCCTCCCAATAGACACAAATACCTAACTTCTAGCATGAATGGCTATTCTGATTCATGTAAACCTGAAGTAAGGAGATATTATGGTGCCTGTTAAACATTAAAAAAGGCATCACCCCTTAGGTGACTTGGGGGTTGCTGTTGCTTTGGCCAGTAGTGAATTCAGTTCGGTCGCAAGCACAGTTTAAGCACCCCACGCACAAGTCAGCCCCTCGTGCAACACTATTGTCAGACCCAGCTGCAGTGCTGCTGTGTGTTACAGCGCAGATGGGATGTGGCCTTTGGAAGTGTCACCAAAATATGGCCACGCATGTCTGAGGCCTGGGAATGTGTACCATCTGCCGTGCACTACCAGAGAGAAGCGGGCTGTAATCAAGCCTGCCGAGATGGTTATAACTGTAGTGTAGAGGGGCCCTTGCTCCACTGACCTCATAAATAACGAAATGCAGGAAACTACCCTACCCCTCCTCTTTCTGGATGCTCCGTCTAGTATCATTAACCTCAATCACATTGGCGCTACCCGCCCACGCTACGCACCAGCGAGAGGGACGTGGCCTCTCCCTTAGGACACTGGTGCCTTAGCTGTATGCAATTGTCCTTGCTCAATTTCTCACCTTTGTCGCTAGTTACTATAATCTTTCAACCAAGCCAAACAATTCCTCCCACTCCTTAATGCACTCTGCAGCTAGTTCACTGGGGCGACCGAAGCTGTATTCAGCCAAACTATGCACCTGGTGGCTTTCGGCTTCCCAAATAGGCCGGCTCTCCGTGGTTTGGATTGTCCTTCATTGCCTTTCTTGGATCCTTCCATCGTGGCGTGGGGTGGATTGATTGGTTTTGAGGACTGGAGCATACAGGCATACCTCCATATTTAAAATGTAGTCTAGCCAATCTGATAGCAAAGGATAGTCCCTGGTAGGATATCATTAGGGGTTAATTCAGACTTAATCCTGAGCAGCGGGGGTCTCTCAGCTGGCGTGTGGTGCCCACTGCCACGTTGGAGAGCGATATGACTGAGGGTTAAGTTTAGACCTCCAGGTCGGCATGCGTGAACCTGATGCCGCAAAGAGCGAATGCACATGAGCAGTGAGGCCAGCCTGCAGCGGATGCTAGACGTCTTCTCATGGAAACGCCGTGGCTCACGGTGGCAGGCTGTGGTTGGTAAACTGAGTCACGCCCATGCACCGAGGCTGAGCCCTCCCGCTTGGCAGCTCTCAGGAAATGGTTAGTGGGGCACACGCATTCCTTGGGCTCTGCTGGGAACAGTGTGCGATAGGTTGGAACAGGAAGTGATTCACACCCTCGTCTAGACTGAAGGGGCAGCGAGAGTTTGAGAAGAAAACGTTAACGACATGAGCTGTAATTTGGGCAGCAGCAAAGGACTCACGTGTGTTTTTATGTGAAGTCTTAGTTCACGTCTAGCTCAGAATAGGCCTGGTCTGCCCAAGGAAATGAGGTCAATATAAGTATATTGTTCAGGGGTGTGAAAAATCCACACCCCACCCCAACGATGCAGTAAAACCAACTTAGACAGCGCTCGGCTGAGGAGAGAATTCTCGGGAGCCCGAGTACCTGTGCTGGCAGGCGAATCTCTCCCATCGGTGTGGGCAGCGTCTTCGCTGAATCGGGCCAGCTGCCTCATTTCCACATTTTAAGTAGAAACAAGCATGAGGGGACGTATCCCAGACAAACCCATGATCGGGCCCAGAAACGAGCACGGTGCCTTCGCGTCATCTCCTGACTGCTCCCTGCAGCGTTTCCAGTCTCCCGCTTTTGTCCGAACCGGGCGCAGCCTGGGGGCGCGCGAGGCGGGGCAGGGGGGACAGGAACAGGCGTCTGGAAAGAGAGAGGCGGTGGAGGGGTTTTCCTACTTGGCAGAGTTCCTGTTGCTGGGGTTGTGTCTAAGGGCGTTCCACCGAAGGGCATGGCCCTGCTGGGTCGAAAGAAGGTCCGGACCAGCTATCTGCTCACCAGCCGCTGGCGTAGCATGGGAACCGGGACACGCTGGGTTGGGTTCTAAGCTTCTGTGTTGAGGGGGATGTCTTGCAAAGAGCAAAGCCAAAGCGTACTCCCCCAGCTATCGCCCCTGCTGTGCCTAGCCCCAGTAACCGGGGCGTTCTCCACCCTTCTGGGAGGGGCTAACTCCCTGTGCTAGCACCCCAGTGCTTGGAGCTGTTGCAGAGGGTCTCACCCTACCCCTCCCGCCCCCATAGACTCTCTGCCCTGGTGCACGTCCCAGCTCTCCTCCGACGGAGATGCGTCTAGCTCAGGCTCCTTTGGGGTAGCAGAAAGTTTCACTGACGTCCCAAGTCCTGACACACCAGCCCATTCCCAGGCCCCTTCCTGGCATTACTCTGGTCTCCCCCACAGCTCTGGTGTGAGCACTGCCCCCTTGAACGGGGTCTGTTCTGCTGAGCCTGGCTCTGGATCCTTCTCTGCCTTTCCGAAGGCCCCAGGGTCCACTGACGGTGTCACCTGCCCCCTGGGACTGACAACCCGCTCGTTAATTACACCGCAGGTGCCGTGCCCGGCCTTCACCCTCGTTAGCCTGTGATGGAGTCTCAGCCCGCCCCACCTCCCAACTGACCGGTGCGCGAGAGTTTGGAGAAGTCCCAAATGGCAGCAGGAGCAGCAGCACCATAGGCCACGAGGGGGGAAAGCCAAACCCACTGAAATCTCTCTTCGTGCCACCATCAGCCCCCGGGCCCGGGGGCACCCTCCCCCAGCTGGCAGTTACTAAGCCCGGGAGACAGTTACCGGAATCCGGAGCCTACTCGGATCATGGCTACTCTGAGCTGGGCACAGGCCGACAATGCCCTGCCCCACACCGCGCTGCAGAGGACAGATGTTGCGGTATCCCAAAGAGGTTAGTCCCTTGTTACCGCAGTGTGGCGCTTTTGGTGGCTTTGTTTTCTCTCCCTTTTCCACTTCTCTTTGGGAGGCTTGGAAGGCAGTTTGCCTTCCTGAAAACAGGGCCAGGGAAAGCAGTTTTTAGAGCGGGCTGCTGGGTTGTCCTAGGGTGCTTTCTTGTTGAAAATACTTACAGATGAACGAGGGCAGGAGAAATAAGGCCACGGTGTGTGACCCCGTGAGCTCTTGTCCCTGGAAAGTTGCTCTGAAGAGCGAGGGCAGGGAATAAGGGTGGAATGGAAGATAAAACGGTGATAACCAAGTGAAGAAAGGGAGAGTCAGGGCAGGTCAGTCTGCACAGCTGCATGAGTTAAGGGTGATTTTTATCACATTGCTGCGGTTTTGTGTAGACAGTTTCCCAATATAAACTGGGCGTACGTTGCTTTGGCTTGCCCGTGTAGCTTGTTGGGGCAAGGCTAACAGTCTAACCAGGGCTAAGCGATTTACGGGTTGCTGGGTTAGCTGAAGCAGGGCCAGTGAGTGAAAGTCTAAGAATCGGTTTGGGTAACTTTCCTGCTGAGTGGGCTAGAAGATGTCGACATAAATATCCGAAACAAGCCAACCTCATTCTGGGAGGTATGAGGAGTGTTATAAAAGAAAGACATGAGAGTCGGTCTTCTGCTCTAGTCCAGTGTTTCTCAACCGGTACTCAAGAGAAGTCTGGCGGGTACGTCAACACAACAGAAATTTGGAGACAACTGAATTTTTGTTTAAAGTTTTACAGTGCTTTATTATTTTTGTACTTTTTACACCCAAAAATGTCATCGCCCGCCCGGCTATGATTAAGTTGCTTGAACAAATGTGTTGCAATGGTAGAAAACAATTTTGTGCATCTGAAAACTGTAGGTATTGGAGGTACTTACAGTTTTATTTTATTTATTTATTTTTTAAAAAGGGGTACTTTATAAAAAAAGGTCGAGAAACACTGCTGTAGTCCACACATATATGGCCTCAACTGGAGTATTGTGTCCAGTTCTGGGTGCCACATTTCAGGAAAGATGTGGAGAAATTGGAAAAAGTCCAGAGAAGAGCAACTAACGGTCTAAAAACCATGACAGATGAGAGAAACTGGGTTTGTTTAGTCTGTTTTCAAAAGTACCTAAAAGTGTGTTACAAGGAGGAGGATGAAAAATTGTTCTCCTTGGCCTCTGAGGACAGGACAAGCAGCAATGGGCTTAAAGTGCAGCAAGGGAGGTTTAGGTTGGACATTAGGAGAAACTTCCTACCTGTCAGGGTGGTTAAACACTGGAATAAATTGCCTAAGGGGGTTGTGAAATTTCCATCATTGAAGGCCTGCTAGGACCGGTGCTGGGCCGCCCAGGCCCAACCTGCCTCCCCGTCCCTTTGGGGCTGGGCACGATAGCCTCAGACCCCCACCCTGGAGGAGCCGGGGAGCCGGGGGAGAGGGCTGGCAGCTGCAGTGCCATTTTGGTGGGAGGCAGGGTGCAGCTCTGCATTGCCCCAATGAGGGGAGGGAGGAATTTGGCTATGGGGCCTCGCTTACAGAGGGGTAGGCGGGGATTTCTTTACCTCGGCTGCCATGGGGGGTTGGTGTTCAGACTCTGCATTCTTAACCTCACCTCCGTCTCCAGGGCGTCTTGTTTGGGGATTGTCCTGTACGGCAAACCTGGTAACCTGCCACCCTCTCCTGTCCACTGTGGGTTGGCGAGGGAGGGGACAGTGACCTCCTGGCATTCCTCCCTCCCCCTGCCCGTGCCAAGCAGCTCTCCCCACTCGCCCGTCCCCCTTTGCCCCATAGCAGCGCCCCGTTTCAGAAGCGACGGCTCTCCAGGGAAGCAGAACACCCCAACCGGCTCCAGAAGACAGCATCGCCCCCAAGCCCAGGACGGGAGCCCACCCTGCCAAAAAGCCCAGAGCTCACGGCTCCGGGTCTGGACTCGGGAGCGGAGCCCCTTGGGCTGTGCTGCGGGGCCGCTTTCCTTCCAGCCTGCTCCTGGCCGCGGCCCAGAACTGCACAGCTGGCGTGCAGGTTCTCGTACCCGGCAGTCCCACTTCGGTCCCTTGGGAGACCTGGACAAACCTCCCAGGATTAAGAACCCTACCACGGAGCTGAGTCCCTCGCCTTGGGGGTCCATCCAGGGTCTCCAAATGCAACTACCTGTGGCGGTGTGAGGGTGTTTGGGGTACGCTCACGGGATTCCTCTAAAGAGCAGCTCTGTGAAGCCAAGCCCTGGAGGGCTCACACTGGATCCTGCTGGGCCCAGGATGTGGGGTTAAATAGCCTTGTTTAGAGCAGGCCCAGGGCCTTCCTGGAAGGCATGCTGCTTCTGCTCTAAAGCTGTGATGCGCTTGAAACTACAAGGAGACCCGAGGCGGGTGTTGCTCTTGCCAGAGCTTGTAGCAGGCCTGCTGTGATCTCGGGTGTGCCTGTTAGCATGCAGACGTGTTCTTCTTCCCTTTGGATGGTTTTCTCTTGTGTTGGTACCTTAGGAAGAATAACAAGGCTTGCATAGGAAGTGCGCGGGGTATCTGTAACCGCTGGCGGTTACACTCTGCACTGCCCAGAGGACAGGCAGACCTCGGGAGGCAGCGCCTCTCTGCTAGGAGGGCTGCAGTGCAGGCAGGGAGCTGGAAGGACCGTGGTCAGAGGTGAGAGAGTCGTCTCTGCCTGAGAGACGGGATGGCTGTGAGCGCCGACAGAGCGTGCGGGTGCCCTTGCAGGATCACCGAGGCGGGTGACAGCTGCAGATGCCCGGAGGTTTCTGCAGGCACTGTCCTGACGCTGGGAGAATGCTTTCTCCTTCCACCCCCCTCTGCTCCTGAGTGACTATTGAGTGCACTGAGTCAAGCTTCCTGGGATGCAGAGGGGAATGCCAATGATCTGTGAGCTGAGGTTGGATTACTAGAGAGAGATCCACTAGGTTATGCTGAAGAGAGGCCTAAGCCATTGTCAGTCATGCCAAGCTATTGGCCTCAGCATCATGCAGCAGTGAGTTACACAGGTTAATTACAGGCTGGATTAAAAAGTATTACTTTCAAAACAGTTGTCTTTTTGGTTTCACTGTGGCCTTGTGCAATGGGACATGGTGAGCAGAAGCACAGGGAATGTCTGTGATGTACGGTTTGTGTTTTCATACTCTTGCCAGCTGTTTTAACTCTCGCTACAGGAAATTGGCCTACCCCAGCGAGGTGTAACTCATGCTAGTGGGTGGGCTGCGTGAGTGGTCCTCCCTTGCAGTGGGCCACACGGTGGTTGTAACCACGACAGCCGCCCGGTCTAGGGCAGTTTTGCTCACTGCGCGTGCGTGCCTAGAATTTGCGGGATGTGCTGATGGAATCGTAGCGGCGCTGGGATGGGTTGCAGGGAGCGCCCGGCTCTTACGGGGAACATTCAGGCAATGAACATGCACCTCCCTGCATGGACTCTTGCTTCCTGTGCGTGTTGCTTTAGTAAAACCAGCAGGGGAAAAAACCTGCCTGGATGGAAACCAATGACATTCGGCAACCCTGCACGTGGGCAACCGTCAACAAAACGTCTCGTGGGGCCACATGGATCCCCGATGGCTGCCCACTGCTGGCCTGGGGACAAATCCTGCCCACCTGCAGTCAGCAGGGCCAGCGGAGTCCGACCGACTGCAGGGCCAAGTACGGTGAGCAGCTGACAGCTTGTAAAAGGCCCGTCCCAGGGGAACCATGACTGTGTCCTTCTCTGACTGTTCGCTCTGCTGTAGCCTCCTGGGAGGAGGGGACCCAACGGCACGGCGTTCAAGGGGAGGCAATGCCATGCATGTTACACAGTGCTGCCATATCTGCCATGTTCTCCCTCCTTCTAATTCACCTGAGACCCTCCTGACTGGAGCTTTGCTACCAAGCTAACGGGACGGTCTGACACCGCAGCCGTGAGCGGAACGTGGCCTCACTGAGCACCCATCACAATGGCAAGATTTTCCCACGGCACTCAGCTGTGAATGCTTCACTAGTGCAAAATAATCCCCTTGCACCATCGGTGTGCATGGAGCTCCAGGATACAAGTCCTTGTCCTGAAGAGAAGAGTTCAAAGTCAGTGGTTGTCAGCCACCTGCACACGTTGCAGCAATAAAAAAAAAAAAAAAAAAAAAAAAATTCTGCCTGCCCTCTCAACTAGCCATTAAGAAAGCAAGATGAGACCTTGCACACTAAGTGAAAACCAAACCAGCTCAAGGAAGGCAAGGCCAGGAGGGACAGCAGAAGTGGGCGCCAAAGCAGAGGATCTGAAAAAGCAATTCACGTTGTGGGAAGCGGGGTGCAGGTGCCGGTACAACTGGTGTTTCCCGTCAGGAATCGTCTAGATTTTGAGGGCAGAGAAGTGTCAGTCGAGGCTGGCTTAGCGGTAGCCAGGCACAGGAGTCAGGCCGGTGACCTCTAAGGAATGAGAGCTATGTGGCATGTTCCTAATAAAAGTTTTGAGGAAGGAACGGTTCTTCTAAGACAGAAGGAATCATTCCAGTTATGCTGCTGGCCAGGCAACACTTGTTACACAAGTCGAACGGGCTGGCGTGGTGCAGATGGGTCTTATCTTGGTGTGGGCGTATTGAATTCACAGCCGGTCGCAGTACACCCCTGTCGTGCATACCTGGTAGATGACAGGAGAGCAGTGCAGGCAGGGACACAGACCAGGAAAGCGCTAGCAAAAGCAGGTGCCAAGGTGTCAGGCCCCCATTGGAGAAATCCTGCTCTTTACTAGCTAGCCTAGAGTCGCCCTGCCCAGCCGGAAAGCCAGAGGGCTGTAGTCTGAGCCCTGCCTGTCAGCCAGCAGCGTGTGTGAAAGCGCGTTGACAGGACACGCTGCCTCGGGGGCTAGACTGCTGGAGAGCTTCGCCCCAGCCTGCCTCTGCAACCCACTGGCCTTCTAGACCCGCTGCTACCTCTCCTGCTTGTCCTTGTGTTCAGCCACAGGGCCTGACTAGCCCAGGCGGCCACCGGAGCTGAGGGCAGCAAGGCCCAGCCACCGCCGAGGACCCAAACCAGCCCCTGGCAGACAGCCTGTCCCTAATGTGCCTGTAGGTAAGTGTCCACATCAGCGTGCTGGGCATGGGGAGGCAGGCCCAGGGCTGGGAGAACTGGGGTCAGAGGCCCTCGGGAAGGGAGGGCATGTTCAGGGATGCTGGGCAAAGGGTGGGGGGCCAGGAAGGGGGCAGGGGCAGGACAAAGAGGCTGGAGCAGAGCGGCTGGAGGGGAGTCACCTGTGACAGGGGCAGAGACCCTGCGGGGTGGGGAGGATAAGGGCAGCAGCAGACTGGAGGGCAGCACTCAGCTGCAGAAGGCAAGGCTGGGGCAGCACTCAGTGCAGAAGGCAAGGCTGGGGCACTCAGCTGCAGAAGGCAAGGCTGGGGGGCAGCACTCAGCTGCAGAGGGCAAGGCTGGGGCAGCACTCAGCTGCAGAGGGCAAGGCTGGGGCAGCACTCAGCTGCAGAAGGCAAGGCTGGGGCAGCACTCAGCTGCAGAGGGCAAGGCTGGGGGCAGCACTCAGCTGCAGAGGGCAAGGCTGGGGCAGCACTCAGCTGCAGAAGGCAAGGCTGGGGCAGCACTCAGCTGCAGAGGGCAAGGCTGGGGGCAGCACTCAGCTGCAGAGGGCAAGGCTGGGGGGGGGCCCAGCACTCAGCTGCAGAGGGCAAGGCTGGGGGGCGGGCAGCACTCAGCTGCAGAAGGCAAGGCTGGGGGGGCAGCACTCAGCTGCAGAGGGCAAGGCTGGGGGGGGGAGCAGCACTCAGCCGCAGAGGGCAAGGCTGGGGGGGCAGCAGCAGGCTGCAGCCGCTCCCGGGGGCGACCCGTGGACGGCGGGGGGCTGTGCGGCCCCTGTCAGTCATGACGCGGCGGGCGGGGCGGCGGGATTGGCTGCCGGCCGCAGGTGGGGCGGGTCCGGCCCCGCGGCTCCCCCGCTCGGCGCTGCCCGGCCGCACTGAGCCGCCGCTCCCGCAGGGCCGGCCCCATGGAGCTGCTGGGAGCCAACCTGTCCGCGCTGCCGCGCCCGCGCGAGTACGACTTCGAGCGCCGCTTCGACGAGCTGCGGGCCCTCCAGTGGATGCGGGAGAACTGGTGAGCGGGGCCGGGCCGGGCCGGGCTGTCCTGAGCCGAGCCGGGCCGTGCCGGGCTGAGCCGAACCGGGCCGGGCTGTACCGAGCCGAGCCAAAGCGGGCTGTACCGGGCCGGGCTGTGCTGAGCCGAGCCGAGCCGGGCTGTGCCGGGCTGAGCCGAACCGGGCCGGGCTGTACCGAGCCGAGCCAAAGCGGGCTGTACCGGGCCGGGCTGTGCTGAGCCGAGCCGAGCCGGTCCGGGCCGGGCCGCGCGGCTGGAGCCCGGGCCAGAGCGGTGCGCGCCCCGGAGCTGCGCTGGAGCGCGGGGCTGCCGGTGCGAGCTCTGCTCCTAGCTCCGATGGGAGGGGAGGCCCCGTCCGAGGCCGGTTCTGCAGGGGGGTCAGGCGAGGTCCGGCCGGGCAAACTGTGGGCAGCTGGGCGGCGAGCCATGAACACTCCCAAGACTGGGGGTTGGGGTGCGGGCTCCCGCCGAGGGTGCGGGCTTTGGGGTGGGGTGCAGGAAGGTGCTCTGGCCTGGGACTGAGGGGTTCAAAGGGGGGCGGGGGATCAGGGTTCAGGATGCAGGTGACACTTGCCTAATGCAGCAGCATGTCCCCTCTCCTTCTCCTTCTCCGGCACAGCCAGTGGCTCTGCCAGCCCCACCCATGGGCTGCAGGTCCCAGCCAGTGGGAGCTGCAGAGACAGCGTTTGGGACCAGGGCAGCATGCAGAGCCCCCCAGGTGCCCCTGCTTCCGGAGCCAGGTACAGAGTCGAAATCCATGTAGCCTCCTGGAAGATGGTGCGTGGTCAATAGAGCAATGGCCTTGACATAAAACTAGGTTAGCTATCCTGCTTACCTCAGTATCAACGTAAGGTTACAGTTGCTGGTGAAAGTTGAATATTAAACTCCTTCGTAGCCCTGGGCCTTTTGCAAGCCGGGAACTAAACTTCTTATGCTGCTGGCTTGAATAGTGAAACCCATTGTCCAAGATTAACCAACACTTGCTAGGTTTCAGAAAGCATGATTCAATGTGCAATTGTTTTGTGTCTCAAAGGAGATGTTAGAGAGCAGCATCTTTATATGCTGTTCTTGTTTGAACTCTCTTTCTTCCCTTGGCACAAATGTACATTGTGCAAGGAACGTCTACACGGCCGTTTTTAGTCCGGTGTTAGCTGGCTGGGCTGTGGGTCTCTTATCCCTGTGTAGACGTACCCGGAGGAGCTCCTTCGAGATAGCAGTGCTCGTGATAAAGCCTCAGCTGACTTACTTAGTGTTCAAATATCCTTTAAGCAAATGTGCATTCCCTGAGCGCAGGGGGCGTTTTTCGGGTGCATAGCGGCAGCTTGAAACTGAACAGTTATAAATAGCTTTAAAGGAGCCAGCTGGTACAGTCCCTCAGTGTGTGAAGCCCTGAGCCCTGTTTGTAGGGGCTTAGACAGGCACAGGAGAGCAGAGGCTGCCGTAGGTCACAATTAGGAGTGGGGAGGTAGGACTGTAATTGGAGAGACCTAGTTGGTGTGATTTGTCAGGTGCTCGCTCGGGCGATGCTGTAGGTAGAACACCAACAATCGCAAGGGCTTGCCTGCTAACTGAGGCGCTCTCAAAATTCCGTGGTCTCCGATCTCCTCCAGTGAAATGCACCTGGGTCCGGTGGGTTTGCCTCAGAGGCAGGCAGGATCCAGTGGCCGTAGACAAGGCTTAGTCCGCAAAGGTGGTAGGGAGCCTGCAGATTTGGAGGGAAGCAATTGGACTGGGTGGCTGTGGCGTTTCGAAGGGCCGGCACAATGTAAACTAGCCAGTCCTGGGAGATGAAGATGGTGCGTGAGAGGGGGACGTGGCCCCACGGCACCGTTCTCCTTCTGCGTCGAGTCCCTGTTCCTCTTGCCAAGGTTCCAGAGTTGTCTGCATGCTCGGAGACTTCCACTGAGTGGCATGGCTTAGGCTGGCCTGCGCGTCTGGCAAGAGACCCCCGTGCTCTGGTTTTGTCCCTGGGGTAGAGGTGTGTCGTCAAGTTGTGTTCGCCCCTTTCCTAAGGGAAAATTGCAGCCTGATGCCTCGTCACATCTCCGGTGCGCCGACTGACAAGCACATCCTGCTTGAGGCTGAAAACAAAAAGTGCTCTCCTGTCTCTGGCCCAGCAGGCCTCGTAACAGGAAGCGCTTGTGGGCCGTTAGCCTCGTGGGGCACCCTGGCAATTTGCACAGTCGGAGGAGTTGTCGGTTGAGAGGGGGAAACTCGTTCCCTTGTGCAGTTGGAATGCACAGGGCAATTTGAGTAGGAGGCATGTTTCCTATGCGCCTCCGGTTCAGCCGCATGCAAAGCTGCAGCCCGGGATCGTGCCGTGTGAGAGGACGGGCAGCGGCTGCATTTGATTTGCCCACGCTCGGTATGTCTGGGCTGGCAGCCAATCGCCTTTTCCTGGCCTGCTCAGATTTGCACTGAGCCATGATATTTGTCAAAACTGGAAGGCCCCAAAGGGCGGAGGTGGGGTGCATCCAGTTTTGGCTTGGGCCCCAGCTGATCTGAGACCAGAACTGAAAACACCTGCGTTGTATTGACCTTCATAGACACTTCTTGTGCACGCTGAGATGAGGGGACAAATGCCCACAGCACACACCCCTCCCTCTTCCAGAGTCCCTCCACTCCTAGCTCAGGACCCCAGCGAGCCCTGGGGATGTATTTGTAAAAGAATAGGCCGCACCCTGCTTCCATTGGGACGGCTGTTGTGCATTCACGGTTCCAAGCGTGGAAATGGGACTGGCTAGAAGAGAGAGACCGAAGTCGGGTGAGGTTCTCTTGTTTGTCGGGTTAAGTTCTGTTGATGCTCACACGGGCTCTTCCTCAGCCCTGAGACACGGTGCGAGACACGGCCTCGGGTCTCTGGAATAAAGGTCGCTTCTTTGTGGCTTAGAGCAGTTTGGAAGGAGCCGGGCCGTTGCTGGGAGTGGCTCGGAAAGTAACTTTCTCGGAGAGGTGTGTCCCGGCAGCAGGCCAGCGCGCTTGATTACTGTGCGGTAAACTGTTGTAAGTGCGGAATGGAATGAATGGGCCGGTTGTCATGGGTGTGAATGATGCTGTCACTGCGTGCTATTCAGTTCCCAGGCATGGGTAAGATTGCCAGCAGAACCCTTGGCTGGCTTAGTCCCATGACAAACACGCTCTGGAAGGGAGGGAGCGATCCAGCCCAAAGCCGAGCTGACGAATTGAATAGAGGGAAGGATTCAGACCAAGCGTTTTGAAATCAAATCTAAACTCAGCCCAGTCCTCTTCCTTCCAGAGAGTGAGATGCCCTCCTTTCCAAAGTCCCTTGGGGCCCTGCTTGTGGGGGATGGGCGGGGAGTTAATTTCGGTTGCTGGACCTTGAACTCGCTGTGTGCTGGTCGAGTGACTCTTGCCTTTCACAGACCTGGAGAGCAGCGTGGAGAGGAATGGCTTCTGTTGGCATTCATATGCCGACCACTGGCAGCGCCTGCACCTGTTGTGGGTAACACCTCTGAGCCCTGGCTTGCTGCCCGCCGCACACACTCCTGGCTGGTTTTGCCAGGTCCCTCTTGCTTTGGTTTTTCTCGGGCGAGCTGGGCTGCTTTTTGCTACTGTGCTGCCGCCAGGCAGTGCTGTTGGGCTCCGGATCGGGTGAGAAATAGCAGGGGTGGGCAGGCCTCACATTGGGGGGAGGCTCCAGAGTCCTCACTGGCATGTTGGCAGCTGGATGGCTCCACCCTTCGCCTGGGAACCTGGAGGAGCGTGGAGCGAAGCAGAGGCCTTTCGATATGTCCCCAGCCTGACCACAGTGCACCAAGTTTGTCCAACTTCCGGCTCAAACGCCCCTTGTTTGCGAGCTGTGATGCCCGCAGAGCCCTAGGGCCACCACGCCAGCCCCCTCCTGTTCACGTGGGTCCATCTCGTCTCTACGAGGCGTCAGCATGTGACCCTGTGAGCCTTCATACACTTGCCACGTACGGCTCACACGGCTGTGTCCTGCCCAGCTCAGGCCTAAGGTGAGGGCTCATTGGAACAGAGACTGACCTGCTCTCCCTGAGCTCTCTGCTGCCCTGCTTCTGAGGCAGGGGCTTGGAGAAGAGAAATAAATCTAGCACCCCGCTGGCCATAGCTGTGCAATAGATGTAACCCCTGGCGCCCAACATTGGCGTCAGCCCTGCTCCATCCCACCCCTACGGCGTCCGCCCTGAGAGCGGGGATGGAATCGGAACCGGGCCTTGGGCAGTACAACGGTGAAGGAGGCCCCTGTCCTGGTGGCTGGGCCTGTGTTGGGCTTGGCGGCTAGTTCTGCGTGGGACCGGGCAATGCTGCCGAACCAGGAACAATGGGCTTGTGGTCCAAGTACGTGGATTACCCTGACTCGGTTTCCCATCTCTCGAAGGGCGCTAGTGGTGCTTCTAGCCTGCCCTTGGTCGCTCTGGCCTTGCGGGGACCCGGGCTCTCTCCTGGGTGTGTGGAGAGCTAGTCCAGAGGCTCCCTGAGCCGTCTGGGGTCTTCCCAAGCACTTGGGCGTTTCATGCACAGCCACAAGGGGCCTTGGCGTCACCAGGCCACACCCCTCCGTGCTCGTGTGAGCCGCGTTGTGTCGGCTGCCACTCGGTGGCTGTAACTTGAGCTTCCTGCGCAATTGGGGCGTCTTCCTCCTCTGGCCCTGGTGCGAGGGGATCCCGCCTTCTGCGCACTGTTGCTCTCCACAGACACATCCCTTCCGGGGCACGTTGGGCCCAGTGCATGCTGGGTGGAACCCAGCCCGCGTGCCTGGCCCGGCTCCCATGGGGCTGCGAGCCCATAGGAATGGCCGGAGGCCGGGCTTGGGATGAGGCAGGAGAATTGTCTGCTGGATCGTGGGCCTCAGCGCTGCTTGAAGGCCTTGGCGCCCCAGTGCTGCGGGGGGGGGGTGACGCAGACGAGCCAATGGGCACAGCCCCTCGGGAAGCGATTGTGTTGACTCGTCGGCCTGCGCTTCTGTGAGGGGGCAGGGTCGCCCGCCGCCTACGGCCACCCCCGTGCCCCGGCCCCGCTCAGGCGGCTGCGGGTCCAGCGTGGGCCCCCATCTGTGCCCGGCCACCCTGCATGATGGCAGGAGTTGGGCAGGGACGAACGCAGACCAGCGCATGCTTAGTCATGCCCAGCGGGGCCAGGCTGGGAGCAGCTGTTTACTCTTGGGGTGTCTTATCGAGGCGGAGGGTGGGCAGGGGCGTCTGCTGGACTCCTTCCCGGAAAGTGGCTGGGAGGTGACCTTCGTCCCACTTGGGCTTTCCTCGCTGAGCCAGCTGGCCCCTCGGGCGTGTGCACTGTGAAGGGAAACCCCTCGGGCCCGTGGGGCTCGTGCTATGGGGCGGAACCTGGCCACGTAGATGTTTCTGCCAGGGCAGAACCCGCCGGGGGGATGGCAACTCTGCTGGTTTAGCCTGGCGAGCAAGCCAGAGTCAGCTCTGCCTTCGCAGCGTCCCCGTGAGCCTCCCTGCGCCGGCGGTTTGTAAGCTCGGCTCTTACTGGGGTGGTGGGCCTGGAGGGCCGAGCTGGGACCGCCCGTCGTGTCCCTCGCCTCCCTGATCTGCAGAGCGGCCACCCACCTGCTCCCAAGTCTGCAGTTTGCCTGGGAGGGCGGAGCAGTGAGATTGTAAAAGGAGGAAGATCCCAAACAGGCAAATGAGCAGGGGGCCGGAGCGCAGCGCTCAGTCGGCTGGGCTCTGGCGGCCGCGACTGCTTCAGGCGGGGGAGTAACGCTGCTTTCTAGCCGCCTTCGGATGAGACCGGGCAGCGGCCGGCCAGGAGGGAGAGCTGGGCCGCGGTTGGAGGAGTTTCTCTGTTCAAGCCGAGAGGGTCAGAGTCCTGCAGAGGGAGGCCTGGCTGGAGCAGGGACCCCGAGCTCCTGAATTACGGGCTGGAACACACGGCTCCCGAGAGCAGAGGGGCTTGTGGGAGGACCCCTGGGGTGATGCGGCCGTTCGGCTCCCCTCTTCCCCTGGCAGCAGAGCCGCGCTTGCTCGCACACGCCCCAGGGCGGGCTCGGCAGGAAGGAAGGGTTAACCCTGTCCTCACGCCGAACAAACAGCCCGCCGCCCCTTTGGCAAACACAGGCTGTCATGGGAGCTTAGCTCAGCTGAGTTGACTGCGTCTCTTCAGGGTGCCTCGGCACTTCCTGGTGCAGGATCCTGCCCGGCCCAAAGCCTGCCTGGCCAGGGACTGGGGGATAGTCGGGGGCTGTCCTGATGCGGGGCTGGGGGCTCCCTTTGCTGCGGGCTCTTCGACGCTCACTTCAGCGTGCCCTGCCTGACGGGAGGTGCGGGCCAGAGCGAAGCCTCGTCAGGCCAGGAGTACCAGCCGACCCAGGCCTCCCTCGGTGAAGTGCAGGAGATCAGCTCCCAAGGGTCCCTCCTAGCCTGACTCTGTTAATCTCCTGTTTGGGGACCAGGGGGAAGGCGGCACGTTGCTGCCGCTACGCCACGACCCTGCCCTGCGACACGGCGGCTTTTCTGCCAGCCAGCCAGCTCCGTGCCTACCCCTAAGCCCCCTGCTACTCCGGTCCTGGCATGTACGTCTGCCAGGACACAGCCAGAGACCGTCCCCCTGGGCTGTTCGGCTGGGTGGAGCTGAATGTGGAGTCCCGTCTCCGGGCAGAAAGGCAGGAGCAGTAACTTGAATGTCAGTTGATGGGCAGATGCTCTTGGGGCGTAGGGAAGATGCCTTGGGATTCCTGACCGGGGCGTGCCGGCCTCACGCTCGCACGCTGCGGATCGTATTTCAGATGAGATTGCTGTTCCCCCCGGAGCCTCTCTCTGAAACCTCCGGAGCAGCACGGAGGGCAGCCTGCCGGCCACGGCAGTGTGAACTGGAGCAAGGGATGGTAAATCCCAGTGAATCAGTTCACTGGTGAAACGCTAGGTGTGCCTAGTGGTTAGCCGGTTAACCGGCTAACATGGGATCCTGGGCTAGGGACTGCCCCAGCCAGCGGGGCTCCCACCCTCCTCCCCACGCTGCTGGCTCCCAGCTTCCCCCCGCCGGAGCATCCCCTGTCCGCGGCGTGTTCTCTGCGGGGCTGGACTAGCCCTCTGCCCCTGGCAGGCGGGGAGCTGCTCCAGTCCCTCCCCATTACTGCTTAACCGGATCAGGAAGCATTACCTGTTTAGGGGGATGCTTACTGGTTCACCAGGTGACCAGTGAACCATTTACATCCCTAACTGGAACAGTGCTGGGCAGAGGGGCCCTGGGAGCTAGCGAAGGCAAAGAGCGTGAGGCCTGGGCTCAGGGAGAGGCAGGCCGGCTGGAGAGGGCCCCGGTTGGAGGGGTGTGACCTAGGGTGGCTGGAGCCCAGCCCGCGGGCTGTGCTTTCCGTGGCTGCCCTCAAACGAGCCCCATCAAGACTGCGAGGGGGGGGGAGGGCAGCTTCCTACGGCCAGGGCTCTGAAGGGCAGCACTGCTCCATCCTTCACTCCCTCTAGCAAGAGGTGGTGTTAGCCCTCGGCCCCGAACCCGGGGATTTAAGAACACAGTGATGTGAGCAGCTGGGGGGGGGGGGCTGCCTTGGGTTCTTCCCGCCCACTCCGTCTCTTCCTGGGCCCTCCAGTGCTGCCCAAAGACCCGCCCCCCTCAGAAACGCAGACGGCGGCAGGTTGCTGGGACTGCTCTGGCGTCTCTGCCCAGCGCAGATAGAGCAATAGGATTTGATGATGCCTTCGCTGGAGACAGGACCCAGCCCCGTGCTGGTGTCCAGGCTGCGGCCCTACTGCAGCCTCCCCGGGCGGGAGCGGTCTGGCGGGAGGGGCCGCGTGCGGTGTGGCTGGAATCATGGACTTGTGCAAGCTCCGCTGATGAGTGCTTGGATGGGGGAGCGCCAAGGCGCACAGCTGGGGCGGGAGGTGGGGTCTGTGACCTGCACTTCCTGACACTAAGCTCCCGGCCGGCAGTGTCGGGGGAGGCCGGAACGGCTCGATTCGGCGCTACTCCTTGGTGGCGTAAGCCTGCTGCTACCCTGCGTTTCCCCTGCAGCTCTCCCTGCTTCCTGGCCGGCGCGGGGCCGGGGCTGCGGGGGAATGGCCAGTCCAGGGAGTGGATTTCGTCCCGGCTGGTGGATTGTCAGGGCTGCCTCGTCCGAAGGGCGTATCGGAAAGGGGGTTCCAGGCCTGGGGCCCTACAGCCAGCACGGGTCACAGCAGGACACGGGGCTGTCTTGAACCAAGCCTGCTGCGAGGTTCAGCCCCCCCACCTCCGGCACTGCCGTGGGCTCCGCGGGGGCAGACAGCGTTGTGGGCATCTCCATAATGTAAGAGCCCCCTGTCTTTTCCTTCCCTCGTCAAGGGCTCCGCTGACGGGACGGGCCTGCTCCTCGTGACGAGAGCTAAGAGAATAGCAGATACTGCCCGTGTCCCTGGGGGTGCCGGGCGCCACTAGACTCCCCGTGTCCAGGCTAGTGACCCGCCCCGGAGCCGGGGTAGGGCCCGTCTGCCTGCGCTCACAGGGGCCGGCCTGCCTGAGAGCTCTTCTTCCCGCCCCGCAGGCGCAAATCCTTCTCCTTCGCCGTGGCGTACGTGCTGCTGATCTTCGGCGGCCAGCGTGTCATGAAGCAGCGGCGAGGGTACGACCTGCGCATGCCCCTGGTCCTGTGGTCGCTCAGCCTGGCCCTGTTCAGGTAAGCACGGCGTCTCCCCCGGCTGCCGCAGGGCCCCGCTGTGCCGGCTGGCCCCGGAGGGAGCCGGGGAGACCAGCCCGGAAGGAGCCACTGAAAAGTCTCCAGGGGGCTTCAGTTTCAGGCCTTATTTTAACCCCCTCCCCCCGGTCCCAATCCTGCAGAAGTGACCCCCCCATCCCTGCCTGGCTTCCCTTTGCCTTCCCCACCACAGCAGCCTGGGGGGCGGTTGGGCCCTTGTCTGTGACAGGTCGGCCCAGGAGCAGGCCGGGCGCTCGCGTGCGGCTGCCTGTGGGCACCCCAGGGCCCTGACGCCCGGCCACGCTCAGCCTGAGCTGGGGCTGCTTCCCTGGAGGAGGTGGGTGGTGGCCGGGCTGCAGGCCTCTGCGCTGTGCAGGGTCTCGCGCTGCCTCGCCGTCACCGACTCGGACACCTTGGGGAGCCGCTGACTGTGGGCCTCTCCTGGGGACCCTGGGCCCGGGTGTGGGAGCATCTCGAGGAGAAGAACCCAGACCTTGACTGCCTCTCCCCCCCTCACCAATGGCGGGGAGGACAGAGCAGTGCATGATCCCAGCCTCGCTCTCTGAGCCGAGAGCCTCCGACTCTGGAAGAGAACACGCGAGGGATGGCCAGCCCCTCTCTGGCCGGCTGGCAGTGGGTGTCCTTCAGGGGCAGCCCATCCATATAGGCGAACTAGGCGGTCGCCTAGGGCGCCAAGTTAAATGGGGCGCCAAATTCAAGTGCAATATCATGGAGGGGTTTGGAGGTGGGGCGCCGATTGCTTGGTTCGCCTAGGGCGCCAGTTGCTGGCAGCTAGTCTAGGGCCGCCCCTGGTGTCCTTATGTACCCTTCCTTGGCTGCTGGGGAGATGCGCAGGGGAACTTGCCAGTGTGGCAAACTTCCTGCTTGCTCCCCCAGCAGCGGGGCTAAAAGCTGGCCCCCCAAACGACAAGGATGAGCTGGGTCCTGCTACACACAGATTTCTTCTGGGAGCAGCAGGGTATTTTTCAAGTACCCGCCACGGACAAGTCGTAAAAGTGAGATGACAAATCTTACGTCGCAGGCCTGTGTGTGGAAGATTCAGTTCTTCGTCTTTAAACTGTCTATAAACTGCCCATAAACAGCTCCGCTGGCTTCCTCTGGGACTCCAGCGCGCCTGCCGAGTGACTCAGCCACAGCGTAGCTCTGTAGTTCAGGGCTCCCCGCCAACAGCCTTCGGTTTTCCCACCCTCCGCTCGGCACCTGTTTGTTGCCGAGCGCGACCGTCGTCCTCGCGAGATCAGTCGGTGTAAGGTGCTGACGCACGAGGGGGCGACGCTGGCTGGGAGTGATGCTGGATTCTCGCCGGCCTGCGTGGTCCGTGTAGGGTAAGGGAAGATGTGGGAAGCTAGAACGACACCTTGCCGTACAGTGTTCTGGCACGTGCAAGCTCTCGCACGGATAGTGCATGCACAATCACCGTGAGGCCATAGCCCCGCTTGAATGACTGTTACGCTTGTGGGTCTGCCTGAGCGCCTCTTTCGAAGTATTGAAGGTGTTTGTACCCCTGGGTTGCTGGGATACTGTCCTCCGCCTCTTATCTCTGGGCTGGTATTTCATAGGTGATGTTCTGACAAAGCAGTTCTAGAGGAGAAGCCACAGTTGCTGACACCAGCTCAAACTGCTTCCAACCTGATGCACACACGAGAGGCTGTCTGTCATCACACCAGTGCGATTTAGCAGCTCCCCTACTCTACCTGCAGTTACGGCTCCAAGTCTGAGGGGAGCCGTGTTAGTCTGTAGCTTTAAAAACAACACACTGTCCTGTGGCTCCTTAGAGACCAACACGTATATTAGATCGTGAGCTTTCATGGGTAAAACCCACTTCTTCAGATGCGTTGGAGTGGAAATTACAGAATCTAAGGTATATACAACAGCAAAAGCAGTTACCTGTCAATTATAGGACTAGTGTTAATGAAACCAATTGAGTCAGGCTGGAGTGTCCCATTCATAGCATTTGATGTGGAAATGTGAATATCAAAGGTGGGGAAAATTGCCTTTGTAGTGTGCTCCAGTGCTTTGTGTGCACTCGGCTCTTCCCAAAGACTCCTCCAAATGGCCCAGCTTGCTCAATAGGAGCAGTTGTGGGAGACTTACCATAATTGGGTGGTGTTGGCCTTTCACCACTGTGAGGCGGCGGGGGGGTGGGGAGAGACAGGAGATGCATTGCACTTGTTGGATTGAATAGTTTATTTGCTGAAAGATGCAGTTTGGGGGCAACTGAAACCATCTGCAAATTTGGACCAAATTCAGCAGAGAGCTTGAACCAAATTTACAAAAAGAAATTTTTAAGTCAAAATGGTTGGCTCTTCTCACACTTCTGAAGTGAAAGGGTTTGACTTTGTGTTTCATTTTGCAATATGGCTAGATTTGTTTCCAAGCTTTTCAGATGGGTAAAAATCACCCTAAATAAATCAATGAAAATGTCCAGGTTGAACAAAAGGCTTTGCTTGACTAGGAATGAATTTCTTGACTTTTTTTTTTCATTTTGTAAGAAAGGACAGCATTTTCAGTTTTGGTTCATTCTAAACCCGTGTTTTTGGGTTTTGCTCTTTGGTTCGGCCACTGAACTGAAAAATCCATTATTTGTGTCCCTCTGGGTTCCGTTTCTGAAATGGTGCTGAAGGCAATTTGTCTGCATTTGCAGCTAAACCACGTGCAGGACTTGCTTAGCTGTCCTGTCAACAGCTTCTGTAGCTTAGACAAGCTCTGTGAGAAGTGGAAAAAACGAGGGTTTAACTACCGTTGTCAGCCTCTTGATGTCTTGCCTGCATAGGGGAGGAGAAGGGCGTTCTGTCTTCGCCTAGGTATCTACCAGGGTAAAACGTGTCTTGTAGGGTTAGTATTTCTAGCAGACAGCAGACTTTTAAAGTCCTTGCTAATCACTATCCATAGCCAAACAAGCCAGCCATGTGGAGTCAGTGCAGCTGCTAAGCGAGGGGATGAATTTCAGCTTCCTCTCTGTCAAGTTGTCTCTGATTCAGAATTTTTAGTCTGGGGGTGGAGAAGGCAGGCTGGATTTTTTCCTAGCCCAGCTGGGCTTTGCCCTGTAGCACAAGCTGTTCAATCACTTCTCAGTCTGTAAACCGAGCCAGCCAGCTGGTGCCATCCATCTCCAGTCGGATCAGAACCGCACCACACGGACCACTGCGGTGTGCCGGATGGACACACGGGCCTGGCTTAGCCAGCGCACCCGCAGAATGGCCTTTGCGCATATTGAGTGCCGGGGCTGAGATGAGCCAGTTGAGCTGGTAGCTCTCTCCCTAATACCCCCCTCCAGTGATGTGTTTTGTATCCGGTGAGGCCCGGGCCCGGCCCGACCTGCTGGAACTCCAGCCCAGGGGTGCCGGGAGAGGGGACCGGAATATCCGCCTGTGGGCGCTCACTGCTGATGTGCCCTGATAGAACCCGGAGTGGGACTTGCGCGGGGCAGGCTCTGGGCTGAAAGGTGTCGGCAGAGCTGCCTGGGGACCGCTGGCTGGCTGGCCAGGAGCTGTGCTAGGGGACCGGGGTATTCGAATCTGGGCTTCCCAAGGCAAGGAGGGGCAGGCACTGGAGCAAAGGCAGGAGCTGTCGCCCCGCAGCGCAGGAGACTGACTACTTGGGCGTCCGGAGGGGATGGAGTTGACAGAGTTCTCTGGGGCGAGACATCGGCCTGGGGTGTCATCCCGTCCCGTGACGCTCCTGTGACTCTCTTGCAGCATCGTCGGCACCCTGAGGACCTGGGGGTACATGGGCTTCGTCCTCTCCACCAGCGGCTTCAAGCGCTCGGTGTGTGACCAAGGCTTCTACAACGGCCCCGTCAGCAAGTTCTGGGCCTATATGTTTGTCCTCAGCAAAGTCCCGGAGCTGGGTGAGTGTCCTGGCGCCGCGCAGTTACGAACGCTGCCCTTGCTGCGGGCCAACGGGCTGCATCTCAGCCCGCCTCAGCGCTCTCCCTTGTTCTGCGCCCCCGCAGCTCAGAGCGATGGGGGCTCCGTCCTGTGACCTCCGTCTAGCTCCGTCCCCACAGCGCGCTCGCTTAGGCCGTGGGGAGAAGACCCAGGACTGGCGATTAGGATTCAGGCCCAGGCCCTGACACTAACGGGAGGGAGAAGGGCTGGGTGCACGGCTGTGCCCTGAGGGGTATGGCGCTGCAGCGCTTGGCACGGGGTGCGACTGGACTCCTGTAGCCTGGGGGAAAGCTGGGTGCAGAGAAGTTCTGGTTGGGTGGAGCGAGACGATGGATTTAGTGCAAGGGTGGGCAATAATTTTTGGCCGAGGGCCACTTCAAACATTTTTGAAGTGCTCCTGGACCGCCGGGAAGGGGTGGGGCCTAAATGGGAAGGGGGCGGGGCCAGGATGCTTCTGGGCTACCCCACCCCTTGACCATGATTGGTCTGGGGTTGGGGGAGACCCTTTGTGGCCCTCCCTTCCCACTAGGCACCTACGCCACTTCCTTGTGCTGCGCCCTGCCACGTGCTCCTTGCAGGGCGGGGACAGGGCGGGAGGAGGCTTCGGGTGCTCCCCGCAATTGGCCTGGGGCCGGGGAGAGCATGCAAAGCCTTCTCCTTCCCTGCAAGGAGCACGTGGCATTTGGAAGTGCCGGGTGCTCCTGGCAGGGTGGGAGGAACTTTTGTGCACGCCCCCAGGCCCCAATTGACCTGGGGGCGGGGGAGCGGCAGGACCTCCGTGGGCCGGATCAACCCGCTTGGCAGGCCGGATCCGGCCCATGGAGGCCCTTTTGCCCACCCCTAATTTAGTGCCATGGTTTATCCCAGTGGTTCCCAACCTTGTAAGCGCAGGGACCTGTTCAACCTGTCATAATGTCACCGACCCCCCTCCGGAAAAGAAAAGTAAGGACCGCGGTGGGCCTGATCCTTACTTTGCAACTTTCCACGGACCCCCTGCGGTACTGCCGTGGCCCACCGGCTGGGAACCACTGAGCGCCCCCCCGTGGCTTTGCCTTGTCTGACCCGAGGTGTCTCTCTCCCAAGGTGACACGGTGTTCATCGTCCTCCGGAAGCAGCGGCTCCTCTTCCTGCACTGGTACCACCACGTCACGGTGCTGCTGTACGCCTGGTACGCCTACAAAGACATGGTCGCCGGCGGCGGCTGGTTCATGACCATGAACTACGGCGTCCACGCCTTCATGTACTCCTACTACACCGTGCGGGCAGCCGGCTGCAGGGTGCCCCGCCCCTTCGCCATGGTGATCACCGCCGCCCAGATCCTGCAGATGGTGATGGGCGCGGCGGTGAGCATCATGGCCTACTCCTGGATGCAGGACGGCATCTGCTCCACCTCCTGGGCCCAGATCTTCTGGTCGTCCGTCATGTACCTCAGCTACCTGGTGCTCTTCTGCCACTTCTTCCGGGAGGCCTACCTCAGAGGGAGGGGCAGAACGAAAGGGGACTAACCGGGGGCGAGGGGCGCGGCTGGGAGCTGGCGGGACTCGTGCTCCTTAGGCTGCCGCCGCCTTGCAGGCCCGGTGGGAGGAGGGGAGGGGAGGCTGGAGGGGGTGGGAAGAGGCTGCTCGCGACCAGAACTTGCGCGGTGGGACTATGCAGCGGTCTTGGCCTGCGGGCGGGGGGCTGCTCCCTGGGTCTTCCGGCCGCAGGCTGAGCGGTCTTTGCTTTGGAGGGCTGGAGAGGCCGTGAGGGGTTGCCGGAGAGGAAGGGCCAGAGGAGTGTCAAGAAGCCATCGCTGAATGTCAGGTTTGCCCATTGCCCCCCCCTCCGGCCCCCGGGTTGAGCTGTGCTCTTGGGCAGAGCTGCTCTTCCAAGGGCCGCGTGTTCCACGGGCCGGGACTGGAGCCTCGCGCCCGAGGGGCGGCCCTGTCCCTGCCGAGCCTGTTGCCGTACCAGCTCGGCGGGAGAGGCGCGGGCGCCCGGCATCGGGTGCTGCTGCCAGCTAGCTGGAGAGCCTCACGTGGAACCGCTCCGAGGGCAGGCGCCCACCGCGGCCGCTGCGCTGAGCGGGGAAACCGCCTCCGGCCCCCACGTACTTGAATCTTTCTCCCGCAGGCAAGTGGGAAGGGAGAGCCAGGCAGGACTGGCAGGCTTTGGTGGTCCCGACTGGCTTAGAGGCCAGGTTTGAAGCTCGCCTTCTACGAAGGGCCCTCCGGCTCCCCCAAGCTAGCTAGCTGGCTGGAATGGGCCTCTGATTTCTCCCTCGGATGCTAAGAATCCTCCTCGTTTCTGGGTTACAACGGTGACCCCTCCGATGGGGCAGAAGGAAAGGGGCAGACCCCAGCTGGCTCCCTGCCGAGGGCAGAAGCCAGACCCTCCTGGGCCTCCCATGTGCTAGCTGCTGGCCAGGAAAAGCCCTGGCACCGGATGCAAAAGGCCAGAACCCCAGGCAGCTAGCTCAGAATTCCCCCTCACCCCAGTGACGGTCTCCGGCAGCTCCACGTGATGCTGCCCCGGTCTGAGCGTGTACCGGGCTGCCTGCCTAGATGGGCCCTCGGACATCCTGCCACCGGCGCGCCCCTCAGCGCTTGGGAGCGGATGGGTGAAGACGGTGTTAGAATTTGGCCTTGGGATGCTGGAGCCAAGACAGGACCGTGAGCCGGGAAGGGGTCGTGCCCACGCCGGACCTTGGAGCTCATGTTCACTGGCTGCACGTGACAAAGCTGCTTCCCCGTTGGGAGTGCAGGAGACGCGCTGGTTGTGATACTGGTCGAGCGGCCGGGGACCAATCGAAAGCGCCTGCTGCTTTATCACTTGAGGTCTGCAGGCAGGACTGGGGTCTGGGTACTCCCCCGGTTCTAAGAGTCCCTCGGTGGCCTGGGGCCAATCATTTCACCAGGTCATGCCTCAGTTTCCCCGCCTGTAACGAGGCCGCCCTACCCCCCATGGCGTTTGAGGCTTGCTGTGTGTAAAGAGCTCTGAACACTGACCTTGTGCCAAGTCTCGTCGTGGTGTAATGTAGCCCCCACCCCCAGCTTCCAGCACTGGAATTGCCTCTTCTGGGCACCTGTCCTGCTCCCCAACTCCCAGGGTCAGCCCAGCCAAAAGCCGCTTGATTTTTGTGACCCTGCGGAGGCAAGAGAGCTCTTCTTCCTGTAATCTAGCTGGGCAAAGCCCATCCCTTGGTGGCATGCTGTGACTGGACGTAACCAGCGTCCTTCCTCGAACAGGAACACAAAGGGTAGGAGTCCCTGGAGGAAACAGAAGTGAGTGTTAATGAAGCTGGGGTCCTTGGGTTCCGGGTTCCCTTGCCAAGACGCTGCCTCTGGCCCTCGAGCAGTGTGTGTACTCAGGAGCGTGTATCCCCACAGGCTGCGGGCTGCTGTTTCTACTTGAGCAATGAAATCAATTCCCGCGTCCTCATTTCTCAGCTGGGCTGTTGATGGTTCCGCTGCGCTTGGCACATGATGGCCTGGTTCTGATTTTTTCCGGGGCTGGATGCTGGAAGAGAACTCGCCCCTTATGGGGGGTGACTTCTGCACGGGGCAAGCCTGCTCTAGAAACTCCTCCCCCGGCATCTGCATCCCGTCTCTGCAGGAGGGTGTTGGCGAGGCTAGTTTAACAGCAAGACACTTTGTTAAAACTGTCCAGTGGGGCCCAGTGGACTCTACAGCGTCCAGACGTGCTGCTGTCTGAATTCTGCAGCCCAGTGCAAGCGTTCCTTTGTCAGCTCCCGGGTGCCATGTGCCACGTTAACAGCTTGGGGAGCGCTGCTGAGCTAAGGTGCTTGTTCTGCAATCCCAGGCCGCTTTCCCACCCCCCCATCTTCCCCCACTGGCCCTGCGCTCTTGAGCGGCTCTGGCGTAGTCCTGCAGCGGCACAGTGCCTGCGGGGGGCAGGGTGGGGGGCAGAAAGGGACACGCCGCTGATTGGGTTCATATTTATGTTAAATCGTCTCAGTTTGCCAGGGGTTCCCGCAGGGAGATGTCTGTCCCAGCACCGGTACCGGCTCTGCCCGTCCCCGCCGAGTGCAGCCGCGGTGACTGTGTGAGAGTGAGCGTGGTCAATAAAGGGGGACGTTTTACCACTCTGCGTTGTATCTGGCCTGTGTGGTGGAGCAGCGGGAAAGTGAAGCATGGCTTCCCCTGGCCGCCCTGACCCCTGCCCTTGTGCAAAGGCTCGTCATGGTGTAATGCAGCCCCTGCCCCCAGCTTTCAGCGCAGGAATTGCTGGGGTGTGGGCCAGCTGCCGGCCAAAGGCTACTGCACGGGCTTCTCGGTGGGCGCTGAGCTGGAAGCCATGTGTTTGCCCTGCGCCTTCGGCGCCCTCTTCATCCTGCCAAACAAACAGCTGTACCCGAGTGCTCCCCTGGCGGGCAGTGCCGGGCATGGCTCTTGGATCCCTCCCCTTCCCCTCCCGCCCCCTCCAGCGAGGGCGCCAGGCTCTCGGACTCGAGCAGAAGGTGGTTCGGACGAGGGCAAGGCACTGCGCTGAGGGAGGGGAACAGCCACAGCGCAGCCACACGAGGGGGCGTCGCTGGCGTAGCGATGCCTCGTTCCCTTTCGATCCCGCTGAACAACGTGCGGCAGTTGCAAGGGGGGTTCATCTAATGCCGGGGTACAGGGAACAGCCGTGCGTGTGGTCGGAAAGGAGAGGTCGCTAGGGGCCAGATTATCTGGGAGGACACATTTCAGTAGAAAACGGTGAGTGATGACCAGTGTTCCCTCTGGTTTTTTCCATCCACGTGCGGAATAAACGTTGTGCCCTGCCGCTAGACGCAGGGGGATGGGGCCAGTGGCCTCTGGAGCCGAACCCAGGAGTTGTTACGGCTTGGGCTAAAACTATGGGGGCTGGAACAGCTCACAGAGCCTGGGCACTGTGGGGTCCCCTGCTGCCCATCGGCCCACAGCAGGTCTGGGGCCCCCACTGCAGATCAGACCCCCAGGCGCTGCCTGTGCTCCAGGTCCCCCCTCTATCGCTTGCAGCTGTGGGAGTTTCCTGCCACCCAGTCGCTTGGCAGCCCAGGGCTGGTGGTTGGGAAGTGCGGGGGGCTGCCAGGAGCTCTGGGGTCCCCCCATCATGGGGCGGAGCCACAGTGGGGAGGCCCCACCATCTGCCAAAGCTGAGTCCTGTGGGGCCTCGCTGGGTGGAAGGGAAGCTGCCAGCCTCTGCCCGAAACAGGTATCCCTGCCCCAGCTCCCTGCCTCCTGAGGGCGGAAAACCCGAAGCCGGTGCCTCGGGGGGGTGTCTCGCCCTGTAACTGAGCCACGAGCGGCTGCCTGGGCAGGCTGAAATGAGCGTCCAGCTTGGCCTGATCCTGCTGGGCCTCAACACCCCAGCTGCTCTGGGCTCACCAAGGGCGGCTCTTTACACCCGCTGACCTTTGGGTTGTGATTGGCTTGTGGGGCTGGCGAGGCGCTGGCTGGGTGTAGCCAAGGCCCCGGGCGCCGGCAGGGACTGGTGCCGCGTGAGCTGGGCCTGTTGGAGCCGGTCCCCGGGCTCAGAGGATCTGTGGGTGCATGTTCTGTCTAGGCCAGGGCTACTCGACACACGGCCTGTGGGCGGGATCCTTGGAACGTGGCCTCCACTGGGAGCACGCTCCACAATGGTCTTCTGTTGAGATGCACTCGCGTCGTTACGTTCCTGGACTGGCATTGCTCGTTCACAGTGCTGCCATGTGGGTGGAAATCGGGGAAATGTTGCATTGTATTAATGTCAGCAGAACTGACTTCACTGGGGCCTGCGTGTTGTGTAGTCTGGCCTTAAGCTTTGTATTCATACCTGTCAGTGTGAAAAGCTATTTGCATATATTTGCATATATATTTGCATGTCTATGCAACCACACTGAAGTTGCAGCCCTCGGCATGTGCTGAGAGTATCATTGTGGCCCCCGGGGCTTCCAGAGTGGAGTAGCCCTGGTCTAGGCCATGTCTTGGACGGGCTCAGGACCTGCCAGGAGCGATCCTCGGCCTTTTGCAGGGAAGGGAGGGGCGGGAGCAAGTGGCCGGTCTCCAGCTGCCCAGCAGCGTCCCCAGGAGGGCAAAGGCATTTCCCCTGGTGCCTAAGCAGGTGGGCGTTACCCTGGGGCTGGAGCCTGCAGTGGGAAAGTAGGCGACTCCCACCCTCCTGGCTTGGCCCCCCTGGCTGGAAGGTAACAAGGAGCGTTAAATACATTTAGGTTTCACTCTCATAGGGAGGGAGGAATAACCTCCCAGACACGGTGACGGGGGGGAGCACGCCGGGGGGGGGCACCTCCCCCTGTACCCCCAGCAGAATTTGCATTGCTAAATGGGGTGCCCCCTCCCCGCACCCTTCTCCCACTGGCACCAGTCACCCCTGCCCCCAGGCTGGAGGTGAATATGGGGCCGCATGGGGGCAGCTCTCAGCTGCCTGACTAGGCAGGGCCCATCTGCCTAAACTGTGCTGCTTGGCACTACCCGGTGGGTGTGTCTGTGCTGCCCCCCCAGGTGCACAAAGCTGCCCCCCGCTTGCCATCCGCTGGTCAGAAGTCACTGTCTAGGGAGCTGAGGCCCCTTGGGGGTCTGAGAGGGTACTCCAGTCCAGAGAGCAATGAATGGGGATGAAAAACGATAGCTGATGGCTGGTCCTGCCTTCCCGCGCCTTCGCCCAATGGGCACCCGCGTGAGGACAACGTAGTAGTCGGCTCCTGGCCGTTACCCCAGAACGATGATGGGGTGCCCAGTCCTACGAAGAGTCCAGGAACTGCTGCTGGTGAAATGACCCCCAAACCCACGTGCCTGGACGCAGCCTGTGTCCCTTACCTCCAAGTATGCAAGAGCGCATGTGAGGAAACACCTCGCCGTGCATTGCGCCAGATGAACCGCAGCCAAAATCCATACACCTGGCGCGTGACATGCAGCAAGGGATTGTCCCAGGAAAGCCCCTTCTCAGGACCTAGACTAGTGGCCAGAAATGGCTGTTCGCGTGAGCTGGTGACAAAACTCTGTTACTTGCTGTTAGGTGGCAGGCTGGTGACGTGTCCCTGTTACAGCCTGTTCCTCTCCCAAATGCAGCATGGGAAGAGCTTGCCTTCGCTAGGACAGGTCCATTCAACGATGCACCAAGTGACCGTGACCGTGACCGTGCTCTCCCCTCGAGAGACCCCGTCAGTCTGTGGCTGGAAGGGTCATTTACATTCCAGGTCTCCCCTCTACACTGCTCAGGTTCTTGCTGACCATTTTTAGCAAGGAAGGAACCCCCAAAGAATGGGTATCCCACAGCAGAGCCAGCTCCCCTCGGTGGAATTTGAAACTTTCCCGGCAGGCAGGAATATTAGAGCTAGCAAAGCATCTGGGGACTGCCCACAAGCTAACGGAGAAATCAAATGGGCTGGAAGACAGTCTGCAGACAGCTACACTGGGAGGCACAGCACGGATGGCCTCACCGCAGATGTTCTTCAGCCGTACAGGACCACGGTGCAAGTGTCACCCTCTGAGTTATCTCATGGTGGAGAGATGCATGTTGAATTCTGTGTTGCTCCCTCACAGGGACCTAATTCCACTCCCTGCAGCTGGATGTTAGGCAACCCCAACAGGAACAGCACCAAGTAAGGTGTAAACACAGCGCCATCTCTCTTCCCAATCAGCTTGGGAAGCAGAGATTCCTCAGACTATCTAACTGGTCCCAATGAGGTGACTTTGCCACTGATAAGGCAGGAGAACAGGACACGGGGCCTGACAGGCGTGCTAGCCGAGTTAGCCATCCATCCAGGAACCGAGATGATATGTAATTGAAAACAGGAAAGGGGATTAGTCCTCAGTGCTAGAAATTTACTTACAGTTACATAACTGCTTCTCCTTATTTATTTGCTAATTACTTAACTGGCAATTATTAAGAGCGTACCAAGTTACTGCATTAATACTGATGTAAGATCAGGTTTGTTCTTGAGACAGGAAAATGTGGTGGTGTGGGTATAACTGCCTGGCTGATGTCCAAATAAAACCCCTTTCAATCTGACCTTCGACTACCCACGCCCCTGCCCTGTATTTTTCTAGTTAACTAAACCTGGAATGGTCATTTCAGACCCAGGCTGCAGCGGTCCCCAGCTTTGGCAGTATCTGATTCCTCCTGCTTTCTGCCACTGATCTGCCCCTTTGGGGTCTTTCCCTGCTGTCCGGCACCAGGCCCAGCCTGAGGCCCTGCTGAGCCATGCGATGCCCCTCGGAGACGCCTGCAGACCTGCTGGGTGGAAGGGCCGAGAGGAACCTTGCTCGCTTTCTGGAAGGTGATGCTGTAACAAATATTCCGCAGTCCTCTTCCTTTCCTGGCGGGCTCCTGGCAGGCTGGGGTCCGTGGCAGAAGCCGCTGTCCTGGGATCCGAAGCGCCAAGCAGACCTGATCTTGGAGGGGACGGTCCTGCCTTACTGTTTTGCTGCCTTCTGCTGGACAGCCTGGGGGGGGGGGGGCAATGCAAGTTGGCTGCAGTTCTTGCCTTTGGCCCCTAGAGGGGGCTGGTGCCCGCGCAGCGAGAGGCTGCCCCTCGGTTGTCTCTGAAAGGTGTCCAAGGTGGGGGGGCCCAGGTGAGAGCCAGCAGCGCGCCTTGGGGGAAGGGACCCAGAGGAGAGGGGTGCATGGGGAAAGCCGGGGAAGAGAGCAGGGGAGGGCACACGGGGTAGAGCCCCAAGGGGAGGGGTGGAAAGGGGTTTCATGGGGGTGCTGTCACGGGGGGGTGAACGGAGCTGGGGAGATGCTGGTCCTGGAGATGTTGGGGGTGGAGGAGAAGGGCTTGCCCAGAGGGGAGCCCCCCTCCCTGGAGGGGGCCTGTTGTGGGGTGAGGTGGGAGGGGGAGCCCCCCCCAGGCTGTAGGAGCTCTGAGCCATGGGGTCTCCAGCCCCAGGGCGTTTGGGAGCTGCTGGGTGTCTGGTGCAGCGGGAGGTACCCGGAACAGATGCAGGCACGAGGCTTTCCAGCCTGGGGCAGCGTCTCCTCGCCCACCTCCTGTCTGGGCCCTGCGCTCTGGCTGCTGCCTGGGGCTGGCTGTGCTCAGCAGGGCCTGGCTGCGTGCAGGGGGGGCGCCCAGGCCTGGCACCGCACCTCACCAGGGCTGGCTGGGGGGGGCTCTATGGGCCCCACTCCCACACTGACTGGCTGGCCGGGGGGCTGCATAACCAGTGCTAACGGGGACTGCGGGACTCCTGCTAGCGCGGGGCCCATTGTCTGGGCCCCCCTCAGGGCTTCTCAAGGAACAGGCCCTGAATTGTCCCCCACCTCCTGGGCTGGGGGGGGCGCTGGGGAGCAGGCGCAGGCGGCAGGCTGTGTGGCGGGGTAGCGCGGAGGCGGTGACTCCAGGCAAGCCCCCTGCCAGCAGGTGTGAGAGGGCCCCAGGGCGCAGGGCTGACAGCCAGTCTGTGCTGCAGGAGAGGGCCCCATGTGCGCCTGGGCCGTTGGCAGGGACTTCCCTGAGAGTGGCCATGACCTGGACCCGCCTGGAGCCTTGGGTGTTCTGCTGGGCAGGTGGGACCGGCTCTCACTAGACTCTGTAGCTAGAAACCTGCTTGTCCCGCAGTACTGGGGGGGGGGGATTCCTGGCAGCTGTTGCACCATGTCGCCGGCTGCGCTCACCTTAGCTCTGCCCCATGGAGCCCTTCTTGCCACCTTTGGCAGGGGGCATCTGAGGCTGCTAGGGGAGGGTTGGGGCTGAAGGCAGGCCTGAGCCAGCTGGTATGGCTGTGGGGCCTGTGCAGGCTGCTCTTGGGGGGCGCTGATAGGCTGATGTGGGCAGGGATAGGCTGGTAGGTAGGGGCAGGACCCAATAGTCCCATCACAGGGCTCTAGGGAAACTGTGCGTTCCTCCTGGGCTCCCTTCCCTGCACGTCGGACAGGAATCCCGTGCAAACAGCCGTGCCCCACGATCCTCCTCCCAGGCGCAGGGGCAGGAGATCCCCCTTTCTCTGCTCCCTGCGTCCCGGACTTCTCCCACCCCCTGCTGCACCATGGAGCAGGCCAGGCGGGACCCCCACGAAGGACACGTGAGCGATGAGAGAGGAGGACACATCAACTTGCTTACGCAAGAGCGGTTCAGACCACAGCGAATGTGCAAGCTGGAAGGTGCGGTGCTTAATGCAGGATAAAACGGGGGGCGCGCTCCCTACACTAGCCAGCTTAGCAGCACCAACCAGGGAAAGGGGGAGCCCTCAGCTCTGCTCTTCACCCCTGGTGGGGTGCAACAGGGTATGCTGGCCCTTTAAGACTGCATTGCCCTGAGTCTGAGCACAGTCCCAAACAAGAGGCATGCTGGGAGTTGTAGTCCAAGAGGCAGCTGGGTGTGTAGAAGCAGGAGGCAGAAGGCATTCTGGGAAGGAATGCTGCTATATAGGCAGCCCCATTCTTCCCTGAGAGCCCCTAGAGGGGAACTGGCGGCACCACCAGAGCAAAGCCACTGCTCAAGGCAGCACCCAGGAAAGAGGGTATGGCGGCTGCAGGTAGTGGTGAGCGTGGTGGGTTTTGTTAGAAACGCCAGGGAGGGGAAGGACTTGGAGAGAAGGGGCCACAGGCGGGGGGCTGAGAGGGAACATCCAGTCCGGACACTTGCCTCCGTCTTTGGCGCCTAGAGCTTCCCACAGCAGGTGGGTGAAAGCGGCTCTTCGCACCAGGGCCTCAAGGGTGGCGGCTTGCAGGGCCCTGCTCCAGCGAGGCCGTGACCCCGCGCGAGACAAGGACCGTGTGCTGGGGCTGCTCTTCTGTTACCCTCGCGGGGGCTTCAGCTCCGACCGAGCGCCAGCCCCGCATGCGGGTGGAGCAGCCCTAGGCACGCGGAACGCCTTGCTCTCCGATGCACTAGTTCATACAGGCCCGTGCTCTCTTTAACGCCCCCCGTGGACTTGGCTTAGGGTCTCCGTCGTAGCAAGCAGATCTGGATCAGTTTGGGTAGTTCTGGTGACCCCAGCTTGGCGGGGGGGGGGAGGGGTTAGGTTCTTTTGCTGTTGGATTTTTTTACGGGAGGGCGCAAGGGCCCAGGTCTCCCAGTGGCTGGTGTAATCCACGGAGCAAGCGAGGAAACGCCTTTGGGAAAGGCAGGGGTGGCATCCTCTGCACCGGGCAGAGTCCTCACGAGCGAGCGGGCGCCAGTGTCATCTGCTTCTGCCACGGGGCCCGGCCCCCCCGCTCCTCCTAGACTCTGCGCGGCCCAGCGCTGGTAGGTGCCATGGCTCTAGGGGCTCCCGCTGCAGCAGCTGGCCCCAACGGACGCATCCCCGGGGGAGCAGGGCAGTGTGAGCTCACAGAGGCTGAAAGCTGGTGGTGGGGGGAGAGGTGGGAGAATCCGGAAGAGCCCAGGTCTGGTTTCCTCCCAGCCCAGCCAGGCTGCAGCACCATGGACCTGAAACCCCGTACGGACCTCCACGAGGAGGCTTCCGTTAGATCCTGGAGACTTGGTCTAGTTTCTCCTGCTGGGTAAGGAGAGAGCCATGGAGACTGACAGTTAATAACAGAAGAACGGCCAGACTGGGTCAGACCAAAGGTCCATCTAGCCCAGTGGCCAGTGCCAGGTGCCCCAGAGGGAGGAAACACAGCAGGTAATCCTCACGTGATCCCTTCCCTGTCACCCACCTCCAGACAAACAGAGGCTAGGGACACCATCCCTACCTATCCTGGCTAACAGCCATTGATGGACCTAACCTCCATGAATCCATCTAGCTCTTTTTTTGAACCCTGTTAAAGTCCTAGCTTTCACCACATCCTCTGGCAAGGAGTTCCACAGGTTGAGTTGTCTGACCCACAGAAAAATCAGTCAGGACCGCATACAAAAACCCCTCCCTGATGTGGGGCCTGAGTGAGAAGCAGAAAGACACTCGTCAGGTTCCCCTCGCAAAACAGAGCCTCGGGGGGCCCAGCCTAGTAGATTTTGTGTGCTCCAGCCCCACGGTGGCGCTAGGGTTGCCAGGGGTCCGGTTTTGAACCGGACAATCCAGTATTGGAGCTTTCTGTTTGGGAAACAAATGGAGAAAATAGAAATGTCCGGTATTTTCTAAATCAGATGTGATGTCATGTCAAGTGTGTCCGGTATTTTTGTTGAAACCATCTGCCAACCCTAGTGGGGGGGCTTGGGGTACCAGCACAGGCTCCCCAATGCGGGGGGGGGGTGAGTCTTGGCGGCCAGAGCCAGGCAAGCCGGGAGCTGCATTTGGCTCCCGGCCTGAGGTCTCCAACCCCTGCTTTTGACACAGCGGCTGGCCCCTCTTTTCCCCGCCTTCTCCTCTGGTGCTCACAATAACCAAGCAGATGGAAACCTCCAACGGGACTGCTCCAACTTTCATTTTATTGTTGAAAATGGCATTGGGGGGGAGGGGAAGAAAGGGGGGCACAAAATAGGGTGGTTTGTTGCAAACGGGGGAAAAAGGGGGCTTCTTTGGATGTATATCGGCAAAGGGATTCCTACCAGAGTGGAAGTGACTGCAGCAGTAAAGTGGACCGGCTGAACGCGCCGCTTTGGCCATGCTTGGCTTTTCTTCGGTCGGGTCTACTTTGCGGGTGAGCCCGCGCACGAGCCTCGCAGGTGTATCTACGCATGTCTGTGCGTGTGTCAGAAATCGCGCCGACACACCCTACGTCCCTCCAACGCCCGGCCCCGAGGGGCTCACGCGCCGCGGCCAGGCATAAATCTGCAGGATAAAAGCCTACTGCTGGCGGAGAGCATTCTCCTGACTGGTGGCGGGTGAACCCGGCCGTAGGACACAGAAACGGGTGAGCGGCCGCGCAGTGAAATCTGCCTGCTCTCCCCTGCGCGTGTATGTGTGTCCTCAGCCAAGCGCGGAGTAGCTGCGCCGTTTTGCCTGACTCCCTGGCTGCTTCCTACAGCTGTGCAGTCAGCCTATGCTTTAACCGGGCTTTTGGGCAAGGGAGGGGAAGGGGGAACTCTCCCACCAGGGCCGGAGGGCGGGGGCGGATTGACACACGTTCAGTTCTGCTGCCCAGGAGCCAGGCGAACTGAACCTCACCGCTTCCTGTTTCCTAGTGGATCTTCCCATGAGCAGTTTCGGTTGCATTACCAAAAAAAAAAAAAAAAAAAAAGACAGTCAAAATTCACCATACAATAGACACATTTTCACAGAGGTCCGTCTGTCTGTCTCTCTCTCCTGCAGGGCGTCCGCGGTGGCAGGGCTACAGGTCTCCTTGCGTCAGGCTACGGTCGAGTCCCTGGTTGGGGCCGGGCGGCCCTTCATACGGGCCTGTCCACGGCGTATTGGCAGGGGCTGAGGTTGGAAGCTGCCGTCTGCACCGCCGGGTAGGTGAAATTGGCATGCTGCTTGGCCTTCAGCCTCAAGCTGGCCAGGCTGGAGTTGCACGTGTCCCGATACATGTAGGGGCTGGCGGAGGAGGCGTAAGGGCAGCTGGAGGAGACCGCCGAGTTGAGGCTGGGGCTGTTGAGGTTGTTGATGGTGCCCAGGTTGTTGAGGCTGGCGCCGGGCACGCCGGTCACTGCGGAGGGGACCATGGAGGAAGGCATGGTCATGGAAGCGATGGAGCTGGGCGGGGAGAACATGGGCTGGGAGGAGAGCGAGCTGACGTTCATGGAGTTGAAGAAGGGGAAGCTCTTGGCCGACAGGGGGCTGGTGGCCAGCCCTTTGGTAGCCCAGTTGTTGTAGGAGTAGCCGGAGTACATGTCATCGTACGGCTGCATCAGTCCATTGAACTGAGCCCCAAAACTGTTCTTACAGAGCTCCGCCTGCTGGTTCCGCTCCCGCTTCCTCCACTTGGCTCTGCGGTTCTTAAACCAGACCTGCAAGGGAAGCGCAGAGAGGGGCAGCGTCAGGCCGGGGTCATAGCTGGGTCCCCCTGGAGCAGGCCAGGCTGAGCTGGGTCCCCCTGGAGCAGGCCAGGCCGGGCTGTGACCCGGAGCAAGGAGATGGACTCAGCAGGCTCGTTACTGAACAGCGCGGTGGGCTGCGGCAGGGCTTCCCCGCGGGCGCTGGTGGGAGCCACTTCACCTAGGACCCCTACAACGAGAACCGAGCACCAGAGCACGCAGCCCGAGGGGATGCCTGTGTGGGCGGCCTTCCCCACCCCAACGTCCCGCATTTACGGTCTGGATGGCGGGCCGCAGGCTTGTGTGCATGCTAAGGACGTCAAGTCCCATTGCACTGGGGAACCGGTTAAAGTTTAACAGATAACGGATTAAAGGGGAGGCGGACGGGGAGGGTGGAGTGCCCCCCTTCGCTGCAGGCAAGGGCTCCAGTCTGCGATGGGCGCTCTCGGGCCAGCCACGGACAGGGGCTGCTCCAGCTGACCCTTACCGGTTAACTGCCCTTACCGGTTAACCAGATAAGCTTTCACATCCCTAGTCCACACCCTGTTTCCACCGACCTGAGAGAGAGGAATGGAAACTCAGGTCCTTGCCATTCCCCCTTCAGGTCTCTGTTAGTTTTGTCTGGTTCTCAGTCCCCATGGAGGTTTCCACCAGGGCTGGGCACCTCACACTGGGCTGGACCACAACTTACTAGAGAGAGAGGGCCTCACAAAGTCCCCCCCTCCCCCAGCTGTGTGCGATCACGTGCCCCACCTTGCCTTCCATTCTCCACCACACAACAAACACGGCCGTTGCTTCCATAGGAAAATATTAGGAAAATACTTTGTGTATTTTTAACTGTGATCTAGCAGCGAGGAGCCGGTGTCGTATGACTCGGTAGATCTTCATAGACCGTAAGCAAGTGCTCTGAGGCGCCTTGTTTGAGAAGTGCTGCACGGGGGGAGTTTGCACTGCTTTTGGTCTCTCTCACAGTCGGCAGGTTGTATGTTAGTGCTGTTGTGTACTCAGTAGAAGGTGATGGACAATGAGTGCTCGCTGGGGGTGCTTCCCAGACCAATAACATGTGAAAATAACCCCAGAAGAAATCAATCCAAAAATCGAGTGAAGACTATTTAAAAAGAAGAGATGAAAAAGACTGGGACTTCTCAGCTTAGAAAAGAGGAGACTAAGGGGGGCTATGATAGAGGTCTATAAAATCATGAGTGGTGTGGGAAAAAGGAAAAGGAAAAGTTATTTACTCGTTCCCACAACACAAGAACTAGGCGTCACCAAATGAAATGAATAGGCAGCAGGTTTAAAACAAAGCAAAGGAAGTTTTTCTCCATGCAGTGCACAGTCAACCGGCGGCCCTTTGCTTTTGAAATGTACAAGAGCCCCCCACTCTGCTCTTGTACATTTCAGAAGCAGGGAGCGCGGGGCCAGCAGGGGACTGTTTGAAACCCCAGCTTGTCCCAGGCTCCTCGCGGCGCTTCTGCTTGTGAAATACAGCAAGAACCCTGCTCTTGTACATTTCAGAAGCGGAAGTGCCACTGGTCCCCCGCTGCGCCCCTGCCCCTTCTCCCCATGGAGATGGTGCTGGGGGGGAACCGGCTTTTAAGAGGCAGCAAGTGGAGTGATAGAGGCAGCAAGTGGAGTGGGGGGGAAGTGACTAGTCGCGTCACTAGTCGACTATCTGATAAGCATTTGCCTATCGGATAGTCGACTAGTCGCTTATGTCCCTAAGATGGACCTTGGGTCTGACCCAGTAGGGCCGTTCTTATGCTCTGCCACCGGAGGCCTTTCGCCCCATGCCCATGTCCCATGACTCCTAATACAGCCTTCCATCCTGCTCCTCAGCGCCCTCTCTGCTGCCCCCACTGCCCCATTCCCAGCACCTCCCCAGCCTCCTGGCTTGTGCCTCACATGGGGTGTCTACACTGCAGTTAGACACAGGCTGCTGCTGGCCCATGACTGGGGCTTGGGCTATGGGGCTGTTTCATTGCGCTGTAGACATGGGTGGTAGGTGAAGGCCCAGCTGGGGAAGGAAAGCCCCAGCCCCGCCCCTTCCGCCCAAGGCCCCACCCCTTCAGCAACCTTTCCCCCCATGGAGCCAAGCCCCACCCATCCCCAGTGGCCGGGAAGCGTAGGCAGTGTAGGAAGGCAATGCCTACCCTTGCCTCTGGTACCTGCTGCCCATGGCTGTAGACTTGCAGGCTCAGGCTGGAGCAAGGCCTCTAGGAGCCTGAAATGTGGGAGGGGCCCCCATTGTCCCTGAGAGCACGGATTCAGCCCCATTGGCAGTAGTGAGAAGTGGTGGCCATCTTTGCTGTGGGCAACTGCGTACCCATACACCCGCGCAAGGGGCAGGCTAGCCAGCATGGTGTGGGGGCAGGCTGGGCCTCAGATCCACGCGTGGGCCGACGTGGCCCTTCTGGACAAGGGGACAGGTTTTCGAGAGGAAGCCAGACGTGGGAAATTCCTACCAACCCTTTAAAAAAAAACCACCCGAACCATCTACATGTCGTGAGACTCCTCCTAAAATCGTGGGAGTGGGCAGCGTCTCCCTTGAAAATGTGACGCCCGGCTTTTGCAGGCACACCTCCTCAGCGGGAAAGAGAAAGCCGCCAAGGGCCGCAGCGGGCAAGGAAGAGCGAAGAGGCGGGAGCCAGTCGGAAGGGAGTGGGGGCGGACCAGGGAAAGGCAGGAACACGGAGCATGGGCAGGGTCAGAGTCCAGCGCAGGAGAACACAGGGAGGGAGGGAGCTGAGGCAGGGATGGGGACGGGTGATGGTGTTACTATTCATCTGTATTTATAGTAGCACCCAGTCCCAGCTGAGATCTGATGGAAGTTAATGTCGTTAATGCACCGCCCCGAGAGGCTGGAGAAACGGATCCCTCGCCCTCGCTGGGTCTACGCCGGGGCTAGGTTGAGCTAATTTTTAGGTGTAGACTTGGCCTCCTACAGCTGTTGCCATGTCGCTGAAAGAACAGGTCAGCCCTGGGGAAGCCCCCGCTGATTGGCTACATTCCCCACTGCCCCGCCTCCTGGACAAGAGCAGCCAATCAGCGCGGCTGCAGGCAAAACTGACCCATTCTTACGGGATGGGAGAGGGGAGCAGAAATCGACCGGTTCTCCACCTGGGAGGAGGCTGCCACCGCACTGAGAAAATCAAGTGAGATTTCCCCTGGTAGCGCCTGCCGGCGTGATCGTTCTCGGGAGCCTGCACCGCGTCCAGCCTGGCAGCCCGGCAGGGCCTGCTGGGCACGGGGAGCCAGGCTGGTGGAACTGACGTGCCGGAGAAGCCTCTAGTGCCTTTGGCTCGCTGGTGAAGTCAGGTTCTGGATTGGGCAAGTGGCTATCCCCTCCTCCCCAGGCTGTGGCTATGTGCAGGGGCTGGGCAGCCGTACCCGGACTCGTGCCTCCGTCAGGTTGGTCCAGACTGCTATTTCCTCCCTCGTGCTCATGTCCGGATAGCGGTTCCTCTGGAAGGTGGCCTCCAGTTCCTGGAGCTGCTGGCTGGTAAAGTGAGTCCGCTGCCGCCGCTGCTTCTTCTTCAGGGAGCCGTCCTCGGGGTTGGAGTCGTCGGTCTGGTTCTGCTGGGACTTCTCGGTGTCTGGAACACAAAAGTAGGCAAGCCGTCACAACGCAGCCCTGGGACGCCAGCAGACGCCTAGCTCCCAGGACAGCCGCTTCCCAAAGCCCAGACCCAGGGATGCACCGCCTTCTCCTTACCACTATGCCACCCACTGCAGGCGGCTGGCACGCACCTGGGATTCCCGGGACTCCAGGGCATCTCATTCCTGGTGCCTGTAATCCAGGCAGACGTGAAAGCCACCTGCCTTGCCTCCCGAATGCAGCCAACTGCAGTAACTAAGGCTTTGGACTCTAAACTTCTCTTCTCTCACCAGCCAGGCAGTCTCACAAACCTACACCCTGTCTACACGCAACGTGCACTGTTTTAACTTAGTCTGCTTCAGACTGAAGTGTCGTCCCTTGTTTCCATTGGTATGGTTTATTGGAGTGCAGCCGAAACCTGTTCCTCCCTGGCTGAAGCTACACTGGTAGGACAAGTGTAAAAGGGTTCACCAAGTGTTTCTTATGCTGCCTTAATTCTAGCACGGTTCAATCACACCGTTAGTGAACCTGATGTGACCTGATGCCTAGACAAGTCCCCAGAGACTCCTCCCTATGAGGATAGAAGAAGCAGCAATGGGCTTAAATTACAGCAATGGAGGTTAAGGTTGGACATTAGGAAAAACTTCCTGTCAGGGTGGTTAAGCACTGGAATAAATTGCCTAGGGAGGTTGTGGAATCTCCATCTCTGGAGATATTTAAGAGCAGATTGGACAGACACCTGTCAGGGATGATCCAGACGGTGCTTGGTCCTGCCGTGAGGGCAGGGGCCTGGACTCGATGACCTCACAAGGTCCCTTCCAGGTCTAGTGTTCTACGATTCTATAATACAAATAAGTCCAGAAAGCAGAAAAATGCCAGAGGAGAAACGCCATATGGGAGAAACGTTCATCACGTCACTTACTGCGTTTCTGGGAAGCACTTGGGTACCAGGGGATGGCAGCTGTAGAAGCCGGGAACAGACCGGAGCGGTCAGGCCAAGGCCGGATTACGGCATGCTGAGGCACTAAACTAGGTCCAGTTTAAGAGGCCCCAGAGCATTAGCCAAAAAAATAAAAAGTGTATTGTTCTAATAGAAAGGACAATGAAAACAGAAATGATCAAGTTTTCTATTTGCATCTAGACCGCTACGCAGGTGAGCACACACCTAAAAACTAGTCATTCTTTTGTACCCAGTCTTGCTTTAAAACTTGTTAGTGATGGAGAATCCACCACCCCGCCCCAGGGTAAATTGTTCCACTTGCGAATTCCTCTCACTGCTAAAAATGTGCATCTTATTTCCTCTCCGAATTTGTCTAGCGTCACCATCCAGCCATTGAATCGTGTTACCCCTCTCCCTGCTAGTTGAAGAGAGCAGCAGAAGTCCCTACATGGGGAGGAAATATATTACATTGACTGGGATCAAGGCAACCCCTTCTACTTTCTCTTCATTAAGCTACATAGGTGGAGCTCCTTGAGTCAGTCATTCAAAGGCAGGCTCTCTCCTTATAACCGTCCCTGTGGCTCTTCTCCGAGCCTGCTCCCTGGCCAAGGGTGATCCCATAACTAGCCCTACCCTTCGGGCAAACGTGTCTCTGCGTTCATGCGAGAACTGAGTGGGGTAGGACACCAGATTGTGCCCCTGGATAAGGAAGTTCTCTGCTGACCACAGCACTCGCGGTGATGGTACAGGCTCCCCCCCCCCCACCGGCCACCTCTTATCTCCACTGTCCATTTAACCCTCTGCCCCGCCGGTGCATTTCACAAGAAGGGTGTGTGTCAACAGGTGTGGACAGCTGACCCTGGGGGAGCAGAAGGGACCCCAAAATACTTCACACAGGCCCCTAAGCAAACAGCCGCGGGGGCAGCCAGACATGGTGCGGCAGTGGAGGAGGGCTCCACCCGCAAACCTCGTGCTCAGCCCGCTTTTTGCGCGCACACCACCGCATGAGAGTGGGAAGACGCTGACGGCGTGTCCTTCAAACACGGAACCACGTGGAAGCTACAATCAGACCAGGCGGACAAGGCCATGCCCTCCCACCGTTGCCATGCACCCCTCGGGGTGGGACCACAGCCCGTCTCCTCAGGGCTCCGGGGAAGCGGATTCGTTTCTCTGGCCCCCGTGACTTCGCGGTGCCGTGGCAGCGGCACGTTCCGTATGTGCGCGTGTTACTGTGCGTGGTGACTGGGGCGACTGGGCTCGTTCCTCTGGTCTGCGCCAATGGCAGAAATGGCACCGCTAAGGGTAACGGGGCCGAGTGTCCAGGAGGTGGCAAGGTTCGGTTTAGGGATGTTAAATATCGGTTAATTGAGTAGTCGAGTAACCGCATGGATTCTTATCGGTTAATCGACTACACTATTACATCCCTAGTTCGGTTCCACCCGCGCTCGTGGAGCCTGGGGCGTTTGCAAGGGGTGCACAGGCCTAGTGGTAAGAGCCAACGGCAGAGCCACCACCTGCCCAAGAACCGGCGGAGAGCGAAATGGCGCGCCCCCGCTGCAGGCTGTGCCCAGCGGGCAGGGAGAGCAGGCATTGTGCGGGACACGGGGGGCCAGTGGGGCATGTTAATTGCACTGTGTCTCCTTTGATGGCACAGCTGGCTCTAGACATAGGACACCTTCCCCACGGGGGTTGCCAGCTGCCCCCGCTGCTGTAGGAGCAGAAGGGGCTGAGAGATCCCTTCCTGGCCCAAAGGATTCGGCTCCCCTACCACAGTGGTCCACGGGCCCTGCTCTGCTGGCTTCCTCCCGCTGCAGCTGCGGGCTGGGAGCCAGCCAGACCATTGCGGCTACTTGGAAAAGCAAGGCCGCGCAGTGCTCCTGAGTCCTGCTGGCTACTGCTCTGCACGGGGTTGGGGGGGCGGACAAACCCCTCTCAGGAGGGGCGGGACTGCCAGGGACTGCCAGCTGTAACGAGGCAGAGAAACGGTGACACCCGGGGGAAGAGAGCAAGGAGGCGGCTGTCCCTGGGGGATGCTGGGAAGGTCTAAGCAGAAGGAAAGTTGGGCTGGGCCAGGCCAGGGGACAATGGGGGGGAGGAAAGCTGGGGTGCAGACTGTCCCCTGGAAGTGGGGTTTTCGGGCTGTGCTGGCTGACCCCCCAAGCAGACAGAGGGCATAATTCTCTGAGGCCTGGCCGTGAAGGCGGCGGGGAGATGGAAGGGCTCTGCCCGGCGAGGAGGCCAGGCGCTAACGGGAGCGGGAACACCTGGCCGGGGAGGCCTAGGACAAGGGCACTTAGGAGGCCGGGCAGAGGGAGGTTTTCTGCCCCCTTCCCCGCTAGCTGCACTTCAGCCTGAGGCCCGGCCTGCCCTGCGCTCTAACGCTTCTCCCTCTAGCTCTGACTGCCGCAGCCCCTCCCTGCTCTGCTACCCCCTCCCCACGAGCGGGGCGTCAGCGAGAGCCCCCCCGCAAGCTGGGCAAGGGGGGTTAATTGTAGGGCCCGCGGCAGAGGGAGCCTGGAGGATCGGGGCCCGAGACCGAGGCAACACAGGGTGCGGCTTCGGCCGCTTCTTGGCAGCGCGCTCTGGCCACGGGGCTGCCAAGGGGAGGGGGCAACAGGATTCGGGCAAACGAGCTCAGCGCAAACCTGAATGCAGGCCAGAGCCAGGAGGGGGAGTCACACTATTTAGGGACTGTGGGGCGCCCCTTTGCCAAGACAAACCGGGGAGGGATGTGTCTCCTCCCAGCCTGCCACGTCCAAAGGGGAACCTGCTCCCACAGCGCGCGGCGGTGCCACAGCTTCTGAAAGACTGCGTTTCGGCGGCCTTCCAGCTCCGACCTGCCAGCGGGGCACCCAGCAAATCGCTGCCCAAGCTGGGTCTCCTGTTGCCCCTGCGCCAGCCATGGCCGATGCTGCTCCCTCAACTCAGCTGCTAAATTCCTCTGGACGGCACTGGGTCGGAAGGGGGCAGGGCCTGCCCCTCTCCCCGTCCGGCCGTGGGAATGGCCACCTGAGGTCGGCCGGAGGGATGGGACATCCCCTTTCATCGGGTAATTGGTTAAACAGTACATTTACCCGCTTAGCCGGGATCCTGCGGGCGGGGAGCCGCCGGGTAACTGGTGCCGCCCCTACTCTGCAGTGGGGCTCGAATCCCAACGCAAGGAAATGCTGCCCCACGGTTCCCTGCCTCCTCCTGGGCTGGGTTCCCTGCCTGCTCCCTGCTGCTTCTGCTCTCTCCTTGCCAGGATACGGGGGGGGGGGATCGGGAAGGACCTGAACACCTTCCCCCCCCCCCCAGCGGTGGGCAGCTTTATTCCCAGCTGAAAATGGAGCCGCCAGCCTACCTGGCCCCTGGTAGTCGCTGAGTTTCGGGGGCAGGGGTGCTTTGAAGGAAGAGCCCAGGATCCAAATGTGAAGTGCTGGGGGTGTTGGGCCGGGGCCCCCCTTTTCCATGGCAGAGATTTGGGGGAGGGATTCTCGCGCACTCGGTTTATACCCGGGGAGCCCCAGCCCGAGGCAAGGCACCGCCTGGGCACCCGGTCAACCCGACACGCGTCCCAGGAGCCCAGCGCGCCCCGTGGCACTGACTGCCGGGGCAGCGCCCAGCCCGCCTCCTGGCCTGCGCTTACCGCTGTGGTCCTGCCCTTTGCAGCCGTGCTCGTGCTGCGGGGTCCCCGAATCCGAGAGGGACAGGGCGGGGCTGCGCGCGTCGGCGTCCGTCAGCAGGTTGAAATCCATCTGGCAGGCGGCGTCGGCGAGATCTGCGGAAACAGGCACAGGGTGAGTGGGGGGGCTCCCCCCAGACCCCCTCCCCACCTCTGGGAAGGGACCGGCCAATGCAGGGTGGAGGACGTTCTGCTAGAAGTCAGGGAACCCGGCTGGAGTAGCAGCCCAGCCCCAGCTGGGTTTCCTGGCTGGGAGGCGGTGAGGCTGGCACAGCCCTCGCTGAACTCCGCTTCGCTGCCCTATAAATCAAAGATTATCTAATGGCCCTTCTATTTGCAGCCTTCAGAGAAAGGGCCTCCGATTGATAGGTGACATTCAGCCTGAAATAGCAGCATCGGGAGCAGGCTGCGTAATGGAGATCTGAGGAAGTGGCCCTGTGGCTGGCCAAATGCAGTTAGCACCTTCCCCAAGCATCCAGCGCTCTCCCTCCCGGCCCCCCATTCGCAAGCTCCCCCGCAGCGACCTCCCAGCCGGGCGGACCGAAAGGAAACACACACAGAGCCGGGGCTGGGGTGGCCGAGAGAATCGCTTTTCGGCACCCCACGCGCGCAGATACGCGGCACAACACGAGGGCCCAGACAAGTGCGGACACAGAGCTAGACCGTGACAAGTGACGGCAATTCTGTTCGCCGACAGACCCATCCAGAGCCAGTTATTCATTAGTTATTCATGAACAGTTATTCATTAGTTCCCATAATAGAAGGACTAGAGGACACCAAATGAAATTAATGGGTAGCAGGTTTAAAACGAATAAGCAAAAGTTCTTCTTCACACAGCACATAGTCAACCTGTGGAACTCCTTGCCAGAGAAGGCTAGAACTGTAACAGAGTTTAAAGAGAAGCTAGATAATTTCATGGAGGTTAGGTCCATAAAAGGCTATTAGCCAGGGGGTAGGAATGGTGTCCCTGGCCTCTGTCTGTCAGAGGCTGGAGATGGATGGCACGAGACAAATCGCTTGATCATTGTCTTCGGTCCACCCCCTCCGGGGCACCTGGCGCTGGCCACTGTCGGCAGACAGGATACTGGGCTAGACGGACCTTTGGTCTGACCCAGTACGGCCGTTCTCATGTTCTTATGTTCAGAGCCCTGGAACCCTGCATCAGGACAAGAATGAACGCCCTGGGGGTGCCTGGTTCCAATGCAAGCTTGGTTAAAATGTCCCCTTGCATTTATCCTACAAAGGCCGTAGCCAGGTTTGCCCTCACCCATAGGCAGCTGCGTAGGGCACCTGAAAATCCGGGGCTTTTCCTTCTGGCTCCCCGGTTCTCGTCTCATGGTGATTCCCAGGTGCCCGCCTGCTTTCCCTCCTAGGACCGGGGTTGGGGAGCTAGGAATGATCACAGGCTCTGCAGGAAATCATAATCCTGCCTCTCCGTCGTGGGGTTCCTCACCCCCAGTGTCTTCCTGCCAGCCTTCTAGCAAGGGCCCAACCCCTGCCAGATTACCCGGCGTGGGAAAGGCCGCCATCCTATTGCGGAGCGTGTGCGGGTTCCAGGGGTTTGCGTCGCGCTGCGTCCAGACTCGCTCGAGTCTCCGGCCCTGCCGTGCGCAGCGAGCGGGGCCGTTCTTCTAGATGCGCATGAAGGACGCCAATTCAGCCTGTGACCAAGGGCGCTGACCCACGTGGGTCTGGGCGATATTTTCTGTGGACTACGGAGCACGTGGATTTCTACAGTGACCGTTCCCCGTGCGAACGAGTCCCACTCACGCCAGGGAGCCCCGCCAAAGCGGAAGAGCCGCAGGCCTGAGGCAATACACCGGGACCCGGCGTAGGAGTTCCAACCTTCCAGAGTCAGGGACTGCGCAGACCCCGAGTTCTGCTTTGGCAGATACAGGCTCAGCTGTGACATTTGCACCCCGGTTTGGGAACAGCTCCTAGGCCACGTTCCCAACACACAGTGCCTTAGGACGTGGGCTTTCTAGTCGCTGCCCTGGGGTGGGCGTCTGTGAGCTATCAGGGCAGAGGTAACGACGTCTCGGCTCCCTCCCCTTGGCGGGTCTGTGGAGCGGGATGCCCTAGGGTGGGGTTTTCAAACGCGCTCAGCATTTGCCGCCGTCGGCCCTAAGGTCGGGGGAAGCCCCCGGTGGAGTTGAACGGGGGAGAGCCAGGCCCGGGCGGAGTGCCGGTAGGGCATGTGGCGTGTGTTGGGAACCATCGGGATGGAAGGGCAGAGGCCTCTTCATTCTGATGACTATTATCAGACAGCTCCTCTGACCGATTTTGGTTTAAACCCGGGGCGATTTGCCCTCGCTCATCCTACGGGCTCATTTAGTCTGTGTCTGCCCAGAGAGCCCCCGGAGCTGTGATACACGGGTCTTGGCGTGGGGCTGAGCCAACCTCCCGTTTCCCCCTGCTCACGGTGCACAGCCTGTGTCTTCACACCTGGCCACGGCTGCCGTTTACTAGTTATTTCCCTAGCTGCGGGTTTCCGATCTGTCCGGACAGGGCGCAGCGGGAGCCTCTCGATTGTTCGGGGGCTGGTTCCTGCGTCCCCCACGCTGCCAGCCCGGCCGGTGATGGCTGCAGACGGCACACGCTGCAAGCAGAGCAGCAGCGGGGGCAGCCCTGTTGCTTTCCCCGGGTGTATGTACACGAAGGGATGCGAGAGGGGCTGTGTTTTCGTTAATACCTTTGCATGGAGTTGGAGGGAGTCCATCTGCTGCCGCTATTGCCACGGCTTTTAGCATTGCTCCTGGAATTATGCAGAAACGCGCAGCGCATTAATTCCTCGGATTAAGTCTTGATTAAGATGTGTGTCACTTTGCTGTCTCAGAATTTATTAAGATCCTTCCTGAGGAGATGGCAGATGGAATTTCTGCCCAATGTTTGTAGATGATAATTTCCCCTCTTCTCCAGCCATTTGCATATGATTGCATCTGTCAAGCACAATTTCCTCTCTTCTAGGGCTTGACTCTGCCCTGCACCACATTTAAGGAGGAATTCGGACTCCTGCCTTGTCTGCAGCTCACAGACATTTTCGTCCTCTGTGGGGCCCCGTTTGCACAGGGGCCTCATTCGCTCCTGCCTTGCATCTTGTGTCATCCTTTACCTCTGTGCCAGCCCGGATGGGAACAGGAGCAGACGGGAGCAGGAGCACTTTACAGCCCCGCTGCCTGACTGCAGGTGTAAAACAGAGAATCCAGTGCCCCGGGGCCCAAACCCCCTGCATTTCAAAGCACAAGGTCTCTTGGTATAAACAAGGTTCCACTAGCCGTGCGGACACAGCGTAATCTGTTTTAACCACGTTAAAAATGCTTTGCGCTAGACCAGAACCGGTTTGAAAAGGTGGCTCCGACTGAGTCGGGTTCCATCTCTTACTGAATCGGGTTAGAAAGCGTTTCGCTAGAGCAGTCTTCAGATTTCCTAGTGGCGTTTGAGATGGGTGAATTTTCCCCCGTCGATGGGGGAGGCAGCGAAAAGTCTTGGGCTTTCAGACCACTGAAACGCCCCCAAGGCGCAGGTACACAAACCTGTGAGACTCTCTGCCCGCCCCACGGTGCTGCGGGAAGGATTTGTGATGGGCGAGTGGAACCACATCAGCATTTCATTGATGCTGCCTCCCCACTAGCATCTCAGCAACGGGGAGAGATGAGAGAGCGCCGCTCTGTCAAGCCCAGACGCTCCCAGTCTAATTACTTGCGCTTGATTCGGGTCAGGGTGGATTTCTTTCAGGTGAAGATTTCACACAAAGAATGTAGCCGAGCCCCACTACACAACATCACTGGCTTTTTACCTTGCAATAGATCCGCCCTGGCGCAAGGGCTTTACCACTGAAGTCAGCTTTGGCGCTGTTACCACGTGGTCACATTGGAAATCTCATTGTACCGTAAGGACAATGTCAATTTCAAGGCCTGAGTTCTCCGCCGGAGGAATCACGCCTACTCCAACCTGCCCGTGTTGCTAATGAGAGGGGGCCCGGCCTGGCACAGCTCAAGAACCGCAGCTTTCTGGGGAGCTTGTGTGGCAGCAAGATGAAAGCCAGGCTCGCTCCGAAGGACGGGTGCTGTCCGGCCGGCCAGCGCAGAGAGCAAAGAACCAATCTGTGTTTCCTGGCCGTGTGTTGGCTGGACACGCTGCAGTCCCTTCCCCAAGAGAGGCTGCGGCGTGAGGGCACGCTGTTGGGTTATGCATTGTTGCTTTTTGTGGGTTAAGTTGCGGGGGAAGGCAGGTACAAGATGGGCCTTCACAGGCGTCCTCCTGCCCTGCGCCTGGGTTGCCAAACATCCAAAAAATGCTAATGCGGGGCCTGACTTGGGATCAGACGGGTTTAGAGGAGCGTGGGGGTTGGGAGCTGCCTGTGCCGTCGGAACCTGCCGGGTGCGCGCTTGTTATCGTTACAGGCATCCCCGCGACAAAGAGCGTGCGGCTTGCCAAGGGAAGCTACAGCTCGCGGGTTGTCCCAGGACTCCAGAAGCTGGGCCTTTAAGAACTAAACAGTGTCACTCACAAGGGCAAAGGCTTCGCCCAGGTGGCCCAGCCGTGCTGTGGACGGGGCACGACGTGGGAGCTGGGAACGATCAGTCTGTGCCGCTAGCAGGAGCCGGATCCGATGGGGGTGGAACAAGGTTCATACAGGGGGTGCTGGGGACGGCAGCCCTGTATTTCAGGTGTTGTTACCACTGCCAGCCACGCCCCTACCCATTATAGCAGCGGCAGGACAAAGCCAGATAGGAAGTACAACCGACATCGCTCTTAAAACCCTCTCCCTCCATGCAGCCAGGTGCGCCCACGCGCTCAGCAACACGGAGCCCGAAACGGACACTCAAAAGGCGTCTTCCTTCCAGCTGCTGCCCCTACACCCTGCCCCTGCTTTTCCTCTGCAAGCGCCCTTTTGTCAGCCCCGGCCCCCTTCTCCTAACCCCTGGACCAATGCTTCTGTGGCCCAGGCCTTCCGCCCGCCCCCTGCCCTTCCCAGCATGCTTTGCGGCAGGGGCAGGGCAGTCTGGGAGAGGAGAACGTTTGTCGTGCGCCCTCGTTTCCTGGCAAGGACGAGTCTTTCCCGCCTTCCCCTTTGACCCTCTTCTCCACTGTAGAGGAAAACCCTCTGTCCTCGCCCGGCTGAGGAAGAGGAGCATTCGCCTCGCGACGGGCCCCGACCCTGGCCCACACGCAGGGAGCCCAGCCCTGTTTAAATTCGCCTCCCTCATTCCTACTGCTGTTCAGTCCCACGATGGCAAGTGGCCCCGGGCTGCGGGGCACCATCCTGCCACAGCTACGGCAGCCCGCAGGTGCGGCTTGCCGCGGTGGGTTACTAGTGTAGACCTCCTAACACCCCTCAGCCAGGAGCAGCCGGGGCTGGACTTGTTCCTGAAAGGGGCAAGGCTGTCTGGTTGCTGGGTGCTATGAAGCAGGGGCCAAGTGGCTGTTTCAGGACCGACCGTCCATGCTTCCAGGATCAACCTGCAGGTCGATAAGCGTCTCTCACTGCCCTGGAGAAAGTGGCAGAGAAGAGCCGCCTCTCGCTGGCATCTGCCACTGCGGCGCAATTGAATTGTGACGCTGGTCTCCTCAGGAGAGACCCGCCCTTCCTCTGCTCCAGCAGGCCCAGCGCACGGGCGGCTGGAGAGGGCTCTTGGGCGGCTGGAGTGGAGTTGATTAGTTTCCCTCTCTCTGCTATTCCCTTGCACTCCTGCTCACCCCGCTCCGCAGGCAGGGCTATTTTTAGCTGCAATAAACAGTCGGAGGTTTATTTAATTGCAGATCCACGAGGACAATGTGTTTCTCTTCACTCCGGTCCCCGAGAGAGGCTGGCCCACGGTGGACCAGCTCCGCCTTCCTGTTCCGGCTCCTCGCGGGGGGTGGCAGGGGGCCTGAAGTGTCCGAGCGGCGGGGAGATCCGGGTGCAGAGACTCGGGACTAGGCCGGCCAGGCGGGTGGGGCTCTGAGGGCCTGGATTTAAAGTGCCCAGAAACCACAGGGGAGCAGGAGAACCCGGCCCAGAAGCTCTTTCAAGGGTGTTTCAGCAGCAAGACAGTGACTCCAGCTGCAAAAGGCGGGCGGGGCACAGGGCTCATGGCCTCCTGGCAGCGGCTCAGCTCCCCGTTCTGCCAGGGCTGTAAGAATGAGATTCAGGGGAGAACGGGGTCTCCTGCGGCACCGCCGCGCCGCGGCCTGCCCTGCCTCTCCGAGCTGAATGGAATGGCAGCAGGAACCCCGGCAGGCCATTAATCACTGGAAGATAAACAGCCGCAGGAAAGCAGTCGCCCAGAGTACAAATCCATTACTGGGCCGGAGAGCCGGCCCTCGTCCTGGAGCCGGGCGCGGCGCAGGGCTGGGCTGGGCTGGCAGCCGGGTGCAGGGCTGGGCTGGGCTGGGCGGCCGGGTGCAGGGCTGGGCTGGCGGCCGGGCACAGGGCTGGGCTGGGCTGGGCTGGGCTGGGCTGGTGGCTGGGCACAAGGCTGGGCTGGTGGCCGGGCGCAGGGCTGAGCTGGGCTGGGCTGGGCTGGGCTGGCAGCCGGGTGCAGGGCTGGGCTGGGCTGGGTGGCCGGGTGCAGGGCTGGGCTGGCAGCCGGGCGCTGCGATGGGCTGGGCTGGGCTGGGTGGCCGGGCGCAGGGCTGGGCTGGGCTGGCCGGGCGCTGGGCTGGGCTGGGCTGGGCTGGTGGCTGGGCGCTGGGCTGGGCTGGTGGCCGGGCGCAGGGCTGGGCTGGTGGCCGGGCGCAGGGCTGGGCTGGCCGGGCGACCGTGCAGGCACACTCAGGATGAAATGGTTCCCAGCTCTGGCTGAGTCACAGTTTACGAGAAACCCTTTTTCTGGGTTTGACTCTTGCTCTCCCCCCGAACTCCGGCCCCTGGAGATGACACATCTGGTGGCCTTGGGCCGTGTTTCCCGCCAGAGCCCTCTGCCCCATGACGTTCGTTGCCGGAGGTTTGTTTTAAGGGCCTACGTCTATGGCTGGACAAGCGGCTCCCATCCCGCCTGCAGCACTTTCTGTAACCCCAGCCTGTGCTGCGAGCCTCCCTGGGACAGTGCCCGGCCCAGGGAACTCCCAGCCTGCAGGGGACGGAAGGACAAGCTGCCCCTCCAGCCATGTCTGACTCGGGGATGCCCTGGCGGCGCTCTGACCCCCGGGCGCCAGGAGCCCGCTCACTGAGCTGGTGAATCGCTCGACTATTCTGGGCCTCCAGGTCCTGTCTCTCAGACCGAGCAGATCGTCTGGACCCACCTGGGGCCCGGCCCCATTTCTGGGCTTTCAGCTCCCCGGGTACGAGGTGGCAGGGAAATGCACGTCAACTGTCCGACACTGCCTCATGCACGGCTGAGGAGCGAGGGCTGGTGCTACGGGCAGTTCAAAGGCGGGGCTCTTCCTCCTGGCCCACAGGAACCGGCCTGCCCCGCTAAACCTTCCTCTGGGACGGCAGAGGGTTATTAAATCACTGGGGACGCGGTGCGGTGGCTTGTCGCGATCGCAGTGGGAACGTCGAAGGACCGCCGGCTTCACAGCCCCGTGGCCACGGCAAAGAACGATGATGCAAGTAAGTGTCCTTTGTGCTTGTTTGATGGTCGGTATCGTGCGCCCCAAGGGAAGAACTGAGTCCAATCCCTGCTGGAGCATCTCCCCCCAGGCTGGAGTGGGGCTGTAGATGCTTCCAATGAAACTGCGATGCCCCTGGCGCCCACGGGACACTCATCGCTCCACTGAATTGTACTGGGTCTACGCGAATCTCTTGAATGGAGAGGGCAGAGCTGGGATGCGGCATGTCCCATCGCTGGGGCGTCCCAAGGCAGTTTGCAAAGTAACATGCTAGGCAGGATCTCTCTCCTCTTCGATTCTGCTGCTAAAAGAGATGGAGGGACGTTGTCTCCCCCACCAAAGCAGGACACGTCGGTGGCGTAATTCCTTACACCCTGTAAAACAGTTACTAAGCAGCAACCAGAAACCTGCCTCTTTCCTGCCTTCATGGTCTATTTTGCTGTGGGCATTTAAGAATCCACCAAACCTGCTACAGATCTCGCTAAGCCAGACGGCTTTCTGGCGTGGCACTGGGCTACTTTGGCCTGGTCTGTCTGTGCTACAAACGTTTGCCAGCCCCGCTGTGTCGCAGGGGTGCAAAGAGGCGCAGTCCCTGAGCAGCACCGCGGGGCTTGCAAAATCCCTTTGCATGGATGCGTTTGTACCAGCAAAACGCACTGGCGGGGGCCGGCGTAAGTCACCGGCAAAAGCTCGTTTCTTACCAGTACAAGCGATGCCACCCGAGAGCACTTTGCCCGGACAGTGCGGTGGCAGAGCTATACTGCCCAAACCGCGCCGAGCGCAGACGCGGCAGGAGGTGCTGCAGAAGAGTTTTCAGGAAGTGAATCGCGCTTGTGCGGAGGGAGAAACTGATTTACCTAGAAATTCTGTCGGAAGAAAATCTTGAAACTTCAACCAACGACCTGGGAAGCTGGAGAGAGATTCAGTGTTTGTCTCATCTGCCCGCACCTGCCGTACTTGATCTGTATTCGCCGAGGCCGCCTCCGATCCTGCAGCCCTCCGCCAGAGGTGTATTCCAATCCAGTTCAAAGACGCTGCTCACATGTCCAGCCTCGGGACCGAGCTTCTATCGGCAGGGCAGACACTGCGCTGCATAAGGAACTCTGACCTGCTGGCTGAGGCGAGGGCGGGAGTCGGAAAGGAAGATTACACGCAGAGACAGGAGAGCCCAATGCCGCCTGTTCAAAGCCCTGTCTCCTCTGACAAGCCAAGAGCAACATTCTAGCCTCGTCCAGGCGTCCAGTGAAGACTTAGGGCCATATGCTGCCTTTGAAGATTTAGGCCTGGACTAACCAGGTTTTTAGGGGAGGGAGCTGGATTAACACACTAGTTTGGGGTGACTGTTTTAAAACCCTGAGTGCAGACATGCGCCTAGAAAGGTGCTTAAGTCAGTAGAGCTCATGCTTGCAAACTGAGTTTCTCAACCAACTGATAGTGGCACCGAAACAGTAGCCAAGCCCTGAGACTCAAAACTATATTACCCTCTGTCCAGCCATGTCACTAAGCTTTGTATGCAGATGGAAGGCAGTGCATGACTCAGACGTTACTCAACACATCAAGGGGCCTTGCAATTAGTAAACCAGCTTAAGGCAGCCCCTAATCAAGAGAAAGGAGAATGATGCACAGCACTGAAGGTAAGAAACAATGAGCCCCATAATTTGTATGGGACGCACTCTGCCTATCTCTAGCGTTGGTGGCGTGACCGCCGCAGAACTGATCTGTTTTCCAATCGCTGGCGTTTCAGTCCTACATCTTGGTCTCTTGAGAGAAAGAGACAGAGAGGGGATTGCAATGTACATAAACATTTGTTTTGTGAACATCAACAAAGAGCAGCGCAGCCCAAAGGATTTTGTGGTTGCGCTGGCTTTTTTTTTTTTTTTTATAAATAATAAGCATGGAGGGGAGCGGCCGGCAGCGTCTGGAAGTGAGATGAGTGGAAATGCCAGTTGGAGACTCTCCTGCGCCCGCCTCCCCAAAGCCAGGCTGCGTAGGGGACGGGCTGCAGGATTGCAAAGAGGCTGGCTCGGAAGGGGATAGCTGGTCTTAAGGTGCAAACCCGCAGCGCTGGAGGGGTTCAGTGTCGCGTGCGTCTGGCAACGGGATGTTTTGTCAAGACATTCATACTTAAAAACAACAACACCAACCCCACAATCTGGCAACATGTCCATTACGCAGCATGGATTGGCCGCCGCCTGGCAAGGAAGCAAGCAGCTGATCTCAGGACACAGTATGCACAACGCAAGGGGCTACAATACACTCCAGCCGACCGTCCCGACATGCGTGTGGTGCGGGAGGGGACAGCTCTGTCATCTGGGCTAGAACTTCTTTCCCCCACGCCTCGGGCTGACGGGCTGGCGTTGATGGACCTTGCAACATGCCCTGAAGGTCAATCTGTTTACCCAGTCATTGTTGGAGGGGGGTAGCGGGTGTAGGTTGCTGTTTGTAAGGGGAAGGGGCTTCCTCATTAGCTGGCCCTGTCACTTCTCCTCGAACAGCCCTCCGCCTTGGCCGATCTTGCAGGATCGGGTCTGTGGGCTGGCTGCTCCCTTGCACTGTAAATGTGCCACCAGAGAGCTGATCAGTGTTTATAAAAAACAGGGAAGAGAGGGGATAATTAAACTCTGCCAATAACTAGTAAGCACCTCTTACAATAAAACAGAGCAATCTAGGGGCTAATCCCATGTTCTGAATGCACTGACAACTCCCTCTGTAGTACACCCTCCAGTGTCCTTGATTACAGTCCCCCAGCTAACCCGTTCCACATACAAACCCGGTGTCCTGACTGGCTTACTGTTGCAAATGAATATCAGAAATAACTGTGAGGTTATAGAATTTCATTACATTATAAAATGCACCATGCATGATTTGTAAATATCTGGCATTAATGAATGACTTTTTTATTCCTCATTTTGGAACTCTGGCGTATGTTGTTCCCGCATTTCAGCCTCGCAAGGTGTGAAATTTTGTTTGCATAAGAAAAACAGGATCATGTCTATAATTAATTTGTCATACACTTATTGTCTCTAGGAAAAATCCTTTGAAAATAGTTAAACATGGGCAAATGGGAAGTTCTGGTTATGTCCATGTTAGCTAAACAATTAATTGATTTCCCCCTAATTCTGGAATTAAAATTGTTGCACTGAGAAATAGCTTAGCCTCATCAAAATCAAGATGTGTAATTGCTCACCATCTAATGTAACACACAACTTAATGGCACTGAATACAGATTCCTAAGGATTTGTACCTTGCATTCGCTGGTAAGGGTACATAATCCCCAGTTTGCTCTAGTGTTAACAGACATCTGAGCCAATTCACTATGTGTTCTGAATAGGAAGAGGCAGAGGGTTTTTTAAAAAACAAAACAAACAAACCATAATTTAAATGCACCACCAAAAAATTAACCTGCACAACTCTTTTAAACTTGACATGAAAGTGCATACACGACCCTTTATCTTACACCTAAAATTTCTCGACCTTAGCGTGCATTCGGTGCACAGAGCAAGAGTATTATACGACCCTGTGAAACAAAATTAAACCCAAAATGGTGACTCAAATTTGGTCCAACATTTAGGTTTTGTAAAACTGAACATTTTAGTATTAACTTCAGTTGTGCTAGGATCAAAGCAAGCCACATGTAAAACCTGAGACCCTCACAGAAATGAGCCAGGAATTTATTTTAAACAGCAAATTAAACACATGCCAATGGCCCTGCAGTATGTGCCGATCAAACGTAGCAGCACCAAAAATCCAAAAACAAAGCTAATGGAACAAAGGGGAAATTAATTTCATGGGATTTTCCTTGTCTGAGCTCAGAAACAAACAGAAAAAAATGGCTAAAAATAAGAAAGCGTTTTAAAATGTATTCTGATCAGTGGTCTTTTTAGTAAAATGGGTAAATAACTGTTTTAAAATAAGATTTTTAAATTCACAAACCCAGATAGCTGAGTTTCCATTCTCCCCTGTGACCGTATATTCGATAGAAAGATTGCTTGTATCATTTAGCACCCTGTATTTAAGGATCACTAGAAAAGAATTGTTACAAAATATGTTGTAATCCTGTAGCGCCTTAGAGACTAACAAAAATATATATTTACCTATATCTGAGGAAGTGGGCTGTGCTCACGGAAGCTCGTCACCGTATATTTTTGGTTCTAAGGTGTCACCGGACTCCTCGTTTTTTTTTAAGTTACCGACTCACACGGCGACCCCTCTGGGACTTAAAACATGTTACTCCCTGATGCCGCAGGGTTAGAGGGAGGTGGTGTGTGCGGACACGGGGGATATGTACGTTAAAAGTCATTTCTGGTCTTCTGCGGGCTCCCTACTGGTCCTTTTCACAATCACAATCACACTTTCCCCTTTTCATTTTTCGGTGCCCTCTTGCTGAGCGATAGGCCCGAAGAGAGTCGAAACAGACAGATGGTGGCCCCCGATCTAGCCAGCAGCACTGGCTGGGCAGATCCCTGCACTGCTGGGAAGCTCCAATGACCGGAGGGGCAGCAAATGGATGCAGGAGACTGCCCGGATGGGACCGTTTGGAGGTGCAGGGCCTCCGCGAGGAGAGGCCGACACAGGCCCTACAAAGCGCTATTGAACGCCCAGGACAAAGACACTGAACCAGAGCTGCCTCTCCTTTCAGTTAGCGGGAGCAGCAGGCTTGGAACCTATTGACGATAAATGGAGTTTTTCAATCCGGGTTCAGGATGTCTCACTGAGTTTAGGGGCCGGTCTGCGACATCGAGGGCCCGAGGGCTGGTGAGCCCCCACCCTGTGAGCTGTGGAGTGCTTGGCATCAGGGCAAAATCCAGCCCAGACTGTGAAGTGGGGCACTGGGAATTGGCAGCTGTGGATACCTCTCCAGCGCAAAACTAAACACTGCGTCTGCGAGTCTGAGACGTGTTCACGGGGCCGGGAGCCTGGGCTCTGAGACCCCCCCTCCCTGCCAAGCGGGAGCCTGGGCTCTGAGACCCCCCCTCCCTGCCAAGCGAGAGCCAGGCTCTGGCCTGAGTCAGTTGACCTGAGTTGAGACTTGCGGCTGGGGAGCAGGACTGCAGTGCCGATGAACCTTCAGTGCCACTGCCGGCTTCTCCAGCTGTCAAACGGGGCTAGCAGCGCTTGCCAGCCTCACAGCCGGGCTGGGCGGTGGAATTGCACAGCACTCAGAGACCACGGCTGGCACACCTGCCCAGGCCCAGCTCCTCCACTGCCCTGCTCGGTGACTGCTCTGTGCCTCAGTTTCCCCATCTGCAGATGGGAGATAAGGATGCCCCTCTCCCTTGTAAAGTGCTCGGGGACGCGTGAGGAAGTATTATTATTAAAGGAAAGGCACATTAAAAGCAGATGTCCCCAATACGGTTCCCATTGAAACCAGTATCAACGCTCCCACTGGGTTCACAAGTGTGGAATTGGGCGTTTTTGTGCCATTATGCAGGGAAATAAAACGGACTTGACATTCCTGGTGGAGCCAGCTGCACGAGAGAGGGGGAGGCATCCCATAATAATCATCAATAGCTTAGCTTGCGGTGGATCTCAAAGTACTTTACCTTTAATGCCATTTTACAAATGGTGATCCCTGCCCAAGCTTTTAAAATCTAATAGCAAGAGGCCGTTTCTCAGCCTCTCGCGCGCTAAGGAACAGAGCTACAGCCCTGCGGAATGGCAACATTTGAATAGGTAACGGCTGGGCATGCCGCAGAATGACAGCTCGGGATATGAAGATATAACAGGAGCCCTCGGCGATGGCTAAATTATATTCAGCCTCTGGCTGGAGGTTTTCCCGGAGCTCAGACTGAGGTGCTGATTTCAGACAACTCCTTTGAGAAGAGCCCTAGACACCCCCAGCCTCTCTCTTGGCTCTCAGGAACAGACCAGGGGGCTCCTTAAATACATCCAGGAGTCCAGCAGCTAATAACCAGCTTCATTCAATTCCCAGTCACATTATTATCCAATCTGCCAGAGGCATTAATATTCAGAGGTGAAATGGGAGGGAGGGCAAGGGTGCCGGGGATGGGGGGGGGAGCACAAATAGAAATCGAACGGCAGCCGGATGTCATCAGAATCCTCTTTTCTAGGCTTCTAGAAAACCAACTCATTCCAGCCCTGTGTGGGCAGGAGCGGCTCGCTGAACAGCCTTGCCATTAACTTGGAGCCCAGTTTGTAAACACGGCACGGGAGCCGGCGCACGGCGCGACAGAATCCGCTCCCGCTCGGCCCCGCTCCCAAAGGCTGCGTGCGGGACAGGCGTGCAGGGTTCGGATCAGGCCCCAAATCACTCCCAGCATTTATCTGCCACTTTCAAAAAGGGAGGAAACAACGGTGCCTCCCCCCCAGGCAGGGTCACTACTCTGGTTCAAGTCTCCTTTTCATGGCTATTTCCTTGGGCCCAGGCTCCATTCCCGGACCAGGGATTGCCTCGTCCAACAGGCCGGATTCGCCATCTGTATCTCACGGGCTCATCGCCTGGCCCTGTGAGCCAGGGTTCACATGCCAGGTCACATCCTGCCCACAGGAGTAGGGATTAGGTCCGGTACTCATCTCATCCTCTGAGCCAGGCCTCCTACTTCTGGTTCCTCTCTTTGGCAGGGTCTCTGACCCGGGTTCATCCCTCTAGCGCGCGGCTTGGGCATGCTGCTCAGACCGAGGAGCGGTTCTGCAGACAGTTGCTGATTCCACGCAGGAGAGCAGAGCGGACCCGGCTGCAATCCGTTCCGAGCTTTTCGAGCCAGTGGCTCTCTGCGTAGCCCTCCAGAGCAAGGCAGGCTGGATGGAAGGAGCCCTGTACCTATTGGTCTGCCCGAGGAAGAGGTCCTGGCTCTGCAGAGGAATGCAGCGCCGCTATGGGAACTCCCACGGGCTCTGAAGGAAGCGTGTGGAGCATCCGGGCTGCCGCCCCCCAAAGCGCCGGTCCAGAGCAGTGAATACGGCCACAGGCGGGGAAAGGGTTCTCGGGCGCAGCCCCTCGAGAGGAGCTGGGTGCCTCGCTCTGCTGAGCTGCGACGGCACCCACACACCTTTGAGGAGTGGGGCCCTTCTTTTCCACAAGGCGGTTTGGGGCTGGCTCAGGCAATTGCAAATGGCAAGCGGGGCTTTGTCGCTACTGGCCCGACCCTTGCTCAGTTGCTCCCTTTTGTGATTTCCACTGCCTGCATCGCACAGAGGGGCCTTCACCCACACACGCTTCTGCCCAAATTCAGTCTGTTTGTCTCCAACGTGCCCCAGGGCTCCTGGTGGTTTTTGCAGACACAGACTAACCCGGCCACCCCTCAGCGACTCTGTCATGCCCGCCAGCTGGGAGTATCTGATGGGGGCTTGGGGCCAGGTCCCACCGGGCGTTTGTCCAACACAAGCCCACGTCACCGCCTGTTTATATCCCAGCGGACGGAGGCTAAGGACTCAGCACGGTACGAAGGCCCAGCTCCCCTCCGCACCTTCGCTGTGGGGCCGCCCGGGCCTGTGGGGGTCTGGCAGCCCAGCGGGTGGGTCACTGCTCTGGTGACACCCTTCCTGCAGCTGCAGCTCCTCGGAGATGTGGGTTTGGGTTGGCTCACGCTGTGTCCCCCCGGGCGTGCTAATGCGGCTTCCCGTGCCCCATCCCAACGTAAGCATCACTCCCGGCCTCTCGCACCCCTCAGGCCCACTCCCCTCCGCCAGGAGCAGGCCTGGCTTCCTCACTGCTACTACCGCCTTTAGCCCAGGCCAGGGAATCGATGGAAGGGACTGAAATCCTGACCACCTCCCAGGGCCTGGGCTACAGGGGAACAGGCTGCAAGCTTTGGGCTGCACCTCCCCAGAGGAGCTACCCCCTCCAAGAGACTGACATCAGAACCATCCCTTCCTCCCCAGGGCAGTGGGGTCCGGGCCTGGCTCCGCACACCCTGCACTGCTGGAGCAGCTAGCATGGGGGGAAGCGGGTTTTGTCCCCGGACGCCCATGAAACCATAGATACGCATTTGTGTGAGTCTAAGGCGCCAAAGGCCTGAGCGCTAGCTAGGCCCTTTCAGCTAAAGCGAGAGAAGGCAGCAAGCGGGTTTCAGGGGGGCCAATGGGACGGTCTCGAGAGCCGCTGGGTTGGAGGGTGTAAGTGGGGTGCAGACAGAACTAGGGTTTGGCTGCATGTGGCCCCTCCTCCCCCTCTCTGGCCCTCTCCAGCTACTCGCCTGCCGCGGAGCCGTGAGCAGGGATGTGCTAATCAGAGCCTGCAAGCGAGGGAAGTTCCACCGCACACAAACCCAACCCACCGCTGGCTGGCGGGAGCCCTGGGCCTGCCCCAGAACCGCGCCAGCGGCCAGTCCTGCTAAGAAAAGCTGGCGGGGCCGGGGCGGCTTTCTCCTAACACCCTTGAAAATGCAAGAAGGGTCCCAGGCCCATGCAAGCCAGGCCCGGGGGCTGGGCCAGGCTGGAGAGAGCCGGATCCTGCGGCTGCCAGCACCAGGCTCCTAGGCAGCACGGCTCCGGGGGCAGGGGACCTGCTGGTGGGGAAATGTCACTCCCTAGCTGCAGTCCCCTGGCCCGGGACTCCTGGCCCCCGCCCACCGGATCGGGCCCACCCCGGGTGTTTTCGCGGCAGCAGGGAGGGTCAGGCCGGGCTGCCCCGCAGCGCTCTTCCCGCGGGGAGAGGCTGGCTGCAGGAGCGGCCCCGATCCAGCCCGGAAGGCTCGGGGAAGCGGTGGAGGCGGCCCCGTTCCCCCGGCCGGGCCCTGGCAGAGGCTGCGCGCAGCACCGGGCGGCCCGGCTCCCCGCTGTCCCTGCGGGCCCGGCACTTTCCCTGCGGCGGGAGCCCCAGCTGTTTGCAGGCCCCCTGCCCGGCGAGGGGCTGCGCGGAGCGCCCTGCCCAGCAAACAGCTCCGCGCCCCCAGCCACAGGCGGCCTCCCGGCGGGGCAGTGCAGCGCCGCGCCTGGCCCGGGGAAGAGCCGCTGCTGGCTTGTGGGGCCGGCGAGGAGGCTGAGGCTCTAGAGCCGCAGGCAAGGGCCGGGCCGGGCCGTGGCGGGGTCCGCGCTCTTGGGGGCCGCATGGCCCGGCCGGGGCCGGGCGATTCCTGGCGGCGGCTCGGCTCCGGGAGACGCTGGTTTCTGGGAGCCCCGCGGGGTTAGAGGGCAGGTCTGGCGGGTCTCCCCGGTTCCGCAGCCAAAGCGCCCGGGGCTGGCAGGTGGGAGCAGCCCGGCCGCCCGGGAACAAAGCAGCGAATCGGCGGAGCCCGGCCCAGCGGCTGCGGTGAGAGGCGCGCCCCTCTGCAGCGATGGGGCAGGCACGGCTGGGGGCAGCCTGATCCTCACAGCCCGAAGCGGGCCCCACTGGAGCCCCCGGGGCCCAGCTCGTTCCGCCGGCGGCCTGGCCTGCTGCCGTCCCGGGAAAACCGCTTCTCCTGGCTCCGCCGGCCGGGACACCGCGGGGCGAGCCCTGGGCATTTGCCTGCCCCGTGGGGGGGGAGAATTGCGGGGTGCTGACCGGCTGGCGCGGGGGCACCCGGACCCGGCTCACGCCCGTACACGGCGGAGGCCCCGGGGCGGGAGGCTGCCCAATATTCGTTGCACGAGAATTAACGCGGGGCTGCAGAAATGTCTCTCGCTCGGGATCCGTGCGCGGAGCCACAGGTTGGGTCTTACGCACACGCGATTTCCCGGCTGTTAACAGGCGAACAGACGCCCCAGCGACCGACTAACGGACGCTGTAATTCGCACCCGGTTCGTACCCGGGTTTCTCGGGGGTTAGTACAACACTCGGGCGCCGGATTTCAGTCGTTTCTGCTCGACTCCAGACTGTTCTGTTCACACGGTTTCCTAGCGAGCACAGACCGCTCCGATCCACCCCGGCCCCAGGTCTGATGGTCCGCGGGGATTGATCTGGGGTTCTGCACACCCCCCGGTTCCGAGTCTGGACTGTAGCGAGGCGCACAGCGGGCTCGCTATTTAAAAAACCGAACCGAACCGAGCAGCCGTGCGGCACCTTCGAGCTGGGCGCAAATATTAGCTCGTGAGCTGGCGCGGGTCAAACGCAGCGGGCTGCGCCCACGGAAGTGCACGATCCCCTAGCCTGGCGAGTCCCCGAGGTGCCCCAGGGCTGTTCGTCGGGTGCAGCGCACACAGTAAATCTATCCGCCTTCCCACAATCCACTGTTTGGCCCAAGCCCCGGCGCGCACCCCCGCCACTTGGCCGTAGTAGCTAGGAACCAGCGCGCAGAAGTGAGCCGCTGTAAAATTCGATCTTGGGCCGCTATTTTTACTTGGGCCACACGGGGACCCGGCTTGGGGTGAACGGCCGGTCTCCGGAACAGGGTTTTGCGCGCGATTTCGGTGCCCGGGAGCTCGCGGGGAGCTTGGGGGAAGGGGCAAGAATCGGAGGTGGATGGAGAAGGGGCAAGCGCGAGCGGGGAGTTTGCTGGGCCGCGGCGTGGCGGTCAGACGGGGCGCAGGAAAATCGCATTGAAATCCGAAGCGGGGGCCCGCCTGTAGGCCGGGGGGCGCCGGCCTTAAAACCCGCCACGGACTGGGGCCACTTTGGTGGCGAGCGGCCCCCGGCCCGCCGCTGCGCGGGGCTGGATTCGTTGCCCGGTTTATTGAAAGACCCGGAGCGGTGGCGAGCAGGGAGTAGAGATAACGGGGGTGGGGGTGGCAGGGGTGACGCTGGCTAGGGGCGCACGGGCAGCGCCCGAGCGGGGTGCGGGAGAACAGCCCGGGCCTCCCGCCCCTCCAAGCTGGGAACTGCAGGGAGGTCGCTTTGCTGTAAACAGGAGCTAGCTCGTTACATAAATATCATTTATCCAGCTGTCCAAAAGCCGTCGGGCTGCTCTCCTCTCCCCAGGCGGCGGCTCCCCAAACTCTCTCGCCGGGCTCCGCAGCCGGCGGATCAAGCAGCCCCGAACGGCTTTATTTACTGCGCCCCCTCCCCCGCTAAGCTAAACAGCCCTGACCCCGCGCTCCTGGCCAAGTGGAAACTGCCTAAGTTTAGAAACGGCGGCGCTACCCCGAGCCAGTGCGCTGGGAAGCGCCGGGAGGGACTGGAGGCCATCGAGGCTGCAGAAACGGGGCAACACAAACAGTTCTGACCTGCCTAGCGCTTCCGGGCAGGGTGGCTGGGCTGAGCCCAGCTCCCTGGAGGCCGCCAGGGCCGGAGCAGCTTCCCGCCGAAGCCGCTGCGCCCTGCTAAGAAAGCCATGTAGCGCGGCCGTCTGTTTTCCGAGCCCGGGATTTCAGGGCCCGATCCTGCCTTTCCCTGCTGCACGCCCGGGCCCCACCACAGGGGCTCAGAAGACTGGGCCCCTCGTGGCGATGCCACGCAGCGCGCAGGACGGGCGCCTCGCAGTTACTCAGTGCCCGCGGTGCGCTTTGGGCAGGGCGCACAAATGGCAGGCGCTGGCGTCGCCCGAGTTTCAAGGGGCGAGAGAGGGGCCCGGAGAGCGGCGGGGGGCGCACTTACAGTGGTTCCAGATGCTGGAGCTGCCGGCTGGTTTAATCCTGGGCCAAGGGGGGAAGTTTGCCCCCGCCCCGATGCCCGGGCTCCTGCGCGCAGGTCAGACGGTAAGTCCCCCCTGGCTCGCTGCTGGGCACGGTGCGCTCTGCTGGCTTGGGACTCATGGAGAGAGGCGAGCAGAGGCGGATTCCCGTCGAGTGACTCCCATTCACTGTGGCCATTCACTTTATGGCAGGCAGCAGGCGCCCCCAGCCAGCTGCTCCCCGGCTCTGCGCGCTCCGCCCGCCCTATTTCCAGCTGCGCGCCCCAGCCCCGGCACCAGCCCCGTCCAGCTGTGAACCCGCCGGCACCGCCCCCGGCAGCGAGGGTCCAATCACATTCCACTGATTTGCATCCAGAGCCCCGCCCATCTCATTGACTGCTGGGGTGGTTAGGCTCCGCCCCGTCTCCCCTTGTCCCCGCCCACTAGCGCTGCGCGCAGTGAGTGGTCCGGGGATTTCTGCGCAGGCTTCGGGGCACGGGGAGCTGCGGGGCGTTTCGGGGGGGAGCAGGCGGACTGGCTGGTGCCCGCCTCAGAGCACCAACCAGGGGACGCGTCCCCATTCAAGGGCTGCTCCTCCCTTCACCTCCCCCCCACCAGCGGGCACCAGGCTCCCCCCACGTGGCGACTGCAGAAGCTCCCTCCAGCTCATTATCCCTGGGGGCGAGGCTGGGCCAGCCAGCTGGCTTTGCATCTTTTGTGCAGCTGGACCCGCGTGGGAACAGGGCCTTGGGGCTATTCGGTCCCATTATAGCCCCCAAAGAGAGGAAGGGTTGTATCCCTTGGGTTCAAATTGGCATCTCAGCTCTCTTGCTGAGAAACAAGTCTCCTTCTCAGCCATAGATTGGTCCTCTGGACTGTTGTGCTCCCTAATGATGTATGTCCTGTCCCTGGTCTAGCATTTAGAGTTTGGTTGCTCTAAAACCCTTCTTAGCCGCTCACTTCAGTAAGTTTCTGTGGAGCATTTGGTGATCTGGGAAGGAAAGCTCATTTACTTACTGCAGATTTGTGCATTCTCTCTGCTTCACAGATGCTGTTGTAACATATCGAACTGGTGGTGGGCTTGTAATAAAAGGCCAAAGTAGAAGTCAATAACCTAGTAATACCTTCACTCTCAATACATGGCCCTTTCCCCACGGTTAGGGCCTCTAACCCTAGCGTATATGCAGTATTTTCTAATTCAGTTACATTCTGCCATCCAAACTATCCCCTCCGGTTTACAGGCCGGTTCTTCTCCTATTGAAGTAAACAGCAAAACTTCCATTCACTGCATGGTGGTGCAGGGGGTTTGGCTGTTAATTGAATGCCATATTGTTTTCGCAGCCTATCCTGAGATGCAGTATAAGTCCCAATTCTGCAAATACTTGCACACATCTGGTGCTTAATTTTAGGCATCTGAATAGTGTCAGGGACTTCATGGAGACTTACAAATTCACAGAGTAAGCATGTGTGCACAGGACTGGCATTTTACCTGCCATGTTCCAACTTAGGACGTGTCCCTTTACTTGGCGACTACTGAGTGGAAGGTGTTTACCAGTGGAAGGTGTTTCTGGCACTGGAGGGCAGATACCTATTTCTGCATTCAGTTTTTCTTGAGGTCACTTCCATGTCAACCTTTCCTGAGATTTATGATGCCAAAGGTCACCCTCTAGCTCTCCCCCGATATGTTTTAGAGATTAGGAAGTAATGTTGCAGGGAGTGAATTTAACTCTCGGTGATTTACAAGCTGTATTTAGCCTGTCAAATGCATAAAATAACATATGGATATGTACGGAAAGATGAGTGTGCCAATGGCAGGCAAATTATGGATTAAGTTCAGTAATATGAACAAACATGTTTATCCATCACAGTGTTGGACAGTAAAAACAATTTATCACAATAGTGACTGGAAGCTGCTGTTTTTTTCTTAAGATGCAATAATCTGAGGCTTTTAGGTGTGTTTCTTTGACATGTTTATCACCAGATTTGGGGCCACTTTCATTCTGAAATCATAACAGGGATGAACCGGAGCCATGGGGGAAATCCTGCACTGACAGAGGGGACTAGATCTGTAGTAAGTCTCTTCCACCTAACATCTGACTGCATAGAACTCAGTGAAAACATATTTGCTCTTTGGACAGAAGTTGTTTTGCGACTCAATCTTCTTCTGGATTCTGCAGATGCCAGTAGGCTTGGATTTTTGCCCTCCACAGAATCCCAAACAGGAATGCGGAGGGAGTGGGTTGCAAGCTGAACCTAATCTTTCGCCTTACAATCCCTTTCTATCTGGGCTTGCCCCAGTCATGAGCCGGGCCAGGGTCGATCCATTATTGGTGCAGCATCAGTTAGACAAATGTCCTGGGGCAAGTGAAGTGTGAACATATGGTTTTGAGTTGGGGGGGGAGCTCCCTGGGAATGCCCATGGTTTGGATAACTGACGGACTGCCAGCCTCCCCTCTGGGGGATCTGTAATAGTGCAAGTGGATGGGCAGGTGGGAGGCAGTGTGGAATTTGGGGGGCACTTGAGGATATTCTGACTATCCGTATTGTAGAATGGCAACGAGTAATGCCAGATGGGCCAAGTAAGATCTGCACAATTGTTAAAATCTGCCAAAGAGGATACCCGCAGTTCTGTGTTTGCATCACCCTGGTATGTGGGGGGTTGGATTACACGCTGGGCTTCTGGGTGACGCCCACAGAGAGTTTGGTAATGAACTGCCTCGCCTGCTTGATGGTTCATCAAGGCCCCTCTGCTACTCAGCTGACCCACCGAGAGACGGCAGGGGCTACCCTTACAACTCCACCAGGCATGTAGGGTTATGGACAGAGCTCTAAGCTTCCGCCATGTGCTGGGCAGCTTGTGTTCGGGACGAAGGAAGTGGAAGTCATGGGAATATAAAAGGCAGTTGCATCAGCTCCATCTCATCTTCATTCCTGCTTCCTGCCTCCGGAGGACCCGATCTACAAAGGATGCTCTGAACAAAGGACGGAATGTGCTATCCAAGCTGTGGATGTGTTCCAGAGTGGAGCCATGGGTATCCGCTCTGGAGCCGTGGGTATCCGCTCTGGAGCCGTGGGTATCCGCAGATGTGGATGGCCGTGGCTCATTTTTGTGGATACAGATGCAGATACACATTTTGTATCCATGCAGGGCTCTGGCCCAGAGGGGCCTTCAACCCACTAAACTCACCAGTGCTGCTAGGACTTCGAAGTTGTTATACGTATGTGACTGTTCCGCCATTTACTTTCTGTCTTTCAGTCTTTCTTAGCCTTTCGTTTTAGACCCTGAAGGACTGGCTGGCAGCGTGGTGTCTGAGTGAGATCCAAACCCATATGGACCTGGTAACGGGGCTGACTCTTTGGGGTCAGAAGAACATTTGGCACATGTGAGCAGAGTTTTAAAATAACTCTGCACTGTATTGGACCTGGGAGCCAGAGAACCGGGGTGCAATAAAGGGGGCTGATCCTTCTTGACAACCTATGGGGATGAGAAGCACAGTTTGTGACTGACTAGGAAGATTCACTTGAGTGTCACCCATCCGTATGGGGAGTCTCTGCTTTCCCTTTGCAGCCTGCCCAGACATTGGCATTTCCCGCGAGGGGCGCCCTGGCACAGCTCGATCAGGGGCTCTTGTGATGTGGACCACTTTCTTAGTGAGGACTATCTCGTGGCGCAGCTTCAGAATCGCAATCACGATTTCCAGTCGTGCAACACCTCTGCAGCAGCTGCAGCAACCGCGCATGTTGAAAAGTAATAAGAAAACAAAGGTATTTTCAGCTGTTTAATTTTAGCTGCTGTGGAAACAAGAACCAACACCAGTGTGCCAGCTAGCTCCCCGTGGCCCACTAGCAGGTGTCCCATGGACCATAATTTAGGAATGTGGATTAGATGACCCTGACATCAGCTAGGCTGATTTTAACTTGGGCCACACTCCTAGGAACTGCAGGACTCCCCGCTCTGGGATTTACCATGGTTTGTCTTCGGCCATTGATTTGAAAATACCCTGTAGTCGCAGCTGTTGCTGCAGTGTGCCAAGATTTCTTAGCCATCATCTGGTCTTCCTGCAGCTCACTGCCGGAGAGGAGGACCAAGGACTCACCTGAGACCAGCAGGCAGATGTTGTTACTTTTACACAAGCACAGTAAAAACAAAAGCCAAGGAAAACCACAGGGGCTCCAGCTCACCTCTCAGCAGGGAAATGAAATGCACAGAGAGCAAAGGGACGGGAGTGACTTAGGTCCTCAGCGAGACCTCCTTTTCTCCCATCTTCTACGCCTGAAAATGGGAGTGCCTCACTCTCGCTGCAGCATCCCTCTGACTGGAGTCAAACCAGATGTTGAGACAGAGGAAAGGCCTGGGAGGAACCACTCAGGGATCCACAGACAGGAGATCGTTCTAGTCGATGAAGTGTCGCGTATTTCAGACAGAGTCTAAAGAAGAGCCGAAGCTTAAGGCTGTGTGGGTTCAGTTTGTTCCCAGATGCTACGAGGGTTGGTGCTCTGAGTATTTTCACTAGAAGTCTGGCTTGCTACCATCTCTCTCCTACCTCTTGACACCTTAGGGAAGTGTGTGACTTTCCCGTGGGGATAGCAGCAATTTTCAAGGGAAGATTACGGGTCCAAGTTCAAGCTCTCCCAGGCTGTACAATATCATTATGTTTCTGTGGCACATGTTCATGAGCCCAATACTTCACTTTCTGCAGGAGATGGCCCCTTTCATTCGTTCTCAGAACTACGGGTCACCAAATGAAATGAATAGGCAGCAGGTTTCAAACAAACAAACAAAAGGAAGTTTTTCTTCACACAGCTCACAGTCAACCTGTGGAACTCCTTGCCAGAGGATGTTGTGAAGAGCAGGACTTTAACAGGGTTTAAAAAAGGCGGTTAACATAAGAACGGCCATACTGGATCAGACCAAAGGTCCATCCAGCCCAGTATTCTGTCTGTTGACAGTGGCCAATACCAGATGCCCCAGAGGGAGGGAACACAACAGGTAATCCTCACATGATTCCTCCCCTGTCACCCATTTCCAGAGAAACAGAGGGTAGGGGCACCATTCCTACCCATCCTGGCTAATAGCCATTGATGGACCTAACCTCCGTGAATCTATCTAGCTCTTTCTTGAACCCTGTTAAAGTCCTGGCCTTCACCACATCCTCTGGCAAGGAGTTCCACAGGTTGACTGTGCGCTGAGCGAAGAAAAACTTCCTTTGGTTTGTTTTAAACTTACTGACTATTCATTTCATTTGGTGACCCCTAGTTCTTATATTGTGGGAATAAATAAATAACTTTTCCTTATTCACTTTTTCCACACTAGTCATGATTTCATAGACCTCTATCATATCTCCCCTTAGTTTCCTCTTTTCTAAGCTGAAAAGTCCAAGTCTTTTTAATCTCTCTTCATATGGGACCCGTTCCAAACCCCTCAGCATTTTTGTTGCCCTTTTCTGAATCTTTTCCAATGCCATTATATCTTTTTTGAGATGAGGCGATCACATCTGTACACAGTAGTCAAGATGTAGGCAACCCATGGTTTTATATAGAGGCAAAAAGATATTTTCTGTCTAATTCTGTATCCCTTTTTTAATGACTCCCAACATTCTATTTGCTTTTTTGACTGCCTCTGTCCATCAATGGCTATTAGCCAGGCTGTGTAGGAAGGGTGTCCCTAGTCTTTTTGTCAGAAGCTGAAAATGGGTGACAGGGGACGGATCACTGGATGATTCCGTTTCTGTTCCCTCCCTCTGGAGCACCTGGCATTGGCCACTGTCAGCAGGCAGGATACGGGGCTAGATGGACCTTTGGTCTGACCCAATGTGGTCGTTCTGATGTTGTGTTCATTTTAATTGACTACACCCTCTAGTCTATACTATCTCGTCTGTACTATACCCTATTCAAACCCTCCATCTGGTTAGTCCTCTCTACTGCCCTGCTGACAAAGATTCGGGATGAGCTATGCCCACACTAGTGGCAGTGCTAACTAGTGTCTCTGTGGAGTCATGCCTTGGCTACGTGTCAATGGGGCTGGCAGTTCCACACAAGCAGGAGAGCAGTCAACTGAGGCAGCAGGATGCTCAATATTTCTTTGTAGGGGTGACGGCAGGGGTGTGTGTGCATTTGCTCGTTTGCCAGGGTGATGGGACTAGTCCTATCCATCAATGTAGGCTGCAACAGCAGAGAGGGCTGGTTGCGAATGTTGGGTCCAGTCAGCATGGCTAACAAAGTCTTGGAGGAGGCTTACATGGATTGGCAGCAGGGTATATATAAGCAAGAGAGCAGAGCGGGGGTGTGGGTGCGGAGGGGGGCAAATGAAGGCCATTATGGCAACGGTCAGTCATCTGACAGTTAAGATGTACCCTCTGGGGGCAGCCTGAGGTTCTCCAAAGCAGAGCCTCTCCCTGCCTGGCAGTTTGGAGCAGACACTGCCCAGGGGCTGCACCTCCACAGTGCAGAGCCGTGGCAGGGGGCACATTGTCGAACCACAGGGCTACTTCCCCTGCAGCTCACTGGGGAGTCAGCATGACAGAGCCGTGGCTCAAGTCTCTGTGGTGAGATGAGGGCTGGGTGGGAGGTGAGGGAATGAACTAGCTGGCTGGGCTCTTTCTGGGGCAGTGTGGTGCTACTAATACAGGCACAGAAGAGCCTGCCTTAACCCTGCAGCTCTGCTGACCAGAGTTTTATTGGCCTGCTCGGCAGCGCTGACCGGAGCAGTCAGGTCTCTTTTTGATCAGATGTTGGGGTTGAAATCCAGACCCCTGGGCTATGTCTGCACTGGCGCGATTGTGCGCCAGAAATATGCAAATGAGGCTAAGCGTGGAATATCGCCGAGCCTCATTTGCGTATCTAATGAGCCACCATTTTTGCGGAAGAGGCTCTTGTGCCAGAAGGAGCGTCTACACTGCCCCTTCTTGCGCAAGAAAAACCCTCTTGCGCAATGCCGTTACGCTGATTATTTTCAGGAATAATGACATTGCGCAAGAGGGGTTTCTTGCGCAAGAAGGGGCAGTGTAGACGCTCCTTCTGGCGCAAGAGCCTCTTCCGCAAAAATGGTGGCTCATTAGATATGCAAATGAGGCTTGGCGATATTCCACGCTTAGCCTCATTTGCATATTTCTGGCGCAAGATCGTGCCAGTGTAGACATAGCCCTGTGGTGTATAGTGTTTTATTTTTCTCCATCCGCATGCAGAATGCATTTTGTTATGTGCACTGAGGCATGTGCAGAAGTGCACCACACAGTAGAAACACACGCTGCCAGCTGTGGGCGCTCTGCTAATCTGCTGGGTGACATGGGTCTCTCCTGGGTGGCGGTGATGGAGTAAGGTATGCTGGGAGCTGCTACCCACAGGGGATGTGCACCCCCTGGAGATGCCAAGTGAGGGGGGACGCCAGCGCGTTAGGCGCTGTATGTCCCCACGGGGACCTCCTCTGCCCCACAGCAGCGACAATCTAAACAGCCTCCCATGCTGTGGGCAGCACCGGAGCAGAGCCCAGCTGGCCCCACTCCGCGGGCTCTGGCTGGCACAGGGCATGACAGCTGCTAGCTCCAGCTGGGGAACCTGGGACCTTTTACACTCGCTGCCCTGCGACTTTGTTCCCAGCCTAGCGGCTTCCGGTACCAACCACAATGCATCGCACCGACACTCCTGCCGGTCCACCGCACTTGATCCAGCCTCCTTTGGTTGTCCCGCCTCCCCAGGCAGAGTGCCTTCCTCCTATTGGGAAAGACGCATGCCAACTCTACTTGCTTTCATGTGGTTGGTTCGCGTCTGTCACGGCAGGGCGTGTGCCGGCTGGCGTTTGACCCCGCCTCCTCCCTCCATGCTGTGCCGTGATTGGGCAGCTCTGCGCAGGCCTCTGCCAGTCTATGTTGTGGTTGGCCACGTGGCTTGTCCGTCGGCGCAGTAACCAGGCAGCCGGGTAGGTTGAGGCCGTTTCCACGTCAGTGAGAGCGGAGCGGAGCCGGTTCCTCTGGCTTGCCCTCAGCTGAGCCCCGGCCCCGCGCAGGCCTCGCCGCCGCCCCGCCCGCTATGTGAAGTAACCGCTGGCAACCGGCGCCGCCATATTGGACGCGGGGGTCAGTGGGACGGGGCGCGTGGCCGGGGATCGCGGGGGGCGGGGCCGGCGGCTCCCGGGGCCCAGGCGGTGGGGGAGTGAGCCGAGCCCCGCCCGCGGCGCCCCGCCCCCCCCACCGCCCGGGGCCCCACCAAGCCCCGCCCCGGCACCCGCCCCACCGCCCGGGGACCCCGCCCAAGCCCCGCCCCCGGCACCCCGACCCCCACCCTCCGGGGCCGCCCAAGCCCCGCCCCGGCACCCCGACCCCACCCTCTGGGGGCCCCCACCGCCCGGGGACCCCGCCCAAGCCCCGCCCCCGGCACCCCGACCCCCACCCTTCCGGGGCCCCCACCGCCCGGGGACCCCCAAGCCCCGCCCCGGCACCCCGACCCCACCCTCCGGGGCCCCCACCGCCCGGGGACCCCGCCCAAGCCCCCTCGTGGCAGCCCATCCCCTCCCCAGGCCGAGTGCTGCGCGGGGCCCCCCAGCGCTGGGCCCCGGCCTAGCCATGGGGGGTCGCGTCCTGGCGGGCTGCCCTGCTGAGCGCCCCCAGCCTCAACCGACGGGGGCGGGCGGGGGCATCTTGCCACGGTTTTCTCCTGTGGCTTTTATCCGATCTTGCTGGGGGGGTCAGAGCTCTCTGTGTCTTGTGTGAGCCTCCCTGCCCGTATGGGGGCGACGAGACAGGGACTTCCTGTGCTTTTCTTCTGCATGTGTCAGGAAGTACCTGTGGAGCAAGGGCCAGGCTTGCCCTGGGCTAAAATCATTCAGAGAGAAATGCAGGTTAATTAAATGCTGACCAAATATAAGCAGAGCCTGTGCACTGGTTCTCTGCATATGGGATCCTCTGGAGGGGGCAGACCTGGAGTCACTGGTGTGACAAAAGTCTGTCCAGGTTGCACTTTCTTCTTCCTCCCTCCATGCTGTGCAATCACTGTGGGGGGAGGGGGGATTCTCAATACTTCTTACTCCCCGCCTCTCTTCCCAAGTTCTGTTCTCATGTGAATAACTCCAATGTTTACTTTTGCTGCCACTCATCGTGTTCTGGCATATTAGCAGAGGTAGTGGTATGATTTGTTGTAGCTTCACCGTTGCCTATAAAGCTCTGACTAAAGCGACAGGGGTTAGGTTGAGGAAGACACAGCCTTCACCAGAAAGGAGGCTATGTTTAGACTCAAATTTTTTGAGGAGTATGGAATCTTTCAAAAAAGGGTTGTGTTTTTCCCCTGAAAGAACCGCATCTAGACTGCGGTTTCACTTTCAATATACCCTTTTTAGAAAGAACCTGTGACACAATTATGCAAATGAAGCGTGGGATATTTAAACCCCCACTTCATTTGCACTTTTGATCAGCCTAATTTACATCCCTCTTTCGAAAGAGGGATGTAGTCTAGACATGCCTGGAATGTCTTTTGGGAGTGGTGAGCTTTTCAAGAAGCTCAGCTCCGTAAAAGTAGTTAACAGGTGTCTAGTTTTTATAGATTTTTAAAACCAGAAGGGACTAGTAGGTCACCTAGTTGACCTCCTGCATTCCATAGGCCATATAATTTCATCTACAGTGATGGGCAACCTGTGGCCCGCAAGACATGTTTTTATAATTGCCCATGCACAGGGTTGTTAGATTCTGCTGGTTTCCATCCATGTCGTTTTTTCCCCCTCTGGTTTTACTAAGGTAACATGCACATAAAGCAAGGGGCACGTGAAGTGAGGTTCATGCTGATTGCACACAACACTGGCTGTGAGAGCTGTGTGATCTCTCTGCATCCAGTCAGAGCACTGCTATGATTCAATTGGCACATGCCACAATTCTAGGTACACAAGTGCAATGAGCAAAACTACCCTATCCCAGGAGGCCGTCTTTTTACAACAATCCTGTGGCCCACTGAAATGAAGGAGGGCCATTCGTGCGTCCACTCACCAGCCTAGGTTGCCCATAGTAGCCTAGTAGTAGCTGGTCTAGCTACTACTGTATTGATCCCAGTATCTTGTCAGAAGCATATTTCCTAGAAAGGCATTCTGTGTTGCATTGGAGAATCTGCCGTTTTCCTCAATAGTCTGTTCCAGTAGTGGTTAATCACCCTACCTCTTAAAAGTTTTATGAACAAAATTCTGCAAAAAGCTTCCTTATCAGGATCATAAAAAAGTGTTAGTTCCTGTGTCTGCATTGGATAAATTCTGTAATTGCTGCTATTGGCAAGTTAGGGATAATGCAATAGATTAAGTGATTTCCTAGATTTCCTATGCCTAGATTTACTTCTGTTTCTACCTCTCTGCCTGGTCTCTCAACTCCAGCTGCATGCTTTGTTGCCGCCTCAAACTGAATTGATTACGAATTAAACTTCTCATCATTGCTTCCAGTTTCCTGTACTGGATAGGGCTGCAGTAATCCTTGTGGCTAGTGGGAAATAAGGGAGATCGGTAGCTCAAGTGCAGGTGTTTATTACCACTCTTATCCCTTGATGTATGTAGCTAGCTTTATCTGCTTTGTATGTTTCTTATATGGCGAAGTGGGGTGTCTTCCTCATAACAGAATAACTCTATTGCTCTGTACATGGAAAACAGGGAATACACCAAATTGGTTCTATGGGGAACTCTTCTGTCACTAACCTACGCTTTACAAATATGTCTCGCTTGTCAGTTGCATCCCTATCATGTCCCTTGCAGACCTGGAGGACCAGATTGAATCAATGTGCTTTATTCTGAACAAATAGGCATTAACCTGGATTCTCTTTATTGTTAGGACTTTCAGAATGGTGGATAAAAATATTTACATTGTCCAAGGTGAAATCAGTACAGTGGTGGGTGCCATAAAACGCAATGCTCGATGGAATACTCACACACACTTGGTAAGTTTGCTTGGGTTGCTGAGATCTGTCTGTGTTATGAAGAACATAGAAACTGTAAATTTTAATAAAATGGAGCCTCCTGTCCCTTCAAACTCTAAAGCACCCTGGAGTAGTTTTCTAGATAACACAGGAACAATAATTTGCTATGGTTTGCTACTCTAAACAGCTTTGACCTTTTTGCTGTTTGTGCTTGTAAGTATGTATGTTGGTTTCTTTGTGCCAGCCAATACAAGTTGGAAATCTATTGCCCCATTTTTTTGGAAAAGTGACTGAGTTGGGGATGTGACCGTGCACCTCCATGTTCACTTTAACATTTTATTCAAGCCTTTATGGGAATCTCTCCTGGTGTCACAGGGAGAGTTTGAAAGTAGTGCTTGTTTCATTTTAGCATCACTTTTTACATGCCTTTTGTGTCCTGCTGTGCCTGACCGTTTAAAATCGTAAGAGCCAGGAAATGTAAGTTTGGGGCATAGAGTAAGCTAATAAAAATGGGGCATTTTTTACCCTGTATGTGCTACAGTGTCACTTTTTCTTTTTATGCCTGTCTTGTGACTGCTAGCTATGCCATTGTCAGAAATAATGTTTCAAACCTGATTTTTGTAAAAGATCACTCATGCAAGATTTTTGGAGATGTTCTCGGCCGGCATTTATCAGTTCAGCAGTGTAGTGTGCATATGCGGTACTGTGTGCTGCACTGTAAAATAGCACATGAAATAGAGATGGTTCTAATCGAGCATAAATAGCTTTAATCCAGGGGTGGGCAAGATATGGGCTGTGAGCTGTATTGGCCTACCAAACCTTTTAATGCAGCCCATGGCCCGCCCTATTGTGATGCTCCAGCACGGAGCAGCTACACGCTCTCTGCAGCAGACTCTGGGGAACAGGAGAGGGTTAGGGTGCTGCCCCAACCCCCAGGACAATCTCTCAGCTCCTATTGGCTAGAAACCAGCCAGTGGGAGCTGAGAGATTGTGCTGGGTGCAAGGACAGCACATGAAGCCTACTCCCCCCTCGGCGCATGATGCAAAGAGGCACATGGAGCAGCCAGTGGCTTTGAGCAGTCTGGGATTGCAGGCAGGGAGCCTGCCTGATGGTTCTGCTGGGTTGCTGGTTGGGAGCCGCCTAGGTAAGCACTTCCCTTCCTGACCCTCCCCCCCGGCCAGAATCCTCTCCTGCATCCATATGCCCTCCTGGACCCTGCACACCAATTGCCTTGCCCCAGGTCACAACCCCTTCCACCCAAACTCCCTCTCAGGCCCCACACCCTCTCCTACATCCCTGTCCCCTACCCCAAGTTCCCTTCTGCACCCAACCTCCATTCCAAACCCCATATCTCCATAGAAAAATGTGACCCTTGACCATTTAACAAAATCTTGGCGTGGTACCCCATCAAATATTATTGCCTACTTCTGCTTTAATTTGTCGAGCGGCAGGCCCTTTTGGCTTCTTAGCATTCCTTCATTACCTTCCACTAGGAGGTGTGGCTGTGTATGCGGGGAGCTTGGAGGACCCACTGCCTGTGATCATAAAAATAGACAAATTATGGTAATCTCTGGTAATTTTCTTACAGTGGCTCTGTTTTCAAGTTACTGGTGCAGTGCCAAGTATTGTTGGTGTGTTCTTGTTCTGAGGATTAAATTGTTTCATCAGGATTTGCTATGGGTGTTAGTGTGGCATAAAGGATATTTGCCCTGAACTTTCAGTAGTAGAAAGCAAATCAGAATTCTTTCTTATGACAGTAAAGCAAAAACAGAGTGTTGAGTCTTGAGAGGGCAAGCTACACAGCAGTGGAAAACTATAAAGGAAAATTGAATACAATTGACAATTGAATGGAATAGGGAGGGACTGAAACTGATGAACCCAACCTACCCTCTCTTCCCCTCTTTGGAAAATCTCTCAAAACAGCTTGTCCTGAAGGAAAGCTAAAACGAGACTCTATCGTTTTGGGCCCTATATACCTTTTTTGACTGTGATTTAGGGCTCTACCTGCCTCATTAATTACTTCCTTTGTGTAACCTGTAGGATGAAGAACGTGATCCCCTGCTGCATAGTTTTAGTCTCTTGAAAGAAGTGCTAAATAACATAACAGGTAAGTGCATTGTGCAGGTATGTATATCCAATAGAACATGTGTAAATATGGTATGGCTGTATCTGGGCGCACACATAACATCTCATGTGTGGCACTTATCCAAGGATCAGATATTTAGTAATAGAAAAGCATTAACATGTACATCCTTTATAGACAATAGTAAATCAGTTCAGAAATTGGGGAAATGCCTTGTTACTGGGAGTGTGTATACATGGTTATGACTAAGCACATACCATGTATTGCTTATTCCAGTTACTCAAACATCTTGCTTATGTTATTAGACTTTCATCAACCTAAGGACTGTTGGTGTCTACCATACCTTCTTGTTCTGAGGTATGGTATTGCTCTTATAACTGTTTTTCTGTAGCTCTGGCTAATGAATCTCCAATCCCTTGCAGTTAACTCATATCCATATGTTCTGAGCTTTAGATCAGCAGTTTACTCTCTGATCATTTGTTTTTTATATAATGTATTGTGTTTATACAATACATGCGAGGGATGTCAAATATATTTCTGTGCAATCCATAGCTATTGTACCAGTGCTTCTGTAGTCACCCTGATGTGTCTCTCTCATCCAGTAGGTTTGTAATATTATATGAAGTCATGCACAAACCTATGTATTCTTTCTGTCCGAGCTGGGGTAAGTGTTTTGTTCCTGCACATAGTTATGAGTGACAGGAAAATTCTGCATGGAAAGGAGCCTCTCATTATTTGACTTCTTCCTCTTCCCATCTCTTAGGAATGTAGGTTTAGTCACCTGCTGCCTGTAATTAATGGCAAACAGACTGCAATTTCAGTATAAATCTCCGGGGTTCAGGGATGAAACCCTGGTTAGCCTTGCACCAAAGGGAGGTCAGCAGCTGTGATAGATGTTCCTGCAATGATTACTAGAATTTAACTATTGTTCTTCCTTCTTTCTGGAAGTGAGCCTGTGGGGATTCATTTCCCTGAGCTTTGACAGGACAGGTCACTCTTACATGGTCCATATAAACCATAGTCTGCTAGAACCTGATATTGAGTTCAAATGGGACATTGGGCCAATAGCTCTGTGCAATGTGAGCCCTGTTAACGTAATTTTTTCTGGAGTAGAGTGTTTTTTCTGACTAGCAGTGTCAGGGCAGTTGCCTTACTCCAAGCTAGTCATGTTGGCATGAGCCTTTCCTTCTCAGATTTGCAGATCAGGTGTGCGTTAGGGATGTAAAAGCCCATTAAAATAGTTTAACCGGTTAACCACCGCGAACGGGGAGAGGTTGCTTCTATTTGCAGCAGGCGGGGGCCTGCTTTGGCCTGGTCTACTGGTGAATTGGTTAACCTCTTACATCCCTAAGATCTGATGGGATTCCATCAGATTCCCTTAGATCTGCATTCCCTTAGATCTCACCAGATCCCACCGTCTCATGGCTGCACATAACAGGGAAACAAGCTGTGCAGTATTATGCAATGGCTGCTTCATTACTGACCTGTGCCTAGAGAACTTGCTTGGTCTTAAAAAGGAATCTGTTAATTTCCAGTCCAGCAATTTTAGGTAGGTACTTGCTGCCCAGTTAAATTTCTCAACTATGTTTTTGCTCCGAGACATCATATCAGACCCCAAAGTCCTTGAGCAAGTTGGTTTAAATGCTTTGGAGTCTTCTGTCATCACCTGAGTTGGATGATCATACCCATTCCCTTAAGGCCGTGGGAAGAACTACTTCCTGCAATCCTTTTACGCCTCCCATCAGAAAGGATAGGAATGTTCTGTTCCATTCCTTGGTTATAAGAAGTGG